>JAEIGM010000001.1:7409000-8835500 GCA_018903735.1 Drosophila cardini | reverse complement strand
TATCACGCATTAAAGTCGTGCTCAAAACATTCATCGATAACCATAGAACTAATAGTCAAAGTTTTATCGATAGGAAAATTGAAAGAATCGCATCACTACGAAAAATACAACATATTGAACAAAACGTCTATATATTTTTACCAGACATATTGAGCAGCTTTAAAGATTACAATTAAAAATTGGTTTTAAAAAAAAATTTAAGAAATGGCACTATTGCTGCTGACATTCTATTCATATATACTACTCTGGAATGCTATTACTTCGTATGGTCTAGTGGATCCAAAGCTTAACATTTACCAAAGGAATGAAATATATAATAATAATGATGACGTTGAGGAACGCACGGGCTCCTTTCCTTTTCTAATGCCATATGTTTCACCAAAAACCGTAAGCCTCACAATTTTTTTGTAACCAATAAATTTTTTGAATACAGGTGTGTGTATGTGTACATGGGTCAATACAAAAGTATGTATGCGTGCATGCGAAGCTCTGTGTGCGTAAGCAAGTGTACGTGTGTGTTAGTGTGTGTGTGTGTATTCATGGATAGGCGCAAAATCGCAATTTGATAAGACTCAGAATTTTGTAGTGGGAATTTTCCGGCAATGGGGGAACTACCTCAGAAAGTGAGCGTCATCCAAGGTTTATTTAATTAATTTAGTATACCTGTTGGGTACACATAACAACAATTTTAATTCTAACGGATAAATTTGAAATCTGCTTGTAGCCCTGGTTTTTTGAAAGTTGGTTTTATCTATAGAGAAACATATGTTACTTATATACTTAACATATGTTTTCTATTACTTTAGCCCGATTTATACCTCTGCACTCCCATCAAAGTCGATCCAACAACATCGTATTATATTGGTATGTAATAGAAATTCTACTTGAATTCCAAAATATTTAAATAAATCTGATTTTATAGTTGGCTATAAGCCAAATGCAACCATGAATACCGCTCATCATATGCTGCTCTACGGATGCGGTGAACCGGGCACAACAAAAGTCACTTGGTAAGTAAATAAAACTAAAAAGTTAATAATTTATTTGTATTAATTTTTAATACCGTTTGCAGGAACTGTGGAGAAATGTCCAAGGCGACAGGCGAGGATACTGGAAGTCCTTGTGGTCCGCACTCGCATTCGCAGGTTAGTTTTAAAGTAGGGAATATTTTATATAGATTAAATCAGCTTTATTTTAAAACTTCAGATTCTGTACGCTTGGGCTAGAGACGCGCCCAGATTAGATTTGCCGGAGGGTGTGGGCTTCAAAGTTGGCAAGGATTCGCAGACCAAATATTTGGTTCTACAGGTCCATTATGCGCATGTGGACAAATTTCGCGGTAAGCTCTAAAAATTATAAACTAAACAGCATTAACTATATCTGGACTTATTTCTCAAACTCTTCAGATGGAGCTACTGATGACTCTGGCATATTTCTGCAGTACACTGAAAAGCCGTAAGAATCTTATCATATAGTATTATACTTAACACTAAATTTACCTTCCTAAAGTCTGAAGAAATTGGCTGGTACTCTCCTCTTGGGTACCGATGGCGTCATACCACCCATGAAGACCGAGAACATGGAGGCCGCTTGCGAAATCACTGAGAATAAAACGATTTATCCCTTTGCCTATCGCACCCACACACATGCACTGGGAAAAGTCGTGTCAGGCTACAGAGTTCGCTCAAATGCCCAGGGAATTCAGGAGTGGACGCTGCTGGGAAAGCGTGATCCGTTGACACCGCAAATGTTTTACAATGTGGAGAACAAGTCGCCCATAACGACCGGGGATTATGTCGCGGCGAGATGTACGATGAAGAGTACTCGTCATCGGGCCACGGGAATCGGGTAGGACTAACTTTCAATACCTTGTTCAATTTTATGCTAAACTCTTAACTTCTGACAGACCAACAAGCGAGGATGAGATGTGCAATTTTTACCTGATGTACTACGTGGACGAGGGGGAACCCCTTGACATGAAGTACTGTTTTAGCCAAGGTGCTCCAAACTATTACTGGGCCAATCCTGATACCGGACTCCACAATATTCCACATATCGAAGCTAGTACTTTGTAATTCCCTAGAAAACTGAAACGGAAATCTCGAAACTATCAAGGAAACAAAGAAAAAAACGAATCCCACTTACAAGTGAAACAAATGTATACTGATTTATCTGGGTTATTTTTACCGTAAATTTATAGTACCGATTTATTGTTGAACGTCATAATGTATAATGTATGAAACTATGTAAAAAAACACTGTTTACTTTTAGCATTGCCAATTATTTATTTATGTATATACCAAAAAGACAAAACATATACATTCAAATATACTATATGTATATATATGTAGATGTGTGTGTGTGTAGCGAAAATCCAATTTTATTTTATTTTATCTTAAGTTTGGTGAAATTTCAAAACGTATCAGATTGAAATCACCTAAAGACTTTATAGAAACGAATCGAATTCGATTTTATTTTCGAACTTTTGTGCCGTTTACTTCTACAGACGGCAGACTTGTATTTTCCCCAGCCCTGGTTGTTTCAAATAAATTGCAAAAATGAAAATTTTGTGGCTTTTCTTTGAGTGAAAAACAAAGGATTTTAAATTCTGTTTCAGCTGTTATATTTTGTATGCCAGTTTGGTTAAAGCTGCCAGGCAACAGGTGGCGCTAGCGCTAAGTAGATTAAAATAAGCGATTTTAAACTAATCAAAAGCGAATTTTATTTATGCTGTTTTCGGTAATATGTATATATATATATATTTAACACATGCACTACAATAATAATTGCTAACAAATTTGACCGCTAATTTACGCATTTTGTGTATGTATTTTATATGTATTCGTGTAAATCCGTAGAAAGTCGTGTATATATATAGTTGATCTAAAATAATGTATTTGTGTTTTTGTAGTCGCGATCCCAGTAAAGGCCATTGTATAGCCAAATTTCACTCTTTGTATACGAACTGTAGACCTTATTAAACCATCTGTAATTAAATAAGTTATATAATTTGGTTTTCAAACTGAAAAATTTAGTATTTTTAGGTCTAAATTTACCTGGGACTAAAATCTGCAAAATCGGCGGACTTAGGGCTTTTCCGCGAGTCTCGCTGCTTTTCCTCAAGACGTGTCTTCTCCCTGGAGGCGCCATCCAAGTCGCCATTCTCCAGAAGTAGTATATCAGGACGCAAACGGGCATCGGTGGGACATAGGGTATCTGGTGGTCTCATATTGCTATCCATTACGTTCAGTTGCATGGCGAAATTAGTAAAGTTATAGTACTAAAAAAGTAAAGTAATTATTTAGTTTACTATAATTTATATTGGATTTATGTTTAACTTACGTCGCTGCTATTTTCAGGTCTAGGATTACTGGTCCACAATAGTGTGGAATCTGGTATATCCAAGGAAAAGGAAGAATCGCTCCTTGGTATATCGCCGTCTAATTCGGCAGGTGGGAAGTTCTCATCCTGAATGGACAAACTGCGGAAGGAGTTCAGTTTGAAGCTGTTCAATTTGGAAAACATTTTCTTCGGTGTCGCATTTGGTGAAGCTGTCGAATCCTTTTCGTCCTTCGTCTTCAATTCGTGCTTACGATTCTCATCGTAGCTCTCATATGAACAGGACTTCAAGAACTTGGTCCATTTGCCATAGAGGAAGAAGATCTTTTTGTCGCTATAATTAAAATTTAATGTTTTTTCAAGGAGTTTTTGGAATTTTAGTAAATTTAAATACTTTTCATCCTTCACATATCCCTCAACTTTGTGCAGATCCTTTTCGTGGGAGGCCGACTTAAATATTAACTTGGCCACGTAACCATTGGAATGATTCGTAATTTCCATAGTTCCATATTGCTCGATCCAAAGTTTTCCCACAATTATGTTGTGGACACAACAATTCACATTGCTCCAGGTGTAAGTTTCGTTCCATCTGCAAAACAATCGATGAATCGATAAACCCAACAATCGGTTAAAAGTTATCGCTGTACTCACTTTGGAAATTCCACTGTTACAATTCCATTTGGATGCACTTCCACGTTCTTGCCGCAAAACTTAATCTTGGGATTAATCGAGCCGTGGAACTTGAAATCAACGGATTCTGCATGAAATGCTGAAACGGGCGGATGATGCGAGACCTGCTCACAAACAATGCGATAGTTGTCCTTTTGCAACTCGTATGTTTCACCTAGAAGCGGATTAAACGGTTTCCCTAACCGATCCCAGTTGCAGGCAAGTGCAGAAACGGCAAAAGCTAAAATTTGACAGCAAAGTAAATAAATTATCTATGAAAAATTAATATTATTGTATTAATTGGTCACAATTAAAATGGTTGAGGGAAAAGGGATTTCATCTTACAACTTTCACAGGATAAAATATCCACAACAGCTCTGACGGTGTGTTCCTTGTAAAATGCCTAAAATCCATTTTCAATCATAAAATCTAAAAACAATATCGAATAAAAGTATGATAAAAGCAAAAATCAAAAATAAAAACTAGAAAACTTAACCAAGAAACAGTTCGACCTTTAAATGTACCAAACAAATAACATGGTACAAAAACTTTCCATGTAAATGTACCAAACCAACAACGAGGTACACTAATGTTCTTTAGGTACATTTTCGTGTACCCACATACTTGATTCCGGTACTTGCCTGCAACATATTTCATACGGTCTGCAGCATTTTCCTGCTGAGCACCAATACTTAAAATCTCTGCATATTCCATATATTCACATAATCGTTGCAGAAAACTTAAAGGTTCGTTGAGCACTACAGGCATTGTTATTTTACTGAGATCTTTGCCAATGCAGTTCTTGAGAATGGACCAGACGCTGATTTTCTTGCGAGATATCATGGGAGCGGGAAGCTCAGTTCTGTAAGAAAATGAACGATTAATTAAACTTATGATTTGCTTTTTCTTACATAATAAGTATTGCTTACCTTATTATAATGTGATCGCTTTCAGCCATGTTTACTAGTGTGCAGTTTTATGGAAGGTACGACTATTAAATATATAAATAAACAACGAAAATCAATTAGTTTGAGGAGCATATTTTCATTTACATGTGTTTCTTTTTTTAAATACAGCAACGCAAATCGATAATATACTAATAATTGTCCGTGCAGCTTATAAAAGCACTTAAAAATGTCAAACGGCGTTAGCGTTGTGATTATGTACACCTCTTTGTGTTATTGTAATCTATTAGAGGTGTGTATGCCTGCATGCGTGTGTGTGTTTGCGCACACAGCAGTCCAGGCTTTGTGCACAGCGTCATTCTATTTGTTGTTACCTTTTAATTGTGTGTGATTACTTGCACTTTTTATTACTAAACATATTTTTGCAGGCTGCACCTACTTAATGGCTTGTTGTTTTTTTATTTTCTCACTGCCAGATATCGGAAGTGATAAGAAAGCTTGTTGTGTGTGTATGCATATCGTTTAGAAACGATAAATTAAATCGAGGATTTAGATATATCGATTATTGTATCCTTTAGGCCTGTCTCTACTATTGTACAATTTTCGACGGTCTGGCAGCACTATGTTCGTGTTTCAATTTGAATTTGAAGCGAGGAGTGTATGTATGTGTGTATAGTATGTATTTAACGGTTGGGTCCGTCTGCTACTAAAGTCCACGAAACAAGTACTAAGTAGTTGGGACACATCGTGTGTCTTGATTGCCGGCCACTTGGGCGAGACAAATTGGGTTTTATAATCATATGTATTTAATTAAGTAGATGTATATATATAAAATAATTACAGCTGCATGCACATACATACATACAAATATATATTTAAGAATCTTAGTGTATGTGTGTATGTAGGTACATGTGCATGGCAAACGTTCAAATGAACTAACACTAACACACATACATACAAACGTAGGTTTGTTTTATATGCATAGTATGCAAGTGTGTGCGTATGTGTGTATTTTCGTATGTATACACATATGTACATATACTTATGTAAATTCGCAGTGCATGTGCATTATTTTTAAATTGTGCATTTCGGTTTTTTTTTTCAGCTTTTTTGTTCGTTAGTTTTTATTTTATTTTATTTTTGGGGAAAAACTTTTGTTGTGATCAGCGAATATCGATCAGTACACTTTGTGCTCAGTCGTATAGTTCTTGAGATGCTGTTAAATTCATTTCAGTTTTGTCGCACTTTTTGAAAATCATTTGCTCAACGGCGATCGGTGATCAGTGAACGGAAACCTATTTTAAATACATATATAATCTGGCCATATATTCGATCTATCATCGATGATCCAAGATTCGTTGTACAGCTGCTTCAAAATTGCCTAGTTATGACTATTACGAGTATTACCGGTACATAATGTTATGCAATATAAATGTACCTATGGTACATACATACATATGTATGGTACATAAGTACACAGTGATTTATTGAAATACTTGCATTCGTATGTATGTATGTATGTACATACTTGTGCATAGTTGTGTGTGTTAACAATTTCTATAAATAATTTGCGACAAAACGACAATTTTTAACTTAATTTACCAGGTTTTGTGACAGCAAATGCTTTGCACATTTCCAAGTTGATTTTCAACGGAAATTCGCGCGTTTAATTCAAATTTTAATAATTCGTTATTATTTATAAATAGTTTTTTTTTTTTGCTTGGTTAGTTTTGGCATTATCTGATGGAATATTTATAATAATAAGTGAATACTATTAATCCAACTATATTATAAAATAAATAAAGCGTTAATTACACTGGTGAAAATTTCTGGCTGTGAAGTGCTTACAAATATTAATTTTCATAAAAAGATCAATAAACAAGTGAAAATGATCGAGTGATTTAAGTTTGCACTTTTGAAATATCCCAAATATTTGCCCTGCACAAATACGATACTCAATTTGGGTTAGTGGGCTATCGGGTTATCAGGCTATCGATCCCAGAGACAATAGAGAAGCTCGACAAACGCCGCGTATCAAGTTTATTTCAATTGTTGTGTACCCAACTGAATCCCCAGTGTACCAAAGTGCAGGGCTGAGTTAGCAGCTACTGCCGCCATCTAGCGGTGCATAGTATTTATATATGTATGCTTGCGATAGGTGGAGCCAGTAAACAATCGATGACGCTATCGATATATAAATGTCGTGTGTGGGTGTTCCCCCAAACATTATTCATCAAATATCTTAATAGATAATTTTAAATTTGACAATTTGTTAAGGATCATTAATAAACAAATTGATTCTTGTGCTGCAGATGCTCTATAATCATAACTGACGGATAACCGTTTTCGATGGAGAATCTAATACCAATGGAAATATTAGATATTGATCCAAACTCACTTTCCTTAAATGGAAAGGAAAGTGAAGATTTGGAGTTTAAGAAATGGTAATTAACTAAAAGACACTTACATTTTCTAGTTATTCATTTGCATATATTGTTTTCAGCGTTATCATTGGAGAGCTCATCGATACCGAAGAAGAATTCTGCAGAGATTTGCAATATGTAGTCGATAAGTATATAAAAACCACCGATAATCCAACCGCACCCCGATCCGCCAGGGATAACAAGGATGTCATCTTCTGTAATTTCCTGCAAATTGCCGAATTTCACAACACGTAAGTATTCCAAAGCTTAATCAAAGCATTTTGTAATGTAAATAATGCTTATAGGGTACTTAAGGAGGGACTCAAGTGTTATAGTCATAAGCCCAACATGGTGGTCAAGACATTTTTACGACTCGAACGCGACTTTGATAAGCATGTGAAGTACTGCCAAAACGAGCCGTTGGCCCAAGAGTTTCTCGCAACGAATGCCGAATGCCAGAATTACTATCAGGTAAGCATGCACAACATAAGCATTAAATCTTAGGCATACCCTGTAAAAAATATAGTTTTAAATCATGCATATAAATTCCAGAATACTATCAACATTACCATAACTTCAGTGTACCCTAAACTGTACCGTATCGTTCCATACTGTACCTCATTTCATTCCATATCGTTTTGTACCGTACCACTTTGTACCATTTATTAATATAACAGCGTGTTTTTAGGTACTTATGTTATTGCGTGGTATCCATGCGTCGAGCATTGTTGTTTATTGACAACACTTCATATTCCGTACAAGTAAATAATATTGCCACAAAAATAAACCACATCAATCACCGTAGTGCCGAAAACTTTGAGATCATTTTGACTTAATAAAAAGTTCGATGAAAAACTATTTTTCGTATGTTTGCTTGTGTGTCTCTTGCCTCTTTGCACTTTTCTCTCTTTTCTCCACAAAATATTATAAATAGTAATGAGTAACAAGTCACAAATCGCTCGCAAATTCTGACGGAGTAACGTTTTCCAATGTCGTAAACATGAGAAAGAGATACAAAATGGTACAAAACATACATACACACAACCATGGTACGACTAATTATGTGTGTGTATGTGTGTGTACAAACTAGGGTGCAATATTTGCAATATGTGTTTGATTTCCACTGTCCGGCCATATGTTCAATGCTTTTACGAATATCGTGTGCGTGTGCGTATCTCTCTCTGTGTGTGTGTGAAGGAATATAACAGTTTATTTTTAAAACTAGACATTTCTAAATATTAAAGCTTTTGCACATCTCAGTGTCTTTTGAGTAGTGTTTGCCGTCGTTTCGTCGTGTTAATTCATTCCACACGTGGGATTTGCCTTTGGTACCTACACAAATTATAGTAAACCCAACACACGTACACACACACGCGCACACACACATACATATATGTACCTACGATCTGTGCTAAAATAATTAATGCGATTTTTATATTGCTATATACGCGAGTTATTCACAAATCTGACAAATTTTGTTAAATGGTCACAGTATTTCTGTGCTAGTTATGCAACATTATTAATACAATTTTCTTTTTTTAATATGAATATTTATACATTCTTCTGTGTGTGAGTGCGTGCGTGTGTGTGTGTGTGTGCGTAGACAAGTTCGTGCTAAAATAAATTTGTATATTCAAGTACACATACAAACACAAACACATATACACAAATACATATACATGCTTATAGACTCTCCCATACATATATGTACATCCGTTTCAATACCGCAGAGTACAAATTCATAAATACTTGTGTGTATATGTATGCACAAATGTACATATGTTTATATTAAATACTTTATAAAATCACCAGAAAAAAAAGAACAAAATGGTTATCGTAGGGCTGCCAAATATTTTATAGACTGTTATTCGATCTGCATTCAAAATGTCGTTCAGCTTTATAGTGTCACAACCGCTGGCACCCACTGTAGTGCCTTGTAATTAATGATTTGTAATAATCATGTAGTGCAATAAATAACAGAAACAAGCAAAACAGTGATAGACTAACAGCTACCCTACAAATACTCACATCCAAACAGCTAAACTCAACAGCAGACGAAAACACGCACACACACACGCGCATACATATATAAACAAGCAAAATGGCCTGCATACATAATTGTTATATGCACATATTCACAGGTGGCGCCAATGTAGCTTGCATGTATATGTACATGTATGTATATGTGTGTGCGTGAGTATGCAAATATTCACAGGTGGCTTTGGTTGGCTGTCGTCTGCTTCTTCACACTGTGTTTGTTATTTTCGCTTTTAATGAATGACAGGTGACTTTGAGGCATTGCTGCAAGAAGCAAACAATTAAATTTAGGCAATTACAACAACACGACTAATTGGCTAAATTTGTGTGCAAATATCGGCAACCACAAATTTATCGAAAAGCTGCGATCGAACTGGGGTAGAAAATATCGATAAGTGAACCAGTTAAAAAGAATCAGTTGCATTGTTTACTTAAGTTAGTGCGCATTTTTAGTAGATTGAATTATATATTTTAATTTCAGGAATTATCATCAAAACTTGGAGACGACAAGTTGCTAACTGAGCACCTAAAGCTACCACTACAGCGCATCAACGACTATAAGCTTCTGTTTAAGGTTTGAAAGAGATAAAAACAACACCTATACATAAACACATACAGTTACATATATATTTAATTTGTTTTACATTTTTTTTGTGTGTTACATCTTCAATCATACGACAAAACGCATCATAAGTTATGATTTCAATTGTTTTCTAACTATTATTTCAATCCACAGGATCTAATTAAATTATCGCAATGCTTGAAAGAGAATGTTAGGGACTTGGAAAGAGCTTTAGAGTTAATGCTTAGTGTGCCTAGTAGAGCCTATGATAATAGATTTATTTCGAATATTGAGGGACATCGAGGTAATATATATAAATTGGGCAGGTTATTGTTGCACGAGTGGTGTACGTTTACCGACAAAGAAGGCAAAACACACGATCGCTATTGTTTTTTATTTAAATCACGAATTCTGATCACTAAAGTTCGCAAAATCTCAGATAAAAAATCGGTTTTTATTTTGCAAAATATTGTTAAGTTACCGCTTTGCGAGATCGAGCATAGACCGAGTGATAAACAAATCCATCTGTCGTCCAAAGCACCCACAGATAAAGACGAGACTTCAATTTTGCCCATACTGATTAAACCTCATAATGATGAAAGTCACTTGATTTGGTACAACGAAATCTGCTCATATATTAACAACGAAGTTGCTCTGCAAGAACACCACGCAGATGATATTAAAGTTGACTCAACGAATGTTAACACTGAATGCGAACTAATACTGCGACTGCCCCAAAAGATCGAGGCACACGATCCGAATGTTGGTACTCGTCCCTCGGACGTAGCTGAAAACTACTTTTTGAGCAAGGAGACGAAGGAAAGACTACAGCTTGAGCAGCAGGAATTGCTTAAATTTGAAAAAGAATCGATTGAGCTCTTCAAGCAGCAACAATCAAAGGCTGTACCTGAAAATCCTACACCCATTAAAGTTGATCCTAAGCCAAAAACTGAAGTTAAGGTTGACGCCAAAGTGAAGATCGAAGAAAAAGTTGAGCCAAAGGTGAAAATCGAAAGTAGTGCTCCAGTTAAGCCAGAGATTGAGGCGAAAGTAGAGGTAGAAATACAAAAAGTTCAACTTGAAACGATCAGTGTAGATTCTAAGGAATCCCAGAAGGTTGTAGTGCCAGAAGCACCCACAAAAGATCAAGTAGAAACGATCAGTGTAGCAACCTCAAAGAAAGTAGAAGAAACTAAAACCGAAATACAAGAAGAATTTACTAGTATCAGCAGAACCGAAGCAGAACTGAAGACTGTTCTAACAACTGAGGAAACTCAGGGTCAGAAACTCGAGGGTAAGGACATAGAAACCACAGAAACCATCGACACTGAAGTGCCCAAGTCTAACCAAGCGATCGATACAATTCCCACAATTCGAATTAGTAAACCAATAATTGAGGATAACGAAATTTGCATTAAACCCAAAAAGCATAAACCGATCGAACTGAAACATA
Organism: Drosophila cardini; assembly: GCA_018903735.1. Lineage (NCBI taxonomy): Eukaryota > Metazoa > Arthropoda > Insecta > Diptera > Drosophilidae > Drosophila > Drosophila cardini. The sequence continues at coordinate 8,824,112 of JAEIGM010000001.1, read as the reverse complement.
TTGTTGGCTATAACGAATCGAATCAAATCAGCGATAGCGATAGCATTAATCCAAACTCCCAAGGTCGACAGGGATTCTCTAACTATACTAATATAACCGATTCAGCTTCATTAACCCGTTGGAACAATGAGCTGGCTAATATCGCAAATCGTGGCGATCAACGCGATCATGGAGATCGTTCAGCTCAAGGCCCACCAGCACCACCCCCGCCACCCATTCCACCTCATTTCGTTCGATTGCCTGGCTTCTTTCAACCGCTTCCGCTTGTTGCGTATGAAACCACCATTGAGATACTTATTGTTAAGGCACGCCCACCATCACCGCCTCCGCGTTTGCCACCGACCATTAAGCGTGTTCATGTCTATACCGAAAGTCTTGAGCAAAAGACACAGAATTTTCTGGAGGGCATCTATGATATATCTAGTTCAGATACATCGCTACGTAATGCTAAGCAAAAAATTCGAAATATTAAGAGTACAGTATTAAAATCAACTGATACAACAAATTATGCTCAAGATACGGTTAAAAAAGCGAAAGCACGCGATTTCATACATATCTTTACACCGCCCATTAAAAAGAAACGACCAATCTATGAGATTGTCGAAGAGCCTGTAAATATTTGCGGTGAACTTGAAGGCGATTATACTGAGTCTATTGCTGACGATTTCAGAGAGTCTAGTGCCGATTTCGAGACACGCGGCCAAAGTGTTGGCGTCATGGATGATAACTATTCTGGGTACTCCCTGGCTTCCAGACGGCGTCTCGAAAGTAAGTTGATTCCCATTCGAAAAAAACAATTTGAAAAAACAATTTGAAAAACTTTACTCGTGTATTTGTTGACGTAAAACTTCGCTCAAAAGGTTGAAGAGTTTTGAAATCTGACTAAGAATACCGTTAAGTATATGTCTCAATATTATTTGTTACATCGGAATAGATGGCTCAATCATTCAGTTATCGCACTCCTATCGAATGCTTTATGTGTACTCCACTCCACTCCACCAACTTTCAATTGTATTTTAACTCGATAACCGTCTTTTCTTAATGCTTCATAAGTTCCTCCTTCTTGTGGCTAAAACGAGTACGTCTTGACTACTATATCCTTGATATTAATCCTTTATTCTTTGCTGCAACTAAACCAGAAACCAGCAGGACCAGGGATTACGATAGAGGTACATCCTATGACAGTACTGCGGAGAGACAGTATGGCATAAGCTCCAGACGCGAGAGAAGTACTTTGGATCGCATCGAGTCGCATTCTTCAACTCTTTTGGCCACAGGCCGCACTGAGAGTCGAGCCGAGAGCCGTGCCGAGAGTCGTGCCGAGAGCCGAGCCGAAAGCCGAGCTTCCTATTCGCGTGCCGAGTCGCGTACGGGCAAACGGGCCACGTCCTATCTTACGGAAGACGCTCCTGCTCGCTCCATTGAAAAGCCCATGGTAGTCAAAATGCTGAAAAGCGTACAAGTGGAAAGTGAGTAATGGACTTTATCCCTTACTTCCTTTACTTTATATATTACCTATGGTTTTTCTCAGGCGGCGAGACTGCGCATTTTGAAATTCAGTTCAAGGAGCAGCCGGGATTAGTCACCTGGTTGAAGGATAACAAGCCCTTGGACGATCGTCTAGCGGATCGCATTGTTCAGACCAGTGCTCCCATGAATTCTTATCGCTTGGATATTAAAAATTGCCGGTGAGTTAAAGTACCTCCAAAAAAAGAAAAGAGAGCGGATATTTAGCCACACGTGGCCAATGCTTAAAATTCTGCCGGCGTCTCTGCCCACACAACTGCTGCGTAGAGCGTCGTGCGCTCAGCTCTTGTCTAAGGCAGCAAAGAGCGCGACCAATGAGATCGATGCGCTGCTGCACACAAAACGCATTACGCTCACGCAACTTATGCTCTCGCTCTCTTTACTGTGTAACGCAATAAAACGTCTCATTGGCTGTGTGTAGCTAAGCTTGCTAGTGGACTGTGCGATTGTGTTTGTGTGTATGTGTAGTCTCTCGCTCTCTAGGCGTATGAACACACAGAGCTTAGAGCTTAGCTCTGCCGCGATGCTGTTCTCACATGCACTTTGACTCTTGCTGCTCAGTTACGAAGTTGAGCTTGTATGTGTGTGTTCTGGTTACGTGCATTAGCGCCATATATATCTAGTTTTCATTTCATTTTCTTCATTACAGTGAGACTGATGCTGGCACTTACACCGTTCGTGCTCAGACGGGCTCTGAAACAACGACTGTCACTGCACAGCTTGCAGTTGGCCAAGGTATACGTAATTAACAACCAATATAAACATACATATATTAACAATTTCGTGTATATTTTTTAGTGGCTGGCCACGACGAGACTAAAACTAATGTACCGCCAGCATTTCTTGTTAGCCTGAAGGATGCGGAAATGATTGAAAATACTCTGTTCCGCTTCATGATTAAAATCTTGGGCGATCCTAAGCCCAGAGTTAAATTGTAAGTAAAATTTATATTTATTAATAACTTGTTTTTCCATATAATCTATTCTTTACCATATATTCTACTAGCTACAAGGATGAGGTGGAAATTCTGGAAGTCAATGATCGAATTCAAATTATCAGGGATAAGGATTATTTGGGTTTCTATGAGTTGGTCATTGAGGACGTGCAAAAGGAAGATGCCGGAGTCTATTCCTGCAAAGCGGTCAATAAGCACGGCGAAGCTGCCTGTGAGGCAACAGCCACCACCGTTGGTTAGTTTTCAATAATAATCCTTACCAGAACTAGATTAATTAAATAATCTTTCCCTGTTCCATGGGTAGATTTCAAAAACCCCTTCGGTGCGTTGAGCGGTCAGATTTTGCCTCCTGGTGAGAAGGCAATCTTCTCCTGGAAGCGCAATGGTGAAGATTTCGATCCCGAGGAACGGTTCAAGGTTCTTTTCGGTGAGGATGAGGATTCACTGGCTCTGGTTTTCCAGCATGTGAAGCCCGAAGATGCCGGCATCTATACGTGTGTGGCCCAGACCACTACGGGAAATATCTCATGCAGTGCTGAGCTCTCCGTACAGGGTGCCATTCAGACCCTCAACCGGGAGCCCGAGAAACCCACGCTGGTGATCGAACACCGTGAGGCGAACACAAGCATCGGAGGAACTGCTATACTTGAGCTGCAGTGCAAGGGCTTCCCCAAACCCGCCGTGCTCTGGAAGCACGAAGGTGAGGTCGTTCAGGTGGACGACAGGCACAAGTTCATGTATGAGGACGATGAGAGCATGTCTCTGATCATCAAGAACATTAACACTGAAGATGCGGGAGCGTATACCATTGAAGCCATCAATGAACTGGGACAGGATGAGAGCTCCATTAACCTGGTGGTTCAAGGTAAACTTAATTGAAGTCCTAAGAAGTGATTTCTTGTACTTAATTGATTTCAACCATTTACAGCTCCTCCCAAGATCAAGAAGATTACGGACATTACATGCTCCGCTGGCGAGACCGTGAAAATGGAGGTGGAAGTCGAGGGATTCCCCAAGCCGGACATCAGTGTGACCAACAATGGAAAGGATGTTTCCGTCGAGAGCAATGTGAAAATTTCATCCTCTACGATTGGCAAGAGTGTGGAGAAAGTTGTTATTGAAATTTCAAGCATAAAACTCGCACAATCTGGAAACTATTCGATTAAGGCAACGAATACGATTAGTCAAACTGCTGAGTACTGGAATTGTACCGTGAAATCGAAGCCAATTATTGTGAAACATTTCGAAAGCGAATACATTCACGGTGAGAAGGAGACCGTGCAAATGTCCGTAAAGGTCGATGCATTCCCGGAGGCAAAGCTTACGTGGTATCATGATTCTAACGAAATCAAGTTGACCGATAAGAAGTATAAAATCGATTGTGACGGCAATACTTATACCCTAAAGATTACGGGTGCTACTCGAGTCGATGCCGGCGAGTACTCCGTCAAGGCCACCAACGAGCACGGCTCGGCCACCAGCTCAACGCAGCTGCTGATGAAGTGTGCTCCCGAGTACACCAAGAAATTGCAAAATATTACCGTTAAGGAAGGTGACACCAATGTGGAGCTTGTTGTAGGCATTGATGCATATCCCCAGCCCCATGTCAAGTGGTTTATTGATGGCATTGAGATTGCCGAAAAGCGCAACGATTTCCGTCAAGTTCAGGAGGGAAAGGACTTTAAACTGATCCTCACCGATGTGGCCACCAATATGCAGGGAAATTACTGCTGTAAAATCATGAATGATTACGGAAAACTGGAAGACAATTGCACAGTGACTGTCAATTGTAAGAAATGTTACGAGTTTAAGTTAATATATATTTTACCCATCATATTCTATATTCCCAGGCAAACCCAAGATCAGGCGGGCTCTCAAGGACGTTGAGGTCCAAGAAGGTAATTCCCTGACTCTGGAAGTGGAGATTTATAGCGAACCCGAAGCCACCGTTAAATGGTAAGACGACACCTATTAAGGATTATTTTTACTAAGAAAACTCCTTTTATAGGTTCAAAAATGGTCATGAAATTCATGAGGATGCACGCATCAAAATCAAAAGAGATTCCCAACGTATTGAGAATTATTATCTAACTTTGAATTTGGCCAAGAGTGAAGATGCTGGTACCTATGAGGTTAAAGCGGCTAATTTCATTGGCGAGACAACGTCGAGCTGCAAAGTTTTGGTGCTAAGTAAGTACAAAAATTGGGTAGAAAAAGTCTTTTACAAAAAAAACTTGAGTTTTATGCTTTAATTTCCCATTTTGAAATCCATTGACTAAAATCAAAGAAATGAAATGAGAATGTAAGTTTCTCGACAATATATTTACACGTATAATTCTATAATACCAATACACGAATATCCTAAAATAACATTCTTCCATCATCAAAAATGGAACTTTAATTTAGCCCAAGACAATATTTCCGTTGGAGAATCCGTGACAAAAACATTGCTCGCCACAACAGAACAAGCCGAAGAAGGGGGTAAAAAAAAACATCTACATATTTCCTTAAATACATGCATACTTTTACTAATGTCTTGGTATATATTAAGCAAGTCATTATAGCTTCTTATTAATGTTGTACATACATATTTGGCCTCTAATCGAAATTAAACAACATTAAACTTTAGCAATAAGTTTCTTCTCCTGTAAATATGACACTGAGCAATCGTTAGTCAATAAGTGGACTCCCCTGCATGTATTTTATCGAAATGTATCGATACTGTTCGAAAGCAAGATAATCGAACAATCAGTTGAACTAGTTTAAGGTTCAAACGAACTAAAAGTTCGGTCAAGCATTTAAATGGTGAACTTTCTGTGTGCAAAAATGTCTGTAAATTGCTTTAAATATAAAAGTCTTAGTTTTATAAGTTCAATAACTCCTAAACTAAAACAAACTGTAAATACCTGACATAGATATATCTAACTTTTCTTAACTTAAGCACCTTCAAATAGGTTTACACGGAGTAACAACTATTTTTGTTGTAATGCATGGGAATGTACAAAAGGAAAATCGTATAAAATTCTATTTTAAAAGAATTTTGTGGACACAACTCGGTCTCATTGGACTGAATATTATAATTTATTTTCTATTTCAGTGAATTTAAATACTTGTGCACGTTACAGCGTAATAAGCAATGTACATACAACGAATGTTTCTAATATGAAATGCAAATTATTAACTTTATTTAATTTAGATCGGTATTAAATGGATGTCATGTATAAATCTCCATTAAAATACTAGTTATTAATAATATACAATTAAACTTTCAGCAATTCCCGAAATTGTCCACTGCGATGTCTTCCAAATGAGCACTTTTGAGAGTCTACCCCTTAAATATGAGGTCATTGCGACGGGTATACCGAAGCCAGAGGCTTTATGGTATCAGGATGGCAAACCTATAAAATCAAACGATCACTTTGATCTTTCTGTAGATGGGGTTTGTTAGTTCATAGATTAGATATATATTATTTGCTATACGAGCCTAATATTTTAGGATCACTATAAACTGGAGGTGAAGAAACTGGATCTCAAGGATGCGGGTGAATATAAGGTGGTGATGAAGAATAAGGTGGGCGAGAAGAGTCATCAGGGAGTGCTGTCGTTGTCAAGTAAGCTATAGGACATATATTTTTTTAAATCGTCTGCTAAATAAACAATTAACATTCCTAGATGAATCGGAGTACCGCAAACCTTTGATTATTTCCAAGAGCGGTCTGCGTGATCTTAAATTGAAGAAGGGCGATGCCATCAATGAAACTGTTGTATTCACCGCTGATCCTAAGCCAGAAATCGTTTGGTTCAAGGACGGTAAGCCACTGCAAGCTACCGAGGCGCTGCTTCTAAAAACCGAGGTTAAAGAGCTGGAAAATGGCTTGAAACAGTTTACCTGCAGTCTGAATGTAGCAAAGGGTGTGTAATAGACAGAAAAATCTCTTAAGTTTCTAAATTAACATGTATATTACAATGCCCTTTCAGCTGACATTAAGGATTCGGGTCGTTATGAGCTGAAGGTTAAGAACAAGCACGGAGAATTCACCACAAATGGAGCTATTGATGTGCTGGCTAAGCCAGAAATATCCGGTTTGGTGGATCACAAGTGCATGCCGGGAGATTCCGTCTGTTTCGAGGCCCTGGTGCTGGCCAATCCTAAGCCAAAGGTCACCTGGACTCGTGGCAATGAGAATCTGTGTAACAACGAGAACTGCGAGGTCATCGCTGATGTTGATAGCGATAAATACAGAATTGTATTCCAGTCGGTGTCACCCTCCGAAGACGGTAAATACACCGTTACAGCAGTGAACTCGGAAGGAAGAGCTGATACTCCTTTCAACCTGCACGTACTGGGTAACTTAATACGTCCAAATAGGGAAAACATTTATTAAATTTGTTGAATTTTTACAGTGGAGAAGCCAACCTTCATTATTGCACCGGATAATCTGGTGATCCATGACTTTAGTCCCGTCTCGACGAAGGTTAAGGTACATGGTGTGCCGACTCCATCCGTGGAATGGTTCAAAGGCGATAAGCCCATTGACATCAAGGCCATTAATAGCCTAACCAAGCAGAAGGCTTACAGCACCGCAACCACCGAAGCCTCCTCGGATCAGGTGGAGAGTCTCTTCGAGATTGCACATTTCAATGCTGCCGACGTTGGCACTGTGAGCATTAATATACTCCATTCGCTTCCAATTCTTTTAATAATGTTAATAATGTGATTTGTTAAAATTAGTACACTTGCCTGGCCAAGAACGAAATTGGCGAAACAAAGGCGCCTTTCCAACTCGCCATGCAATCACTTGCTCCCAGCTTTGTCAAGAAACTCGACAACGCTCTGGATGTGCTTCAGGGCGAACCACTTGTGCTCGAGTGCGCCGTGGACGGAAGTCCAATGCCCACCGTTCACTGGTTCAAGGACAGTGAGGAAATTAAACCCAGCCAGAACGTGAAATTGACCACCACTCCTGAGGGATTAGTCAAGCTGGAGATTGACAACTGTGAGCCCAATGACTCTGGTGCCTACAAGCTCATCATTTCTAATCCCCACGGTGACAAGGTGGCTCTCTGTGCCGTTGCAGTAAAACGTGAGTAGTTATAACTGATTTATGGGTCCTAGGTAGGAATTTACTTACTCCTTTCGCATTACAGCTAGTGAAATGGAGCCGAAGTTCCTTAAACCCCTTGAAAGTCAGTCCGTGGTTGTTGGTGAACCCTTGAAACTGACCGCTCAGGTCACTGGTTTCCCCGCTCCCGAGATCAAATGGTACAAGGATGGTGTACTTCTCCGTCCCACTTCGGCCATTGATTTCATCAACAATCCTAATGGACAGATTGGCTTGTGGTAAGAACTCAAGACCTTTCTGTGCCAAAGACATAGCCAATCTTTAACTCTATTTAAATTTCTAGTATTGATACGGTTGATGGTCATGATGCTGGTCTGTATAAGTGTATGATCATTAACAAGGAGGGCGAAAAGGAGGGCGCTGCTGAGGTGAAAGTTGTGGCCAGGGAAGCGAAGCCATCGTTTGTGGCCGAACTGCAGGATGCATCCAGTGTCGAAGGTTTCCCCGTCAAGATGGACATCAAGGTTGTGGGTTATCCTAAACCTAAACTTCAATGGTTCCACAATGGACATGAAATCACACCAGATAACAAGCACTTCGCCATTGTGGAGAATCCTGATAATACTGTCAGCTTAGTTGTGGACAAGACGGCTCCATCGGACTCTGGTTTATATGAGGTAATTGCCCAGAATTCCGAAGGATCCACTGCATCGAAGGCAAAACTCTATGTTGCTCCGAAGACGGATGAAACATCTACGGAGGAATTGCCACAGTTTGTGTCCGGTCTGCGTGATGTGAACGCCGATGAGGGTCAGGAACTGGTGCTATCCGCTCCTTTCATTGCCAATCCCATGCCTGAGGTCATGTGGTCCAAGGATGGAGTGCTCCTTGCTCCCAGTGAGCGTCTTTTAATGACATGCGATGGCAAGCACGTGGGTCTGAGCATTAAACCTGTCGAAGCTTCCGATTCGGGTAACTACTCCTGCCTGCTGGCCAATCCTCTTGGCGAGGATACTTCCTCCTGCAATGCCAACGTTAGGAAAGTGTACAAGGCTCCGGTGTTCACCCAAAAGATCGCCGATCAACAGCAGATATTTGGCAACAATGCCACAATTCCGGTTACCGTCTCCGGCGTACCCTATCCGGAACTCACTTGGTTCTTTGAAAACAAACCCATCAATGTGTCCGACAAGCATAAGATCAAAAACGATGGTGATCATCATATGTTGATTATCAACGATTGCCAGAAATCCGATCAGGGTGAATACAAGTGCATTGCCTCCAACAGGGAAGGCAAGGACATTACCCAAGGTCGTCTAGAGTTGGTTAATGAGATGTAAGTATCTGAATCTTTAAAAGATGTGTCCATGAAGCTCAATCCCCTGAATCCAACTACAGCAAAAAGCACATGCGTTCAGAGCCACCAGTTTTCCTGAAGAAGATCGGAGATTGTGACATCTTTGAGGGCATGTCGGCCAAGTTTACCGCTTGCGCCACCGGATATCCGGAGCCAGATGTCGAGTGGTTCAAGAACGATCAGAAACTTTTCCCATCCGATAGAATTTCCATGGATAAGGAACCAAATGGCCTGCTCCGCTTGACCATGAAAAATGTCACCGAAGCTGATGTCGGACGCTATACTTGCCGTATTTATAATCCCTACGGAGATGACTCCTGCACGGCCGAGCTATTCTACGATGGTAAGCTGAGCTCTCTGGGATCCACCAAGAAAACTGTTGAAACATTTTACGTTCTTAGTGCTGGATTCGCATCAACGTCCGCTGGGAGATCAATACTCCGATTTCAAGCAGTACAAAAAGTCTGGAGCTCCTCCACCATTGCCCGATGCTCCTATCATCTCCCGCATGACCGACCGTCGTCTGCGTCTGTCCTGGAAGCCATCGGTGCCACTGTCACCACGTTATCCCGTCACCTATCAGGTAAAATTTCCCCTAAGCTGTACATATCCATATCTTAAAATCCTTCCTTCTTTGTAGGTCGAAATGATGGACTTACCCGAGGGTGATTGGCGCACAATCAGGACTGGAATCCGCAGCTGTGCGGTTGACATGAAGAACTTGGATCCCCTTAGGGACTACAGGTTCAGAATACGTGTGGAGAACAAGTTTGGCGTCAGCGATCCCAGTCCCTACACCCAAACTTATAGGTAATTGTACCTATTTTGGATTGCAATGAGACTTTATTTAATCCTTCTTCCTTTTAGGTCTAAACTCATCCCAGAACCGGCTAAGAGGTACACTTACTTGCCACCCGGCACTGATTTCCGCCCGGAAACCTCGCCCTACTTCCCTAAGGACTTTGACATTGAACGACCACCCCATGATGGACTTGCTCAAGCTCCACAGTAAGTGCTAACCCTCTAGCTGTGGACTTGATCCAAAGGTTAATTATTTTCCCTATTCTTTTTTAGGTTCCTGCTGCGTGAGAGTGAAATCTCCTATGGCGTGAAGGATCACAACACCGAATTGATGTGGTTCGTCTATGGTTATCCCAAGCCAAAGATGACTTATTACTTCAACGACAAGTTAATCGAGTCTGGCGGCAGATTCGACCAGAGCTACACTCGCAATGGTCAAGCGACGCTCTTCGTCAACAGGTGAGTTAAACGGGTAATCCCATAGAAAAGTAATTCTGTATTTATTCCATTTGTAGCATGTTGGATCGCGATGTGGGCTGGTATGAGGCAGTGGCCACAAATGAGCACGGTGAGGCCAGACAGCGTGTGCGTTTGGAAATTGCCGAATATCCCAGATTCATCAAGAGGCCTGACGAGACCTTTATTATGTCTCGCAAGAACGGACGCATTGAGGCCAGAATTACGGGTATTCCACTGCCCGAGGTGCACTGGTACAAGGATTGGAAGCTGCTGACAGACACGACTCGTGTTAAGGTTCGCTTAGACAAAACCCTATTCCTACTTAATTCCCTCCTAAATATATTTTTAATCAATTCATCAGATCAACTCCTACGATCCGGACATCTATGTGCTCTCCATCCACGACTCAATAATCAAGGACGGCGGATTGTACTCGGTTAGCGCCAGAAACATTGCTGGGTCTATTAGCACATCGGTGACTGTGCACATTGAGGAGAACGAGGATCAGTACATCTACAAGACGTACGGCAGGCATCCCTATGTGCGCTCTAAGCAGCTGCGCTACGAGGACAAGTACGACATCGGAGATGAGCTTGGTCGTGGCACTCAGGGCATCACCTATCATGCTGTGGAGCGCGCAACCGGTGACAATTATGCCGCCAAGATCATGTACGGCAAACCGGAACTGCGTCCATTCATGTTGAACGAATTGGACATTATGAATATGTTCAATCATAAGAATCTCATTCGTCCCTACGACGCCTACGAGACAGACCGACAGATCACGCTCATCATGGAGCTGGCTGCTGGCGGTGAACTGGTCAAGGATAATTTGTTGCGTCGCGACTATTATACGGAGCGAGATATCGCTAATTATATACGCCAGACTCTTTGGGGATTGGAGCACATGCATGAGCTAGGAGTGGGTCACATGGGCCTGACGGTATGAAAAACCTGACCATCTTCAAACAGTTTACTCATATCCTTTAAATCCCCCTTCAGATCAAGGATCTGCTTATCTCCATTGTGGGCGGCGATCACATTAAAGTTTCTGACTTCGGCTTATCCCGCAAGATCAACAAGCACAATCTGTCCACCTTGGACTATGGCATGCCGGAGTTCGTGTCCCCCGAAGTGGTTAACAAGGAGGGCGTTAACTTCTCGCACGACATGTGGTCGGTGGGTTTGATTACCTATGTGCTACTTGGCGGTAGGAATCCTTTCCTGGGCGCCGATGATCGTGAAACGTTGACCAAGATTCGTGAGGGCCGTTGGGACTTTAAGGACACCATTTGGACGCATATCTCCGAGGATGGACGTGATTTCATCAGTCGTCTTCTGCTATACAGCCCCGAGGAACGTATGGATGTAAAGACTGCACTGAAGCATCCATGGTTTTTCATGCTAGATCGCCAGGCGTCCGAACATGATTATCAAATTGGTGTCGATCGTTTGAAGAACTACTATGATCACTTCAGGGATTGGTATGCCAATGCCGCCTGCAAGAATTACTTCCGCCGTCGCCGTCTCAGCGGCTGCTTCCAGCATCCATCCAAGATGGTCTACCCCAGCGGACATGGCTACACACCTGAGCGTACGCCCGAGCCTCTGGCTGAGCCCAGGAAGCGTGCCAAGCGCGAGGAAGTCGTTTCCAAGTTCTTGCATCCCGACTACGAGCTGGGTCTTATACAGTCCGAAAGCCAGTGAGTAATCAAATTAATTGTTAACTATTTAGAACTTGGTTTGAATCCCTAAACTTACAGCTATCAGTACGGTCCGGACACCTATTTGCTGCAGCTGCGTGACGTCAGCTTCCCGGTGAGATTGCGTGAGTATATGAAGGTCGCTCACAGGCGTTCACCCTCATTCGCGCTCAACGATTCGGTGGATTGGTCGGTGAGTAATCAGACCGGAGGATTTCCTCCTTGCTCTGCTAAAGCAATCCCTCTTTATTCTCTCAGCTGCCTGTGATTCGCGAGCGTCGTCGCTTCACGGACATAATGGACGAGGAGATCGATGATGAGCGCACACGTAGTCGCATCAGCATGTACTCCGCCAATGATTCGTACTCGATTCGCCGCCTGCGAACTGAGTTGGGACCACGTCTGGATGAATATACTGAAGCGGATGCCATGATTGAGACACAGCGTGAGGGTTATCCACCATTCTTCAGGGAAAAGCCCCAGACGATTGCCATTACGGAGAACAAACCGGCGCATATTCACTGCTTTGCCGTTGGTGATCCCAAGCCATGCGTTCAGTGGTTTAAGAACGACATGGTGTTGTCGGAGAGCAAGAGAATCAAGATTACTTACGACGAGGATGGTCGCTCCATCCTTAGGTTCGAGCCAGCGTTGCACTTTGATGTGGGTGTCTACAAGGCTGTAGCCAGGAACAAGGTCGGTCAAACTATCGCTAGGTGCCGCATAGTCGTGGCCACGCTGCCCGATGCACCGGACTCGCCCGAGATTTCTGCGACCAGTGCTACAGAGATTCTGCTTCGTTGGAAGCAACCACGTGACGACGGACACTCTGCCGTGCTCTGTTATAGTCTGCAGTACAAACTGCATAATTGCGATGCCTGGACCACCGTTGCCGATAACATTGATCATGAGTTCTATCTGCTGCACGAACTTACACCCAACACTAAGTACCAAGTGCGTCTCTCATCGAAGAATCGCATTGGCTGGAGCGAGATGGGAATTCCTGTTAATGCCACCACTTCTGGACCTGATGCACCCAAAATTCACATCACCAAGGCCATGAAGCATTTGCAGCAGCTGACCGAGAGGGGTGAGGAAGTCATACCCGAGGAGGAACGTGTCCACACCGACTACCACTGTGAGCGGGAGCCACCCACCTGGGTGACAGATGCCTCTGTTAACGACAAGTACAGCTTCATCTCGGAGATTGCCCGTGGAGAGTTCAGCACAATTGTCAAGGGCATTCAGAAGTCCACTGATACCGTTGTGGTGGCCAAGATCTTTGAAGTAACCGATGACAATGAGGAATCCATTGTGGCCGAATTTGACAATTTCAAGACTCTGCGTCACGAGCGCATCCCAGCGCTCTTTGGTGCCTACAAACCCATGAATGTGCCCATCGCCATCTTCGTGATGGAGAAACTACAGGGCGCCGATGTGTTGACCTACTTCAGCAGTCGCCATGAGTACTCTGAGCAGATGGTGGCCGGCGTGATCAGTCAGCTCCTGGATGCCCTGCAGTATCTGCACTGGCGCGGCTATTGTCATCTTAACATCCAGCCCGATAATGTGGTCATGGCCTCGGTTCGATCCATTCAAGTGAAGCTCGTTGATTTCGGCTCAGCCAAGAAGGTTAATAAACTGGGCCTCAAGGTCAATCCTTGTGGTATGCTGGACTTCCAGCCACCCGAGATGCTCAACGATGAGCCGGTCTTCCCTCAGAGTGACATCTGGTCACTGGGTGTGCTCACCTACTTGCTTTTATCCGGCTGCAGTCCGTTCCGCGGCAACGACGAATACGAAACCCAACAGAATATATCCTTTGTTCGCTATCGTTTCGAGAATCTCTTCAAGGAAGTGACTCCAGAAGCCACGCGCTTCATTATGCAGCTCTTCAAGCGTCATCCAACGTGAGTAACTATTTAAAACTAATTCGTTTAGATAAACTAAAGTAATATTCTTGTAATTGCAGTAAGAGACCCTACACAGATGACTGCCTGGAGCACAGATGGCTAATGTCCTCCGATTACATGGTCAGAAAGCGTGAGCGCGCCGTTTTCCTGGGCAACCGTTTGAAGGTAATATGTCCACATCAGTTTCCATTCATTTATTATATAAATTAATCTTTCTTTTCAACAGAATTTCTATGATGAATATCATGAGTATAAAACCAAATCCTCCACATCATCCAAACCTCTGATTTCGATTGAGGGAGGACCAACTCCTTCGCAGCTGCTTCGCTCGAATAGCATTCAGGAAGAGTTGCTAACAACGTTTTAGTTAAATTTTCAGAAGAAACCCCAAAAACAATTGTTAATTTATGCCTTGCTTTGCTGTATTTTGGTTAATCACATTAGAAACAAATATAATAAATGAGATACCCTTTTATTTTCAAGTGCTCAAAGCTATAACCAAACGAAAAAATATCTCAAAATAAAATTTATAATTCATAAACGCAAACATAATTTAAATACAACGATTTTTCCTTACTTTTAAGTACAAAAATTCATTAAATTTGTTGAGTTTCAAATTTTATTTTTTCTTTAAACGCTTTACAAAGTGTAAAAATGTGTTGATTTTCATAGTCCAATTGAATTAAATTTTAGAAATTGGTTTTAATCCAAGAATTTTGAAACATTTTCGTAATACAGCTGCTGTGGCCTCGCACAGCAAAATCCTGCTGTGATGTACCTTGATAATCTTGCCCGACTTGTCCTTTTCGATGCAGTAACAACTATCATAGAATTCCGTAAATGCAGAGCACACTTCGTAGCAGAATTCGCAAAGGAAGTGAAGGTACAAACCAGAGGAACACTTCATCAGAATATCATAGAACTTCAGCAGAGTTTTGGCAAGTTTCCATTCCTTTTCGTGATCCAGCACCAATTGGACATTGTCCAAAATTTTAGCCAAATCGCTGAAATCTTCCTGTGAGTTGCGAGCAATGGAACAGATTCGTGAATACGTGTACAGTAAATACACGGCAGTATTTCCTCGATCATCCAACATTTTTTCAAATGAGAATACGTAATCACTGATACGATTGTGGCACAAGTCCGCATACTTAATGCAACCGTAGGCAACTGCCTCCTGTGCGTCTTTCAGCTCTTCTGGTGTGAGTACCTGATCGCGACCGCGGTCATGTAACTGCTGCAAAGAGCATTTCATACCCTCATCCAATAGATCAGCCAGTTTCACCGTATCTCCGGAACGAGTCTTGAACTTTTTGCCATCTTCGCCGAGGACAACACCAAACGGCACATGATCCACTCGGTGTTCCTTCGGTTTGAGAATACCACAACGCTCGGCTGCTTCGAAAATCAATTGAAAATGTGTGCTCTGTCCAGCATCCACAACATAGATTAACCAGTCAGCGCATTCTTCTTCGAGTCGGTGTTTAATAGCGGCCATATCAGAGGTGTCGTATGTGAAACCGCCATCGGATTTCACAATCGTTAGGGGTATTCCAGTTTTGCTTAGATTCGGCCACATGATTTGTCGCCCCTCGTCTAGTTCCAGGAACTCATTCTTTTTCAAGAAGTCAACGATGGAAATCATGCGTGATTGATAGAATGATTCACCACGTTCCTTGATAGTTACATCCAATCGGTTATAAATTGTTTGAAACTCTGCACGGGACACATCACAGATAAGTTGCCAAGCTTTTATCGATTTGGCATCACCGGACTGCAGAGCTACGACATGATTATAGGCACGTTTTTTGAAAATCTCATCTTCATCGAAACGCTTTTTGGATTCCTTATAAAACGCTTGCAGATCTCCAATGGGTGGACTCTCTGATAGAAAATTGGGAAAGCGATCTTCCAAATGCGCAATAAGCATACCAAACTGTGTACCCCAATCGCCCAAATGATTGATGCGGAGTACATCATGCTGCAGAAACTCCAGAAGGCGGCAAATGGACTCCCCAATAATCGTTGAGCGCAAATGGCCAACGTGCATTTGCTTGGCAATGTTGGGCGAGGAAAAGTCTACCAAAACGCGCCTTTTTGGCACATTTGGCGGCTTAATGCCGTCACGCAACATTGTGGTTAAGGCAGTCACAGCGTATTTTTTACTGAGGAAGACATTGATGAATCCGGCACCAGCCACTTCAATTTTGTCTATTATTGGCGAGACTCCACAGCATCGCTGTATCTCTGCAGCAATTTCACGTGGCGCTTTGTTAGTTCCAGCTTCCTTCATTTTCTTGGCAAGTCCCATAGCGTTGTTGCATTGGTAATCTCCGAATTTGGCAGACACATTATTCACTGGTGCAATAATGACTGGAACATTGCTGTAGGCGGGAAAGGCTTGTCCAATTGCTTGTGAGAAGAACGCTTCCAGATGTTGAGTAATTAAAAGAGTATCATCGAGTTTGGATTTCAAAGCGCCATTCCTCTCAGCGTGTATCGCTTGCTTGATCACAGCAAGACGGTGCTTGAGTTTCGAATTGTCGGACATCAGCTGGGCCACAGAATCATCGCTTTCAACATTTGGCGAAGACTGTGATTGTTTCAAATACTGAATTTTTGCCGACAGTCCTGATGCTACGCCTTCCAAGCTGGTTAGCTTTTCAAGCTCCGTAATTAATCCAGCAGACATAACGCAAATTTTATTCACGAAAATCTGACCACGTTTGGTATTTTCAAATAGAGATGCGTATCCATAATAATATTTTATCGGTATTGAAATTTGATATAGCTATCGATAAGACAATCGTCTTGGTTACGATTAACAATGTATCGAAACAATTAATTGGGCCATGAGTTGTTTTGCAACCCTGATTTAAGGTTTATTGATCAAAAGAAAATGTTGATGTTCTAGCTTTGAAATTACCAATTAATTAAATAAAAAAATGTATTTTGTAATTTTATTACTTAAATTTCCATTCAGTGTGTTTTAGTGCAATGTATTAATAAGTATGTTATTTGATTTGTGGCTTGACTTGTAAGAGAGCTTATGTACTTCTGAATGGGGACTTATGTGTGTGTATGTATGTATGCCCGTACGCATTGTATTTGCTTATTTGAAATTGTAATTTAAAAACTGTTATTATTGTTGGCAGGTACAGATGAACGCTCGCAACACAAAATGACAAAATACGCTTTATACAATATCAGTCGGAAATACAAAACCTATCCGGCCAATATCAATATGGAGTGCAAGTCCCAACTGCTGGAAGACCACGAGAACGTGACCTTAATTGTAAACCGTAGAAGTGCAGTTCGTCAAACCCCAAAGCGGTGGATGTTTCGGTGTCGATGGCAGAAAAAGCTTGCGATATCACTGGCACTAATTTGCATATGTGTTCTAATCATCTTTGCCTATACGGACCAGCTATTTCGAAATAAAATCTTTTCGGTACTCCTGCCCAGCCGATTTACAACTCAAATCACAAGCGTTGCACAGCTACAGACAAGTTATCCCCAAAATGAGCAATCATTAAGTACATTGAATTATCCAAGTTTAAAGCCAATGCAATATCTGTTGAACTATTCGTCGATCCATCTGAATTTAAGTTCGCATACTAAGAAATCCACATCGGATTACAATATATTTGTTATATACACCAGAGAGAACTATCGGCTTCAAATGAAGTTTGATCTATTTGCACATAGTTTGTTTAAACATACGAATGCGCAATTGCATTTACACATAATAACGGATAAGGAGAGCGAAATGTCTGTATTGGAAATATTACAGAGGAAGATACGAAGATTTCGTAGAATAGTGATATATACGATGTACGATGTGCAGATATGTTCCAATATTATTCAGGATATAACTGCCAAATTATCGCCATATTTTAGCTCCATGCCCAATTCCTATTATAGTGATTCGCTTTTCTTTTTATCTCTTGGCCTGCATCGCATTGCAGATATTAGCTTAGATCGCGCTATTCTATTTGATTGTGATATTGTTTTTCGTTCCGATGTTCGACTATTATTTGCTGAATTTGATCGCTTTTTGCCGCATCAACTTTATGGTCTCGCACCAGAGCTAACACCTGTGTATAGACATATACTCTATCGCTATCGTGTTCGATTTCCGAAATCGAATTTCGGGAATCCATACCATCCAATGCAGTTAGTTAAGAACAATAGGAATAAACAGATAACACAACACAGTCATGAGCATCATGGTTATCCTGGCCTTAATTCTGGTGTAGTACTTATGCTTTTAGATCGTATTAGAGATTCCAAAACGTATTCGGAGGTGCTCACACAATACGAAGTGAATAGATTAGTTGAAAAATACTCGTTCAAGGGTCACCTGGGAGACCAGGACTTTTTTACACTACTCGGTTACGAGTATCCCAATCTAATATACAGATTAGACTGTATCTGGAATAGACAACTCTGTACGTGGTGGAAGGATCATGGGTATAGCAATATATTCGATGCATACTTCCGTTGCGAGGGTGTTATTAAAATGTACCATGGCAACTGTAATACACGCATTCCCGAATAATAATACAATAAATAAAATAATATACAAATTCATGTACTCATACTATAATAAATTCCGTTGTATAACATAAATAATTATTTTTTTTTGATTCGATTTTGGGAATGTCCAGTATTCCCCGTTTGAAAATCTGCTTTATTTGGCCAATTGGTATACTCCGCCGGAGAAGAGCAACTTGTGTTCACGGACTTTGCGTTGCAGGAAGTGTTTCAACTCATCCTGCGTGAACTCAACTCCGCCGCTGTGAGATGCAAACAATTTGAGCATCTGATGGATTCGATCAATCGGCATGGAATCGAGATTTGTTAACATGCCCACAATATAGGACCAAAATACCTAAAAACGCAAAAAAATCTTAGAAAAGGGTTCAAGGTTCCCAATAAATCGATTTACATACCTGGAGTTCTTCTTCTCTCTGATCACTGGCCGAGGCCATGGCCGATTCCAACTCCTCTTCGTCGGCATCCGTAATATTCATCTCTTCGAATTCTATTTTTTCAGTTTCCTCCTCTAAAAGGGTAAAAACTCCGGGCTCTGTCTCTGAAATCAAGCCATGATTTTGCCAAAAACTAATGCGACGTCTCAGCGCCGATGGAGGAACCTTTATAAGGCTGCTCAACTCCTCTAGACTCCATTCACCTAAGGAGAAAGCCAATTATTAATTGGACACTTAGTTAGGGAGTAAGTATAGATACAAACTTTTGTTTTGGAAGTGGTAAATGATGACAGCTTGTGTTGGTGGCACCGTCATCTCCATGACTTTTTCGCCAATCTCGATGACAATGTTCACGCGTCCAGTTACTGTACGCCAATTGAGCGTACGATTTCCCTTGTAGGACTCGTAAGCCTTTGTAAACTTTTTAAACTCATTTTCCAGTTCCTCGGGCAACTGTAAGCTCTCCTTGTTGAATGATGGCCAGAATTGTGCGGAAATGATCAACGAAGATATGTCAAACAATGGACTCTCATTGAAGTTGCCATCTCCATGGATGTGAGCGTTGATTCGTTTCGAATCCGTCACGTCTTTCAGCATCACCTCGCAGCTATGCAAAAGAGATTCTCCAAAACGAATTTTAAGGAGCTCCAGATTTCGTATTTCCTTCTCAGAATTAAAATCAAGTTGGGATAACAGACGATCGGCCATTAAATTACGATACTCGACCATAAATAGCTCCTTACTGCCATATATATCCACTACCATAGATATAATATCGGCAGACCGTATAATTTTCGAGCTATTAACTTGCAACACATCGGGATCAATACCAAAGGGATCGGGTTCCCAGTTCTCCCAGTTGCTGTACTCATTGAGGCCCGAATCCTTTCCATCTTTGATGAACTCTCCCTTGGCCAACTCCTCGGAGAGATCCGTTGGACCCTCCTCCGTGAGACCAGTGACAACGCGTCTCACTGTATCATTCCTTTTGCGCAGGTAATCCTTTATAGGAGCCGTAACTATTTCTAATATCACTCCAGTGTTATCCAGATGACGAATAGCTTTAATTGCTGCCACATAGTAAGTTAATATATCCATGGTATTAACGCCAGGATTCAATATTCTTGGCTCCAAAGCACTTCTCAGCGATTCAGTCAAATAAATTCTCATATCTATTTTTTCCATGCAAATCTTCAAATCCTCTATAGCGGGCGTTGAGTCTGGATAGTCTGCAAAAAGGTTGTGTTAACTAATACTTCTTGGCATATAATGTTAGTCCTACCTATGATAATGCTGAAAAACTGGCTGATCACGTTCTGTGCAAAAGTTTCGTACATAAAATACGTTAATTTAACTTTGAATGCTTGAACAGATTCGGGAATTTCCTCTGTAGATTCCTCATTTGCTGATCTCCGTTCAGTAAATATGCTGGTTAACCAGGTCATAACCACATCGTGGATCCACTATGAACATGAACATACAGTTATTTATGTCTAGAGTTGAATTTTTAAAGCAATTACCGTTTCTAGCTGCTTGAGGTGACTTCTATCAAAGATGCCCAGGCACGTGTCGTTGATGTGCTCCTTGATCTTTAGTTTAATTAATGCTGTTAAAGCGCTTCCTGCCAAGCGATCAATTAAATGCATCTCCAGCAGTTTCGCATTTGTGGAATTCACCATTTCCGTAAGTTTTTGGCAGCAACATTGCTCCTGATCGTAATTGCAGCCACCACAAGGGAGTTCCGTAAACACTTCAGAGTCTGCAAAGAAGATATTTAAATTTGCTTCTTGTAAACTACTATTCAAAAGTTCTTACCTATTGTAGTTGAAGCTAGAACCGAGTCCTTGGTAAACAAGCGATAGTGCACGCAGTAAAAGTCGCTCACATAGTTATTAAATGTTGGCGGTAAACGTGCTAGCAAAGAGTTTCGCAGAGTGGACTTAATGTGCTCCACACTGGACGTGGAGACTGCGGATTCGTTTACACTAATTAGACGTGGCTTCATCTGCAACAAGCATTGGTATCCATCGTACAGTTCATTGACTGCCTCAATGAATTTGGAAAATAATCCATCTTTCGCTGTTATTTCTGCAATCGTCGATGTTTGATCCAATTTGTCTTTTGTCCCCGCATCGGCTGATAAATGTTTCCAAAATCTGGGTGCTAGTATATTTCGTATTGTTGACTCCACTTCCAAATCTAATATAGCTGTAAATGTTTCAAAGCTTCCCAATTTATTGAGATGCCGGTAAACATTTGCAGAGACCTCCTTGTCGATTTCTGGCAGCGGATAAGTAACCTATCACAATTTATGTGTTATAGTTTTAATATATTGATCAGCAAATGTATAAAACTCACTTCGCCATTTAAAATGGGAAATATTTTCAGCAAGTCTGCCCATATTGCAGCAAAATCACCCATTATTTTTTACCAATCAGCAATCATAAACAAATGTTTTTATTAGTGGCGCAACACATATTGTGTGCGTTTTATCGATGTTTGTCATATCGATATAGTTTGCAAGCACTAGCAATCGTCTATCGTTCTGATTTCAAATAATATCGAAAAAGTATAATTTATATTTTGCCTTTTTAAATGGACACAGGAATTAATAGTTTTTAAACTTTATTTTCAATTGTCTTTTTTTTAATCAAGTTTAGTCGTTGGACATTTCAATGATTAGTTCAGTAAGTAATTAAGTACTTCAGATTTGTAATTTATTGCCAAAGAGTAAGTGAAATTTATAAAAATATTGGATACTGGAATATTTCAGAAAACCCGTATTTATTTGTAAAACTGTACAATGAAATTCTGCGGTGCCATGTGTTATTTATATCTTGTCAACTATTGATAATTACATTCAAAATTCAACTATTATTTGATTATCGAAATGAAATAACAGGCAGTATCAAAACTAGTAATAATAGTGTCATTAGTTCACCGAATTATAACTGAACTTTCGCCGAATGTTTACGTAGAAAAATTGAGTCAATTGTTGAAAAAACATCGCTCGATTTTTTGGCAGCATCAACCTTAAAATGTAATCCTCTAAGTCCATAGTAATCAACCAAAGGTTTAGTTTGCTTGTGGTATGCTTCAAGCCGTTTTTTGAGTGCCTCAGCGTTATCGTCACTGCGCTTCATTAAAGGTTCACCGGTGATCTATCAAAAATCATATTAAAAGACATTCAAATGGAAAACTCTTTAAGTAATACATACGTCATCTCGCATTGGCACTTTCGGAGGTGCAAACTCTTCGTGATAGGATCTGCCGCTGGCTTGATGAATCAATCGACCGGTTATTCTCCTCACCAACAGACTGTCATCAATAGCAAACTCAATAACGGCATCCAAATCTGTCTTCCTCTTGTCCAACAACTTATCGAGCTGCAAAGGAAATAAATATCATTAAATTAAATAATTCTTAAGTTTATATATTTGTATTGATGACAACCTTTTCAGCTTGCACAACAGTCCTGGGGAATCCGTCCAAAAGGAAACCATTTTTGCACTCTGGTTTATCCAGATTGGAGTCAATCATGTCCACAACAAGCTCATCGGACACCAGTTTTCCAGCATCCATCACTGCTTTCAATTCGGAGCCAAGTTTCGATCCAGATGCAATTTCTGCACGCAGCATATCACCAGTTGATAAATGACACACACAAAACTTTTCTTTTAACATGGGAGCCTAGCAAAAGCAATAGATTAATCATTTTATTACATACAATGAATACATTTCGTTACACGTAAATGGTAGTTTTGGTTCAAGTTTTGGCATTGTGTACTTTGTACTATAAAATTTATGAATTAAATTAAATGATAAGAACGGGTCATTATAGAAGCGATTAAAAACGCCGCTATCAGCTCCTGGTATCGGAAAGCAATATAGCAAACACACCATACAATTAATGCATTTAACCTAAAATGTTCATTTTGATAGGGTAATAAATAAAAAAGTGATTTGAGAAAACTTTCTTCAATGATACAAGGTCACAACCTTTCTTCAATAGTGGAAGGTCACGGGTAGCAACGTGCCTGATTTTATGTATTCAATGTATGTATTTGGCCATGTTTGTATGTGTATGTTTGTGTCTCTCTCATACATGTTGAGGTGTCACAGTACTGAACGCAGAGTATCTCAAAGTACCGGCCGCATTCTTTGATTAGTTTCACAAGTTCAAATTTCATTTTTATTGGTATTGGCTGCAAGCGTTTCACATGCATGTATTTATGTATGTATATATCTATGTGTGCGCAAGATATCATTGACAGTGCGGCTTTACACTGTGATATATTATATAATAATTTACCCACCTGTGTTCCTTTGCCAGAGCCTGGCGGGCCCAAGAGAATTGCGTTGACACCAATGGTACTTGGCTCATAGCGTTCAACGGGTACTGATACATTTGGCGCCATCTTTATACAACTTTATAATATTTACAATTTTAGGTATTAACCTCTATTCATAACTTTTACTTATGTCCCTTGATAATAACTATATACTAGAGCTGGAACTAAAATCGATTCTACGTCTGATGCATCGATGTTTCATTATCATCACGATACATCGATTCAATTATTAAAAATCGATATAGTTCGAAGAAGTATTCCAAGTCACAGTTGGCACTTGAACATAATTTGGAACAAAATGTACCATTTTGTGGCCTAAAAATATAAATATATATAAAAAGCCCAATCTTCTCCCACAAACATTGTCAAAAGCATCTGTTGAAGATTCTAAATAATTTTCTTTATGCCACATTATCTGAGTATCAATAATGGTACAAAAGTGTTAAATTGTACCGACTCAGAGATGCTTCTACTTGGTTCAATTGAACCAATTCAGTGAACAACTAAATTCTAATAGTAATTATAATTAATTTGTTAATTTAACACACTGCTGTCACATATTAGCATATAAGTTATGTACAATCAATTTTTATATGTAACCTGCAATATTATTCTGAATCAAAATGCAAAAAGGCAGACATTTATCGATAACTAGAAAATTTGCTTTCAATAACATTGAGAACTATTGCACATCTCTAGCAAATCCGTATAAATAAAACAAACATTTTTAAACAATTCTTTTCTTATTGTGCAGACTCCAAATTATAAAGTCTGATATATTTTGCGAAAATTGGGTGAGTTTCAAGACAAGTTCATGGGTAAACACTACAGTGCGTCTCTAAACATGCAGGTGAAAGGGCGGCAAGCGATCAATTACATTTGTGGAGGATTTCAAGCCCCACATGGATGTCATTAGCTGAACAACTAGAGATTGTGTCATTTATGGACATGTTAGATTAAGTTGGGTGTCAGTTATACAAAGGTCAAACCTTGGATTTTGATCAAGTTGTACAACCTGTTGTAGCTTACATATAGCTGCATGTGGTATTACTTGGGTGTTGCGGGGTGCACAGTGTGCACATGCGTCAATAAACGTAAATCTAATGTGATTTTTTTGTCCTACATTGTAGAGTTTTGGTCGATGGAAATTAACTGTGTGTCTGGAATATGTATAAGATTGAGCAGCAAAACTAAGTTGTTTACACATCGATAGAACTGTAGATGTTAACGTAAGAACTAAATGCAGCGCAATGTTTTTGTCGATCGCTCCGCCGTTGATGGACTTTGAGGATGAGCTGCTGTGGATCAATCAGTCAAGCAGCACAAGATTAAATGTTTTATACGACAAATCAAATT
Organism: Drosophila cardini; assembly: GCA_018903735.1. Taxonomy (NCBI): domain Eukaryota; kingdom Metazoa; phylum Arthropoda; class Insecta; order Diptera; family Drosophilidae; genus Drosophila; species Drosophila cardini. The sequence continues at coordinate 8,799,632 of JAEIGM010000001.1, read as the reverse complement.
ATGTAACGCCCAACACAAAGCTTTTGATTGAGCAGGCTTTCATTCAGCCACTAAGTTTGCAAGATCAACAAATTCTATTTGACGACTTGCTTAAGCAAAATCGCAATATCGCCCACCAATATGGATTGACACCAGCAAAAGTTTGTATTTAGTATGTTAATTGGTTAATATTCTTCTAAACAGTATTTCAATTGCAGCTACCTCAATTAGTTGAGAATAATCCGCTTATTTCAATAGAAATTTTGTTAAGACTTATGCTGACTACTGATATTACAGAATATTTTAACATATTAGTCAACATGGAAATAACTCTGCATTCAATGGAGGTTGTTAACAGGTACCAATTAACTAGCTTAAACTTGAAATATATATATATTTTTTATTGATACTGGTCTGATTTTATTGTAGATTGACAACATCCTGTCCGTTGCCCACTGAATTCATCCATTTATATATAAGTAATTGCATTTCAACATGCGAAACTGTTAAAGATAAATATATGCAGTCACGTTTGGTTCGATTAGTATGCGTATTTCTTCAATCGTTGATTCGCAACAAGATAATAAATGTTAAGGTAAGGAATAATATTAAAATTAAGCTTAAAATGTTGACTAACCGCTTTTTATATTGTAGGAGCTGTTTATTGAAATTGAAGCGTTTTGCGTGGGATTTAGTAAAATTAAAGAGGCCGCCGCTCTGTATCGTCTGATTAAGCATTTGGAGTCGGGCGACACAATACAAACTTCAAATTCGTTATCTAAATAATTAGTGTGCGTAATTGAAGTATCTTAAATATTAAATACTGAATAAATATCTGATAAAGAATTGTTATTATTTCGAACGATGTGTTCTTCAAGATGTCTTTTTAGTGAACTGGAAAATAAAGTGATTGTGCTTCCCCAAAAGTATAATTAACTAATGAATAGAAAAATAAATTGTTTTTTAAATGTCCGTATATTTACATATATGTATATATGGTAGTTTTTTTTGTGTTATAATCGATTATATATCATGAAATTTTGCTACGAGAAAAAGAAGAGAGTTGGTGCTTTAAACTTTGATACCGGCTTTATTAGCTTGTCCCTTGTAGCGCTTAGCGTAAATCTCCTCAGGATCGTATTTGGCTTGCAGTTGCTTCCACTCATTATGCTTGTTATCGATAATAAAGCGGATAACCTTATCGGTGTTGGCCTTCTGCTTTTCGCTGCACTTGCTGCATTCCGTTTTCAAGGCATCAGGCAGCGATTTCTTTAGCTCTCGGGCTTCGGGAGTGCAGTGGCCAGTGTCGACAAGGCATTTGAAATAGTTGTTGAACAGGCGATCAGATTTTAGAATTTCATCTACATCAATATTATCATATTTTGTGGTATATTTCTCATCAGCTGCAACACACGCCACTGCCAAAGCTACTATCACAAATACTGCCTTCATTTTACTATTAGCTGTAAGGAAAAACATAAAATAACGTGTTAAAAAAAGTTCTTTTTAAATTTAGGAACTATACCGAATCGAAGGAGTTCAGTTATGATGAACAATATTCAAAATTGAAAACCGATAACAATTTGGTTTAGTTTATCGTAGTATATTTTGTTTGATATAGAAGACTTAGGACACGAACGCGACTTCTGTTATACAGGGAATACATTAACGGCATTCTATATTAATTAATCATACTCCTGATACATGCTACCCTTCAATGCATCAGAGTTGATACTCTAACTTGCTTAATTTAATTCAAGTTGTTTGCTTTCTTTGAACTATTTTGCTGATCACACCTAAATCCCCTTAAGGTTTGCTCACTTATGATAAAGTATTCAAGGTCAAAAGTCTTGATTTATTTTTCGAAAAACTAATGATGCGAATCTTGTTTACTTAACTGATTTCTGATCAATGATTGTAAAGTTAGATAACCAAATAATTAAATTGAGTCAAGGTTTAACTACGAAATCTCGGCAAATACAATAATAAAAATTTTTTTTAAATTTTCCTTCGTTATGATTATTAATGGCCATTAAATCGACAGACAATAATAACAGATCATTAAAAATGTATTTAGTGTATTATTATTGTAAATAGGCAAACACAATAGAAATCAAATTACTAATTGAAATGCAAATAAGATATTTGAATAACAAATAGAAAGAGCAACTTACTTTAACTTAAGCTGCACTAAACAAGTTGTGTTATAGTGAAATGACTTGAGCGAACTGACGAAGAACTCAGTGAGATTCGCTTTTATACTTAAAAGCAACAAGATATTTATATACATATATATTTATTGTATGTACTACTACTTATATGAGACATACTTATAACTTGCTTTTGTATGCACTTCACTGCTTTAGACTTTATAACGTAAGGCCTTCTCGGTCGAATGTCACAACAGTGATTAGTCAAAGTACATTATTAAGTTTGATATTTTCTCACACATATATATTGATATGTATAAATAAATACATATTTATATTTTTATTGACGTTTAGGTACTACTATTTGCAATTAAGTGTTATATTCGAACCTATTACATTGTATGACTCATATATTCTAGAATCTATCATAAGCATGCGAGTCAATATAGTGTAACTTCGTGTATATCTAATTTAAATCATTCTATGCACCGGTATTTTAATTAAATAGTTTATTCTCTTTAATCGCACTACTGCCGATTGGGTGCGAATATATGCCGGCATATTAATAAACATACAATTATATTTTAATTATCATACTAGCCTCTGTACGTCAGACTTTAATTAGTTTTTTAATTGTGTCCATTAATTTGTCATTGTAACCCATTAAAAGAGGATTTTATAACCTTTCTGTCTTGTTTAAAAGACATTTCTTAACGGATAAATTTGAGAAGCTGTCATTCGACTTTGAAATACACTATTTTAATAAAAATTACATAATGTATAACTTTAATTAAATGAAATAAAAATATTTATTTTAAATTTTTATGAATTTCTTAAAAAAATTTTAATCCAGTCAAATCTAAAGCGTAATGTATTAGAAATTATTGAAACAAAATTTTTACATCAAATGTGGCTGTAAAAAATATTATTATATTAAATTTATTGTAACAAATATTTTAACAATAAATCATTTTGTATAAACAAATCAAGCGAAAGCACTAGGTAAAACGTTTCATTCCGATTCATTCCACTGTAAAGAAAGCGACGATATCTTGACGGCCAACAACACTTCATATTTTTTAAGATATACATATTTTAAGGCCTTATATCGATAATATTTTTATCGAAATGACTTCGATTATTTCTGCTGGATAGTAGATACATAATTGCTTGTGGGCTTGATTATTTTATTATAATTTTATAGGTACGTCAGTATAAATAGTTGACAGGTGAATATGCAATATTGTTTTAAAGTGATACAAATAAATTGCATTTAGTGTGATATATTTAACCTTTTAGTTAGCAATAAGAAAATAAATGCACTTTTTCTTGTATTGATTGTAATGTATTTTAGATCGAAACGGATGTTATCAAAAGAATTTCAATAGGGATGAATCGTAGAGGTTTAAATACTGGAAACACGATGTCTTCTCAATCCAACATTGACGAGGGCAACTGGAAAGGTGTTTCAGAAGGCTCAGCTATGTTGCCTTCAACAAATTCATCGTCTCTCAATCCGGACGCCAACAATCAGAGCGGATTTCCCCAGGGAGGACTACCATATAATTCGAGCGGTAACCAATATCCACAAGGTGGACAATCATCGCCAGCTGGAAACCAGTCTTTAGTATTTCAAAATTCCAATCAACCCGGATCAAATACTCCGCAATACACTTCATCCCCAGCCCCATCGGGCTCATCAACCCCTGGCCCAGTTGGAGTCGGTTCTCAAAACATACAGGGTAACTATTCACAGTCATCGGCATCGGCAAACTTTAATGGACCCGTTGGCGGACCGTTTGGCTCACCATCATCTGGTTTGGGACAATTCAGTCGACCAGCGAGCTCAGGTACACCCTTCAACAGTGGACAAGCCGGTCACTTTTCATCGCCAACAGTATTCGGAGTTGGTGGCCAATTTAATCCCATGCCGCCGGCGTCTCCATTTGGTCATGGCGGTAATCATCCGATGATGGGAGGACCACAGCAAATGGATAGAATTGATCAAGGCTTTAGAAGACACAACTCATACTTCAGTCACACGGAGCATCGAGTTTTTGAGCTGAATAAACGACTGCAGCAGCGCAACGAGGACAGTGATAACTGCTGGTGGGATTCCTTCACAACGGAGTTCTTTGAAGACGACGCAAGGTTAACCATCTTGTTTTGCCTGGAGGATGGCCCCAAAAGATATACGATTGGACGAACACTGGTGCCGCGGTTCTTTCGCAGCATTTTCGAGGGCGGTGTGTCTGATCTGTACTTTCAGCTCAAGCATGCTAAGGAATCGTTCCATAACACATCCATCACATTGGATTGCGATCAGTGCACAGTTATAACTCAGCATGGAAAACCGTTCTTTACAAAAGTATGCGCAGATGCAAGATTAATTCTGGAATTTATGTATGACGACTACATGAGAATCAAGTCATGGCATATGACCATTAAAGGACATCGAGAACTCATTCCTAGATCGGTAATTGGCACATCACTTCCCCCCGATCCCATGATCATGGATCAGATAACAAAGAATATAACGCGTGCTGGTATAACAAATTCCACTTTAAACTATCTCCGCTTATGTGTTATACTGGAACCGATGCAGGAACTAATGTCCCGTCACAAGGCATATGCCCTCAGTCCTCGGGATTGCTTGAAAACGACTCTTTTTCAAAAGTGGCAACGCATGGTGGCGCCACCAGGGAAAAAGGATCCACAACGACCGCCAAACAAGCGTCGCAAAAGAAAAGGATCAAATTCCGGAGGCGGTAATAACTCAAACACCCCACCAGTCGCAAATCAAAAGAGATCACCATCGGGACCCAGCTTTTCCCTATCCTCACAGGATGTGATGGTTGTCGGCGAGCCAACATTAATGGGTGGTGAGTTCGGGGAGGAAGACGAGAGGCTTATTACCCGTTTGGAGAATACGCAATATGATGGCACCAATGCTGTCGATCACGATAATCATACTGGATTCGGGCACGCCGATTCGCCAATATCGGGATCCAATCCGTGGAGTATGGAACGATCTGGCGCTATTCCAGCTAGTCCTGGAAATCCATCTGGACCACAGAACAATGCGAATATAGCTGATATTGATAAAAAGAGTCCCATTGTCTCGCAATAGAAACAAGTGAAGAACAGAAAAGACCTAAATGATAATTTCATTTTTCGATCTACATACATATGGTGAAATGTATTTTCATACTTGCATGTAAAAAAATATATATTTAAATAAAGTTTCGCAGCTTTAGGAAATGTAAATAAGATTATTAATTAAACAAATATATGTATCAATGTAATTTGAAATCTTTATATAATATACGGAAGCAACCAACAAATCTTTGAGCATCATTTATTGGTTTCTGAAAATGTTCATCTTGAATGGATTTGTAGTAACTACTTAACATAATTTCAGCTAGTAAATAAATGTCACATGCTTTTTATTTCTTTACCTGCTCTTTAAATTTGTATTAGCTGCATATATTCATACCGTTCACATGCTAATACTAAAATTACTATTTTAAATTTATTTTCTGTTTCGATTCGATTTTTTTAACGCCAGCAGTAACACGTATCGATATCACTATCGATAGTTTAAATAATGAGAGCTCATTAAAAATAATTTTATAAGTTCTTCAAGTTAGGTTTTTTCTTATAAGTCATGGGATTTTTACGTTTACGATTTTATGCAGACAATTTCCCATAATTCTCCTCCGGCAGCTATATCAAAACATTTTCCGCTTTCGAAACTCGAGAAGTTGCGGAAAAAAGATAAGTTGGCAGGCCTGCCAAAATCAGGGATGTATGGACGATACAACGCAACTCTACTTTGAAATTTACTTGACGACTGATTAATTTAAGAACACTTTGACTTGAAAAACTTTAAACGGAATTAACTTGGTATGTTTTAATTTGTAGTGAATAACATTTCTAAGTTAAAATGATCTGCAGTTGTGTGTGGTAAATTGGGCAATCTGTATAAAAACAGACTGTTCTGTGTATGTACGTACATACACATGTGTACACAATTGCAATGTGAGAACGAAATGTACAGTTTTCTGTGCATTAGCTAACTGCAATTGTTGCATAGCAATTAAAATTGGATGTAAAGTTTTGATTCCATTTATGTACATATCTGTACATTAAATGCAAAACAACGGCAACAGCATATAACACAATCTGGCCCAAGCCCTACGGCAAGTACAGTGGTCTACAAAAATGTACGTACGACTCCACTGCTACCTGTCGTTATGCATATAATAATGCACTTGTAAAAGCCGGACATTTAATGTATATTAATCAGTTTTAGGTTAGTTGTTATCCATTATTAATTTATTTCAATAACTTGTGTATTTTTAGGTAAACATGTCGGCCGAGAACTACGCTCAGTTGAGCGATGTTGAAATACAGAGAAAACTGACGCAAATTGGATTTCCACTTGTTCCAGTGACAGAAACGACCAGGCCTATATTAATAAAGAAAATAATGAAACATATGAAAAGTGAGAAGCTAAAAAGAGGAAAAGTCTCAAACTATGTACTCTACTCCAAGGATAATCACAATTCAGTTAATTCATCTCCAGTTTCAATGCACGACAACTCGAATCTCTTTGATAATGTTCATGAAAACAATAACGATATTAATGTATTCAAAAATCCTCCGATCATTTATAAAAGCGATCCCAGTCTGAATACAATACAAAGTGCAGCTTCAAGGATGTATGCTCCGCCTCCCGTCTTAGCGTCGAATTACGATAATGAAAATGAACAGCATGCTCTAAATATATCTAACAAATATCGTAAACCGCGCTCAATACCTTGTGAAACGCCGTCGTACGCGAAAATAAACGGTAAATCCAACATTTGCGATGGAGGTGTTGTGAACAGATTGCTTAGTTTCCGGGATACCGCTACTAAGAAGAAAAAATTCAACTCCAAAGATGGTTACGCTGTACCTATGTCAAATGCGTTAATAAGTAATGGGATTATTCAAAAATGTATATCATTTGATTTAAAATCGTTTCTCAAGAAGCCTGATATAAGTCTGCAAATAATACCACACGTACTTATTGCGTCCTTTGTCATTTTCTTGGCAATGATTTCTGTTTTATACACCGCAAAGAAATTTGAACTTAGTCCAATTTCTCAAACCGACTTAAGATATACAATTTGTGACCCAAATGATAAAGACTTGCAGGTCTCGGCTCAAAAAGCCACCTGTATCAGCGAAGATCTATTCAAAAAGGCCGTGTACATAAGTGAAGAGCTTTTCAAGTACTTAAATGAAAGAGCCAGACTACACCACTGTATAGACAAGGATCATTCCCCAACACTTAAACTGGACGACCTAAAGAAAGCTTTGAGTGAAAGCAGTAATATCCTAAAGGGAAACCCACAGAAGAAGCTGCTGGCAACGCAGTATCTAATCGCACAAAATCCTCAATGGATGATTAAGACTACTGTTGCAACTAATAATTCATCGGAAGAGATCTTGTCATTCGAGCTAACGGAACCAATTCTACCAATTAAATGCATAATTCTCAAGAAAATATCCCGATTCTTTACTGCTATTGGATTACTACTCCTCATTGTGCTGGCCTGTCTGGTAATTTACTTTCTGGTCGCTGTATATCGAATCAAACAGAAGGAGAGATTGATGGCAGCCGAGCATTTTGTGAAGGACATAATCAATGAGTTGATGTACCAGAGTTCGGTGTCGGAGAATTCGGAAGTCGTTATAAACGAGCTTCACGACAAGTTTGTGCCTGCACATAAACGCTCAAAGCTATCATATTCATGGAATAAAGCCTTAAAAACATTGGAAACAAATGACAATCGTGTGCTATTCGGCATGATTGTACGAAATGGAGAGCAACTGCGGACTATGACATGGAACAAGAGTATTGGCAACAAGGATACTAACAAATCCAAGAAATGGCAAAGCTCAGCGTTTGATAACTCTAACAAAATCCTCAATCCTCCAACTTCCTGCTTGAAAATTCGGCATATGTTTGATCAATCTGAAACTGAGCAACCTAACTTGAGGCAAACGATCGTTGAATCAATATTTGAAAAGGTTGGTGCCAACTGCAAAATCTGCGATGTCCAACTGGATAAGCAATCCTGTTGCGTGTACATTCGATGTGCGACCGAAGCAGACGCCGGAATAGTCCACAACGAGATCAACGGATGGTGGTTCGACAAGAAGCTGATATCTATAAAGTTTCTTCGACTTGAGCGCTATTTGAGTCGCTTTCCGAAATCGTTATCTGATCCAATGTATTTTAAATCACCTAATATTAACTAAGTTGTATATCGTTAAGCATTAAAAAAAAAATAAATTTAAATTTACTGTGACTGTATTTCAATTCTATATATTTTGAATGTAAATTACTCAGATAACTCTAAACTAGTTATATTGTTGCTTTCATTTCTTAACATTTAACTTAAAGAATTTAAAATACGCAGGGCATTTGATACAACATAAATTATTTAAATAGCAAGTGAATAAGTAAATGAGTCTGTAATGGCAACCAAAGGAAAGAACAAAACAAACAAGAGAACTATTTGAGCACAGATTTTAAGTTTGTTCATTTAGTTCCGCGACTTGTTCGATAAGTCTTACGAGCTATTCGATACATCTGTAGTCATAATGTTCTTGCGCGTAGAAGATATTCTTAATGTGCACTTATAAAAGTTTTCGCAAATTGGAAGAGAATTCATATCTAAAAAACGAATTATGGACTGCCATCATCGAATCGAAGTGCCACTACGTGCTGGCGGAGGGAAAAAAATGAAAAAACGAAGAGAACTTGACGCTCTAATAGCACATTCCATAACAAAAAAAGGTTCCCACCGCACTGTCCATTCACAGGACAAGTTGCTGTCAGTATCCACCGATGACCCTGATGACTACACATGGGTAAGTAGAAAACTAAAAAAAACCTATATTTATTGTTTATAAATGCTAACACTTGCATAAATATATCCCCTTATCTATGTTTATAAACGTAACTTTGAACACACACACACTTTTGTATGTGTATCTGTGTACTTACGCATACTTACATATATGTATATGTGTTGTTTTGATTCAGATGAATGTTGAGGGCACTACCCGCCGAGGTCATCGAAAAAAACTATACCTCCGTCGGTGTGGACCCTTTCTCTTTGGAGTAACTACTGCATTGTTTGTGGGCATATTATATTGGCTGTACTTTGATTTAAGACAGCAAATTTCCGATTATCGCCAAAAAGTGGAAGAAGGTAATTACTACGTTCGTAAAATCGTGTTGTGCACTTGAATAGGGGCACTTATAATTTCAATTGTTCTCAACTTATATAATCACATATAATAAATAACTAGTTTGATAACAAAATTTGAAAACCTAAATATATTAAAATAAATAACTATTCTAATCATGACAATTTGTTACTAATATTAACATACTTGTGTGTATGTAAATGTCTTAACAGTGTCTGCAATAAGTAAAATCTTTCCGGACACACTCCAACAATGGCACGAGACAACTTCATTCCTAATCAAAAATCAAACTTTTGTAATGAATCAATTAAATGACTTGACCCAAAATGTTGGCGTTTTAAGTGGCAATTTAAGCAGCCTTCAGGAAACCGTTAAGGCCCAAAGAAATTATGGTCAGGATGAGAAGTTGGTTGCTGACTTTGGAGCCAAACTGGAGGCGATTGCCACGGATATAGATGGCATAAAGGAACACTATAATAGATACGTCGAACTACAGAAAAGCCTACGAGTTGATACGGAAATGATCAAGGTAAGATAATTATTAATTTCTATATTTACATTATTATAATAGTTTACGTCTTTTTCAGGCCAATATAAGTCAGTTGTCCATGATTAAAACCAACTCTATACCATCAAACTTTTCAAATGACATCAGCATCCTTAATCAAACCATGCAGAATTCGTTGAAAAAGCTAGAAAGCGATCTCATGAATGTTAACAACACACTGATTCAGTCAATAAAAATTCTTGATGGCGAAATCGTGGCACACAAAGTAAATATGAAATGAGAAGCGTAATCAATACTTTTAATATACCAACGATTATGCAATTTCAGATAAAATTAGACGACTTGTTGGATCGCTCGCAGAGTTTAACGGCTCATGTGACAACATTGAGCAACAATTGGCAAGAATTCCAGCAGAAAATAATAAATGTGAATGAACAGCTGGAGAAAGTTAAGGGAAAGGTAAGAAGTATAAAGGCATTTGCTAAAAGTTTCCTCTAAAATATATTTTTCAACCTGTAGTTATCGATCACCGATAATAAGAACCGTTTGCTATCGAATTCAATCGATCAGCTGATGTCTCTGTACAAGAAACCGGTGGAAACCGTTACAACACAGACCAACCAAGTGGACCCAAGTAACAATGAGGTGAGTCACTAAAAGTAATGATAAAAAATATAAGTAACCATTTTAAAAACAATTTGTAAGCAGCATACAGAAGTTAATACATTCCCTAATGCAGGAATAACGACTCCGCCGAATTCGACGGTCAATTTAAAGGCCAATTCGATGCGGTAAATTAAAGTATTTATTGGAAGAAAATGCAAGGATAAAAAAGGGGAAAAACCCTTTGTAATGTACAGTTCTTACGATTTATAGCAGATAATTTTATTATCGTCACGTATTTATCAAGATATTTAAAACTAGTAGAAATTACTTTTATTGAACGCAAAACAAAACCATTTTAATTGGCAATATGAACATGTTTGTTATAGTCATTAAATATAAAGAAAATTAGTTAAGCTACAATTAATATTATTTTTAAATTACCATACATGTATGTATAAAAATATGTACCGTAACCGTGTCAGAGAAAAATGTTTTTCAAAACTACATATTGTGATTTGTTTATGTGCTTTTATTCCAAATAATAAAATACGAAACCGAAATAAAAATATGTAAGCAAATAATGTAATTTTCAAAATGTCTTGCCAAAGAATCAAAAACAAAAAAATGAAAAAATTGAAAACATTTTGTGAATTTAATACACATTTGCAAATAATACGATATTTAGTTAATTAGTTTTTAATTACATTTGAGAACAATTATTAAGATCAACAGAATTTATTACCAAACAAAAATAGATATCGCACAATATAAGCAAACGAATAAACACTTTTAATTTGAATTCTATTCACATAACAAATGTGTATTATTTATTAAGAGCAAACTTAAGTCCAAAAGCAAACTTATATGCATACAAACTAAAGACAAAAAAGTGAATAATACAGATTAATCTTTAGATACTAACAGTAATATGAATCCGCCGCTTAGTAGCCATGCTGTACTACCAATGTTTGCATAACTTTTCGAATTTGGTTGCTGGTGTTCAAGGAAGATTTGATGCCGAGGGAAAAGGCGACGGATAGAATTTCTATGGCATGCTCCTGCAGCAAAATGCAGATCTCCAGCAAATTATCAATGGCAGTCGCTGCCACAGAGGAGTTCTCGTCTCTCAGACACTGGATGTACGCATTCAGAGTGCACTGATTGATATCCGAATTTCCCGGATTGTGTTTTAGGTGTCTGATAAGGATAATGAATGCAATGGATCGTATTTGAGCACTTGGCGAGAATATTAAATCCAGCAAACGCTCGAATAACTCGTTTATGAATACGAATCGTTTGGAGGTCAGACATTCCATTTCCTGCAGTGGACCAAGGATTACATCCTCAATATGTGACTGCTTGATGACCTTAATTAGATCGAGAAAATGTGGTGAAACATCGGTGAAGTTGGCTTTGTTGTAGGTGCCCAAAGTGAGCACTGAAAAGGATCCCCTGCCCACCGCATCCTGGGCATTTAAATTGGACTCCATAGTGTCAATATCGCTCACAACGATTTTGTTAATGGGCCTTACATCGGCGTGTCCATCCAGCTCATACTCCAGCTTCACATCCTCTTCATCGAGAATGTCCAACGAGTTGGATTTGTGCTGCAGCAGTGCCACAGCTTGGACCAGTGTCTGCAGTTTCACCATTGACGTGTACTTAGCCGAGAGCTCCGTTAGAATTCCAACGTATTGCTCGATAAAGAGAAGCGCACTCGAGGGATTACAATTGATATATGCTTGCAATACCTGGACAAATTTCACCAGCATCTGACAGGCTTCCTTCACCGAACTGTGGTGCTTAAAGAAGGTGAAATAACAGGTGAGTGTGGTTTGGATCTCATTCTTGTAGGTGTCCTCGAATATGGTAGGCTGCAGCAGTTCCAAGGTTCGCAGAATCTGCACGAATCGATGGAAATGATGCTCCTCGCGTAGAGCTTTCATACTGTTCTGGGCTCTGCCCTGCATAATGGACGACAGGACACCCAAATGTCGCAGGAAGAGCAATGGATGCGATGCGGCCAGTTTACGAAGCAGAAGTTCCGTATCGGTTGAAAGCGTTTCGAAGTCCTTCTTGGCAATCAAACTGCCCAAACAGGTGATTAGATTATTTGATATCTTATCAAACTGACATCCCTTGAGGCTCTGCAATTTGTGGGTCTGCCCAGCTGCCATGCCGGGCTTGAGGAACTTTATGCGCGGATACATGATGTAAAGTTGTTGCAGTATCTGATTCTTCAGTGCCTCCGAGACTGTACTTTTCTCCACATACTCCACCACCTTGACCATGGATCCCTTTTGTTTCTCCGTCAGTTTGAACAACAGATTCATACGTGAGCACAACTTGAAGTCATAATTGCTGTTATTATCTGCAGAGAGCTCGACAATTCCCTCGTTGAGTATGAAGTGCACAAATGGCTCGAGTTCCCAAGGATCGAGCTTGAAAAATGAATTTGGCTGCACATTTCGGGACATGTATTTATCTCGACCTTTCCAGAGCTTGGGATTTGTAGTCAAAGCCTCGAAATAGTTGAGCACTGTGCTGAAATCGTTGTCAAGTTTGTATTCCCTGAACAAACATTGGGCGATTCCCTCGATGGTGTCCCAATTGGTCTGGTGGTTAATCAAGGACAAAAGATAGAAACGAAATTCGCTGCACGACTTGGAAAACAGGAACTTCTCCTTTAGAAGTTTTGTCGAAACGATCTCCGGATCCGCTTCAGCCAGCCAGTCTATAAACAATCCATTTTGGAATATTTTATGATATTTTCCTTTCTCAACGCTCGGTTTCTGCTTCGTGGGATGCTCAAAGCCTCGAATCATTTCCCGAACTATTTTCTTTGTCTCGACCAATTGGGCGTTTTGTGGTCTCAGTTTAATAAAGTAGAATTGGTAGGAATTCTTTAGCATAAAGGATAAACTGCTCAGAAATAGTTCGGTTTGGAAACGCTCCTTCAAGTCCATTCCAAATGGATTTGAGCAAAGAGCATTTGTGTTCAAAATGTGTTCGATAATATGATAAGAGTCTGGAGATAGTTTACAGCTGAAATAAGTTCTCAGCAATGTACACGAATCCCGTGTAGCATTGATAGTCCTTTTCTTTGTTTGATCCCAGGAGGATTGATTGAAAACTCCGTTGATTGTTTGCAGAATATCAGTGCTTGTTGTGCTCGAAGGATTAATCGAAAGATCCAACAGATTGTGAACTAATTTTCTTGAATCCCGATTGGAATTCAAACGCTGATCTGGTTTCTCCATAAGAATGGATACCACCTCGCTGGTTGTTGAAGCATTGCTAGAAATTTGCTCACAACTCGGTTCGTATCGATTAATGTGAAGATTCTCCAGAATTTGTGAGTTGAGTTTCGGCAAATCCGGAACTGTTTGCGAATGCGAGTGCAGATCGAGTGCCTGGACAGTGTAGTGACCATTTTTAGCTCCTCGAGCCTGTTGAATCTCAATCAACTGGGCCAAATAAGCCTTGTTAAGTATGGCGTTCTTGACCAGATCAAATTGCTCCAGCACCGCCGTATCGAGCATGGCCAGAAGCTTCGACATGGAATTAACTGGTGTACCAAAGTTCTGTACAAACAACACAATCTGATCCGGTGTAAGGTCGTTGAGGGCTGCCTCAATCAATCGATCCACCGACGAACGTATCATCTTGAGTTTCAGCCAATCGGGCAAGAGTTGAATCTGTTCCTGTGGCATATTGGGTAAAAATGCGACTGGAGCAGGTCTGCCAGCTGGAAACCAGTAATCGAGAATTGGTATGGACTCCGACATATTGCTGTTCGAGTAGGTAAGCAGAATAATAAAGGCGTGAATGATGTTTATGTGCAGAGGCAGCTGAATTCCATCATCAAATTGAACCATTAACAAATCCGGATACTCTGTCCATTCGTAGGGCTCGTGGAATTCCCGTAATTTGATTATATAGTTGTTAAACATAACAAATAGACATTTCAGTGTTTGAATGCGGTTCTCATCTGGCTGCAGATCGTAGTCTTCCTGAGATATTATAATATGCTGGAACATTGTGCTGCGCTCCACAATCAGTTGAGCCATATCGATGACATGATCCAGCATTTCATTAACCGGATCGTTCAGAGTATGAGCTGTTATAAACTGTATATATGCCATGATTAGCTCGGGACAATTCTCCACTTGGCAAGCAGCTCGCAACTGGGGAATAATAAATGCCTTGGCCTCCATGAAGTGAGGAATCTGTTGGATCGATTTCAGCAGCCATTCGTTCTCGTATTTTCCCGAGTTTTTAAAGATGATTTTCAGACCAGCCAATGCAGCCACACGGGACTGCTTCACCGTGGACGACAATCGCCTGAAGATATAGTCAAGCACCTCACAAACCACATGAGTGTCGTATGACGAGTCCATGATAAGATTACGTATGAAGCTAACCAGTTCCGCATCTCGGCTGTTCTCTTCGTTGATATTGTGAGCATTGAATAGCAGAAATTCACATAAGCATTGCACCGGCAGGTGACTAAAGTCTCCTTCGCTGTTCTGCACCAAGTCGGACAACCAAGGCATAGATTGGGTTGTGCCTTGTCTCTGGATTATGTCCAGCAGTAAGTCTGGCTTGCGACAACGGCAGAACAAGTGCCCCAGCTTATAAGTTTGATTGAGAAACTTGAGCTGCTCCAGCACTAAGTTGGGCACTTTTCTGGGTGTGCCCATTGGGTCCATTAGCATGAGCTGAGTGATCAGAATGGCATTTTCCTCCGTAATGACGGCATGCGGTGAGGTTTGTGCTGCCAAATAGGTTTCAAACTGCAGAATGTGATCTCTTTCCACGGTGATTATCTAGGAGAAATGAATACGAAATTAACTAAGCCATTGATTAGAGTAAAGAGCGCTGAATACTCACCTGCAGCTCATCCTTATTCGATGTGAAGCTGTTAAATTGACTCGTTATACAAGTTTCCATTAACATTTTCATTGTGGGATAATGATCCCAGCAGAAGGCTCCAAAGGTCGATGGATTGTGGGCAGATATCATCAATAGAATAAGCCACGCCTTCCAGTAGAATGCAATAATTGCCAGCTTTGGTGGCTCATAGTCCGAAGGCAATAGAATGTTTTCCGGATGGTGATACTCCGACATGCTAAACAAAAAGTCAATAATATCGAATTTGTTTGCCTGAACAGCTGGAAAATCCGTTGCTTTCATGCCAGAGACGCGTTTAATCACCAGCAGCAGTATATCAAAGGTATTTGCTATAGAAAAGGGAATATCCTTTGTAATGCCAATCAAAATGATACGCAACAAAGTCTCCTCGTGTATTGGTGTCTCCGAAATGATTCGCAGTATTGCTCCCCTTTCGGGCTCCGATGGCCACTGGTCACAGCGGGAATATTGCTCTGGATTCTCCAGCAGCAGCAACTTGTGCAGTGCTTGATGGTACTCGGCGCCCTGAATTTTGAATATGTTTGGAACCGTTTCGTACATCCAGGACACTGCATCCAGTTGTATTTGGGACATCTGCTTATACAGTTTAATCAGCGCTTGATTGTTTTTAACATCACGATTCGTTTTCAGCGATAAGCTGCCTTCACGGGCCTGCGGCGTTGCCGAGAGGAACATGCACAGGCAGACGAGATCAACCATTGAATGGAAGATGCGTTCCTTGAACTCAAAGTGCTCGATTTGCTGATTCAGTTCGTCCCGCTCGGTGAGGAAGGTTTTGCAAAACTTGACAAGATTCACATCGAAACGCAGCATTCGCACAAGTTCCCTTAGGAATACTCTTAGTGTCCGCAAGCAATCATCCCGCTGGAGCACAAACTCTTGGTAGATTTCAGCCAAGTTAACTGCAGACTGATCCGGAGACGTTTGAAACATTGTCGCTGTAATAAAATAAAAGATATGAAGTGTAGATAAACCATTTGAAGGGATATACTTACCCAGCATTCCCATGTTATTCGGATTTCTTGTGTTGGAGAGCTCGTTCTGGACAACCAGCTTCATAATGGTGCTTAGAATATCCGGCTGCAGATGAATCATTTCCTTGAGGCAGGACATATAATGATTAATCAATGGCTTCGTTTTCAGGCGCATTTTGATCAAAACCAAAAGAACTTCATTGTCCTGTGTGCTTTTACCCTTGATGTTAAAGCATATATATGATAACAGTTGCTGGGCGAACTTCACAAGCTTTCCGTTGTGTATCCACAGCTCCAGACGCGAGATACTCAGACAACGAACTTCCCCGATTCCCGCGGTGCTACACAGAAACTTGAGAAAATTTCTGGTATAGTTATCCTGTTGCTGTCGCTTATTCAGCTGATCCCGTATAGCATCGCTTACTAACTTTTGCACAGTGCTGTCGGAGAATCGTCGCTTGATAGCACAAATCGAATCCGTTGTCTGATCCAATTCGCCGTGCATATATGGACTGGCATCGAGGCTCTGTGTCGAATTGTCACCTGAATCATCGTCGATAGTGACATTCTCTCGGTGCGCTTGGCCAGAAGCCACCGTTGTGTTGGCATCCCAACGCAGCAGACTTAAGTGTGGTGTCCGTGTGCCAAAAGCAGCACAAATATTTTTCACAAATGGAGCACAGTAATCGTTATCAGCCCAGAAGCGCTCATTGACAGCATCGTCAATGTAGGTGCGCAACAATATCTCTGGCCATTGCGACACGTCGGAGAAGCCTCGTGTGACTAAATTTGTAAACACAATGTGGAGGTTCGTATTGTAGCGCATTTTAACATTAGTCTCTCGCCGCAAAAATGACAACAATGCATATGCAACGACATCGTTGTTGAAGAAATTTGGGTGTACTTTAGCCAGATACAACAACGTTAAGTACGCAATGTTATCCGTTTTGGGTCTGGAAGCAAGAGATGCCGATGTTGCATGCCGTATAATACCACAAATATAGCGCACAACGGTTTCATTGTCGTTCTGTTCGATCGCCGTATATATGCTCTCCAACACAGTGGATAAATCACACTCGACCGCCAGTTGTTCCCATATTTCGTATTGCGCCATGCCGCTGGTGGTGGTCATGTCGGGACCTCCATCCTTCAGGCTAACTCGAAATCGCTTGCTGGAATGACTGGACAGCGACGAGGAGGCTTCTCGTTTCCTTTCGGAGGAACCGGGGCCGCAGCCTGCCATCCCCTTTATTGGCATTATTTTTGATTTAGAGTCATCTCGACCAGCTTTGGTCCCAAGCGCAAATAGTTCTCCACCTAATAGCACCTTTTTCTGTCCCCTATTGGAGACACTCATTTTATTACGATCCATTTTGTTTACAGTTTATCTGTGCACATAACTTTATCAAAACATTCACAAGAATAAAACACCGTCAACAAACAGTTTCTGGAGTCGGTTCGGTTCATTTAGTTCATTTACGAAAGACTCCAATATTGAGCTAGTTCACTTTCAAGCAGTGGCCGGAGCAGTGATGCCAACTGCCATCATAATAGCCGGATAATTTAGCTATAAAAATATATCAAGTCCGAAAATGGCAGGAAAAACTTGAGCTGGTAAAACTGGTCGTCACAAATAGGTATAAGCACACAAGCACAATGCTCAAATGTTAATTTGAAAAGGCTGGCCAAAACTGATTATTAAAGTTAATACATATTTTATATAAGTATTTATTGAACAAATTAAAACATAGAAGACAAGAGATTTGATGAGTTGTAAGTAAATCTAGTTAAATCATACATACAAATTCATTTCAATTCTGTAAGTTTTTCTTGGAAATAATCAATTTATTGTTTCATTTTCACCGTTCCAAAATCACTACTCATTGCTTCCAAACTACTACAAACGTTGCGATGATTCAATAGATGAACACAGGGTTTATAAATTTCAAGTGAAAATTAGTATTTTGTCGTTTTTACTCTTAACAACATTGAGTTCTGTATTTATGCCATACGTACGGTTTTCTGACACTAATTAATCGTCGCGTTCGATTAGTAAACAAATATGGATTTCATTGACGACTTCATTGAAGAATACAAGAGCAATCCCTGCTTGTGGAAAGCCGATTCAGTTGATTTTAGGAATCGTACCAGACGACAAGAAGCGTATATGAGGCTTATTGCGGTGGCCACTCGACATGGAGAACTGTACAATGTTGAAAGAACTAAGCAAAAGATAAACAATCTGAGGTGTGCATTTCGCCATCAACTTCGAAAATACAACGAAGTTAAGAAAAAAGGGGAGAAATATGAGCCGTACTGTCCAAAGCGAAGATATTTCGAATCTCTTATGTTTTTAAAGGACGAAGAAATCCCCGAAAAGAAATCAAAGCAGACTGATATTCTACCTTTACAACCAAATACAGACAATACTGTAGCGCAGCAAGAAGCATACGACGAATTTTCTGATGCCGAGAGCCTGCCGAAACAAGTTAAAAACGATAATGTTAAATTATCGCCCAGCACAAGCGCTAACGAATTCTGTGCCAATTTATTTGAAGAAGTTGAGGTTGATCCAATTATCAGTATTCAAACCGTAAACTCCAGCAATCAGACATCGAGCGGCAGTTCCACAGCAAAAGAGGTCGAAGCTACATTGCCATCCGACAACAGCATCATATCCGACAGAAGAAAATCCGTAAATACCTCAAATAATACAAATGCTACGAACGACAAAATAAACTCTACAGAAACAACTGTGGAGGTCAGTCGCGACAAGCAGATTGCCAACCGTCAAAAGTGCATGAAGATCAATAGAAAACGTTCATTATCCGGATCATCCCAGCTGTCAGACACAGAAGCGCCTACTGGCAAATGTAGGGCCGGCATTTCCAATGTTGACTTTGAGCGTCTCTTTCAACTGGCATTCAAAAATGCAGATAATCAGCTGGATGATCACTTTACAAATTTTGGAAAAATAATTGCTCATAAATTGCGATCAATGGATAATGCACAAGCAATCTATGCAGAGAAAATTATCGCCGATGTTCTCTATCAGGGCCAGATGAAAATGTTATCTACATTAAGCATAACTCAGTTCTTAAGCGTAGATAATACAACCGTCTATGTAGAAAGTCATCCTAAATGATTGTTCTTAAGAATAATGTTATAACTTTAATATGAAATTATATATAAAAATGTATGATTTGTCTAACAAGCATTGTTTTATTGAACATTCTGATTGGAAACGAACAACAAACCATTCTTGCGGCAAATTAGAGTTGTCAAATAGGGTTAAAACTGTTTTGAAAATCAATATCTATGTAATACAGTATTCGGTATTATTTAGTAATTCTAGAACGGTCACACTTTTACACTTTCTGTAAACATAGAATTATCACATACATACATAAACAAAAATATAGAATTAAAAATGAGCGGAGCTCATCGAGAAGCTGTACAAAAGCAAATTCATCAGGATTGGGCCAACAGAGAATATATTGAAGTTATCACAGCAAGCATAAAACGAATCACAGACTTTTTGAACTCTTTCGGTAAGTTGACTTTTCAACAGTATACAACCTTGTGTACATCTACAAATGGTTGTGTATGTGTGTATATCCGGCTTATGAGTGGTCATCAACTTGGAATTGATACGCCTAAACGCAAGTACTGCATCATTAAAGTCACATATTTGACTCTAATGAAAACTGGAAGTGTGAATCTACAGATTTAGTCAATCTTTGTATCTTAAATGGTGTCCGGACTAATTTGTTGGGGGGATGTAACTTCCTTAGGGAGTGGCTTTTCATTATATTTTGATAACAAGTATATCTTTCTTTCAGATATGTCCTGTCGATCGCGTTTAGCGGTACTTAATGAAAAACTTACAACTTTGGAACGACGTATAGATTATTTGGAAGCCTGTGTAACTCAAGGAGAAACGCTAACGTAAACTTTCCATATGTAGAAATTATTGTGACTTTGCCTATTAAATACATCAAAATATACAATTACAAAACTATTTATGTCACCATTTAATTAATTATTTATTTGTTTGCCTGTTTAAAAAATAAATTTGAGCATAAAACCTATTTTAAATTTAGGCAGTATATTTTGATTCGCTTTGTTATCAATTTTGGTATTTTGTCACTTAAAAATAATCGTACCAAGTACTTCGTACTCAAATATTGCCCATCTCTAGCTGTTGTCATCGAAGAAACCCTCTTTCCGGTCTGATACTTGACAAAGGCAGACGAAATGGTAAAGCAAATTATTAATTTTTTAACCAATCATCTATAATTATTTGGAATGTAAGCTATAATAACAAAATAAATATTTTAAACTTTTAGGCGGCACACAAATCGTTCCGTATTAAGCAGAAATTAGCTAAAAAGCTAAAGCAGAACAGATCCGTTCCACAATGGGTTCGCTTGCGCACTGGCAATACCATTAGGTAAGTTTTGTATACCTTTTTATAAGCCCGTTAAAAATCAATGTTTTTTTTTTTTCGTGCCTTAAACTGTGCGGCTATTAAATTTTTACTGAAGTGCAAACGAACCAAAAGTGCTTATTTTTCCTTACGACAAATAAGTCTATAGTGAGTTTCGTGTTTTTGTGAGCACCCATTCAAGGCGCCGGCACTGAAATTGTTCTGTTGTCCAATTAGTTACCAGTACGCCCGAATTAATAAGTTATGGGTTAGTTTGGCTTTCTGGAATGTCAATTTTCATAAGTATTTCATGCCTTGTATAATCTCCAAAATTTTAGCGGCTTATCTGTCGCACAAGCTACTGCGTCTGTCCAGCTGTTTGTAGACAACCAACTAGTTTTAAATCTTTCTTAACTGATGCATGATCTTTTTGCAAAGTTGCACATGAGGCATTACTTGGAAACCGTGCGAATTAATAACAATTTTACTTTCATACTAAAACTTGACTTATATTTACAGGTACAACGCCAAGCGTCGCCACTGGAGACGTACCAAGTTGAAGCTGTAAGCTTGTGGATTCCTCCGTTGCAGTTGTATTGATTTGCAAATATAACTGACTATAACTATCAAATAAAATTCTTTATTGAAATACGGACTAAGTTGTGTTTTAAATTTGATAGTCTTCAATTTTAATATATTTATAAAACCTTCACAGCATTAACATATGATATATAAGTGGAGCTAAGTCTTGGGCAACTTGATTGTTACACAGCAAAGTGCTGTTGGAGCCATTGGCATGTATTATCTCCAAAAAAAAAGAATATAAAAGCATTTTGTTGTCATACAATGTATTTTAATGTTTTATTGTATGCATTCAGTTACTAGTAAAACAAATGTACGAATAAAATACTCGTACCTAGATATATTTTGTAGCAACACCAAACGATGTTACTTAACACTGTCTATTATCGATGGTTGCAAAGCAGCTATGATTAAAGGCACTATGTCATTAAAAATATTTTCCCCAAGATCGTCTACTTCGTTGGTTTGTTGCTACTGTTTTCTCCATAATTCCTATGCACCGATGACCATACTATTACAAAAAATTAAAATGGGTGACAGCAATAATACTGGGTTTTCTAATCAGAATTGCTTTCGATTCGATTTTAGTTCACTTGAACTGACCCGGATCATTTAAAATTACTCGATAAACGATAGAAGACAACTCTAGCCATTGTAAGGTTATTTGTCGCAGCAGCTGGAGATGTGAAGAGTTTGTTTTTGTTTTAAAGTTGTTGGCCCTTTTATAATTTTATTTTGCAATTTATAAATTGTGGTGTATTGTATTTGCAGATAGCTGATTGGTTCCTAAACTGTGAATCGAGTGAAAGTGATTATTTGCAGTGCCATTGCAATTGATTGTGATTTATTGATTTTAGACAAAAATTTTGAAAATCGTCTAACAAACTTACATATATACATAAAACTATATATGAGGAACCAACGGTAAAGATGCACGCTCAAGGACAGGGTCAACAGACGCAGCAGCACTCATCGACACATTCCCTTCTGCAACAACCACAAAACCATTTATCTAACAACAATGCAATTGGAAAATCAAGCGAAAATCAATCGCTGTCATCTGTCGGTAAGAGAACAGATTACAAGCATTTTCATTCGTCCATATGTATGTATGCATTTGTTCATATATTTATGTATCAATATAAATATTCGTACATTGATGCAAACGCAAAAAAAAACAATGGAAAATTCCACTTATATGTGTATGCATCTGTATGGGTACATAGGTGGTGTGTGAAAATACAGTTAGTAAGAAAAGTATGTTGACCTTGTGACAAAACCCTACAAAGTCATAAGAACTTTAAAATGAAACAATCATAAACTCAATATGCTTTGAAAATATACAGTTTCAAAGTTATTTTTCTTAAAATAAATTTTTAAGCCGCGTCATTAACATAGATAGTGATTTGTGAATGAGATAATAATTTATTTAAGTGCCGAAAATCTAATGATAAATGCACTTCACCTCTGCTGCACCTAAGGAAAGACGTACAATTATTTTCTTTATCATTTTTTATTATTTAACTCTATCAAAAAGCAAGAAAAGCTAAATTAAAACTTTCATTGATAAGAAACTATCGATAGCGCTATCGAAAAATACAAATGTGCGATTAATTACACACCTTACAAAATTCTTTCAATCTCGTATTTACATTCACATATATATGCAAAAAATATTAGGGGTATTACTCGGACATGTGGATTTTGATTTTAGCGAATTTAATGTCGACAAAATGAAAATGAATCAATTGATATCCAATTGTGTTGAGTAATGTTAAATGGAAAATTAAATTTCTGTGTAAACACTTAGTCCGAAGCAACACAAATTTAAATGTAATTAACAATAAAATTAAATTTATTTTAAATATACATATTTGTAGTTCACTGGAAAAATCAGTTTACTCGGTCACAACGACACTTCAATCTCGATAGTGTAAATAATTATAGGAAAATGAAATGTTTTATATTTACGATAACGAATACTATTTTTGTGTTTGGGTTTCAGGTTTGCTGGAGCTGGCACATCGCGAATACCAAGCCGTAGACTATGAGAACGCAGAGAAGCACTGCATGCAGCTATGGCGGCAGGATAGCACCAATACCGGAGTGCTATTGCTGCTATCATCCATTCATTTTCAATGTAGACGACTCGATAAATCCGCTCAATTTTCGACATTGGCAATTAAACAAAATCCCCTGCTAGCTGAAGCTTACAGGTGAGTTTTTCGGAAAGATATGTTGAATAAATTGTACTAATCATTCCTTTTCTTTTTATAGTAATCTAGGAAATGTTTATAAAGAGCGTGGACAGCTGCAAGAAGCTTTGGATAACTATCGTCGAGCTGTGCGATTAAAGCCCGACTTTATAGATGGATACATTAACTTGGCTGCTGCTTTGGTAGCTGCGCGTGATATGGAATCCGCAGTCCAAGCATATATAACGGCATTACAATATAATCCTGTAAGTAAATATTTAACTCTGTACTCAATTATACAAATTAATCACTTACCTTTGCAGGATTTGTACTGTGTGCGTAGCGATTTGGGAAACCTGCTTAAAGCGTTAGGAAGATTGGAGGAAGCTAAGGTATCTACTCTTAAATTATGCATATAATTTAGTATAAATAATTTGAAATTATTATTTTGTAGGCCTGCTATTTGAAGGCGATAGAAACATGTCCAGGATTTGCCGTTGCATGGAGTAATCTGGGCTGCGTGTTTAACGCACAAGGCGAAATCTGGCTAGCTATTCACCACTTTGAGAAGGCCGTTACTCTCGATCCCAACTTCTTAGACGCATATATTAATCTTGGAAACGTGCTTAAAGAGGCCAGAATTTTTGACAGGTTTGTATTTAATCACACAAGATCGCCTGATAACTTATTAGATTCCTCAGACGCAAATAGATTAATAATCAGAATTCATACCTACTCATCATCAAATCTTATAATAATCACAAATCAGAATTATTATGGAACTACTGTAGAAGTTCTAGCTTTTACAATGTGTGTTGTGTTGTCTAGTGTAACTGAAAGACGAGTGCAGGGTGTCTTATTTGCAATCGTTTTTGTCTATTGTTTGCTTTTTCGCGGCAGAGGGTGGTATCAAAAGTTTACAGCATCGCATTGTATTCTGTCATTCGTAGAATATAAATAAACCCAATGTAGAGCAACATATATTGCTAGTTCAAGATCACATCTCGTTCATGATCTTTGCATTCTATAAATATACGTCTACGTGGAAGCCCAAATATGGAGCACCTTGTATTGTTTATACTTATTATTTAATACAGAAATTCCCTTCGAATGTATACATATCTCTTTATATATATATACATATGACCTACAATGTAAAAGTTAATTGCTGCAGGCAGACGCATACTATACAAATATATATATTTAATGGTCGGGGACTCATTATCTTCCTATTGTGATTTACGTCATCTAATATTCGATACAAACATAATTAGATTTTTGCATAGTAAACATACATATAGTCGTGGCAAATAGTTTTAAATTGATATGTTAATACCCTGTAAAATAAGTGTATGTACAGTTATACTTTTTGGATATTTCGAGATTTATTTATATGACCCAGAAACGATTTAAAACATCAATTTCAAAATAAACTTGACCTTATTTTATGCCATTTTCTGTTTGCTCTTAACGACCTTATACGTTCGTGTGTTCATTATATTGACGTACAGGGTATAGAAATGATCTCTACGTTATTTTGTATAATTTAAATAATGGCACATGGTTTTTTTTTTCTTTTCTTTTTATTTTTTGTTGTTGTTTTTGGTTTGGTGGGCGGCTTCCCAAGTCTTTTCCTCGTTGTGTTTGTTTCAAATTGAAAAGTCCAAGATATTCGAAAGGTCTTATAATTTTAGATTCTTTTTGAATATTAACTGAAAATGTGCTTAAATATTTCAAGCATCAAGTGTGATTTCTAAATGGACAATTTAACAAATCAATCAAATATTTAATGTGTAAAAAATAAAATTTTTGCCAACATCATGGACTGCCAATGCGTAATTGTTTATACAATTGTTCCGATACGATTAGATCAGCATAGTTACAAAATCACAAATAACGAAAATGGAAAACATTTCGTGCGTTACTTAAGACGCTTGGGATTCTATTGGAAACGGTAAATAATTTATTTTAAATACATCATTATACCGGGAAAACTTTATGCAAGAGTATTTAATCTTCTACGTTGATTTTCTTGAATTTATAATTTGATTTTTTTGTTTGTGCTTGCATTGTTTTATTTTTATATAAATAGAAAGTATTGTATAAATAGCTCTAGACTAGCGATAAGTTCAAGTTTATCGTACGCATTTGTTAGAAAGAATTTCTCCAGGTGCCAGACAGGCTAAATTAAAACTTTTCACCTTTGGATTATGGCTAGAATTCTCGATGCCAGATTGGACACTCTAATATACTTAAATTTCAGAGATTTGTCGATTGAATCTATGGCCAAGATTGCCGGCTGACATATTGACAGTGATGTGATCTTACTTATCTTAAGATTCGATCAAAACATTAATAAAGTATTCCTTTATTTACAGGGCTGTGGCTGCTTATTTACGCGCTCTAAATCTATCACCCAACAATGCTGTAGTCCATGGAAATCTGGCCTGCGTCTACTATGAACAAGGACTCATTGACTTGGCTATAGACACATATAGACGAGCCATCGAGCTGCAACCCAATTTCCCCGATGCATACTGTAATCTAGCAAATGCACTTAAAGAAAAAGGACAGGTAACAAATAGAATTGAACTTATGAGAGCGTACTTAACCAAATTTATCGACTTAGGTCAAGGAAGCTGAGGATTGCTATAATACGGCCTTGCGTCTATGCTCGAATCATGCAGATTCACTGAATAATTTGGCAAACATTAAGCGAGAACAAGGATTCATTGAGGATGCCACACGACTATACTTGAAGGCACTCGAGGTCTTTCCCGATTTCGCAGCGGCACACTCGAATCTGGCGTCGGTGCTGCAGCAGCAGGGAAAGCTCAAGGAAGCCCTTATGCATTACAAGGAAGCAATCCGGATTCAGCCGACATTTGCCGATGCGTACTCCAATATGGGAAATACATTGAAGGAACTGCAGGATGTTAGTGGAGCACTGCAATGCTATACGCGAGCAATTCAGATAAATCCAGCATTTGCCGATGCCCATAGCAATTTGGCAAGCATTCACAAGGATTCTGGGAATATTCCCGAAGCAATTCAATCTTATCGTACCGCTCTTAAGCTTAAACCGGACTTCCCCGATGCATATTGTAATCTGGCGCATTGTTTGCAAATCGTTTGCGATTGGACCGATTATGATGTGCGCATGAAGAAATTGGTGAGCATTGTGGCCGAGCAGCTGGACAAGAATCGTTTGCCATCAGTGCATCCACATCATTCGATGCTGTATCCATTGACTCACGACTTTCGCAAAGCAATTGCCGCACGGCATGCGAATTTGTGCTTGGAAAAGGTTCACGTGCTGCACAAGCAACCGTATAATTTCGCCAGAGAATTGGCAAGTGGCGGACGCATTCGTATCGGTTATTTGAGTTCTGATTTTGGAAATCATCCTACCTCACATTTGATGCAATCCGTACCCGGTTTGCATGATCGCTCCAAGGTAGAGATATTCTGCTATGCCCTCAGCCCTGACGATGGTACAACGTTCCGGCAAAAGATAAGCCGTGAAGCTGAACACTTTGTTGATCTTTCCGTCATTCCATGCAATGGCAAAGCAGCCGATCAGATCTACAACGATGGCATACACATTTTAGTTAATATGAATGGATATACCAAGGGAGCACGTAACGAGATATTTGCCCTTAGACCGGCACCGATACAGGTCATGTGGTTGGGCTACCCGGGGACAAGCGGTGCCAGCTTTATGGATTATATTATAACAGATGCAGTCACCAGTCCCATGGAATTGGCCAGTCAATACAGTGAAAAGCTATCGTATATGCCTTACACATACTTTATCGGCGATCACAAACAAATGTTTCCTCATCTAAAGGAGCGAATTATTGTTTGCGATAAACAGCAATCATCTGTTGTGGACAATGTTGCTGTGATTAATGCCACAGACTTGTCACCTCTGGTTGAGAACACAGATGTTAAGGAGATTAAGGAAGTGGTCAATGTAAATAAACCGGTAGAAATAACACTGAAAGTCGCTGAACTGCCAAGCACTACCCAGATAGTATCGATGATTGCCTCTGGTCAGGTGCAGACATCATTGAATGGTGTCGTCGTGCAAAATGGTTTGGCGACAACGCAAACAAATAATAAGGCAGCCACCGGGGAGGAGGTTCCACAAAGTATCGTTATAACCACACGTCGTCAATATATGTTACCCGATGACGCTATAGTTTATTGTAATTTTAATCAACTATATAAAATCGATCCTCAAACGCTGCAATCGTGGGTAGTCATTCTAAAGAATGTCCCCAAATCGGTACTGTGGCTGCTCAGGTTTCCGGCAGTTGGCGAGCAAAATATTAAAAAATCCGTTAGCGATTTGGGTGAGTACTTAAAATTGTTCTACCGTTTTAAGCTTGAATAAAACTTTTATTCTTTTCTTTGCTTAGGTATTTCTTCTGAAAGAATCATATTCTCAAACGTAGCGGCAAAGGAGGAGCACGTGCGTCGTGGGCAATTAGCAGATATTTGCTTAGACACTCCACTGTGCAATGGTCACACAACTTCAATGGACGTACTATGGACTGGTACTCCAGTTGTCACCCTTCCCGGCGAGACATTAGCCTCCAGGTAAACTACAAACCACTTGCTCTTTTCGGAATTTAACTGATTATCTTCCTTTTCCAGAGTTGCGGCTTCGCAGTTGGCTACACTTGGCTGTCCCGAGTTGATTGCCCGCAGCAGAGATGAGTACCAGGACATTGCTATTCGCTTGGGCACTGATAGAGAATATTTGAAGGCTTTGCGCGCCAAAGTATGGAAAGCCAGAGTCGACAGTCCATTGTTTGATTGTTCACAATATGCCAAAGGCTTGGAGAATCTGTTTCTGCGCATGTGGAAAAGATTTCAGCGGAATGAGCTCCCCGATCACATTTCATCGGAATAAAATTTCAAAACAAAAACTGAAGCAGCAGATTAGGAGAGTTGAAGTACTACGACTGGAGAGTGGAGGCGATTGTATGCTATTTAGTTTGAATTTCTGTAACATATACCATATATATATATACATATGGGTATGTTGCATGTATACCTAAAAAAAAAAAAAATATTTCTGTATAAGAAGCAAGTGTAACTATTTACACACATATTCTTATTTTTGATCAATTTAACATGCTCTCATAAACATTTTGACCTTTTAAAATAAGACGTTACCTTGTATTAGAAAAGAAAATAAAATCGCTTAATATTGAACACAGCATCATCACATCCCTCATATAAAACAATAATCTGTTTTTTACAATTGGAGACTGGGCTGCAGTTAAATACTAAACTGTCGGGTGACATAATCTATAAAATTCAAAATGCAATTAACAATTTAAATAAGTCGGCAGTGCGCGCTTTTTCGATAACTGTATGCCAGTTCCGATAATGATAACAGAAAAATTATCAATTGCTTTTCATAAAATTTGCGTTTTAAGAAGTTTCACTTAACTATTTTACAATTTCGGCTAAGCTATTTTAAGATTGGGTGGTTGTGGCCATTTTAATTTATGTCGTTCATACTCAAGTGAAGGAATGAGCATTGACACAAAATGAATGGAAAGTATATGTATTCATTCATTGTCTTATATTTTAATATTCATCGTAGCACTGTCAAGTTTAACAAAGAAAATAATTAATATATTTCTATTAACATACTGAAAATCCATAATTATTTAATTATTTTGAGCCTACAAAAAACTTTTAGTATATTTGTGTTCTATTCCCATGTTCCGAAACAAGCGCATACTTACAAACAGTGTTACCGGAAATCACTCGCTGTCAGACAGCCTTGTTGACAGTTCTTTCTTCTTGTGGCATTTTAGCTGAAGGTACGTCGCTGAATTTTGTCAATAAAAAAATCTTGAAATTTACGAATAATCTTTGTGTTTCAGCGGGTTAAACCACCAGTATAAAAAGATGCCTCCTAAATTTGACCCTACGGAAGTTAAATTGGGTAATTTTAATATTTTTTTGTTTATAAATAATGTTTGAAAACAAGGCGCCGATTTTTAATACATATTCTTGAATGATTTCAGTTTACCTGCGTTGCGTAGGTGGTGAGGTTGGTGCAACTTCATCGTTGGCCCCCAAAATCGGTCCACTTGGTCTGGTAAGTATCACTGAGTGCTCTGTTATTGTTGTTGTTTTGTTTAACGTCGGGCTTATGCTTATTTCAGTCCCCCAAAAAAGTTGGTGATGATATCGCTAAGGCCACCGGTGACTGGAAGGGTCTGAAGATTACCGTATGCCTAACCATCCAAAACAGGCAGGCTACCATTTCTGTGGTGCCATCTGCTGCCTCCTTGATCATCAAGGCTCTTAAGGAACCTCCACGTGACAGGAAGAAGCAGAAGAACAGTAAGTAAACTCTTGGTGAAAATGTCCAATCAGCAGCAAAATGTTGTGGTTATTAAATGCCTTAAGAACCTCCCACTCTGAAGTAAATCCATTGGTTTCAAATGTTCATTTAAATCTGTCAAGAATGCTAGACTACGCTGTCATTTAAAATGGATCCAGTGTATAAAGAAAGGCAAAATAAGTAAAGTGCATTGAACAGAGGGAGAAATTGCTCGTAAACTCTGATCGACTTTCAGATACTCTCGCACGTGCTCAAACTCGCATATTTATGTACGTAAATATAAACAAAATACCACAAGCCGGTCAGCAATATAGGAATAACAGTAGTGTCTATTTGAATTAAGGAACGTTTACGTAGGTCGTTAATTTCATTTAAGGATTATCCTAGCATACTGCTGTCACTTCATTCAATGTTTCTAATGAAATATATTTTGCTGTCTTTCAGTTAAGCACAGTGGAAACATCGCCTTCGATGATATCCTGGCTATCGCACGCGTAATGAGGCCTAGGTCAATGGCTCGTGAGCTGAAGGGAACCTGCAAGGAAGTCCTTGGCACAGCCCAAAGTGTTGGCTGCACTGTTGATGGAAAGCACCCACATGATGTTATTGACGACATTAACAATGGAGCTATGGAGGTCCCATCAGAATAAATAATTCCTTTTGAAAACAATAAATCGATGTTTTACAATCCGTGATGTGAAACGTTCAAGAGAATTTTTTATACAAGAAATATGGATTAAAGAACTGCTCCATAAATTTTAGTTTTAATTAAAACTATTAAAAGCTAACCATTAAATTTTGTTTTGGTGAAACCAAGTTTTGTCATGGCTTATACATAATTTCGCAGCCAAGCCGGCGATTGTGCATAGTCCGCTTAAAATACCAATTTTGCATTGTATTTTTTGCTTGGGAGAATAATGCTTGTTCATATTTGTATCAGTCGGCTCTTGCTATTCGATATTCAATGGGTAATACCCACAATGTTCCTGACGTTTCAATCAACATTGTAATTTATCGATTGTCTTGAAATATCAGCCCTACCGATTGTGAACAACAACTCTTTTATCGGCTTCGTTGGCATCGTTTATGCGTGAAGTTCCATAAATATGTGAATATGCAAAATCAAGAATTGGGTTAATTTGTGGAATTGTCTAAAAATTAGTTTCAGTTTATCAAGGTTTAATTATGGACACATGTTCCCAAATGGCCTTACATTATTATCAGGTAACTTAAAACATATAAAATCCATTGAAACAAAGTTTTTGTTCGAAACACAAGATATTAATTAAAATAATTATTATATAAAAAAATAATATAGAGACACAAGATACAGTTTGTCATATAAACATTTAATTTATTTTGTCGCTTATTATTGCTACAAAACTTATATAATTTAACGAACTACTAAAAAAGTGTTTAACTGTGGATGTACATTTTAATAGTTTTCCTTTTGTACTCGATTTATCGTTCAGTAACATTTAATACTCGTTAAAATGGCTACTGTCACCAAGAAAAAGTTACATGTACCGAGTACTTTAGTATCGCACATCTCTAGCTCGTACATTGTCCGTTTTCACTGAATGCCAGTGTCTGTAGTGAATAATATTCATGAAAATAATGATTGTCAGCCACAAATATAAGAAATAAATATACTTGTCATATCGTGCATTTTGCATTCGTCGTGTTTTGTTTATTAAAATATTTGAATTCCTCACAATGCAAATATACATCAATCGTTTTTCTCTTTAAGTGACATTAAATATAATTTTAGTTGTGAAACAATCGTGGTACATTATAAACGAGTGTTGTAAACATGCGAGAGTTTAAAGTTGTTGTGCTCGGATCTGGCGGAGTTGGTAAATCGGCCCTAACTGTTCAATTCGTTTCGGGATGTTTTATTGAAAAATATGATCCCACAATTGAGGACTTCTATCGAAAGGAAATAGAGGTTTGTTACAATCACTTACATACATACATATGTATATGCATGCATCACACATCTTGTAATCAGAATTTACACTTACGTACATATGTACGCACACTGCTTGCATATATACATGCATACACAAACACTCACACTCAAACACACACACACTCGCACACACACATAAAAGAACATTTATACTAGCATATTCATGTGTATATGTATAAACATATATAAATATAAAATATATATAGAATCCAGACTATGCTGATATGTATGTACAAATAATTTTATGCTTATACATAAAACTGTATGTATTATTATTACATGCACACATTTATTGCATTTGAGTATTTAAAATAAAGCCTTTGTGTGCGTGTGTGAGTGTGTATGTATGTATACATGCTATGAGAACAAACATATATGCATATATATAAATATATATATTTATACAAATGTATGTATGTACATTTACCTATGTATAAACTTGTATTCCTTTTGGAAAACAACAATGGATTAATTTCCTGCATAATTACTAAATTAAATAAACATGTTTGCACTTTAAAGTTGCACATTTGCTGTAGTTTTGTAACGCTTTAAAGGGTGATGACTGTCGCACAAACGTCTGTTGCGGCTATGTATGTATGCACATATGTATGTATGTGTGTATGCATGTAGAATAATAGCAGACACATAGATACATATGCAAGTGTGTGTGTGTGTGTGAGTGAGTGAGTGAGTGAATGAATGTACCCTGTAGTGTAGTTCAGGGTGGTGGCTACGTAGTTGGCCGACCACCGGGTGCCAGGGACCGGACGAATCATTTGTCAAGCCAAAAGCCGCACGTTTTGTTAGCCATATTAACACGCGCATGTCATAGGCCTTGGTGTATTGGCGGCTGACAATACAACCGGTCCATCCTTGTCTACATACGAACAAAGTTTGAAATTGGAATCTAAATTGAACCAATGTCGTCCAAGTTAATTGAAGCGTTACTTTTTCAAATCACGCCTTTTTCCACCCATATAAGAAAAAATATATACGCTAAACTGGCCAACAAATATGATTTAGTAACATAATAGAATTATTTACTTAAGCTGTTACGATTAGATTAGACATTTTTGCTTAAAATCTTTTGGCGTAGAAAATCACACCAATATTGAATTGAGTTAACTAATTAAGTTTTCTTCCTGCTTTTACATCTTGTTTGATTGAGGTCACGGGACTGAGTCATTCGAAAGAAAAAAAACCTTCAGGTTATACTCCTGAAACGTGCCAAATGCCGTTTACCTGTTCAAATTAACCTGTTTGCTCGTTATCCAGTTTCATTTTTGCACATTTATCAAGAATTTGCTACTAAAAATCGACAATACTAACAATTCCGCTTAAAATATCAAAATGTTTAATTTAATTCTTTTTTTTTATTATTATTTAATTCGATTTTATAGGTGGACAGCTCTCCCTGCGTTTTGGAAATATTGGACACGGCAGGAACGGAGCAGTTTGCCTCCATGAGAGATCTCTATATAAAAAACGGACATGGATTCATTGTGATGTATTCGCTGACTAACCATCAAACATTTCAGGTAAACACACTCCACCCACTCCATCAGTTAGTACCTAATTAAATTAATGTCCAATTTGTTTTAATTGAATTTAACTAAAATTGCTACAATTCTAACATTTGGATTTAATAATAATTTCAGGATATTTCAAGTATGAAAAATGTGATTACTCGCGTTAAAGGAAGTCAACCAGCTCCAATATTACTTGTGGCGAATAAATTTGATCTGGATTGCCAAAGAGAGGTGTCTACCGCTGAAGGTAAGCATTTTAAAAATAATAAATAGAATATTTAGCTTTTTTTCTCTACAAATTCGTCACAACAATCTTATATTTTCCCAATGTCAGTTGATAAGATTAGCATTAGCATGCTAAAGATAATGAAAAATATTTCCAGATGTGCTCTAAACAGTTTCAACTTGGGTGTTAAAAACCCCTAATTAAGAGCTTTAAACTATCTATTGAATAAGCGTTTTGAGCTGATTATATTAACTTCACTACTTCCCATAGTTATATATTCTTATAATAATTTTGAATTATCCTACGATTACAGGAAATGCTCTGGCACAACTTTGGGAATGTCCATTTATTGAAGCTTCAGCAAAAGATCGAATAAATGTCAATGAAGTCTTTGCCACGATTGTTCGAGAAATGAATTTAACACAAGAAAAACGACAAAAAAAGAAATACTGTTGTTGTACGCTTTTATAGAAATTTGTAAATATATAAGATAATTATAGTTAAAAATAAAATCACTTATATGTATGTCATAATTGCCATAATCAGTTATTAGTTAAAAGGATCGCAATTTCAGTGCTCTAAGCTAACTGCTTTAATAATTTCCGGATGCTTTACTGGGATATTATAATACTAGTTCAAGTCATTTATATTGTAGCATGACAGCGTGTACATGTAAGTATAATACCCAACTTTATACTACTTATCTGCAAATATAAATATAGAACTCTTTGTTCTGCCCACGCGTAAGAACACAGAGCCGACCAGGAAGTGGATAATAATCGGAAATTTTGCTAGAATCAACATAGATAAATGTATGATGTGATCGTGAATAACGGACCGTTTCCACTGTAGATGCATACGAAGTCTTAGTGTGGCGCATTAGCTCCCACACAAAACCTTGGCAAACTTGTTGGGGAGCGTGGAGTTAAAAGTTAGCGCTGCTAACTGAAGTGGGCTGCCAACTCGTTGGTTTACTTAGTGATGCGATGAACTATCGAGACATTCAAACATATATCGGTTGAAGAGTGGAAACGCATCTTAACATGTTTTTGAATTAACTACGTAATCATCACATTATTAGTATTTTTTACTTAGCCAAATTGGTAAAAATTTATTGTTTTCCTTATGTCTCACCCTCCATTCACCATTAAGTGCTCTTATTGAAAAGAAATTACACAAATTCAGGAAGCAGTTTATAATTATCTTTATTTGACATGAAAAAGTGCATACATTGTACATTAAATTTGATTTAATTTGATTATACTTTAATTACTTGTAATGATTCATGACAATAATCTATAATTATGCTCAATCTGCCAATTAAGTTTGAACTATTTCAAATTACGTGATGTTTTTTTCTTTGCTACAAGAAGATAATAATGTCACTTAGTGCAAAACATTTCCCGTAAATTCCCAATTAATAGTAATAGTAATATACTTAACAAAAATCAATTATAACTAATTTATATTGCACGCACACGAAATGTGAGTCATAAATCTTTTAAATTATATGTACAGCTTTTGCAAATTCGTATATACAAATTATGTTACAAAATCATTAAAGAAAATTATAGAAATGTAAAGAAAATTATTGAAAACAATGTATGTATGTGTGTGTGTACATGAAAAAGTGCATTCCAATAGCTGTAAAAATTCATTAACTGCTGTCAGGTGAAATATTTTTCTTATCATTGCAAAAACAAGTTTTTCAGAGTAAAAATATTTCACCAATCAATGGAATGAAAGATGTTTTATGTTATTTAAGTGGAATTAATTAACTGTTGTTGATTAATCTGTTGTCCGTAACTTAAAAATATAAATTCATTTGAATTAATGGGAGTGGGAATGGAATAAGTTTTTAAAAAGATATATAAAATTCAGAAAAATTTTCAAATATGGGTATATTCTTTAAAATTATACAACATTTTATTATGTTCAACATTTAAGAGCACCGTTTTAAAGTAAAGAAAATTATATTTTTGAAGGCCGAATTTCGTTTTTACGATCTTTTAAGAAAACACTAACAAAATCTTCAATATAATTGGCAGCATATGTTGGCTAGACTCTTAGATGGACTGAAAGACAGAACTATGTTCAGTAATTTCATTAAGCTATGCATATAGTAGAAGTATGAAGTCAGAAATGACATATTTTCTATATAAATTTCGATATAAAGTTAAGATCTATGTGTTGTAGTAAGAAAAAAGTGCGTAAAGTAATTAAATGAATTGTAAATGTGAGTATTTGAAGTAAATTTGAGTATTATTGAATTAAGTACTTGAGAAATTCAGAATCTGAACTTTAACCCACATAGGCAAATGGAGGATATGGAGGTGGATAATAGTTGGGGAAGGATCCAGAGTTCTGAAGCGGTACAGTGGCTGTAATCAACTGGGTTACTGCGGTAGGAACAACAGATGTCGAGAATATCGTTGTATAGGCAGTTCGTGCTCCGAATGTTAGTTTTAATACTTTACTACTAGTAGCAGTAACTAGTGTGTTTAATACGGATGTGGATGTGATGAACTGCGGCTGTTGGGGCAGACCTAGCAGAGGGTTATAGAATGGATTAATCGACTGGAATGGAAATTGTGACATCGGCAACATTGGCAATGTGGAAACTTCGGTGACATAATCAGTTTTCTCAACTACACCAACGGATTTGGACAGAGTTCTTAGAATGCTGTCGGTTCCCCTTTGGAGGGGTATTACGTAGGACTCCCAGATGGTTTCAAGAGTTATAACCGGACGTGTGGATGTAATCACACTGTTAGCGGGATTTAGTGGATTCAATACCGAAACTTCTGGGTTATTTAGCTTAATAATGTCCGAGTTAATCAATTGAATGTTGGGATTAGGTAGAATATTTGTTGAGTTGTGCAGTCCCTTAGGGTCCAGTTTATGGGCATTAGCTTTTCCATCGAACTGTCCCGCATTGCCTTCATCACCGAATTCCAGATCCAAGTTAAGTTCCGATCCAGCTTCATCCAAAATAGCTGCAAAGTCCTTAAAGTTCTTGCCGGGTATAAAATTATCCCTAAACGGCGAAATAGTTTGAGTAACTGTGACTAAGCTAGTATAATCGAATGTCTGCACTAATGTTATCGAAACAGTTTCATTATTCTTTTCATAAACTACTGGCAAGATCTGAGTTCTCAATTTTGTCTGAGTAATGGAGAATGAATCAGTAATCGTCTCCAGCTCAGGTGTCTCGAGGCTATCGGTAATATATATAGGCTTTAGGGTAGAAATACTTCCATCTAATGTCGGTTCAATCATTGGCATTGTGGATTCCAAAATGTTCTCAGACAAGGGTCCATCATCACTATTGTATTCCTCAATCTGAGCGGTTTTAAGTGTCTTTTCAATAGTCGAGGTAATAGTTATGAATCGGGTCTTCTTCACAAGTCCAGCCTAGAATAGCAAATAGAATGCAAATGATTATATGCACATAACTTAAACTACCGACACTATTAAGTCATTTATATTTTTAGAAACTGATAAAATTTAGTTATGTACCTGGAATACAAATGGGCTTTGTATTGTGGCAATTTCATAGTAAGTATCGTCGAAAATGCTGGGAGTTGAAATCTCTACATTCAAAGTGCGCACAAAGTTTTTGGGCTTCAGCTCATCGCTGTCCGCAACCACCGAGTTTTGGGAGCCAACTGCATCCAGATCTCGGCCAAGATTGTTAGCCTTTGCGGCTTGAACGCTGTCGTCTGACTCCAAAATGGCTTCGTTAACACTTTCTGGACTTGCAGCTGGTTTGGTTACATTATTGGTAGCTTTACGTATGTTAACTTTTGGCTTGGGAGCCGACTTGTATTGCCAGCGACCAGGACGACGATTTAGCTTCAGATTGTTTTGGCTAACATGAATAATTGGCTCCTCGGTTTGTGGGCTTACAGCAGTCTTGGTTCTGTAGGATCGACGTGAACTGGTATCCACAGCGGTTGCCGTAATTTGGGTGCTGGAGCTGTGTGTATTCTTATGCCTCCTAAGTGTCCAGAAATGTGTTTTAATATTTGTTTAGTAGAAGTTCTGTATAATAAATTACCTTTTTCCTTTGTTGCGCGATGATTTTCGTTTTTCGCCTGGTTCCCGATTACTTTTCCGATTACTTTTGGTGAACCCTGTAGTTTGGAGGGGAGTGGATTCTACCAGCGTTCTACTGACTTGAACCGCTGATGCCAGAGTTTTCAAGACTCTCGATGTAGATGGAGGTCGGTTTTTATTCCTCTTCTCTGTGCTGCTAATGGACTGTGGGGATTGTGCATATTTGGTTGAGGGCTTAGGGCCCAAAGATCCGTTTTTGGTTAAACTATCGCCCTTTTTAAGAAACAATCCCGAAGAGTGATTGTGGCTGTTGTCCCTCTTGGACTGATAGATTCGCTGTCGTTCGGCATCCGCTCGTGTTTTGAGATTAACCAAACGGAATGTCTCCTCGGCGAACTCTTCGGGTTGGCGTGAAAGTAAGTTATATTCAGGATGATCTATAGTTTTGATCGGAGTATTTGATAGACTTATTATATTGTTATTCTCAATTGCTGATGTAGTTTCAGCTTCAACATTTAATTTTGTGGCTATTAGTGGCGTCGGTTTAATTCCAGTTTTACTCGACTCATTTTCAACCAGGTGAGGTCGTGTTTCAATAATACTAATTGGTTTGGGTGTTGTCTTATTTATGGTAAGCTCTGCAAATTATAATTATAAGATAATTTATAATATTTTTAGGTATTTCCCATGGGAATGTCTACTTACCGAATTGGGGAGAGCTTTGTGGAGAGAATACCATAACTGTATTTCCAATAGTAGTTGTAAAATCCAAAAAACCGTAAACTGTTTGTGTGATCTGCGTTTCCGTACATGACACTAAAATTTTGGTTGCAAATTTGGATTAGTAGATAAAAAAAAACTATGTTCGAATACGTATGTATGTATTTAAAATTTATGTTCGATAAAAAGCTTACCACAGTTAACAAGCAAAGCTATGCAAAAGTAAAGCAACATCTTGAATTGTTGACGACCAAGGTGACAAGAAGGTAGTAATTAGACAGATCTGCAACTAAAGCATACGGGTATATGAAAAAATTAACAACGTTAGATATTTGAATTCAAGCAATTAAGAAGTAATCGATCATTAAAAGTTCAAGATTGTTCGATTGAGTTCGATTCTCATTCATTTAGTTCACATTTGAGTTCATTGTCCATTTTGATCCTGAACTAGTTTGTTTGCATCCTTGTTTCATTTCATCATTCCTTTTGATCGAAATCTCATGGCGGATGTGAACCATTGAAAAACTTACCCGTTTCTGATGCGGGTCTGCAGCCCAAGTCGACCGCAACGCTATGATCACCCAGCAAAGAGTTAATCCATTATAGTCGTAGAAAAAAAAACGGAAAACAATTAAATAAGACGTTAGTTGACTTTGGTTTCAAATCTTATTGTCGCTTGTTGGTATTGAGAAAAAAAAATAAAAGACTGAAATTATTAAATATGTCGTATGAAGCAAAAATGAAAAGTAAGAGTGATCTGTCGAGTGGGTTCGACTATGAGATACAGACATAAGTACACACATATAATGTGCCCAAGGTCTACTCCACATGCACAACTACAAACATACAAACTGCTTGTATATGCGAACAGAGTTACGTACACAAATATACATAAACTGCTTTGCAAGCAGTGCGCTTTATACAGCGGACAAACTTAATTACACATATACACCTCACATACACTTACACACATATTCACACATATACAATAATTTATGTAATTGTAGCATATACAACTTAATTTCTCATTCAAATAAATACATACGTATATTTCTATTAATTCAGTGGTTTTGCAATCAAAATTATACGATACTCTTGCCACAAAGCACACTCACACCAGCACAACTCATAAGTTTGTATACGTTTGTAAATACACACATACACATGTATGTATGTATAAATGTATGACATGTACACATAAAAACCTTTCCCCGCACATACACTCAATCACAAATATATATTTACATGTTTTATGATTTGTTAATTAATATTTCATTGTAGATTTTTTGAATGGTAAGTATTTTAAACCACTTGTTAATATTGCACGTCAACAATTGTTTTGTAAAAGCGACGAATTAAAACTTTTGAAATTATGTTATTTCTTGTATACCTGTATTTTATGCACGAATGGTCAAACTCATAGCTTATATTTTTAAAAGCACACACACTCAGTTTAAAACAAATAATAACACAAGAAACACCATCAAATATACATAGAAGTGGCTTAAAACTGGCTATGTTTTTGCCAAAGGTAATGCATTCAATGGTCTCTTAAGTTTGCGTATCATGCGCACACACACAAGCGTCCGCTCCTAAGCAGAGAAGAATGCAGTAATTGAGTTACACACATTTACATATGAATGTGTGTGTGTGAGAGAGTCTACAGGTATGTTTGGACGTTAGGGTTACTCAACAACTGAAACATAAATTTTCTCTTCTCTGACTTTTTTTATTATATTTTGCTGAGCTTTAAAAATAATTTTATATTAAAAAAAACATATTTTTGTATTATTCGTGGATTATTATAAAAATAAATTCAATTTTATTGCATGTCGAAGATTTTTTAAAATTTGATTTACTTATATAACAATAAAAATCTCAAAGTTATCGTAAGGTACACCCTACTAAAAATATTTTATACATTCGCTCATTTCTTTTTTTGCAAAATGAGTTTGGGTTTTGAAAAGGGTTAAATAAAATTGTTATTTTATGTTAAAGCTACTCATAAAATTTTCTATTGTTTTTAACTGAAACCAAACAAAACTTGTTCAACACTGAATTTAAGCGGCATGCAACACTACGTACGTAAATTTTTTATATATATTGATATATTTTTTGCATTGTTTGAAGTTATGAAAAGAGATTTTTTAAATTATATATAAAAAAAAACTGAATAGTAAAAAATTATTAATTACAAAACAGAATTATATTTTAATTATAAAGCGGGCTTTCTCTAACTAACTGAATATCGTTGTCTTTTTTTTTTAGATTTTGCGAGTATTTTCTTAAGCTGGAAAACAGTTTTCTGAGTTGTTTCAAGGCTTTTGATAATTTTGTGCCAACTTGGCAACTCTTCCATTACGTCAAAACTTTTCTTTTGTATCTTTACAGTCGATTTCTCCGAAGGTGAATTAAAACTTAATATATTCCGATGGACTGAATAAATTTTTATTTTTATCACAGTTTATGTAGGTTCCCCATCGAAAACACTAGCTCTACAGTCACAATGTCGCGTTGTCAAAAACTGGTTAAGCACCTCTCGCTATACGAAGACAAAAGTTTTTGATATCGTGGCTGTAATTTTATATTGCTGGACGAGGGCTGTTCCAAAGAATTCTTGAAATTGCTTGAAATATTTAATAACCAAAAATAAATTGAAGAAAAATAATAATAAATATAATTAAATATATGCAAAAATATTTATTTTTTAATACAAAATATAAAACTTTAATATCTAAATAAATGGTGTGCACATAAAATGTATTAATTTATTTTATACCATTCCAAATCATCAGGTTTATGGGAAGACGGTGTACTAATGATATTTTGGGCATCAGTAAAAATATTGCTGCAAATATTGTCTCCAATCTGAAACAAATGTAATATTTGAAAATAAAAAATTAACTAAAGAGTGTTTAACAAGATCATTGTGGGGCAGGGAATGTGATTATTGAAATCCCCTGCTAAAAACAAGGGTGTGACATAACCAGTTTCAATTTTAACGATACCAGATGCGAATGGACCTCTAAATATTTACCTGAAGAGACGATACTAAATTATCCGGGCAGTCAAGTCCGCTAAGGCCAGTTTCTATAAAATCGAAAAAAGGGTAAAAATATATAAATTATTGGAATAAAATAGTAACATGTGTGATTAAGTAGAGTACTTTAGTTTTGTGCTTGGTAAGTGTTTGTGGAAATCAAATTAAACTAGCTCTGCTAAAGTATATAGCTTTTCAGATTATGTGTGCTTAGGAATGGATGAAGAGAAGCCATGCGATTTAGTTATGAATTAAATGGGAACTGCAAAGATTACATATATTTTATAGTATTGCTCATTTGAGGATTTGAGAAGCCAAGCTGTGACGGTGAGACTAAAGCCGAAGCCGAGTCTAAGGCAATGGGGATTTTTAATTGGGGAATACTCATCAAGTTCCTTTTTCAGGTAAATTTAATGATGAGAATTTGCATTGTTTAACCAGATAGATCAGAAAGTGATCAATTTCTGACTTTAGCCAATATGTTATTAGTAATCCCACCCCAAGTTTAGTTTTCGGATCGGATATAATTCTTGACTAGCGTTATACTTACGAATTCTCGGATCGTTCCACGAAGTTGTTCTATCGATATGATTTATAAAATATATATCTCCAGACTCAGTAACAGCTTGTTCCCAACCATCGGGTAGTGGGCCAATGTGGCTGGCAATAGTCGGTGCGCTAGTTTGTTTAGTATTTTGTAATAAATCTGCGCAATAAAAAGAAAATACCTCAAATAAATTGTATGGAATCTTATGAAATGGATGGTAATGCCTTTTTATCTAACTAACTATCTGAACACCTTATAATACTTATAGTATTTTCTGATTAAACAGTTTGTGCAATTGAATCCAACTAAAATCTACAGTCAGATTAAATTTGGTAGCAGACTGAATCCATAAATAATCATTCAGATTGGTGAATATCCTGATCTGATTGGAAAATAAAAGTCTAGAGGAAACCTGATCTCTTATTTGTGAGTTCATTATATGGACTGACATTTGAGTTGTTTAGTTTATGTATTTAATGTGTGTAAAATATATATGTATATATTTATATCTATATATATATAAATTCGTACCATTTGGCTTTATCCGCTCAGCTATGGCTCGTTGTTGTTGGCGAAACTGAATTCTCGGATCCTCCCATTGCGTTGTTTTTGTTGTATGGCTGCAGAAAGACAAACAGCAATTAAACCATATCAAATTTGAATCCAATTAGATAAATTCTTATATATGTACATATATATGGGGGTACAAGTGCATTCAGTTTTCTACTCACTTCAAATAGTAAATTTGCCCATCGTTTGTTTTAGCCTGCTCCCAGCCAGGTGGCAAGGCTCCCAACTGACTCTGCAATTGGATTGGACTCACAACGTCATATGATCTTTG
Organism: Drosophila cardini; assembly: GCA_018903735.1. NCBI lineage: Eukaryota > Metazoa > Arthropoda > Insecta > Diptera > Drosophilidae > Drosophila > Drosophila cardini. The sequence continues at coordinate 8,756,695 of JAEIGM010000001.1, read as the reverse complement.
CTTTTTATGTATGGTTTGTGTAGATATTGGATTCTCCTGTGCTTGTCCCATGCAAGTGTTGATCACATCCAAATCAATATTATTAGCTGTGCTATTGGCAAAGTCCACATTATTCTCAGGATATGCAGGTCCTGGACCCTGGTTAGTATTTGCACTTGTTTCATTTCTCGCACGAACATTATAATTCGGTTGCAGAGATGCTGGGCTGCTCCTGGCGCGAAAGTGATGTATTGCTAAGCGATTCTGTGATGGCTGCTGTTGTTGCTGCTGCTGCTGAGTCTGTGAGAGGGGCGACTGCAATTCAGACTGCACAACAGTCTTGTTGATATTGGTTTGGGAGCCATCGTATGTGGAATCAGCACTGTTTGCTCGTGAATGTAGGGGAGCAGGTGGATTGAAAAATGAATTCGGTAGCTTGCGCATACGAAATGGTAGCTGCAGTGGAAGCTTTGCATCACCTGGATTCAATACGCTGTCGAATAAGGCCTGCAAATTGTCGTCGGAATCTTGATTTACTCGTACAACAAGATTTGTTGAGAGTTTGGTGGGAGCCAACATATCTTCATCGTCGATATCTTTTTCGCTTATGCTGCTGCTTTTATTGCTTAATGACATTGTTAACGTATATTAAATAAAACAATTGTTTATGTATGCAAACGAATTAAACAAAAACAAGTTACAATAACGTCATCAAATTTCATTTGTTTGTCCATGTAAGTCACTTCATTATTAAAGGCAATGTCGATACTTTTTATTTCTTTAATTTCTCGTTTCCATCAGTGATTTTTAGGACTTAAACAACATTTGTTATATATACATATATATATATCTATATTATTCCATTTGCAACAGAACTGCCAACATAACACAACAAGTTATATATAAAGGCCACCATCCGCACTTTTTCATGAGTATATTGAAAAAATATCGATACATCCATGCCGATATACTGAGTACAAACTTTATACATATTTTTATTTTTTTTATTAATGTTATTTAAAGTTTTGTGCTAAAATAAATGTATTTTATTATTGTATATATTATTTTCCTAATAAAGCATTTATTAAGCTTTGTATTTCTTAATAAAACGTTTATAATAATCGGATCTTGGTTGTTCGATATTTGATGAGCGCATGTTGCATATTCGATAGTTCTACAGTCGCGTTGATATTTTCTTATATGTTTTTTTTTGGTATTACAAAATTTGTTTACTTGTTGATATAATTTTATTTCGACTAAGAAGACATGAATGTGGTACTTTAAAACGGTGAAAATATGTAAAAATAACTAAGAGAAGAGAATTGTAATGTTTGTTCCACAAGGCAAACGCCAGTGTGTCCATGTCGCTCGAAGGAAAAACTAAAATGTGGTGTGTTAAGTTTACAAAAATATTCTTTGTGTAATGTCTGCGTATTTGGCGCTTTAGATGGAATCTAATTCTTTTGTCAATGAAATGTAATATAACTATTTCAGTACATCGTGTGTGATACGCATCTTTTCTGTGATTTTTAGGAAAAGTCTTTTCCTTCACCCTGAAGATACTCGGAAAAATTGTCTCAGGTATTTTACAAATATTTATTTTAACAGGTAGAAATATAAACGAGTAGTTTGATGGATTTATATTATATTCGGAGTTGATTTATTAATTTATCGCTAGTTTGGTCGATGGATCGATTAGTGTGTCGGTATGGTGCATTTCCCACTGTTCTTATTGCTATTTTCCCACTATTAAAAAAGGCACTTGTATTAATTTCCCCTCGGTGTGGCAGGTTCCCAATGGGACTTTCCGCGTGAATACTGGTAAATCGGCCTAACCAGCAACTGAGAATTCTTATTCGTTTTTAGAGTCTCGAAATTTGTAAGGAAATTTTTAAAGGGAATGGTTTGGAATGGAGAAATGTCTCAAATTAATGCGCAAACAATTTTCGCTTGATTCACTTTTGATAATGTTGATAAATTAATGGGTCTGTCAATACCAGATAAGCTGTCTATACTGTAAAACTATTCAAATTCAAATCAGTTGGTTTTCCAAATCATTATCAGAGATTAATTAAAAACCGTTTTGTGGGCCAGGCTGAGATGTGGGTGCGCCCCACTGATATTTGTTGAAATTCATAGAACTAACATGTCGAATCATGTTGGTGGCGAGTGTTTATTCATGTGTATTCAATTGCAGAACTGACTCTGCAAATCTAAATTCGCATTATTTCAGTGGAAACTCATCTACTGCTGCTGTTTCCGGTTTACAGCCGCGGATGAAGCATCATCGGAAGTTACCCAAAATTTAAATTAAACGAAACATTTTCAACACACAATACTTCAATATTTTGACTAAGTACTGTGAACGATTTGGTTATTTTTGTTTAAAACTAAACTATACATAAAATAGGAAGCACATGGAATTTGAAGCTGGGATTCCGACATTTTAAATAGCATCACTTGAGGTAGATATCCCAGGCTTTTCGCTGGCAAGCTATGGTAAATATTCCAGTCATTTCCCATTTTGTACACATTCAATTGCATTTGGATGCGTCTCCATCGTTTGAACATAAAAATAAAACTTTACGACACAAGATTTCCACAAATTTCAATGCGAAGTGGGATGGTGGGAAGTGATGGGGAAGTGGGACGGTGGGGTGTGCGACAGTAAGACAGTCTGCCCGGAAAGAGGACAGAGAGAGAGAGTCGTGCGCGGCTTCGTAACACGCACCTAACCCTTTTCCAGCCATTCTTAGCATCGAGGCAAGTCCATAAAATACGCATTGTCATATTAAGTAGGGAGTACGAAGCCGGATGGGATGCCCATTGTAAATGTTGAATTCAAATGTCAGGAGTCCATTGTATGGCTTCAATGGACACCATTTGAACATGTTACGGAAACGACAACTTAATGGGTTTCCAAATCCTCCCACACCCGAAGAAAGCATCGAAACATTGCAAGTCCATTACTTTTGTCAAAATTCAATCGACTTTCAAATGTGAGAAATCGTTTTGTCTAAGGTGAGGGAGTACCCCTCTTATTTAGGCTATCGAGATTGAGAAGGTAAGGCAATTAATCGACAATAAGTTATCGATTTAATTTAGTGCTATGAAAATATTTAAAACAAACTGAATTAGAAGACACTTAAGCTGAGGCAGTTAATTAAAAGCTTGTCTAGCGGGAATCGGCAGAGAAAGTCAACGTTTATCAGCAGACGGTATTAATCTCAGATCCCTGTACGTACATATGTTTGTGTGACTGGCAGCCATTTTGTGGTGGCACTTGAACTCCCTCGTGGCAATTAAACTAAATTGTTTGGACCAAAAGTAACCGCACACAAACAAACACAAACACAACGCACACACATACTGTGACACACGCACACACACACACAGGTAACAGATTTATATTCATAAGTCAAGTCTGAGCTGGAGCTGGTCTGAGCCTTAAGGCCAGACTTTGCATTAGTTTGTTGGGCATTTATAATTGAATTCCTTAATACGAGTACGCACAATCGGCCTCCCCACTCCTTACCACCCCCCCTTGTCCACCTTCCCCTCTCACCTAGTGAGCAGGCATTATAGTAATGAAGCCACAGTCAATTTCAATAACGCAATCAAATGCGTGCAATTTGAAAAACCACAAAACCCAGAGAAACCAAAGAGAGACAGAGAGAGAGAGAGAGAGACCCAAAATTCTCATTGCCCTACGCCGTGTCTATTGGAATGTGAACTGGTTTTTTTTTTTGGGTAAACTTTGGCATGCCGGACACGTAGTTTTCTAGGGCATGGAGCCAACACTCCTGGACACACCAACGCCTTGATAATGGAATGGCAATGACCATTGCCTGCACTCCCTGTGCTCCCCGTGTTCTCCTCGCTCCCTTGTCTTCTATGCTGCGTCCCTCGATTCGGCCGTCGATGCTGTGAGTCGCATGCATATTTCAGTAATTTACGCTACCTTTTTTTTCTTTTTTCCTCCACTTCTTTTGGCTTTTGGATTTGGCTAAATGGGCGTAGCTTTACCGTTAACCGTCTGCCGTTTGGATACATATTTTATGAGTTGTCGAAAGTTACGGTTGATGCAATTTTAAAACTGACTGAACCACTCAAAATCATGTAACCAAAGGGCTTTTGAAACTTTCACTCGTCCTGAACACGGACACTTGATTTTATTTTCGCTGTTCTTTCGGGCATTTCCACAAATATATTTCGGAAACGCTTTACAGTCCAACTTCGCGATGACAAACTTTTTTTCAACTGTCATTTGTTAGATTATTTTCATTATTATGTAGAAGATTATTAGTCTACAAATTGAATTTGTTTTATTTTGTAGATTTATCTTATGGGTTTTAAAGTGGTACTTATATTTAGGAGCGTACTGTAAGCTTTAAGAAAGACAAAATCCATCACAGCTGTTGATTATTGTAAGTGTTATACAGGTTGATTAACAAGTAGACAGTGGAAGTATGACAGTTACTGATCTTAGGCTTGAGTCGTATAACAGTAGATGTGAGCGTAGCATAGTTAGGTTGTATAACAGACTGTGTGTATTTAACGTGCGCACTGTTCATTACACTAGTGGCTGTATAAATGAGTATATACTCTATGTACTGTATGTTTGTAGTTATCTATATTCATAGCGCCACGCGCTATTCGCAGCCATTTTGGTTTTCAATTTCATTGCCATTTTCACTTGAATGCGTCGAGAGTAATTTGCATTTTTTATTTGCTTTTATTGTCCCTACACGGAACGGCGAATAAGTGTGAGAGTGAGAGAGGTAGTGTGCGAAAGAGAGATACAGAGACGTTGGCAATTTTCACTGCTCATCCTGTCATCAATGACTCGCACAGTTTCAGGTACGCATCGACAGGTGATAATGCTAATAATAAGTTGACTCAATTGCCACAACAAGGAAAAGAAAAAGAAGAAGAAGAAGAAGAAGAAGAGGAAGAAACAAGAAAATGGAGAATTCAAATTCATTTGCCTTAAAAATTTGGAAATTGAAATCGTTGAGCAAAAAGCAGAAAACAATTTAAGTAAGTAAAATTGAGAAAATGTGACGATTTTGTCTGTAAACTTGTGTGCAATAACAACACACACACACACACACACATGCAGACCATATGTGTTGTATCTGTGTGTGTGTGTGGGTGTGTGTGTGTATTTTTATGTGATTCCCACAGTCAACAACTTTTAGAAATTGTAAAAGCTTTCTCAAGCGCAAAAGGGAGCAAATGTTATGGCATTTATTTACAGTATTCAAGTATATTTCCAAGCAATGTGAGTACTTGTCTTCGTACTCACAACACACTCACACACACATACACACACACACACACACTAACACACACTAACATTTGATGCAATTTATTCAATGGAATGTAAATGCGACACAATTGTTACAACTAGTTTATTTGTAGTAATTCTTGATTGCACAATAAGCAAATGTCATTTAATTTCGATTGCGATTTCCCATTTTCCCCCATTTTCCCCCATTTCCCATTTCAAATTTGCATATTGCTTTAGGCATCAACAACAACTACTCGCACAATATGTGACTTTTTGTTGTTATACTTATGAATTCTAATGTGAAAATAGGGAAAACTCACATTGTTTTCATTCCCCTCCATTTTGAGATGAATGTTTAAAACTTTGAAAACTGTTCAAACAGTTCAAAATGTTCAAAATGCTCTTGTATATTTTATTTTGACATTACATTACATTACCCTTCGATATACCATATATACTATATATAGGGGCTTTATTTGTCAACCCTTCAATTTTACTGCCATCTCTTTCGATTCCTCTCTCTCTCTCCCTCCCTCCTTCCCTCCTTCCCTCTCTGTCTCCTTCGTATCAACGACTTTCAAATTGCCAACAAACTGATATGCCAAACTACGCACGTTGATGATTCCACATTTCCCATTTTCCATTTCCCAGTCCCCCTTGCAGTTTTATGTGTGAGCGTACTATATAAAGACATGTTGGCATTTCTGTAGGCAGCTCCTGGTACTGTTTCTGGTGCTGTTCCTGGTGCTGTTCCTGTTTCTGGTACTGTTCTTGTTTGAGTCCCTGTAGCTAATGCTTGTCACGTTTGCTTCAACGTTTGACAAGGCAAATTCAACATACCGACAAAATAAAACACAAAAACAATACGAGAAAGATAAGTTTAAATCGTTTCCACGAAGATTTAATACACTTACAGAATGCAGAGGAGTTAGGAATGTTTAAAGTGTTCTCTGGAAGACTTTTCACTACTTTAAACTTACACTAAATCTTGGAATTGTCATCTTAAATCAAGTAAAAATTCAGGAATTTGTATAACTTATTTTCCTTACATATTCCCTCTAAAGAAGTTAAAGGACTTCATCAGAGAGTATAAAAATAAGAGAGCGCACCTAAAACATAGTGCTTCAAAGATACCCTGTAGTTAACTGCTGCTCAAACTGTAGCGCAGTGTGTACAGTGAAGCCTCAATTTATAGATTTCCAGTGAACTGAAATAAGTTTTTCTTTTAGATAATTCAATTTAACTCGAATGCGATCCTATTATGCAAACTTAGTTAAAGGGTATTGTAAATAATAAAAGAAAGGAAAATCCACACGCAAGAAAAAAAGGTAGAGGGGTGGGAGGAGGAGTGGGAGTGAGAGAGGTAGTGCGGGAGAGGGAGTAAAATGATTTTCACAGGTGAATTGGAAAGCGCGTAATGTTGTAATGTTTGACTTGCCAAAGGGCACGTGATCCAGACCCTGTAACAATACCATTTTCCTTACCATACCCACACCAATACCCTGTAACAGGCTCACATGTCGCAGCGAGTCACGTTAGATGGGGGACAAAGTGTGAGGGAAAACTGTGGGACAACGCGGCGTATGTGTAACGCGACGCGCCACTTTTGCAAATTGGATGAAAATCTTTGGCTTTTCCTCGTGCTGTCAAACGTTGTTCGATGCTGTTCGATGCATTCGTCTGTAAATTGACATGTTTTGATGCTGTTGCCACTTTGACTTTGTTCCCCCCTCCCCCCTTCCCCACCGAGAGTAGGAAACTTTCTCTCAGTGTAGCACAGACTAGGCCAAAAACACAAAAATAATAGAAATGGAAATAAAAATAAAAAATGTATAAAACTTATTGCGACACACTCCACACATCAGAGAGAGAGAGAGTGAGAGAGAGAGAGACAGAGAGAGAGAGAGAGAGAGAGAAGCGGCTTGAAAGATTTGTGGACCACATTTCACTCCTTTCTTCGTACTCCTCACTCTGGATTATGTTGTAAACTTTTCCCGCTTTCCTTACGGCTTTTCCTTTCGCTTTCCCTTCGCTTTCCCTTCGCTTTCCCTACGTTTCGTTTCGTCTCACGCAGCAAATAAAACAAATTCGTGTTTCAAGTTTCCAAATTTATAAGTCCATGTTATTCGATGGCGGTCGGAGTTTCAGTTTGAGTTTCAGTTTCAGTTCCAGTTTGAGTTTGGGTTTCACCTTGAATAAACTACTTGCCATATGCCATATGCTGCCGTAGTCCTGCTATGTCCTGCGAGAAGCACCGGAGAATGCCATACATTATGCTCGCACTCCCCCCGTCTGTTAACCCCTCAAAGTCCCTCACTTCGCACTCCCCTCTCTACACTCCTCACTCCCCACTCCCCACTCCTTTACTTCTGACCTGCTTCTTGTCGTAACTCTTGACGGCAGCTGCTTGTCTGCCCTCTCTCTCACTCTCTCTCTCTCTCTCTCCCCCTCCCTCTCTCCCACTCTGCTTTCTTTCCTTTTCTTATATTTTATGGCTACAAAGAGCAGCAAGACAGTTAAAACTGATGCTGAAACTTAAAGCGCTTTTCTGGCTGCCAACTGGCAAATTGCTTGCTTCGTATTGCAGTTAAAACTGCTAAGCAAATCATACACTGCACAAAATACTTTGTACTTCAAATGTTTAGAAATCGTATCGTTATTTAACAACTTTTAACGCTTTTTGTTTAGCAGTTTAAGTTGTGCTTTAGTTTCATATAAAAAATATTTAGAACTGAAAACTTTTGTGGAATTCTTTAAGCTTTTCTTTAAGCTGTTCATAAATTCTTAAACTAATTTGTAGACTTTCTTTCTACAGATTTAACACTGTAGTTTCTTGGTTTAAGCCAACGAAACTTATAGTTTAAGCTGCTTAAATTTGGTTCAATTCCCAGAATTTTATTGGCCAGAAATGATAAGTTTAAAATTAAATACGAGAAACTTAAACTTAGTTACTATATTTAGTTATGCTGTTTAGTAGCTGCTTAGTTACTAACCTGTTTATAGCGATGACATAAGCTTGTTAGCCTTCTGGCCAACTCTTTTGGCCATAGCCAAGCAATTGAGGTTCATTGAACCAAAATGCTGAGCACATTTCCGTGTTTGCTTTTGACTCGGAGGCTGCTAAGCAGCAAATAAACTTGTTCTTGTTGTTGTTGCTGTTGTTGTTGTTGTTGTAGTGCAAGAAAGTGTTGTTGTTGCTGCTGTTGACATGATGCACTTTGAGTGGCCAGCCTGAGCAGAGGGACTTGGCCTGGTCTCGTCTGGGAGCCATGATAAATGTGCACATAATTATCCTTTGAAAGGACTCAGCCAAAGAGCAAACGGTGTGTCTGTCTGCCTTAGTGTGTGTGTGCGTGTGTGTGTCGCCTCAATTGAGCTGAGCTGAGCAGGCAGGTGGGTGTGGCAGAGGGGCAGCAAATGCGCTTCAGTAAACACACACACAAACACACACACACACACACACACACACACACACACACACACACACACACACACACACGTCGACGTCTTATTCAGTTTTGTTTAAAATGGCTTTAAGAAAACAGCAACAACAACAGTTGTTAGCTTTAAGGGCCGATCCATGTCTTAATTAATGTTGCATAATTAAAAACCAGACAAGCAACAACAACAATAACAACAACAACACAGCGAACAAACACAAAAGGGCAAAAGAGAGGAAAAAATACTCAAAGTAAAACAGAAAACTGAAAACAGAAAACTGAAAACTTTTGCTGAGCTGCTAAAAAATGTTGTTAAAAATAAACATAACTAAAGGAAAAGCACAAAAAAATTACACGTAATGCAAGAAATAACTTACGTCTCTGAGCAGAAGAGAGCAGAAATTGTTGTAGGTGCTCATAGGAGCGGCAGGAAGCAAAAGAAAAAGGTCCAAAGGTTGAAATAGGTTTCCAGGGGCCAAAACCAAAGAGGACTCAAAGGTGCCCAAAAAAAGCAGAGCCCCCGAGGAGGCAGGGGCCTGGGGGTAGCAGCTGCACAAGTAGGCGGTAACGCCACCTTTCCCTTGCCCTCCTCTTCTTCCTCTTCCTCTTCCCCTTCCTTTTCCTGCTGTTGTTGTCTAAAGTTGACATTGCCGAGTACGCGACACGCTGCCCTTTTAAAGTGGCGCCAAGTTTTAATTATTCCATCATATTCATAAACTTTTTATGCCCTCAACTTGGCAAAGCAAAGGTAGTGCTAGGTAGGGAGAAGGGAGAAGGGCGAAGGGAAGGACGAGGCCTCAGAGGCAGAGTGTGGCTGGTTAGAGGCAGGCGACTGGAGGCACCGCACTCATTATGTGCGTCACACGCATCGCTCGTGTCGCCAGAAGGCTAAAAGCTGTGGGCGTTTGCTTTGTGGCTTTGCCACCGCCATCGCCACCACCATCGCCTCTGACTCGCACTTTGGCTAAGACCCAAACTCAAACTCTGAATCAAATTCAGACTGAGACTGAGACTGAGACTCAGTCTGTGGCTGAACTAAACGACAACAAGTGCTTATTGTAATGCCCTGTATTAGGTGGGATGCGAGAGTGGTATAGTTGTGTGGCAGCAAGGAGTTTTGAGTTTTGGTCTTGTACCTTGTTTAAAACTGTAGCATACTTAATGGAGCAGCAGTGGTTATAACTATAGCATACTTTATAGGGTAAACTTTCTAAATTACATACCTTGTATAGAATTCATGATGAACAGCCAACTACTTACTGAATTCATATAACTCTATACTTATTTAATTAGTTACTTAGACTAATTAATCCAATTTGAGCATCTGAAATTCTTTAATAGGTTTAAAATGCATTGCCTGGTCTTTCCCTGTTGTGCCCACTCGACTGTTGTTTTCTTACACGATGTTGTTTCTCCTCCTTGCCGTTGTTGTCCCTGTTGTTGTTGTTGTTGTTGCTCTTTGTTTTTGTCACAGGACTAACAATGGCGTTTGTCGTGCTCCTGACAAGACCAAGAGCATAGAAATGCTGGAAGGACGAAGGCGTTACTCCATAAAAATGAACAACAGCCTTTTTATTGTCGAACAATGAACATGAGCAGGCGCTCAAGTTTTTTGGCCTTTCTTTGGCTTTTCTTTCCCCCGGTTTTCCCCCTGTTTTCCCCCTGTTTCCCCTGTTTTTCCCCCTATTGTTCCCACTGTTGTCAACAGCATTTAATGAGGCTGTCGCCTTATTGTGTTCAATTGTGTGCGACTTGAGAATTTCTAATATTGAAATTGGAAACTAGCACTACAATCGTTCGGCATGAAAAGTCGCTTTCCTCTAGCGGGAAATCGCAGACGGCCATGATTCGGCGCTTTTCTTAAGGTGTGGGGCGCTGCTTGTTTAGTAAGGGGGCGTGGCGTAGCTGTCGGCTAACAAAAAGTTGAAAATGTCGTTTGCCAGTTTAGAATTCATAACGCAGATTAATCGGAAATTTTATCGATTTTTTGTCTTTCTCTTTTTAGCGGTTTTCAGGCTAGAAATGTCAAATTGTCAGTTAATTAAGGGAGTTTTCAAAGTAATTAGAGTGTTTTAGTTGGTGTTAATTAGATTTTTAATTGACCGTTGTGTTAAATTAATATGGAGTAATCGATAAATATATCGATAATTGTTTAATTGCTTGAAATGCTGAAATTTTTTAAAATCTCAGCCAAGATGTGATGAGGCTAATGATACGCTACAAGTAGCACAGGAATTTAAAAGAGAAAAGGCATTAGAGGGAGAGAGAGAGAGAGAAGGAGAGAGCGAGAGGCAGAGATTGGTGGTACAATCCGGCTGAATGGCGCTCAACGTTGACACTTAAAGCCGACAAGTTGAGCGCCTCGCGTATGGACAGGATTGTCAGGATGTGGCAAGGAAGTCGCTCTGCGTTACCCATTAGCATGGGAGGTGGGCATGACGGGAGAGTAGGGAGTAGTACAGTAAGTACAGTGGGTACTGCTTTTATAGGCTGGACGTGCGCTTTGTGGAGTGCTGCACGTTTTGTCAAGCCGCGTTGTCGTTAGCCAGAGGCTGTGGCACGCCTCCATGCCACACACACACACACACACACACACAGAAACAGAAAAACTGCGGCAGCTGCAGCTGCGGGCGAAAGCGGACCACGTTACGTATACGTAATATTCAATTGCAGGCAACCGGAGGAGGACGACAACGACAACGACGACGACGATTCTGAATGTGCATAGTTAGTGATAAACTGCTCTGGCACGGAAATGGCCCTGGAAATAGAAATGATGTCGAGTGTGTGCTCGTGTGCATAAAAAGGCCAATTAGACGACAGATTCAGATACTGCCAGAGCTGCAGATACAGATACAGTTACAGCTATAGATACAGCTACAACTAAGAGACAGCTGCTTTTGCCGCAGGCCCTTAAGTGCCTTAGAGCCTTAACTTTTGCTACACTTACTCAAAGTGCACAAACGAGGGTATCCCACAGTCGAGCAGGCCACAATTTATGTTTTAGATACGATACATCTTTTTCAACTTTAAATTAACTTTGCTTGCAGGGAAATGAAATAAGTTACATGTTTTCGGTTTCAAGTGGTTTGTCTGTCAAACACACACACACTCCCACACACCCCCCTCCACACACACACACACACAGCCACACTTCCGTGTAGACATAGCTTTAGATAGCTTCGTCTCGCGTAATCAAGAAGTTTTAAATGCATCATAAAAAACTTTTTCCATGTGCAATTTGAAAACTTGTTTTAGGCTTCGTCTACATTTATGATGTACGAGTTTATGCCACAGCTTCCGCTCCACCCCCACCCCCGTCACTCCCCCCCCTGCAGACTTTATTTATGAGCGTGTATATGAGCTGAATAGGGGGCGTGGCAGGGCACACTTGAAGCTGTCAGGTGCAAGGCAAAACTAAACTAGCAAATCGCCAAAAACATTTGACGCTTGAGCAGCAGGAGATTTGCTGTCAACAACAATAAAAATGGCTACAAAAAAAAGCCAAACAAAGCTGGGCTAAACGGCAGCAGATCGACTGCAGTATACCCTGTAGTTCGTAGTAGTCTACTGTAATAAATTTAAACGTTTTTGATTTCCAAACCACACTTGGTACATACCCTGTCTATTCCCCTTGTGTCTGATGGCATAAAGGTGCGTAAAAATATTTATGAGCACCCCAAAAACAGACAAGAGAGAACAGACTTTCAATAAACCAAGTGCATAAATCTAAGCGACTTTCCCGCCGGGATTCACCTGATTTTCCTCACAGTCATAAACTTGGCTAATGTGTGCTGCTTGTTCGCTTCGTTGTTGTCCTTGAACCTGTGGAAAGTACTTGAAATAGTCGCGTATGCATTATACATTATACATAATACATTATACGCTCCTCAGCTCCTTGGCTCCTCAGCTCCTCTTCTCCTCAGCTCCTCAGCACCCAAAGACAGCACAACACAAATCTGTTTTCTTTCGCCTGTTTTCATCCGAAATTCCTGTACATAAATAACAAGTAAGTCGAGTCTCGCTTATTTTACTTTTATTGACAGTTTCGGGCTTTACGATTACATACATAGATCAAATGACAAGACACTTTATTCCCATTCATTTTGCTCTAATGTCAAAGTTCACGTTCAGTTTCGGTTTCGGATTTCTTTGACTAAGATTTGTTGCCTACAAATTAAGTGGAGCTCCAAAGCGGCCATAAAATTTCAATTATGTTAAATTGCCAAGGCAAACAACGGGAGAGAGAGAGAGAGAGAGAGAGAGAGAGAGAGAGAGAGGATAAGAAAGAGAAGGTGGCAGAGTTAACGAGAAATGTCGTGAATACAATCAGGAATCAAGTGCATCCTGTGGCGCTGACATTTCAATTAAATTTGCAAAATTACTGCACGTACTCGAATTATGCTTAATATGCAATCAAAAGCCAATGACACTGGCTGAAAGCGAGCACATTTTACGAAACGAGTGTTGAGTTAACAGCTTGAAATTCTATATTCAATTAAAGCGAAGACTCTTGAGGGCATCAAACTGTCAGATTGGGACTTAAATTTATATTTAATTAGTCTCTTAGCTTAAAGTAAAGCTTTTAAGTAAAAACTGGAACTATTTTGAAGTAGTTTAATACAAAACGTAGCTGATTAGAATGTAAGCTTTAAGAAATTTTGACACAACAGAAGTAGAAATAAAGTAGTTGTTGCTTTAGGTCTGTATATTAAATAGTTATTGTTTAAAATGTATTGTTTTGAACAAGGGAAACTGAAACTGAATTTCCCCTTTAGCTTAAATTATTTGTTGTGCTTCAAAAGGTGTTGAAAAAAACTTGTTTTTTAATCATTTTCCTGCCACAAAATTTGAGCTCGTGTTTTTCTTGTAGCAGCACGAGACTCACAAAAAGTGAAGCATACTTCTCGGCGCACCTCAAAATGCGTGTCAGTGTGTGTGTGTGTGTGTATTTGCTTGAATGTGTGCTTGTGTGTGAGCTTAGCGTTGTCAATTACACACACATCCGACCCTTAAAGCTCTGTCGAGTCTGAGACTTGGACTGAGGCAGAGGCAGAGACTTTTACTGGAGCAGAGTGCCCGAAGCTCAAGTGATTCCCAGTGGCAACTGCAGCTTTTGTTATTACACTTTGATGGGCGTCTGTCAGAATTTGAGCACATAATTAAATTAGATTGCACTTATCAGACTGCTGTGTCTCTATATCTCTAAAATATGCTCGAGCACGCCACTAGGGGAAGTCCTGCTTGCTACTCCCACCGTCCCTCTACCCCCTCTCTTTACCACCTGATTCACTTTTTGAGCATCATTTTGGCCCCTAGCAATTGACCCACTTTGCATCTGGCGTCTGACAGCTTCAATTGTTTGGCATTGACGCCACTTTCACTTACCTAATTAAGCACAGTTCCTTCCCCCTGCACCCCCTGCTCTCCGCCACTGTTCTCCCCCTCTCCCCTTTGAGTCCCACTCGCCTCGAGCGCTGCCTTGCTGCAGCATAAATAAATGAAAAATTAATTCATTTGACTTTGGCTCTCACTTCCGTTAGCTGCAAAATGCAATGATGTCATTTAAGCCAATTTCAAGTTGGCCAAGCTTAAACTATCTCTCTCTCTCTCTCTCTCTCTCTCTCTAGTTGCTGTCTTGTTGGCGGTAATTTAATTTCAGCTCTTAGTGTGTGTGTGTGTGTGTGTGCAACTGTTGCATGCCTCAAGCATTGTATTTAATTGCCAGTCAACAACAATTTCATAGTTAATTGTGTAGAAATATTATAACTAAGGGAAATGTGCATTCTATCTGTAGTTTAATTTAGTATTTTAAACATTTTAAGCTTTTAATTAATGAAAACTTAATAGTTAGGGCTTAAACTATAGCTTAGTTAGGGTTTAAAATGGTTTATTTTAGGAGATAGTCTTTCAAAAAGTCTCTTTTATATTTAAAATATATATATAAACCTTAAATCAATTCATTGATTAAATTCTCCGCAGTAAATTTACTTAATAAACATAAATATTTTATTTATAAACTTAGACTTCATTGCTTTTCGCAAAAGTCGAGCCACTTCAGCTTGAAACCCAGTTGACCCTGTAGTGAAAGGATTTAGTTGAGGGACATGATTAGGTACTTGATGCTAGTGCCAAGTTAAGTACAAGTTTTACGATCCAATCAAGCATGGTTATAAAAAATAAACGCTGTCTCGGCAAAAAATGGCGCCATGTCCGCGGGAAAGCGGAAAAGCGGAAAACCGAACTCCTTAAATCGCAACTACAAACGCGCAATTCGGACAACACATAAAATAGCAAAGGCAACCGACTGGGGAAACTTAGTAGAGTACACACGACTGTAGAATACCCGCTAGCCACAAAAGAAATTACTAAATTTAAAGTACTTTATTTTATATAAAGCAAAACTTTTCTGTACTTTGTTACAGTGTTGGTTACAAACACTGCCACACCATCGTAGCACTCCACATAAACCGCATAAAAGCAGCGCAATAAAATTTAGAGCAGAGCAACTAGAAACAGAACATAAAGCAGATGACTGTCCCCACCTCTCCTACTAGTCAGATATACCCCTCCTCTGCTGTGGCTGCTGCTAGTGCTGTGGGGTATGCCATTGCCTGTCGTCGACTAATGGTCATCGTCATCGTCATCAACCAAGGCCCATGACCCAAGGCTCTTGGTCCTTGGTCCTTGGGCTCTGGTTGTGGTAGTCGTAATGCCACAGGCTGTCAGCCACTTGAAAGGGTGTGAAATCCTTGGTCGACCCACACATACCCTCTATAACGCAACAACAACACACAAAGACAAGTACACACACACATACACACTGGCATAAAGACGCACAGACACGCATAGACATAATCGTCTTATTAGATTTTCGTGTGTATTTTGGGTGTAAGCATAAGTGCAAGTGAGTACTTCATACTTGAACTTGGACGTCGCTTTAACAACTTCATTAGAATTCAGCACAAACAAACGACTGGCACACACACTAGTACGCACACACACACAGCCGATGAACCCACACAGGGTCTATACGCTAATCTTTGGGTTCGTTTTTGGCAGCTGCTAAACTCAACTGTGAAGTACATTAATTTCCAACTAAGCAGCCCAAAGGCAATAAATCTTCTCGAATGTGAAACACATGCGCAGTGCCAAAAACCGGATTGACAGCGGGATGTCCGAATGTCGGATGTAGGATGTATGATGTAGGATGTAAGGCGTTTGATGGAGGGGGTAGAATGCAGGATGTAATATGTAAGAAGTGGAATGGGGGACGTAGGATGCAAGTTTAAAGACGTAAGATGCAAGATTTAGGATGCTTGATGTAGAATGCAGAATGTAGGATGCAAGAAGTAGCATGTAGTCTGACGTAGATAGTGATGGCAAAATAAATTCAATAATCGGTTATTAAATCATGTGATTTATCTAATCTAAGTAATTAATTCTACTTGAAATTTCTATATTCCAGCTGTAATTCCAGGCGTTATAGTAGATCGTAGAAGTAATAAATAGTAAAAACCAACTTCTTAAATACACGAACTAATAAAATATATTCTCTTTTTACTTTCAGGCAAATCTTCGCAGAGGCTAATAATTTTTATTTATTTATAAATTAGATAAAATTCTTAACTAAATTTAAAATAAATTAGTAGACATACATTAAAATAATAATTATAATAGTTATAATAAGTCTAAGAATAAATACAGCTTATTTACTATGTTTAAAATTATAATAGAAACTAAAACTGTTAAGGTATGATTTTAAGAATAAAATGAATTTAAAATTGAAATCTAACGTATTTTTCATTTGGGGGGCTGGGGAACAAGCTTTGAACATAAGAAATTTTAGCTGAAGTAACAGGGGAACAGAAATAGGAGAAGGTCGCTAATCAAAAAAATTAAAATTAAAAATATTTGAATTGCGCGCCAAGATAATTCCGTTTAGCATAAACAGCTAACAGGTCTGTAGCTTGCAGCTGTAAATTCTCTGTTGTTTGTACTACATTTAAACTACCATCCTAAAAGTAGGCAACAAAAATGTTCATTCAAAAATCAGTGTGAAAAGCGCTCAAAATCACAAAATGCACTGTATCCTGGCCATTTACAGGACGATTTCAATGTCCTTTGGCCAGTCGATAGTCCTCATCGATACTTATCGTTGGACACAAGGATCGCCAGGATACGACAGGATACAGCCGAGTTAGAGCCAATTAATGTGTTTTCGAAAATGTCCTGAAAACTTTACCGTCTAAAGGATTTTCGTCCTTTGGGCCACGTCATTAGATTGGGCACCACTAGGACTATTTGTGTGCCAAAGGACATCGCGATAGTCCTTCTAACGGCCGAGATATTGTGCAATTAAGGATTTTTGGCCAACTTTTATGAGCCTCCCCCTTGGAAAATTGCCAAAAAATTGCCGAAAAATTTTCGGAAAAATTTTGAAAATCTTGAAATGCCAATCGATAGTCCTTCAAATTGTGAGCTTAAAAAAGTATGTCCTTTTTAATTTCCGCAGGACATCGAGCTGTAAGCGATAAAAACAAATGTCCTTTTAAGGGAAATTTGTATTAAAATGTATAAAAATATAATAATATAATGTTGTTCACTTTCAAACTTAACGGAATTTTCGAATTGTTGTTGCATTTTACTGTGTTTTTCTTTTCGTCTGAGAATTCAGCTGGATTTTTTTAATATAACAGCTGTAATACCAGGCGAACAGAACTTTCAGTAGATCGCGAAGCACTAAATCAAGTTTAACGGTTGTTTTAACACACACCAGTACACTTATATATACATATACATATATACATATATATCCTTCCGAGTTGAAAATGTTATATCAATCGAAGAAAGGAGCTTAGAGTCGTAAATATATTTTGTAACTCTTTTACACAAACGAGTCTGTTGCGACTAGTGATGGCAAAATAAATTCATTAATCGATAATTGTGTATCATATAATTAATTGTCCCATCACTAGACGTAAAACACTGGACTCAAGTGTAGTCTATATAAATTAACGGCCTGTTACTCTGCAAATTGAGTCTCAATCATTGCGACAAATTCAATTAGTGCAAAACCAGCAGAACAAGAACAAAACGCATTTCATTGCATGCAACAGTCGAGTCAGAGTTCAAGCCAAAAAAAAAAAAAAAAAAAAAGGCTGGAAAAACAGCTGGGAAATGAAAGAAAAGTGCTGCAGAAAACAGTAAAATGGACCAAACAAATCAAATTACACTACGAAAGGAAACTGCAAGGACAACAACAGCAACAACTACTAGAACAACAACAACAACAGCAACAACAACAACAACTACTAGAACAACAACAACTGATGCGACAAATAAAAGTTACTCTCAGCTTTGGTCAGCCAACAAGTGAGAGTTTTTGTGAAAAGAAAAACAAATGAAAATTCAACTGGCAGACGAACAACATTCGCAAATGAAACTGAATTCACAGTTTTTCCATTTTCCTTTTTTCTTTTTTGAGCAATGTGTAGGCGTTAGTGGCAACAAAAGCAATGCGTTTGTTGGTAAGCCAAAGGGGGGGGGATGGAGGAAAAGTTGAGAAAAGTAAGGAAATGAAAGGGAGAAAGGGAGAAACTGGAAATAGCGAACAGAAAATGTTGATGTTGATCCAAGCAAATTGCCTTTCATGTTAAAACAAGCTTAGAGTCGAGATATTCACCAGAATAAAGCTATTTTCTAGTATCAAAAGCGACAACTTGAAGCAGACACTTGAAATACTCCACTACTGGGTATACAAAAGTGTTTGTTCTATGCTCAAGTACAGTTTGTTGCATCACCCAACGATTAGTGTAAGCAGATCAATTAAATGGCATAGGATACTTAATTACAGTGTTGTAAAATGCAAAATGTTTTTAGCTTTAAATTTAGCGGGATTTTAAAATGAAATATTTAAGTTGTCATCGATTGGGAAATTTAAACACTCACACATACTAATACACCTACTGAACACACACACACACACATTCAAATCTTTTGAATTTATTTGAAGACTTTTGTGCTTTGTTCGTATTTGTTTAAGCATTTAGTTGTGTGTGTGTGTGTGTAGTAGGTGTATATTATATATGTAAGTGCGTGTGTGTGTGTGTGTGTGTGTGTGTCTGTGTGTGTTGCTTGTGTTTACATTTCACTCAAACCGCAAAACCGTCAAAGGATTGCGTTTTAAGAACAGAAAATGCATTTGGAAATTAATTGCATTCAATCAAACTCAAAATGGAATTATATATATATTATTCATTTATGTACTCTATATACATATGTATGTATAGGTAATTGTATTGCAGAAGTGACAATTGATAGAAATTCGTTGCTTTTGCTTTGAAGGATTAGTTTAATGGGGATAATTCAGGACTCTTACGTCCAATATTGGATTGTTATACCTTTTTGAGCTCGGGAGGACTACTACAACCGTTTGGCATTACAATATAAATCATATGGCAAAATAAATTTTATATTGATTTTTTTACAAAAGTGTAAAGGGGAAACATCATGAAATTTGGTCAAAAATGGTTCGATTTAAAAAATTTTAAATTTTAATTACGATTGATTTCATGAGTTGTACTGAGTTCAGAAAGGTACGACTTTTAAATATATCGCTACATTTGGCTGACTTATGGCCATTCAAAGTTGAGAAATACAAAGACTCACAACTTCTTAATTTGAGCACTTAATATATTTTGCATTTAAATTTATATTAATTATATGTTTACCTAAATTTTGTTATTATAATATTAATGAATATTAAGTCTGTTCTCCAACTTCTTAGCTTTAATTATGGAATTCTAACTAAATTATTTACTTGTGTACGAGTTTTGTTAGCAGACAGTTGCACAAAACTCTTTTCATCAACAGTTAATGATTTTTTTACTCAATTAAGTTTAATTAATAAGTTTATTTATTAACATATAGTTAATTTTTGTTTGTTTCTGGCTAAAGATGCGTTATCATTAACTTAACTCAATTTCACTTACTCTTTGGCTTTTATCATTTCAATCAAATAAATGTATTAAATTAAGCACACCGAGACACACACACACACACACACACACACACACACACACCCCAGTACACATGTATTTGGGTTTCTGGCCTATTGTTTAGTTTAAGGCACATTTAAGTGGGGGGAGGGGGAAACAAGGTCGTTTTGTGGCACGTTTTGCCATTAAACGCAATCATTTTCTTTAAATTTGGTATTTAATTGAGCGCAGTAAATAAACAAATGAATTAAATGCCAGTCAGACCGACACACAAATACCCTTTTAGTTAAATTGATGGCATTTGAAATGCCAAAGGAAAAAGAGTACGGGGTCTAAAAAAGGTGATTCGATTCATCCCTTAGACCTGAACACATCAAGCTGTCTGGCGCAATTCATTTGTACACTGACTGCCAAAATAATGATGCCCATGGTCTGTGCCCTTTTTTGATTGCTCGTTGAGCTCATTTGGCATTCCTTTAAAGCTTTTTTGCCTGCCCCAAAAGAGACGGCTTCAAAATTATCTGAGGCATGCCAGAAACGCTTTTAAAGTCAATTAAATACATTCGCTGTCTCGCTTGCTCTCTCCCACTCTCTATCTGTCTGTCTCGTTCGCACTGTCTGTAGCACGTTTTGTTGCATACTTTGAGGCATTTACAGAAAAAAAACGAATTGGGGAAAAGAAATTACGCATACGCCTCGTATGCCATTAAGTGCTCTAGAGAAATTTGCCACGTTGCAGTGTCTGACTGCCAGTGGCAGCGGCACTTCCATTTCCGCTTCCGGCTAACGGATGTGGTTGCATTCCGAAATCTGTTGTCATTCCACAGCACCCAAAATGCATTAATGTAATTTGCAATTTAACGAGCTATTATTAGACAAAATGCATGACAAGTGATTCAATTAGCTCAAGTCCCACAGCAATCGATGCCAGCTGCTGCATGGGCAGAGTGTCTGTGTGTGTGTGTGTGTGTGTGTGGCAGTGTGTGTGTGTGAGGCATTACACAACTCTGGTTGGCAATCAGTTGTCATTTAAGTCAATTGCAGGATAACGTACGCTCTTTTAATGATTTTCCCATTGTGTTTTCCATTTACAATTGCATTTTCTGCCCTCACAGTGATGTTATTTTGGCTTTTTTATAGCTATTTCAGCACATATTCAATTGTAAATGACAGGAAATATTGTTGACAATAAATAAGTAAAGAGAAATAATTTTTTCTGAGCTTTTTAAGACATTTTCGAGTGAAAACACTTGATCTGGAGAGATTTTCTACCTCTTCGGAACTACAAACTAAGTTGGACATTTTTCGGGCTCTATTGGTCCGATTTTGGATTGTTATACCTTTCTGATCTCGTATTGACTAGTGCTATCGATTGGCATTTAAAATAAATCGATAAGGAAAAATAATTATTCTTTCGATTTTTGAAAATTTGTAAAGGGGGTACATCATAAAATTTTGTCAAAAATGGGTCGATTAAAAAAATTTTAAATTTTAATTACAATCGATTATACGATTTGTTCTGAGTTTAAAAAGGTATGACTTTTTAATATATCTCTTCATTTGACTGAGTTATGGACATTTAAAGTTCAAAAATGTATCAAATTTTTAGCATTTTTATTAGACTAGCTATTTCTAGCTAATAAACTCGGACAACGCCCCTTGCTTCCACTACTACCATTCCTCCCCTGCACTTCTCTCTCTCTCTCTCTCTCTCTCTCTCTCTCTCTCTCCCTCGTTCCCTTAATGTTCCATTCCGATCATTTCCTGGATAATCTGCACTCATTTCCATCGCAGCGGAACAATTTAATATTAAAATTTTCATAAATATTCTGCACGTTTCGGCGCACCGTCTGCAGGTATGGGGGTGTGTGTGTCTGTGTGTGTGTGTGTGTTAGTGCATTTTGTTTGCTGTAATTTGAGCTTTTAACTAACGGAAATTGACGAGTTCTCAAATTGTTTCAATGCTCGAAATCGACTTTTGTTTGGCACAAAGAATATTAATTAACAATTTAATTATATCACATCGAATTGGCCTATAATTAAATTGTGCATAATTATTGTTAAGTACATACACACACACACACAGGCACACACATACATTCACACACATGTAATCAGCTTTTCAATGTAATTAATGAGTTTTTAGTTGAAAATAAATTTGTCTGTAATAATGACTCGAGGGATACGCGACTGAAGCATGTGCCACGAATTTCCAAAAACATTTCCACACACACACACATAAACACAGCTATACACACACTCACACACACACTCGTACACACATATTTGACAGCTGGCTACAGAGCTCATTAAATGCTTTACATGTGATATCCTTTTTCCCCTCTCACGCTCTCACGCATTTCCCTGGCCCCTCCCACCCACACCGCCTACTCCTGACCCGCCTCCTCCTTCGCTACTCTCCTCTCTTGTTGGTCTTGGCCCTTTACATGTAATTTGATGCTCAAAAGTCAAGAGCGGCAAACAGTTTTCCATGAAAGTCTTTAATTTATGCAAATTTTCCGTGAGTGTATGTGCGCGGGTGTACATGTGTGTGTGTGGGAGTGTGTGGGAGTGTGTGGGAGAGTGTGTGGGAGTGGGAGTGTATGAGTGCTTGCGTTTATGTATGTACTTATTGCCTGCGAGCCTCATCAATTTTCCATTGACACAAAGAAAATTTTGTATATGATTTTCGCACCTACAAAGTACATTTTCCCAGAGAAAAGAAAAGTATGAAAATCAACTCGATTTTTCAGGCAATGAAGTACAAGTGGTATGTCAAGAAAAGTAAATATTTTCTAGCTATAGGAAATGGAAAACCAATTGGAAAACTCACAGCTGGCTTAATGGGAAAACTAAACTTCATGTGAGGAGTGGGAAAATCAATTGGAAAACTGTTTGACTCTTGGAATAATCATTTAGTTGTGGAGCTCTTAAGGTTTATGGAGTAATTCTGGAGTCTCAATATCATCGCATCGAATCCCAAATCTCTTAGAGCAGCTGCCGTAATTAGAATTTCAGTTTTATCCTCACAAATCCCTAAGGCTGTGGAGCAATGTCAAGTCAGCTTCTGGGATTAAGCGTAACTTTTGAGTGGTATTAAATAAACAAGAGGCAGAGAGGGAGAGGGAGAGAGGGAGAGTGAGAAGTCAGTGGAAAAGTTTCCATCAATATTCCATGTATGTCAACGAGTCAATTTCTTTTGTTTATTCCAAAGCTTAGAACTGAAACTAGTCATGATTAATGAACTAGATAAAAGATATGTGAATAAGAAAGAGACAAAGATAGTCAACAACTGAAAGAGAGCGAAAGAGAGACAGACAAATGGGTTAGAAACACTGAAAACCTTATCTTATCATTATATTTGAATGCACACCTTTCAGAAACAAAACACACAAATGAATGCGATGAGTGGAAATTTACACTCACATGTGAATGACAACATATGCTGCACAGCACACAGTCCAGTAAACATACCAAATAAGTCTAATAAATTATAAGGAATGTATGTCAAAGATTAAGAAGGTATTACACAAAGGATAAACTGGGAATGAACATAAGGAAAACATAAACCGAAAAGTGGAAAAACTCCAAGAAAAACAAATGGAAACTTTATAAATCATAGAAGTTTGAATTGGAATCTTAAGTTGGGACTTAGTATAAACTAAGATAAGTTATGTTATGAATAAACCTATTGGAAAGCGCTTGTCTCTATCAGTTTTTTGAGTGAGTTTTTGAGTTTTTATCCCACTGTAAAAATCTAGAAAATTTGTAAATTTAAACCCTAAGTAAACTATTTATAGTATTTTAAATAAACTTCGATCTTTAGCTGGAACAAAAGCTGAAATATTTTTACTTTGATAAGATATAGTTCATTGTAAGATATTAATATTTGAATATTTATCTAAAATTGTCTACAAATTTACTAAGAATGACTTTCAGTATAGAACATTCAATAGTTTTTTAGTCACGTTGTCAGCTCTAGCTACAACAATAGAGAGTCCCATACTAAAACGGAACTATCGAACGGAATAGGGGGAAGTTCTAGAGTTTTTAAAGATATATAAATAGTGTTTGAAAACTCTAAAACTTCCCCCTATTCAGCTCGATAGGCAAATAGTTTCGATACTCACACTACCATCGCTGGTTATAGCAAAGCGCGCGAGCTTTCCATCGCTTGCGATAAGATATAGTGCCATATCTCGACGTTCCAATAGCCAAATGTCGCAGCAAAGAAATCCAAAGCGATTTGTCAGCAATTGTGCAGTTTGGAAGTCAACACGTTCCCATAAAGATCTCGCAACGCAACGCCATGACGGAAACGATGACGACAACGATGACGTCACCGGGAAGTAGACTAAAATACAGTCCAAAGTTGAGGCTGCTGTCACAGCTGATGCTACTGCTGCTGCTGCTGATGCTGCTGCTGTTGGACGATGGCGTACAGTCAGAGCAGATAGACGCCAACGAAGTGGAAGTGGATCGTTTCTGTTATCCCGATATATATCGGAATACACGACACTCGTGTGAGTGCAGCAATGTGAATGCTGCTCCTTGGGGCATGAGTGCATTGCACATTGATTGCAGCTTTAAGCGTTTCCAGACAGAGGAACTGACAACGCTGCTGCCTGTGTATGTGGATACCCTGGACTTGTCGTGGAACGGGTTGATTCGTGCACCGAAATTCAGCAGCGATAGTTTGAGGCAACTCAATTTGATGCACAACAACATCACCGCCATTTCGGGCAACAATTTTGCGGGTTTATTGCGACTGCGTGAACTGTTCCTCAACTGGAACAGTATACAGCAGCTGGATGCACAATCCTTTACGGGATTACCCCATCTCCAAGTGCTCCATTTGGCTCACAACAATCTGCAAGTGCTGCCTGGACAGATCTTTGCTCCCATGCTGGTGCTGAGTGTACTCGACTTGTCCTGGAACCGTCAGCTGAACGAGACCATTGGCCAGGACATGTACAGCAGCTACGGCATCCATCGGGAGCTGCGTAAACTTGGCCTGGACGCGTGTAATCTGCGTGAATTGCAGTTGACCAAGTCACTGCCGCTGCAGCAGCTCTCGCTGCGTCGCAATCAGTTCCGTCGTGTGCCCCGGGCACTTCCTGTCTCACTGCAGCGACTCGATATCAGTGAGAATCCGCTGGAGCAGCTGTTGCCGGAGGACACACGGTATTTGGAACACATTGAACAGCTCTACGTGGAGGACATGCCGTTCCTGAGGAGTATCGATGCACACTCCCTGTCGGGACTGAAGTCGGTGGAGGTACTGAGTTTCCAGAACAGTCGGTCACTGAATCATCTTGATGGCGCTGCCTTCGTTACTGAAACTGGAAATCTGACCCTTCCTCCCCTGCAGTCGCTCATATTTCGTGGCACTTTGGTGCGTTCCTTTAATGCCAGTTTATCACCGATTTTTGCCAAACTCAGTGAGCTCGATCTCAATGGTGTGCCGCTTAACTGCGACTGCCAGTTAGTCTGGCTCAAGGATCTATCCGTGCAGACCAATGGACGCTGCCTGCGACCCGCCAGAGTACGAGGTATGCTCATTTCCTCTGTGCGTCGGGATGAATTCAGCTGTGAGACATGGCCCAGATGGATCTATGGTCTTATCATCTTGGGTCTGATTGGTCTCTGTGCCGCTGGAGTTTATCTGATTGTGATGGGATTGAGACCACACAGAGGTGTCACTATGCGTAGGAAAGTCGGTGCTGGTAGTCCCTATGCCAGGGTTACCATCGAACCCAATCGACAGGAGAATGTTCACTAACTGCTCCTGGAATGCCCCTAATGTTAGCTACTAAGTCTGTGTTAATTTTTTGTACATAACTGAAATACATTTGATAGTTCAAAGAGGTTAACTAACGTTAACTAAAGTTTACTTTTGATATCAATGCGTAAACATTATTGAATCTGCTCTTATCTATTCCATACGTTTCTTATCAGTGAGTATGCGATGACTCTCTCTCTCTCTCTCTTTCTCTCTCTTTTTGAATATTCTGTAAACAGCACAGCACTGGTTGGACTATGAAAGCTTTATGTGCTGGATAAATAATTGAAATCGTTATGGAGTTATAGATTAAAGCATGAGAAATCGGTTAAGTCATGAGTTGTAGACGTTGCACTTGAAAAGACTAAAGGAACTAGTGGGAGATAGGTGGTAGTAGGTATTAGGTAGTAGGTATTAGGTAGTGGGTAGTAGTTAGTAGGTAGTAGTTAGTAGTTAGTAGTTAGTAGGTAGTAGGTAGTAGTTAGTAGTTAGTAGGTAGTAGTTAGTAGTTAGTAGTTAGTAGGTAGTAGTTAGTAGTTAGTAGGTAGTAGTTAGTAGTTAGTAGTTAGTAGTTAGTAGGTAGTAGTTAGTAGTTAGTAGTTAGTAGTTAGTAGTTAGTAGGTAGTAGGTAGTAGTTAGAGCCTTTAGCTGTCCACATACCTGTTTAGTATATATTTATAGTTGACTCACCAAGCTCGTTCCGTTACTTCTTTACAATTTAAACCAAATTTAGTAGTGCTTTATAGTCTCTGTAGATGAGAAGTCTAAAGGATTTAATGAAAGATAAAGTTATTAGTTACTCAGATTTCTATTTAGTAGACAGTTGTGCTTAGCTCACCAAGTTCGCTCCGTTATTTCTTCACCATTAACCCAGCGTGTTTGATGGGATGCAGTTAGTAGCTAATTTTTGCTGCTCTAATCAAATTTAAACCAAATCAAATCCATTTAGAGCATAGCGAAAGCAGAGTTCTTAACGTGAGTAACTTCTTAGACTTCAGTTCAAGTCCAAACCCGTTCCCAATGACTTCGCGTCGCTTCATTCTCACCTTGTGTGCCACCTTAAGCTTGATCAGCGTGCAGGCAGCACCCGATTTTTGCCAGCCGAAGACCGAGTACAACGATCAAGCGCCCGATTACTGTACACTCCCCAATCAGCCCCATTTGGGGTGCAAGAACAACAACGTAAGTTCCTCGCATCGAATGCCAAATTCCATTTAAAGCAAATTTGCGTATTATTTGCAGAAATTCGGGGATGCTTGTGGCAAAGATGCGGAAATATTCCCGATGACAGATAAGCTAAAGTATCTAATCGTGCGACAACACAATGTGTACCGCAATCTGGTGGCCAGAGGCACGCACCACATGCTCCCAGTGGCAGGGCGAATGCTTAGCATCAAGTGGGATTTAAATCTCGCCAAATTGGCCGAATATGCCGTGCGGCTTTGTAGCATACACCGCTTGAATCAATCGTTTGTCACCACCCAAGCGTCGGATCCGGGTTTCAATGCGGTGTACAGCAAGTTTCCCTTGAAACAGAAGCAGGACGAGCACAAAGTGCTAAGTTCCCAATTAAAAGCCTGGTTCGATGAGTATCGTTACCTCACTCCTGAGAGCCTAGCCTCAAATCAGTCCTTAGCGGGGTAGGAGAGGAGATTCCATTTGATTTCTAACTGATTTAAGTAATCCTTTTCTTACAGTCAGGACATTTCACACATTACCCAGTTGATTATAGGACCCAACGATCGTGTGGGCTGTGCCATTGTCAAGTACTCCAAAGATCAGTGGCGATTTCAGTTGATGGTGTGCCTCTATGGCTGTTACAAGGGCACGCGACAGCTGACCTATGACCTTGGAAAGGTTCCAGCGGAGAAGTGTTTTTGCGGTGCCGATCGTAAGTTCAAGAATCTGTGCAACAATGCGGAGACTCGAGGGGATTGCGGCAAGCTGTCGGATCGTAATTTGGACTATAATGAATTGGAAATCTCGACCTCGACGACAACGACAACCACAACCAGAAAACCGGAGCATATTGGCAATGTTGAAGATCTTATAGATTGGATTTTGACACACAAAGTAGGACTATGATGACTAACTATATCTTACTTTTTACACCATATTTAATCACCCTTTAAGTCCAAAATTCTGTGTTTTTGCAGTCTGAGACAAATATTTGCACACAATTCAATTGAATTAAAGAATTGAGTGTTAAATAAAATGCGATTTATTTGTTCGAGTTCACTCAATTGTGCGCAAATGAAAAGAATTATTAACAAAAATAAAATAATAATAATAATAATAAACTTTTTAATACCATTGGTCATAAATACGTTCTCGTATTCTATGTGTAGCATAAGCCAAAGCGCCATCTGTAGAGATTTACGAGCAGTTGGAAGGGGGATGGGGGATGGGGGTATCACTCGAAGGGGAATCCAAAGAATTCGCATAAATAAATTTCCCGATGACAACATAAAAAGAACGTCAATTATTAATGCCATGGTGTCAGTTTCGTAATTATTACGCTGAATTCTCACAAAAGAGATTTATGTGAGTGTCATAAACTGAAAGAACTTTAACTTTGGCTATGTATACGTAACTCTTTTGTCATCGAAATTAATGTCATAGCTTTGGGACTAGTTCAAATTTTATAGGCATTCGAAATTGGCTTTCGAAATTTGCGATTTGATGCGTTTTTAAACCAAAAAACAATTCAAACTGAGCGCAAAATTCAACGACTGTTTTATGTAGAGTGTGTGTGTGTGTGTGTGTGTGTGTTGGGAGTGTGTGTGTGCGTGTGTTGGGAGTGTGTTGAAGCAGCCCTGGTTATTGTTTACTCCGAATTGGCAGCACAGTGGGACAAAAACAATTCTAATCTAAGCTAAATTTAAAGTTGTTGTAATATTACAGGGTATCAACAGGTCGTGCTGCGCTTGAATGCAAGTCACCGATTTATGGCACTCATTTAAACGCCGAGACGTTCAATAGATGTACTCAGACAAATATTTACAAGAAATTTGCATTACATTACAATTTATCAGTGAATATAGTAAGTGCGAGTAAGTGTGCTCTCTCTCTCTCGCTCTCTCTGTCGCTCACTCTACCCCTCTCCCTCTAACCCATTGTCACACTGTGACTCTACTGTACACTCACGGCGCTTGCGCTCAGAGCGTGTGCTCCAGTGCCCCAGTGCCACGAGTTGCATGCAACGAGACGAGACGACACTCCGAAAAGAAAAAAAAAAGCCAACTCCGAATTTAGCGTGAAGCTAACAGCATCCAGATTCATAATTCGCTAAATCAGTTGAAGGCAGCACGCCAAAGGCAACGCACGCACTCTCTCTGCTTACGTCACGACGCTCTAACGGTACATAGTTTACGTGCTTACGTTACGCTACGCGTGTGCTAGTGTGCGAGTGTCTAGTGTAGTATGTGTGTGTGTGTGTGTGTGTAGTGTAGTGTAGGTTAAACGCATTAAGACTTAAAGCGAGCGTTGTTTGCTTTTGGCCACGTTAATTGCGCGCTTTAAGTATTAATACAAAAGTGACACCTCTCCCTCACCTTCCTCCGCCCCTCTCTTAAACCCCGCCCACTTGCCACCCAAGCGCGAATTCAGCGCGTTTTGTAATATGTAAAGCCGCTTAGTTTCCTTTGTTGTTTATCAATAAATTATAATGGGGCCTAATGCCAATTGACAGCATCAACAGCAGCGGTAGCAGCAGCGGTAGCAGCAGTCGAGGCAGCAGACGCAGACACG
Organism: Drosophila cardini; assembly: GCA_018903735.1. NCBI lineage: Eukaryota > Metazoa > Arthropoda > Insecta > Diptera > Drosophilidae > Drosophila > Drosophila cardini. The sequence continues at coordinate 8,727,451 of JAEIGM010000001.1, read as the reverse complement.
GCTGCCAGCAGAAGGCGCCGCAGTCCATGAATAAAATATCAAAAGTATTTTGGCCAAAAACCAGAAGCAGCTAAGAGCAAAGCTTAAACGCGTTACCAGCAAAGCGTCAACAATCGAAATTCCAAAAAAAATTGCTAAAATTAAATAAAGTTAGCCATTTATTTGAATTTAGCGGCTAAAAGACTGAAAAGCCAATTAGAAAACAGTTAACAGCGAACAGTTAACAGTTAAAGCCAGTTTAGTTTGTTAGCTGAAGTTTTAGAAATTGGCTTTATTTTTTAAAGCTATAACAAGCTAAATATGATTTAGTTTTAAAAATTTTAAAAAATTTAACTTTTCCTTTAATTTAACTTTAGTTTATTGAAAACTTGCTTTGTTTAAGACTCCGTTTGCCACTCCCCTTTCTCTGCTCACTTCTTTATCGCTTATTAATATTACAGGGTATCTTAGTGCTAGCTTTAGCTCGTTTTGTTGAGCGCATTTCACGTTTTTTATTTTATCCCTTTTTGCATTTATTAAATATTCAACGTTTATACGCATTCGTGAGTCTTTCTCTGCAAATCTCTGCGTATGCCGCGCCCACAGCCCCCTCTGTTACCTTCTCCTGCTATGCTCCCCCCTCTCTCCTTCACTTTGGCCCCATCCTTTTTGGCCATCATGAAGTCCTTGGCGACTGGCGGGCGGCTTTGATGTTGTTGCCTTTGCTGTTGAGCTTAGTTCCACTGCCAAAAAGCGACAGAGTGTGCATGTGTGTGTGTGTGTGTGTGTGTGTTTGCATGTGTATTGACAATGTGGCCAAAATGATACAATGTGTATGTGTGTATGTGTGTGTGTGTGTGTGTGTGCACACAGACAGACACATGCATAAACACTCAGCTGGCTGACTGCCTGATTATCTGTGCCAACAAGAGAAGAGAAGCAAAAAAAATTGGCGCTTTGGAACCAACAACTAAACTCAAATCGGGCATTGGGAGATGTGAATCCAACTCCTTATCCTACCACCCTTTCCCCTCTCCCTAACCCTCTTCTTCCCCCTTCCTACTCCCCTTCCCCCTTCGCTTCTACATCAAGTCAGAGTCATGTTTATATAATGGTGCGCAAAGCAACTATTAAGTGGGTTGCTTGTTTCTGGGCTCTGTTTGTTATTTATTGTAATGCCTCAGCAGCAGCAGCAGCAGCAGCACCCCACTCCTTTTGCCACCCTCTCCGCCGCTTCTGTCCCACCACCCCTCCACTCCTCCGCTCCTACCGTTTTGTAGTAGTGCGTAGTGCCAGAGCGGCCATTAGATTTAATAAAGCAGCGCTGGGAAAAGTCAGACGATATCAGTTAGTCGCTCTGTTACAGCCATAATTATCTGACTGGCTGACTCGAACTTTTGGCCTTAATAGCCGGAAATGATACGTGCTGAAAATGTTGTCATTCATGAGACAAGATTAATTATGCCAATGGAATTTGAGTGTGTTCTGTCTTAAAGCTCCAAACCAACAGCTTTAAAAGCTCCTTAAAGCTCTTTACGTAAAACAGTCAGAATTCGGTAATAACTCAGTTGGAAGATATGTCTTTAAGGCTAGAAATGTGCTGCAAAATGTTCAAAAACCCTATTAAAAGCAGCAACATAAGAGCTGAAATCAAACAGCTTTAAAAGCTTCTCAGAGAGCTTTAAAAGCTGCTTAAAGCTTGCAATTTTCATGTCTCAGGGTTCACTAATACGCCAATAACTTAAGCTGCATGTCTTTGTGCCCAAAATGCCCCCAAAAAATGGCGCTTATCATCACTAATAAAATCCGTCCAAAAAGCACAAATCAAACCGCTTTTAAAGCTGCTTAAAGCTGTCAATTTGTCAATTTGTAAGCCTCAAGAGTCAGAGAATCAGTTGGATTTACCTCTTTGCCACCGACACAAAGTCCCAAAAGCACAACTCTAAAAGCTGATCAAGTAAACCACAAATTTAGTCAGCATTTGTGCAATTACTTTAGCTTAGTGTCATTGGAGTTGACAACAAACATAAAAAATTAAAAGGAAACATTTTCCAAGGAATATAATCAGTATAATCAGTATTAAAATAACAGAAAAAACACAAGCTGGCAATTTTAAGCCTTTATAGGTATTATCTAGTCAGCATTAATCCAATTACTTTAGGCTAATGTCATTTGTATTATGGCCCAAAAGGCGCATTAGATGAAAAAGCGACTGGAAAATTCGTAGTTAAAGCAAATGAGAAGAAAATTCAGCTGCCGCAGAGTCATTATACTTATTATCACACCTGTCGTACCTCTCACACACACACACACACAGACAGACACACACATAGACAGGCACAACAAAGCAATTGTCAAAGCCAAAGAATAAAGAACATTGAACAAGAGCGGGAGCTGCTAACTTGGCCAACGCAATGCAAAGTGCGAAACGATAAGAGACAGCTGAAGGCTGAAGGACATCAAGAACAGGAGTAGGAACTGGAGAGGAGAAGAAGCACTGGCAAAGGATCTAAGTTGCTGTGGCAGCAGCAAGGACAACCGTAAAACGACGACGACATTAACTTCATTTACGTCTCGCCACAGTTGAAATAAACGACTTTACGACACTGGCGGATTTGCTAAAAAGTAAGTTCAACACTCGACAGTGGCCCTGCCACGGCCCCGCCCCCTCGTAACACTCCTACCTTTGTTGCCCACCTGACTTTCTTTTCTTTTCTTTTGCTGTCCACAATTTTTCCCCCTTCACGATTTTTGTGCTTTCACCTGCCACCGGCTGCTGTTCATTAACGCTGTTGGTTGATGTACGAAACCAGCGCCATCTGGCAACTCCAACAACTCCAACAACAGCTATAAAAAAATAAAAGTCAACTAGGTGACTTCCGCTGACGCTGACGCTGACCATTGTACCGGAAGTGCCGAGTGTTGAGTTCAGTTCGACTTGGAGTTTGAGTTGAAGTTCCAGTTTGAGTCGTCAGTGAATTCCAGAAATTTCAATGCTGCTCATTCCGCAAATTCGCATAAATGCCTGACATTATTGCAATTTGCTTGACGTTGTGCCAAGTATGCTGCTCACAGTTATTTGCTCGACTGGAAATTAATTCATTTTCAATTATGCGGCACGCTTAATGAGCACAAAACCAAGCAACTAACTGGAGAAAAGCTTAAGGAAAGCAGGGAGTGCGAACGATTAGGCTTTAAATGGGTGGAAAATGGGGAAATTTTTGGATTATAAGAAAATTTTGGCATTTTCTGGGCATTTCTTTGGGCTCATATCTTAAAGTTAAATATTTAAGAACTATTTCAAGCCTTTAAAATCAGTAAAAATAATAGAAATTTGTATCCAACTTCATTTCAAATGAAGCAGAGAACACAGTTAAAGTCCAAATAATCATAATATACAAACTTCCATATGTTTTCTATACATATAGAGTTATAACTACTTAATTTCCCTAATGTGAATAGTTTACAGCACGTTACTCATGCGCCGCGTGGTCCCACGCAGATAAAATTACTGGCAGGTATTTTGTGGCATACTTTGCGGCTGCGCTGTTGGCAAAAAGCGACGCCAAATGCAGTTTGGCTGTTTTACTGTTTTACCGTTTTCCCATTTTGCCTGTTTGGCTGACAAATTGCCGCGGGCCACACAAATCACACGGCAACCGCCTGCATGCCGCATGCTTCACGCCCACACGCCCCGTGCCTCACCGCCTTCTGCCTGCTGCCTCGTGCCGCAAACACACAGAGAAGGAAGAGCAGTTGATGCATAAATGTGCGGGCACAACAGCTGCTGCAGGTGGCATTAAGGCAGCTTAGGGGCTGCGAAAATGGAAAATATTAAAAGTTGCTGCTGGCTGCCACATGCCACATGCCACATGCTCCGCGTACCGTAACTATGTGTGACCATGCAACCAACCAAAATCAAAAAAGAACCAAAGCAAAATGTATGAAGGAAAATGTAAAAAAGGCAAAAGCAGCAAAATAAAATGTCACACAAATATGTGGCACATTCATGTTGCACACCTCTCCCCGCATCCCCTAAGCCCCTCTCCTTTCCACACCTGCTTCCCTTTGCCTGCTTTGCAGCATCTAAAAAGTATCACAATCCAAAAGCCATCATCATGGTTGGCCAAAATGGTTTCATGACAGCTTCACACACGACTTTCTGCTTGGCCAGTCCCACTGTGCACTAGACAATATCAGTTATGCGTTACACTGAGAGAAAGCATATGAAATTTTAACGCTTCTTGGTTCCTTTCTTTAACTGAGTTTTAAGTATTTTTCTTAAAAACTCTTTGTTTTCTCTCAGTGTAAGCACTCTTAAATATATAACAAAACTTGTAAAATTCTACGCTTCTTTCTACATCAAAATAACGATAATTCTTTCATTGCTTACATAAAAAGCAAGCACTAAAAAACGTTGCAAAATCTTGTCAAACTAAAACTCTAAGCTTCGTAACAATTTTTTGTGTCATCTTTGGATTCATGTTGTTATTCTAGCTTAGTTTTCTCATCCTGTTTGTGGTGCACCACAATCTGGAGACGAGAGACTGGAGTCTGAACTCAAAGGCAAATGTGCACCGCATAAAACACATGCACCGCAAACACACTGAGCACTGCACTAACCAATTTGTCAGAGACGAAAGTTTCGCTGTATGCGAAATGAAATAAATACAAGAGAATTCGTACATTACACAAATAAGAAATAATAATAATAATAATGCCAAATACATTTGAGAGTAAAATTATATACATAATTTTAGCTGGAACTCGAGTCTTGAAGTCTTTGTTGAGACTTCACATCGAGACGACATGAAGAAAACTGCGAAACTCGAGTGGAAACTTGTACTTGAAGGATGCTTAAAATTATGCTCCTTGTGCTTGTTACACACAAGTTTATAAGTTTATGTTTACACCGAGTACGCGTACTTATTGAATGTTGCCAGCTCAAGAGGCTGCAGAGAAGAGGGGAGTGGAGTAGCAAGAGGACTGGGGCAGACACCCAAATTCTTTGAGCTCTGAAAGAAAGAGAGCTTTAAGCCACACATATATATATAACATACATAACATAAAATAACGTAAAACAAATAAAAGTGAAGCACAAAAGACACGGCAGTATTTTAATCGTAAATTCAGTTTCAGTTTCAGTTCTGCTTGCAACATTTTATAGCATACTTATTGGGGCAGCAGAAATGTTTTAAACATTAGCTCGGCATACAATGATTAAAGTCAAATACTATAAACAAATTGGAAAATATAAACTATTCTGTGCATAAACAAATGTATTTTGCTCTTAATTGCCTTAAAATTTCAAACAGAATTTATTTAATTCAGCAATTTAGTTAGCTTTTTTCCAAATCACTTTATAATAGACAAATAATCTCCATAGCTTTCTGTAGAACTCTCTCTCTCTCTCTCTCTTTCTCTCTCTGCTGGCTAAATAAACCAGCATAATTTTTAGAAATTCAAAATAATTAAAGCTCTTTTTACCTGCTTTCATTTAATTAATTAAGCCAATTCAGTGCTCTTTCATTTTCGCCTAAAATACTATTTTGCCTTGGAGCAGCTGCAAAAGCTTTGCTCAATAGAATTAAACGAGAAAATATTTGCATTTCGCTTTGGCAAAAGGAAAATCAAAAGGAAAATGCAAATGAAATTGCATTTTGTTTGGTTTAATTCTGCGGCATAATAAAGTATTTGCCCCGAAATGAAAATACGAACAGTTTTGGTTTGGTTTGAAAGGAATGCTCAATAAAGTTTGCAATCCACATCTATTTTGATTAGTCGTCTATTTTTACTCTCACACAATTCACAATTTTAGCAGCGAGCTCTCATCTTTGCTACAGCACGCACACACCCATACACCCACACACACACCCATACACCCACACACTCATATATATGTATGGGGTGTGTTATCACTTCGTGTTTATCGCGAACGCATCGCGCAAGAATGAAAACAGCAAAGAAATCGGCGACAATTTCCATTGTGCCAAAATTGTTAGCGCTGAGTGTTGAGTATTTTTCCAGCTTTTCCCTTTTGGCTTTCTTTTCTTCTCCTTGGCTTTCCCTTCTCCTCCTTTTCCTCCTGTTGTTGTTGTCATTGTGATGACGCCGTTTTGCTGTTATTATGCTCGGCATTATCATTGTATCGTCCTTGCCACGTCTCCAGACTTTGGCAGTTTTTATTGTTGTAGCTTAAGTCAAGTTCTTGTTGTTGTTGTTATACCCTGTCTCGTGGGTGTTATAAGTTTGTGCCAAGGCAGAAGAACACACTAAGCTTAGCAGTAAACTCAGTAAACTCTATGTCTGGCACACCCTTCAATCAATATGTTCTGTTCTCACCGGGTATATTTAAGTCGGGTGAGCTCTTGTCTTTGGCACGACTGCAGCTCGCGGGCTAAAGGGAAAACTTGAATTGAGGGCGTTTCCTGGCGTCTAGCGGTCGCGACGCCAAACTTTTCTTTATGACCTCTGTCAGATGCTAGTAGTAGATAGAAGAGTAGGGAAGAAGCTGTCTCTCTCTCTCGCTCTCTCCCATCAGCAAGTGCTTTGTTGGCAGCCCGAATTGATTGATAAGCTTTTGCGAACACTGGCAAAACAGTCGAGTTTCGGATTTGCTTATTTTGGTGTGTTGACGCGTCCAGTCATGTCTTTGAGCGTTTGTTTCCCCTCGATTTTTATGTTGTTTACGCTTACATTTCAAGAGATTACGCATACGCCACGTTCAACTGAATTTAGCTAACGACAAGATTTGCACATAAAAAACGAAGAGGGAAGTAGGGAAATGGGGACAGCGAGGAAAGTGGGGAAAGTGGGGAAAACACATCTCGCATTCATCGTTGATGCAACAACAGCAGCTGTTGTCGTTGGCTTTTGATGCTTTGAGGTCCTTCAGCGCATTTGTCGCCGCGTTGCAAGCTCTGCTGACTGACTGACTGACTGTTGACTGACTGACCCCAAAAGTATTCCCTTCCCGGGGGCCAAGGCTCATATACTTGACCTCAAAGGACATTAACATGCACATGTTGTGCTTGTTCTCGTTCTCGTTCTCGTTCTTGTTATTGCTGTTGTTCATCTTGGCTATTAAACAACAAAGAACTTGAAAATGCTGCCAATAAAAAACCTGCCACTAATTTGACCCACGTTGAAAGTTTTATGAACCACAGTCAAAAGTTAAATATGCGTCTAATTACGTCCGTTACTTTGTGTGAATACTGTTAGTATGTAACTCCAATTCCCTCTCTGTCTCTCCTTCTATCCCTGTCTCCTTTTAATTGTTTGTTTTTATTGCGTCCTACAACTCTTTAATGACCACATGCCAAGCACTTTATTCCAACCGAATCCCAAGTCAAATTTTCAACTTTATGCTCACAGATTTGAGGGTATTTCACCCCCAGGAAGCGGCATGTGTGTAAAAATGCTTTAAAATTTACAAGCTAAATAAAGCTAGATTACAATTTATGATCCGTAAGATAATCATGTTGGCAATCGGCTCAGTTTTTCAAAAGTTATGCGAGTTTGAAGTTTTAAGGAGCAAAGGAATTTAAACTTACATAACTCGCTTGAATTTAAGTGGAGTGTAAAATTGTTAATTTAGTATTATTAAGCACAAATTTGTGGTATTATTAGCATTAAAAAGTTGTCGATAAACGGCTGTTAGCTAGCTTTAAAACGCCAAATGCTAACCGTTTTCAAAGCGTAAATTAGTTGTCTCCTTTTAAATACCCGTACCTATCTTTGTGATGGGTTGGGTTACATTTTTTGCGCGTTTTATGGCGCAAGTGAAATGTAATTCATAATGTACAAAAATTTTAATGCCGACTGAAAAATAACGTCCAATAAATAATCCTTAATGTGCCTTTGTGTCCCATGTCCTGCCGTGTGCTGTGTGTTTTTCTGTGCTGTGCTGTGTGCTGTGGGTGTTCTTGCACTCACGTATACACCTATACACACACACATACACACATACTTTATATATATATATTTTGTACTCGTATGTGGACTCGTGTGATTTCGTTTAACATGTTTGTTGTTCCACTGCTCGTTCCCATTGTTGTTGTTGTAACCACAGTCGCCCAGTCATAAATATATCTTGTTGTTGTCATCGCAGTTGTTGTCGTTGCGGTTGTTGTTGTTGTTGTTGTTGTATTTGCTGTTGTTTTTGCTGTGACCATCATGTTCTGACAGCGTTATGACGTGGCTGCCACCTACAAAAATATAAAAGTATCAAAATTGCCACGGCAAATTTGTCAGCTTTTCATCGCGATGCGAAGCAACAACAAAATAAATTGCCTGATTTTTCGTTTTTTTTTTGTTTTCTTTCTTCATTTTGATTTCCATTCCTCACATCTTTATTCTGTTCTTTATATTTTGCATAATTTGATCACTGTTGAATGACACCAGCCTTTGAAAGTAAATTAAAGCTTTCAACTTAAGTGAGAAGAGCTTTTGAAAGTGTATTGAAGTGGTGAGTCGAAGAAAGAAGAGCTTTGAAAGCACATAAGAGAGTCTAATAAATATTCCAAAGAGCTTTCAAGCCATAATCGAGCTTTAACTCAATCATTTTTAACATCTTTTAGATTTTAAACGTAGATTTTAAAGAAGATTTAAGCTTTAGATCAGAATAAGTGAGCTTTAAAGATAATTTACAGCTTTAAACGTCTTTAATTGTCAAACAATTTTATTGGATTTAGAAATTAGAATAGTTGTAAGCTCAAAGCAGCTTTAAAACTAAGAAGCTCTGAGTTTACAAGACCTTAGGAACTAAGAACTACCCTTGGGATGAATTAGCTGGAAGTTTTCCTTGGCTGGAAACGACACCAGAACTGCTCGCGGGGCTCCATGCGGAACCCGGTAATGCTGCCCATCATGTCCAAAGTTGTGCGCTCCGCGGGCAGCAGTTGGAATCTGAGCACAAGCTGATAAATCAGCGATTTGACCTCCATCAGAGCCATGCGATTGCCAATGCAGCTGCGCTGTCCGAGGCCAAAGGGCAAGTAGGTAAAGGGTCGAATCTCGTGTTTATGCTCATCATCAAATCGTTGTGGACGGAACTCCTCCGGCTCCTCAAAGTTATCTGGGTCGTAATGCAACGCCACAATGGGCACATGGACCAGTTCACCCTTCTGTAATTTCACCAGCAACTCTCCCTCCTCATCACGCAGCTCAATGTCCGCGGCACACATGCGATCGATGACAATCGCTGGTGGCCACTTTCGTAGGGATTCCGAAATGACGCAGTCGAGATACTTCATGCCCATAAGACTGTCATAGTCCAGGGATTTACCGTTGAGCTTTTGTTCTACCTCCTGAATCTCCTCGTAGAGCGTTTGCTGCACCTCGGGATGCATAAGCAGCTCATAGGCCGTAAAGCTTAGACAGGTGGAGACCGTCTCGAAGCCGGCCGAGAAGAACAGCAGACACTGTGCCAACAAATCCTCATCATTGAACTCAGCTCGATCCTTTGATTGCTCCTCTCCCTTCTTCTCCAGCTGTTGCTGCTCCCTAAAAAGTCGCTGGGCTTCCATCAGCTGCTGGATCATGTCCGGACGCACAATCTTCTGCTCCCGACGTTGATCCATGGCACCAAAGACCAAACGCTTGAAATACTCCACATTGTTGAGGTCCATGGGAGGTACTCGAAGGGCCTGGAAGTTCAGTTGATATTGAGAAATCCTCACCAGACTAAATCAACTGATATTTACCTTCATGAGACGGGGCAGAAGGATGTACAGCAACACCTTGAGTCCTCCCCAGAAGCTGAACTGCGACACCCTCTGGCCGAGGGTAAAGAACTCATTCTGCTGATCCACAAAACTGTTCACCTTGATGCCAAAAGCAGTGCTGGCGATCACATCGTTCGTGTAGCGTGTGAAGAACTCCTTCAACTCCAATTCCACGCCCCCTTCGCCTTGCTCCTTCAACTGTCGCTCCACATAACGCACTGCTTCCACATTGCATGTGTGGATCAGTTCAAACATGAGCCGAATTTTGGCTCCAGTAAATGTGGGTGTCAGAGTGGAGCGCATCTGCTTCCAGCGACGATCCCTCAGAGAAAGCAGCGATTTCGACATTATCGTGCTGTTCCCAGTAGCGTTGTCATCGGTAATTCCTTGGCGATGGTTGGTAAAGTTGTCGAAGTGTTTGATGCCCACCTGGCGTATCAGTTCCGCGTCCGCCAGGTAGTAAAGAGGCTCACTAAAATTGTATACGCCGTAGATTTTGTGCTTTTTCAGCTGCTGGTGAAGGTCAATGCTGTGCCGCAAGTAGGAACCATTTCCCATCAGCATTGATAGCGGCAGGTTGCCCACCATCGGCTTGGGCTTCAAATGTGCCACGCCTCGGCGTGCAAAGTAATCAAAGCCCGAGACTGTCCATTTGTACAGCAGCGCACCAATAATCGTGAGCAGAAAAAATACCTCAACGAGCGCCATTTTGTAGCGGGGGGATGGCGAGGGGAGAGACAGACGACAACAGAGCTCCGCTCACTGTCTTGCTTTACCAACCGGCAAAACGCCACTGAAGCAGCTGTCTGCCCTCTCCGCACATATATAGTATTAAGCATGCCGCTCACAACTTTACTTTAACGGAGAGCGGCAGCAGCAGAGAGCGCAGACGAATACAATGCTTAGAGCGAGCACGCGAGCACAAGAAGAAAAAAATGAGAGCGCTCTCTAAGCAAAAACAACAAAGGGTGTTTGGCTACACAACTCGCAAGCAAATATAACAAAATATGTATTTAATTTAGACCAACAAAGAAATATATACATAAAGTTGGAGCAAATTAAAAGTTTTGAGCAAAAGCAAATTCCTAAATAAATTCATATACAAATTGGCAGCCAGTTTTCGTTTTGTGGTTTGACTTGCCCTCCCGTACATGCTGCCGCTCTCTGCTTTGGTCACATGCATTTTGTCAGACAACTTCGCAGAGAGAGAGAGAGAGAGAGAGTGAGAGATTTAAGCATATGATCGTGACGTAATTATACGTGATAATGAGTGAGTGCACTGCTCGCAAGCAGTTTTCATGCGTTAACGTATCTTTTAGTTGATAACACACAACAGAATTGCTCATTTGCTCATGGGAAATCCCATATGAATTTCACCAGCTTCCATCATAATTTCCATTTATTAAAATTGATGTGAAGATAAATTTGACAATATGTGGAAATGTGATACAGCAGAAACTCTGTCTGTTCATACACGAATATAATTATTTTACATGCATATTAATTCAAATTAATGAATGTCCCTGTGACAAATCAAATATTCAGCATGTGTTCTCTGGCGAATCCCAACTGATTTGTCAACGCTAGTACCCAAACTGTCAGCCACATCCTTTGGCATAAACTAATTTCAGCATTAAGCCGCTTAAGTGACTCAACTGTTTATGATAAAAGGACTTTGGCCAGCCAAAAATAGTAATGAAAGCACACACCCAAATACACACCCAAACACACACACACACACAGACATTCACCTGGTGGTGCCAGGACTACGTGCTTTAGAAATCCGGAAGTTTGAGTAAATCCAAAAATCCGCAACGAACTGAAATCAAATGAAAGTTCTGTCACTTGCCAAAAACTACAGAAACTGATCCCAGTACTTGAGCTAACGAGGGCAGTTACAAAAGTTCTCCCTTCTACTCTTTTTGGGTTTATCCGTTTCTTAGTTTCCTTTTGCTTCGAGCGACTCTCGCATATTGAAAACTTTGCTATTTCACTTTGAGCTCTAATTCTGGCCAAAGCCAACTAGGTCAAATGCTTTTGGCCAAAATGTGGACAGGCAGAGAGGAGGAGAAATAAAGGAATAGAGACTCATTCTGTAATCAAATCACGTCTGAAACAAATGACAAAATTTGGTTGCATTTAGTGAATATTTAGTGTGACTTCTAAGAGAGTGTGTGTACAGGGTATATCACTCTGAGTGTGTGTGTGTGTGAGTGTGCACAGTGGTATTTGGGCACGCGCCAAGCAGCAGAAAGTTCTTCAGAAATGAGAAATTATTGCAGTCAACTGAAGAAAGAAGAAGCAGAAGTGGAAAATGGAGATAAAAAAGATGAAAGTGCTGAAAATCAAATGTATCTGAAGAAATGCAAATGACATTTGATTTCAGTTTGTCTCTATCTAAACATCTGTCTCTCTCTCCCTCTCTCACTGTCTCTATCTCAATCGCTAAAGCGAGTTAATCTCAATCTCAAACTGTGAATTGCGATTTGCGAATTGCGAATAAACGCAAAGTAAGTGCGTTCAGCACACCGTCAGTGAGTGATTGTGTTCAGTGCTGAAGGCATCCACAAGATAAGCAAATATTTTCCAGGAATGGGGCACTAACACTACCAGTAAAATGCGCCAAAAGCACTTCTCCAGAGTCCAAGGAGGCTGCCAATGGAATTGTGGGATGTAGAGAGAGGCGTGGCTGGGGGCTGTCTAAAAATAGATAGCACGAAGAGATATCTAATGTGTTTACATTGGCAGCAAACCAACAAAAGACCAAAAAACAAAGCACACAGAAAAAAAAACTGAGACTTGAAAGAAAACGAAACGACAAAAAAACGAGCGTATTTTTTTATCACGTACTTCAAGTTCTCTTTTTTTTTTTTGCCGTACACTTCATCGCAGTGTCCTGCTGTCCCACAGTCCCTGTCTCCGCTTCTGTCCTGTCTTCATGTCCTGTCAGCTGTCCTTGTCCTCGGGTCAGACATTTGGAATTGGCTCGTCTCGTTTTGTTGATGTTCTGAGCGTCTCCCAGCTTCCACTGCTTGTTATACCCTGTGTTTAGAGGGTGCATAAGGTTTGCTAAATGGAATAGCAAACTTCTAAGACTTTACAGGGTATATCAAGTGGGCCTATATAAGAACTATGCCCAACTTTCCCCTCGAATTAATCAAAGTATCTTAGATTTGACTCCCTTTCGAGGTACAGTACAGGGCATGTCCTAGTCGTGCTGGCTTGCCTGCTGTTTCCTTTGGTTTTCTGCTTTCTCTTTTCGGTTCTTTGTTTTATGCGCCATTTCCATTAGAACTGAAGTGCCGCAAGACTTGAAAGCGAAACGCTCCACAACGAACTTTCACTTACACACGCCCCCAGCCACTCCCCACGCCCCTCTTCCCACCCTTACTCCCCTGCCAACACAACTGCAGTTATGCGTTTTGGCTGCTTTTAGCTGTGCTTGCTCTTAACCTGGCCAAAATCAAATATTGTCGTATCAGAGCAACATTTGCTCTGTCGTCTGTTTCAATTAGAAGTGAATGTTTTGCTTTAATTAATTGGGACTAATAACTGTTCTTCAATAACAGGACATGACGGAACACAGAACAACAAGCAGAAGTGGAAGGAGGAGAGGGAGGGGACTTTGAGATGTGGGGCGTGGCAAGAAAGGAGACAAAGAACAACAACAAAACATGTGACAGGGCAAACATTTGCTTAGCTTCATGTAAATTTTGCCTTTGGGCAGAAAGATGTATGTTTGCTTGTGGGTGTGTGTGTGTGTGTGTTAGGGTGTGTGTGTTGGGGTGTGTGTTTGTGTGTGTTGCTGTATAAACACGCACTTGGCATATTTCTTAAATAATGTTTATCTCCCTTCGAGTGCCAGCTGGCCTTAAACATAAATGCCTCACATTTCAAGTGTTTCCCCTTCAACTTCCGCTCTCTTTACACCACCCTTTCCTGTCACCACCCCCCCCTCCCCCTCTCTTTCTTCCCTACTTACTTGATTGCCTTGGCATTTAAAGAGCACAGACCCTTGGAGAATTTATTTGCAAGCGTTTTCTTCATTTTCAGCTTTCTCAGATCTTTTGAAAACTGAAATATTTTGGGTATTTTCGAAACCTAACCTCCAAAGTAATGGACCCGGGAATTTTTATGCTCGGTCATCCCCATGTTTGGATAGTGTACTTAGCTACCATAAACCAACTGACTGACTTGCAGACACGTGCCAAGACTCTGTGGACAGATTGAGCCAACAACTCCTCCACTTTTCACTCTGCCCTTTGAGCTGCATTACGTATACGCCGTGTATGAAGCGATAAACAACTGTAATAACTGGTAGAACGGAAGAACTGACCAAATGGCATAATGGGATAACGGTACAATGCTATAATGGCCATGGCAACAAGCAATCTAAATCCGATTTGAATAACTGCTTATTGGAATGCCAAAAATATTTCGATAATCGCATCATAAAAGGATTACAAAGGGGGAAAACTCACACACACACAAACACACACACATGCAGGCACACACACACACACACACACACACACACTAAGAACTTTTGGATTTGTTTAGCTGAAAATGTTAATTTATTGCCTTTCTGCCAATTTGCGCCAGATAAATGTGTGTGTGAGTGTGTGTGTGTGTGTGTGTGTGTGTGTGTATGTGTGCACGTAATGCCAAAAAGTGGAGCTTAAAATGTTTATATGCATTTCAGTCTCTAGATTTATGGCTCTAAACAAAAGCCACAAACATGACAGACCGCATATTGTGCTGTAGTTTCACTGTACAGTGTGTACAGCATAAAAGAAATAAATAAATAAAATAAATAAAACATTTGTCTGCATTAAAATAAACCCATTAAAAATTTGAACTTTTGTAGATATATCTTTCTATATTGATTTGTTAGCAACAGAGACAGGTGGGGAGAGAGAGAGGTGGATAGGGAGATGGGCAGAGACACCTGCGAAAACGTGACCTTTCAATTTATTTGAGCATCGAAGCAAATCGAAAACATTTTTTATGCCCGCATCAAATTTATGACCAGTCGCAGGCCACGCCCCCGTGCCCCCGTGCCCACTATTCCAAACTCCCTCTTTTCCCATCCTCCCCATTGTGGTGTCTGTTCACTCGCTTTTCCATCAGCTTTTCCCCGACTTTCTACCTATCGGATTTGGTCTGCAGCACTCGAAATTTGTCAGACAAATATTTGCCGCTCGGAACTGACGATAACGCTTTGTTCCACCAGCGGGAGTACCTCTGATGCGGGAGTAGCCCCATGCACCTACCTCTACCCAAACCTCTACAAAAAAAAGCGCTCTCTTTGCTCTCTGGGGATGTGTTAATGAATCGCTGGATTGGGGTACAAGCCCAGCAGTGCTAAGCCTCAAAACGGCATTAAATTGCAGTAAAATTGTGAACCTATTTATAATTCTCAACTGGTTTAAGCGCCAAGTTCCTAATCCTTGGCTCAAAAAACTAGTCGTTAGTTGTTTGACTCACAAATCGCAGTGGGAGTGTGTGTGTGTGTGTGTGTGTAGGAGGGTGAAATGGGGTTAGAGGGTATGAAACTTTTGCCTAAGCGCTGATTATGACAAATATGCCACGCTTCAGTGGCTGCGATACCCGCAACCGGAAATAGAGTGGGCAGGGTGGCAGGGTATTCAGAGGGTAGGGTAGGAGAACTGAAATTCGACCCAAAAGTCGACCCAGAAAAGCGCTTATTGTGATTCGCTTGACTTGTTTGCCTTCTCGTCGTTTCGGCCATTTTAGGCAAATCCCAAAATAAATACAAGTTTTATTATTAGCATGCAGAGCAGAGGACACGACGCGCCCCAAACAAATAATATAATAGAATAAAAAATAAAATAAAATCAAGCAAAGCCAGGCACCTCTCCTACACCTCCTACACCTCCTCTGTCCCCTTACCGCCCCCTTAGACCATCCCCTTGGGTGGCTAATGACACGTCCTCAGTTTGGAGCTAGCTTTGGGATTGTCTGGAACGACTTCGCACAGCGTGTCAACAATTATAATGTGCAAATTGTTTGATGTATGTCACCTGCCACATTTGCTTTACTGCCGCTCATTAGAAATGCTCACGACCAGGGCTACCAACAAAGGCAAACAACACACATGCAGACCCAAGCTGAACAACAACAATAACAAAAAACGACACCTTCCATTGAAACCTGTTTTGCTGATGTGTAACAATACACTGTGAGAAATTTAGAGCCTTGAAAGGGCTGTTATGATACCATAGAACTGAGGAGTAGGAGAAGTAGAATAAAAGTCCTACTAACTAACTATATATAGCTAAGTACTAACTAGAAATTAACATTACTAGTATGCAATTACATTGCTTACAGGTCTCTTAGCAATCCTTCATTTTCGGGGGATCAGTTCTTTGATAAGCATAAAAGTTATAGCTACAATAGTTCAAGTAGTTCAATTTATACCCATTTTCTTATAACTTCTGTAGTTTTTGTCTAATTTAGGTTGAATTTCTTGCAGTGCATCGCATTGGGTTTTTCCTACTTTTGGCAGTCACACGTAAAAGTTTAGCTGCCCTTTGACCCGCCTGGAGCACACATGGTGCAGGGTATCGCCTGGAAGCGGGTTAGCTGCGATTAATGGCAGCACATCACAAAGATTTCGCTCTCTGGCTTTATCGGATTTAGGCGGGAGCCCAACAGTTGTGACATTTTGATGAATGGAATGGAATCATTTGGCAGCTTAGGATACCAAGCGAATCCACACGAGCTTAGCTTGTTATTCGGGTTTAGTAACCAAATGAGTACAAATACTCATACTCCCCATCTGGCCTGTGAGTTGCAGGAAAAAAAAACACTCTCACAGCAATTTTGACACATGATTTTGCATAATATATTGTAATGCATACAAATTGCCCAACAGAACAATTGAAGTGTATTCATTTCTCAGTGTGTTAGTGTGTGTGTAGGGGTGTGTGTGTGTGTGTGTGGGTGTGCCACAATTTGGCCTATGCTTTGAATGAAAACAATCAACGAGCTTTAGCTGAATTGACCAGATAGACCAACAATGGCAGCCATAACTAAGCTCTGCTCTAACCTCAAAATAAAGACGACAAAAATAAACACAACTGTACCTACAAAAGAAAAAAGGGGGAAAAGGATTATTTTTGATTATTTCGTAGCTTTTGCCATTGTGCGAATAGAGATAACATTGAAACCGACAAAAGCAGTAAAAAAAGAGAGATATATATACACATATATATAGAGATATATATATTCCATTGGTAGAGTCGTACATAAGTGCGGATTTTAATGGTAGCTGGGAATGAGCCACAACCTGCTGCTGTTCATTTCAATGAGCTGCCTTTCAAGCGTAATTTTATCACGGCCCAAACAGACAGGGTCTCAGCTGAGTTGGCTAAGACTGAACAAAGGGTTGCTCGTTGCACTGGGTAGGCAAAAAGATTCGGAAAACCTTTCACATTCAAACTAGGGTATTCCACAGTCGGGTTGGGTGGCCAGAACTAAAAGCTGAAAGCCAAACGAGTAACATGAATAACGAAAAGAGTCCTTCTGCGTGTTGAGCAGCAACAAAAACAACAATAACAACAAAAACAACAACAACAACAACAACAATAAAAGCAACAAATGATGAACATGGAACGAATGCTCATTCTATGTGCATTAAACAAATCTGGGTCTAAATTTCATGCTAACCACAAAACTTGCTTATTTTGCTCAATATGCTCACACTTTTGCTCACTTCGTTTCTTTCTTTCTTTTTTTTTGCCTTATAGACTTACAATCCTTGTGGCTAACGAGCTGGTTTGGCTACAACAACAACAACAACAGCAGGAGCAACCACAGCAAGGGGAAGAACATTGTCGATGCTGGCGTTTACACGCTACAACAGCCGCATAAATTTCCGCTTCAATTGGACGTGTACAGCGGTAATTGCAGCTTTGATTACCAACAACACGAGCTGCCATCCGGCCATTACCAAAACCAGCAACAACAACAACAACAAAGGGAACGACAAATAAAGAGCGCAGCATCAACAGCTCAAGCTCAATCCACACTTAGCAGAGAGCAGCTCAAATTGAAGCTAGTCAGCGGCAGTGTCAGCGGAGAGCGGGAGAGAGAACGACAGCGAGAGCGGGAAAGGAGCGGGCAGCGTTTTTTAAGAAATTCATCGGATATTTACGAAACGAAATTCATTGAAAGTTCGGCGGGTAAGCAAGCAAAGTAGAAGAGGAAGAAGAAGAAGAAGGAAAGAAATCACAGCAGACGTTTCCACGCATTTCCATCAATCAGAATTTAAATTAATTTTCTTTATTTTTGGTTGCGTTTCGTGCTTGTTGTTGGCACTTTGGGGACAGCAGCAGGCGATAATTTTTCACGGGAATCAGAATTGGAAACGGAATCGGCATCAGAATCAGCATCCGAATCAATGTTTGATTTGAAGCAACAAAAATTTGCATACTTTTATTATTTGCACGCATATTAAACGGATTTCAGTTAAAACTTTTACTCGTGCCGACCGAAAGTAGGCAACAATATTTCAAATAACTTTTACGGGGAATTCAAAGGAGATTTTATTTTTGTTGCAGCCGAAAAGTATGCTTTGGGAATTTTTATTTCCTGCTTGGGGATTTGAGCAGACAGAAAGAGAGAACGAGAGTGAAATAAAGTTGAAAGCGTGGCTTATTTTACGAAATAAAATATTTATTAACTTGCCACTATGAAACTGCAAAAATCTAAAATAATTTATAAATTCTCCTTTTCGTTTTTAACAAAGAAATAACAGTGGAAAACATGGACAACATGGTCTATCAGTGCAACAATCAGAATTCCATTTACGTGCTCAATGCCGGCTACAATCCATCGTATGGCGTAAGTTTTTCTTGAACTCTCGTTTAGTTGTGCAAATTGTGGATCAAGTTGTTTTGCATTTGCACAGGACTTTGGCACACACGCAGCAGCGACAACAGCAAGTGGGCGTGAAATAAATGGCAGCAGGACAACGGCAAGGACAAGGAATTCAATTGGCGCAAGTTGCTCGAGTGCTGCCTGTAGTTTGCAGCATAAATTCAAAAGTTTTGGCACAACAGCCGCCAGCAGCTCGTCAGCAGCAATGCCATCAACAACAGCCGCAGCCGTAGCAGCAGCAGCAGCAACAACAACAACAATAATCGCAGCAGCAATGACAACAACAACAACAGGGGGAGGAGGAGGAGGAGGAGGAGCTGCAGGAACAAACTACGTAAATCCGGTCGCTACATCAATGTCAACCGCAATGTGTTCACCGGCAACAACAGCGTTGCAGAAACTGTTCAATTGCAGCGGAGTCGGCGTCGGCGTCGGCGCCGGCGTTGGCAGTGGAAGCGTCTGCCAAAATGTCAGCCACAGAAATCAGCAGCAGAGCCACAATATCAGCAGTAGCAACAACCACAGCAGCAGCAGCAGCAACAACCACAGCAATAGCAACAACAATTGCCCAGTCGTCAGCCATAACAATAGCTGCCTGTCAGCGACAACTTCGCACAGTCGCATCTGTGATCCGCTCGAGCTGCCAGCAGCAACTGGAGCTGCACCAGCAGCGGGAATGGGAGTGGGAGTCGGAACTGGAACAGGAGCGATGCCAGGAGTGGTTGTGGGAGCAGGTGCACTGCCACTTCTTGGCGCCGTGGCCAACAAGAAGAAATGCACCAATGTCAAATCAACGCTTATTGCCAAGAAGACAAAGTTTTTGAAATTTCTCGAAGAAGAAAAATGGCGCAACAGCAACAACATCCACACGGAGGATACTCCACCCTCTACCAGGTAGGTGAAGGTCTTCCGGGTTTCCTACCAACAGCCAATCCACCCTCTACTCTACCACTACTACTACTACTATGTGGCAAAAACTTATAAATTCACATAAATGTTATAAGGCATATTGCGGTGCTAAAATTGTGGGCAACTTTTTATGGTCCACAAGTTTATTGGGCCAAAGGAATTTTGCAAGTTGCTACATCCACATTCCTGCCCTTCCTTGGCTCCTACCCCTGTCCCCCTTCCCACTCCTACTAGCTCGAAGATGCGCTGTCCTGACAACATCTTTGTCATCAAGTTTACCGAGTAAAATCAGGCGTATAGTTTAATACCCAAAATGCTGAGAATGTTAAGTTTATCGAAACTGTCCTTTCACTCCTTTCACTCTCTCTCCCTTCCTCTCCTTCCCCTTCCCCTGTTTTCCCCTTTCCTCTGCTTTCCCCAGAACTAATCACTAATTTGTAAGAGCTTTTTAAGCACTTTCTGCTGCTCGTAACTTGTACCTAATAAAATTAATGCGTTTACTTATTCCTAGAATTAATCACAAAGTTTAGTTAATATAAGAAATATTTGGCTACATCTATGATTCAGTTTATGTAAGTTTGAAATCTTTACAGCTTTACAACACTGTTTTTCTCAGATTGAGTTTCATAACACTCCCTCAGGCTGCTTTCCAACACTATTTAGCCACAATTTTAATGAAGTGCATGAATCAGATGACACGTTTCAGCTCGTGTCATTGGCTCAGACTCGATTTAACTGCTTGATCTTTAATAATATTGCAGCTGATAGCACGAAATTGGCTTTAAATATTAATGGTATTCCCACAATTTATTACGAGAGTATACGCTGCTGGCCACGTCAACACGTTCGCCGCTTTGGGCCCAGTTTTATGACAGACACGACACCGGAAAATGAGCTCAACTGGCGCCTTTAGTCGCTGTTGTTGTCGCTGTTGTTTTGTGGTTGTTGTGGTCTACTCAGTGGCTGTTAAGCGCATTCAATTAGCTCTACAGGATATTGAATGTCTTCCCTCCTCCCTCTTTTCTCTCTTCTCTCTCCTTGCTCCTTGGCCGTATATCTTCCGTCTGTGTCTCTGTTGCTTCCTCTGTCTCTCTCTCCCTCTCTCTCTCTCCCTCTCTCTCTCTCTCTGTCTCTGTCTCTGTCTTTGTCTCTCTCTCTGTCTTTGTGCTTTTAGCCATTTAGTTTTTGCAAGTTTCTTGCATTGTTCATGAAGTCATAAGTTTTGATCACCGTTCGCTTGCCACGCTGCAAACTTTGTGCCAATTTCAACGGTTTTAGCCATTTCGCCATTTTGTTGTTTTGTTGTTCTTGTTGTTGTTGTGTTTTTTTGCTGGTTTTGTTGGCGCAGCCATTTGCGAAATTGAAAAATTAACGCGCTAACGGGAATTCAGTGAAGCGCTCAGCGTTCAAAGGCCGATCCACAACTTGAGGGGATTCTAGAATGGGAATAGGAGTAGGGCTGGGGGCTGGTAGGTGAACAGGGGTTGCTAGAGGAGTGCTGGAAACTGTTGCCATGTGCCATAAAGTTGATTAAAATGCATGCCACAGCGGCAACAGCGGCAACAACGGTAACTGCGCTGCTTCCACACATATTGAAGTGCAATAATCATATTTCAATAGCTAACGGCATCGAGTGGGCGTGCCTCTGTCCCAGTGTGTGTGTGTGGCCATAAAAAAGCTAAAATAATATATAAGGCCAAACTTGCAACCTGCAGAAATTCTCACACACACACACACACATAAAAAAGTCTCAAACAATTTCTCATTAATTTTGTGCCAACTTAGAGAACTTTTCCTGCTTTCCCACCTCCCCGCTCCCCTTGTCACCCTCCTCCCCTTTCCTAATAATGCCATCAAAGTGCAGAGTGTTAAATATTTCAGTAATTTCAGACTGAAAAGAAATGCAGTTTCCTTTGATTTATTAGCGACTTTAATTAGTACGAAACTGTCGGAAAAGGAAATTCTGTCGTCGTTTTTTTCTGCCGAGTTGATTACAAGAGTTTTTTAGGCTGAAAGCAGCAGTGGTGGTGGGTGGGAGGCGTGGCACAACTCTATCAAGGCACTTCAAGTGTGACAAAATAACTTGGAAACTATTTTTATTTTCCCTTTTCACTTTTCACTTTTTTTACTTTTTCTCCCTTCAAAAAGTTTGTTGCGCTCTTTGCAGCTATTTGCATTTTTGTTAAGCCACGCCCCCGCTGCCTTCACTTGCCCCTGTCAGTCCCTCGACAACTGATAAGCGGCTTCCCGTGTATTTGTAGACAGTTCTTTGATATCAACACAAATGGCTCTCTAGTGAGAAATTGGAAGCAGTAAAAGGGCCACAAATTGTTTAAAAAGGTTTAAATGGCACTCAGATAGGGTTGTTGGGAGGCAACCCTAATAGGAGTACTTAAAGCGGCTTTAATGAGGCCCAACACTGTCAAAACATAACCGATTTTTATGGAGAATTCTGAACATCATGAAAATCAAATGCCTAAAAGTATGCAACACTTTATTTATACTCGACGCTTCTATTTCCGTATTTTAAAGAGTTTTTACTATTCCGATTGGTTAGCGACTTAAATTTAAATCATTTTAGTAGTTTGTAGGTCCTACATTGAGGCTGAAAAGTAAACAAACACTTTATGCCAAATTTGCATAGCCAAGCAACGCGTTGCTTCCTGTGTTGAACAATTGCTGTTCCGTTGAACGCTGTGTGTGTGTGTGTGTGTGTGTGTGTGCGTGTGTGTGTGTGTGTGTTTAGTTTAGTCAACCAAAAGCTAAATAAGAGTCAACTTTTCATTTCTCGCCCCCTAAAAACAGCAATGAGGCGGATCTTTACACAGCCATGGCCATGGCGTCCGCATCATCATTGGCGGTGCACTCAGCCAGCAAGAATAACAACAGCAGGAGCAGCAGCAACAGCAGCAACAGTCATGAGGCAGCTGGAGCGGAGCAACAGCAAAATAAATTGAACAATTGGAGCATGCATAATGAGAGCAACAACAACCACAACAACAACAACAACAAGTTGACCAACTACACACAACAACAACAACAGCAGCAGCGGGAGCAGGAGCAGGAGCAGCCACAAGAGGCCACAACAAGGTCGAGCTATGAGTTGTACCAGGAAGCAGCTGACATTTTGGGACTGAGTTGCAGTCTCTGTGATAACTGCCGTTGCTTGGACTGTCAGGTGAGTGCCAAAGGAGAGGGGGCTAGAGAGGGGAGATAGGGGTAGAAAGGAGACTAAACTATACTAAACGATAATCCACAGAGTGGCTACTTTGATTGTGCCTATGATGACGACGATGAAAGCTACTCGGAACAATCACTGATGGATGAGTACGATGAATACAATGATGATTACAGCAACGCTTACAACTACGAGCAGCAGTCATCACTTCTGACAACAGCTCATCATAATCATCATCATGAGCAGCAGCAGCAGCAGGAACATGCTGGTGCTAATCAACCAACCATGATACGGTCAGCTCAAGAGCAGGAACAAGAGTTGGAGCAGGAGATTCCGGAGGTAACCGAGCAGAACCTTTGTTATGCAGTTGATTGCCAGCAGAATTGCAGCAGAAGTGAAGAGAACAGGGAACAGAGAACACTGCAAACGATTTCCACATCCAAGTCTGAGCATCGTCTGGACATTGATTTTGATTTAATTAATGCAACCACCACAAGTAGTCAACTTCTACCAAATTGTGCAACGTTCAATGGTTTAAGTTTGCTCGATGTCGAGCAACAGCAGAATCAGCAACAACAGCAGCAGCAACTGAAGCCATTTACGTAAATTTATAGGTGCGTATAGCATGAGTACTTATGAATATATACGTATATATCTTATATATATGTAGGTATGTGTGTGAGATAGTGTGTAGTCAGTGGAGCGTTAAGCCCTTGAAAATATTATGACAGAAACATGATTTGTTGTGCTCTAACATATTTTGCATTATCTGTGTGCTACAACTCTCTATTAGGTAAAGTGAGTTGTGTTCTCAATTACACTTTCACTATAGTTTCGCAAAGCAAGAGGCAGATTTTATAAGCTGTTATCTCTAGTTAAGCATTTAAAATATATCTACAAGTACAAAACTCCTACTCTTTAAACTAATTTTAAAGGCTTTCTATACAAACTTCAGTCGCGTTTCGCATTCCATATGTCCTGCACGTTGATCAAGCTCTAAAAACCAACAGCTTTTTATGTTAACATAAACTTAAGACTGCTTTTAATGAGCCAAGAATAAAACCCAAACACAAATCAACCAAATAAGTGATTTCATTCCTAAAAACATTCTGTTCATCACTTTCGCTACGGTTTCAAAAAAAAAGTAGTAGCAGTTTGCTCCCTTTTCTACTACTTTTTCAAGAAAAGAATTGAATGTGTATAAATATTCCGCCATGTTCTCAAAAACGCTTTCGCTTTGCTTACGCCTAAGCAAACATCACACAATTTCTAAGCAATCCGCTTAAAGGACATACCCCATATGCTACATATTAAAGGGTATCACAAGAGCTACTCAACAACAATGGGAACTTTATGCAAAAGCAGCAAATTGCATTTTACACAAAACTAAATGCCTGCTGAGTTGGCAAAAGCTGCTGTCCCTTACCCGCACAAAGGGCGCAGGGGTGCAAGGGCGTGGCAAATGGTACAGTGGTGGCGAAATGGTGGCACAGTGGTACAGCTAGCGGTTAGCGCCAATGGCAAGCACTTACCCCATTTGGCCAGTTTATTGCTTTTGGCCAAGTTGGGTGCTCTGTACCTTCACCTACTCTCCCTGCCCCCAACCCCTTTCCCAATCTCCTCCGCTTCCCGTCTCGTGTTGTTATTGTTCGCCGATTGTTATATATGAGTTTTTTTTGAGAGAGGGAGAGCGGGAGAGGGAGAGGAAGAGGGAGAGCGAGAGTGGATTGCAGCAAATTTGATTTCGCACAGTTACAGTTAGAGTTGCAATTCACACAGTTGCGCAGACAAGAGCAATTTTCATATTTGTGCGGCGCCACAAAGCAATATGCAAAACAATTTGTGTATTTGTATATCAATGGGTGTGTGTGTATGCGTGTGTGTGTGTGTGTGTGTGTGTAAGCACTGCAAGTGGTGCAAGTGGTTCAAGTGATCCAAAGTGGCGAGCTTTCCCACTGCTCTTTGCTCACTGCCCAAAAAGAATTTTCAAATTTTCAATTTTATTGAGTGCAGTGAAATCAGAAAATTCCTCAATTTCTCAATTGATTCGTACCAAATTCATGAATTTTTCAACTTGAAAATCAGCAAAGAAAGAAATGCTTAAATTGGCAAAAAGGAATTGTTAACAATTCAGTCAAATAAAGTACTTAAATAATTAATTTACAAATGTATTCAAAATTTAAATAAAATAATTTAAAAAAACCCTTTGAAACATATGGAAACTTTTTAACTGTTTGTTAAAGCCAGTGTCAAGTGTTAATGCCACATGACTCGCTTTTAGCCACGTTTAAACCAGTTCAAAGCTTTTCAATTTTTCCCCTTTCTTTTTTTTTGTAAATATTTCATTAATTCTCGTAAATACTTAATTCATTAGCGTAACGCTGTTAATCCAGTAAAAAATTCAAAAAGGCTAAAAAATGCATGGGAAATTTATGTTTTGTCAGTGCGCTTTTCACAGGCAGTTAAGTGCGCTGTGACCCAATAATGATCGACTAACAGATGCTCTCTACATTAGTATACAGATTTGTAATTCAAGTGGAAAAGCGGAAAAGTGTATAAATAGAAAATTCATAGCCATCAAAAGGGCAAAGGCCAAAGAGCAGAGTAGAATAGGAAATCGAGAAAGAAAATGTTGAAATGTGAAAATGTGGAAATGCCTTTAACTTAAATCGAATTACATTTAGCAAATGAAATTCAAGCGTTCGCGCAAAATCCTCAACAGTGAAAAATGGCCTCTAGAAGCGGCGCAATAAATAGACTTTATATGTTCGTAAAGCCCATTTAAGCCCAAGATGGGGGGCAAGGGGAGTAAGTGGGGGTAGGGAAGTTACCCAATGCACAATATGTGTGAGGCCCCGAGTGAGCGTGTGAGTGTGTTTTAGGGGGCTCCCATGGTAAAAGCCTCGTCGAAGTGCATTTACTGTTGTGGAGACCAACAAGCGCATCTGGCGCTTCTCTTCCATTTAACTTGGTGTCCTTCTTCAGCTTCCCTTGTCCCTACTCTGCCCCTGCTGCCCTATTGCCACACCCTCCCAGTGGGGGGGGTCGAGACTTTTGTTGGCTGCTCTTGGCCAGTTGCCAGGCGAAAGACAAAGCAATTGCCAAAAGAAAAATGCACTTGCGTATAAAACACATAATGCAAGAATGTAATCAAATTCTTTACTTACAATTTTTATTTTCTTCGCTAGCAAATAAAATGTGCTCTGTTTTAAACAGTATTATCAAACCGAAAAATGTACTTAAAGAAAGCAATGTGGAAGAACTTTTGCCCAAAAATTACTTTATATTAAAATTAGGTTTAGTAACGACTTAAAAACCAATTTACAAAAATAGTTAAATCACTCACCAGCTAATATGTCCCATTGTACTCATTAGAGTACCAACTTAACACAATTAATTTAGTTGCACGGATAACAAAACACTTAAGGAACTTGCGAAATATTCACAACGAAACTTAAAATGCTTGGCAACAGCAATAAAAGTAAAGTTAACCGAAACACGAAAAGATTATTATTAATTTTCGCAATTGAAAATCTATTTCAATTTGTGTGACGCAGTAATTAAAAGCTGCCGGTAGTGACTATCGATAACTAAGATCGATTGCAGTCGCAAGGAGTTCAGTAGTTCACAAAAATAGTTCAAGTGAACGTGGGGCCAATAAAAAGCCCAATATTATCAAGGCCACTCCTATTTAATTTCCCAGTAATATTAACTACACTAGTTCACAGTGATTCAGTAGAAAAAGGAACTTAAAACCAGGGACGAAGATCGTTGCTGCTTGATTTAATTAATGCCAAATTGGCCACGTGGGCGTCACTTAAATTTAGTGGTAACTAAGGTCGCAGGGGATTGAGGACTGCGCCAATATCCGTTAGTAAACGCTGTGGGGAGTGGCGAGTGTGGAGTGGGGATTTAGTGGGAGCGGAAACTGCAGCCATTTGCTGATGATGTTGATAATTTATTGGTCGAAGGGATTCGAATCTTATTTCCTACTTCAAGTATTTACACTGACATTTCTATACTACACACACACACACTGGCACACACCCACACAGAGACACTGTTATAAGGCGTATAACAAATTGTTTACAATATTTATTGTTTTGTGACTGCGACTGTGACGGCGACAGCGACGGCGACGTCGACGCCGAGTGCCAGCGACGACTGTGATGACGACAATGATGAAACGGCAAGTTAATGCCCCACTCACACCCGAAGTCAAATCGAAGTAAAATCAACGCCAAGCAGCCCCAGATTTGACCAGAAACAAGTCCAATTCTCCAATCCCCTTCCCCCCCTTCCCCTTTTCTCATTCCCAATCCCCAATTCGCAATTCGCAGTGACCAGCACCAGAGAATGGCGTCAATCCTCATTTCCGTCGACATATTTTCATTTCCTTTTACATTTACTTCGTTTCGAGCTTCCCTTTTTTTTCTTTTCTTGGCCCAGTTGCTGTTTGCTCAACGATTTGGCCAGACCTGCCCTTACCCCTCCCCTCCCCTCCACTTAACATCCTTCCGACCATTCGTCTGTCCGAAGCAAATTGTAATTCATTAAAGTTTATTGTACACCATTCTTGTTGACCTGTTTTAAGGACCTTGGCCATGGTCCAAGCTCCCAAACTCCCCCTTAGCCTCCAATTTCAACGGATCGTCCCAATATGTTGCCCCAAATATCGCAATGAAAAGTTTTTAATTTTTGCCAATATCCCAAAAAAGTATAATTAAAAATGTTTGCTTCATTTTAAAGCAAAAAACGAGTGGGAACGACTGGCATTTACCCGGTAATATGCTTTGTGGCTGTTAGTAAAAAGACTCTTGTTTGGCTCTTCTCTTTTCTACTACAGTGAAGCCAGACGCTTTAGCGAGCGCTCACTGTACAACACAGTGGCAAAAGCAAACATAGCGATTTTCTTGTAATCATTTTAAAGCTAATTATAAATTCTAATAAGCAGACGCAGTGTGTGTGTGTGTGTGTGTGTGTGTGTGTGTGTGTGTGTGTGTGTGTGTGTGTGTGTGTGCGTATGAAAATTACTTGCATTTCTCTCCAACACCCACGAATTACACAGATATATTAATGAAATTATTCAAAAACTTTTCAAACATAGCAGTTACTGTTGTTGTTGTTGTTGTTGCTGCTGCTGTTGTTCCTACTGCTGTTGTTGTCAAAATAAGCAAACAAAGCGACAACAATTCTCACACTTTGGTGCCAGCAGCTACGCAATTAATTTTACTTAACATTCATGGACACAAAATGAGGCACGTAGCCGATAATGAAAGCCGCAACAGTAACGCCCAGACACTGAAAATAATGGAGGGGGTAGTGGAGGGGAATGGGAGGCAAGGACACGCCCACACTAATTGTGCTAACAACTTGATTCCAGCTGAACGGCTTTCAACGAGCGATTGGCCGCAAAAGTCTCTGAGTCAGGACAAAAATTTGCACCACATAAAAGCGGGACCCAAAAAAGGTTTTTATGACGTCTGCACGACACGTGAGTGTGTGTGCGTGTGTGTGTGTGAATCCAAGCGTGCTTGCGTGCATGTGTATGTGTGCGTATTTCAGGGTTCGCATAAAAGTATGCTATATAATTGTTAAGGCATCAAGCAAATGCCGCAAATTTGTGCGTTTCAATCTAGGCGTATGTGTGTGTGTGTGAGTGATTGTGTGGGTGTGTTTGTGTGTGTCTGCTCATATCTTACAAAAGCTACAAACTACGAATGCTGCAGTTTCATAAATTTGAATTTCAAATTTAGCACACATAGCTCTAGACCTTGAAGCATACCCTAGACCTATCCCCACGTCTACCTCCCTCCCCTCCCTTACCCACACATACACACATACACATACACACACAGACAGCGAAACAAAGTTACTTTGCGGCAAGTTAGAAAGTTTCTTTCCCTATGCAAATTGATTTGTGTCTCGTATTTTCTCTTTCAATTTCTGCAGTTTACCTTACAATCTTAGCCTGTCACTGTGTGTGTGTGTGAGTATTTGACAAAGGTTTTATAAGCTTGACATTTTAGTTTACATTGTAAACTGCTAAATCAACACGCAACTATTAACAAGAAATATTTATTTAAATTAATTAAAATGTCGCTTGGTTTGAGCCACAAAATTCTCTCTAATACCCTTTTGTCGACCTAAAACTGTAGCTACCATTTTCAAAGTAATAAAAATGTTAACTCTAGGGTATCTAATAGGCAATAATCCTCGTCTAAGACAGTACTAGTTAAAGCAGCTACACCAGTAGTGAAACTAGAGTATTTTGCAGTCAGTAACTCGCTGTAAAAGCCTTCACTGAATAGCGGAACACTTTAAAGGAACTCAAATGATTCGAATCTAATTTTAATGTGAATAAATATCAGAGAATATAATATAAATTGGCCAAGTGTGGCATATGCGTCTATCTGGCTTAGATCGTAAATTATGCGAGTGCTGCAAACTAAATGAAAAACGTTGGCCAAAAGCGCTTCAGACGCAGTCAACCAACGAGCCATGATTTAAGCCATATGAATTTTTTATGAGCGCAAAACTGATGCCTGTGTATATATGTATGTGTGTGTGTGTGTATGTGTGGTAGTGTGTATGACAATGTTTCAGATTATCAATAAAGAAATAAGGAGTTAAAATTAATAAATCATAAATAAATGTTTGATGTTAAACTGTGGCTTAAATAAATATTAAATATTATGATTTGTGCATATCGTTGATTCAATCAACCAATGATAAACAATAACAATTAACCACATTTTCCATTTTCTTTTGCCTTTTAGCATTTCCATTACTGAACAGATGATGAGAAATATCAACTGAATTATTAAAGGTAAATAACACGTCAACAAAATGCAGCTAATTAAAATTAAACAGAATAAAGCATGTTAATTGTATGTGACACCCACATAAAACAGTGTGTGTAAACAGTAAACCAACACACACAAACACCCACACACACACACACTTAACAACTATTCTATTGTATAATTTTAATTTCAATTCATTTCATTTTCAATTAAATTTGAAATACGCCAAAGGCAAACTGTCAGTGCAAGAAACCGCTTAATAAATCTATAGATAAGTGTGTGCGGAAATTGAAAGAAGAAAAAAATATATATATACCTATATATAATTCGAATAACCGACGATTCAATACCCTTTTCTGAGTAAATCATTTTTGATTGTTAAAGAAATTTAGAACTATCATTATCATTACTATCCTTATTATAATTTATAACTATTCCCAAACCTTATTATTTTTATCACCTATATCATAATTAAAAATACTACCAATTTCATTTAAGCAATAATTTCCTCGAGCTATACGAAATTCATATACCACTTGTTATACCCTGTACCTACAGGAAACTACTTAATTAATACTAATCAAAAACACTCCAATCTGATCAAATATTAATTACAATAATTAATTTTTAATTTCCCCATAAAAAATTGCGAAATTTGTGCCAACTTAAAAAACATATAGAAGAAAAGTTATAAATATAACCAGCAAAATAGCAACAATTTAGTGTGTAATACATAAAATATATAAATAATATATATACATATAAATATAAACAAATTGTCTCTTAACCCAAATATAATTCTGATGTTAGTAATATTTAACTATTAAATGTGAGCATTTGTTGTATATTATTGTATTGGAATTAAGAATTTATTTCGTGATTCGTTTTAATTGATTTCAAATCAAAATATTAAAAAACAAAAAAATATATACGTTTGAAAACCAATCAAAAATGTTTTTTTATTTAACATACTCAAATTAAACTCGTTACTTTACTTATTTATTTACTTAAGCAAATAAGCAATTGAAGTAAGTATACAAGTTTCACAAATTTAATATAAGCCTAATCAATAGATTGATAAATACACAGCACAGAACATTGATAATTGAGCGAGTAAACTGTGCAAAGATCATTCAAAGAGAGCAGCCGTGGGGAGTACGTCACCTTGTGAGCAGTGAAACAGCGAGCACAGAGAAGTAAAGGATTTACACACGTTCACTGCGCTCGTACTATTCAGATTCCACTAAGCCGCTCTCCCCTCAATCCACACGCGTAAACTATCCCGCTCTTACTATTCCGCTCTCTCTTATTGTACTCTCTCTTCTACAATTACTTTTCGAGCCACGCTTTGGTATTGAGCGCAAGAACTATGACTGTATGAATGGCTGCGTTAGAGTAAGCGGGTGAGCGAGTGTGTGCGTGTGCCAGTGAGATGAGTGTGAAGAGTATAAAAGTGCAATGCGAAGATTGCGCATTTCAGTTCCTAGCAGACAACGCAAAGGCCAAGCGGCCATTCACTTTAATTAACGGTTAACGACTGCATCCGATTCTATGTTGACGGTTGGCAGTTGGAGGTTTGGCCTCTGTATAATTGCTTAGTAGGGGAATGGAGTGGTTGGGGGTGTGTTAGCACTGTGGGGCAAAACAGACAGAATGTCTCGCTTGTTGGCGGGTTTGTACAGTGATAACCAAAGTCATAAACAAGCGACTAAATTGCAATCTGGCTATTGAAGTGGAGGAGAGCCGGAGCCGCTGCCGCAGCAGCGATAACGCTAAAATAACTGGAGGAAAACATAAAAGAGCACACTCGACAGCTGAATACCTTAAACAAGCAACGCAGCCAACAAGCAATAGATGGCGACACTGCGGCTTTAGGCGCTCAACGCCAGAGACAGAAATAAAATTGTTTTTCACATGATCCCAACGAAAACTTTCTTTATAAAATTCTATAATGGACATAATTTAATCGGTGGGTTACAAACGCAAGTACAAAGCTAGCAAACTCCATTTGACACATTTTCGCTGCCTGTAAAGTATAATAATACGCCGAGATATTGAGATCCATTCGCATTTGGCCAGCCACTTCGTACTGTGTTAACCCGGCCTAATAAAAACCCCCACAAAGAACGAATTTTATTACAAAGAAATGTGAAATGGTTTTCCACTTTTTTTTCGCGTATTTTGTTGCCTGATTAAAATGTAATTAATGCCATTTTGCACCAAAAATTATAAGTACAAAAATACATTTATTTATATCTTATCGCTGGACATGCGCGAGGCCTTTACTGTGAATCATAGCGACTGAAAGAGCCAGAATCGAATTTACATAGAATACCCAAAACATAAAATAATAATAATAATAATTTAAAGCCTTAAAACGTAAACAAAAGAAGGGAGTTATTAAAAATGGATACTGGTCCGATGTTAATTGCCTTGGCTTTCATTTGTTTCTTCCTCTTCTTTCTGCGCGTAAGTTAATTGCAATTGTTATTATTATTATTATTATTATTATTCGTTAATACATTTGACATTCAATTGCAGATACTTATGATTGCCCATCGCTTCTACATGCTACCTAAGCTCAATGAGGAGGAGGAGGTGCAGGAGGCACACACCGAGCAAGGTGAGTGAGCGGG
Source organism: Drosophila cardini (assembly GCA_018903735.1). Taxonomy (NCBI): domain Eukaryota; kingdom Metazoa; phylum Arthropoda; class Insecta; order Diptera; family Drosophilidae; genus Drosophila; species Drosophila cardini. The sequence continues at coordinate 8,695,314 of JAEIGM010000001.1, read as the reverse complement.
ACATAGAAAAAGAAACAGAGAGAGAGAGAGAGAGAGAGAGAGAGCGACTATAATCATCGAATGTTTAAGCTCTAAAACTAGTGATGAGACTTTCGTCGTGCTTTCGTTGTGTGAAGCACAAACCTTATCAGTTTTTCAGTGTGTTAAGTTTATCTTGATAACGTTGTTTTCATTGACAATAATTTCAACACCTTCTTAGCGCCCTAAATCATCCCAAAAACTGAAGAGTATTTGTTTGAAACGAAACAGAAAATGGGACAAAAGCTTTTTAGCGTAAATCTTCTAAGAGATCTACTGTGAGTAGAACATATAATCGCACACTAGCTAGTTTTGTACTATATATCTTTCTAAAAAATCAAAAGCCCATCTCTAAACCAAAAATAATGATAATAAGTAGCGTATTCGGCATAGAAAAGTCACCATAAATCACAAATTCACATATTTTTGTGCGACATTTGCACACATTTATCATAGTGCCTCATTAGATAAAGACGTTGGTGGTGTGGATGGTTGTGTGGGTGTCACCCCCTTGCAGAAAATCAATTGCAAACACCTCAGTCTCAATACAATACACACACCAATACATTGGAAATACATAGGGAACTTAAGCCCAGGCTAGTCAGTGGTTTTGTCAGCTTTATCAGCTAATGATTACAAAGCAAATATGTGAGCTGTGCCCATGGATGACTGGGCCCAGTGTCCCATCGATTTGATTTTTTTTGGACTTACCATAAGAGTTCAGTTTGAGCGAACACTTTGAGCGAATCGAGACACTTCCTTCGTTGGTCGGTCGATACCAAGTGAAGAACACATACGAATGGCACCCACTGTAGCGCCAAATGTGACAACCACCGAGGCCAGCATTTTGCTGAGCTCCGTTACGGCTAATTATAATTTCAATACTTCCACCACAGTAGCATATTCCGGTTACGGATCGTATAATGTCACAGTATATTATCCAGATCCGGAGCCGTATGTCTATTTCTATTCCGGCTACGCTTTCTATGTCGTGCTCTTTGTTATTTGCATCATAATTTTCCCACTTGCTGTGATAATGGTAATATTATCAAGTGTTATCTATTTAATATCAAATTAATCTATATTCCAAATCTATGCAAAGAACGCGATGCAACGCAAGCGGCAGGAGAACGCACGCCGTTTAGTCCAGCAAAGGCAACTAGGTAATTAACCAAACCAAATTTGTACTTTAATCAAATGTCAATAGTCAATTGTCCAGTTAGAGCACCTGTTTGAGCGCTGCCAAAAAGTTAAAGCTAATCAGACCCAGGTAGAGGTAGTAAACATTCAGTTTGAATAGCTCCCAACGTTCGCTGAGGTTCAAACGCCAGCGTTTCGATGCTCCCGTTTGCTGTGTCCGCTGCTCCGCATAGGAGGACTGAACACAGCACTTGGACATGGCCAAGAAGGCAGTCATGCGATTCTGTGTGCGTAACGTGGACTCAATGCTGCGTATCAGATCATTGGTCTTCAGTATGAGCAGCATCTGGCGATCCACCTGCTCCAGCACATCCGAGATGTGCGGCAGCACCAGCGACGTGTTGCTCTGCAGTGTGTTTTTCTGTAGAACATGAAATGGGGATTATAAGATATCGTAGTGTTTACTGTCCAAACTCACCTCTTCTTTGGAATATTTAACTTTGGTGATGCCCTGCATAAGCGTTTCCCAGGGCCGACCCGTCACCATGCAGACAAACAAGCCGTACAGATCACCCGTAATGCCCAGCTGTTCACTGTGCGTACGCATCGCCTTGCGATCCACCTTCAATATGCTCAGCCAAAGCTTTGAGTATTCATAGCGGAATTTATCGGTCAAATTGGCATAGAGTCCATGATCGAGCAAAACGATTTCCAGTTCGTTTTTGGCCGTCTGACGTACGAGTATATTACCGGGATGTGGATCGCTGTGAACAAAGCCCGTGGAGAAGATCATTTCTGAGTATAGTTGGCCGATTTTGTTGGCCACTGCGAATGCATCGATCTTGTTGCGTTTAATGTAATCCAAATCAGTAACATGACCCCCCTCCAGATACTCCATTACCAGCACTCGCGACGAACTCAATTCCCAGTAGATTTTTGGAACACGTAGCCAACTAAATTTCTTAAACTGTCCAGCCAGCTTCTCAGCATTCTTTCCCTCGTTCAAAAAATCCAGTTCGATGGGAAGATTCTGTGTAGGATACGGAATTTAAATCAAGTGTGCCACTTAGTTTATTAACTCAACTGCAACTCACCTTTTTGGATTCCTCGACAAGCCATTGTATCTTAAAGTCTGGAAATATGCGTGCCAATATCTTGACAGCGAACTCCATGGTCTTCATGTCCACCAGTGAGTTGCCCTTTACATATGGATGTTGAACCTTAACAGCCACAATTTCGCCCGTCTTCAGACGCGCCTTGTGCACCTGGGCCAGGGAGGCGGTGCCCAAGGGCTCACGCTCAAAGCTTTCGAAGAGCTCGTCGGGATCACGTTTCAAATCCTGTCTAATCACTTTGTACAAATCCTCAATGGGATTCTGTGGTGCGTCCGAGTGCAACACCTTCATTGTATTCACAAACTCTTTGGGCAGCAGATACTCGAGGGCGCCAATGTGTTGGCCCACCTTGATATAGACACCTTTGTTAGTGCATATCAGCTGGAGCAGCTTCTCGGCGGCAATCTTGTGCACACGACTCTTCTCCGCTTTGTACTCGGCTGTCGTCTTGTCCCACTCCCTGTAGAAGAGCTCTCGCTTATAGGTGAGCACCACATCCACGACGGCGCAAGCCGAACGTGAAAGTCGCACGATTCCCAGCGAATTGAGGTCATAGTCGTTGGTGCGTAGACTCAGTGCGGTGCTGACGGTGGCTGCTCCAAGGGCTCCAATGGCAAGCACGCGTCGCAGCATCTATGGCAGCTATGGTAAAGTAACTGTTCCAAAGAGATGACAAAGTAGAACTAAATTAGTTTCAATCGTTTTGCACCTTAGCACTTTGCCCACCTGTGGGCATTGAACCGTGAAGTCAACAGGTTGTCAGACAGCATGAATGTCAATTAACCTTTGAACCCTCAGCCGTAAATAGTTCTAAACCATTAAAGCTGATAAAAAAAAGGTATTATGCTCATTATGAAGTTGCTTTAATGGCCACGAAAAAATACATTGGCAAGAAACTTTCACTCATACGATTGAACTGCCAAAATTGTTCCAAAAGTTATTTATCGCACGTTTAACACTTTGTCAACGGTATTGTCATTAACCAATCGGTTGTCTTTGGCTCAAAAAACCTGTTGCAGCTGCATTGAGTCATGTTTTACATGTGTACACAGTACAGCACTTTCACCATTCATACACGAGTCCAACGTCAGCGTTTGCTTGGCTTAAATTATATAAATGCTCAATGCCAGCGATCCTCTTGGGTTACTCAATGGTTCTTGTGTAAGCAGTTTTAGTACATATGTTTAAGCTAGCGGGAACAATGTGAGCACGATTTAAAGTAGCTGCTGCTAACACTTACACTTACAATTACACTAAATTAATAAAAACAACTTTAAACCTGAGACCGACGGACAATTGCGCGCAACTGAACGAACAATCAGCTGTTGCAGACCTGTACGCAGCTCGGGCGAGGCATGCATGTTATCGATAACACAGTATGGTATAAATTTTGGTATTAAATCGATTATCAGCAAGCACACAATAGAAAAATTCAAAAAGCAATTGAACACAGATAGTGTTATCACTTTCATACTATGTTAAATGCGTTTTTAATCCCTTCCCACTCCTTAGCTCGTCGGCAAATGGAAGCTAGCATATCCAACAATAATCTAACCACTGATGGCCCAACCAGCGTTTGTATTGAGACCCAAAACGACATGACCATATTGCCCAAGAATATAGACTTGCCGCCCAGCTATGATGAGCTTAACTACCCCCATGATGTGAAACAACCGGGTAGTCTTGGCGCCTCAATGCTGACCATTAACACCAATTTGGAGTGCAGCAATCCCAATCTGGCAGCAGCAATGGATGAACCACCACCGGATTACATTGAACCCGGGGCAAGTGCCACAACCACAACAACGACAACCACAACGGTTGTGGTCACAGGTGCCGTGCCACGAATCTAACTGAACATATAGTTCAAATTAAATAAAATATAAATAACACACGACAACCGCATTGAAGAACACTTTGTTTTCTTAAATATAATATGTTTTCTTAAATGTAATAATATATAAACCAAAAACTTCAATTTTAAACAATATAAATTATACTTAATACAGAACAAACACAAAAAAATGAGCTTCGAACTGTAGAAAAGAAAACGAAATTAAAGAATAATGAAATTCGAAAATCTAGCAACGTAAGATTTCATCCAACTGTGGCCCAAATCGGCCATATGGATCCTTAGGTAATATAAGAATATCATCACACCACGAATACCCAATAACACGATTCTGAATTATTTTCTTAAACGCTGGATTCTCGTGGACCAGATCACGATAGTTATCATTGGATACAATTGCTGCATTGCGCTCATAAGCCAACTGTAGAATAAAACTAAAAGCACATGGGATTAAAGGGATTTAAGATTAGGGAGGATAATTCCATCACTTACCGATCATCGTAGCTGATACTTTGTTGATTGAGTACATTTTTACACGGCGTAAGTACAATTTTCTTTTCCCTCTGAAGCTGATCGAGTAGCTCCGGATTTGACGACTTGTTGGGATTACGACGAAATGATGGAATAACAACTTTCACATCGTGGCCCATTTTTTCAAAATAGTCCACACAATATTTGATGCCCTCAACGGAGAAGACATTGAAGCCATGACTGAAAAATAAATCAAGTAGGATAACTCCTTGGGAATTAGTTTGAGGGGCATAAAATCGGCTTACCCAAAGGCTACATTGCTGCCATCTATAATAATAGATCTCTTGTTTGGATTGGCGGTGATACTTGTGCCCGGATTGTATGTGTTGCTATTGTAATCATCCAATTTTTTGCGTTCCGTTGAGGTAAAAAGACTTTCGTTCATACGCTTTATAACCTTTGGCGTTGCCTGAACTTTAGGTTGCTTTTCTCTTCGCACACGCTTTGGACTTGGCGCACCATTCACTGACAGCGGTATAAAGTCGTCTCCTTCCTTACAATCTTCTATTAATATAACACTATCGTCTAACACAACACTGGGCTTTTGAGGTTCCACCTTTACATCTTTTAGATGATTATTTTCTTTACTCGGAGCTTTAATGGCATCCTCTTTTATATCACTTGCTTTTGAATCATTCGTTTGGTAGGATAAACCGTACTGGGCTACTTTGTCGATGATAAAGCCACTAGTCGTTGGAATGTTATCATTGGAATCCGTATTCGATTTTAAGGAAACTGATTCATTATCACTAGAATCATCCAAAATGCTTATGTTATCCACAAACGAGTCCAAGACAATACAGTCATCATCACTGCTCTCAATCTCCTCAATGTCCTCCATCATTTTGCCTTCATCGGCTTGTGGTTTAGGCTGTCTTGCACGTGTTTTAATCTGCTATAATTAATGGAATGTAAGTCGAGTAAATAATTGTTTTTTATGTCTAATACCTGTTGCTGTTGCCTTCTTAGTGCCGTGGCCTTAGAGGAATTCAACTTCCGTGGGGAATGACCGTTCAAGGGATTCCTTGGAGCGCTCATTGCTCGACGCTTCAACGAATTGGCCAACTTCTGCGAGTAATTGAACTTATTCTCTTTGGTCTTTGGGTGACGCAAGCGTTTAATAGGTTTCTAGAATCAAAAAGATATCATTAACACATAATTCAACTTTGTTACTTTATAAAACTCACCTTAACAGTCTTGTCCTTAAATTTCTGAAAGTGTTGCTGATGTGGCGCCATCGTGGATCTGTTATCGTTGTTATTAATAAGCTATTTTCAGACAGAAATTATGTGTTTGTAAGTGTGATTATGATATATTTGTATAATAGTTGGACTAAATCAAACAGAATTAGACTCTTTTTCCAGTGTACTTACTGCGATTCGATGTGGTTTTTATTTGTTTTCAAAGTGCTTGGTTGAGTAAAACATACAAGTTTGTTATTGGTTATATATACACATCAACTTTATTAATATTGATTTGCAGTGTTCACAAAACAGGCCAGTTGCTTACGTATATGACTGTATATCTGTATATATATGTATATATATTTTTATGGTATATTATGTAAAAGCTGATGCAATTTATGTTTATACCTAAACCGTATTTATATTGCTAGACAACTATACTTGGAATTAAAAACGTTGATTAATTAAATTATCGATGGTTCTTGTCTGATTGCAAAATTCGGCTAGCTAAGATCTTCTAGATCACTTATTAGCAAATCTTCGAGTGAATTCTCTCAAATCCATCAATGTTACCCTTTAGTTACACCAAATATCATGCATATTTAGTTATATTTGTATATAGAAAAATGTTGGATTAATAGACAATTATATTGAGCAGACATAGCCCTTGTTATCGATCCACTGCAATCCATAAAAGAATCATTTACTTCTTCAACTCTTGGATTTCATTCCGTATGTTGGTACGGGCCAGCTCTTCATACTTGTCGTGATATTCGGGTGTAGAGAATATACACGGTATGATCAAGAGTGTTTCTAGAACCTTAACCCGCATAGTCCTGTAGGTTTCATCATCCAGATTGGCGTACTCATGGCGCAACAGTTGTGTATAGTGTTTATACTCCTCTGGCGGTGCGCTGGCCATAACAAAATACACGATTAATAGGTTTCGAAGTGTTTTAAATATTTACACACATACGCCAGGACAACCAGATCGACATCCTGCAACAAATTGGCCTCGTCATCATTTGACCAAGTTAATTCATTATCCGGTGATTTGCGTCCCAGTAAATTACAAATCAGTGACTTGGCGTGATCCTATTACGACCAAGAGTATTTTTTTGATCAATGCCTTGTAAATGGGAACAATTGTACTGTACTCACATCCTCGATCATGGCATCGCGACAGAATTCCTCAAATACCTCGCAATTTTCATCAACACAGCTGCGATTGCCATCGAAGTGATAGTACTGGAAGAAAGCAGCCAATACGATGCTTGGAGAGCAGTCAGAAAGATGCGAATGCTTGCGCTGCATCATTTCCTGCCAGTTGTGATAGGCGCGCGTTGGACTGTCCTCGCTCAAGTGCTCCTCAATGCGTGCGTACCAGGCATTGGTAACATCTTCGGGGACATCGTAGTGAGCGCAAACATTTCGCCAGATTTGTTCCATTGCTTTGTTTTGATTATCTTATTATTCACTATTCACTTATTTATTTTTTGGTGGGCTTGTTGCACTTTTTGGCCACTTAAATGTTTAAAAGAATTCGCGATGATTCAATTTGCTGCAAATTGTATCTGTAGCTCGCACGAAATTTTCACACAAATTTTTTTTTGCGTTAGAGGGGACTTGGCGTCTGCGCAGAGTTTTGCCTGCAGAGTATACCATAGCACCCCAAAGTCACAAAGAGCCCCAACATAAACCGACCCATGTTTGTAATTTGAATTTACAAATAAACAACAAAAGTTTAAAATGTACTTACGTTGATATTGCGCGTTAAAGGCGCGGGAACAGGAAGCGTTTCAGAAGTCATGAGTCCTCGACACGTGCTCGTTTCGGGCAGGAGAATGTTTGATTTCTTTAATTTGCGCGGCGAATTTTTACTCTTTTCATTCATTTGTCGGTGTTTGTTCCTCATAACTCTTCTCCGCGATCGTTTCTTATTTTTTCTTCCCATTAATTTTATGTTTAAAACTGCAGTACGCTCAATTATAAATGCGCTGCTCATTTACAAACAGTTGAACAGCTGATCGGCGTTGCCACCACGGCAGCAAAAGGAGAGAGCGAGAGTTTAGTAGCGCTTGCCACATATTTTAATAAATACATATTTACTTTATTTTTAACATGATATATGTGTTATTTGACAAACATCATATTCGTTAATTGCATAGCACAGACAGATAAGATATTAAATTAGGTGACCAGCATACTGGGCTCATTACGACATGATATTCCCTTATTTTGAATGAGTTGGCAGCTCTGTCCGTGAAATGTCAGAAGTACTTGTGAAAGTAATCATATTTTAATCTTAATTTTACATTATTTGTTCAAATAAGTTATTAGTTTCAAAAATTGTGGAATTGAAACGGTGTCAAAACCGTTCTATAGATTTCAACGTTAAGCCGGTAACCGCTGTGGGACCGTAAGTTGATAATTCTAACAATGTTGGCACTTGTAGTGCGAGTATCGCCTGATTTGTTGCCCTTTGTTCCATGTTTCAACATTTTACTCCCATACCACACAGGTAAATATGGACGTGGAAAAATCCAGTAGCAGCTCATTCGAAGACCTCACCAATGCTGAGGATACGAAGGACATACGTGCGGCACAGGCTGCTACAAGTGTCTCCGAAGCACTAGCTGAGAGAGCCGATGCAAAACTTGACGATAATGATGACAACGCAAAGACGGACGCGGAAGTAATCGAAGATGATGTGGATGAAGGGAACGAGGGGGAGGAGGACGTGTGTGATATCTTGGGAAACAAGCAGCTGATAAAGCGCATCATTAAGAAAGCGCCTGCCAGTGCAAAGCGTCCCAACCGTGGTGATTTAGTAACCATAACATTCACCGGGAAGCTACAAGATGGCACCATTGTGGAGCAAGAGGAACGATTCCAATGCCACGTGGGCGATTTCGAAGTGATCCAAGGTTTGGACATGGTCTTGCCCATGATGCATGTGGGTGAACAGGCGCAAATCGAAGTTGATCCACGTTTTGGCTATGGCACCATTGGCCTTAAAGCAGAAAATTCGACCGAAATCATTATAGCGCCAAATGCTCAGGTTAGCCATAAAACAAAAACAATCTTCAAATGTTCTGATAAAAAATAACATAATTATTACAGCTTATCTACGATGTAGAATTGTTGGATGTTAAATACGAAGACTTTGCGGACCTAAAGTCATTCGAAGTGCTACGCAAATATGGGTAAATTACATCACAATATATATAAAACAATATATTGTTAATATATAATTGCTATACAGTGCCAGGAAAAAGGAACGCGCCAACTACTTTTACAAACGTGTGGAATACAACAACGCTATACATCTCTACAGACGTGCTCTGGACTACTTGGATAATCGTGATGGTGATCCGGAGGCTGAATTTGGCAAGGAGGACTTAGAGGTGAATAGAAAGCAACTAACAACCTCATTTATAGACCTAATTTCGTAACGTTTATGTGGACAGTTATCAAACAGTGACTTGCAGAGCCTTTTAGACGATCGTCTCATTGTCTATAACAATCTGGCTATGGCCCAAATCAAAATTGGAGCATTTGATGCCGCATTACAGTCCGTGGAGCACGTGTTGCGGTGCCAGCCCAACAATCCCAAAGCTTTATACCGCAAGGGCAGAGTAAGTGGCACAAGTCGAACATTTGACCTCCATTAACCCTGCTCTTTATGTCAGGTGCTTGAGGGCAAAGCAGATACACAAGGTGCTATTAAGCTGTTGCAGAAGGTAGCTACATTGGAGCCAGATAATCGTGCTGTTCAATCGGATCTGGCTCGACTATTCATTAAGGCCCGCCGCGAGGAGCATAACGAAAAGGAAATGTATCAGAAAATGTTGGGACAGGCCAAAAAAATGGAACAAACGACTGCTGTGAGGCAAAAAACACCTTTGGTGGACAATTCCAAGGTATGATATTGTTTATAACATCCTATCACCATAATAATTCATGAATTATATTCCATTTTAGCTTAAACTTCTTGGCTTCTTGATGGGTACCATATTAATTGGTGTCGCTGGCGTTGCCATTTACCGTTATAAGTACTGAAGCGAACTAAACTAACAAAAATAAGAAACGAATTGTAATTGGAACTACTGAGTACTTTAAGCAATTGAAATGCATTTTTGAAAATATGGTACACATACATAAAGCGAAATTATTAATGTTGGAAACGATGGTTGCTTACTTCTAATGATGTCTTTTGTTATATAACTAACTATAATTACTATGCACACTTTCTTATAGTAAAAGTTATGACAAAGGCTATGGTTTTTGGATAATTTTAATTTTAAATCCTAATTTTAATCAATTATTTTGCGAAATATACATACATTTACCCTGCCTTTTGAACAATATAATGTACAAACAATGAGCTTCAATTTATTTTATTTTCCTTTTAAACAAATATGCCAGAATCAAATAGATAAAAAAAAAAGTGTACCCAAAACGATACGAGTGTACCAAATTTGGAAAGTACCAAAATCGTAAACTGCTATTGACCGCGAAGAAAAACTAGGGTGGCCGTGATATTATTTACTTGAGCCATTTTAATGAAGCCCCCTAAGTGCCGTTGCAGCCCTGGAACGCGTTTAGGTCAAATAAAGTGTGTTTTGTTTGCTGAATCATTTTCGCAGCGCCGCAACATTTAATTTTAATTGGATTGCACAGAATCAGTTGGAATCGATCTATATAATTGTGTGCAGTGTTTAATTTCACAAGTTATTACGTTTTAGTTAGTTGCAGTGAACATGCATAAGTCTCTGCTACTGTTAGCTCTATGCTTAGCCCTTGTCTGGGCAAACGAAGAGAATCCAAAACTCTTACGAGTGCCGTTAAATAAATTCCAATCGGCTCGCCGGCATTTTGCTGATGTCGGCACTGAATTGCAGCAATTGCGCATTAAGTACGGTGGTGCTGGAAGTCCTGCGCCAGAACCACTCTCAAACTATTTGGATGCCCAATACTATGGTCCAATATCGATTGGTTCACCTCCGCAGAATTTCAAGGTAGTTTTTGATACAGGCTCCTCAAACCTGTGGGTGCCCTCCAAGAAGTGTCACCTGACCAATATTGCGTGTCTGATGCACAACAAATACGATGCCAGCAAATCGTCATCTTACAGCAAGAACGGCACCGAATTCGCGATACACTACGGTTCGGGCAGTTTGTCCGGATATCTATCCACCGACACGGTCAACATTGCTGGACTGGACATCAAGTCTCAGACATTCGCCGAAGCATTAAGTGAGCCCGGTCTAGTCTTTGTCGCCGCCAAATTCGATGGTATTCTCGGTTTGGGCTACAGTTCCATATCTGTCGATGGGGTGAAGCCTCCATTCTATTCTATGTACGAACAGGGCCTGATCTCACAGCCTGTGTTCTCTTTCTATTTGAATCGCGACCCTAAGGCACCAGAGGGCGGTGAAATCATCTTCGGTGGCTCCGATCCCAAACATTATCACGGCGACTTCACCTATTTGCCAGTCACACGTAAAGGCTATTGGCAGATCAAAATGGACTCGGCCAAAATGAATGATTTGGAGCTCTGCAAGGGCGGGTGTCAGGTGATTGCCGACACTGGTACTTCCCTAATCGCTGCGCCCGCCACAGAAGCTACCTCAATTAATCAGGCCATTGGTGGCACACCAATTGTGGGTGGACAGGTAATATTGAGAGTTTAACTATAAACCTGAGAGCAACTAACTAAACCGTTTCCTTTGTAGTACGTGGTTTCCTGTGATATGATTCCCAATCTGCCGGTGATTAAGTTTGTGTTGGGTGGCAAAACATTTGAATTGGAGGGCAAGGATTACATTCTACGCGTCGCTCAGATGGGCAAAACCATTTGTCTATCCGGCTTCATGGGCATGGACATACCGCCACCAAATGGACCACTCTGGATTCTTGGCGATGTCTTCATTGGCAAATACTACACCGAGTTCGATATGGGCAACGATCGTGTGGGCTTCGCCGATGCCGCTTAGAGCGTTAGCCAAGATATAAACTAAATCTATTTTATTATACTATATATTCATATATTATGTGCACCTGTATGATCTTGTGAAAGTTTTGTAATTCGACAGACTTATTTTCTTGCAATTGAGAAATTAAAAATAAAAGCAATTATAATACTAGACTATATAAACTATATATTTAATTAGTTATTAGTTAGTCAGGGCTATTGCTTATAATGCAGTTAATTATTTGTATGCACCTGTATGGTCTTATACTTGTTATATTTTCTTGGAAATAACAAACTGAAAACTAAAGCAAATACTATGCTAGACTGCATTAAGAGTTTGCTTTGTCTGATTGTTATTGTTAGTCATGCGAGTGGACTTTTGTTTATCAAGCAGTCAATTATTATTGTATATATTTTTTTTTGCTCTTACTTTTATTTTGATAAGGTCTCTTCTCTACCCTTCTAGAGGCCATCAACGTATTCATTTCACATTGGCAACAAAACAAAAACAAAAATTAAATAAAATACAATCGCTTGGCTTATGTACAAGTTTATGTGCTGCAATCATTTAAATAATGAGCTTTGCTGATAGCAAAAAGCTGAACACACTACACTGTGCTACACAGAATTCAATTCAAGAAGTTAGAGCTTCTTTTTTACAAATAGTTTTTTATTTTATTTAAGAAAAAAATATAATGTTGGGTATTCCACATTATAAGCTTAGTATTAATATTGATAAGGTTTTTACAATACATTTTTGGATCGCTCAGTGTTTGTTATTTGCTATATGCTATTTATGATTAATTGCGATTAGCTAAGCTAAAACAAAAAACAAAAAATTATTAAGAAAACTAAAATCAAAACAATATTTTTATTTGTATAGGCCACTGGGTTAGGTCGATGACTTCCGCGTGTAGTTGGAAAGACGTCAGCATAGTGAAACTGATACGAATTGGATCAGGGTGAATATGCCATAGCCATGGCGTACTTTCGTGCAACGCTCTAAACTTAGTACATATTAACATAGCATAGTGTATGATTTATCAGAATAACACTCGCACTTTGTACTTAATTTACACGCAATTTATGATTTGTGGCTGGGAAGGAAGGAGTAACAATTGGGTATTTCTTGTGCTAAACAATAATAAATATGATGATAGAAGTAGTAGGTAAGACAACATTTAATACTAGGCAAAAACAAAGTTAGTAGATCTCTAAAAATATATGTATGTATATAAACTATGTATATAATTTAAGGCCGTTGGTAAGAATCGTTACAGTTTTTCGTTTACGTTTCATTTACGCTTCACATCGGCCAGATCAACAGCTGGATTTGTTGGTGGTTCACTGTGTTGGCGGTGTACGGTTGTGGTTGTCGTTTCACCGGCAGCAACATTCACATCCGTTTTAATTTCCACCGATTCCGCTGTATTTAGATTGGGCAACTCGTGCTCATCGTCTGATTCGGTGCTCTCGCGTGGTATTTGCAACGATGGTGATCGCGACGGCATTGGCGATGGCAGGTGTCCACTACTGACTTTGTATATATCACAGGTCTCGTTGACGTACCGATTGAATACGTCCGGTTTATCCGCATAAACATGATGACCGGCGCCGGTTACAATTTTGATATCGACCATGCTAGTGCCGCGTTGTGATTTGATTTTCTCCCCTGACGATGAATCGATCCAGCTGCGTGATCCGTAGATGAATGTGATAGGTATATCGCTGCGTACATCCTTGATGCGATGAATCATCGGATGCTTGGCCCAGCCAAAGGATTGCATCATGCTATGAAATGCCGATTCACCCGTTGGGCTCTGAGCATTACACTGATGTATATACTGTGGCAGCAGATTGATATCCTCCTCGATAGTGCTCTGGAATTTACGCATTATATCTGGTCGCGTTTTCTGCACCACCCACTGACCAAATGGACCAGCGGCACGCAGTGCCCAGAGTGGATTCAGTGGCGTCAGCACGCGGGCAATTGCACGCAGCCACAGTGGTATCTGTTTGGTTGTCGTTGAGTCTGGTGGCTTCTCGGGGAAACCCCAGGGATCGGCCAGTATTAGATGGCGTACACGTTCAGGATAACTCAGCGCATAGCTGGAGGCAATGAAGCCGCCCATGGAGTGACCCAGCAGTATCATATCATTAATGTTCATCTCACGGCGCCACTCCTCCACCGACTTGACAAACTGCTTCTCACAGACCAGTGCTTCCTTGGCAAAATTTGGCCTCGAACTGCGACCAAAGCCAAGCACATCCATAGCATGGACGGGACGATCCTTGGCAAAGCTATCCAAATTCATCACCCACAGTGCCACGCCAGCGCCAAGGCCGTGCAGCAGCACCAGCGGCACTTCCTTGGAGTCCGTGTTCATGCTGACCGTCCAAATTTTATCGGTGTCGCCCACGGCCGGTCCAATGTCCACAAAGTAGCCGCGATATGGCAGCTTTAGATATGATAGAATCTTCTTCTCAACGGCACGCAGCATTGTTGGTGATGTGGATGTCCAGTTACATAACCATTGCCAGAGTATGAAACCGTTATTTTTTGGAACCTGAAATTATTTTCAATCGAGTTTAACGAGAATTTTACACAAAATCCATCATAAAAAAACAATAAATGACAAAATATGAAATTCCCATACATATCATATTTATTTTATTCTTAACAGAAAAAAAAACTACTACAGTGCTGGACAAAAGTATTGTCAGGCTGTAATTATCTGGTATGCTCCATATTGTCATACAATTAAATACCAACTTAAGCAGTACAGCTGTCAATACGTCTACCAAGCACTGTGTAATTAGTTTAATAATAGCATATGCTTGTATTCTCACAACCCGTTCACTACTTTTTGGTTTGACTGTAATGCTGCTACTACTTATGTTGCACTTTGTACTCTGATAAACCCAGTAATTGATCTATTTACAAGTATTCTACGATTAGAACTTCGAAAACCCGGAAGTGTCTGTAGAATTTGAAGATGGGCGTAGATTATCTAACGGCACTGTGATCACATCCATTCGAAACTGCGCAATAAACAAATACAAACGACAATTTGTTGTAATTTGTTTTTTCGAGTTGATTACAATCAGCAAATGGAAGGAATTCAAAGGGTTAACAATCTGTTGGGCTGCTTACCTCAATGTCCATGCTGTGTGCCTCGACAGCGTTTACATCGACGCCATCAGCGTTTGGCAATGATAATGTGCCGCTCATTTAGTTATTGTTTTTTTTTTATGTTTCTGAATGTTTGCCAAGAGAGCGAGAGAATAATTAGAATATTTCTAGCGGGCTGACACAGCGCTGCAGCATTTGGTGTAAATCTGAGCTAAAATGCCCCTTTCACCGTGACTGTGTTCGTTTTGTGTCGAGTAGGGATGACTATTAAGTTTCTTTTAAACTAAGCAGCTGATTTTATGCCTCCTGCCTATTATGTACAATCTTTTCTAATGGTGAAATACTGGATTGTTGTCATTTATTTATATGAAGCTCACCTAAAAAAAAAACAGCACTGAGCTAACAGCTGTTCATCTCACTTGCAGCCCTGGACGAATATTTGCCCTATTTGGTATTAGTTTTGGCACACAAAATACAGCCACACTTTTTGAAGATACCAACAACAAATGTCGATCAACGGCACGCAAGAGATGCGCATATTTTCAGTCTTTTTCGAGTTCGAAAAGTACTAAATCTAAAACTCACTAAGAAGAAAATCGCTGCCAGCCGTTATAAATATGTTTAAATACAAAAAACTAAAGTTAGTAAAGTAATTTTTAAGAATGCAATTTTTTTTCATTACAGGGTATCTATAACCAAAATGTTCAGCTCTATGGCGCACATCCCTAGTACGCTGATCTCTGCGTGTGTATCCAATCGGTATATTTTGCGGTGCTGAAAATACGGTCACCCGAAATATACCAACCATGTGAGCGAGCCGGGAGGGACATTCGCCTCTGTACTTTTCACGCAAAATGGACGGAATTAACAAATACAACGAATTTGTGGCACTACACAAGCCACAGCTAAAATCCTCGTTGGTGCCGGTGCATTTATGGCCAGCTCTTTACCGTAAGTTGACTACAGACTGCTTTGATGCCGGCGAAGCATTGCAATTAATGCTAATCGATTACGATGAGGACGAGGACGCAAATGAGGGTGATGGTGCTGACGATGACAACAGTACCCGGCCAGTGTTTGCCCTGGAGGTGGCAAAGGAGGAAGGCATCAAGGCAAGTGATCCACAGGCCATTTATTTGATAGATCATGCCTGGACATTTCGCATGAATACCGCCCGACAGCAGTTGGAACAATATCCTCAGCTGGCGGATCGTTTGTCTGCCATCACTGGCGTTGATCTGGAGAACGAGCAACGCATTGACAAGATACTGCGACGCCTGTGGAAATATTGTCATGCCTATTCCATTGCCAGCGAAGGATTGTCGGACGAGGAGCGCATGCCCATTTGGTATGTGATGGACGAGGTCGGTTCGGCAGTCAATCATTCAGATACACCGAATTTCCGACTAGTGCCGCTTCTGCATCTCAACACTCAGACCACGTACAGCATACTGTTTCCCATCCAGGATTGTGAGCAGGGAAGTCCTGTGACCCGTGACTTTGTCGAGTATGTTTCAAAGGACTCACCACAGCGTTCGGCTCTATTGCTGCCCTGGAGGGAAACGGATCTAAGCAGCGAAAGCTTCGTTCAAGTGGAACCAAGTGCCGAATACTTTACCAGCGGTCACATACCGGAGACCTATCCAAAGGAAGATGACACAACAGTGCAGGCGTTGCCTTCCTGCTGCAATCCATTAAAGGTTTATGCCGAGTACGACGTGGTGCGAACACATCTTACAGCTCCCGAGTTCGTGCTGGTCGACAGCAAGGAGGAGGCCGATGTGCTCTGGCTTACCAGCCACTATAAGAATTTTGCTGAGCTCGCTGTGGATTCCCCGCACAAGTTTATCAATCAATTCCCCTTCGAGTATGTCATCACCATCAAGGATTTGTTAAGCATTGTGGGACGCCGAGCGGCGCTGGAACATCACAATGCCAAGACGCTGGAGACATATCCATCCTGGTTGCCCACCACTTACAATCTGTCCACGGAGCTGCGGGAGTTCGTGGCCTACTATCAGCAGCGTGCTGCTAAAGGATTGGATAACCATTGGATTATTAAACCCTGGAACTTGGCACGCGGCCTGGACACGCACATCACAGACAACATAAAACAGATTGTTCGCCTGCCCGCAACTGGACCAAAGATAGCACAAAAGTACATCGAACATCCGGTGCTGTTCCACAGGGATGAGCTCAACGCTCAGGTCAAGTTCGATATACGCTATGTGATACTGGTGAAACGAGTAAAGCCGCTGGAAGCGTATGTGCATCGCAAGTTCTTCTTGCGCTTCGCCAATCGTCCTTACTCGCTGGATCACTTTGATGACTACGAGAAACACTACACTGTGATGAACTACCAGGAGCAGGCGCAACTGCATCACATTAAATGCGATGACTTCCTCAATATGTGGCAGCAACAGTATCCCCAACATGACTGGACGCAGGTGGAGCAGCAAATCTGTGCTATGCTTCACGAGGTGCTCCTATGCGCCAGCAAAGCGCCACCTCCATGTGGTCTTGCTCCCTGCGCACAATCCCGGGCTCTCTATGCCGCGGACATCATGCTGGACTGGACGGACAGTCAGCGGGAGCAAGAAGTTATGCAACCCAAATTACTGGAGATCAACTGGACACCGGATTGCAAGCGTGCCTGTGACTATTATCCGGAATTCTTCAATGACATCTTCAAGCTGCTCTTCCTCGGTGAGCAGAACAACGAGAGCTTCCGAGAGCTCACAGCGGAAGGCAAATGAATCCAATGAACTCTATGTTACATCTTTCACAAACGTTAACCAGTGTGCCTTGGATTGGCATTGAGAAATAACATAAAAAATAAAACCATACCTAAGAGTATGCTTAATAATAATAAAGTGTATTTTATTTCTTGATGTTAAATCTTAGTTATTTAGAGTAAACTACATATACAACTTAATTAGCGCACATTTGTACAATATCTAGATATAGATATACGCTATACATATATATGTATATATATATATATATATAGTTGGGAACCTTTCATGTACAGTTACAGATACGAATACAGATAAACATGCTCTCTTAACTAGATGTGGAGTCGGCAATTCGCTCTAGAACTCTATCGTAGCTTGCTTTGGATAGGGAAAATATCTGCTCTGAATACGCAGTGTCCAATTTATGTTGGGTGTGTGTGTGTTTTGATGTAAAAAGTGAGCTTAAATTTTAGGTGTACAAAAACGTTTTACAATTCTTAATTGTAATGGCACTTGAAAAATTAAAAACATAATGAAAAATGTATCATTCAAGTCAAGTTTTGTTGAATTACGTTTAAGGCAATTTCAAAGGCACAACAAATTAAATGTGTTTATGTGGTTGTCTCTGTGAGTGTCTGTGTGTAATGCAAAGTAAATAAACTAATGAAAACTTCAATTAATGAAACTTAAATGCTAGCAGAAATGAACCTCAACTAATGTCGCTTAGCCTATTGTTTAATCTTAACATAGGTTGTCTAACTAAACTAAAGTAAATTTAATTAAACGCTACTAAACGCAAACCTCATCAAAGTCTAAACGTATTTTCTCATCGGCTGATGCCAATTTATGTATAGTCTTTTTAATGCGCAACGCCGGCAGACGCACATTGGGATTCTGATGCCAGCATTCCTTCATCAGCTTGGACATACCAGCCAGGAGCTATCAAAAAAAGATTCCAGTTTAGTCACTAGTGGAATTATCTCCAAGTTTGTTTGTACTCACCGAATCTGAGCTCCAGCGATTGGGTATCGATGGACGATAGTTGTCAATGCAGACCACCTTGCGCATATCCTCGAAGCTGGGATCCATGGGTACCACATCGTAGAAGGGCACCTTATATTCCTCAGCAATGCCACACGAAATGGTGCGACGACAAACCTCCCACAGCACCAGGCCAAAGGCATAGATATCGGTGCGACGCAGTGCCTCAAAGCACTCCATGTCAATGCTACAATAAAGAGTTTTATTATTACACAATCTCTACTAGCTTTACTTTAAATTACCTCTCATCCAGTACTTCAGGAGCCATATAACGTTTGGTGCCCACTTTCGGATTGTTGCCCAAATCAAGACGTCCGGTAACGTGCGAGTGTGTGACGGCCAGGCCAAAATCGGCTATAACACAGGTACCATTCGATGTGACCAGTATATTCTTTGACTTTAAATCACGATGAGCCATTGCGGGCTTTCCCTCTGTACCAAAGATCTCCGTGTGTAGATGAACCAATCCATTGGCAATCGATAGACAAATCCAAATCATATCATTGTGACTAAGTGCATTACGATTTAGGTGATCAAACAGCGAGCCCAATGGATAGTAGTGGGTCATTAGCCACAATTGTGTGCAGGAGTTGCGGGATGTCATGTCGGAGCCAATAAATCCAAGTATATTCTCATGACGCAACAGCACAGTACTTCAAAAAAGAAATACAATACAATTGGCCGGGTGAAACAGGTGCATAGTGAGCTTAAAATGTTACCTATAGATTTCCGTTTCACGTTTCCAGGATTCCTCGTCGCGGCTAAAGAAGATTTTGACGGCAATGCTCTCGCCATGCCAGTGTCCACGCCATACCTCTCCGTACTTGCCGCGCCCAATGCATTCGATGAGGGTCACCTGTTTGGCCAACGTGCGCTGCACCAACAACGGTAAACCACTGCCGGAACCGGAAGTCACTGAATGCTGTAAATACTCCCGCAGTGTGCTATCCCCAGCGCTCGTCGCACGTAGTAGTTCATCATTAACCAAATAGGATTCAGGATCCTGTTTAATTCGGGTGGCCGCGAGTCTCTTGCGGTGACTGCGGCGCATCCAGAATACGGCAACGGCGCCCATTAACGTGATTATCAAAAAGGGACCCAAAATAGCCACCGCCATTTTGCTTATGTTGCTACTATCAGCAGTTCTAACGGTCATATCGCTCACATAGGGTGGCAACTCTGGGAACTCGCCGCCATTACAGAAATCACTGGCACAGCAAGCAACATTGAATTTCGCTGTATTGCGCTCTGTGGGTCCATTGGGTTTATTAAGCGAATTCTGATTGCAAGTCAATTGCAGATGATCCGGCGATGTGATGCAGCCGCGCGACACTTGCTCTTGGCCATATGCATTTCGTGTACGTGATTTCCAGCACTGTAATTAAACAAAGAGCAATGAGTAATTGAAAAATCTGTTTTAATCTGACGCTCACCTGTATGGCATTCTGACATGTGTGTGCATGTTCATTGGGATCGAGACAAGGCGGTTCGCAGGCAAAACACTTTAATCTGTGCATATATACAAACAAATGATATGAGTATGCATTTATGAATTGATATATTTAATTAAAATCATATTTAAAATTAAGAAACAATGGATGAATGATTTGGATTTAAGGTTTTACCTTCTTTTCATGCGTCGCTTACTCTTAACATGCCTCCTAAGTGGAAGTGCAGCGTGTGAAATGTGGGGAAGTAGTAGTAAACAATGGTGTGGGTTAGGGGGGGTTCGGTAACGGCAACAAGCTATAGATTCTTGTTGCATTATCGATACAATGATTTACTTTGTTTTATATTTAATTTTAGTATAATTACATTCAGTAAACAATTGTCAAAACGATAACATTTATTCTAACAACATGAATTTCCGTTTTAAAGTGCTCTTCTGTTTTTAAACAGTGATTGATAGAAGTTATCTCACTACATCAGTAGTTACCTGGGATGTGTCAGCACCGAGTTTTGTGGGATTGCTGGAAACTCTTTTCCATTTGTATGAGGAGGTAATTCCATGTCTATTTCCTGATGCTCGTCTAGCAGCAATCCACTCATTTCAGCTATAAGAACAACAAATTGAAAATAACAGTCACGAACACATGTAAACAAGTCAGAAATTCTCGCTGCACACACATATGGACTTTTTTTTGTGTATACACAAATATAGCGCATGTGTGTGTGCGTGTACTGATTATTAAATGCACTTTTATGCTTCACTCAACCACATTAGTATTGTAATGCGTTTATATAACAAATATTTTCGTATTGACATGTTGTTTTCGTTTGAGTTAATGCACTGAACTGAAATTTTATCATATTTTCATTGTAAAACGCGGCGCAATTGATCAGAACAGTAGCATATGAAAACAAATTGAGGCTTAAACACACACAAACAAATAAAGGTGGCAGCATTAGCATCATTTTTTTTCACAGTAATTTGCAGCAATAAAGCCCATTAAAATGTTTTTCCAATTGAATGCCAGTATTGTACATGTATTGTATTACACTTTTAAACACATTTTAACACACCTTTTGCATTTTTATATAGAAAAAATGACAACAGAAAAACTAAAAATAAATTGGACTCCATTATAGAGTTGTATCCAATCGTCCGGAATAAGTTCGGTCGAACGACTCATTCAACTGAATTTGTGAGCTAAATCCCTCGCTTGTCGTTCATACGATCTGGATTGGAATACACAGTCTTGGTATTCCCTACTTTGATTTCGACGAACCTATCGATAAATTCCTGTTGTTAGTTCCGTTAATATTTTTATGCTAACTTTGTATAGAATAATAAAAATGAACAATACACATCGAATTATTATATTTAAACTTTTTATTTATTGATTTAACATATATATTAAAGTTAATATAGTTCACTAGAGTATGCAAAACTTTTCGATAATCAAATTTAAATCATACCGCAAATATACTAGACACATACCAAAGTAATATGGAGTTTCATATTTAAGGCAAACACCGTCAACTCGTCTAGGTCACACTGAGCCGGTCCTCAGCTTGCTTCGCCTGGAAAAAATTGATCAGCTGAAAAGTTTCTAGAAATTTTGAATAAAACGTCAAAGACAACTGCACAGTAATACTGTAAAGAAAATAGTATTAAAAAAATTTGGTGCATTTTATAAATATCTCAGAAATAAACACGTACGTATTTATATACTTTTTAAGTTTGACCTCTGCCCGTACATGTATGTATTAGTGTGTGTGTGTTTGAAGACTAGAAAATGCAGTCTTGAAGTCTAGTTCTGTTGTTATTCCAATTGTTCCTGTTGTAAAACCTGACTGGTGATAGACTTTCTTTACCATAAAACAAAAAAGAAGGAAATAGTCCATTTAGTTTTCAGAGTTGCTGCGCAAATTTCCAGAAGTGGGTGTGTTCGACGAGCCTTAAATTCATTCGGACCGGTTTCCTTCTGTGGGCCGCACTTTAAGTGGAAAACCAATCGATTTGTGTGTCAATAGATTCGATATTGATCAAACTTAGCTACAAACATGTGCTTCCTTTGGTCACGTAACTTCATTTATTTTCCCGAATTTTCTTTTGCGCGTGTACGTACAAACAAGCATACGCACACACGCAAAGGCGCCTAAAAATGTGTGTTTCCTGTTGTCGTCGTTGTATTTTCCACTTGAGCAGAGTCCCTTTTCTCTTATTTTTTTTTTTTATTAGTTTTATCGTCCCGAGTTTTATTATAGTATGTACATGTTTACACGTTACGTGTGTATACACACTGTGACACCGCATCTCTCGTCTGGGCTGCGCAACAAACACATGTAGACTTACACGCACACTCTTACATCGGTATACACTGATTATAGAACCTCGCTAATAAACAACAACAATGGCAGAGGCAAACAATTGAGGGCAAGTGGTTGGTTAGTTGTTTTTGCCTATCAAGCAACGTTGCCCCCAAACCCCCACCATTATCGCCTTCTCCTACACATCACAATTTTCTTCAATCGGTTTCTCTGCTGCCTCCCAAAACATTTTGCCGGCGTTTTATGTTCATTCGCTAAGATTCGCTCGCGGCACAAACATCGGCATACAGAGGCACACGAAGCAAAGGCCACAACAAAAAGGCAAAACTACGCAGTACGTTTGTTTTTTTCCGCTCAATAACAAAAACGCATGGTCTAATAGCGTGTTTTTTTTCTTCTGTTTTCTGTTCTGTCCTAGTTTTATATAGTATTCGTTACATAACAATTGTAAATATAAATGTAGATAAATTGCCAAAAATAATATAACTGCATAATTAAACCGGCAAATTGTAGGCGAAGAGAGCATCAAACTGAGAGAGTGAATGACAGTGATGAAGAAAGAAAGAGAGAGAGAGAGAGAGAGATAGGGTACAGTGACTAACTGTCGTCATTGACTTTTAATTTAATATTATATAGATAGCTGCATAAGTGGGCTATATAGGTCTGATAAGTAATCAAGTGAAACCTACGACAATTTCAGGTGGGGGTGGGGAATACTGGACTACGTCAGAATACGGCTTCGGTATTAAATCAATTTTGAGTGTTATTTCATCAGCTGACAAATGTGTTTTCTCTCTTACTATTTTTCAGAAAATAAAAACTAGATCAAAACTGTAAGAACAAAAACAACAAGAACAACAAAGCGCAGTTAAACGTATTTCCTACGGCTACGTGTTCCTAAATAACTGTAAAACAAATCAAAATAGTGCAACAAGTGTTTTTTTAAATTCAAGTATTCATTGAGTGCAAGTGAGTGTGAGTGAAAAAGTTATAGTGAGTGAGAATTTGAGCATTTGAGAAGCTATGTCCGCTTCCACACGCAATAAACACTCAAAGTATGGTAATCAAAAGGTTGACATAAACAAGGACGAGTTTGAGCGCATTCGTGAGGCACTCAGCAACGAAGAGTTCCGTAAGTTGTTCTTTGATTACGTCGAAGAGATTCAAGATCCCGAAAATCGTAAAATCTACGAAGAGGAAATCGCTCAATTGGAAAGGGAGCGTGGAGTCGATGTTACCTTCATTCATCCCAAACCGGGCTTTGTGGTGAAGTCTGCCATCGATGGAGAGATCAAGTGCTTTATAAATATCGCAAGTTCCGTGGAAGTTGAACGACCCAAGAATGAAGTCTCCGTTAATCACCAGACCGGAGAACGGGGTCTTAGCTGGTCCATTCCGATGGCCCAAATGCCGCCACGTGATGATTTCGATGCAAAGAACAAGCTTTGCAAAGTCTTTGATGTCGTCTTCCATCCCGATGCACTGCATCTGGGTAAACGCAATGCGCAGTTTCGCAAATGCCTTTTGGACACGGCCCTCGACGGTGTGGAGCGGGAATTTAATGTGAAATTGGATCGTGCCAATCTAAAGTTTCCCAAATTGGATTACAAGGGGATAGCACGTCCCACTGTGATACGCAAGCTGGCCAAGGACTCCACGGCCGAGCAACAGGAACCGCATCCCCTAGAGCACTTGTATCCCAAGAAACCGGAGGCAAACGCCGGTCAGCCCAAGGTATTGCCCGTCAAGACAAAACCGACGGCAACTCCAACCTTTACAGTGCCCAAATATAGCATCAAACATAGCCACACGGTGGAAATGTCCGAGTATACGGATGAACTAGATGCCAAGCTACAGGCGACGGTGCCCAAAGCTCTCGTCGTCGAAATCGAATTGCCATTGCTCAACTCTACGGCTGACTGTCATCTGGATGTAACCGAAAAATCCATTTATCTTCTCAGCGAACGTCATGGGGCCAAGTATCGCCTGAAGCTAGATCTGCCCTACAAAGTGGATGATAAGTCCGGTAATGCTCGCTTCGATACGGAGCACCGACGTCTCTCAATCACCTTGCCTGTGGTGCGTTCGACAGCCCGACAGCAGCGTGAGATGCACGACACGGTGCGTCTGCTCAGCCGTGAGGATAGCGGCGTGGAGCTCAGCTCCCACAGCGAATCCCCAGCTGAGGAGGAGGAAGGTGATCAGGAGGCGGAAACTGAAGTCGAAGTAGAAACTATCGATGCTATCGTTGAGCTTTCCGAACAGGAGCCAGCTTTGGATACTAATGCATGTAAGTATCGCATCCATTTCTTTGTAAGACCCTGTAATTCAGAGGTACATTGGGGAAAATCGCCTAACATTCAAAGTTTTAAAGATATATTTGATCAAGCTCACTTCTCGTTTTTCATCTCTCTCCTCCTCAGTCCCACCCACTGCCAATGTTACACCCCGCTCTTTCTTAAAACCTCACCTGCATTACCAGTTGCCCGCCAAGTTTGAATGCAATGTGCTGGACGATGTGATGGCCTTTGTGCTACATGTGCCGAACGTGCAACCGGATTCCATAGAGATGCTGAAGCTGACGCGAGGTCTGCACCTGCAGTTTGCCTCGATGGGCAGCGGGTATTATCCCACGCACTACACCTTTCTGGTGCAGTTACCCGATAAAGATGAGCTGGATTCCAAGCTACACATAAAACATTTTGAGGCCGATGCCTCTGATGAGAATGTGGTATTGAAGCTGGTGATGAGAGAGGGCTATGAGAAGATGCCAAAAAGCTATCTGGCTGGACCCGATAGCAGTGATCTCAAGGAGTACACGTTGGATCAGTGCAACGATAGCCATGAGCTAAGAAATAGCGATGATGAGTCTGAAAAGTCACTGGAAGTTAACATGGAGGAACATCTTGGGGTGGAACAAGCACTGGAGGTGACCATTGCACCACAATGCAACATTGATGCGGACCAAACTGAGCCACAAGCCACCAGGGAGCAGGAACAGGAGCAGCAACAGCATCAGAAGAAACCAACTAAAAAACAGCGGAAGCGCAATAAACGTTCCCTTTCCGAGTCTGCCTGTGAGGACATCAAGGCGGAGCTACAGGAGGAGAAGCAAGAGCAGCATGTGAAATTACAGGAGCAGGCGCAGGTCAAGTCCTCCACTCTACCAAGCTCGGAAGGCGGTACACAGCCCATGGCAACGCTGAAGTTGCCGCAACGCAAGCAGCGCAGCTTCTCTGAGTGCACCGAGAGCAGCAGCGTTCAACGTGGGATCCTCAAGCGTTTCAGTCGCTATGGACCACGTCCCTCAATCTCCGATAGTTGTTCGTCAATTGACGACTACTCCTCATCCTATTCGTGCTCGGTAGATGCGGCTGGTGTTGGTTTCTCCCAATCGTTTGGCGGCATACCCGAAGAGCGGGCAGGAGGAGACGATGCCGGTCTCTCTGAGAGCTGCAAGAAGACTGTTAGATTTAATGATCACATTATGAAGCAAGTGTTTAAGTAAGTCTAAAAATATCAAAACTGAAACCTTTCTTTCTTTCTTTCTCTTCCAATTGAAATCAATTTGACTAATCTTCCACTTGATTTTCCTTTCCTTCTGATTTCAGACTCGACTCGAGCATTTTGAAGCAACGCAAGAAGAATCAGAAGCGTCGCGATTGCAAATTACGCGCCCAACAGCGTCGTCTTAGCGAGGGTGACTCGGCGGATTACGAGGAGGTGGAACACCAACAGAACAAGGTATAAACTCGCCAATTTCCTAATTAAATTAGTGCCAAATAGCAAAATAATTTGGCAGACGGGCACAAATATTGATTATCTCGATTCGAGACAAAGTGTTAGTTTCAATTGTATTCCATTGTTTAGATTTACTGCGTTGCTGATGCGGCTGTTTAACTAGATTAACTAACTGCGAATTCGCTAAAAATAACATCCAACAATTGATCAGATTTTGCTCCGAGTTTTCCTCGTTGAAGGTCAAGTGACATCAAGTCTCAGATGTGCTAATCATTGCGTTGATTCATGACATTTAATATCTGAACTTAACCGATTTAGAAAAGGAATCTCATTTCTTTAATTAATCTCGTTTGATTTTCACTTGATTTGTTAGGGCGATAGTCCTAACTTTTTGCTGAAAGAATTTTAAAAGTTATAACTACTAAATATCCATTATTTTTCCCCTTTACAGACTGCTAGCAATGCACAGTATTTCAAGCAGCCAAACAATCGCCAGGTCAAGGATCACAAGAAGAACTCGTTCCACGACAGCGGGCTGGACCTCACCGGTGGTTCGACCTTGAAGGGCAGCAACAACAACAACTACAACGAAGAGGAAAACAAACGCAATGAGGCCGATGCCAAGAATTCCATGATGTTTGAAATGGACGAAGACGAGGATGAAGACATATAAAAGTCCCTCACAAATGTTGCAAAAAAAAAAACAAACAAAAGTTTTCGAGGCATGTTTTCAATTTTGTGAAACAACTTTTTTTTTATTATGTACCAATGGTTTTTTTCGAAACAAGTGTTTTTTAAATATAAATATAAACGTTGTTTATAAGCAAAAATTAGCAGGCGCTCAATTTAAAAACCATAAACAATTGCAAATTGTTTAAAGGTAGACAACAAAAAAAAAAATGCAAAACAAGGAATCAAAAAAGAAAAATTAAGAAATTTAGGAAACATCTTCATATGTAAATGTTTAAATACATAAATTATAGTATACACATATATATATAAACTATTAATTGTTATTTAATTTGGTTAAACTCATTGGAAATTGTTTAAAACTTTTAGATTAGAGCACACACACACATACACATTTCAAATATATTCACACGCATGCATAGAAATATATATAATATAATTAATATGAAACAAATCTCTCACTCGATCCTTTTTGAAATCACAAACAATAACAATAGTTAACAGAACGTATATATATTAGTTATATATATATATATGCATAATAATACTATATAGTTTATAAGCTATTTACATGCAGCTGCTAAATAGAATGTTTGTAGCATTTTAACTTTTTTAGTCCTACAAAAAGTTAAATATATATACAAAAACTGATCATCCAAATCGTTCCTCAATCTGTTTGCGTAAGTATGGAATCTGCTGTAGTTCGCGTCGCTTCACCTCCAGCACATAGAGCACCGGGCAGTCCAGGGAACCGCAGTGGATGTCTCCGAGGCGACCACAGCAGGATTGGCATATCTGCTGCGTGAGTCGATAGCCACGATCCAGTTGTGCCCAGCGGGAGTGAAGCGTGCTCACACATTTGCTCGCATTACTAGCACAATCTGCACAGATGCCCGCCTTGGTCTGTCGTCCGCAATCGATGATGCAGCTTGTGGTGGAGAAGTATTGTGAAATGGTGGATTTGGCAGCACCGCCACGATTCATTAGTTCACCTCCAGTTGATAATGCCGGTGTGAGCAATAGCTTACGGGGCAAGTTGCTGAACCTTGAAGTATTCATACAAATTAGCATGTACTCTATTTGGACTGGAATTCATAAGGTATTACCAATCATTTACATCCGCTCCTATCAGCAGCAGACAGCGGTTTAGTGGTGGTATTATGGCCTTGGTAATATAGTAAATAGCATTGATCTTGTAGCCCTCATTGGCCAGCAGCTCGTGCGGATGACGCACTAGACGTATGAGCTGCAGTCCCGGCGGTCCATTGATAATGATAAAAGGCACACGCTCGCCCCTGCGCGGCACACGTCGTGGATCCTTCGCCATCCATTTACTACAAAATAAATAAGTTTAGTTTGGGTTTTTGGATGAAGATTTAAACACTTGCCGCGTCATCTCCAGCGCTGGAACACAGGCGGTGGGTTTATAGCCATTCAGGCCACGAAACTCCTTGGCAAAGATGAGATCCTGCAGATTGGCACGTCCGGACAGCAGTTTGGTGAACTGTCGGCACACATACTGCTTGATCTGGCTCACGTCCGCCGTCTCGAAGAGCAGTCGAAGCACCTTCTCCAGCATTTTTGCCACGGCCGGACAACCATCACGGCGTACGGTCTCAATACCCTTAGCCTCGTAGACGGGATGCTGTTGGTCGGCCGTCTCGTACATGTAGCCAACGTAGCGTTTCTTGGTCTGTAGCAGACATGGTTGGTAGACCTTCTCGAGCTTGAGCTTCACGGGATGTGGATTGATTTCGGTGACAGCTTGGGCGATTTCCTCGCCAATGCGAAATGCCTCGTCCCGATTGCGTCCGGGCACTAGGACAAACATAGAGTCTGTGTCACCGTAGACGACACGCACCTTCCATTTCTCGTTGGCCTCCACTAGTTTGATGGCACGCTCGAGGGTTTCACGTCCCTTGGACACCACAGAATCCCCCACCTCCACAGCTGGCATGCGTCCACTGAAATTGGCCGCTGTATAACCGTATGTCACATTAGCCATTAGTTTCAACCCCAGCTGCCGGGAGTGGAGTATGCGCTGCAGGGCGGAGCTGTCGCGATGCAGCTTCATGGACTGCTTCACCATCTGTCGTGTGTCTAGAATTTCGCTAAGCATTCGAGGCAGAATGCCCTCACGCACCTGGCGCTTGACAAAGACAACGCCGCAGGGCGACACCGTGACCAGATCGCGTTCCAGCAGCTGCTGCAGCAACTGCCGGGAGACACGCAGCTGTGAGGCACCAAACTCAAACGTGGTGCTGCTGCCCAAGTGCTCAACCCGACCCAGACAGGTGGAGAAACAGTAGTTGTAACCAATGATCATACTGGGATACAGGCTCTGAAAGTCCAGCACAATCACAGGATCCGCATAGAAACGGGACTCCGGTTCCATGATAAGAGCCAGATACTCCGGGGCACGCATGTGAGCGCGCTGTTGGACGCTTGGCGAGAGCGGCACTAGGTTCTTAGGCTTGGCAATGCTGGGAAGGGAAGAGGGAGAGACAGGGATTAACGGAGATCAGAGAGGGAGCAGCTTCTACTCACCGCAACATCATACTCTCTACACGAAACTGTGATCCTCTGGAGAGAACCTCATAGAACTGTATGCCAATCAGTTTGGCCATTTCACTGGTGCGTCCCAGCAGATCCAGCTGTCCTAGCAGCGCCAGGGTGCCACGCACACGCTCCAGATAATACTCCAGTGTAATCCAGCGAGTGCAAGGCGAGGCAAACCAGTCGGTGAGGGCACGTGGACGATGCCAGGGACAACGTTTGTGGAGTATGTGATACATGACGTTCTCAAAGGTGTACGAGGTAAGCGCTATCTCGGAACGCATCAGACGCCACACATCCAGGAGTATGCGTCCACAGAGCTTCATTTCCACATCCAAATCCGTGAACTGCTCACGATCCTCGTCGACAAAGTCGCGCACTTTCTGGGATGGCACACGGGACAGCAGTGGAGCAATGTTGAAGCACAAATGCTTGGCCCGATCGATGA
The DNA here is from genome assembly GCA_018903735.1 of Drosophila cardini. Taxonomy (NCBI): domain Eukaryota; kingdom Metazoa; phylum Arthropoda; class Insecta; order Diptera; family Drosophilidae; genus Drosophila; species Drosophila cardini. Next base: position 8,665,379 of record JAEIGM010000001.1, on the reverse strand, counting down.
CATATCCCCAGGAGCTCATCTCGATCTCGTAGCCGGCATAGATGTCTGCATCCCAGCGGGTGCAGATAGCCAACAGTGCCTCTAAGGCCTCAGCCTCACTCTGTACCACCTGCACGGCTATGTCGTTATCCAGACCATGATGTCGACCCTCAGGGATTATGTCCTGGGCATCGTTGACTATAATATAGCCGCAAGCCTGGCTGGGCAGCGATTGCTCCGAGGGCACACTGTGCTCAATGGCATAAAATATACAGCGAATCTCGTCGTGAAATGGATCTGGCTGGAGTTCCTCCCGCGTGGGCACAAACAACTCCAGCGTCATAATGGTTAGGTAGTTACACTGTCAACAGGAGGAGATTAAAAGGATTAGGTGGGGGTGTGATTAATTTTTTGAATGTGTAACTAACCTCGATGTCCGCCTTGGCCTGCTGCAGATTCTCCAGATTCACCTTGAAGCCAAACGTGTTGTCCAGTGTGGCATGACCGAGTCCAAAGCTAAGCTCATGGCTATTCCTGTCACCGCTGACACTATCCAGTTGTCTCATAAAGGAGCTGCGATCCAAGGCATCCAAGACATCGCTGCTTGCGATGCTCTGCTCACTCGTCTGGCTGCTTCTGGGCTGCTCATCCTGTGCTGCCTGGAACTGCAGCTTAATGGCACGCTTGGAGCGCAGCTTACTGCTCAAAGGCGTGTCCTTGGCCTTCAAGGATTTACCAGAAAGCTGAGGTGTCGCTGGAGTTAGAGTTAAGCCACTGCAATTGAGCTCGTTATCCTCATCGCCACTGTTCCCTGCAGTTGAGTCATCGTTCAGCATCATTGTAATCTTCTGACGTTTTATTTTAATGGGACTATCCGCATCAGTGGCACGCAGCTCATCCACCTCCTTGGCACCTGTGCGCTGCCTAAGCAGCTCTCGTGCCTTCAGCCAGAGTTTGGCCTCATGACGGCTGGGCGGCGTTGCTGCCGGTTCCAGGACAACCCGCTGATCCGTGCTAAAGTATTCCCGCACTTGCTGCTCATTCCGATAGCGTTGCAACATGGCTGGACCACCAATGCCCAGTAATTGTTTGCGCCGCCAAGCGTCCAAGCCGTGATTCTCCTCTAGCATACAGCTTTGGAAGGGCTCCAAATCATTGAGCTTGTTACCCGGTATGCGAAGCACCAGGAATCCCACCTCTGTCATCTTGCTAACATCCGAGGGATTTCCATAGAACGGCTGCTGGAACTCGTACTCCGGTATGTCCAGCTTTGCACAGGAATGCAGCACTTCATCATAGCTCGGCGGCAGCTCCAAAGGCGCAATCACAAAGGATTTGGCTTCCATTTGGGGCAAGGGACTTGGTGCATCATCGCTAAATACCGAGGGACTATTGATGATCAGTGAGTGCTCATAGAAACTCTTCATCAGCTCGGGTGTGCCCTCTGGACTCTCCAACAGTTGGCGTGTCTGCACCTCTGGCGTTGCAGGAATTGTAATTGAAGCGGAGTCTAGTGCTGGAACCGGAGCTGGAGGTGAAATTGGAGCTGGACTGGCAGCTTTCTGCTTAACCATAGGACTGGATAATCGCTGAACTGACGCTGGAGCTGGACTGGCCGCTTTTTGCTCAGCCATTGGACTGCCTAATCCCTTGTTACTCTTGTCCAGGAGTGTATCCCGAAAGCTTCTGCGTAAACGCCGCAAGTTCGGGGTCTTGCGTAGCTTGGGCAATGATCTATCGCTCTCCGTATCGGAGACTATGGTTTCATCCTCGCTGTCTGCAGGGGATGAGTCCACTGTCTTCGGTTCCACCAGCTGCTCCAACTTCTGATGCCTGGCACTGCGTCTTATGGGCGCTTTATCCACAGGAGTTTCCAATCTAGTTTTAACAGGATTTTCCACTGTATTTTCCACAGAAGTTTCCACCGTAGCTTCCATTGGGGTCTCTTCACTTCCTGCCTCCACAAAGACATCGGCAAAGCGTGGATTCTTCTGTCTTGGTGTCAACGAACAGATGATGTGCGTCTTGTCCAAGTCTCTGTTGCGATTTCGTAGACTGCGTCGCAGTGGTGTTCTGCAGAGTAAACATTTTATTTAATGTTTCTTGGTATAACAAAGGATTAAACCCACTTTGTAGCTGCAGATTCCTCCGGCTCTGGCAAAACTGAGATGGTTTTGCGACGCAGCTCCGTCATGGCCAACTTCTTGCGTAGTGTGACCACAGCACTAAAGGTAGCAAAAAGGATTAGTCAGTAAGATGGAGTACTTAGTGGCTACCAACCTCTTGGCTACTGTTTCCGGCTTGTCGCTGCTGCTCTCTGCAAATACAAAATGTTTCATTACTAATTTGAAATCTATAAAATAATTCTGGAGCGGCTTACTCTGCGCTGATTTGCTGACTATCATCAGTGGCAATGGAGCGTATTTCTTGGCCGCACTGGACTTGGGTGTGCTCGGCTGTTGTCTGCTGATACGACTCTTGGGCGTGGTGGGAGTTCGTGGTGGAGTCCTTGTAGTTTGCGCCTTCGTCCTCGCCTTCTTGGGTGTGCGTGGCAACTGATCATCGGCGCCATCGATTTGTGGCATCTTCGTGGGTGGACTTGAGTCGCTCTTGGGCTGACTCTGAGTTAGCTTCAGCAGCAGTTCATCGATGCCGTCCAGAGCTATGGAGTAATCGTGCCCATGATCAGCTGCAGTCTCCTCATCAGAACTAGTCTCATCCTCCGACAGTGGCTGCTTTGCTGCAGCAGCTGCTGTCTGCTTGTCCAACAACTCCGGCGTCATTTCAACTACAAAGATTTATGGGTTTATTTGCAAGCCAAGTAGTCCATTTGGGGCTGTGCTTACAATTGTTGTGCTGTTGTGAGAGCGGCGCCAAGGAACTGTCCAAATCGATGTGCGATTCGTTAGCATTCTGTTCTTCCAGCTGCTGCAGCACATCCAGCAGCTCCAAGTCCTCATCACGCACTGCCAAGTAGAGTTTATTAAGTACTTTAAAGGAACTAGTTGAAGGCACTCTCTTACATGTGGCATCAAGTGGCACGGGGCCTTGGGAAGACAGCAGTTCCTCATCCACCAGCGTGTCATCCAAATAGGCACTCTCCTCCTGCTCGAGCTCCTCTTGCTGACAGCTCTGCAGACTGCCACTGCCAGATAAATGGTTCTGTATGAAGGAAGCATTCACCAGCTGCTGCTGTGCCTCCTGTGAGCACTCCTCTGGATAGACCAAGTTAACCAGCAGCTTTTGCAGATTAAACGTGCGACGCCGCTCCTTAACGCTCGTCTGCAGCGTCTCATTAACATGGCTAACTTGTGTCTGATCTAACAGAGTTTGCTCCGAGTTTAGTGTTTGCTCCATAGACAAGAGCTTGCTCTCCAGTGCAGTGCGATAGAAGACGTCGCTTTCGGCCACTTCCACATTGGGACGCTCTTGGGTAGCCGGCACTTCCAGCACAGGTAACTGTGGACGCAACTAACTAGTTTTAATCACACTCCTTGTACTATTTACCAATTTAATCGCTTACAGCATTTAATTTTTGTGAATCACCGGCAAAGTTTTGGGCCAGTTTCTGTCGCCGCACTTGCTCATCATGCCAGATGGCCTCAATGCCAGGATTCGTGTGCTTCGAATTGCTTTTGGCAATTAATTGAAAGCGATTCAGTATAAAATTTGAGCTAATGTCCAGCTCCAAGGTGCTGCAGGCCATCCGCTTGGCATTGATCGTGTCCAGCAGTTGCTGAGGCTTCACATTCGCATAAGGCACAACTGGAAAGAGGAGCAGCATTAGCAGGAACCCATTACACAAACCAGAAGGGCAACTCACCATCCTCTTCTGTGTGACGTCGGAATTTCACCACCTCGAGTGGCACATGAAGATAACTCATGCCATAAAGATTGAAATCGATCATGAACTGAAGTATATAGGGTACATGTGATTCGTGGGGATTGAAGTTCTTATTAAGTATAGCACCGCTTTGCAACAGATTTGCTGCACGCCGCACAAAGCGAGGATTGAACATGTAGATCTTGAGGAACTGGTGCTCCACGCGATGATAGCCATAGAAGGGACTAGAAATCATAAATGTTAAAACATCTTAAATGTAAATAAAAGACTTTAATGCTTACATTCCCTTCACCAACTGTATCTTGAACACATGCTGAGCATCGGAGCTGCCCTGTCCCAGTGATATATTCAGTGCCTTGTCCAAATGTATCGCGATTTGCAGAATTCCGCGTTCCAAAGTTTCAAAATCTCTTTTATCATAGGGTATATAAAAGTACGGGAATACCCCGTGTACATGCATGCAGCTCTTCTGTCCATTGGCATTCGATCCAAATATGCGCACAATTGGCACCTATATATCACATAAAAGTGTAATAAATACTTATACACAATAATTTGAAATTCATTTTTATTCATTACTCGTTTGATTTCCTTGCCGCGCAACTCGGAATATGTGGGATCTAGGCCAAATAACGGCTTTTCCATGTAAAAATCGGCAATTACCAGCCGCAACGAATAAATGCCTTCAATGCTCGCCATTTTATTTTATTTATATCACACATAAAACGCAATTATTTTGCTAAATAATTGCCGCTTTAAATAAATTCGTGTATTTGTTTTGCTTTAGCTGATAACTACCAGGGATGGCAAAGTTACATGGTGAAATACATTAACAGCGGCTGACTCGTTACGGGTACTTGCGAGTGCGCTCAACATTCAAACAGTTGGCGCCATTTTGAGAACTGCCATTCACCACTCCACATGAATAAATTCGATTTTCAATGGGTACAACAAGTATTGGGTACAAAATTTATGCTGCTAATTTTTAAACTGTACCTTAATTGTTGTTTATAAAATAAACGAAGCAAATACATACGTGTAAAGTACAAATTCTTTGGCTATTATTATTGAGCTGCTTGGAAAACAATTGAAACTGCGTATAACGTACAATTCGCCTCACCATTGTTCGAGTTAATGGAAAAGCCCCCTAAAAAGTCCCCTGTGCGTGATCAAGCATAACAAGAAGAATAATTTAACTTATCGACTGGGAGTCACAGCTCCTTATCAGTTTTTCAGTTCGGGCTTACGGTATAAAATCAGGCTGCAGTCTTGTCTAGCTTCATCAGTTCACAACATATCTCACAGCCAAAATGAAGACAATTTTGTGCTTTGGATTCCTCCTGGTGACATTGGTGTCTCTGGCCCAGTCGTATCCTGCGCTCGATGAACCACTCGTTGCTGAATTAACTGCACCGCATTCAATGGGAATACCTGTAACCGATGGCGATTTAAGTCGCCAGAAACGCGCCACTTGCGATTTACTCAGCGTTTTTAATGTCAATCACTCGGCGTGTGCCTTGCACTGCATTGCCAAACGTTTTATGGGCGGTTACTGTAGCTCCAAAGCGGTTTGTGTGTGTCGCCGTTAAAATTTTAATTTATTAAATAAGAAATATTTTATAAAGTTACTTTACATGTTTATTTAATGATAACTTAAGCCGCTAAGCTGTTTTCATGTTTTGATTACTTGATATAGCTGTTAGTACTACTGTCTTTGACTCGTTACGACTACTTGCGTTTGGGTACAAAATTCAAACAGTTGGCGCGATTTTTGAATTTGTCTGCGGTGATAAAAAGTCGCATACCAAAGCTGTAATCGTTTTAGTCTTAACAAATAATTAGTATAAATAAAAAGAAACTGCAATGTTATTCGAATGGTAGTATATGTATTTAATAATTTATTTATTTATTGCTTCATCGAGCCGCCTGAACTGAATTCCGTTGATTTTTCCCATATTTTCGGTTTTTTTTTGTGCAGCAGAATAATCATTTCGCATCCTTTGGCTGACTTTACAAATTGCATTCGTTATGTAAACATTATGAAAAATTGATTAGGATTAGCTAACAAATTGAAATGGCGATTGTGCAAAATATTTGCTAATTGTAAAAATTTGTAACATGCATTTCGTTAATTCCTTTAACTAGAGTTTTCTTTTGTTTTAAATATTTTTATAAGTTAAGTATAAAAGTTTGTTATCTCAATCAATCGTCTTCGTATTGTATAATTATTCGATTTCATTCATATAATTACTAAGTTAACTTTGATTAGAATTAGTTGTAAGTATATGTATATAATGTATAATTGAAAAATTGTTATAATATAATATAGTATATATCATATTTGTTTCCCATAAACAATTTAGCTGAGTTGGCATTTTAAATAGTATTAGTAAAAAAGAGTTAAGAACATAGCACAGTTTGATTTTGCCTTGTTTTTTTTTTCTTCTTCAATCGTGTGTTTTTGTGTGTGTGTGTGTTTTAAAAGCTCTATAAACTTTTAGAGTATATTAAGTATATGTACTATAAATAGTATATAAGTATAAACAGATTAATTCTTTTATCTTTCTCATACACACTTGTTTTTTTTTTTTCTTTTTCAATTTTTGTTTTGGCCAAATCACAGGAGAATTAGAAGTTGTTAAAAAAAGCTAAGTATAAAGATATTTAGTTTAAACTTTGAGTAGGAAGAGAGTAAGTTAGACACACGCACACCACCTCACACACACACACACATAGACTCTCTCTCACACACACAAAAAGTTTAATTAATTTAAAGCTTATGAACACGCAATTTTCCTCATTTTCATTGTGCTTTTCTTTTGTTTGCATTTAATTTTTAGTGGTTAATGTTAAATTTTCTTTGTTTTTTTTTTTTAGAATTGAAAATTATCTTTTATTTTATGTTTGTTTTGTTTTTTTGGTTGAAAAACGCTCAACTTGTTGCTTTATTTGCCTTTTCACTTGAATTTCTCGTAGTTTTTGTGTTTTTATATTCAATTCATTATGTGTATAATTTGTTGTATAATAAATTATGACTATATATTTTTATATTTATGTTTTTTTTAAGAAGTATGTAAGTAGGAGGCGCACATTCTTCATTATTAAACTCTCCTCCTTCTCTCTCTCTCTATCTATCTTTCTGTTTCTTTCTCTATATCTTTATATAGTATATATTATAGCTATATAGATTTGTAAATACATATTTTATATGGTGTTTTGCCTTGAATCATGTATTTGTATTGCGTTTCCACTTTTCTTCTACTCATTTTCCGTTTACTTTACGACTTAGAATACAACTTTTTAAAAAATTGTTTGTTTTTTTTTTGTTTTCTTTTAGAAAAATGTGATATTATATTATTCGTAGGAGCGATTAAAGCGAGTGATTAAAATATATGTATATGTATATGGCTCACTAACGGCTGTGTAAATATATTAACAATATTAGTTAAACAACAAAATGTTATAAAAAAAAAATAAAGAGAGAAAACAAACAAACATATGTATGTATAAAAATAAATATAGTAACTAGTGAAAAATGGGCGTATGTAAAAAAAGTACACGTTACTCTCCATTAAACCTAAGCAGTTTCGAATATGCGTTTAGCAAAAAATATATAGAAAAAACAATTGGGTTTAAACATCAACAACCATCTTCTTGTGTATATCCGTATTGCCCACAACCGAACAGAACTCATCGAAGGATATCTTGCCATCCTCGTCCTTGTCCGCGAAACCGATTGTCTTGTCCACAATTTGCTGCAGTTGCGTGTCTTTCAAATTGTTGCCCACCATCATTTTTAGAACCTGTAAATTTTGGATGAAAATTCAATCAATTTGAACTAGTTCTAGTTTTGTTCACAACGCACCTGGAAGAGTTCACCATTTGAAATGTAACCATCGTTATCCATATCATAGATGCGAAACGCGAAGCGCAGCTTGGACAGTTTGTCGCCCTTGACGCTGAACTGCGAGACGCCTTGAATGAATTCCTTGAAATCCACTTCACCATTGCCATCCGCATCGAAGATATCGATTACACGCTGTACCAATGGATTCTGCTGCAATTCCGGCAGCGACATGAACTCATCCACGCTCAACGCTCCTGAATTGTCCAGATCCAGTTTGCGGAAACGTTTGCCCAGGCGACGAATCTCATCTGCGTCGACTGCAAGGTAAATGTATCTTGTTTAATCGGCAACATGAGCTAATTATTTCACAACTGTTGCACGTGTGCGACATTTCTATGCTAATTTCGCTTTTACACTATTTTTAGCCTCTACGCGATGACAAAGAATTTCTTCACACTGTTTGTTACGCCTTTGCGCAAATGACACTTGTTAGTTTTACAATTAATTGCATTTATTCACAAAACCGAACTAGTTCCAGTGGCACAGTTCAGCTCTCACTTCTCTCTCTCACAGTGTTCCTCTCTCGGTCTGACAACTGGCACAAAAGTTTGCAGGTATCATGCCTGCATAATATTCCCGTTGCAATATATGTAAATGTTCTTATTGGACAAACAAATGCTCAGCGAGATAGCAGCAAGAATTGCACCTGTTTATGTGTGTGTGCACACTTTGTAACTGTAACAAACAGCTTTTAATGGCTCTTTTTTTGTCATTACAGATTATTAGACATGTCGATATGTGCTTTAATATGCATATTCATAAACAGCTGGCCAAATTCCGTTCAAATGACATTGACTGTAGATATGTATGCGGTGGCATGCGTGTGTACACACATCCATACGTACACACTTTGTATATAAAATTTACTTACAATTCGAGCACATTTCCATTGGCAGCGACGATTCATTTCCCTGCAAATAAAATCATAAAATTGCCATATTAAATAACTTCCGAAAGTATTTTAAAATCAGCAACATTGTATGATTTTCATAAAGTTTAATGCGAAATCCATAAGAACCTATAAAAAATTGCGTATTTTCGCACAGCACTTTCTGCAAATTACAATCGTTTTATTACCATTTTGTGTGTTTGCCTTTTGTGGTCGATTTCCTTGGAAGCTAAAAATGTATAAAACACTAACGACAACGACCTTTTTTTGGCAGTTTATAAAACGTTTTGCGTTTTTTTTTTTTTTTGGCGACAGCGACACACTTTTTTGTACACAATGGCGTCGGACAATTCACAGGTTGCGCGTACAAGCAGTCAGCTGTTTTGATCGAGTCAGTGTGGCCAGACTGCAGGTACCTTTAACTGCTGCAGGTTAGGGCGCGCTTTTTGAAAACACAGAAAAAGAGTTGCGAACATAAATGACCCCATTTTAGCAAAGTATTACGGTAAAGATTGAATATTTCTTTTGAAATAAATTTGTTTCTAACGTGTTTAGGGTATTCATATATTTGCTTGCACCACTTTCGCAGAAAAAAGGGTTAATGTAATGCTCAAAAAAATACATAAATTTGCATGCAAATAATTTGCGCATGCATAAAAAATAATTACAGTGAAATCCCCATGAAATAGAGAGTTCCCGATTTATGCATGTCCCTAAAAAAAACATATGGTAAATAAGGTAAGTTAGATTAATGTATTTTTTTGAGTTCATTCGGGTTCTGTATTTATTTTTACTTGATTAACACTATCTAGACAATTTCAAGCCTAATATTAGATTAAAGCTAAGAGCTAAGAGTGTAATCCGTTCTTGAGGTCGACAAAGTGTCAAGTCTCTATCATTTTCCAGTTTTGCGAATGGGTTGAAAGTGAAAGCGTCTTCAGTGGTTGCCCCACTGTTAGCAGTTTGGGATTGGGAATTGCGGCTACAGTTGTAGAGCTTCTCCTAGTCGGTGTCACTCTTTGAGAGATAACATTTACTGCCTTCTTGTTGGTTTCATTCAACTCGGTCACAAATGAGTTTCAATCCCGAAACTCATTATGCTTGAGACGTGCAAAGCGAACGGACCGAATCCAAGTCATAGTGGAGACACAGAGTTTACATAATGTCCACGAGCATCCAGTATTCCCGATCTGATGTCAATGGAGCCTCACCTGGGCGAAGCAATGTGGCGGTCATTGGTGCTGGTCTGGTGAGTCCCTGTAGCTGAAAATGAAAGAAAGGTGGTTTCAAAGCGGTGAAAAGCGGAGATTTATGGGATTTACAGATATAGGGATATATATGCTTGATCAGTAAATGACTGAAAAAAAAAGTACTGCTTGATTTAGGCTAAAAGTCGTAAAAAATTTTAAAAGTATAGGACTTTATCGCTCAGTGTAGTCTGCTCTGTAGTGAAGCTGCTTATCTAATCAACATTTCAGAGCATAATAGCGCCTTAATCCCCGGGAATTAGGCGCACACCCAAACAACAGTCTAGTGATAAAAAGCATAAATGTGATAAATCCAAGATTATACCTGAAGATATATGTATTATGCGTGTATTATCTTTCAGGTGGGATCTTTGGCGGCACTGAACTTTGCCCGCATGGGCAGCGAGGTGCAGCTGTATGAGTACCGCGAGGATATACGCACCGCGGCCTTGGTCCAAGGACGCAGCATAAATCTGGCCCTGTCCCAACGGGGACGAAAGGCACTGGCTGCTGTGGGTCTGGAGGAGGAAGTGCTGGCCACGGCGATACCCATGCGTGGTCGGATGCTGCACAATGTGCGTGGCGTCACCAGCGTGGTGCTCTACGATCCCTGCACAAAGCAGTGCCTGTACTCGGTGGGCAGGAAGCAGCTGAATGAAGTGCTCCTCAATGCCTGTGACAAGTATCCAAACATCCAGTGTCACTTTGAGCACAAGTTGGTTGGGGCACAGCTTTCTGAGGGTCGCATGGAGTTTAGGGTGCCCAAGATGGTGCAGGGGGAGCGGGAGCAACAGCTAATCTCGGCCAGCGCCGATCTGATTGTGGGCTGTGATGGCGCCTTTAGCACCTTGAGACAACATTTGGTGCGCACGCCGGGCTTTAACTACTCGCAGGAGTACATTGGCACAGGGTATCTGGAGTTGTGCATACCGGCCAAGAATGGCGAGTTCCAAATGCCTGCTAACTATCTGCATATTTGGCCACGTGACTCCTTCATGATGATTGCTTTACCCAATCAGGACAAATCCTTTACCGTTACACTGTCCATGCCCTTCGAGATGTTTAAGAAGCTGAAGACGCATCAGCAACTCCTGGATTTCTTCAGGCAGCATTTCGTGGACGCTGTGCCGCTGATCGGGGAGGAGCAGCTCATCAAAGACTTCTTTAAGACACGCCCACAGCACTTGATGTCCGTTAAGTGCAAACCCTATCACTTTGCCGACAAGGCTTTGATCTTGGGCGATGCTGCCCACTCCATGGTACCCTACTACGGGCAGGGCATGAATGCGGGCATGGAGGACGTCACTCTGCTTACTGCCATTCTTGGCCAGCAACTGCCGCTGGACGAGGCGCTGGCTCAGTTTACTGAAACCCGCTGGAAAGACGCGTTCGCCATTTGTGATCTGGCCATGTACAACTATGTGGAGGTAGGTGTAGCCTTAGTTTAAGTTTCTGGAGGGTTCCTATTTACAAAGCCTTTAATATGCCATAAACTTCTTTCCCAGCTGATGTACAGTGTCTTATACAAACAACTCATACTTTAATTTACAGAGTATTACAATTCTGGCATACCTTTCATCACTCTCCTCTTCCTCCCTCTTTGCAGATGCGTGATCTGACCAAGCGTTTGTCGTTCCGCTGCCGCAAGTGGCTGGATACCACCCTGTTCCGTCTGTTCCCCAGAGCATGGGTGCCCCTGTACAATAGTGTCTCCTTTTCGAGCATGCCCTACAGTGAGTGCATTGCGAATCGCCAGTGGCAGGACAAATTCCTCAACAAAACACTCGGATTTGCAATGATAACCAGCTGTCTCATCGGTGGTGCATTCTATGCACGTCGTCATTTCCGGTAACGGCAACAGAGGGGATTCACAGCCGATCTTTATAGTCGAGAAATCAAAATTATGCTAAGATTTTTACAATTGCTTTGTACAACAATAAAATGTGTGTGTTGTTATCATTAAATTTTAATCATAAAATGCTTTAAAGTGCTGCGATTAATTAAAACGATAACGATCGATTGTTGTTATCGATTTTGACAGCTTTAGGCAAATAAAAAATACGTATACGTAATTACACACACACACACACACACATACACACGCACACACTCATGGATACGTATTTAAAATAACTCTTTAGCATGTTGATAAATACTACGCATCGAATTTTGGCAATCAGAATTGTTGTCTACACACACACACACACGCACACACATGTTCATATAATTTTATTTATTTCTGTTTATTTGCGGCATTGTGCGCAGTGACAAATATGTCCCACTAACGTACAATTAAATGTATGCTTTACAGCCATACAAGCATAGATATAGACATGTATACAGATATGGGTATATATATGTATACTTATGCTATTAATCACGTGAGTTATCGTATGTTTATTGCGGATATCAAAAACTGAAACGTCTGTTATGATTAACCTCACTTATGGGCTGCAGCCTAATTAAAATGGCAGCACTGGCATTACAACAGTGGCAGTACTGTCAGGCAAGGTCGGTCGCTTTCTCTTCCCGCGCGCGCTCTCACACTCACTATCTTTCTCTCTCTTTTGTGCACTCTCTTTTAATTCAATGTCGACGCCGGCCGGTATTTCATTATGACTCGTAACAACAACAATAACAACAACAACAAAAACAATTTCGCATTACATTAAACACGACTGCTTATCTTTAAACTAAAAGCTGTCAAAAGCTTTTGCGCGCTCTCCCTCTATTGCTGCCCATTCTCTTTCTCTCGCTTCGCATGTCTTTCGCTATCTGATTATTATGTGTGCGTGGAGTTGGCAGCAAGAATTGGTCAAATAGGTAACAGGCTACATGTTGAGTTAACCGAAACTGGGCTTAAAAGTGAAAACGCTGCCAAAACAATGATCGGCTGACCAGTCGCTGTCTGACCCACTGCTGTGCGAACGAGGCAGAAAAAGCGTCAGAGTGTGAACGGCCAAAAGCGCGCGCTCTCTCGTTCTCCCACTCTTCCTCTCTTCCATTCTCCCTCTTTTCATCTCTCTCAACTTCGGCGCTCATCTAATTGTTGTTGTTCGTTTTGCAGCGATTAAATGGGTATGTCGAAATGTTTAAATGTACATATTCACAGCCATAAATACTGTTTGTGCTTATGTAAATGTGTCGTTTTTGTTGCTATGTACATATGTGTTAGTGTATGTGTGTCTGTGTCGATGTATGTATGCCGCCGGCGACTTAGTTATTTGTGAACTTTTCGCTGCTCACTTTTTATTTAAGCTTTTTTTCTTTTCAATTCTGCTCTCTAGAATGGTTGTCGCCGTCGCACAGTGGGCCAAAAAAATATTTTTCTATGCCAATTTGTATGTGAACAATCGGTTATTTGATTGAGATTCGTTGTGTCTTTCAGTCACAATCAACTTAACTGCGAGCGGAGTGTAATAACAATTAAAGCACACATACAAAATATTTTTCGAAATGAATTTTTCATAATTTATAATCTATGAAATTTGAATAACCAACGAACCTTTTTGCACAAAAAAAACCAAAACAATTTTGACCGATGGAATTGGCATTCGGACCATAGTGCGCTTGTCGACGTTCGCGACGCGTAGCTGCCGCGATTTATACAAACATACGCGTTTGCTTAAGCAACGGCCATCAGTTGCTCGTCACATGTTCGACACTCAAGTAGAAGAGAAGACAGAGACACCTCAAGAAATTGAAACTGAAACAGAAACAGAAATTGAAATTGAAATCGATCGACGATCTTTTCTGTGACCGAAATCAAAACCAAACTACCAAACCACCAATCAACCAATTAAATGTTCAAGCAATTCATATAACGGTAAAAGCGATCTAAACAAAAGTTCATCACATTGTGCAACGGAGCGTTCAAAGCTGCAGTGAGTGCGAGTTGAGTTTTCAAAAACGTTACAAAGCAAAAAAAAAATCAAAATACAACAAAAAAATCTAAAGCTACAGCTACTTAGTTGCCAACGCGTCGTTTGCCGCCCACAACATTCTCGAAACATTTAGCGGACATTGGGCAACGTGCTTTCTTGTCCCACCGCGTGTCTGTGTGTATGTGCGTGTGTGTGTTTTTGCTAATCAGAAGAAAATAAGCAAATCGCTAAATCAAAAGCATTATTTATTGAGCACCTAGCAATTAGGGTTTTATATGTCAGTCGGTAGTGTAGTGTAGTAAAAAAAGAAAAAAAAGCAACAAAAATAAACCAAACGTCGTTGCAGTCGGCTGTTGTTGGATCACGTTCACGTAATATTCAAACAAAACAAATTCACCATCTTGAGCTCTGTTGCCTGTAACTCAAGAGCGCCAAAAACGAACAACACAAGAACAACAAGAACTAGAAATCTTTGCAATCTATCAGCCTTTATCCGCCCTTATCCGCTGTATTAAACAGAATTTGTAGCGCTGCAATAGAATCGAATTGCAATTTGCTTCCGTTCGCTTTCTCTCTCGTTCACACGCTCTCTCTGTCTCTTGCTTACTCTGTCGCCTGTCAATTTGCTGATTTATTTTAATACAACAAATTTATTGTGCGTGTGTGTGTGTGTACTTTACATACATACAAACAAACACACATTCAGACAGCAACGCTTGTTGTTGAAACTTTGTAATCGTGTAACCGTAACCAATAACGTCAAACTAAGCATAACGACTAACGTGTCGCGTACGGATAACGGATAACGCGCTACATACATTTCGCTGTCGCCATCTTCCTTGCACTCTCGTATATCTGACGCTCTTCTGCATTGCTCTCGTTGTCCTCGCCGTGGCCGTGGTGCAAGACGCTCTCTTAATCTCTATTGCTCACGCTTTCGCTCTCTTTGCCTTGCCGCCTACATCGATGCGTACGTGTGGGGGAAAAGAAAGCAAATCGTAAATCACAAATATTTGAAATCGTCAGCATTGTGGGGTTTCCATTTTGTGACTCCGGATTACGGCCGTTTAAGCACGAGTTATCGCTCAATTCTTCAGGTAAATATTAAACAAAAGAGTAATCAAAATATTGATCTTGCTATTTTGTGGCTACGTGACCGAATTGCAATCTCTGCTGCCGGGTTTTTGGTTGCCAAAGAAGCACATCAGCAACACGCACTCTCTCCCTCACTTACGCTCTCCCTCTCTCTCGCTCTGTATGTTTAAAAATGTAATACATATGCGTGTTTTTATGTTTGTAGTCGAACGTGTGGTTTATGCCATTTCCGGCTTTATTTAATATCACCTTCAGGCTTTTTTGGCCATGGGGAAAATTCAAACGATTTTCCTACTTAAATTTCAGATACTATTCTGACATTAAATTCAGGGATCACTTAAGTCAACTCGGATATACTTCACAATCGATTTGTGTCAGTCAGTTCTGTAGCGAATATTATTAAAATAATTTCCAAAAAATTATTCTCATTTGAGATTTCAAGTATTCTCGGTCTTAAAAGCGAATTAAAGCCATAAAGCAGCGCTAATTGGTAATAGCACGCTGCTTATGATTTATTTAAACAAAAACTGTTTAAACCTAATAAGAAGAAACTACAATCAGATCAAATAATTCATCAGTCTTCATTGAGGTAAAGTTTCAATATATTTTCTATACTAAGTTCAAGTTCCGATTTGCATAAACACATTTCTCCAGTAACAAGATATAGCATACTTTTTAGAGATTTGCATTATTCATGTGTTTAATTATAATTTTTTAATGATTTGCAAATTGATTTGATAGTGAAGTTTTATGATTTGATTTATACAATGTAAAATTACCGACAAGTCTATGAGTCATTGAAATATAAATACATATTTCTAAGATATGAGTAATATAATTTTATTAATATCTATTCCGATTACGATCCAATTTCTTTGACTCATTTGTCTACACAAGAATTACAATATCTAAGTTGATTTAATTGATCTAATTTGTTTGGTTTGCGTACAACTGTAAGTAAGCTAATTGAAAATTTATTAATTAACCAGAATCGATTGGTTTAAGGTTAAAATAACTAATTTCACACATATGTACATTTATTCATATGCAAATGTGAGACAAAATTGCACTTTATGGCATACAAATTCCAATTCTTAATGGAATACTAATTAAGCGTTTTGCCGACCCATAACAAAACCAATTGTGAATTGCAAACACACACACACACATACAGCCAAACACCCGTTTATTGTGACTGCAAAATAATTGCAATGTAGAAATAATATATAAATACGTTCACACCTACATACATACAAACAAACAAACGTATGTATGTGCGTATTTTCGTACAGTTTGCATTTAAAAAAACTTACATCATCTTATCGTGAACCAGAGAGAGGGTACAAGAGCGAGAGCGAGTAAGGGAGAGCGTGCCGTACCGTGTTGACTGACGACCAAAGAGAGATTGAGAGAATGCCAAAAATGGCAAGCGATGTTTGTGTAGTTGTTATTGGTGTAGTGGTGGTCGCGAAAGTAATAGAAATTGCGCGTTGGAATTGAAAACGAAAGAAAAAAACACACCGAAAACGAAAACAACAACAACAATTAGACTATGTCTCATCGTCTAGTTGTGCTCCTTTTTTCTAACGGCATAAGTGCAAAACAATGTGGAAGGGAATCTGAAAATTTATCCGATAAGCCGATAGCATCCAAGCAATTGCTGTGAGAGCGTAGCAAAAATAAGCATACACACAAACATACATACATACATACATGTACAATACAAATTTGTACAATATTTATTAATTTATAAACAAACAGTGTGTTTTAGATAGAAAAATGTGCTTTAACAACAACAGCGTCAACAACAATTGAATTTCTAATATACAAATCTTTAATATATTTTTAATTTTTCTCTTTCTCTTTTTTCCCGTTTCTTTGCCATTCTTTCTAATGCGCCACATTGGGTGAAATGAATGCAGCTAAACAACAGAGCAAACATTTAGAAGGGAAGACGCAGTCATTGAGTGTAGTCAGCAAAAATCAGCCAACAACAACAGCAACGAAATCGAAAACAACAAAAAGAAATTAATGAATTTTGTGATTATAAATATTTTAAAGGTACAACAAAAACTCATTAAATAAGTAAAAAAAATAACAAAATCAGCGCGTCGATCACAACGCCAACAGCAAAACCCCAAATCAAAAAAAAAAAACTAACCAAAAAAAAAACAACAAAATATAAAATTTATAAAAACGACAAAATAACAAAAATAACAAAAACGCACAACAACAAACGTGGCAATAACTAAACAGAAAGCTTTTGCAGAGCGGCGACAACTACAACTATAATAATAACAACAACAACAAGGAGAAGAATAACAACGAGAGCACAAAACGTAACGAAACGATCCGAAATATTCAAGCGCCAAGCAAGTGTGAGTGCAAGTGTTGTACGCTCTCTTCCTCTCTCACCTCTTTAACACTCTCCTACTCTCACTGTGTTTGCGAGTGTGCGCGCGCGTGCGTGTGCGTTAGAGAGCTTTAACAAGAGAGAGAAAGCGTGAGTGTGTGTGCGATTGTGTTTGAACGCCGCGATAGGCAGTAGCAGCAGCAGAGACAGCAGAAGAAGCAGCGACAGCGGCAGCAATAAGCAGAGTAGTTAAGCGAAGCAGAGACCAAAGCCAATTGCGCATAGAACAAGCACAGAAGTACTTTTGCAAAAGCGCAGAGAAGACGACGAAAAATAAAAGCACAAAAAAGACAACAATTAAAAGTTTTAATAAATACCAAGTGAAATAGAATCAATAACAACAAAAACGACGTTACCGTTGTGAAAATGGTAAACAAAGCCAATGGCAAGCAAGCGAAGGCGGACAAGGACAAACCGGCGACGCAGCAGCAGCAACAACAACCACCACAACAACAACAGCAACAACAACAACCACAAGCACAACAGAAACAACAGCAGCAGCAACAGGTGTTGCCCACCAACAAAAACAACAGCAACAGTAACAGTCAAATGAAAATAAATGAAAAGACCAAAAATGTAAACAACAAATGTAATAATAACAACAACAACAACGCAGTGCGTCCAAAGAACGGTAGCAATAAGCCACATCAACAGCAGCAACAGCAACAACGTGCCAGCAAAAAGGGAAGACCACAACGTCAGCAGCTCTTCTTTCAGCCATTAACACGCAGTAGTCACAACAACAGCAACAACAACAACAACAACAACAACAGCAATCAGCAACTGTTGCAGCGACAAACATCCACACAAGACGTGAGCAATAAAAACAGCAAAAGTTCCAAGTTTACAACAACAGCATCAGCTGTAGTCGCAGCAACCTCATCAGCGGCCACAACAGCAACGACAACAACAGCAACAACAACAGTAATAGCAACAACAACAACAAACGAGAACAATGCCGTTAACAAAATAAATCCCGGAGATTTGTTAACAGCGGCATTGGCTGTACCATGTGCCAAATGCCTAAAGCCATCGATGCTGCCCTCTCTGCTGCCCTCGTCCTCCTCCACTGCGCTGCAGAGTAGCGCCAGCTCGGATATGAGCAGCAGCAGCTATAGCAGCATCGGTAGCGATCAAAATCAATTGGATACAACTATAATATATACTGGCAAACAATATCGCAAATCCAAATCCTATATGGGCGTATCACATTACAACAACAACAACAATAAGTCACAGACTGGCAGCAATATAAGTAGTAACAGCAGCAGCAGCAACAGTAGCAGCAGCAACAGTAGCAGCAGCAACAGTAGCAGTAGCAACAGCAGCAATGGCAGCAATCATGTGCCTTATAGACGTTCGCAGAGCGATCGTCGCAATTCCTTTGATCGCACATTTGCAGAGCGTAATCGTGATTTTGTGCCCATTGTACAGCCGTTGCGTCCGGTGCTCTCCTCATCGAACATTGCGGGTGTTATCGCCAGTGCCAGCAAATTGACCATCATCGAGCGATTCGGCAAAGGACGCGTCGCCTATCCCATAATGCAGGTGAGTTAAGAACAACTTTAATCAGTTATGGGAATATCTATATAAAATATATATCAATTTATATAATAATATATTAATTATGTATTGGATATGAACAGGGAAAGTTTTCTATATAATCTGATATATATTTTCCTAAAGAAGATCTTTTGGGGTCTGCAGATTTTTGCTAAAAATTCCATTACGATTCGTTGATAAACACAGATGTTGTTCCGAACCAATATATAACTATATAATCATTATATAAACAATATCGACATTAAATATATACTTGTACTTTAAGGTAGACAACTAAAATAGCTACAAGAACAAGAACAAGATAAGACATACTATATTCTAGAAAATTTTATCTTTATTTTTCACATTTATTTACATTTTGTGCACGAAACTAAAAAACAACTCGTGTTTTAAGTTAACACTTATTTCAGTTAAGTTGTTCGTTATTTAATTGGCTAAAAGTAGTAAAAATACAAAATTTAATTGGCTCAGAAATAGATCAAGTTTGTTTTAGTATAGTTTTTGACATTTTAAAAACAAGTAAAAATATATATAAAAATCGAATTCAGACAAAGATTAGTTGAATTCGTTTAGTAACATAACTATTTGTATTAGAATTGCTTTAAAAACTAAAGATAATAATCCAAAAAGTAGTTAGTTGGTTTAGTTAAGTAACAGTTAGTCACTATTCTAGGCACTTAGTTTATGTTTTATAACAAGTATTTAAAAAAAAAAAAAAACAGAAACTTTTGACAATTAGTTGCTTCATAACTATTGTATCAATATTCTTGGTAATCTTTCGTAACTTTCCATTTGTCTTGGTTACTTTTGTTGGCACAAACACTCGTACACACACACACTTAAACACACACACACACACACTCACACTACTCTACTCATATATCAATAAAGATTCGAAAAGTTCTTTCTAATCAGCACTCAGTGTGAAACTACCTTTACCAAAAGGAAGCAGTTCTAATTAATGGCACGAAAAGTGAAACAGAGAAAACAACAACAGTTATTACCGATAAGAAAAGAGAAAACAAAGCGAAAGAGGAGGGGAGTAGCCCAGAGGTGAAAGAAATGAGCAAAATTAGTCATTTTGGGTATTTTGAATAGAATTGCATCAGAGTTTGATTAATACGTAGATTTACTATAATATAAGAATAAGTATTACTAAAAGTATTGACGTTTCAATCTCTGCTACAAGTAATCAGCAGTTACTATATATATATATATATATGTATATATATAGACATATATAGTCTGCTTTATGTACATAATTCTTAGAATTATTCCCTGCGTTATTCCCCGACTTTTGTGTAATTAGTTCAAGTTATTATTATTATTATTATTATTATTTTCTCGTCTTCTTTTATTTGTCATTAAGCATTACGTTGCGTTACGAGGTAGCTAACGGGTAGATTGTTTTTTATTTGATCAGTTTACAGTGGGCATTGTTATCATTGCACTTTGCATTTTGTTTGTTCACTTAAGCTCACTGGAATTTCCTGTCGTTCCGTCTCGTCTCGTCTCGTCTCCTGTCTCGTCTCTTATCACGCCACGCATCAAGTATACGACCAGTTGAACGTGTTATTTTGGGATAATTAATACAAATTCCCGATATTGGTTTCAATTTCAATTTTGATTTGGTTTTCAGTTTTTAGTTTTCAGTTTTGATTTCGTTTTCGATTTCATTTCATTTTGATAGATTGATCAGTGCTGGTTTTTGCGGAAATGTTAAAACCTTGGATCGAACAAATATAAAAAAAACAAGTAAGAAAGGCTACAGTCGAGCGAGCCGACTGTAAAAGACCCCGTACTCCTTCTTTCCAAACAAATCACAAATTTTCGACCGATTTGTCCTATGGTAGCTATAGGCTATAGTTGTCCGATCCGGACCAAACTTGGTGAGGATAGTTATAATGGTACCATATATATAATGTGTTAGTTTGGTTGCAATCGCTCAACTAAAACTTCATGTCTCCATACAAATCACCAATTTTCGACCGATTTGTCCTATGGGAGCTATAGGCTATAGTTGTCCGATCCGGACCAATCTTGGTGAGGATAGTTATAATGGTACCATATATATAATGTGTTAGTTTGGTTGCAATCGCTCAACTAAAACTTCATGTCTCCATACAAATCACCAATTTTCGGCCGATTTGTCCTATGGGAGCTATAGGCTATAGTTGTCCGATCCGGACCAAACTTGGTGAGGATAGTTATAATGGTACCATATATGTAATGTGTTAGTTTGGTCTCTCTAGCTTTAACCGTTTTCAAGTTATGGTGATGTGAAAAAAGTTTTTTACAATTTGCGGGGGCGGTAAGGGGCGTGGCAAAGATTTGAAATAAACTTGATCTGCTCGCGAAGCAGACGGACTTTCATTCCAAATTTGGTGGCTCTAGCTCTTGTAGTTTAGAAGATCCAGGTGTTCATACAGACGGACGGACAGACGGACGGACGGACAGACGGACAGACGGACAGACGGACAGACGGACATTGCTATATCGTCTCGGCTGTTGATGCTGATCAAGAATATATATACTTTATGGGGTCGGCCACGCCTCCTTCTGCCTGTTACGCACATTTCGCTTCAGACAAACTTAATAGACCCCTCTACTCTTTTTTAGAGTACGGGGTCTAAAAATAATATTCGTAGGCAATAAAAAAAATTCAACATATTTGATTTATGCTAATTAATAAAGTATTTTAAGCACGCATCTATTAATCTGCATATTTTAAACAAATTTGTGCACGAAATGTAAAAACTAGGACGCTAAGATACCCTAACTTTTGGGTAAATGTGCGATAGGGGGCGCTAGTGCTTCATAAAGGGAGTTGGAAATAAAGTTTACAGGGTATTTGACTTGAATTTAATTTATAAACACTCTACTGCACACTTCATTACACTTTCTGTGCCCAACTACGCATGATTACAGGGTATTTAGCATATAAATAGTGCTTAGTGATTAGCATGTGCGTCAGCTCAATCAGCTGGCTTGTTGACTTGGCCATCTTAATGGCCATAAACCACCAAGATCAACGAAACTAGTTCTAAATGTATGCGCAAAAGGGAAACTTGTTTTGATTGGCGACTCGACTTGGCAACATTTTGATAAATATCTCGTCTACCAAAAAAAAATATATAGAAATAAAAACAATAACAGATATGTATGTGTTTGTGAGTGTTAGAAAGAGACAGAATCGAAATGCAAATTGATTGCGTTGAAGTTGAATTTGAAGTTCGTTTAGAAAGCGAAATTAAAGACAACTTTACACAAATGCGGTTAACAAACAGTTAACAGACGGCGGAAACAGTCAATAGAATCAACTTGTGTCGCAAAGAATAGCGTTTGAACAACTGTTTGGACCACAGAGAGAGATAGAGGGAGACTAAGGGGGAGAGAGAGAGAGAGAGGGGGCGACCTTCAAAATGGTTTTTCAAAAACAATCTTAACACACATTTTCAATGTTTTCACGAGAAAGAGAGAGAGAGAGAGAGAGAGAAAACACTTGTAAATTGTAATAATTTGTTACTAATCTCTGTGAATCACTTCATCTCAAAGTAGTGGTCTGCACAGTGGGTCGAGGGCATCGCAACACGTGGCAAAAAAAAACACACAAATTCTAACGGAAATCGTTGACGTGCAGATAAGATAGTCGACCAAAAATACTTATTTCAAGTGAATAATATATGAATCTGATTCTCAATCTAAAGAGGGGGGGAGATCTAAAAGAGGGAGATGATATGGCAGATTTTGTTGTGATTCCCTCGATTCTCACCGATTTTAAACCATTTTTGAATAATGACAGTTTAAATATTTGCACGTCTCTGCTCTCTCAAACACGTCACAATGAATTACTTATACAGATGCATTACACACCTACATATAGATATATATATATTTTGTATACAAATTAAACAATTTTTTATTATTTTTTTTTATACTGAGACAGAGTCGTGTGACGCTGGTAGGCACTGTAAACATTATGAAACGCAGCGTACACGTCAAATAAACAACTCTAATCAATAATAATATATATAATCGTGTACTTTACTAATTGATTTTAATAGTTTTCAAATTGCCCTGTTTCTCAGATACTTTGTTTTTGACTCCACAAACTTTCAAGTTGCACAACTTGGCCAAAAGCTTAACTATTTTTATATAGAACAAGGTTTTGAACATAGTTAGAGCTCTATTTTGATACTGCATTTAAATTTGTTTGGAATATATAAATTTTGTCGACGTTCTTCGAAAACTTTGAAGTTTCGTTACTCTGTCAAAACTCAACCGATTTCAAAATGGAATGTCAATTTGTTTATGGTTTGAGCTCTATTTTAATGCTGCATTTAAATTTAAAAATTAATTTTTTTAAAATTTTTTTTTGAAAATTTTCCATACTTACCCCTTGACAGATTTTCAAAAATTTCAAAACTTCATTACTTTGTCAAAACTTAACCGATTGTAAAAAGTGATACCGTTTTGTAAATGGTTTGTCATCTACTATTGTTCTGCATTTAAATTAATCTTCATTTTGTAATATAAATTTTTTTGGTTTTCTTGGAAAATTTTCCATACTTACCCCTTAATCTGTTTGCTATCCAAATCTTGTTACTCTTAGGTAGGACTCTCTGTAATCTCTTTGGCATTCAGTTAGATTTTACCTTGTTGGGATAAAGTTTATTCAACTTGATTTGATTAGCTAAATACTCGTATTTTGGGCTATTTTGTGTTCCGGTATTTGATTAGTCGGGTTCGAGTTTTGAGTTCATGACATCAGCATCGATTATTGTCTCTATTTTTTTTAGCTGATTTAACGCAGATCGGAGTTTTGTGCGATTTGTATTTATTTTCCAGCTTTTTCCGCTCCGTTAATTACTCACGGGCCAAATTAAATAGATTGGGTTTTTTTTTTTGTTTCTATACCCTGTAAAGGGGTAGAGGGCTGGTTTAGAGTACTAATCTTGACCCGCATCAATAGCTTTGACTATAGGGTATCTACAGCTGATCATATTTGTTTTTCCATTGAATTTGCGTCGCAAATATGTTGATCATCAATTGCTGGAGAGTAAATATTCTAAATGCATTTGTATTGGTTAAATTCTGATAATTTAAAAATAAATCGAAAGCTGCTGAGTAAATGAAGAGCCTTTTGATAACGGTTAATGATAATGATAATGATGATTTGTTATCACGTGTTCAACGGTTTTGGTTGAACAATTCTAGTCGCTTATCAACAATGCAAAACCGTGCAAAATATAATAAATATTTAATCAACAAAAAATGGACAAAAATATTTGCCTATTTCTTAAATTGGCCAGAAAAGAATGCTCTAAGACTTGGAAAGTGCTACACTAACACACAAACACACCCCCACACACCCCTATACACCCCTACACACCTAGACACACAGTTAGTTGTTGTGTTATTGCTATTGTTTAAACAATAATATGTACAATCACTTGTTATTCAAAAATCCACAAAGTGTTGGCATATTGTCTTAACGAAAAAAAGGTGCAAAACGCACAGCTTTAATTAAACAGCGAATAGGTTGTTTGGCCACTTATGCGACCGACAGATACCCTAAGCTAATCAAGGCATAATAATAATTCTTATCTAAATTAATGTGCCGCTTGGCAACAACACAGCGAACTGAATTGTGTCAAATAAAATAAAAAAAATGAATTTCATTTAATGCGGACTTTAAGTGAAACACTTGAAAGTATGCAATAAAATAGTTTAAACTGACAGCCTAAAACTATGCTTTAAATTTTGTTAAATATACAACAAAAGCTTTGCTTTAAAGCTTAAGGCTATAACACCGACTTGACAGCGTCAGAGTGACAGCCGAAAGCAAGTTACATAGCAGCCAGCTTTATAATGTGACCTTTGTTCAAATACAAGCGAAAACTAATTAGAAGCTTTCGGTAATTTGAGAGTTACGTATTGTTTAGAACACAATTAGCGCCATTAGCGCGACAAAGACAAAAGAAACACACACAAACAGACACACACACAGTGACAAAGTCTGAGTGAATTTGACCCGAGTTGACATGATGAGCAACATTGTATTTGCCTCGAATTAAGTCATATTTGTCTGATAAGCAACAGGCAGCAGTAGAAACAAGTAAATAAATATATATGTATATGAAATACATACATATGTATATGTTTGTAAATATTTGTATATATGTATTTATTCGGTAAATAGAATAATCAAATCATAATAATAAAATATCAAATAGAAATGCAACAACGACGCAAACCTCAGATAGCATTTCGAAGTGTTTGTTTTTGTGTGGTGTTAAGATAAGCATTAAAAGTCTCGGTTATTTATAAATAAAAAAAAATTCTATAAGCTTAAAAAAATAAACAATTTCTATTTGATAAGCTATTCAAGTGGAACTTTCGTTTGTGGAGTCTAGATTCGACGATTTATCTATATAAGAAATATCTGACTACTTAAAGAAGTGATAAGCCTTTAATAATATTGATTTTATTTAATTTAGCTTTAAAGCAGTGTTGTCAGACTTCACTTTACATAGAAAACAGCTAGATTACTGTCAAAACTAGCTAAATAAGCATAGATATCGTTTGTTTGAGATTCTGTTATCGATTGTCAGCTGTTATCGATAGTTTGGCAACCAATATAGTCAACTTAAGGATGTAAATACAAGCTAAAACAATCAATTTAATCGCATACCAAGAAATGTATGCAAGTTATGCCACATACAATGTTGTTGCCAACGAATCTTGTTGTTTGTCTATGTTTGTGTATAAGCCAAAAGACAGACGGACAGACAGGTGGACAGACGGACGGACAGACGGACAGTGTTGTAGTTGTAGTTCTTTGTTTAAAATGCTTGCAATGCATTCGTGTGTGCACCTTTCAAATTTTTTCGCCTAATCTGAGCTAGACTTGCAATCGCCTTGTTGTTGTTGTTGTTGCTGTTGTTGTACTAGTAGTAGTTGTATTAGTTGTTGATTTGTTGTTGTTGTTGCTGTTGCAAGTTTGCTACAAAGCCGAGGCGAGAAGGCCGCGTTTATTTTATTATTTTGATTTTTTTTTTCTTTTTGTTTCTTTTTAGTCAGCAAATTGGTAAATTTTTAGCTTTTTGTTTCGTTTAGCTTTTTTTTCTGTGTATATTTAACGGCTTTAAAACGATTAATAATTATGCAGATACTTTCAAAAATTGAAGTTTAACTGGCGCTTCTTGTACACGAGCCACAAAAGTGCCGCCTCTCGATTGGTATTTAAAAGACATTTAACATTTATGCACGGATGCCGTCTGGGCTGACATTTAAGCCAAACAAGCCAACAAGCCAACGAGCCAATAGCCAACAGAAAAACAGCCAAACAGCCAATAAGCCAACAAGCCAACAAGTGCCCCAGAGCATCAGAGAGTGTGGCTCAATGGCACTAGCTGTAAGTGACACTACAAAGCGAATCGGATTAGTGTGATTAAAGCTGCTTAAACACACAAATTGCTGACAGCTGTGCACTTACAGGGTGTAAAAAAGTCTTAAAAGCAGCTAGACAAAAGCTCTAAAGTAGTGGCTTTTAAGTTTGGCTGCGAAAAGGGGATTAAGTGGAGCTTAAAGCTTTTGAAACCTAGACACTTGTTTAGATGCAGTGAACTTTTGTGTTAAAAAGTACATTAAAGCTTAGCTACTGCCAACTACCAAAATAAAAGCTCAACTGACTCAGCTCTTCACTGTAGCTTTCAGCCCGTGTCATTAGCAACAAAGTGCGGCTCAGGTTTAGCCGTTTCCCGCTAACTTATCACCGCATTTCAAGGGCACTTCTTTGCACATATTTTAGTTAAAACTTCACTTTATCTAAAGTTTTATTTTATTTTCTAATTTACTGTGGTCTTTGTGGCATTTTGTCAACTACTCACTGATAAGTGGTGCTCCCAGGGCTTATCAGCTAAGGCAGGCAGAGACAGTCTAACTGTAGCTGTCCAAATATTATTATTTTTTAATTCCCTTCCTTCCCTTCCCTTCCCTTCCTTCCCCTTCCCTTCCTTTCCATTTCCATTTGGAGTTTCTACTGATATCATAATTAGCGCATGGAATGTTTTTTAGCTGTAATTTGTTAGCCGAATATTTCCAAGAAATATTGCTTCAAAATAGATGCGAAAAGTGTTGCCAAATTGTTTCTAATAGTCGACACGACAAAACCTGATAAAGTTCTGCTCTTTATCAATTGTCGAAAACAAAAAAAAAGAAAAGCAAAAAATGGCTAAATTTTTAGAGTGTATGAGTGGAACAAGTTACTTCCGCTAATTATGAAATTTGTCAGTTTTTGTTGTTGTTGTTATTTGTGTCTTCCTTCTAACACAAAGCACAAAAACAGCAACAACAACAACGAATCAAATATTTCAACAACAATAATAAAAAAAATAGTAATAATAATAATAGCTTTGGTTAGCTATTTTGTGGCTATTTTTAGCGGCTCTGACTTGGCATAAAAAATAACGAAAACAATTCCAATTTAAGCCAAATTTATAAACACTATATTTAAAATTAATTGTGGCAAATTTACAAAAATAAAAACAACAACAATAATAATTATGACACGGCAAAAAGTTATTTCATATGTTTAAATACCAAAATTTGGGACACTTTTTAGTATTTTTTTTTTTTTTTGTGGTTCGAAAAGTACTGAAATTATACTAAAAAGCTGTAAAAGTTGTACAATTAACATAAATATTTGCTTAAAATATTTAATTAATGTGGAGTATTGGTAATTAAACAGGTATACGAAGGTATACAGGTACACACACAGGTACACACACAGGTATGCACACAGGTACACACACAGGTATTCCATGATCATTCTCGTTATCATTTCAATGATATCTTGACATTTACCGTTTTTCGTCTTTCTTTTATTCCCTTTACTTTCTTATAGCCCAAAAGATAACGGCACTTTTTTCCGTTCCTTTGTTGAGCTTTTACGCACACGCATGCGGCACATGCACGCAGCGACCTTGAAAAGCTTCAGTCTACAGCTAAAAAGCTCACTTTAAATGTATCTTGAAGTGTAAGTGTATCTTTAAGATACTCGCTTAAGATTTACATTCTGACAGCAGATACACAAGTTTAGCTTGTAATTACTATGTAGTATAGAATTGAACTGAACATTGATTGGAATTACCGAGACTTGTGGTTTTTTAATTGTTCTAAACGGTAATGCAATTCAAGCTAAATAACACCTGAGTCATCAGAAGTGGCTAGAAAAAGCTAGTAATAATAATAATCACGTGCTGCGTTTGAAGTTTCAATTAACATTGAATTCAAACTCGAAATACAATAAACTATTAATCAAAAAATTTGTATTTTTTGTTGTGATTTTTTTTGGTATTTTTTGTTAAACAATTTAGAGCGCCACGTAGAATGCGGATGTTGAAAGCAATGTTTTGATGATCGAAACCAAAAAAAAAATAGAGAGAGAGAGTGAGACAAAGATAGTGTATCTATAGCTGAAGTATCTATGAGGTACAAAGATACAGGTACACACATACCTAGTTGTGTGGTGGCATCCACTTTATGAATGGCGCATTTACTTGAAAAATCATTAAGCGTGTTCCGCTATTGTTGTCTCTTCCATTGAAAAATTCTCGTATGTGTGAGATAAAAATGCGACTAACAAAAATGGTATTTTTTACCATGAGTTTTGGGTATTTTTTGTATTTTTTTTTGTATTTTTTTTATAACTTTTAACCGATTTTTGTGCTACGGTTGCGCACTAAGCGCCGCTAATTCTTTGTGCTTCTTTTTTTTTTGGTTTTTCTATTGCCATGAAGCGCTAAAAAAGAGTTCGGAAGAGCGCCTTTGGCAAGGTCGTTCTTTAAGCCAACACCAGTACTACCAATACTACCAATACTACCACCATCAACAGCTAGACATACTTATATTACACTTATACTGCAATAACTGTCAGTAACTATTTTGTTATTTAATAATTCCACACACATTTTTCATCAACTTTAATTTGTTTCTATTTTTTTTCTTCTTCTTCTTCTTTTTATTATTAATTTATTGTTTATAGCTTATGTACAAGTGTATAAATTATTTAGCGTTTTGCCTTGCGGCATTTGGCGGCTTTTACGAATTTGTTTAATGCGCAAAAACAAAAAATAAAAACAAAATCAAAATCAAATGAAAGAAAAACACGCTATATTTACACCTAGTTTTATGGAGTTATTTCTGAAGGGTTACAAAACAACAGCTCAAGTGGTGCGCTCTGGTGCCTTGGTATGCGTCTCTAAGAGACCTCATGCCAAGCTTTAATTCCCTGTAGAAGTAAGGAAACACATGGGGTTACTTCGGACACAAAAAAATACTAAAAGACTAAAAAAAAATACTAAAAAATACTTAAAAGATACTAAAAAAAATACTAAAAATACTAAAAAAAATACTAAATTTGATAGCTTTCACTAAAAACTTCCCAAACATTCCTCAAACTTTAATTATCTTTAAATTCTAAACAAAATTTTCTATTATAGGGTATTTCTTAAACTAGTTTCAAGCACTTTTAAAGACTTCTTTGTTTTGTTTTGTTAGCCAAAGTAGCGCCAAGTAATTAAGGTTTACTTTATTACGGGTATTTACGAGTCAAGTGCCTTGCAAGTTGGCATTTCAGTCTTCTAATTGGTTTTTATAACGTTATTTCTTTTCGAAAGGTAAATACCTACGACTAAGCCATGAGAATCAACCGTGTTTACCCCAAAATTATCTATAACAGCTGTTTCTGGAGAAACGATGCAAATTAATAGCGTTTTTTTGAGCTACTTGTCGATTGAAACTTAAGTCGGTAAATCTTAATCTAAAGTTGTTTTTTTGAAGAGTGAGAGTTATAGGCTGTAAATTAAACAAAAGTGTTTAAAAATAAGTTAAACTTTCATTTTAGAATTAGTTGATTATGTGTAGATTTAGATAAGCTTCACTCTCGCTTTAAAAAGAGCTTTTAACATTAAGCTTTTAGCAGTTGAAGCTTTGGATTAAGCGAGTTGAATAGAGAACATATAGCATTAAAGTACAAACAACTGTAAGTCAATTAAGCTTTCATTAACTTGAGCTTAGGCTTAAAAAAGCACATTTTTCAGCATAATTTAAATCTAAGCTCAACTGTCATCGGTTTGAGCCCAAATCTAGACAGCCTCAAAAAGGCTTTTAAAATTTGTTCACTAAACTCAATTTATAAGCACTTAATCCAGTTGCAATTCTAATTACTTAATATTTAAAGCTTGATATAACTAATTGTAATAATCTCGTTTCGCTTCCCTTGATCTCAAATTGCATTACGCTTGAGAGTGTTTAATAGATTTCAATTTTCAGATTTCTCAAATGTATTAAATTAATTAATCTGTGAACATTTACTTATGTTATAAGCTGATTAAAATTATAACTGCATATCAAATATATATATATATATATATATATTCTCGGGTATGCAGTTGACTTTACTTAGCCAAGCGGACAAATTGAAACGACAATTGCAAGAAATGAAAGGCAATCTACACACCAGACACACTTGTAGGTTTGGTCTTATAAAAAATACTATATACACAAAATAAAATTATAAAAAAAGGAACAAAAAACAACAACAACAACAATACAATCCAATAAACAAACAACTTCAATGTCAATCCAATGCAGGTGGCTATGGACTGCGCCCAAGCTTTCGGTTTTTGGTCAAAAGTGAAAAAAATCCAAAGACCAAAAAAATCAACAACAAAAATACTACAAAAATACCACAAAAAAAAAAACGACGTTGGCGCTTTGATTTATCTGTAACGCTCGTTAAACGAACACAGATACCGATACAGTTTCAGCTACAGATACCAAAATTTTCTATAGATACAAAATGTTTATAAAAAACTTTATAAAAGAGTTAAAAAGAGGAAAAAAACAACAACGCTGCAGACTCGTTCAGTTAATTGTTTCGCTTTGCTTTTTGGGTATTTTGTAATCGCATTACGTTGATTATATTCAGTTTGATTTTGAGCAGATTTCAGACTGGTTCTACGTGCCTGCCCCCCGACTCCCTGTCTCCTCGACTCCCTATTCCCCTCCACGCCCCCTTCACTACTGTCTTACTGCCTTCCTCGTTGCAATATGCGTGTAAATCAATCTATAATTAGTATCTTTTTTTTTTCCAACCCATATATTGTATTCTTTTGTATCTTTGGTAGCAGATCCGGTTCGTTTTAACAGCTTTTTTTTCCAGCCAAAAGGATGTAATTTTTAATTTTCATAAAAAATCATTCTACTTTTTAGTTTCAAGCACGAACCGCACCCAAAAGTAACCCAAATTCTTGACAAGTTGTTGCACTGTGCGAAAAGAAGTAGTTAGAATTGATTTTTTTTAGTATTTGGTTTGTGATTTTGTCTTTTTTGCACACTGTGCCACACTTGAAGTTTGTTCAGGTGCAAAAGGATTTACAGGTCTACGAATAGAATACGTTTAAATTCGATTGGATTGAAATTGTAGATGGCCAACAAAAGCAGCAGCTTTAGTAACTTGGCTAACAGCGCAGCACATTCAACGATTTTTGAGTTCGTTGTCTGGCAAGTTGCAGCAGCAGCAGCAGCAGCAGTAGAGGCAGCAGCAGCAGAGGCAGCGATGGCAACTGAATGCACACAGCTCGTAAACTGGAAAGATCGGTTTCAGGTTTCAAGGACTTTCTGTGGACATTCACTTTTCAAGCCATCAGAGTGCATAGAACCACCAGCAACACCACCAATACATGCACAAATGCTGACTGACGACTAGTTCAACTCACTCACTCGCTCACTAACTAACTCACTCACTCTCACACGCTCTTTGAATGACTGACTGACTGACTGACTGACTGACTGACTGACTGGCACAGTGAGCTGCATTTAATGCCGTTCGAATGCTTTGTGGACCACGAGCGTAGCGCATGGGCAACTAATCGGCCTCCTCTCTCACTCTCTCTATCTCTTCCCCCACCACATCAGCAGCAGGCAACAGGTTGTGACTTGTGCAGCCAATGCACAGAATTTGCATAAGCTTAAGTGGACCAGCCCTGGGTCCAAAAAAAAATAACAAAAATAACACAAACATATGAGCGTATCTAGCCCTAGCATTGTCACATATTCTGTGTGTGTGTATTAACACACACACACACACACACACACACACACACACAGCTGGGAAAGTGCAGTCGCTGTCGCAGTAGCAGCAGCAAGGCAGCGCAGCAGCTTACACAAAAGCTTCCAGTCTCTTAAGCTCTTAAATGCTCGCGATGCCTTCAAGTAATTTTGCGGCTGCTTTAAAATTGTTTTTGTTTTATTTGAAAGTAATATTCACCCGCTGCTGCTGCTGCTGCTGTTGTTGTTGCTCCTTTTTTTTGGTTTCTTGCTGCTTTGAAAAACAACGGGATATTGTATTTGCATTTATGCATGTCGTTGTTGTTGTTATTGTTGTCGCTGTTCTTCTTCGTCTTCTTCTTCTTATTCTCTTCATCGTTGTCATTTGCATTTGCCGTGTATTTGTTTTTGCCTGCTTTGCTTATTGCATTAAACGACTGATGTTGTCTCAAAATACTACGCGATTGAGACGCAAACGTTGGGTATGTACGACTATAAAACGTTTATGACAAGTCATTGAGAGTGACATTTTAAATTTGTTTTATAATTAAACGAATCTTTAACTTGCTTTTCTGAGGGTAACTTCTTGTCGTTCATCCGCAAGTTCTTTGTTGTAGGATGATAATTTATGCCTTTATTTATGTCAACAATTTTTGTTTGGGTATTTGGAAGTCGTGCTTTTGCTTATTTAACTTTCAGCATTCTTGCTTCATATTGTCGCACATTTGTTACTCTTGTTACTGTTGTTGTTCGCTGCTGTTTGTTGTGGTTGCTGCTGTTGTTGTAGTTGTTGCTGTGGTAGTCATTGCAGGCATTACACAATAAATTATAATACGGGTTTGTCAGTCAACTAAGCAATTTATCGAAAGGTTTGTTTGAATGCCTGCGCATCATCATTATTATCATTGAATATACACTCGATAAGCACACACACACTCATACACACATATACGACTATGTGTGTCCGTTCTAACGCTCTTTGGGAACTTGTTTCGTCTTGTCTTGTCTCGTTTCTGTTTCAATTCGTTTCGTTTTCTCAACCAAGGTACAAACTTGATTCGCATTTGGCGTCGCTGCGTCGTCGCATCTGCAATTTTGACATTTCGTTTCGATTCAACCTTGAAATCGAATGCGAATTGCTAAAAGTCTTGTTAATGCGATAAAAGCCTGAGTCTCTCGGCGTTGTCAGTTCATAAATTGAACACTTGATGTGGTGATTATCATCATCCAACAATATGCTTTGATTGGATTTCGTTACTTGGCCCTCTGGCTCTCTAGCTCTCTGGCCAATCCTCGTCTAAGACTTTAAATGCCGTCAGGTAATTGTTTAAAGGTCATTTCGGATTTTAGTTTGGCTTTGACATTGCAACCATTGCAAAGTCCAAGAACACTATTAATCAAGCAACTCACTCACTCACTCACCTACGCACTCTCACTCACCCACACTTGCTCTGACTCTCACTCACGCTCTATTTCATTGCATGTGCTGCGCAATTAAAATTCTAGCAGCTTTGAGCTTTCACTCCAAACGCCGGCTTGCGCATTGGCAAAGGTCAATAAAGGACTCTAGAAAGCTCTAGCATAAACACTCACACGCTCTCGCTCTCACTCTCACTCTCTCTCGAGCGCCAGTCTCATACTTTTGCTTCGCTCTCTCTGACTCACTTGTTCCTGTTCTTTGCTCTCCGTGCTCCATTCTGGCTGCTGTTGCTATCACGCTCTCGCCATATTTTTATGAATGAAATGCAGGCAAGCGAAACAGGCGCTTTTCGGCGGGCACTACCCACCCCACCCCCAATTTGAAACCTACGACAATTGCTTCGTTGCTGTTGTTGTTGGTGGATTTTTGGGACGACAGCGCAATGAATGAATGACGCAGTTTGCGGCTCGTAGAAGCTTCGCGACTCATTCACAATGACGTCAGCATGCGTAATTTTCAAACTGTACTGGTTGTGTAGGCGGGTGTTAACCACCCACAACAACAGGCTCCACACGCAATAACATCCACACAGGCGGTGTGTGTAACGTAAGCGGCATACGGTGATTGGTGCAAATCCTTTTGGATTATATTACAAACTAGTGAGAAAGAAACATATAAAAAGATTAGATTTGATATGATATGGATCAATCGCCTGGCAACACACACACCTACACACACCTACACCTATATAATGTGTGTTCTTATGTAATCTATAGTTTAACTTAAATTGCGCTTAATTGAATGCTGTGTTTCCGGTGGTCGGACATGCGCACGCCTACGACGCCATTGGGCGCCACTTGCTACATGCCACACACTGCCACACAGTGCCACATGCCACCGTGCCACGCCCAATGAGCGTAGTTTTTTTTATTTACCAGGCGCCAGTCGCCACATGCCTCTTGCCACATGGCAACACTTGCCACATGTGCAACTCTGCTCCCAATCCCAATCCCAATACCAATCCTCATCCTTAACCTCAACCTAAACCACAAATGTTTCTCGGCTTTTTTGGGCTTCAGTAAAGGGGGCGTGGCTGGATTGGACTGGGCTGAGCTTTGGGCGCCGCTCGGCTGCCCGTTGATTGTCCATTTTGCTTGCCACAAACAACAGTGGCATTAATCGCAACCCAAACCATTAAACCGTGACAAAGAAGTGGGCGCGCCAAGTGTAGTGGGAGTGGCTGCGGAAGAGGTAGACGCTGCCAGGGCTGCAAAACGGTAGCTGTGAGAGCGGGTGAACTGGGAGACTCATCGATTTTTCATTATGGCAAGCATCATTGGAGTGTCTCCTCGCAAGCTGTTCAGCTGGCGTCATCAACGTCATCCGGGATCTCTCTCACTCTCTTTATCTCCCGCTCTCTTTGTCGCCATCTCTCTCACTCCCTTTTGGAAGTGTTAACTGTAGCTGTTAACAGTGTTGTCAATTTAAGCAATTTATAGCTAATTTTAGCTACTTTTGGCTTAATAAAAATATGAATTTATTAGCTTTCAATTTGGCTATGGCTAGAAATTAGCTTTAAAGCTAAATCAGCTACTTTATTTAGACTAAAAAAGTAATGCTGAACATATTTTTAGCTTCATCTTTAAGAATGGGCAACTCTTTAGCTATTTCTGGCTATATTTTGTAATAAAAACTAAGCAAAAAATAGCTAACAGTACTGCCATTAAATAGCTACACTTTATATTATTTATTTTGGCATTAAGGCGTTAAATATTACTACAAAAAATACCCTGTAAAACAGTCGGTTTAACTAAACTTTAATTTCGATAGGGAAAATCTGAAGTTTTCCCCTCGCTTTTGTTAGCAAAACCTTTTACAATAAATACCAAGAAAAACTGGCTTAATTTTAGCATAAATTGCGGTTAAAACTGGCTTAAAAATAAACTTATTTTTCAGAGGGGATAAAAATTATAAAAGCCAAACAAAATGAGTTTTGAAAAATCAAATGGAAAATGAAAATGAAATAAATTTAAGCCAAATACGAGTATGCTAATATCCAACTATTGTTAACGTGTTGTCTTACCAATTTACATAAACAAAATTAAGATCTGGAAAAGCTTTTAACCAAATTGATTAACATTAATTCCATGTTACACAATCATTTCTTGCAGTGTATAACAAAGTCGTTGCTTAACTTGGCTTATTAAACGTTGTTGTTATCACTTTTGGCGCATTTCCCTCTTGGCCATGTTGGCAATGAAAGCTGCCCACGCCAAAAAGAAGAAGAAGAAGAAGAGAAAAGTGCTAAAATGCAAGCGAGTTTAGACGGTTTCTATTTTTAGCTGCCAATTTGTAAATAGACTGGCTATAAGGAGAGCACCCTCAATCAAGTCAAGTCAAGTGTGTGTGTGTGTGTGTGTGCTGGTGTGTGTGCCGGTGTGTGTGTTTTGGCCTGTTTCATGCTGATAAACATTGAATTCTTATCAACAATTTGCAAGCGTCCCACACAAATTGTAGACAGGAAATTGTTTGTCGTGATTTTTTTTAGCTGACGACAGCGGTTGCATACCCTATCAGCCAGCTTTTGTAGGGTATGTAGCGTACATAGACTACTAGGGGTTTTACTTAACTTCCCAGGGTATCTGCTAGTCTTGTTCACTCTACTCTTTTCTCCTGGTTCCTTTGTTCGCAGCTTAACTGTGGCACAGTGAGTCCAAAAAGTACGCGACAGGACATCAATTTCACGGTCATTTGCTTGCTTCATGTGGGCGTATTGGTGGTAATGGGCGTGGCTATGGGTGGTTATGGTTGATTCAAACATTTTTGGGTTATTTTTGGCAGCGTTTTAACCGTTTTGATTTTTCATCTTCGCTTTTTTGGCTTTTTTTTAGCCAACGTTTTTTTTGTGCCACAAAATGTGGAAGGCAACTTTCAATTTTTCGTCGCTCGCACAGCAAAATAATTGTTGTGCGTGTGTGTGCGAGTGTGCGAGTGTGTGTGTTTGTGTGTATTATCAAATTGGTTCATGGCAATTCTTGTGCGTTGTGGCAACAACAGCAACAACAGCAGCACGAGCTCGTTAACGCCGCCTAACGGAGGCTGCATGCCTCAAGCCACAATCCACAAGCCAAAAAGACACGGAGGCGTTGTGCCAAGTGTTAGGACACAATTTAAGCGGCAACAACAACAACAACAACAACAACAACAGCAGCAACAGCAGAGCAGTGTGGCACTGTGGCAGCTGCAACCAGTTCCATTCTAAATCGCCTGGCAAAGTGAGCGTTTTACAGATACAAGAGCTACACTCAGAGAAACTAACTAAGCTAAGAAACTAGTCTGAGTAGCTAGTTTATAGCTAGTTATGTAGTCTAGAAGTGTAGTTTGAGCAGCTGGTTTATAGCTAGTGGAAGTCTGAGTATAGCTAGTTTATAGCTAGTTATGTAGTTTAGAAGTGTAAGTCTGAGTATAGCTAGTTTATAGCTAGATATGAAGTCTAGAAGAGTAGTCTGAGTATAGCTAGTTTATAGCTAGATATGCAGTCTAAGTTTACAAATTTTGTGAGCCAAAACACATACAAGCCAAACACATGTGCTCCAGATCTTTACTATAACCTATAGCTATACTTGGCATACATTTTAGATACTTTTTTCCTCATTATATTACCAAGGCCAAAAGAAATTCACTTCCAAACAGTTCAAAATCGCATTTCTAGCCATAAAACAGCTCAAATTCCGTTTAATTCTACCTCCACTATTTCTTCAAGTGTAGAACAGTTACATATCAGTATGAGTGTGTGTGTGTGTGTGTATAAGTGTGTGTAGATGCTTACAAGTCGAGTGCATGCCACATTGTCGCTGCCCTTGGAGTTGTTTCATGCCGATGTTGCACTGTAGTTGCCACTGTTTCCACTGGTACTCACTGTAGTTACCACTGTAGTTGTTGTTGTTGTTGTTGTTGCTGCTACAGAATTAAGGTCGTCTCTTTTGCTGGTTTCACGTTTGTGGCCTTTCGTTCTTGGCTCGTAAATTTGTGGCAACGTGTCTGGAATTTAGGATGTGTCTTATCGCCAATGAAGAACCGATGAGTAAATGAGCGAACCAACAAAACAGTGAACGAAATGAACGAAATGAACAAACAAGAAACAACGAACAACGAACAACAAACAGTTCACGACTGCGAGCAACAAACGTGGCGTATACTTGATGTATGTATATAAAGCATACCGAGTGTGTGCTGGTGTGTATGTGTGTGTGTTTCAGTGTGTGTGTGCTTTGTTGACTTTCACTTTTTGCAATTGAAATTCTTGCATAAAACCAATGTAATTAAAATGTCTTACATAATTCAATGCTTTGAACAATAAGCCAAGGCAACAACAACAACAGCAACAACAACAACAAGAGCTATGGTTATAACTGTATATTTTTTGGTTCTTAGCCATCTTGCATGGAGATCAATAAGCAAAACAAAACACTCCCTTTTACTGGCAGCACTTTAGAGGCATTCGAGCAATTCACTTTGCACTCGAGACTCAAAACAGTAAACGACATTCTTCAAAGTTGTTGGTAATTACAACAACTTGGCCAACACCCAACTGAACACACACACACATCTATACACACAAGCACACACTAGTTTGTTGAATTTTTAGAATTAGTTGTTGTATTTGATTTAGTTGCTGGCTTTAAGAAGTTGGCTATCAAATGAACTATAACAAGAAGCCAGCCAAAGACTGAAAGTGTAACTATAATTGTGTGTGTGTATGTGTGTGTGTTTGTGTGTGTGTAACTAAACCAGTCTTGAAAGGTGTCTTTGCTGTAACCTGGCAATAGGCCGCACAGCCAACTGTTTTGAGCCAAGAGCAGCTCTTTGGCTCCGCAACTCAACAAGTTAAAATAAACAAATGCAGAGCGAAGGAGCTGCTGCTATGAGCAACCAGCAAATACCCTGTAACTTAAAAAAATCATCAGTAATTTAGATACTTAGCTTTAATTCTTTTATCTCTAATTTATTTTTAACATTAATAATCAACTAAAATGCCAAAAGACCCTATTTCTACAGGGTATAACATTAAAAAAATAAAACTAAAACATTTTGGCCAACAAGTTCTACAAGCAATAACAACAATAGCAACAACAACAACATCGGCGACGACGTCGACGACAATGATTGCTGTCTTCGCTGACGTTTGCTGCCGACGCCGACGCCGACGTCAACGTCAACGTTAACGCATTCAGGCGTGCTGCTATCGAGACGTTGCCGTCGGCGCTAACTTTGCTGCTGCTGTAGTTGTTGTTCTTGTTGTGCTCTTTGGTTTGATTTGAGCTTGGACCTGGACAGACTGTGGAGAGCAGCGTATGATGCAGGGCAGGAGAAGAGAGTGAGAGAGTGAGCGTGCGAGAGTAAAAGAGTGATGGCGGCGGAGGCTAAGAAGCAACGTTGGTAGAGCGAGGTCGGGTTGAAGAGAGGAGGGGAGGGGAGTGGGACTCTGTGTGGAGTGGGGGCTGGAGTGAGTGATGGTATAACGGGGCGTCCACTGTGGCAAAAAAAAAGCATTGATACAATTTTTAAATGACTTTGCTTTGTATCTATCAAAAAGTGATCTGCGTGAACGCTGCTGCTGCTGCCGCTGCGATCGTCGCTGCTGCTGCTGCTGCTGTATTTAATTTTTTATTATATTTTTTAAAATAACATTATTTTTTGCTGCTGTGATTTTGGTTGTTGGTATTCCAAACGTCTGAATTCAGTGCATAAAATAGCAATTTAAACGTTTCTATAGCTGTGCGAGAGTGGCTCCATACATGTGTGTGTGTGTGCGACTGAGTGTGACTGTGAGTGCATGTATGTGTGTGTGCGTTTTTGAAAATCGAAAGCAAGGTCTTTTTTTTCTGCGCAAACACGCAGACAACAGCAACAACAACAACAACTACAAGCAGAAGTACAACAACAAAGCAGACAGACAAATTCTATGGCAAGTTGTGTCTTTGTTGTTGTTCTTTAAGCTCCACTTTTAGTTTACAACGTAATTTATATAAATATTTAGTTAACGCCCCAAAGTCACATGGGCCAAACACACGAACCAAAGGAATCTGCGTTTGTTTGGCTTTAAAGCTAAAAACAAACTATTTGCATTCCCTCTTTCTCTCTCTCACTTCCTCTTGTTATTCCGCTCTCCCTCTCTCACACTCTCCTTGCTTTCTTCAAGTTTTTGTTTGTTTGCTTTGTTGCACTTGTATTTTCTATCTTTTTGCTTACGTTTGTTTCCCCACGTGTCGTTTCAAATGCAGACGACGTCATCAGTTGCCTTAATTGCAATTAGCAGAGCAACACTTTCCTCTTCCTCTCCGTCTTTGTCTACTTCCCTCTTTCCCCTTTTAGGCCTATGAACCAATTTATTGTTGTCGTCGAGTGCCGATAAGACTAAAGAGAGAGAGAGAGAGAGTAAAGAGAAGAGCGGCGATCGGAGAGCAGAGAGCAGCTCCCGCAACTCATAAATAATACTGAAAATGCATCCTGTTTGCTGCTTTCTTGTCTTCTTGTCTTCTTTTCTTCTTCTCTTTTATTCTATTAAATTTTGTGTGCTACAGATAAGACAGAGCAATCACAAACTCAATTGTAATACGAGTAACACCTTTAGAAGTATATTATATTATTTTTTGTATAGCTGAGTTCAGCGCACTTTTATCTGAACAACTCTACAGTTATGGATAAAAGTTTATTTACCTGCTAATCACAGCTATTCAACAAACAATTCAATTACTTGTGTAGGTATAATTCTGGCTATAACTGTTAAATCTTCTTAAATAAATATTAAAAGCAGTAATAAAATATGCAAGACCTTATCAAACACATTTATTATAAAACAGTCGCTGCAATCAGTAATTAGTCACCAAATTTAGCTTTTGAAATTATATAATTGGTGTCTTTGAACCCAGTCTTAAGTGTATTTTATTTATTTTGTTGTTAAATATTCCATTGTCATTGACATTGAACTTTTAATTCTAGTCTTTAAAATAGCAAACATTTAATTATAGTAAATGACTAGCCATTAATTTAGTACAAACACCCATGGAAAGTTGTTTAAAATTTAGATTTGAATACCCTAGATATTTGGATTTATCTTAACATATCTTTGAGCATTCACAGGTGACTGGGAAATTTGCTCAGTTGACATGAGGTGTGATCCCACTGTGCGTGTGGATAAATCTTGTTGAGATTTAATTTAAGAGATTTTCACAATAATATTAGAAAACAAATAAAAATAGTTAACTAAATGCAATCTATGCGAATAAACAATGCCAAAAATAACAGAAAATGCAAAAAAATAAAAACAATCAAGAAAAATGTTTAAATGTTTTTATTTAAGTGTGCGCTACGTATCAATGTGCAGGCGACAAAAGTGAACAAAATAAACAAGAAACCAAATGAAAAAAAAATGCTCAAATGTTTTCAATTTGCAATTTTTACAGTTGCTTTTTTATTGAACACACTTGGCTTTTTCTGCAGTTTTTGTTTGTTTTTGTTTTTTGTGGATGCCATTTAAAAACGCTTAACTGAATTGCATTCTTTACGCACACACACACACATTCATTCACGTACATATGTATGAATATGAATGATCTTGTGTGTATGCGTGTGCATAATATTCATTTCTAATTAATTAAATTTTTTGTTTTCACTCATTTCGTTTTATATACTAAATTGTTTTTATGTCGCCGGTGCAGATTTTTTTTTTTGCGACTATGTTTTGCCATATTTAACTGTGCGTGTATGTGTGAGTGTGCATGTTTGGGTCGCGCATGAATTGAAAAAAAGAACGGCGCACGAAATTCGTATAAGAAAACTTTTAGTGCAAAAGCTCTGTTGCTTGCGTGTGTGTACATGTGTGTGTGTGTGTCTGTTGGAGTGCGAGCATTTCTGACGTAATTGTGCTGCCGTTGCCGCCTAGTCAAATCCCAAAGCGCTCCACACACACACACACACACGCAGCTAGGCTGAGAGCAGCACCACAACACAATGAGCGAGTACAATTTGTTGCTTCTTTTGCTGATCATCGACGTCGGAGACAACAGCGACGCAGCGCCGTCGCTGCTGCTGCCGCTGCCGCTACTGCTGCTGGCTTTGCTTGCGTCTGCCGGTTTCGAAAATTCAAAAGCAACAATAACAACAACAACATCATCAGCATAGCAACTAGTGTCGGTGGCGCAAATATAATTAAACTTTCGAATGGGATCAGCAGCAGCAGCAGAAACAACAGCAACAGCAACTGTAATGCTTGACAAGTTTTTTTTTTTGTTGTTGCTTTGTGTTTTTGTTTCTTTTTTAGTTTTCGTACTGCTTTTCACTCAATTTGGAGTCGCTTGTGCTTTTGAGAGCTTTGGCGCTGTGGCTGTTGCTGCCGCCGCTGTTGCTGTTGCTGGCGCTGCTTTGTTTTCACTCAATGGCTGTTTGCTTGCGACCGCGTAGTCAAGTTTCATGCCACCAACGATTGCCGTTGAATTCAGTCGTTCAACGAGAGTGACCGCGCACGAAAGCCCCAACAAGCCCACAGCGGAGTCGCACAAAAATTGTAAAAGAAATAATTATTAAATACAGCAAACAAACACACACAACATCACTGAGTGAGAAATATATACGAATAAGTATTTGTGGAGAGTCAGAGCAACAGCCCGATATTGATATCAATAACGCAAAAAAACAAAAAGCGAAATTTGTGCAAAAATTAAAAATAAAATATAACGGACAAGCAAGAGAATAATAGACGACGACAATAAAAGAGACCCAAGCAGCAATCAACGGCAATCAACGCTCAAAAAAAACCGAAAGTCGAGAACATTCTGTAAAACAGCTTGCAATTGTTACTACCTCCTGTTCACACACACTCTTTTGCTCGCTCGCTCTCTCACTTACTTGCTCACTCCTGCTCCTGCACCTGTTTTCTGTGCTCACCAGCTTTCGTCACACGACCGAGCGAACCCCTTTGAAGTGTGCTGCGTACGTGCCTGTCTATCCAAACATATGTTTGCCAACGCAAGAGCTACAGTAACTGCAGTAACAACGTAAG
This sequence comes from Drosophila cardini, assembly GCA_018903735.1. Lineage (NCBI taxonomy): Eukaryota > Metazoa > Arthropoda > Insecta > Diptera > Drosophilidae > Drosophila > Drosophila cardini. The sequence goes on along the minus strand of JAEIGM010000001.1, from coordinate 8,622,961 downwards.
CAACAATAGCGACAACAACAAGTGCTACAAACTGAAGTTTTGTAGCGACGACAAACCGTTAATCCTAACATATGTTGAGCCGCCAGAGGCCGCTCTTATTTTTCTCGAAAGTGCAGCTGCCGTGCCGCTGTCGTTATTGTGTGCGTGTGTGTGTCCAATAAGTCCAATAAGATTTTAAAGAGTTTAGAAAAAGTAAAAGAAAGAGAATTTTTGTGTGAATTTAACGTGTGTCGAATCGTGTCGCGTGTGTAGTGAAAGAAAACAATTTAAATAGCATAACCAAAGAGAGTTATAACAACAACAACCACAACAACAATAGTCAAGGAGCATTTGTGAGTGCAAGTGCAATTGAAAAGTTGCTCTCTCTCACACTCTCTTTTTCGCTCTCTGCTCCTTACCACTTCACGTTTAACTGAAGTGCACTCGCGCGCTCGTTGTCTCTTTATTATAAATTTGTGTAGTGCGGATCCTGCCGCGCACAAACAGCATTCATATGAAACCAGAAAATTGGCTCGAATCTTCTTCATCATCATCGTCAGCGTCGGCGTCTACGTCAGCGTCAGCGTCAGCAGCAACAGCAGCAGCAGCATCGACATCAACAGGGTACAATGCTAAGGTAAATGTCACGCCCACGATACGGCCCATCTACCCTGTAGAATAGCAACAACAACAACTATAGTCACTGCCACACCCACCCACCCACTCACACACACGCACACATACTTAGTCAACCCATTTGCAACTGTAGCATATGGCGCTGAAAAATCGCTCGTTAAAATTGTTTTTGCTCTTGTTTTTTCGTGCTGTTTTTTTCCTTCGTGTTTTTGTTTTACAGTTATTTTTGCTTTTATGTGGCTTGAAGTGCGTTTATGGTATTTCGTCTTTGGCTCATTAAATGAGAAGAATTCTTCAAAAACAAAACGTAGTTAAAAAAAAACTAAAAAACAAGACAAACAATTGAAATTAAATTCCAATTTCAATATCAATTTCCATTTCAATTTCAGTTCAATAAGTAGAAGACAGAAATTGTAATTCAATTTTGATACGAAATGCGTGGCACAAATATATGTACATGTTTAATTTATAGAAACACTCGTGTGCATACTTATATGTACACTTGTACATAGAGGGCTTGCATGACTGTGTGCGAGTGTGTGTGAGTGTGTGCATATATCCGGGTTCATTAGTGTGGCGCACAGTGAAACCTAATGACTTGGTCAGTTTTTTTTGTTTTTGCATTTAAAGAGGAGTGGGAGGAGGAGGAGGGGTAGGTGGGGGATAACGAGAGTTAGGCCTAACAGGTGGGGGTGTCTGTGGGCCGCAGACATTGGGTCACGTGTGAGACACAAACTTGGGTGCAATACATTTCACATTTCACAAGCGCAAATTACATTTTGACGCCACAAACAGCAAACACCTCACTAATTACATTACATTACATTACAATGCTCCCTATACGACGTAGTTATAACAGTATAAGTGTGTGTGAGTGCACAGACTGTTATATATATAACACTTGGCACCTATTTTGTATCTGCCCTGTCTTTTTGTGCAGGCAACGCACGTTGCCAAACGCGCAGCTCAATTGGACTATCAATGGGCCCTAGATATAAATTTATAATATATATCGTACATGCATTATCTATATATAAAGTATACGATCCTATATATAAATCTTCAAAACAAATAGTTTAGATTTATCAAAAGCTGGTTGAACTAATGAACGAAGTCTGTTTAGTATGAGAAATTTATAAAATACAATTCGATAAATAATATTCATATAGAGAAATATATATTCAACAAGACTAAATTTATTTGTTGATCAGAAAATATATAAAAATGTCTTGTAGATAGTTTTACTAAACTTCAGATGTTAACAATTTTAATTCTTTTTTTCTCTATCCCAACTTTACTTAACACTTCTACTTCTATTCCAATTGATTATATCGATTGTCTATATACTCCATAGTTCTGAATCGATGTTTGTTCAGTTACTTTGTTCTGTTGCCACAAGTTACAGTTAACAAAAGGCAAACAAACATTTCTAGCCATGTTTATTTGGAGCAAATGTCGTGTAAACATGCAAACTATTCAAGAATCTATAGTAAATACTTATAGTTATTGGTAGTAGTAGGAGAAGGGTTGAAGTTGGCCTTAAAAATAAAATGAAAACATTAAAAAAATATATAATGTAACAGATGTTTGATACTATTATTAACGAATGCAGTTGCTACTTATAGATTGATCAGTTGAGTTATATGAGCTGACGACTGCTTTATTGTTTATTCGTTTGACTTTTGTTCATAAAGGTTAATAACCTGCATTCAAAATTAGCCAAAATCTACCTGAAGATGGGGAAAAAAGACTTTGATGAATGTTTTTTTAGTATTTTCTGTATTTTTTGTATTTTGTGCCACACGCTCTCCGTTACGATGTTTGTTGGCTTCTGACCCCATTCAGCGTTTATATGGCAACAACTATAGTCGTTGGCACATGACACATAAATAATCAGAAATATACAGCCTGAGGGGCCAGTTGGTCTTACATCTATGTAGATGCTACAGGTAAATGGCCTACGCATTAAGAATTCAAGCGTTTAATCGCTAAACAGGTAAAAATAAAAGTAACGAGTGACGAGTAACGAGTAGCGAGTAGAGAGTGACGACAAATGAGTTAAATTTAAGCCATAATCAAGCACAGAGTTATTCAAGAGACTGTACAAACTGTAATTAGCATAGTGTAAATAAACTATTATGAACAATTGTTATAGAAATTTACATATTTTGTTGATAAGTAATTGTGCCAAATTGACTGATAAGTTGAAAATAGAGCGAATTGTGTAAATGACAAAACTCATTGAATATGCATTTCTCAAACTACCGAAATTTATGCAAACTTATTCCACACACTCCAGAAGGGCGGGGGGTAGAAAGAAGAAGAAGAGAAGTGGAATTAACTGTTAAATATCGTGTGGGGAACAACAAACATGTTATAACAATACAAAAAAATACTGCTGACAGTTAATTATGGTAGTAAGTGTTGCATAAGCGATAAATGTGGATCGGGATTGATGGAGCGGCAGCTGGACAGGCACAGAACTATTAACACACACTGTAGTCACTGTAGTTGTAGCTGTTAAATATTAAAGTGGGCAATTTAATATTTTTTCTTTTGATTTTTTTTCTTTTTCGGTTTGCATTTTTCAAGTCACGATCAAAAAAAGAGAAAAAATTACACCAATTGTGAGTAGGAAAATCGCACGCAGAGTTTCATGTTGTTGTTGTTGTTGTTGTTGTTGCTGTTGTTGTCGTTTGGTGGGGCAATGTGCAATTAAGTTTTTCGGCCGCAGCAGTGCCACAAATACCAACACAAACACAATGCGGTTGCAAGTTGATTTTTTTTTTTTTTTTTTTTTTTTTTTTTTTTTATTTTTTGATTTGGGCAATCTGCCGAGAATTCGATTTAAAAAATTTATATTTTAGCTAGGAAAATAAATGAAACTCTTAATAATATTAGGTGTTAGAATTTAAGGCAGATTTTTCGATTTCTTCTTTATCTTTTCTGGCTTTTTTTTGGCTTTTTTTGTTGTAGTTGGCCTTAAACGCATGCAGCTTTTGCTCTAGTTAATGCGCTTTTATCTTTGTTGTTATTAGCTACTGTTGGTGTCAGTTGTTGTTGTTGTTGTTGTTGTTGTTGTTGTTGTTGTTATTGATTGTAAACCTTGAGCTACGTATGTGCCGCGGCGTACACGGCGAAGGTCGCCAAGTGCGTTGTCCGTCGGGTATTTTTCATGCACAAACTAAATAGCTGTGAGCTAAACTCGTAGATACATAGATACATATACTAGCACACTAGTTAGCTACATAAGTGTAAAAGAGGGGCAAAGGAGGTGTATTGGTAGGGGGCAGAGAGGGGCGTGGCATTAACATATGTAGCGCGATTTGACTTTGATTACATTATACTCGAGTCTACGAGTCAGCAAAAATTTGCATTGTTGCGTTCTAATTAAAAGTGGGCGCAGTTTATACATGTGTAAGTGTGTGTGTGTGTGTGTGTGTGTGTGCGAGTGTGTGTGAGGGCATAGTTTTTGTATGCAAAAGACAATGCGGCAGTTAAGGACAAGAGCACAATGAAAAGCAAATGCTAATTAAATTAGGACAAGCGCAAAATAGTGAAGACGAAGAGAGGGAGCAAGAGAGGGAGAAAGGGTGGGAGAGTAAAAGATACACGAGGAAGCGACAGCTTGAGCCCATTTCACTTGTAGATACATTTGTATCTTTAGGCCAATAGGACCGGGTTAATGTTTAGTTAGCCAACTTTTTACTTTCAATTCTCCCTTTTGGCTATTTTTGGACCGTGCTGAGCAAATAAAACCGCCGCAAGCCACTTGAAAATGTAAACAAAATAGCCAAAAAAAATAGCCAATTTAAAGCTAACATGTGAATACACTGCAAACAAAATGCGTGTAATTGTGCTGCAAACTGAAAATTACTTAAAGCCAAGTTCAGTAGGGCCGTAGTTAACTCTTTTTTAGATCGAGTACTGCTCCATTTTGAGCACAGTGTCGTTATTGAGCCACGGAAAAAGCTGTGACATTTTCAGCTGTGTAAATTCAACCTATAAAGATACAAAGAGAAGGAGACTCTCGAATAAACACAATTGGTAAATTAAAACTAGAGTAGAGCACATCTTTTTCTGCCCCAAAAGCTGAATTGATGTCCCCAAAAAAAAAAAAAAAAACAAGAATCTAAAATTTAAATAAACATTAAGAAAAAACAGTGAATAAAAAAATAAACAACAACAACAAAATGAGACAATTTTTTTTGTATTTATTTTTTTTTTTTCGAATGAAAACAAAATCAAAATTAATTTAAATCAACTTTTTGTTGTTGTTGTTGTTGCTGCTCTGCCTCGTTTGCCTTGAGCACATAAACAAGAGCCGAAAAAAAAGATACAAATTTGCGAATTTTATTCAAATTTGTTGTTTTTGTTGTTATTGTTGTATTCATTGTTGATTTCTTACAACTTTTGCCCCGTCCCGCGCTGGTCAAGAAATTATTTAGAAAACTTCAGTTGTCAAGCGCTCAAAATATTTATTTTAACACTTTTTTGTTGTTGTGAATTTATATTTTTAAATAGAATTTCACATTTAGTTGCCGCGTAAATGAATTTTATTTTTATTTTCATTTTTTTTTCCCAGTTTTGTTTGTTTTTTTTTTTGTTCTTTGCCATTTTGACTTTTACATGACACGAGTCGAGTGACGTGCAGAGTTCTGTGACGCCATTTGGTTGGGTACTACAGGGTACTACTGGGTACTTCAGGGCACTACTGTGTAGTATTGAGTAGTACTGGGTACTACTGGGTACTACGGAGGACTACTGGGTACTACTGAGGACTACAGGGTACTATTGGGTACTACAACAGGGTACTACTGGGTACTACTGGGTACTACAGGGCACTACGGAGGACTACTGGGTACTACTGAGGACTACAGGGTACTATTGGGTACTACAACAGGGTACTACTGGGTACTACTGGGTACTACAGGGCACTACAGGGTACTACTGGGTACTACTGAAGACTACAGGGTACTACTGGGTACTACAGGGCACTACAGGCTACTACTGGGAAGTACAGAAACTACAGTTCATGATGTGCTAGCAGTGCTCTTCTTGTACTTCATTCTAGGGTATTTTAAAGTTGCTTATACAATTTCTATTCAACTGTTTATTGATTCTAATTTTCTGATTTTCTATTTTCCATTTTGTTTTCTATTTACAGGTAAGCCAATTCGCTTGAATCATTTGAGTCACTTGAATCATTCGACTGTTATTCAATTGAATTTGTAAGTAAACAACTTTTTAGCATTTGTAATTTGTTTGTTTTTGGCGAGAAATGAAACGAACCCATCTTCTCTCTCTCTCTCTCTCTCTCTCCCTCTCTCCTTTTCTCACTCGCAGTCTCTCGGATTTGTTGTGATGCGTTTCTTTTTTTTGAGGTTGTTGTAAAATCTGTAAACAACTGAAAAGCGCGTTTTCAAAGATTTCACTTTCACGCCGTTAAAGCAACATCAACAACAACGAGTGAGATAAATGCAAATGCAAACGGCGACAACTCTATTGACCAGGGCTGCATATCAGTAGCTACAACCCTGCCTCAGTTAATTCTTGCTTAGCTTTTGATTGATTAACCTTTTTGCAGACTTTTTGCTGCCTTTTACAGGGTATCTTGCCAATCAACCATACCCTTTTGAAGCAGTTTTCTTAAATTTTCTTGGCTTTATGTTTTTATGGGTCTGAATTTAATTTGATAGCTACAAAATACACACTGTCTAGACTGTAGACCTTTTGTACACATTTCGTTTAGAATTCCCAACTGGTTCTAGCCGTGCTGGAGTTATATGCTCACAACGTGAGATGAGAGACAAGTGCAACTGATTTTTTTACAACAAAAATATACAAAAAAATAACAAACGAATGCCACAAAGTCTCTGGAATCTCACGAGTTATTGTTGTTGTAGTTGTTGTTGTTGCTGCAATTACAGTTGCAGTGGCTATAGTCAGGTGGTTGTGGCTGTAGTGGTGTGTGTGTGTGTGTGTGTGTTTGGTTTGTTGTGTGTGTGGTTGCAGTTGCAGTCGCATTTGATTGTGGCGCAATGGTTTGGCATGTGCATGTGCATGACTTGGGGGCATTGTAACACACACACATCAACACATACACACACATAGTTTTTGCTTGTCAAGAGGCATTCAATTGCCACCACAACAACTGTAACTGCAACTGGCAACTTCGGCTTTTGTGGTTGAGTTTTAAAGTTGCTTTTGGGTTGGGCTTTGCTTGAGTTTTTTTGCTTTTAGACCCTGTACTAATAAAGTGTAATAAAGAGGTTTCTTAAAGACAAAAGGGGCAGGCTTCTATATCTGTAGCCAGAGATATAGGCATATATGTATGTCGATCTGTCTCAGATATCAAATGAGTCAAGCCCTGTAACTTAATTGTTCAATCAGATACTTTAGCTTAAAGCTATATATAGTTTAAATTATTAAGGGATAAATCTAATAGCTAAAAGATCGTGGAAACTCCATGTTTTGTATGCCTCTCTGCAATTTCTTTGTACAGGGTCTTTTACAGTGTTAACAGTTGACTCTTGCTACTTGTTTTTCCACTGTTTATGTTAATGCTGTTGTTGTTTTTGTTGCTGCCTGTTTGTTTGTTTATTCATTTGTTTGTTTGCTAAGTGAAAAGCGCTGTTTTTTGTTGTGGACACTCATTTTCACCAAGCAATCGTTATCGCCAAAGGTTCAACATGCTTTTTGCATGTGCAACGACATCGACATCGACATCATCGTAGCCATCATCGTGAACATTTACGACTCTCTTGATACGACATGCAATCCCCTTTTAGCTCCTTTTAGCCCCTTTTACCCCTCTCCCCCTCTTTATCCACCCTCCAATGTCGATTATTTTAAATTAATAAGCTCCGTGTAGGAGTGCTCATTAAATTGTTTCATTTTTTTTTATTAAAATTGTTTGCCTTTCACCCAAAATGTAAAAAAGCCTTTAAAAAATGCACCCACAATCATTTGACTAAGACACGATTTATTTCTATTCATCAATTCTCAAGGAAGTTTGTCTTAATTTAGTTAACTTTTGCCAATTATTTGGCAACGCTATAAACAATCAAATAATAATAATAACAATAAAAATAATGAAATATTTGATAAATGCAATGAACGAAAAATCAAAAGACCAAAAACGAAACGCGAAAAACGAAAAAATCAAAAATGTTTTCAGACCAGAAAAATATAAAAAAAAACTCCTTTCACTTTGTGGCAAGCAGACGAAACAAGCCAACAATTGTTGTTGTTGTTGTTGTGGCTGTTGTTGCACTTGTGTGTGTAGAATGTTTGCCACATTGACAGACAGACACACACACAGTTTGTGTGTGTAACACTGACACACAGGCCAACTAAAGCGCAACGAAAACGAAAATGAAAACGAAGCCAAAAAGTTAAGAGAGAAAAAAAGCAAATTTACAGTGAGTTAAAGACGAATGAACTTTCAATAGGAGGGGAAGAGGGAGGGGGCGTGGTTTGGGGGAAAGTGTTAAGCAGGGTGGGAGGTTTATTCTTCATAAATCATATATGCAAATTGTGCAATCGTTGAATAAAGCTCTTGTCACATGCGGCGTATGCGTAATGTGTCGAAAGCATTAATATCACGTATACGCACACGATACAAAAGCGAAACGGGGAACACACATAACTAGTGCTCTAACTCGGTCTCTCCCCCTACCTCCCTTCCTCCCTCCCTCCCTCCTTCCCTCCCTTTCTCGCCTACTCTTGCTTGTATCTTTGTATCTGATGGATGCACTCGAGTACTTCGAGCATCTCAAGCCGCAGAACTATAATTGAAATTGAATTTCTATTTTTAATCAGCGAGTGTGCGACTGTATGTGTGTGTGTGTGTGTGCTTGTGTGCTCGCTGTGCTCGAGTGAGTTTAACATGTGCTTCAATAAGCTGATTAGACAGCAGCAGCCCACACAACACTACACTACACAACACAACACAACACAAACACCACACCACACAACACTTGAGTCCAGTTTCATTTCATTTGTTTCCCCCTCTATTTTGGCTAACAATTTGTAAAATCTTGAAGTGGCCAAAACAAGCGCGAATCTTTCAAACAACTATTAGTTTTTTTTTATAAATAAACAAACAACACAAAAAATGAACTAAATGGTAAATAGCTTCAGTTTTGGAGTCTCAACTTTGTTACACTTGAGCACAACAACAGAATGCGCAAATTTTTGCTTTGATTTGTTTATTTTAAAACACCATTTTTTTTTTTGGCTTTTTTTGGGAGCATTACGTAATCGCTAGCTCGTGTTTTTTTTTTTTTTTTTTGTAGCTATCTCTAGTGCTATTGAAATTTGAGTTCATTTTTTTGTTCAATTTCGATTTCATTTTCAATTTGATTCTTTCTACCTTTTAAGCTGTCGTCGTCTTCTAATTATAAATATCTAAAACTTCTGCTTCAAAACGGAAGCATTTTTTGAGATATCACAGCAAATTTCAACTTTGATTTATGCTAATTGTTAAGAGTTTTTAAGTTTTTTTTAGCTATTTTTCGGGGGCAGTCATTAAAAGCTTAACATTTTGGTCAAGTTTAAATGTGGCCACAAATAAAAGATGTCTTAACTGTGAGAACTACAAAAGTTAGTTAAATATTTTAGTAAAATAAACTTTATTTTTCCCATAGTTAAAATACTTTAACTCTATTCTAAACTATTTTCTATACTTTGTAGCTTAGTGTAAGCTTCAACTTTGTTGTCCAACTTAGTTTGTTGTTCTTGTTTAAAAATATAAAAAAACTAAACTCGTTTAGTTACCACTTTTGGCATTATCTGTTACATATTAATGTTATACTTGTATTATCGCACCGTATATGGAAATCCATAGTGGTTCGTAATATAATTAGATGCACTTATTGTCGTCGTAGTCATTTGTTGTTGTCAATACAGTGGAGATTGCGTAATAGACGTTACAAGTTGATGGCCATAGCCAATTTTTAATGGCACGTAGCCAAAAACGTTGGCACGTTTCAAACACGAAGAAAGTGAAATTACAAAAAAAAAAAAAAAAAAAAAAAAAAAAAAAATTATAGCTTTTTGGCATAGTTACAAATCGAGCAGGAAAACTGAGTGTAAAAGGGAGTGTGAGGGGTGTGAGGGGTGAGAGAGAGAGAGAGAGAGAGGGGAACAAGAGGAGGGATAGAGAGAGAGAGAGAGACAGAGAGAGAGGGATAGGAAGCGGGGAGAGTTTCTTATAGGATGTCTGATAATAAAATGAAATATTTATATATAGTAGGTATACATTTATATAGGTATATATACTTTTTGAAGAAATCAGCATTTAATTATAATGCAGTTCATTCAAGTTGTACAATCGGCATTCACCGCACGACTGTTCCAAAGGTTCGGGTACCGTTTTTGACCTGCTGATTAGAAATGTGAATGAAAAATTGATCGTACAATGTAGTGTATATACTAGTTTTGGAATCTATACTATTTATAGGGTATACATATAATTTGGGGCCATTGAACGTCTGTTGTTTGAAGTAAGTTTAGCACGTGCAGAATCGGAATCGGAATCGGCATCGGAATCGGCATCGAAATCTGAATCTTTGTGCTTTGATTGACGGACTTTCGAATGATTGATGGCGATAAGTGCACGACATTTAATATTTTATTCTATATATACTTAAATTTATATATGTTTGGCATTTAAAGTTAATTTGTATTAAGAAATTTCGTTTGTGCAAGCAATTTGAAAGCTGTTGCTGTCTATCGGCATCTCTTTCTCTCCCTCATTCCATCTCTTTCATCGGCGAGTGCATTAAACTCATTTGTGCGCTGACAGGCGAGCAAAAAAAAGTAATAAAAGTTATAATATTAATAATAATAAATAACTCACAAAGATGGCACAATTTGTGTGTTTGAAAGCGAATTAAGTTAAAGACTCGGACTAAAGCCACTTAACACGATACAAAAAAGGGCACATAAATCAGATACACAGATTCAGATACAGATTGAGATACACTCTGAGATACACTTGCACACTTGCAGATAGAAATGAGCACGTTGCAAGCGGCAATCCCCAGATTTGTGGCATTAGTCACCTGTGCGACGCGTCGCTGGTTGCTCGTCGCTTATTAATAGACACACAACATTCGCATTCTCGATTATTTATAGATCTAAAAGAGAGATATATATCCGTATATATCTAATACACATACCGATGTATAAAAACATCGCGTGGGTAACTCAATTATTGTTGTGTGTAGGAAATAAAAAAAAATAAAAAAAAAACATTGCAATCGACAGAGTGTTTCTCCTATATCGTAAATTATAGCTATACCTATATATATCTATACTTCTAACTGACACATTCAGACGGAATTTGATGCACACCTTGGAAAACTTAATAGAAGTATTATAGTTAAAGATACGACTTGAGTTATAGCCAAGTCGCTTTAAACCTGTAAAAGCGTTTTCAGCTAAAATCGACCCCAAAAAAGAAAGAAATTATTTAAAAAACACCTGATAATTTGTACGAGTATATAGCCAAGTACATTATACTTATATCACATTTATTGTATAATGTGTTTATAATCCGCAACTGAATCTAGAACACACTCACACACACTCACACACACACTCAAGCACAAATTGTTGATACAACTGCTTTTATTTTGACGTTTACCAATACAGCTGACAGTATTTTTTCATTCTTCTTCTTGATGAAAAGCTGAACTAGCATTCCATTTAATTGGGAACGCATTAAGAAACCTATCAATAGTTTCAACTCATATATATATAATTATTACTGTTGTTTGGCTTACAATTCCCAAACAGTTTAAGCGCTGTAAACTATAACTCGCTGAATAAATGGGTCAATTTAGTTCTTCTGAGCTGTTTTTCAAGTTTTGTATCTATATTTATAAATGTATCTTTGTATCTTTGTCCACAAAAGGTCGGCACGTGTCACTATTTTTATAAAAAATGTTTATAAAAACTGTGTTTTTTTATTTATTTCTGTTGCAACTTTTAAGCTTTTAAGCCAACGAAATACAATTAAGTGATTAAACCTTTTTTTCGAATTTATTTATTTAGTTCCAAGTTTAATTATATTTACTCGTATTTTGATGTATTGTTTTTGTGTTGTTCATTCTGCTCTCAAATTGAATCGGTTCCGTTTCGTTTTGTTCTGCTGAAATGGATGCCACGTTTTTTTATTTTTTTTTACTTTTTTTTTTAGCGTGACTTGACGTTTTAAATCATGCACAACTTGTAATTATAGCTATAAGTATCTGTAACTATGTAATAATGATCAGCTAAAAGATACATTTGTAACTGCCGAGCTTTGTGAATAAGTTTGTTTTTTTTTTTTATTCGCTATCGACATCAATTAGAAACGCTTGCGATGCGATGCGATGCGTTCAAATGTGCTGAAATCAGACCTTGAGATACACTCATTTAGCACAAAACTATAATTATGCTGTCTCAGATACATGAACTCAAGAATCAAGAGGCATATATGAGTATTCGTTAAGTATACGCCTAGTGTAACTCCAAGTATCTTTTTTTTTTTTTTTTGGAAAACTACTTGAGAAAGCACTGAGTAATTACTTATTTGATTGTCAGAGGGGGGAAAGAATAATTGTAATTAAAACTGATAAATGATTTCATGCTCAGTTCTGAGTTCTGAGTTCTGAGCTGATATCAACTACTTCCTGGGAACATTTTGTAGTTATATAGCAGACTAAAGCTGTATCTACTATATACTCTATATACTATATAGATATATCTGTTTGACGATCTAATTTTCTAGCCAAATTTCTAGCCATTTTCTGCGTTCGTGTTGTTCGCCTATAAAATTGTATCATGATAAGCGTTGATCGTGATAAGCGACGTAGAAACTAATCAACGTAATGCACAATTATATATATATATATACTATATATCTGTACCTATATCGTATATTGAATGTTTGTGTAGATATTTTGTGTATGTTTGAAATTGGAAACCTTTTAACAGCTGTGTTTCATTTTGCAATTGAAATGCTAATTATTATGCCCAAATAGGTAAATAATAACAAAGACAGCTGTCTCAACAGACAGCCAGACAGACAGAGACAGAGACAGACCGAGAGACAGACAGACGCACTGTGTGTACAGATTTAATAAGAATACGAGAATCTATTTACATTATCCATTTGAATAAATTGACGAAAAGCGCAAATTCCACTAATTTTGTGCAGTTTACACAGAAAATTATCCTCAAGGAGGGAGTGAAGGAGGGAGTGAAGGAGGGAGTGAAGGAGGGAGTGAAGGAGGGAGAGAAGGAGGGAGAGAAGGAGGGAGAGAAGGGGGAAAAGGAAGCAAAGGGGTGGAGAAGGAAGGAGAAAAAAGGAGGAGGAAGAAAGAGACAACTGTTTAACATGCAAAATGCCTTAACCATTTGGGAATTATAAGCTGCAATTGTGTGTATAGGTGTGTATAGGTGTTTGCATATAGTTATGTTCACTACTTGATTTGAATATCGAATTTGTGTATCAAATTGAAAGTAAAAGTTGCCAAGAACTTGTTGAGAATTTTAAGTTAAAACTTCAATGATTGATTCGTTTTTAATGCGTTGTAAAAGTCATTTAAACCAGTTGAGAATTATAGTCAATTCTTTAAGTTATTTATTTATTTTAATTTAAACTCTTTCAACACTTAATGGAATATTTATGCTTTAAGAACAACAAATACTTTAAAAATATTTACACAAATGTTGCTAAGTTTTAAACTATCTTCTAGATACTTTATAGAATTAGAATCTGGACTCTATTTAGTTTGGAGAATACTAGAATTTAGGCACTACATTATACTTTTGGTAGTCGTCTAAATGTCATAGAACCATCTAGCCTTTTCTAGCTTTTTCTAATGAGCTGCAATTCAGTTTTATCGCAGTGCTAAGTAATTAATATTTCAACTAATTTTATTAACTTGATTAATTAGTCACTATCTTGTTTTATGCATATATAGTAAATGTATATCTCTTTTTTTTTTGGTTATTACACAACTGTCTTTAACAGTTTTTGGCTTTTTTGTGGCTAAAAATAGGCAATGAATGCGCAAACAATGCAAAACTAATGAATGACGACAACAAAAGAAAAACAATGAAAGAAAAGTAATTGAATTATTCAAATGTGTGTGTGTGTGTGTGTCTGTGTGTGTGTATGGGTGTGTGTGTATGGGTGTGTGTGTGTTTATTTTTTGACGTTTTTGTGTTTCTTTTTAAAGACTCGTGTGTGTCTAACGTTCGATTTATCGGTGCAGAAAGAGACGGCATATCGACAGACTATCTCGCTCGCACTCCCTATCTCTATATGTCTGTCTCTGTCTGTCTGTGTGTGGCACTCTTAATGGCGGTCACGTTTTGTACCGTCGGGTCAAGATTAACTGAAACTAAAACTGAAACCGAAACTGATAATGAAATACAATAGAAGAGAAGAGAAGAGAAGAGAAAAGAAAAGAGAGGAAAAGCAGAGAGAAGAGAAGAAAAGGAAGGCAAACACAAGAAACAACAAAGCAAAGCAGACAGACGTCAAACGAAACGAACGACAAGAGAGAGAGAGAGAGAGAGAGAGAGAGAGAGAGAGAGAGAGAGGTTGGGAGAGGGAGGTAGAGAGAGAGCAAGGAAGGTGGGGAGAGCCCCAAAATCAATATGGCAGACCGTACGTATACACTACTTTTAGCTGGCCCTTCTCGCCCTCTGCCTCTTCTTTTACCTCCCTCTCTCTGTCTCTGCCTGCCTTAAGCTTTAAGCTTTGTTGTTATCCACTTCCGTTTGCCCTTTAAAGCTTGACTGAAAATTCTTGCTGTACTTTCATTTTCGGTCTTTGGTTTCCTCCCCGACCCTCCCCTTCCAACACAACTTATTTCCCCCTATCCCCCTTCTGCCGACTACCTCTGTACGGTATGTGAAACTATGCCAAAAAACCGCAAGTGAATCTCGCTGGCTTAAAGCAAGCTTCGACCAACTAACTCTCTGTCTGTCTCACACCGTCTCTCTCCCTCTCTCTCTCTGTAGTTGTATAATTGAATTTTTAGAGCCGACCGCTATACACGTAGTATCTGAAATGTCGGTCGAACCGGTTCCAATTTGGCACTTGGCGCTCTACAAACTGCCCGGCATATTAATTAAGCGACGTTTGCACTAGAATTTCTGTTTTCGATTTATCAGATTTCGATTTTTATATTCATATATTGAAATTCGATTCAATTTGGAACAAATGCGCTTTCGTTTTGGAAAATAACAGTTAAAGGTCGCTTGAAAGAGAGAAGAACTTGGATTACTACAATATGCAGTTGTTGAGATACAAGATACATCTGATAGGTTGCAGCTACAAACATCAAATAAAACTGACAATTTGCGCTTGCGCATACTTATTAGGTCAGGGTCAGAAAGCGAACAGAGTCGAGAGTCTTGCCAAAGAGCGCAGAGGCAACGCCATCAACAGCATCATAATGATCATCATTATCATCATCATCATGAGCCAAGCCAGCTACAAGTGGCTATGGAAACAGATACAGATACAGATACATTTAGCTGGTAACGGATACATTGGGTGCAGAGCCACAATAAATGGCATTAATAATAAACAATTTGTGGGTGAGGGACAGAGGGAGGCGTAGAGGGGCGGGGTAACTGTCAGAAACAAGCAAATGTTGTGGCCTTTTTTTGTTTCTTGTTTAGTATTTGTAATGCAGTGCAGTGTGCGAGTATCTGCAAGATACATTAGCGCGCTAAAGTTGAAACTGAAGTTGCCATTGTTGTTAAAGTAGCGGCAGGTACAGGGGTGTTTAGAGGGGGGTGCACCCATCATAAAGGCTGAAAAATAACATTAATCTTTTTGGCCACACTGGCAGTCGAATTGCGTTAAGACTGTGTGTGTGTGTGTGTGTAGCTTTTGTTGTTGTCGATTTAAACTGCTGATTAACATTGAACCACAGGCCAGAGCCAGAGCCAGAGCTAGAGCCAGACCCAGAGCCAGAGGCAGTAATAAATGCCTGATCATCATCAGCATTGCCATCATTATGATCATTGCGTTGTTCTCTTGTATGCCATGCAAAATGCCAAAGTAACGGTATATGCCAATTGTATCTGTATCTGTATCTGTAGTTGGCCCCAAAACAAAAGAAGAAAAAATAGTACACACACATGTAAATAAATAAATGTTTGCAAATATTGAAAGGCCACACCAAAAATTATGGTACATAAATAATAAATGAATAATTGGCACATATTATTATGCATAAAATACACACACACACACACACACGCACACATACACAGTGTACATTTAGAATTAAGAAAGCTATGCGTGTTTGCTTTGCTTTGTTTTCATAGCGGAATTTTGTAAAGCTTGAGCTTTAAGTGTTTGCAGCATTCGTCATTACATAATTATTGACTCAATACGAGATCAACAACAACAGCTGCTTTAGAATTCAAAGCTCAGCTGTTGCTGTTTATCTCATCATCTTCTTATGTTTCTGCTTCTTCATCTTCTTCATTCGCTGCCTCCTCCGCTGCTGCTGCAGAGAGCGAGTGAGCGAGCTTTGAGCTATTTCCTAACCTAAGCGTTCCTTGCTCTTCACTCTTATCAGCAGTGACCACCAGTGATGTCATTTTTTTCTGAGCAAAAAAAGCTGGATCAAGAGAAAAAAAAAGCTGAAAAAAGCTGGATTCAAGGGAAAAAAGTTGACAAAAAAGCTGATTATAATTACTTATGTATATGAATACCAAACTATAGGTATTTTTATTAAACATAAGTCATATCCTTTGGATAAATAAATCATTTCATAAATTTGGAACCGCCATTATGTAGGTCTTGATTAAAATGGGGAGCCAATGAGTTTTTAATTATCTATGTACATTTTGTGCGGTGCAGTTTAATTTTCGACGCGGTACTGCTGTCATCGAACTTTTTTTGACAAATGTCACTTAAATGGTTCACAGGGGCGATTGCGCTATGCTGGGCAGCAAATAGACAAAGCGCTGCCTCCTGCTCAATTGTCTTTGTGGGCAATTGAACAAAAGATAATTTGTTTTTTTGCACATAGCCCTCCATTGAGACTGCGTGCTTTTTTGTAGCCGCATGCGCTTGAAAGTCACTTAATTTGGCAGTTATTGTGCATTTGCAATAACTGCAATACGCCCGTGTTGCGTCTGTGGGATCCTTCCTTAGCCAATCCTTGAATTCTGTGGCCCCCAGCCACACATCTCGCACTTTTTGCTTATAAACTTCCTTCGGCATGACTAACTACGCAAACGAATTTTGCAATGTTTGAGAAGATAACGCGCCAATATTGGTATGAATTTTTATGAGGAGTCTAGTCGATTAAAGTAAATATCGATACTTTACGTAAAATACATTATTAACATATAAATCGTTAAAACAGCTGTAAAAATTTTGAAAAAAATTTACTTTGAAAAATAGCGGTTTGAATTTGCTAAAAAAGCTGGAATTCCCGCTGCCCGCTGTTTTCAAATTTGTCCCGCAATCGCACTTTTAAAAAAGCCAAATCTGACGGGAAAAAAGCGGAAATGACATCACTGGTGACCACTGTGTGGTCTGACGACATGCAAATAGAGAGAGGGAGAGAGCGTGACACGAGAAGCAGGAGGAGTGGGGGCATCGCGTCGGATAATTAGTAAAAGAAAAAAAATAACGCAGTCTAAAAATAGATTGGACACCGCAATACGAAGCAAACGTAGCAGAAAATAGAAGTAAAGTATTTAAGCAATTTGCGTTGCGGCAACATTAACAGCAACAACAACAACCTGCATAGTTAAATATCATATAAAACAACACAACTAAATTTAATAAACTAAAAGACAACTAATTAAATCGAAAAGTGGGCAAGCAGCAAAAATGCATTACGAATAAGGCATTAAATCAGCTCACACAAACACACACAAGCACATTCACACAGACGCACAAAGTACTGGTGTGCATGATCGCTTTATCAGCTGTGAGCAGCGCCCGCATTGCAGCAGTCAACGGACAAACGACCGACAGCCAGACAAACCGAGCATATGTATGTATGTATAAATGAAAGAGCGAATGAACGACCGACCAACCGACCGACTAACCGAGCGACCGTCAGAATTACCTGATACAATGTGTGCTTATGCTTGCCCTTCTAAACACACACAAGCCCACACTGACATAGTCACACTCTTTCATTCAATCTCCAAACTAACTCAAGTCAAGTCTCTCTCTGTCGAGCCACTCAACAGGCATTCACTCATTCACGCGCGCGCGCTCTCTCGCTCTCAGTCACTCAGTTCAGCTGCCTATGGGTGAGCGTGCAATGGCAGCGAGCGTCGTGACGTCAGCTGCTAAAGCTTTCTGTGCTGCTGCTGTTGCTGTTGCTGCTGCGGTCGAGCCGCTGCGCTCACTCGCGAATATTCTAAAAAGCATTTCAATTTCATTTGGTTTTCAAACGCGAGACGCAACGCAACACACAACGCTAGCAGAAAACGGGACGAAGCGCGGCGTATATTAAATATTCAACCAAATTTCAAAAGCATAAATTGTGTGTTTGGTGTAACTGTGTGTCTGCGCTGCTAGTGTTTTTGTGTGTATTTGTGCAATTCTGTTGTGTTTTGTTGTGTGGTGCGGTATTGTGGCCAATTGTGTTAAATACAAGATTAGTCGTAAAGCATATAATTTAGTACAAATACAAAAACACGTATTGTTTAATTGAAATTGAAATCATAAAAGAAAAGAAACACGCACAGTGCTAAATCGTGAAAAAGAAGCAGCAGCAGCAGCAGCCAAAAAAAAATCAAAGAAATAAAAGTAAAAACAAAATCAAAGCAACACTTGAAGTCGCAGTCGTCGCGGGTGCGTCGTCTTCGCCTGTTTAACGGTAATGCCCCCACCCCCTACACATACTTCTATAAGGAATCCATATTTGTTTTTGCATTTCGGACAGCACACACATACATAAATGGAGACCAACACGCACTAACACACATACAAACATACGCATAGATGAAGCCAGCTGCTAAGTTACACTTGTTTGAGCTTTGCTTTGCAAACACTTTCTGCCAGGGCCCGTTGTTGTTGTTGTAGCTTTTGTTGTTGCTGCGTTTTTCTCTTTCATATCTGTTTTTTTTTTTTGCTGCGGCGGCTGTAGAAAAAAAAAAAAAAAAAAACGATTTTCACTTTTATTTGAGACCAGTCTCCAGCATGAGTCTGTCTAGGCCACCAGGTAGGCAAGGCACGCTATAGATACACCTGTTTGCGTGCCTTGCAAGCTCTCTGTGTGTGTGTGTGTGAGTTGCTATGCAACAACTGCAGCATAATGATGATGATAATACATAATGATGTTTATGCATTATGTGTGTGTGAGTGTGTGTGTGTGTGTATATGTTTGTGTGTGAAACAAAATAAATGCTCAAATGAAATTGGTGAAAATTGCAGCGTTAATTTATTATTAGTGGAAAAGTACACACACACATACACACACACCTGAGCAGAGGTTCAACGAATACATTTTACTTACAACGAGTACTCACACACACACACACACACTTAAACTCATATTGTGAAATTCGAAATATAAAATAGCTAAAAAAAATGTGGCAAATGGCAAAAAAAGCAAAAAAAAAAAATAAAAATATTTTTATCATAATGCTTGCCAATTAAAGAGCACAAAAAAAAGTAACAGAGAACGAAATAGTATAGACTGCACGAGTAGCAGATACCCTAAGTGACTTCTAAGTGAAGTTTAGCAGAGTTCTGCTCATAAAACAGCAAATTTACGGGGTATCTGTTAGCCTAGCAAGCTTATACCTACTGTAGACACTGAAGTTCAGTTTTGCTGCTCCCAAGGGTCGATGAGAGCCACCTTATGGTGCCAAAGTACAGGGTATACGCACTCACTCGTTCGTTCTTATCTACGATCGAAGCGTAAATTTCACAAAAATTTTAGTTTTTTTCATAAGTGCATTTAATTAGTTGACGAAAATAATTAATGTGCTAATTTTTAGTTATTGTGCTAATTTTTTTTATTTAATTTTTTTTTTAATTTATTTTTTTTTTATTTTTTGGAGGTTTAATTGAATTATGTATGCGATTTGTGTAGATTTTGAGCGATGACAGGAGAAAGTCAAATTTCAAATTGAAGCCAGCTGGCAAACACACACACACACACACACACACACACACACACACACAGAGAGAGATACACACGTTTACACAAAAAAAAAAAAAACACACGTTTACACAGTGCATAAAATGACGAAAATGTTACGAAAGACACTATTAGCAATAAATTAATGAAATGTGCACTTAATTATTGTTGAAAAAACAAACAAAATGTAAAAAAAGAAGAAAATAATTGAAAATGAAAATGCAATAATAATAGTAACAATAACAACAATATTTACAGACACTCGATAGCAACAATTTGCAGAGTGTGTGCACGTCAAAGGTAATTAATTAATGATAAATAGCTAAATAATTGCAAAAGCCACAAATCATTTAAACACACTGTAACAGAGTATATTATTTTCTTGGTATAAACCATAACTGTAAACTGTAAACCATAAACAAATACCGTTTACACGTGGCTTAGTTAGTTACTTATAAACAGGAATTCAGTTGTAAATTCTTTTGTTTTCTTTTACCTAATATTTCCGGAGATAAATTCTGTTCTTATCTAGTCTTAAAACAGCTAAAAAGTATGAATTGAAATATGCAAATGAGTCAAATGCGTTTTTTATTAGCTTAACTACGCTACTGTTTGCCCTTTCGCTTATTACTTAGTATATAGATTAATCATAGATTACGTTTATTAGGCCAACAAAAAATTTGGAGAAAAATAAAATTCAAGCCAAAGAAAGAAAGTAATTAACAGTTAATTGTAGAGTGTTTTGTTGTTGTCGCTAAAATGTGTGTGTCTGTGTGTGTGTGTGTGTGTGTGTGTGTGTGTATGTGTGTGTGTGTGTGAGTGTGATAAGAGACCCAAAAACACATGATGAATGATACCATGTAAATAGAGATAGCAAATATGTGTGTGTGTGTGTGTGTAGATACTCTCTATATAGTCGCACTATGTTATCGTGTTTAGCGTTTATCGTGTAAACTCTCGAAACTCATTCGCATCACTAACGCGGCACGCAAGAATCTATTTGAATTCGGAAATATTTGCACGCAGAGTCCTCAGCTCACACACACCACACACACAGACTACACACACACTTAGTAAAGACACACACTCACACACATGTCTGAAAATTCAATTGTTTTTTTATGTTTTGTTCGTTAAAAAACGCACAAACAAATTGATAAATAGAAATTAGGGAGCAAAGCAAGAGGTATTGACATAGAAATCGACTTGGAAATACCCTGTACTTTAATAAGAACAATTTTATAGCTTAAAAAAGGTCAAAACTGTTCAAATCTCTTGAGAATATAGTTGTTAAACAATAAGATACTCTACTTAAAGTGTCAAAAGATACTCTGTAATGGACTTTATAATGTAGTGTACAAATTTCTACTTTTCATCAACTCTCCCTGCTCCCGTACAGGGTATAGCCATAGTTTGATAAGGCAAAACAAAACTAGGTATAGCCATGAGAGACCCATACACCCACAGACACCCACACACACACCCAACCGTCCATATATCAAGATATCAGCAAAGCAGTCAACCAAAAAGGAACAGCAAAAGAACCAAAAGATTGTAGAAAAAGATGCGGATATTTTTTGTATTTTTTTAGAAGGGAATTTCAGTGCTTTGTTTTGGTATTTTGGTATTTTTTTGTAATGGAAATGGAAGAGATAAAAAAGAGCTTAATCAAAGAAAGAAGGAAAGAAAAAAATAAACATAAATAATAAACAAGTAAATTAAAAAAAATACCTAATCGAAATAAACAACAAATTAAATGTGCGACTGAGAAAAACACAAAAATTATAGAACGTGGCGCGTACGTAGGCGTAGAAGAAAGATAGAGAGAGAGGGAGGGAGGGAGAGGGAGAGGGAGTGGAAGTGGGAGAGAGATAGGAGACAACAGAGACATATGCGAAATTGAGCAAATTTAAAACAAATTAATTAATTAAAGCAGCTAGCAACTAACAACAACGGACCCCGAGCGTCAATTTGCTGGCATTGATGGCAATAAAATGCCAAAAACTAAATAAAATGAATAAACGAATCAACCGAAAGAATACAAAACAGACACACATACACACACACACACACACACACACACACACACACACACACACACACACACACACACACACACACACACACACACACACACTAGACAACAAAATAATCGCGTTTAGTTTAATAAATTAGTGTCGCTTTTAGCACTAGTTTTATGGCCAAAAGCTTTGCTCAATTTGTTGACTGAACAAGTGCATAGAAAGCAGAAAAGCAGCTAAAAGTCGCTGAAAGCTTTGCTGACAACTGAAAGCTGCGTGTTTTGAGTACTAAGCGGAAAGCTCTGTTTTAGTTTCAAGCTAAATTTTAACTGTTAGCGAAGTAAACAATGTGTAAAGTTCACTAAAGGTAAAAGCAAAGCTTTTGAAAGCTGCTAAAAGCTTTAATGAACTTTCAGCTTAATTTTGTGTAACAGGAAAATCTATAAGAACTCCTAACTCCGATTCCCTACACATATGTTCAAACAAAGAAGCTTTCACAAGCAGCTTTAAAGCTTCACAAGCTTTCACACGCCCTTCTTTTGCTCAATTCATCCAAAACTAACGCTTTTTTCTTCTTTTTTGCAGTGCGGGACACTAGACGGAGCTGCCGAACCGTTATTTCATCAACAACGCAACAACAGAATGGACGTTTACCAGATCGACGATGGTTTCCACTCGGATGGAGGCACTGAAACTCCGCCTCCATCACCCAGTTCAGGCTCCTCGATAGCCTCGACCTCGGATCACGGATCGCTGGAGAGTGTGGATACCGGTGGAACACAACGTCTGGCCGTGCTGTCATTCGAACAGGTTCGCAAGCTACACAATGTCATGGACGAGAAGGTGGCCATACATGGACGTGGTAATTTTCCCACACTGGAGGTGACCCTTAAGAATCTAGTGAATCTGGTGCGTCGTAAACTGGAGGCCGATGTGAATAGCGGCGGTGCAGGAGTTTTGGTCAAGGATATACGTCTGAACGGTGGAGCCGCCAGTCACGTATTGGCCAGTGAGGATCAGCCGTACAATGATCTTGACTTGATATTCGCCATCGAGCTAAGTTCGCCTCGTGTCTTTGATCGGGTTAAGACCGCTGTGTTGAACACGCTCCTCGATCTGATGCCCGAGGGTGTCTGCAAGCGTCGGATCTATACGTGCTCCCTCAAGGA
Source organism: Drosophila cardini (assembly GCA_018903735.1). Taxonomy (NCBI): domain Eukaryota; kingdom Metazoa; phylum Arthropoda; class Insecta; order Diptera; family Drosophilidae; genus Drosophila; species Drosophila cardini. The sequence continues at coordinate 8,600,011 of JAEIGM010000001.1, read as the reverse complement.
GGCCTATGTTGGTAAAATGGTCAAGGTCAATAATAATAATGATGGTGATCGTTGGTCATTGATCTCCTTGGGTAATTCCCCTGGACACAAAAATGTTGAACTGAAATTTGTGGACACAATGAGGCGACAATTTGAATTCTCTGTGGACTCATTCCAAATAGTATTGGACTCATTGCTGCTGTTCTACGATTGTGCCGCATTGCCCATATCGGAGAATTTCTATCCCACTGTTGTGGGTGAATCGGTCTATGGGGATTTCCAGGAGGCCCTATATCATTTGCAAAAGAAATTGATCTCAACGCGGCAACCGGAGGAGATACGCGGTGGTGGTTTGCTCAAATATTGTAATCTATTGGTACGCAACTATACGGCTGTGGATTCTCAACTGATTAAGACCCTGGAGCGTTATATGTGCTCAAGATTTTTCATTGATTTCCCCGATATCAATACACAGACCACAAAATTGGAAGCCTATTTGCGTAATCACTTTTGGGGCATCGAGGAGGAGCCGCTGCAATATGAGTATCTGATGCATTTATATAATGTTGTCGAGATGTCCACAGTCTGTCTGATGGGACATGAGCGTCGGCAGACACTGTTGCTCATCCATTCGCTGGCCAATCAGGTGAAGCAACAGCAGGAGCATCAGTATCAGCAACAGCAACAGCAGCAACATCAGCAACATCAACAGCAGCAGCAACATCAACAACAGCAGCAACATCATCATCATCACCAGCATCAGCACCAGCACCAGCAACATCATCATCAGCAACATCAGTACCTACACCAACAACAGCAGCAACAACAACAACAGCAGCAACAACTAGAGGCGGGGCAAACACAGGTGTTGACTCTGGTATCGGCACCAACACAAACATCGCAGACACAGACAATTTATGTGCAACAAACAGCGCCAGCAACAGCAACAATCTGTTGCAGTCCCACAGCAGCAGCAGCAGCAGCAGCGGCAGCAACAACAGCAGCAGCTGTCACACAAGCAACAGCGGTGACAACAGCAACAACAGCAGCTGGAGCAGTAGCAACAGCTGCTGATCAACAACAGCAACAACAGCAACCACAACCACAACAGACTATACAGATACAGGCGGGTCCGCCGGGTCTTATCTATGCCAATGGCGTTTACTATGCTCCTGTGATTCCCAGCACCATTTGCACCTGCAACTCTACCTGGCTGAGTACGTGATTAGAGCGGCAGCAGCAGCAACAATATTGCGAACCACAGCAACAGCAGCAGCAGCAGCAACAGCAACAGCAGCAACAGCAGCAGCAACACATTAACAATAGCAACAATAGCATTAGCATAAGCAGCAATAGAGAAGCGGATAATGATGATGATGATGATAATGATGATGTGGCAGCCACTGGCAGCTTGGTGCTGACCCAACAGCAGATGCAGATTTACAGTCTAAACCAGAGACAGCAGCAGCAGCAACAACAGCAGCAACAGCAACACATGAGCAACAGTTATTGGACTTGGGCACAGCAGCAGCAACAACAGCAACAACAACAACAACAACAACAACAGCAACATAAGGAACACAAGCAGCAGCAACTTAAGGATAACAATTTGCTCACTTACAGTGGTCAATTTGCCTATTTTTATCCACACGATGGCTCAGCGCCCAGTTTATTGCTGTTGGGCAAAGATTCGTATCTAAATGTGACGAATCTTTAAAAATTTCCAAAACAACAATAGAACCGAAAAGAGATAGAAATTTGACTGAAGCCGCTGTTAGGAGAAGGCGGAGGAGGAAGAAGAAGAAGCATTGGGTGACAAGAACAGCAACAACAACAGGAGTAACAACAGCAACAACAGGAGCAACAACAGCAACAGGAGCAACAACAGCAGCAACAGAGGAACTGAGAGAACAACAGCAACTAAAACTGGAAACCCAAAACAGCAGCAACATTTACACCTCCGCTAAGAATTCTAGAAATTTTAGCTCTCAAATTTATATATATATATTAACAATTTATATAAACTCACCTAAACTCCTCACACACACACACACCCAACAAAAAAAAAAAAAAAAAAAAAAAAAAAACAGAAAAATTTTCAAATATTTTCCAATTTTTTGCGCCGCTGAAAAAAATTTCCTTGTAACGAAAACTAAAACTAAAACTTGAACTAAAACTTGAACTAAAACTAAAACTAAAACTAGAAACTATAGAAACTCTGAAAGAAGATTGTATACGAAAAATCCAATTTACAACGATTATAATTGAATTCTTTGCACTTGTACCACAAAAAAAAAAAAATACCATTTGTTTTTTGCCCGTACCCCCCTTTACCTGAACCCCTATCTAAAACTGGTCCCAGCCCCCCTCTATACCCCCACCATTTACACGTTTAAACTATTGATTTGTAATACAAAAAAAAAAACTTGTAAAAATTGCGGCGCAAGAAAAAAAAACAAAAAAAAAAAAAAAAAAAAAACCCACACACATAAAAAACCAAATTGTTCTTCATTATTATTGTTGTTGATCGATTTCAGCTGAGCTCAGTCGACCCCGCACCCCTCCACCCCCACTACATACTGCTACTGGTAGTAGTACCAACCATCCAAAAAAAAAAAACAGAATTTTCTCTCTGAATTTGTTCGTAATTTGCTTAAAGCGCGCATCGAAATTCCAATCAAATTATCTACGTAATCAAAAAGATAAAAAAAAAAAAAAAATATTTAAAGAAAACATCAAAAAATACTTATCAAAAAAATACAAAAAATACTAAAAGTAAATAAACATAAGATTGAAAATGAAAAGAAAAAGAAAAACAAAAGAAAATTTATGAAATAAAAGGCAGAAAAGATGACATAATGTAAATAAATGAATAATATTAGTCAAATTTTTAGCAGTCGAAATTGAAAAACAAGAAAAAATACTGTATTTATATTGTATATGATTTAAATGTAACTGTAACTGTAACTGTAACTCTTATATAGAACTATATATCTACAATCACTAGATTCGATTCGCAGTTTGTGTTTCTTTGCTAAACATAACAAAATGTATCTCAATATGGAAAGCGACAAGAATATGGGAAAACTGCTGTGGAAATTTACAGTGTGTCCTCAACTGAAAATCAAACTGAAACTGAAACTGAAAACAAAATCTCTTAAATCAAAGCAGTTATAAAACAAAAGAAAAAACAAAAACTATTTTTAATTTTTTTACGCAAACATTTTTATAAGACAAAAGTTGCCGAACCTCGGGAAAATGTTGGAAAATCTGGACTTGATAAAATTTTCAGTGTTTTTTTTTTCTAATTTCTTATTGTATGCGTGTCAAATCTGTAAACTGTTAACTGTAGTTGATCTATATATCTTAATACTTATATATTGTATCTAGTGAAGTTAAACAGCAGCAACAAATTATGATTGATTGATTGATTGTTTGATTGATGCGTGCAAGAATGTCTGAGAATATATTTGGATTGATTGTTTTGTTTATATACCTAACTATATATATATATATATAGATTTGTTTCTTTGTTAAATCTGCTGGGTGATAATTTATGAATGATTCAACTGATATACATATAACGCATATTATATACATACATATATATATATCTATATCTATCTACAACATATATTTATAATCCTAGAATCAAGAGTTCCGGAACAGAACATAATATTTAAAGGAAAAAAAGAATAAAATTCAAAAAAATTATATATCTATATATGTATATTTAAATGAATAATCAATGAAAGACAAATTTCAAGTCCAACAAACAAATTATCTATGTTTCCTGTTAACTCTGTAAATCTGTAAACTGTAATCTGTAAACTGTGCACTGTAAACTGTACACTGTAAACTGTAATCTGTAAACTGTAACATTAACTACAACTGTTAACGGCTAGCTGTTAACGGTTTAACATTTGTCTGTACGTTTTGAATTTAGTTAAACATTTTTGTGCATTAGCAATAATGTTTGAATTTTTGAATTGTATTAACTTTAGTTTAAATATTGTGACATAATAATGTTTATAATGTGTATATGTGTGTGCCTGTGTGTATGTGTATATACATATGTGTATCCTATGTATTCCAAACCAAAAAAACAAACAATCAACTAAATTTTTTTTTGAAACTTTGCTCACAACTTGGCTGCATGATATTTTGATAAAAATCGAAAGATAAAGATATAGTATATAGTATATACAATATATACATATATATATACAGACATATACACATCTATATATATTACTAGTTGTATAGGCTTAGTGCAAGTAGGGAGCATGATTGATGATTGAAGATGATTGAAGTGAAAATAGAGCGAATAGTCTGTAAGTGTGTAGAGAAAAGTGGACAATTTTTGAAACATAGCATGTAATTTTAAATTTATAAAATAAATCAAAACACAAAAAAAGAAAAGAAAAAGAAGAAACAATACAGATACAGAGTTATAATTATAAATAAATCAAAAAAAAAAAAAAAATGAAATCAAATCAAATCAATCAACAATCTATTGAGATTTGTATATAATATTATAATTATACTATGCTGCATATATATATGTATATCCAATTAATACATACACACACACACAGAAACACTATACACCCACACACACACACACACACATACACACACACACACCCAATACTTATTACATTATATAAATATAAATATTAATCTTAATTATTATGTGTATCTACAACAACAATTTACCATATACATATTACTTCTGTGCGCTTCTTGCGATCTAAGGAATTTCAATAAAAACAAACAAAAAATACCTAAAAAGTATAAAAACCAACGAAAAATACAAAAAAATACAAAACAAAAAAAAAACAAAACATTTGAATACATATTTATTTTTTTCTTTTTTTTAGTTAGTTTTGTCTTATCGATGGGGTCAAATTTTTTACAATCTCTTTGCTTAGGCCATTGGCCATTGGATTTAGTGTTTTGTGTTTCCTCCTTTCCAATTCACAGTGTGTTTGTTTCGGTATTTGGTATTTTCTGTTGCGTTTTGGGCAAACATCTGCTGATTATGACAGACTCGAGACTTGAGAGGACTGTAGACGACTCTACAAACTGGACAACTCTATGATTAACTACAGTGGCAACTTTAACTCCAGCTGCAGCTGCATCTTCATCTTTAGCTGTTGACTGGAATTGGACAACTTTCGCCTCTCGTGTCTTGTGTCTTAGTTGGTTTCACTCTCGGCAAACGACGATTTTTCCTTTATTGTATAACATTTGCTATGGCGATTTGCAGCTTGAACCCGGCTGTGTTGATATCTCTATGCGAAATGTGACAAATATTCTGTTGTCAAGTGAATGATTTATTATCCACTTTGATTAAGTTGTTAACTGGTTACATAGACAACTGCTTGACTGTCAGTTAAATTGCTGCCTTTAAGCAACTTTTAAAGCTGGCGCCAAAAGCTTTCTCATCTGCACTCAGCGTATAGCATTCAGCTTTTGTCACAGCTTATATTAGGCTGCCGCATTCACCACCAGCCATTTTTAGTGCCAAATGATAACTCGGAGCTGCCATACCGTTTGTAAGTATTTTTTAGCACTTTCTTTTTAAAATACCAACTCTAGCTCCAAACGTCTAAGCTCAAGCAAGTGGAGCTTTTAGTGTCGAACGTGGATTTGTGACGAGCGGTGGGCAGAAGCGACGAGCTTGCGACGAGCCAGTTAACTTGCAACACACACATACACACAACAACACAAACACACATCAACACACAAAAAAATTCTGAAAAGTGCACAAAGTAAAGTTAAAGCAATTAAGTGGAGAAAAAAAGTAAATTACAAAGTGAGACAAAGGAGAAAGCAACTAAGTAACTAGGCATCAAGTGCTGGGAAGTGCGTACATTGGCAAACGAGTTGGATTCATTGAGAAAAGTGCGTAAAAAAGTCAAAAAGTATTCAAGTTTTCATTTCCACAACCACACACACATGAACACACAAACACGTACGCACACACATACACATGCGATACGAGTTATATATATGTATACAAGTTCGTAGAGTTACCTGACACACAACGCGCCTATCACCGACTACCGCATTTTCTTTTTACCCCTGCACTACCCCGCCCAACCCGAATGAAAGGGGATGTGCGTGTGTGTGTGTATGTACGTGTGTAGGTGCGCTGTTGTGTGCGTGAATTTCTGATTGTGCTGACTTTTTCCTCTGGTGTTTTGATTTTGAAACAAAAAAATAGAAAAAAGTCACCAAAGTCGTGCGTGGAAATTGAAATTCTATAGATTCCGTACTAAAAATAATACAACAACAATAACAAAGTTATAAGCCAGCTGTGCTTTAATATGCCCGTTATACAATACTTAATAAGTGTGTGTTTTTTTATGTTTGGCTCAACTCAATAGGCAAATAGCCAAAGCGCGTTCTTTGCTTAAGCTGCGAGAGTAACTCACACACATACACATACAGACACAGACAGAGGCACGCAAATAAACTGAGAGACATACAAACGCACGCACACATACACATACCAAGCTATGCGCTGGTAACGTATCAAGAGTAACCTTCAAAGCTTGTGCAACGTTTTCGCTGTCAAACTCTGCAGCCGCAGCAGCAGCGCAGTCAGCAAAAGTGTTAGCGTCAGCAGGAGCAGCAGCATCAGCAAAGAGAGACAGCAGCAACAAAATAGAAAATAGAAAAAAAAAACATAGAAATATAAGAAGAGAAATAACTGTAAGTTGGAAGCCATAATTGAGTAGGCGAATTGAGGTTGCGCTGGCGTTCGTTCGTTGGTTAGTTCTATGCTTGCAAGCTATGAAACTTTTGTGCAGTTGTAGTTGTAGTTGCATTTGCATAGTAAATGATATCTGTACGTGGAAGTGTGTGTGTGTGTGAGCACATAAATAAATGATTGCAGCACAGAAGTGTTTAGAGGTAGCTGTTAAAGCCAAAAGGCAAACTGGCAAACTAGGCGAACTGGCCAACCAAGGCCCAGTTAACCGAATGCCTTCATATATTCAGTATTCATTTGTAAATGCCCAGGTGTACAGGTGTATATGTGCTCAGGTCAAAACTGCAAAGTGCACAGCACACCAACACACACCAATACGCTCAGAGTGACACGAGGGCAACTCCCACCTAGGGACTGATTAACTGTCAGAATGAGACAAGCTTTATTTGTGCCGCCCACCTGCCTGCCTTTCTGCCCCACCCCACCCCCAATGCCCCCCAGCACTTAGAGTGTGTACACATGTGCATTGTGTACCCTTTATTACAGTGTGTATCTAATTCTAATTGAAAGTGACTTGGCAAATGCTTTTAACCTAATACAGCATTAACTAGTAATTGATCAAATACTAAAATTAGTAGCTATCCTTTTACTATAGAATGCAATTATCAAACTCCTTTTGTTTCTAAGCGAAAGCAATTTAATATAATTATGATTAATGCAGTTGACAATTGTCGTTTAATTGTTTTGTTTGGCCCACTGTGCCTGGGTTCAATTCATTTCAATCCAATTTAATAGCACAATATTTATTTTAATTATAACTTAGTATGAAATGTGCAACTAATTTTCTGCAGACAGTTAATTAAATGATTTCGAATATTTGATTAGTAAAAGCAACTTTTGAAATACATTTGTGGACTGAAAGATACAAGTAACTCACAGATTGTTTTTGACTGGGTGCAGTACAAAAGATACCCGAAGACCGTGTTTACAAAACGCGACGAATGACGCATTCAAAATAAATATAAACAGAGCAAAACAGAACTAAAAAAAAACAACAATAAAATTACTGACGTTGACGTTAAGCTGCGAATACTTAAAGATACAAAGATACAAAAATCGAACGCTCGCTGACTGGTACTGGTACTGGCATTGGCAGCAAAGAAAGTTGCCATTGTTGTCATATATTGTGGGATTCTTACGATTTCGAAATGTTGCCTTGGGCCAAGAGATCAGCAAATGCTAAGGACAATGCCACATTACGTATACGTAATGCCAATATGCTTATATATATATAAATATATATGTATCTATATACATATATCGTGCCAAGCACATTTATCACATACAAGCATATTACCTACATTGGAAATAAATACATAAAGCGAAACCAGGGAGGCAGTCCTTGGTAGCCCTGGGCCCTCGGTACTCAGTTCTCAGTCCTTAGCCCTTAGCCCTTGGCATGTGGGCGAGAAATTTCGCATTGATTATGCAACAGTTTGGCGGATTGAGCGTGTAGCGTAAACAAAACGCGACAAACGGGAGTCGTCGTCTCTCACGTAAGAGTTGGCTGAACTCCAAGAAGTAACCGAACTGCAGCAGAGTGTGATAGACACACCACAGACCCTGTAGCAACAATTAAGTTGGGCATAAATTTATGTCGCTTATTATATTCATTTTTAAACGTTTCTAAAACCATTTTAAATAAAAGTATCTTACCATTAGCAATGCTTATAGCCAAGTTTATTCAATTAGCCAACTTTTAAGTGTGTTTACTAATCAATTATGCAATTACAAGCAGCGTTTATCGTATGGGAAAATATGAAAACTTTGTTAGAAAAAAACTGCGATTGTTGCAGTTGTAGAAAAGTACAAGTCTAAACATGTCATCCCCGGTACAAGTAATTCTCTGTCTTATAATTGACTGAAGCACGTCAGCGGCAACAACAACAACAACAAGGGGAACAACAACAGTTAATTCTTACATTGTATGTCAGTCAAAGTTGTCGTTGAGTTTATGGCTCGAAGCGAAAGCTAAAGCAAAAGATAGTTCAGAAAGGGAGAAGAAGAGGAAGAGGAAGAAGTGGGGTAGACAGAGAGTGAGAGGGTCGTGTGTAATGATATTTATTCAAGAATTGCTCATATTTAATGCATTTGATTGTAATAACAGGTCAGACGCGGCGTATACGTAATGTCTGGAATGCATTCAGTCTGCAATTTAACTAAATCTCAGTTAATAAAACAATCTCTATTGGGTTTTTTTTTTGGCTGGCTAACTAAACGATGATGTGATCGTCTGACGCACGTTCACACACACAGGCACACACACACACAGCGTCACACCCACATGAACCCGCATAGAACTATACAAAGTAAATCCAAGTTTTTATTTTATTTTTTAAATTTTGTTTACGTTTTTGTTGTTGTCCGACTATGCAACTAAAATGTCTCCAAGCCAAGTTAAGACGTAATTTGCTTTAAAGTCAACACACACACACACATAAGTACAAGCACGTGTGTGTACTTGGTGTATGGAAACTAGTTACTCATTCGGCCAAGACTACAATTTGTGGCTCATTAACAGCTACAACTTTGGACACACAACAGAAAGCATTCAACCGCTCTGTCTCTCTCTCTCTCTCCCTGTCTCTTTCCCACCTTTTGTACTTGTGTTTGTAAGACCCGCTTGACTTGTTTACAGGGTGTGTGTGTGTGTGAGGGAACAATACAAAGTAAACAAATCACGTAATAACGATCAACAAATTATTCAGCAGAAATTCTATATATCTACATATATGTCTATATCTATATATGATTAACAGATCCGACAGCTTCATTAGCTCGTAGCTTTTCTATAGTATTTGTTAGAAGCCGATCTTTAGTAGCGATTTTTAATGCTAAACAAACATAGACATTGTGGCTAAAAGCAAACTTAACTAACTGAAAATGAAAATTGTTGTCAGTTGGTTTTAAACTCAGAATCACCGAGACTGACAAATTCATGTTTATTCACGTCTGACAGTGATGGAAGTCGGTGTCACTCCACTGTCGGCAAATGCAAATATTTCAGATGGTAACCGAAGCCCTGGGAAAAGCTAGAAAAAACCGCTAACAAAATATGACTCTAAATTTAAATAAAATACAAATTTAAAACGCTAATTAAGTTTTAATTTATTTAAACTAATTAGAAAAGTTGAGTGAAAAAAGTACAAAAATGAAAATGGAATTTCCATAAACAATTAAGTGGAGAAAAACAGCTAAATCCGGTTGTGTAAGCAGTTTAGTAGAAAAAGTATCTAACAGATACAAGTAAACTAATTTAAGTTAGCAAATGTATCTATGAGTATGTAGGACACTTTCAGTTGTATCTTTAACACTTTATAGGGTATCTTTTAGTCGAAAAGTGCCTTAAAGGCAGACACTTCACACCTGTTGTTATTTATAACAAATTGTTTGACAGATTACGCATAAATTTATAAGGTAAACAACTGAAGAATTTGTTAATTTGTATCTTACGCTTATGTAACGAAGATACACTCACTGCGAACTCATGAATACTCTGAGTGTATTCACTTCAATTGTTGCTCGACTTTCTGCTTATCAGCCAGACACTTGAGTGTGTTGGTGTACATGGAGGTGTGTGTGTAGGTGTGTGTGTGTGGCACCTTGAGCCAGTTTGCTCAACAAATTTGGGCCAAAGTTGCAAGATACGCAGATACTTGCAGCATTGTTACCTGAGTTACCTGTGCAAAAGGGCAAAGTTCAGCATCGCCTATCGCTCTGGCAATTAAGGAAGAGAACTGCAGCAAACTGAGCAAAAAAGGCTAAAAAAAAGAAGATGGCTTGAAGGGCTTTAAGCCATTGTTTCTCAGCTGGCATCAAAACTGGTGACGCACTTGCCACAAATAGCAGCTGCTGCTGGTGCTGCTTCTGTTACTGCCTACGTGCAACACTCGTGCCATGAATATGAATCAAAGCAGAGTTGAGACACCTTCCATTGTTCGCTGACAACAATGAATCAATATACACACTCTCTCTCTCTACAGGGTATAACTATATTGTCAGGCTTTATAACAGAGTTGGAGATTGGGATTTAGATAACCTAGTTTAATGCACAGCAAGACAAAAAAGAGTTATTTTTATAAAATATATATTAAAGTATACGACTTTACTGATCAACTCTCAACACAAACAGTAAGGGGTGTGGTGATGAAATTTAGTGCTTAGAAAAGACTTAAATCAAATCTAAGCAAAGAGAATAAAGAGAAAGCTTCATAAAAACTTATTTTCCTCACTGATCATCGTCTACCCTCAACCAAAAGGCATACGAAGCTGAAATCTTTCTTTCTTTCTCTTTAAGCCAGAGTATCTAGAGATTTTAACTCAATCTTCTTAACATTTTTGTAGTGTTTACTTGCAAATTAGGCAGCGACTTTTGACGATTGTGTTTTATATCTTTTTGTCCAGTTTGGTGTTATGTAAATATTTGTTTTTTAGCAATCGAGTGGACCGTCTAGCATTTAAGGGAACAGGTCTAATAAGAAATCAGTTCATTGACGCTTCTCGTTCCCCAATTCTCCATTTCTCCAATTCTCCAGTTTGGGATTTCCAGTTAAACTTAAAGTGTGGATTAATGCGATTGTTTTGGTTTCTGTTTTTTGATCTGAATGTGAGTCACTGTCTGGTTGTTGTGCGATAAGAGCATACTTCTAGCACACACTGTTTGGTTTGTTTTGGTTTGGACCAGTTTGAAGTGGTGACAGCTGAACTGACTTGGCTAACTGGCAGTTGACTTGCCCCAACTTGGCCCAAAGACAGCACAAAAATGCGAGCTTTAACCCATAATGTTTGAGCTTTTCTGAACTTTTGATCACAACAAAAGATAATTAATAAAATCTACAAAAACAACATTTGTTTATATTTATATTTGACTTTTACTATTATCTCTTACAGCGCAATGCGTCTCGATACGAACTCAAATGTGGACTTTAAAGCGTTCGACTCTAGCTCCGGTTCCAGTTCCAACTCATGTGTAAGTATTCTCGACAGACTCTGTAGTAAATAGGAAGAAGGGATGCTTTAGGTACAGATAAATTAAAAAACGTAAAAATTTTGAAGGATTTTAATAGAAAACTTTTTCATTTTTCAAGATATCTACGCCAAAGTCACATATTGTGTACAGTAGACAGTTTTCTATATCCCAACCAAATTTGGTTAGAATCGGACCACTATATTTTATAGCTGTCATACGAATCGAAGGAGAAATCTCAATAATTAGTACGGAATACTTTTCTGTTTTCCAATAAACCTCAACCAAATTTACAAAATGTACTTTTTAGACAGTTGTCTGTATCCCGACAAAGTTTAGTTAGAATCTGACAACTATATCATATAGCTGCCATACAAATCGAAGGAGAAAATTAAGTGTTTAGTATGATAAAAAGTATCTTCTACAGGCAGCATCCCGCAAACTACCTTTTCCACCACTTTTAATTACTAATTTGTATCTCTAACTCTTTACTGTATTGCAGATTGTGAAATTGGAGCATCTGGCCACATGGGGTGGCTCACAAAAGACGGATACACGGTTGCCCATAACGGACTATTCCACACTTGGCGGACCGAGGCACAACTGTAGTCCCTTTCCACTGTCCAAAGATGTCAACAATCGTCTGGTGATTTGGTAAGCTCAAGATACATATAATTTATCCAGGTAGTAAACTAATCCATGTATTACTTTTAATAGGGATGGAGATATGACCACATTGGATGTGGATGCCATCACGAATAGCAGCGATGAGACCCTGACTGAAAGCAATATCATATCGGAGCGTATTATCGCCGTGGCGGGCAATCAGCTCAAAGAGGAACTAAGCACAACTGTGAAGGGTAAGCCCTCCTACCTGTGTGTATCTTTGAGATACTTTTACTAAACTACACAATCCCATTAGAATGCCGCATCGGAGATGTGCGTGTAACGCGTGGATACAATCTGCCAGCCAAGTATGTTCTGCACACAGTGGCACCTGCCTACAGGGAAAAGCTCAAGACGGCCGCCGAGAATGCACTGCACTGCTGCTACAGGTAAGCCCAGCTATAAGAGACAATCAAATACCAAATAGTAATACTGTAATCCTCGACAGAAACGTGCTCTGCAAGGCCAAAGAGCTCAATCTTCGCACAATTGCCGTGTGCAATGTGAGTGGAAATCAAAAGAGTTTTCCAGCTGACGTCGCTGCGCACATTGCACTGCGTGAGTAACAAATAAACACACAATCTATCTATGTATCTGATAAGAGATAAGGCCGTATATACTATAGACTATAGACCTATATACCCATTTGATTGATAGTACTTTACTGAGTGCTGTTTAAAGATTTCTAGTTTATTGCTATACTTGAGGTTTCACTGAGATTCATAGATTTATTTATAACATATTACTCACAGAATTGTTTACTAACTTTTGCAACTGATTAACTTTAAGATTTACTGTTATAGTTCAACAGATTTATCTGTTTTTTAAAACTGTAGTAAATCTACATAAGTTAACTTTAAAAAGATCTTAAATTTTGAACAATTTATCTACTCTGAAATTGAAATTTAGTAGATCATAAAACTAGTCAAGAAAGTTGTCTAGATTTTAAACCATTTTAATCTGAACTATAAGATATCTTTCTATGACAAACTGTGCTAATTATAGCTATGCTTTCATCACTAGCGTGTGATGTTTTCTAGTGATCTTGAGCTAAAGAATTTCCATTTACTTAAAGCTATAAATTGCTCTACTGTCTGTTATCTTTAAGAAGTCTGAGAAAATTACTGCCTTCAAATAGACTTTTCCTGACTATGCTCCCCTATCAATCTTAGCTAGACTAACTCTTTGAAAGCTTTATCAACCTTTGCTACAAATACCCCTATTTTAACCCTTATTTTTACCCCTTTCATAGGCACCATTCGTCGATTTCTGGACAAGTTTACACAGCAGGTTGTGATACTGTGCGTCAACAGCAGCGAGCGGGGCACCTATGAGGTCCTGGCGCCGCTATACTTTCCCCGTGATCAGCTGGAGGAGCGGAGTGCGTTATGGCAGCTGCCCAAGGATACGGGTGGTGAACTGGGTGAACCTCAGCATCCTGATCCCGATCGTCAGATAAGAATCATAAGGAATGCACAGCACAGTCACAGCCACAGTGTCCACATGCGTCATCGTCCGGGTGAGTGTTATCAATGACGTCTGTGTTGGTTATCGGATTTGTGTTATCAGTTATCAGTTATCAGTCGTATATCAGTTGTGAGTTCTACTCTTGGTTGATTTTGACATTGTTCTCGGGATGGATTCGTTTCTTTGTATGGTTCCTCAACAACTGCCGATAATGTTGATTATGATAAGATAACACACACTCGCACACACACACATACACCCGTCTATACTTGATATATGCTTGTGTGTTTTAGCCGAATCCCAAAAGCGAATCCGATACGGAATCGGAATTCATTCGTTAAATTGCCCCCTCGTGAATTTGTACGGCTTCAGTTACGTTCGAAAGACGCATTCGTGTAGTTACAAACGCTAGTTACCTTAATAGTCTGCATTTTTTTTCAATCGTTTTGCAATTTCATACAATTGATTTAACAATTACGCCGTAATTTACGCATTTCCCAATCCGCGTATTAAACCAAAGTTTTTTCGTTCATTTTGTAAGTGAATTTTTGTAAAATACTCATTAGTTTTAGTATAAAATGCACGTTTTTTACAATGTTTAGCAAAAACAAATGCGACAATAACTAATTTATGTGATTGACTTAAGCAATTTCCTCTGGTGACGTCATGGTCGCTTGTTGAAAAGTGTTGCATACTTTGGGGGCTGTGAGAAATATGTAGAAAGTGCTGCATAAACACGGGGAAATTTAAAAAAGGGAAATTCTATTGATAATTTGAGACAGTGTTGGCAGCATTTCAGGGGCCAAAATAGCTTACAAAGCTAGTTCAGAGTAAATCATAATCAAAGTATGGAAACATTTCAAGAAAATGAAAAAAATTGAACTTTAAAATTAAATTTATATTTAAATGCAGAATCACAATGGACCTTAGACCATAAACATATAGATTTCCCTTATGAAATCGGTTGAGTTACAACAACCTTCCGTAACTTCCAATATTTATTTAAAGAACAAACAAATCTACAGGTATAAATATTGAAGAACATTTAAAACAACAAAACTACTTGAACAACCCTCGCTTATATGTTAACATTCTGATGTAATACTGCTTACGTCTTCTCTTTAGTACATAATATGATAGATTTATAATCAAAATTAATGGACATTAATTTGCAACTCGATTAATCCCTTTCCTCTGCCCTTCTTGTATCTGTATCTTTGTTGACTCATAAATATCTGTAGATACATAAAGTTTTGACACAGTTCTGATAATTACAAGGTGTATAATACGCTTAAGTAACACAGACTTAAGCTAAACGAGCTTCTGTTTTGGGTGAATTACGCAAGTTAATCAAAAAGTCATAGGCAAACATTGAAGTTAACTGTTTGGACTTATCTGCTGACAGTTAGTTAAGATGAGTGTCAGCAGCCATGATTTTAGCTGATTATGTCGTTGGCAAAGTTGTTCTTCTTGGCTCGCTTAAATCATGTCAACGTTTGAAAACAACGCAACTCGCTTATCGCATCATCTCTCGTCCCCACAACTGTCTCACTCTACCCTCCAAACAGTCGCAAGCGCGCAAGAGAGAGGGAGAGCGAGTGAACGACAGGGGGCGTTTGGTTGCTTCCTTCTGTTAAATGCTCTCGCATCGCAGCTAGCGTCGCTGCGGGCGCCGCTGTCGCTGTCACTGCGGCCTGCAGTTGACAAAAGCTTCGTCCAAAAACGTACGACGTCGGCGTCGCTTTCAGTTCATATCATATTAAGCAGCACTGAAGTTCGAATAAGAGCAGAGCGTTCGCTGTCGACGCTGATCAACGATTGACCAACCAACAGCATCAAAACAAAAAAAAAATAAAAACAAACATGATAAATAACTCATTTGAGTTCTCCTGTAAATGCATTGACATTAATATATATGTATATGTATGCGTGTGTGTGCACTACTACAAGCATAACTAACTCTCTTACTCTCTCTTTTTTTGCTTACTCTCTTAGCGGACGACGACTCAGACGTTAGTCCACACGACATGGAGGGCAACAGCTCGGATCTGGAGTATGGAGCCAGGGACATGAATGGCCTCAGTCTCAATTCCTACAGCAGTAGTCTGCAGGCACAGCTACAGGTAATAAGGAGTAAACCATTATTCGTTATCTTAATCTAATATTGTTTTTGTTTTTCTCTAAACACAGCGTGATCTGGACAGACAGCATTTGTTGAGCGATCGGCCCAGAGCTGGCGTCTATGAGAGCGTCGTGGCCGAGGGCATTGAAGGCATGGAGCATCAAGAGAGGTAAGAGTTTGAAAGCTTTTATGCACGTGCATTAGTATGCGAGTACAGCGCTGCTGTTAAGCTCACGTCGAAACTCTTTTCATAGTACTAAAGTAGGAATTCTCTTTATTAAAACTAACTAAAACTGATCAGTGGCAAAGCTTTAAGCTCTTAAAGAATGTTATAAACGTTATTATTACACAAAGCAGCATTTTAAGAGAGTCTGCTTAACAGCGTTTTTAGCTGTTTAAGGATTGATTCTGTTAAAGTTTCGTAGAGAAAGTAGGAAGGAAAGAGTTAATATTTACATAAATTTAATTCTGAACTTTGTTGCTTGTTTGTTTGTAAGTTAGTTGTTGATTTGATTACGCAATGATATCATCACGCATAAGGTACGTTCCATATTTATAACGCCACCCATTTTTGTATTTTATTGCTGTAACTATACATATTACGCGACTACGATGTACTAATAAAATATCTGTTTGGATGCAACAACTATGCACACGAAGTTTGGACTTCCTTCAGATAACGGTACTTGTGCTTTTTTGAGAAATCTATTTTTACCCTGTTTCACAATTATAACGCCACTTGCTTTAAATTATTTTTGTGAGTGCAATTGAAAGATTCTTTATTATTTGGTTGATGTTTTAGACAAATATAAGAATAAATAAGCTATGCCACGTGGAAAATGTTTTATAGAACTTGAAAGGGGAAAAATAATCGCTTACAAAGAAGAAGGATGCAGTGGAAGGGATATAGCGCGTAAGCTGGGCAGGAGCCACAGGTTAATCCAAAATTTTTTAAGGGATCCTGAATCTTATGGAACCCACAAGCGCAGAGGTGGCCCTTTAATTCATTCCAGCCGAGATAAGTGGAAAATTATTAATATTCAACACGGAGTTTAGGTGACCTACAGGGTGTTATTGGCAAAAATGTTTGTCACCCGACCGTTTGGAGGACATTAAAATGTTTCAAAATTATTAAAAATGAAATATTGAGTGTGTTCCAGCATTAAAAGCTGAACACAAACTGACCCGTATAGGTTACGGGCGCAGAAACATGAACACCAATTGGTCAAATGTAAGCCAAATGAAGTTGGCAAGCGATTTGTTTTTATTATTAACATAAAAATTTTTAAGTAATTTTTTCGGATGAGATGAAGTGGAACCTAGATGGTCCTGACGGTTTTCATCAATATTGACACGATTTAAAGAAAGAGTCGGAGTACCTTTTCAAACGGAGCTTCGGAGGAGGAAACTTGATGATGTGGGGGAGCATGACGCTTAAAGATGCAGTTTGTATCCTCCAGGATGAAAAGAGCAGACTTTGTCCGTGTTTTGGGAACCAGACTCATGCCATTTTTGGAAGATAATGGTGACAGAGACAGGATTTTTCAACAAGATAATGCCGCAATCCATGGTGTTCTTCCAACGGAGTAACTCTTATGAACTGGCAAGAAAGATCACCGGATCTAAATCCGATGGAGAACATATGGGGGATCTTAGTTCGTAAGGTGTATAGAAATAATCGCCAGTTTGACACTGTGGCAGAGCTGAAAACAGCGATGGAGGCGGCATGGAGGGAAGTTGAGCCGGATACAATTAAATACTTAATTTTAAGTGTGCCGAATCGAATTTTTTTGCTTATTTCTAATCATGGAAATCAAATTTAGTAAATTCATTTAGTAAAAATTAATAATTACTTAAAATTAACAGCAAAAAAAATAATTTAAAGCAAGTGGCGTTATAATTGTGAAACAGGGTAAAAATAGATTTCTCAAAAAAGCACAAGTACCGTTATCTGAAGGAAGTCCAAACTTCGTGTGCATAGTTGTTGCATCCAAACAGATATTTTATTAGTACATCGTAGTCGCGTAATATGTATAGTTACAGCAATAAAATACAAAAATGGGTGGCGTTATAAATATGGAACGTACCTTATAAAACACTCGCAGTCGCAGTCGCGGTCATATCAAATGTCCGATTGCGTCACTAAAGACGTTTACACTTATAATAACTGGTTTGTCTGCAGATAATAAAACTGTCACAGGATTAACCCCTCTCTCTCCCCCTCCCCCCGCTTTCTACCAATTCCGGCTTTCTTTTGTCGGACAGGCGCATAAACACAATTGTAATACTCTTGGATAAATAAATAGAATCATATATTTTGTGGGCGCGTGCCGGAAATATCTTAAGCGTCTAACAAACGACTTCTTTTGACCACAGAGCAACAATTTCTTCTACCCCCCCCTTCGACGCACTCATCCCTCCGACCCTGCATCGAAGTATCGGACACTTGTGTAGCTATGCAAATTTAACAGGACATTGGCACGCGACTTCGCATCGCGCAATTGAATTCGACTTGGTTGTACTTTCAAACGACGTCACTGTCCTTCGCAGTCGACGTCATCAATTGCATGTCTGAAAAAAAAAACAAAAATTTATTTAGCGTTTTAAGGGTAATTACCAAAAATACCTGAGACTGTGACTAACTGAGCACAGAAATGGCCGCTTTAATGCCAAAGCTAAAGATAGTAAGTGGCTATATACGAAATTATGAGATCGAGGGTGGTACAAGCAGTTATTAAAACTTTTATTTAAAATTATAAAGATATTTTAGAGCGTCTAAATTTAACTTTCCTTTTCGCTTAGTACTGCAATAAAACAATTCAAACTTTTACAATATGTATACACTTTTTAAAACTTTTTAGACTACCCTCGCTACAGTTTATATGCACAGTTAGTCTTTATCTTTATGGCGTTTTAATTTGCATATTACTCCTACCCAAATCCAATTCCAAATCCAAGTGAATTGCATAAAATTGTTTTGAATGTCACATTTTGGCATTAAACTGACATTCAGTGTCAAATTCTCAATTCGATTGACAACTTCAGCTGTCAACTTAATTATGGTGGGCCAATGAGCATTGTACCGTCTCCTACTCCCTCCCGTACCTCATCTCCTCCATACCCTACAGAGCGCACTTATTCCGAGTGTGATTCCAATTTGAATGTTGCAGTTCATTGAATGCAACCACACAGTTTGTTTCATTCGTTACGGGTTCGAATATCGTAATATCGTGTGTCATCGCATTTTGTAAGCATTTAAATCTTAATAAATTTATTTCATACTTATGCATATAGTCGCTACAAATCGGGAGTCACTTCAACGAACGTTTTAGTTCAATGCGTTTTAAAGCCGGGTTCAAACCGAGTGTGAGTTCAGTTTTGGTTGTTGTTTTTAGAATGCATTGAAAATAGCTCATACGTCATGTTGTGCTGTTCAAAAAGTGGCACGAAAACTCGAAATTTAACTGAATATTTAGACAGCTTTCCAGGAGAGGGGAAGTGGTGTGGGGAGGGAAGAAAAGACATGGCATTTGCATTATGCGATTGGCGGCTGTCAGGTAGTCAGGCAGTCAGGCAGTCAGCTAGTCAGGTAAAAAAGAGCTAACATGTCCTTGGATAACAAATTTCCTGTCCTCCCTCAACGATTTCAGTTGTTGTTGTTGTTTTTACTGTTTCTTGCTCGTGTTGATGTCATTGTACAGCGCAAAGGGCGCAGACTCAAGAGAGCGCCTCACAGCGTGCCAAAATGCTAGAGCGGGAGAGCAGGAGAGAGACAGATTGAGTGGCAGAGAGAGCAACTGAGCGCGTGCACTTCCTGACTGCGACTGCGACTGCGACAGTGAGTCTCTTGGTGTACACATATTAAGTATGCGTGTGATTGTGTCTGTGTGTGTGCGTATGCTTGTGTATGTGCTCTGTGGGCAGATGGGACATCGTCGGGTTGAGCAAGAGTCAAAGAGCAGTGAGCATTCGTCGTTTTAGTCGAGGAACGCAGCTCGTTGCGAACGGTCGTGTGTGCGCTCGCGTTAAAGAACAGTTAGAATAGATTTGTCAAACAGATTTATATAAACTCTTAATACTTATACTTTTTTCAAACATATTATATACTCAGTGTCAACGTCAACGAGTATTTAATAGTTTTTTTTCGTTCTCCCCTCAAATAATAATAATAATAATCTGACGCGGCTTCCGTACGCAACGCAAAAGTCTGGCAAAAGAAAAGTAAAAAGAAAAACAGAAAAGCTGCCACAAATTACAAAACAAAAAAAAAAAGAAAAAGAAAATATTAAGACATCTATTTATATAAAGTCTCAAAACGTCTGCGCCATTTGCGTCAATAGTGAGGAAAAGTGCAATTGGAAAATAGGCAAATTCCATCGATAGTTCGATCGATAAACACACAAAATATAATTGAACTAGAACTAGTATAAAAGTGGGCAAAAGGGCCAAATACCGAGTAAATCCAAGCGAAGCCACCCAAAAGTGCCCCTCCCCCAAGTGTACGCCCCCAAAAAGAGTACCCACACAAACACAAACACAATGACAATGCTCGAGGGCATGACGTCCATAGACTTGGGCTCCAGTCCCATGCAGGAGACCACCGGGGACATGATGGCGGCCGATGAGCTCATGGAGACGCCGGAAGAGAGGTAAACATGCTTCAAGAAATCCCTTTCAATTTCAATTTGAGCGATTCAATTCAATTACAATCCATTTGACGTTGATGACGTCGCTGCGCGTTTTCCCCCTTTCCTTTTCCCCGCCCACAATTTTCATGCTTAATTGCGTGACGTCATTTGATTCGACTTCTTGCATGATTCCATTGCCACTTGCCACATAATTTTAACTAGTTGTCGTCTATTTATAGCACTCGATAGTGTCCCATTGAGTATGTCTATGTTGTCCTTTCAGACAACTCATCAGTAGTCATGTATTATTAAAGCCATTCACAACCCTGAGAACTCAGAATGGAGAATTGAGAATTGATATCTGGGAATGGGAATGGGAATGGGAATGGGAGTGGGGCTCTAGTAACCGATTTACCCAACCAATAAGCTGTACACGTAGCCAAATAGCTGTCAATTCAGGTGAACAATGGCATGCAATGTGCGGGCAGGAAGAGAACATTTCAATAACAGTCAGAAGTACAGTGAAACACAACTAAAAACGAACATTGGAACTCACAATACTTCCGTAAGTTAGACAGTTAAAGATGGAATTGCATTCAGTACCAGAACTACCTGTAAACAGACTGAGGGAAAGTCTTCATAGCCATTGTTAACTGTAGTTAGCACGCTCCAAAAAGCGCACGAGCTGCAGCTTAATTATATTAGAGTTGTAGTTCAATTAAAATTGCATTACAATTAATCAGATTTATATTCACACGCCCATTGTTGCTTGTAAATTTGCCAAAGTCTTTACAGGGTATGTTTAAGTTCATCTAGATTATGTTTTATCAGTTGTTTACAGACTGCGTCACAATGCGTCGCATTTGTTTTACAGCTTGGATCTTATCTTTATCTCGATTCCTGACTCTGATGCAGATGCTGTCGCTTCGTCTTATCAGTGAAAAGATACTTTCTTATCAGTAGCCAGCTGCTACCGCAGTTACGTTTACTGCGGCTACTGCGGCTTTGGCTGCTGCGTCATTTTGCATTAAACAACAAACACACACACACATATACAAATTTCTATAAATATAAACTTTAATAAAACAGCAATAAACATTAAAAATTCACATGGCATCATTTTAACACATGTATTTGCGGTACCATTAACTAAGTACCACCAACTAAGTCGTGCGCTTAACACTTGGCCAAATAAACGCTGTTATTAGCCATAAACTGCTGAAATTCTATAAATAAAATCCCGCTAAACTCATAAAAAAAGTCACACCGATAAAAGCTAGCCATATAACAATATAGGAATGGATTAATCCAAGCTTTTCATACGAATTATTAACAATAACAATTTTATATCGTTTCCATAACATTTTTGAGTCATCAGCTGTTTGCAGCGATCGGCTAACAGCAGCAGCTATGGCGTTGGGCAACTTAACAGTCTTCCCCTCTGTTAACTCACTATGCTCTATATAAGTAACAGTGCGCTGTTAAGGTGCCTGTAACTATGACCGCACTGCTTTTAATTACTATAACTGCAAATTATTAACAAACTTTTGAGTGCGGTAATGATTTGAAGCTCATTTCACAATATTTTTCGCTTATTTTAACACGAAAATTGAAACTGAAATGGCCATTTACAGCTTTCAAAAGAAATATATACAGAAAATGTGGTCAGAATTTTAAACAGTTTGCGAGTAAATAAATTATTCAAACAAACTCTGATATTTGTAGTACTCTAGTGTAGTAGCTGATTTGAGTGACAGGCACATAAAGAGTGATTTACTCAAGTTAGCAGTTTAATTAGCACTCGATTCAGTTCAACAAACTATCAATCATAAGTGATCTATTGATTTTATATAGAATTGGTATAATTGGTATCTCTTTCGATCTATTTGCAGATACGAGCGTCTTTTACAGCGGGCACAAGTCGAGGATCTGAATGAAGTCTCTGGCATCGGTTGTCTATATCAAAGTGGCGTTGATCGTTTGGGTCGACCTGTGATTGTGTTCTGCGGCAAATGGTTTCCAGCCCAGAATCTCGACCTGGAGAAGGTATAACTAGTTCTATTACATAACTGCCATAAATACTAAATTTAAATACTCGATTTCAGGCGCTATTGTATCTGATAAAACTGCTGGATCCAATTGTTAAAGGCGACTATGTGATCGCATACTTCCATACACTCACATCCACCAGTAATTATCCATCCCTGCATTGGCTGCGTGAGGTCTACAGTGTATTGCCTTACAAGTGAGTATCTCTAGAGGATTAGCCCCCTTGGAATGTATCTCAAACAATAATTCTTTCTACCCGCAGATATAAGAAGAATCTGAAGGCCTTCTATATTGTGCATCCCACATTCTGGACTAAGATGATGACCTGGTGGTTCACCACATTTATGGCACCAGCCATCAAGGCTAAAGTGCACTCGCTGCCCGGGGTGGAGCATCTGTATTCGGCCATCACCAAGGATCAGCTGGAAATACCCGCCTACATAACGGAATACGATATGGCAGTAAGTAGTCTGAAAATCCCTTTCTTTCTTTATTCTACCTATATATAATTCTATATATTTTTATCTTTTCAGACCAATGGTTTGCATTATTTTAACCCTGTGCCGACTGCCTCGTAGATGGCGGCCATTGTAGCTGTCTAGACAGCTGAATCCACCCTATACCGATACATATATACATAAATATATATATACACATACACACATACAGACATACGGACACGTATAATGGAATTTTTTATAAATTTTATAGAATCGTACTCATGTTTTCTTTGTTAATTATAAGCAAAAGTTTTTGTTAAAGTATTGTTGGATTGAATTTGAGTAGATCTATATGGATATGGAAATATTGATATGGATTTGGATTTGGATATGGAATGAACACATTTGTAGAACAAAACCCCAAAAAACATTCTTATGAAACCTGCATGAAAATTCAAATGAAAGCTATCAAAATTGTTAATTTGCTAGAGTTATAAACAAATGAGAAAAGTAATCGCAAAATTATTAAATTGTTTAAGCATTTTTTTAGGCAAGTTGAGAAGCTAAATTACTATAGCAAGCTGAACAAATTGAGATTTCGATTAGAGAGAAAGAGAGGAATATTAATTGATATAGCATTAAATATTGTTATAGTTATATCATTCGGAAATTGTATTAGTATCCAAAACATAAACAAATTATAGATCACTCGAATTGTATGAGATGAGATTGCCCCCTCCCTTCCCTTTGTTACCCCTTTGAACCCCTCAGAGAAAACTTGATACGTACATATTATAAATTCAATTGTAATTATACAACAAAAAGATAAAACTAAATTATATACATATATATATATATACAATACATATAAATAAAACAAATAAATATATTAATATTGAGCATGTGTGCAGACACATGAATCAATTACAAAAAACAATTTAAAAAAGCTAAATAAATCTATTTTAAAGTTGTTAAAGAAGTGAATGAGAAGAAGAAGACCTTTTGTAGATACATACTAACTTAATTAATTAATTGACTAAACCTAATTAGAGCTCACCGTAAGGCCGCAATTGAAACACCAATAAAAAAAGCAGATGAAATTGAGTAATAAATGTTCAATGTTAATACAATGAGAATAAGTATGTTAATACACACAACCACACACACTCCCACACACACACACTCTCACACACACACTCACCCACACACACACCCAAGCCCTTGTTAATCTTCCATGCACATTTTACGCTCAAAAAACGAACAAAGTTACAAAATTTCTTAACGTTTTTTCTCGACTTATAAAACTAAAGCACACGCCACAATTTTTAACTAATTGGTAACAAAAAAAAAACTAAAAAATTGTAAAGAATTCGTATCTAAATGTAGTTAAAAAAATAACTGTTTCAATTAAGGCACAAGCGCTAGAAAAATTAAAAAAAAAATAAGAAGAAAACTCAATGAACAACCGAATCAATTCAAAAAAAGCTGAATTAAAAACACCAAAAAAAAAAAACCACAAAATATAATAAATATAATTAGCAAACCATAAACAATTACAAGAAGCAAACACCAAGCAAATTAAATAAATAAATCAAGCAGCAATAAAAACGCAGAACATTCAATGCATAAAAAAAAATGTTTAAAAAATGCACTCAGGGATTGATTTAAAGCAACCACAAAAAAAAAACCAAAACAAAAAAAAAAAAATAAATAAAAATATAAAAAATATAAAGAAATTTAGATGAAAGAAATACGCTTTTTGGAACCACAGCAAATATCGTGAGCCTTTTTGCATTATTGCGCCCAATTCGCAAAAAATCGGCTGCCTGGCTAGTACCTAAAATCGTAGAAATTAATTATAAATTATTAAACAATGGCAGAGAGTTAAAGTTAGACGGAGACAGCTGCAAGAGAGGGATAGAGAGAGAGAGAGAGCTAGCATTTAAATATGATATATGAAATTAGCAAATGTTTTTAGGCTCTTTAATAATTGATAGAAAAAAAAAACAACTACAAATCTTAAAAATAAAATAAAAACATCTAAAAACTAAAAAAAGCTCTAAAAACCGCATCGTCATACTTAAATACATCATAATTATGCCAAAACAAATAAGTAATTTAAACATTTTGTATTGCTTAACAAAAATTAATCAAATCAAATGATATTTATATAGTGGAAATGTACCTAGTACAAGCTATATACAAATATATATATATATATAGGTACTATATATTTTTGTCACCCACACACGCATAACTAGATTACCCAGACGTATATATACAAGATAAAGAAGAAGAGAAACTATTCGAATACTGGAAAACGAGTGCTACTAACTAACACCAACTAATTGCTACTACTACAGTCTAATCAGAGCCCACAGAATGTAATTTATACCACAAATTACAGAGATAATCAAACTTACATACGACTATACACGAATATATACATATACTATATATCGATCATATGTATAGATCACCAAGAACACAACAACAACAATGCATTTTCTAAAGCCAGCTATATATATATATATATATTTCGATATCGATATTGAAATTCCTAATCCAGTTATGCCAAGTGTTCCTTTCTGAAAACTTTTCCAGAATTTGTGTGAGTTTAACTAATATTGTAGATACAATTTATAATTTACTACATTATTAATTTATTAGTTTTTGTTTCTCCCACATTATTGGTTTAGTGAATATTATTATGAAAGGTGATTGGTTGCTAAATAAAATAAAAAATTAATTGTACCTTACACGAAAAATTCTGCGATTGAATTTATTGTAGCATAATATTGTATTTTTAAAAATTCCTTATATACATAGTTGTTAAACCAAAATTCTATATACTAGTACTTAAAAGAATAACAAGTTAAAATTGAAAGAAAAACAAAAATGTAAGACAGAATGAAAGATTATGGCACAAGCGCTAACAAAAAGTAACATTTAGTTAAGTTTTCTAATATTAAATTCCGACTCCTACTTTTTCTTTTGTATATAAATCTTTATGTACGAAGTAACAAATTTAATTGGTAAATTAACATTAATAATAAAAAGAACATACGCTTTCGTTAAAATTAACCAGCTTGCTGTTGTTATTGTACTAACCGCTTATCAAATGCTTATCAAATAGTTAAATTAATTAAAGTTGGTTTTCCGTTTGGTATTTTAGCTTTTTGCCCATTTCAAATTTAGCCGCTCTGACATCCAGTGTGACCGTTTGGGCTTGCTCACAAAATTACTAAGGTGACACTTTTTAAAACGAGTTGGCAGCCCCAAACTGCTTACTAGTGGAAGACGAGCTTTGTCTTTGTAGCGTTCGCCGTGTATTTATTTTTATACTTTTCAAATAACTCCTCCAATGCCACCAACACCTTGGCGTGCAACTCATCCACATAGTCTTGCGCTGGCTCAGCGCTCTTTATCACATCAATGGGTGCGCCAACTGAGTAAATATAACCGAACAAATGAGATAATTTTTTTCAAGCCGAATTCATTAGGTAAATACTTACCAACTTGCACAATGGGACGACGGAAGGGAACAAATCCAAAGCTGTAGTTGAGGAAGCCACGACCCACGGGTATCAAGGGCGCCACTCCGGTCAACTTCTTCACAATGTCTTGCAGCTTACGCAGCAAAGAGTCCGGCGGATTGTCCACCTGGTTGAAGATGTCCACTTCGCCAAACGAAATGCTGGGCACAATCGAGGAGCTGTGGAAGGGAATCAATTAAATTTAAACTCGGTCCTCCTGTCTCTCTGTTAACTTGAACTTACCCCGTGCGAATGGCCATTTTGACGAATCCCTTGCGATTCTTGACGGTCAGAATGTACTTGCCGGGATGGGAATCGAGTGCTTCCTGAGCACCACCCACTAGAATGGCAATGGCATTGGATGTGAATCCATCGCGATTGTTGGGATCTTTAGGATCGTTGGATTTTGTTAGATGGTATACCAGCGAGTCTTTCGAAACCGAACACAATCCCCACCAGCGCAGCAAATCCCGCAGAAAAGGTATCTTGAAGTGCTGATCCAAAGTTCCCGCCTTGGGACGCACCTGAGGAAACTGTTTGATCCATTCGCTGATGTCCAGGCCCATGTTAACGCAAACTCCCGTGCTGCAGGAGAAAGATATTATTTTAACCTCTGGTAACGTTACAAGAAGCTACTACTACATATGATAACAACTAATCCAATGCACCTACAGCATAGCATGTACCTACAGAATAACATGTACCTACGGTAAAACATGTACCTGTTTTGGTACAAATTTACCATGCTTATATGGAGTTTGAGAAGATAAGATAAAACTCACCCAAGCACGCCGTGTGGGAAGCTAGCGAGTATATAGTTTTTGTTGGGAGGCAGTTCGGCCGTCTTGACCAGCGAAACGGGAAAATAGTTGCGATAAACCCGATTCAGCGGATTGGAGCGATAGAACAGCCAACTAGGTAAGCGGATTAAATATAGAAATTGACCTGATTAAAGATGGATTCACTGCTTACCCATTGCCATCCATGGCTGAGTAGTTCCGCTTGTGCTCCACGTGTATATAGACGATGTAGATCAGAACAAGTGAACGTATCACAAAGCCACCAAAGAACTGCAGAGGAAAGCATTAAATATGATTCCATAGATGGGGTATAGTGCCTACCAAAAGTAACACTGCAGCTCCAATTGATGTAAGGGGTAGTGTGAAGAAGAAGAGCGTAAAGAGACCAGTCACAAGTGTCTGAAAACGTCTCCTTAGCGGAACGCTTGCTGGTGCCCACTCGATCTTCATAGTGCTTCTCTTTGAGTTAATCCGTTGATCTGACCGACTGAGTAGACAAACCTTAAGTGACTGAACAACGTCGAGGAAAAATGTAATTTAAATGTGACTACTTGTACTTATCCTTATCGCTCTAGACACGCCTCAAGCAGCAGCAGCAGCAGCGACTGAGCACCAAACCATCGAAAATCGAAGAACTAAGTTCAGTGATTACCACAGTGATAAGTTGTTATTGATAAAGAAAATAACTTGGACACGAATACAACTAAACAAATTGTTTTCTGTCTAACAATAGACTTGTAGTACTAGAATTCCAGTCTAGCAACTCTTATTATTTAATATACCTTTTATTGCACTAATATTACTAATGTTTTTTTATTAACATTTAATGCTTATGTTCAATTGGATACCGGTCAGTTTATGATTCAATTTCAGAGCATGCGAAACACACTCCCCATAAGTATGTATATTTATGCGTCATGTGTGTGAATACTTTTGTTACTCAGTCTTGACCTTTAGAATGATAAACCTTCGGAACTCTTTCACATTCCCGTTTGCCCAGTTCGCAACAGTCTGAATTGGGTTATTTCTGGTCGATGTGCTCTGATAAGAGATTCGACATATAATTTTATTTAATTTTCAACAGTTCGTTGGACCTAGAATCCTAGTCTTATCTTCCCCCCATTGTATATGCATACAGTCTACCCTGATCTACTCTATTTTACACTGCTTACGTGCTATTATCCCAATATGTGCTGACTCATCTTGTTAAATGCTTCATCACGTAAACAATATAATAGAAAAGTATTATATGTCATTACACGCGACATTGTTTTTATTTATTTATTACCATACTCGTTGTACTTGAGAGATTGGATAACCAAGTATTCCACACTAGTTATAAATACATTAAGCAAATTGAAAACTTAATACTAGTTTTTAACACCGAATTAGTCTTGCTATTAATGGGGCAAGTATTGCTTAAATTTTTTATTTGTACTTACACATTTATTACTTTAAGCTGTTGCACTCATTTTGAATTAAATTTTCTTAGCTATAAATACTTTCAACATTTTTAATGTACAATTTAAAATAACTTATTTATATACTTAATTATTTAAACATTTCTTATTTAATATAATGTATTATTTTTGAGCTCTTTGTGTGCAAATACATAATAAGAATTATTCACGTGTAACGCTTTCTTTTGAAATTACACTGATGTGACCAGCTATCTTAAATACTAAAATATCAAAAATTTATTAAAGATGGTCACATCGTTGTTTACATGTTTGGTGGCGAATTCAATAAGCCATGTGTGGCACAGTGATGGTATCAAGAGCGTGCCACAACATGTGATGGCAAAATAAATTCATTAATCGATTATTGAATCAAAAAATTATAATAGAAACTAAAACTCTTACGATTAACATACAAATAAATTTTAAAATTTAAATTGAACGTATTTTTCATTTAGGGGGCTGAAGAAAAAAATGTTGCGATCTGGATTTGCAAGCTAATGAACAGAAGAAATTTCATCTGAAGCAACAGGCGAACAGAAATAAGAGAAGATCGCAGTCCAAAAAAATTAAAATGCACAAAATATGCATGTATGTATGTGTGAGCGGCACAATGTGCAGCACATTGCGCTCAGAGTAAATTCTGCCGCCCTTTAAGAGCTGTGTGTATGCGCGAGCGTCATAGGCGCTCGCAGCAGTGCACTCTGCTGCTGCTGCGGCTGCTGCTCTCACCATTTTAATTACGTGCAGAGCAAATTCTGACGCTCTCCGTTCTGCACTCTTTTCTCGTCTGTTGCTTTATGCGAACGAAGCGTTCGCCTCTTACCGACTTTATTTTAATTGCGGGCCAAGATAATTCTGTTGCTTGCCGTCTGATTCTGTTTGCCTGTTATTTTAGCGTCTAAATTTCCGATTTTTAGACGTTTGGCTGCTGCACTTTGCTAGTCAGCAAAGTTCAAGGCCATTTTAATGAAAATATATACATCTCCCACTTTCAAACTTAACGGAAATTTCGAATGTGTGTACCATATGATTAATCGTGCCATCACTAGCCACAACACAGCGATATATGAAGTTTGCTGATAAGTAACAGGTGCTCAATTTCGCACATCACAAACATTTAGTGTGTATACACTATAAAGAGACAATTCTTGGACTGAAAGCTGTAACATGGCTACAGAGGAGCACCAACGTTTGGCCAACATTGTCAAGGGCTGCCACGACAGTCTGCGACAGCTCACAAAATTATATGGCGCAGAGCGCGCGTGGCAGGAACACACTGGCCCGCACAATGCCGAGAAGCTAGCGGAATATGCGGATGCAATGCAACAACTTGCGGGTATATGGGAAACTAACACCAACAAAACAGAGCTCCAGGCACGCAGTCGCATCCGATGGGCAGTGGACTACATCACCAAATACTTCTACACAGAGGGCATTTACCTGCAGAAGCGACAGCGGGAACAACGATTGCTGGCATCGTACGAGGAGCTAGTCAGCGCGGAGTGCTCCTACATGGAGGAGCCACCAGACCGACTACGCGTGTTGGACGTGGGCAGCTGCTTCAATCCCTTTGGCAACACACCGCACATGGAAGTGACAGCTATTGATCTGTGCCCGGCCCAAGGAGCTCACGTACTGCAGGCTGACTTTCTCACTGTTCCCGTAGATGTCACACTCACTGAACCCGAGATCTGTGAGCAAAGCCTAACAGGACTACCGGCCAACTACTACCAGTGCGTCATATTTAGCCTCCTGCTAGAATATATGCCCAGTGCAGAGCAACGTCTGCTGTGCTGCCGGAAAGCCTATGAGCTACTGCGACCTGAGGGAATCCTAGTCATCATCACACCAGATTCACAGCACGTGGGCAAGAATGCCAGCCTCATGAAGAACTGGCGCTTTGCACTGGCCAAGCTAGGACTATTGCGTGTGCGGTTCGAAAAGCTTCCCCACATCACCTGCATGGTCTTCCGACGAGCAATCAGTCAGAAGCTGTCTCAGCATTGGGCCAGCATGCACATAGAGGAGGGGATTCATGAGACGATTCAAATACCACAAGATGAGCATTAATTAACGTATCTTTAAGTTTATCTTAGATCTATGGATGTACTGTCTAAAATATATATATATATCAGTTATATATATTGAGTTTGTGATTTATCCTATCGTGTCATAAATATTAAATACTATTGCAGCAGAGGCTCCTGCTTGTGCACCACGTCCGCAGGCAGTTCAGTGGCATCTGGGAATTGTCCTGGGCCTGTGCTGTTGGAATGTCTCTTCTTTGTTGCCGATGTGGCACCAACCGCCTGCTTCATAATGTTCGGTGGCAGCGGCTTTTTGCGATCCGCCTCCCACTCGGCGCGATGCAGTCGCTGGCGATGCTTGTACATGTTGGCATTCGAAAAGAACGTTTGCGGACAGTTAGGACAGGTGTACAACACCTCGCCCGTGTGCGTCGATGTGTGCTCCTGGAAGAATACAATAGATTAGCTAGTAGGGCTACCAGTTGGGTGCTTTTAAGGCTATGCTTACTCGTAAATCCTGTGGCCTCTTGAAGGCCTTCTCGCACATGGTGCAACGGAATTTCCTCTCGCACTGATGATTGTGGTATATGTGTCGCTTGAGGGCTCGTGCGTTTGTGGATTTCTTGTCGCAGATGGGACAACGATGCTCGGTCCCGGGTGGCTCGTGAACGGTGCTCATGTGCTGCTTCAGTCCGGACATGTGGCGTAGCCATGTGCCGCATATCTCGCATTGTACTGGATCTGGTTTAGGACGCGGCATTTCGGAATGCTCTATTTCGTGATGCTTCTTGAGATTCGCCTGAGTGCGCAACGTTTTGCCGCACTTATCGCAGATAATGGCACTTTCCGGATCGTGCATATATCGCAGATGCTGCTTCAGTTTACGAGCCGTAGGCATTCTGCAATAAAAGCAGGATTAGGTGGAAACTTAAGACTTTCAGAGAAGTGGACTTACTTCTTGTTGCACTCGGGACAGGTGTACTGGAAGTCTGACTTGGGCACATGCTTGGACACGTTGTGATATTCATAAGCAGCCTTTGTGGTGAAGGACTTGGGGCACTTATTACACCGATAAGTGGGTTTATGCTTCGCATCGGACTGAGGATTGGCATGGGCTTGCTCGTGCGTCTCCAGAGTTTTGGAGTCCTGGAACACACGCCCACACTGGGTGCACATGAAGTGCTCAGGATTCTTGTGGACCAGCACGTGCTCAGCCAGACCTTTGCGTACATGAAACTTGCGACCACAACAGGATATAAAGCCACTTTCCATGTCGTGGGAGATGCGCAGATGGCGTCGCATGTCTCCGAAATTGGGCACTAGCAGATTACATATATGGCATGGCAGTTTCTTAAAGAAGTCAAAGATAATCTCGTCGTATTCGTTCTGTTGGGCCTTCCGTTTCTCTAGCTCCTCCTTGGACATGCGCACGGGCGGCACCAAAGGCTTCTCACGCTTGCGATACTTTTTGGGCTTGACTACTACGCGTTTCGGAATTTCTGCGTAGCGTTCCTCTGGCTCAATGTCGGGCAAACTACCTCCAGAATCGCTATCAGTGCCCTCGCTGGAGCTCTCACTGTCATCGGTGCCGAAGACAGCCTCGGGAGCTGCGAAATCTGTGTCATTGTCATTATCAAGTTCATCCTCTGACAAGAGTTCGGTCTTCAGTTTTCTGGGAGGTGACTCTGGTGGTGTTTTCGCTCTGCATCCACGTCGTGAGCTTCTACGCAGCTGCATTCCCTTGGCTGCCACCTGCCCATCTGCTGATGCCTTTGGTCTGCCAACTTTCTTCTGTTCGAGAAACTCAAGCAGTGGCACATCTCCATCGGAGTCACTTGCTATTGTCATTCGCTCTTTTTTGATGCGACGCTTGACAGTAGTTGGATTATCGGTGCAGGCGCGTTTGGTGGCTTTCGTTTCTGCCAGCACTGGCTCTTCAAGTATCTCCAACTTGGGCAATGGTTCCAGTTCATTCACTTCTACCTTCACATTTTCAGAGGCAAAAAAATCCTCTGCCAGTGCATCCAATTCGGTGCCAAAGGCAAGGGGATTAGTCGCCTCGGTGTCCGCACAAAACTCGATGGTAACATTCTTGACTTCGCGTCGTGCTTGGTGCGCATTGTAGACACGCTGGTAGAATACATTAAAACTACTGACACACTCCCAGCATTGATGGCAAATCTCCTCACTTTCGCCACCTGCACTGTTCAGCTGTAAAATTTATTCTGTTAATTAACTGCATATTGGTGTTAAATGCGCGATTACCTCAAGCCAAAAATGTTTGTTTATTGTTGTGCAAATGTCCAGCCGCACACCAGCCTCGGAGAATATTTTGTAGGACTCGCCGATCTTGCAGCAGCCAAGACAAAGTACACAGGCGGCCATAGCCTATTAATCTGCGATTATTCAGTTGCAAGAGCTATATAGCTGCCATTTGTTAACGCTAAAAACAAATATGTTTAAAACAAATTCCTTGCTTCTTTTTTGACAGTAGAAGAATTGTGGAGGTCGGATGATTACAGAGTTATCGATAGGCCAACCAGTGTGTACCCATTGAACAATCGGATAATGGAGGAGGCAACACTGATTTAAATTCAAATTTCTCAATCATCGATACGATAACATCAGTATATTTTCAACGGTCGTGCGGTATGGTCGTAATGCAGTGAGAGTTTTCTGTTTAAATTGAACAATTTCTGTAAGCGACAAAAGACATTAAGCAGAGAACGCGACGCGCGCACAGTCAACTAATATGAAAACAAGAAGATAACAAGTTAAACAGTGTACAACAAGTTGATAATTTTGCAATTGCTTTGGCCTTTCAACGTCTCCGCACAACTATTATTTGTGCTTAAACAAATCGTTTGTGCGAGTCTTTTGTTTATTTAGCTGCGATTCGTCAGTCTGCAAAATTAACACTTATTTTCTCGGTAATTTTGTTAGACAATTTGTCGATTTATGTGATTGCTTGGGCTAAAAACTATTACAAAACAAAAATTTGTCTCAAGTGTCTTTAGTCAAATTTGTTTAAAAAAACTGTCAGTAGTTTTTATTGTTTTTGCTGCACTCTGTTTGAACTTGAGGCATTTGAGCTTTGCACTAAAAAATCAATTGCAACATGTTTATGGCTTGTTGCAACTGCAACTGCAACAGCAACATAAACATAAATAACAATAGACTTCCTTTATTAGACCTTTTACTTTTGTTTACAAACAAGTGTGTGTGTGTGTGTGTGTGTGTGTGTGTGTGTGTGTGTGTGGGGTGTGTGTGTAATATGCATTTTCCTGCTGGACACTCAAAATCACTCATCCATTCACTAAATGCCACTAACCAGTCGCAGTCGCAGTCGCTGTCGGCATCACAGTTGCATTCCGCATGCTGCTTGCAACGCTTGGGTGGTGGGAGCATGGAAGAAAGGAGTGGAAGAAGGGGAATGGAGGATTGGGGAACCGTTTGCTGCAGCCGGTTCGAGTTTGGTCTGGTTTATTGGCTTTTCCTTTACGTAATGCCTAGTGAGGCACGAGCCAACCTAGTTAACAATATATGTATTTTATTTGTATGGTTGTTAACCCTCCTCCTCCCTCCTTTGCCGCATTTCATTTTCACTTTAGACAAACCAAAACCGAGTCCAAATTAAACCACAATCAGTCAAATCGCGAGACAGAGCAGCACGTTTTTATTATCGCACATTTCCTACGTGGAATATTAATAGCTAAATGCAGTGACAACGACCATTACAAGTGAATAAACAAAAACAAAGCGAAAACAAAAACAAAAGCAAAACATATTTAAGGAAATGGAAACCGAGCGACGTCGTCGTCTGCGTTCATTGGCCAACTGACATCCAAAAACGGAAGTACCACTGTGCATAAATAAGTGATAAGACTGACATTTAAATTAAAATTCTAAAGTGAACTCAGAATACATATCCATTAACATCAATCGTAAACTGTGCCAAATCCTCTCAAGTGTTATCCAGTGTTAACGACCTTAAATCGATACGACGACGATGATGGAACACAAGTTTTGCATCTTTTGGCGAATTTCGCTGCTGTCGTCGCTCTTACTGGCGATATTTGCTGGAGAGGCAAGGGCTTATGGATTTGGACGTTGCCCGAAGTATCCATCGATGCCAAAGTTCAATATGAGTCGAGTAAGTTACCGGTAAACTAATATAACCTAAATAGGGGGAATTTCAAGGTAAAACAATAAAGCTTTATGCATATACTATTTTGCCACTATAAAGTGAATAATAATAACAACGATAACAATAGTAGTAGTTTTAACAAAGGGTATCTGTCAAAGTTTTCCATTAATTAGTACAAGGCGTTGCCTAAAATATACTATATATTTTTTATAGATTGTGCATAAAGATGAACTTGAACTAATTTGAAGTCTTCGGACAATGTAAAAGTGCAAACCAGTTTACAGCGAAGCGAAGGAGACAAACAATACATTGTAGTACAACAAAAACAACAGCAGCATCATTGAAACAGAAGCAGAAACAGACACTGAAACAGAAACAACTCTATTTGCAGTCTCTTGTCTGTCCCTCTCTCTGTCCGCCCTCCTTCTGACCAATGGCAAACAATCCACTTCTGTTTATATTCACACTCACATTCCTAGTCCAACGTCATTGGCATGCCAAGGACAACATAAGACAAGTCTTAAGAGCTCTCGTCGTGCTAGTTGGACAAATAATTTAATTGATTTAATTAGTTTATCTGCTCAATTGCAGCTTGCAATAATCATATGTAATAAACGCATTGAGTTCAGTTGATTGAGCCTTGGGAAAAAAACATACACACACGCACACACTCAACGCTTCATTTACACAAAACGAAAACGAAATTGATTAGCGGGCGAAAGTGAGAGCGAGATAGAAGCGCTCAGAGATGTACGCGTGATAGATATGCAAAATGAGAGAACACTTCAAGAGAGACGATGAGTGAGAGTGGGAGAGAGTTAAACTGCAGTAATGGCGTTCTAAGCTGGCACATGTTTAAAGTAGCCAGAGAGAGTACTTAACTCATTTCGTTAATAGTGTACGAACTTGTGTAAGCTGTAACACTGCGCGTGCTTGAGTGCTTGAGTGCTTGAGTGTACCCATTGGAATTGTACCATAAGTAGTAGCCTTGGTCACGAGCTCAGCGCTAGTTGCATTGACATTTCCAGTCTCTAATTGAACAAATTTAGCTGCTTACAGTTTGCGAGCTGTGAGCATAAAACACTTTGACATCGTTCGGTACGCTTGGAGGGCAAAGACCTGAGCCAAAGAATGATTATCACCGACCAACTGAGTACGAGTGTGAGTGTTTTATGACGTTGAGCCAACAGTGGCTGCAAATGCTATTTAGCGCTGGCTAAGATTATGATGACGTTAATGATGCCTTGTCGTTTGTCAGCTGCTAAGAGAAACCAGTTTAGCCAAAAAAAAAAACAAAAAAACCAAAACAAAAAAATGTTTGTGTTTTACGGAGTATTGTTGTTGTTGTAGTGCCTTTCTGGTTATAATAGTAACCCAGTTAAGTGCTTACTCATCATTTGCAGAGAGAAACGCTGAGATTCCACTGGGATTCCACATTTTGAATCTATTGTGATTTTTTTTCCAGGTACTTGGTCACTGGTTCGAAGTGGAGCGTTCTTTCTATTTGCCCGAAATCGCCTCCGGGTGCACTACTTTCGAGTTCCAGCCCTACAACAAAGCAGATCTGTCCAAGTTTGGGAATTTTAAGCTCGAGGTGGCCATAAAAACCGTGAATCGCATGTAGGTTACCCGATCTTAAGTAAAGCCGGATATACATACTAGTAATTTTTTGAATGTCTCTTAGAACTGGGAATCCCAATGTGAACCTGGGCTATGCCACGCCAGAGAACAGCAAGTCCTCCATTATGGACTTCAAGGTAAGTCTCCCAGTCCCAATGAATCTTATCTACTTTTATTCTGATTTTGCTTCATTTGCTACTCAGTTTAATACCCGATTTCCGGAGGTGATTTCCCGCCTGCTACCCGGTTCCGGAAAGTACCAAGTTCTTTACACGGACTACGATAATTTTGCCATTTTGTGGTCTTGTGGCAGCATTGGTTCCCTGGGCTACGCAGATCAGATTTGGATTTTGGGTCGTGATACAGACTTTGTGCTGGAGATTCGTGAGAAGATCTACGATGTGCTCAAGCGACTCTCTCTGGATCCCGAGAGACTGGTGCTCAGCAAAAACACCAACTGCCCCAAAACAGCAGGAAATTAATGCCTCTTTATAGATTAGGTACTATATATATTATTGATTCTACTCGTATTGTTTAGACTTTAGGTTCCTGTGATATCGCAAAACAAATACAAATATGCGAAAAGTGATACTCGAGCACGACCTGGGGGATTTTGAGTTAAAGCGTCATTATCAATTATTACAAAGACTCTAATTAATTTGTGAAGTCGAGAAGAACTGGGAACTTAAGCAAATCGAGGGTTTAGTCTGTTTTGTAAAGTCGTTCGACAGGGAACACATGCGGAATCTCTGGATATTGTTGATTGTGACTGTGCTGCTGAGCAGTCTCGAGTTGTCAATGGCACGTGGAGGAGGAGGAGGAGGTCACGGCGGAGGAGGGGGTCACGGTGGTGGAGGTCATGGAGGTGGCGGTGGACGCGGTGGAGGTGGTGGCCGTGGTGGCTTCGGAGGAGGTCGTGGCGGTGGCCGACCCGGCGGCTTTGGCGGTTACGGAGGCGGCAGACCAGGTGGCTTTGGAGGACGTCCTGGAGGCTACGGCGGCAGACAACCAGGTGGCTTTGGACCACCTAGAGGCGGTGGCTACGGCTATGGCGGCTACCGGCCCTACGGCTACGGAGGCGTAGGACTGGGCGTCGTTCCCGTCCCCGTGCCAGTGTCCTGCAGACGTCCCTATGGTTATGACTACGGCTACTACGATGGTTACTACTGCTAAGGAAGAGTACTTCAGAGAAACCCTTTGCATGTTAGGGATCGGTTTTGATTAAGTCAAGTATATTATACAAATTACATCAACATCGTTTGATACAAGATTATTATTACAGATTACGGTTTAGAGTTTACAGATTACAGATTACAGATGTAAATGTCCTAAGAAATCGAGGCTGAAGACAGTTCTCAAAATATTTGATATTTCTATTTTATATAGTACCATAATTCATGTTCCTTATTGTTTTGATCGTTCGTCGGTGTTTGTGAGTGTTCACTGTACTACTCCATTAGTGATATAGTATATATTTATGTATATATATATATTTCAAGTCGTTTATGCTTAAACCTAGTAAAAACCAATTGGAGTCTAATCCAAATTTATAATTCTATATTTATATGAATATTTCTCATATTTATGTCTGATTTTTTTTTTAACTTAAGTTCGCTACGGTCTAGATATGAGAGAGAGTACGAGTACCAATTCAAAATGGCTGACTTGTTGCGTTCGTTGTGGAAAGTAATATTGAATATGAGTATTATAGGCTTCTAGTAACCCTGTAATGTCTACCAAAATGATAAGGAATCTAAACTAATTGAGTTCCAAACTGAAAACAGACTTCAACACAAAATCTGATTATAAAACAGACTTCAGTATATACTATATGGTAGATATATAGTAAATGCTTGCTGGTTTGTGCGTATGCTCCGGAAGACAACTGGAGAGATACGGTTTCGTTAACGGATTCGGTTACGGTTACGTGACGGAATTGTTTTGATGCGACTCCCTGGATTGGATGGGAATCCTAGAGCATCGCCTTGCACTCACACTCCGCAATGCTGTGCTGTATGCAGTGATTGATCTCCGCAAAGCCGGGACGTTCGCTCGGCTTACGGTTCCAGCAGCGACGCATCAGGGCGTACACGGAGAGTGGCGTGTTGTCCGGACAACCGAGCACGTTGCCTTCCTTGATGTACTTGATGACCTCCTCGTGAGTGAGTCCATAGTAGGGCTGCAAAGCGAACGAGAAGATCTCCCACAGACAAATGCCAAAAGCCCAGACATCTGATTCCAGCGAGAACTTGTTGTACAGTATGCTCTCGATGGGCATCCAGCGTATGGGAATGACATCGTTCTCATCCCCTTTGTAGTAGTCCTGCAGATAGATCTTGTGCGACAGTCCAAAGTCAGCGATCTTCACCTGCATTTGCTCGTTGATCAGGCAATTCCGTGTGGCTAAATCGCGATGGACAAACTTACGCTCCGAAAGGTACAGCATTCCGGAGGCAACGTTCGCGGCCATGCGGAGCAACTGCAACTCGTCTAGGTGTTGTCGATTGCGCGGCTGTGCCTGGTGTGTCGCATACGGGGAGCAGGCGCGCA
This sequence comes from Drosophila cardini, assembly GCA_018903735.1. Classification (NCBI taxonomy): domain Eukaryota; kingdom Metazoa; phylum Arthropoda; class Insecta; order Diptera; family Drosophilidae; genus Drosophila; species Drosophila cardini. The sequence continues at coordinate 8,560,773 of JAEIGM010000001.1, read as the reverse complement.
GGAATTCGCTGAGATCTCCCGGGGACATGTACTCAAACAGCAGGCACATGGGACGACCCAGAGCACATACTCCCAGCAGCTTCACAATATTGGGATGATCGAACTCGGCAAGGAGACAAGCCTCCCGCTCGAAATCCGTTTGCATCTGGTCACTGGCATCATCCTTGAGCATCTTAACAGCCACGAGCAGATCTTCCTTGCCCGAGACTAGACCCGGCGCCCTGGCCTGGAACACGCGCCCAAAGGCTCCCTGTCCCAGCGAACGCACGTAGACAATCTCGCCACGCGGATACTCCAGCTTCTCCAGGCGGGCGTTCAGCTTCGTCTTGGGCTCCTGCACAGCTGCTGTCGTTGTCAACATAATGCAGTTGCTGTGAATGGTCGCCGTACTGCGTATGGTGCCGCACTTGGCACTCGCCGGTGCAAATCCAGTCGAGCCGAGTGTTTCCCGACTGGCGGAGAGATTACAATCAGCGCGCACGGAGGCATTACAGTCTCCATGGGATGCCTGCGAGGGTTGGGAGTAATCCTTATGCTTGGACAGCTTGTAGGCCAGCAAAATGATCAAGTGCAGGGCGACGATGCCAACGAAACCAATGCCAGCGAGCAAGAATATCATCGAGGGTGTAAAGAACTCCTCCATTTTGATGGGTGTATTCAGATCCTTGGCATTGGGATCCACATAGTCAGCTGGACGGACAGGGAAGATGATTATTAATCGTCTGCTCGGACTGTTATGCCCATTGTACTTACGGCATACGGGTATATCGCAGTGCTGCCAACGCACAGACTCGTCCAGGGTATAGCACCAGGGCTGGGGCTCCTCCCCGCCCGCGTTGCGACAGTAGTTCTCACCTTCGATCAGCTGTGGGAACACCAGCGGTGGTTGTATGTGCTTGTGCGGGTACTGTGTGTCCCAGCGCTGACAGGGTATACCCGACCTGGTCACATTCATGCTGCCCAGATAGAATCTTCCGTTGCCATTGCGACAGTCATCTAACAGTGAAGCGGATGAAAAATAAGTTCCTTGGTACACAAGTCTTTAGGGTTAAAATACTTACAGCTGACCTCCGACTCTTTGATCTCGGTGAGACCAATGTAAGAGCAGCTGGGACGTCGCAGGCTGGCATCATAGTGCGGCAAGGCAGAGCAATTTGGCAGCCTGAAGTGGGCACGATTCTTGAGGAACATGTTCCGCTCCCGTTTCTCCTCAATCAGCACCCAATCGTTGTAGCAGAACTGCAGATGCGTCGCCTGGCAATCCTCGAAGCATAAGGGAGCCTTAATGGCGCGTCCGTTCTCAACGTGACAGCGTGGAAAAGCATAAGCACAAAGCATTTTCTATAAAAGATTGGGAAACGATTAGCTCCCAGCAAAAGAAGGAGTAGGTGGGGAGAACGTTAAACTTACCTCGGCTGCCTCGCGACATAGACCCGTCAGATCGAGAATCAGCTCATCCCAGAGAGCCGTTGTCACCTGCTCGTTGCGCCATCCACCGCTGGGATCTTCGAGGCTGTACCACACTGGACCACTGATAAACTGTTTGCATATTTTACCATTGTACGGCGCACAGTAACCTTTCTCCTCCCGTTCTCGGTCATGCTCCCGCTCCCGTTCGCGCTCTCGCTCTCTGTCCCGCTCGGTCTCGATGTGGTGGCGTTGATGGTGACGTCGTGCCGGCTCCTCCAAGTCGACGGCATTCGCCGAATTACCGTGAGCCTCGCATGTAAACAATAACACGCAAAGCCCAAGGGCAACAACAACTATACACACAAAACTTTGACTTCCCCAACCCCTGTGAAAGCGCCATCCGCATCCCCATTCCCATACACAGCCCCATCCCCTTCCACAGCCCCTTCCGGCTGCCATAACTGTTTTCCTGCTGTGTCTGTATATATAGTTATGCCCGAAGCGGAAGTTCTTTTGTTTTCCACGTTTGTATAGTCTACTTTTAGGCGCCTTTTAAAATATTATTTCACACATTTCGCCACATTTATCTTTCACTCTTAATTCGCACTATATTAAAACATTAGTTAATACTATTTTAGTGGAAATATTAAACACATTGAATTCTCTACACAATTCAACGCTGCGTTTTGCGTTCTGCGTGCTGCTCTCCGCCTCTGTCGACGCCTTTTTGCAGAATACCACAAAGTTGACAACCCAATTGGGGGAAAAGCGTCCCCATTAGGGGTGGTTTTTCCACACAAAACACAAGAACAGGGTTGTTTGTTGCGCGGCAAACGGAAGGGTCGTCTTTATTCTACCAGAGTATGCACAATAGAATTTTATTAAACAATCAAACTATTTATTTATCAGTAGTTTTGTCAGCTTCAGCATTTTCTTTTGTTTCATTTGGATCTTCATTTTCAATTTTATCAAGTCCCTGTAAAGAAATATGTTTTAGAAAACTGATCGAGAACACAATCAAGACACAATCAAGTGTTCTGAAATTATCTGTAAACAAATCCTAACAAATTAGAAATTAACTTCATTTTCGTATTGTAAATTTATTCACTTTTGCACTTAAATTTAATCAAATTGCAACTATGGATAATTTATTTTTTGCCCTCATCTGGAATAGCATTGAGACCCTGTAAAAGAAGGAAACCAATTTTTGTTTGTTCAATTTCTGACAATAGAAGCGTAATTGGTAAATGAACATGCAAAAGTTGAAAACTGATTTTAAATAAAGAATTCAGTTTTATTTGAAATTAAATTCAAAGTGAATAAATGACTGAAATGGTTAATTAATGCAGACACCGATGAGGTTAATAATAGTAGGCGAAATAAAGGCGGTATAAAAAAAGGCGCAGTAAATAAATATTTCACTCACATTCATAATGTAGGGATTATCGGTTAGTCGGTAATCGCGCTGGTACATAACACGGGAGAAGCGATCGTCCATGTTCCGGCGATAGGCCTGTAAAGAGAAGAGAAGGGAAGAGAGAAGAGAAACAGAGTTAGCCCAAAATTAACAGTGAAATAAGTGTGCTACGATTAGTGTACCAAATGTACCAAGTGGAAGGCGTTTCTAGTTTTTTAGCATTTTAATCATGTTTAATAAATTTCGGTCGGTCGCCACTCAACGAGGATTATATAAGAATTGTATATTGTTGAATCAAACACTTACATTGCCCAGCGTCAGCTTCTGCAGACCGTACATTGCGTATATGGGCACGGAGAGTGCCACGGTGATGATTGCAGCAGCAGGTAATATTTCGAACCACATTTTGTTTGTGACACAAAAATTCTTATTATTTTGCTACACAAAAAAAAAACACGGCCAGATGACAGAAAGACAGACAGCTGTTGTTGACTGTTGTCGTCTATCGATATATCGATAAATATCAACTTGTGTTTTGAAGTATTCGTATCGAACGTTATAAAAATTGTGTATTTTAAATTTTAAAACTCCAGTTATTTTTTTAAAGTACTTTAAAGTTTAGCGCAAAATAAATAAAATGAATTTGAATATCAGCCTGGTAGGCGTTGCCACATCGTTCATATAAGCAGCTGCAATAAAATAAATGTGTGGCAACGCCACGCCCCCACAAATGTATAGACGTATGCAAAGGAGAAGAATTACCGCAAATTCATTCTATTAAAGGTGCATCAAGAGTAGAACGAAGGACCCAAGCTACATACCGATCACGTGGTATTCAAGAAATTATTCTAGGAGCCCGCATCGACGAACTACCAACACAGTGTGCAAAGAATATTCAAGACGACAATAACAAGAACGGCAATAAATTCGAAGAAATAATGGCTAGCGATTTGAGCGGCATTGTCGAGTCATCGTTTCCTACGGGTGCCCTGGTATATACACAATACATATGCACTTGCATATTTAAATATCTATGCAAAAGTCCATGTCATTTTTGTATTTTTGTATTCAAGGTACCCAAGGCGGAGACAGGTGTGCTCAACTTTTTGCAAAAGTATCCGGAATACGATGGTCGGGATGTAACCATCGCCATCTTTGATTCCGGTGTAGATCCCCGAGCAACGGGACTTGAGGTAAACCCCTGATTTCCCTTTCTATTATCTCTGATAAATAAAAACTCCATATTCCTTGGTCAGACACTTTGCGATGGCAAGACTCTAAAGGTCATCGAGCGATTCGACTGCTCTGGATGCGGAGACGTGGACATGAGCAAGAAGCTCACGCCCGATGAGAAGGGCAACTTCAAGGGTCTGTCCGGTCGCACACTGAAGCTGAGTCCAGAGTTGCTGGCCCTTAACACAGATAAGGAGGGCGTAGTTCGTGTAGGCCTCAAAAGCTTTAACGATCTGGTCCCTCCCAAGATCCGGGACAATATTGTGGCGCAGGAAAAGTTGAAGAACTGGGATAAGCCACATAAAACAGCCACGGCGAATGCCAGCCGCAAGATAGTAGAGTTCGAGTCGCAGAATCCAGGTATATAATAAGGAACTTTCATGTTTTCCGTAACTAATTGATTCATTGGCAGGTGAGACGCCCAAGCTGTCGTGGGACAAGAAGATTATCAAGGAGAATCTGGACTTTGAGTTGGATATGCTCAACAGCTACGAGAAGCTGTACAATGACATCAAGACTTCCTACGACTGTGTGCTCTTCCCCACTGAAAATGGTTGGTTAACCATCATCGATACCACCGAGAAGGGTGATCTCGAAAAGGCTCTACGGATTGGAGAGTACTCCAAGACGCATGAGACCAAGAATGTCGATGATTTCCTCTCAATCTCTGTAAATGTTCACGACGAAGGCAATGTCCTGGAAGTGGTGGGCATGTGCTGTAAGTAAACTTTTGGGCAGTTCCAGAATGGAGAAGTTGATATATTTTCTTAATGCTGGCAGCTCCTCATGGCACTCATGTGGCTTCCATTGCCAGTGGCAATCATAGCTCTCGAGACATTGATGGTGTGGCTCCCAATGCCAAGATTGTGTCTCTTACCATTGGAGATGGTCGCTTGGGATCAATGGAAACGGGCACGGCGCTCATACGAGGCATCATGAGAGTCATGGATCTATGCCGCAGTGGACGTCAGATCGATGTGATCAACATGAGCTACGGCGAACACGCCAAGTGGTCGAATTCCGGGTAAGCTTAGAACAATAAATATTAGACTTCTTATCTAGATTCAATTGTTTAATCTAGACGAATTGGTGAACTGATGAACGAGGTGGTCAACAAGTATGGAGTCGTTTGGGTGGCCTCAGCTGGCAACCATGGACCAGCTCTCAGCACAGTGGGCACTCCGCCAGACATCAGCCAGCCCAGTTTGATTGGTGTGGGCGCCTATGTCTCCCCGCAGATGATGGAGGCGGAGTATGCCATGCGGGAGAAACTGCCTGGAAATGTCTACACATGGACCTCACGCGATCCCTGCATCGATGGAGGACAAGGCGTGACAGTGTGTGCACCAGGAGGTGCCATTACATCTGTGCCACAGTTCACAATGAGCAAATCGCAGCTTATGAATGGCACCAGCATGGCAGCTCCTCACGTAGCGGGTGCAGTGGCTCTGCTTATCTCTGGACTGAAGCAGCAGAATATTGCCTACTCACCATATAGCATTAAGCGAGCCATTAGCGTGACTGCCACCAAACTGGGCTACGTGGATCCCTATGCCCAAGGTCATGGTCTGCTGAACGTTGAGAAGGCCTTTGACCATCTCGTAGAGCATCGCCAGTCGAAAGACAATATGCTGCGGTATTCCGTGCGCGTTGGCGCCGCCCATGACAAAGGCATCCATCTACGTGAAGGAGTCCAGCGAAAGTTCGTGGACTTCAATGTAAACATTGAACCCGTATTCTTCAATGACAAGGAGGCGGGTAAGTTGGACACCAGTCCATGTTTTATAACACAACACTACTTAATGGTGTCTCCACAGATCCCAAGGACAAGTTTAACTTCAATGTGCGCCTTAGTCTTATTCCCACTCAGTCCTGGGTGCAGTGCGGTGCCTACCTAGATCTCAGTTATGGAGTACGCACAATTGTGGTGCGAATAGATCCAACTGGTCTGCAGCCAGGTGTCCACAGTGCCGTGTAAGTAATGAACTCCAGCCAAAGTCATGCCTGTGTTCATAAAAGTTATCCATTGCAGCATTAAAGCCTTTGACACGGATTGCGTCCAAAAGGGTCCATTGTTTGAGATTCCCGTTACAGTGGTACAGCCCCATGTCTTGGATAATAATCATAACACACCCATTTTTGAGCCAAGTACCAATAGGGGCGACAAGAGCGTTGAATTCCAGCCAAACACAATTCAAAGGGACTTTATTCTGGTGCCAGATAAGGCCACTTGGGCAGGTGTGTCTCTTGACTCCTTTCATGCATTGTAACCGTATCAAATTCGATCATAAAACTTTTTTTTAAGTGCTGCGAATGCGCATTACGGATCCCAATAGAGGCAACGACGTTGGCAAATTCTTTCTGCACACGAATCAGCTGTTGCCTCATCAATCCTGTCGCAAACTGGAGACCATGAAGATCATTGCGGTCAACTCGGAGTTTGAAGCCATTACAACGTTTCCAGTAAAGGTGAGTTAACTGGGATAACTTATTGGGTTTCTTGTTAACACTTTTTCCCGCAGGACAACAAAATCCTGGAGCTGTGCATAGCCAAGTACTGGTCCAATCATGGCCAGAGTCATCTAAAGTACAGCCTCGAGTTCCGAGGCGTGACTGCCTTAAACCCAAATGCCTGTAAGCATGCCAAGTCCGTGGAAGTTTCTGTTTCCTAAGTCCTTTCTGTTGCAGATGTGATGCATGCGGGACGTGGCATTCATCCACTAGAGGTCGGCGTGCTGGTGGCCGAGGAGATTCAACCGCTGCTTCAACTGAAGAACGCCGCGGTCGTGCTCAAACCCAGCGAAGCAAAGATCTCGCCATTGAGTGCCACTCGGGATGTCATCCCCGAGGGCAGACAGATCTACCAGAATATGCTGGTCTACAATCTTAACGTTGCTAAGGCAGCGGAGGTGGCCTTCTATGCGCCGCTCTTTAATGACTTACTCTATGAATCCGAATTTGAGTCCCAGATGTGGATGCTGTTTGATGTAAACAAGTTTCTAGTGGCCACTGGAGATGCACACTCCCATAACTTCTACACAAAGTTGGAGAAGGGCGAGTACACTGTGAGGCTGCAGGTGCGGCACGAGAAACGGGACTTGCTCGAGAAGATCGCAGAGGCGACTCTCATTGCCTCCTATAAGCTGCCCAACATGCTCGCATTGGACTTCTACGACAGCTACAATCAGTGCATTGTTGGTGGTCGCAAATTCACTTCCTCCAAGGTGCGTGAGGTGAACAAAATGCTGTACATTGCACCCCTTGCTCAGGAGAAGATTACCAAGGCAAATCTGCCGGCGCAGTGCGCCTGGTTGAGTGGCAATTTGGTCTTTCCCAAGGATGAGGGCGGTCGTCGCATTGCTCTGCATCCCTTCACCTACATACTCAATCCAGCCGATAAGAAATCGACTTCCAATGGCGCCTCCAACGGAGCCAGCTCCAACAATGCCACTCCTGCGCCAGCAGCTGCGGCTATAGCAAACGCCGCCAAACTGAAGGCACAAGGCACTCCCCAGGGAGCGACCAATGCAGCCAATCCTGCTGCCGGCGATGGTGTCCAATTGCAAAACGATGCGCCCGCCAATGGAGGAGGAGCTGCTCCTAGTTCACCACAGAAGGGCAAGACCAGCGCCGACGACTACGCTGAGAGCTTGAGAGATTTCCAGTGCTCACACATTGCCAAGTGCGGTGAGTCTTTTCAAGATAACGTTGAATCACTAGAGTTTACTAATCCTTCGCCTTTTTAGATTTGGAGAAGGCTGAGAAGATCTACAACGATGTGGTTCTTGCACATCCAAAACATTTGCCAGCACACTTGCAGTTCATTCAAAACATTGAATCCACTGAGTTGAAGACACAGCTTCCATTAGCTTTTGTGGCCGCCACACAGAAGAAACGGAACAGCCCTGAGGGTGAAGAGGGAGGTTCTGAAAAGCAAAGGGAGGATCAACAGAAGCAACGCTCCGCCTTGGAGCGTATTGTTAAACTAGCAGACATTGTAATCAAGGAGACCGATGCGGATGCCTTGCTGTCCTACTATGGACTCAAGAACGATACACGTCCCGATGCCAACAAGATCAAAACGTAAGTGAATCCCTTCCAATGTTGGACTTAATCTCACTGAAAGTGTCTTTACAGCAACATGGACAAACAGAAGAACAATCTCATCGAGGCATTGACCAAAAAGGGAATCGCTGTGGCCAAACTCTGTGTCCTAGACGATAATCTCAAGGATCACTTGCCTGAGCTCAACGATATTTATACAGAGATAATCAAATTTGTTGATGCCAACGATAGCAAGGCCATTCAGTACGCCATGTGGCATGCCTACGCCCACCAGCACTACGGGCGGATGCACAAGTACGTCTCCAAGATGATTGAGGACAAACGCACACGGGAGAACTTTGAGGAGTTGGCGGCCATTAACGCCGCTTTGGGCTATGAGCATACCAAGGCCATAATCGATCGCATTACCGTTAGCGCTTTCCCTAATAGTTTCCGTTTATTCTAAAAAGTATTTGCCAGATTGTCGTGGGTATATTTAGCATTGCACATTTAACTCTTTTTATCACTGTTTCTTTATATATTGCAACCTGAAGTAATCAAATTTAAATTATGTATATGAATTCAATTTGCTTCCAATTAAAGTGCACAGCGTTTATTCTAATGAATTTAATGATTTTCAATTTTTTTCAATATAAAGTTTGTAGCGTGAAGTGTTAGCCACAACCACTGTGCATAGAGCAGAGCGTATACAGCTCTGCCACAGCGCTGCTCTCGTACGCATATCTGTAATCGACGCAGCTTACTCAGAGAGCAATTGGCTTAGCTCAGTTGCAGTGCTACCAGAACGCATAGAGCTCTGCCGCAGCGCGGCTCTCGTGTGCATTTCAGGAAACGACGCAGCTTACTCAGAGAGCAATTAGCTTGGCTCAGCTGCAGGCTGCAGCGCTGCCATCAAATATACTAAAGCGCCTAACAAAATTAAATCAGTTGCTTTCGAGTCGCCAAGCCTTCGCTACACAACTTTTAATAATTAATTATACTTAAAACAATGCCACAACAATCTATATTTTAAAATACATACCTTAACGCATGTGCGTACACAAACGTTTAATTCCCCTCCTACATTTTTTTTCAGTGTAGAACTAGTAACCGTTATGTTTTGTGTTTCTTGTAGCGCACACAAACGCTGTAAAGAAATGTAATTGTATGCGTGCCGACCACTGATTTAAAATTCCACTTGTGAGAAAAAACCCCAAAAAATATGAGAGACCAAGGGAAATTGTTCTCTTCTTCGATTAAACGGCCACCGGTCACAGAGACAGCGTCGACTTCGAAATGAGGTTTTTCAGTTAGTCGAGAATGGTCACACTGGTGAAGATGCACTCACAAACAATGCACACGCAAAAATAAAATGGGTAAGATTGAAATAAAAACAAAAAATATGTGTTAAAAAGTGTGAAGAAAATGTTAATGAGTCAATATTAATGTGTTTTATGGTGAAAACATAACATAAACGAAGAAAACTGAAGAGTTTTCAGTGCATGAAAAATTGTATTTGCTACGTAGTAGTAGCTTCCGGACCTGTATTCGAGGGCGGTGTGTTAGTGTGTGTGTGTGAGAGTGTGTGTATTGGCCGATCGATTTTATTTTGCGAATTCAAGGACAACTGCAAATCCTACGGGATAGCTTTGCCGATTTAATTGGAACGCAAGCGGTCGTTTGACCTCAAGTGAAAAATGATATACATTCAGATAGTCATATAAAAACACACGTCGCAGTTAGTGTAACTGCAATAATAACAAACAAACAAGCGGATGTGGTCTGTTTCCATAGAATTTATTATCTCAATGCCGCGCTGATGACTCAAATTGCAAATCCAGAGGTTTAACGGAACGGACATTATCAGGCAATCTGTGTACACACAAAATACAAATATGCATGCAACTGTGTATGTGCGTGTGTGTGTTTGTGTGTATACATGTGTTGCGCTGTTTCCTTTACAAAGGCAAACAAAAACACGACAATGACAAATGCTACGGGTTGAGGCAGCAAGAAGAAGCAAAGTCAATCAGAACTCTGTGTTGGTGCGTGTATGTGTGCGTGTGTGTCTGTTTTCAGTGGGAGCGGGAGATAAAGATATTGAAATAAAAATATTTTAAGGCTGCCACATGAGGGCGCCGCAAGAAATTGAATGGAAATCATGTCAAGCCAATGTGTTGGCGTTTTTTGGTTGCGGGTGTAGTAATCTACACCACCCACACACATATACAACCATACACACACACTCCAGTGAATATTATGGACTGCAGCTGTTGTTGGTTTGAAACGCCGCATGCATACTTAAGTTAAATATGCATTTATATACTCGTATTTATTTTTATATTTTTGTGTATCTTCCAGAGTGCCCACAGATTGATTTATATGAATTCCTCACCGAGTCCGAACTGCAGCAGTACTACAATGCCATCAAGTAAGTTCTGTGACCTAAATTGACCAAAATATACCAGAAGAACGGTATGCTGATCACATTTGGTTAAAAAAGGTTCATAAAATTAAATTATCGATATCCTTTATCGAAACTATCTGTCAGTGCCTGTTTTTGCCTGGGCAGCGTACCTGTTTTAATTGTGGTCTGCATACTGAGCTCAATCAAGCACTCAACTAATTTACATATTTGCTCTCTTTCCCACTCTCTCGCACTTTGTGTAGAAACGAATTAAAAATAACAAATGCTGCCCAATTTAAATATGCAGCGGATGAGGATTTGCGTTTTATTGGTCTATCGCGGCCGGAAATCCGAAGACTGCGTAAATTCTATGAAAAGCACTTCCCCCACAGTTACCTCAGTAAAATCAAGCGTCTACTACAAGCGCCCGCCACAATTGTGAAGCGAGAGGATGGCGTGGGCGGACAAGCAACAGGCGAGAGCAGCACTACTGCAGCGACCACAACAGCAACAAGGAATGGTGGAAGTTCACCCGGCAGCAAGGTGCCCAACAATAAGCACATTATACCAGCTGACTCTATTAGCGTCAACAAGCAGCTGGGCATCGGGGAGTTTGGCATTGTGCAGCAGGGTGTCTGGACAAATGGCAGTGAACGGGTGAGTGCCCCTTTACCTCCTCATACACTTACACACACGTATTGTGTTTCCGGTTAAGTTGAGTAATTAATTCTGACTGTTTGTTCTGTCGTACACAGATTCAAGTGGCCATCAAGTGCCTCTGCCGCGAGCGCATGCAATCGAATCCCATGGAATTTCTCAAGGAGGCAGCGATAATGCATTCAATTGAGCACGAGAATATTGTCCGTCTCTATGGCGTGGTGCTGGCCACCGATTCTCTGATGCTCGTCACTGAATTGGCTCATCTACGTTCCTTGCTCGAGTGCCTTAAGGACTCTGGATTACGCGTTAGCTTCCTAACGATACCGACCCTCTGTGAGTTTGCTCTCCAGATTTGCAATGGTATGCGGTACTTGGAACAGAAGCGATTGATCCACAGGGATTTGGCTGCCAGGAATATTCTTGTCTTTAGCAAGGACAAGGTCAAGATCTCTGACTTTGGACTGTCTCGTGCCTTGGGCGTGGGGAAGGATTACTACAAGACAAACTTCAATGTGAACCTAAAGCTGCCAATTGCTTGGTGTGCACCCGAGTGCATCAATTACTTGCGTTTCACCAACGCGTCCGATGTGTGGGCCTACGGCGTTTGTCTCTGGGAAATGTTTTCGTATGGCTTTCAACCCTGGGCCGCATTGACTGGGCTGCAGATACTGGAAGCTATCGATGCACCCAATTATCAGCGTCTCGAGCAGCCCGACTGCTGTCCGCGGGAGTATCATACCTTGATGATGAAGTGCTGGCAGGATGACGCTGCCAAGCGACCCAAGTTTAGTGAAATTTACGAACAGTTGCCCGACATGAAGCCGGAGCAACTCAAGGCCGTTGTCAACTGCGTGGAGCCGAAGAAGGATCATTTGTTGTATCGCCAGGGCGATATAATCACAGTACTCGATCGTAATACGGGCACACCATTTTGGAAGGGAGTACTCACCACTGGCAAGACCGGTTACTTTAATCCCTCGAATACAGTCGCCTTTCTGGAGGGTTTGCCCAGCTCCAATCGGGATTCCTTCAGCCGTGTGGGTGATCATCGCATTAGCAAACGCAAGCTGCGAACGGAAATGATATCTAAGCCACAGAATGACTTCAAGCACACCGGACACGTGGGCATCGATGGTGCCACCTTCGGTGATATCGCCTTCCTGGGCAGCTCCCAAAACGTAAGCAAAATTAAGTTTAATCTAGGCACACAGTCAATCTAATCTCTGATACGTTCTGTTAGTATAATCACGTGCCCAAGCAGATTGTGACACCGTATAAACCATCGGAGGATATTGAACAGACGCCTCTGCTGCTGCCACCAACTCCAACCAGTCCTGACTCCCTGCAAACGGCCAGCGGTTATTTCCCCGAAGGTGCCGGCACCTCAATGAATCCCACATTTATTCCCTCTACGGAGCACACGCCCAAATTGATACCTAGCAATGGCCAGAGCTCGTTTGATTTTGCCGGCTCAAATCCCTTTGCCTCACATAAACTGGACGAGGAGCAGATCGCCTACGCACTGCAGAACAACAACTATGGCGGCGACGGCAAGAGCATTCATTCCGAGACGAATTGGCGCGCCAGTTCACGTAATAATACTACCGATGATCTGCATGAATATCACGAGATATCTGATGATGAAATCAACGGTGATAAACTCGACTTTGGTCCATCTTTGTTGGATGAAATCAACTCGATGTTTGGTTCCATAAGCGGCGCCTCGGGCAGTCAACCCAAATCTCCGGACTTTGATCGAGTTAACACTAAGAACGAATTCACAGAATTGTCGGCCAAGTATGGGCACAAATCAGGAGACACTAATGGCAACAAACATGGTCTGTTGTCCAAGAAGAAGTCTGCCACAGGAACGGTGAAACCCATTTCTGTTAAGGATGAGAAGATACTGAATCATGCCATTGAAATTGCCAATGAAATCAGTGCCAGGTGAGTCATACAATTAAACAAAGGTGAAGAATCTTTGTTAACAACTTTCTGTTGCTGTTGCAGGTCAATGATCGACTTGGTCTCGGATCACACTCCAGCTACGCACAGTCCTAAGCGCAAGTTTAGCTTTCGTTTTCCGCATCTGAGCAGCGTTGTGGAGGGAGCCACAGGGAACTCGGCGTTGACGCCCACACATGGTAGTGCCTCGCCTTTCTCGAAGAAGAAGAATTTCACGGAGGAGCTGCAGAGCATTCCCGACATACAGGTAGGCAGAGGGTATATAAATTTATATATAAATTTAGTCAATCTATGTAACAGACTTGGAGCGAGTTGTCTAATCCAGAGATCTTCTTTGTCTCCACTCTCTCTCCCCTTTCTCTCTCATTTATCACCCCTTATCGCGTTGTGCATTCCGTTCATTCCCTTTGCTTTATTTTGGTTGTTCGTTTTTGCTTTGCCTTTCGTTCCGTTCCGATTCGTTCCTTTTTTTTTTTGTTGCCCACTCATCAAGCAGCGATTCCGCTCATTGAGTGAGATCAAGAACAACTCCGAGCTACGTATTCCCATCTTTGACAAGGAGAGCTCTGATTTTCTCTTCGAGAAGTCGCGCGAGATTCTCTGTCGACCTCTGAACAGAGAGCACAGCAGCGAGGATGCCAGAGAGCCGCGAGATTCACGAGATTTCGAACGTGAACCGAAGAGCATCAATGATAATATTATGGACATTGAGAACACTCTGAAGGCACTGAACCTGGACTTTATGCACACGTACACGGAACTGGACAAAAGTGACTCCAACGATACCATTTTGAATGATCAACTGCCTCAGCTGCTGGGTTCTGTGGACGATGGAATCAGCAGTGCCACCGGTAGCCTAAAGTCAGCTGTCTACAGCTACAGCAACGGAGTCCAGACCATGTTCGACTTCAATGCGGCCACCAGTCACCTGGACAAGCATCTGCAGTACATGCACAACCAGGCACAGCTGCAAAGCCAACAGATGACGAGCACCACGGAACAGAAGCTGCTGGACGATAAGCGGAGCAGCACTCCGGATACAGGATTCGCTTCAAGGGACACTAACATCTCGTTGTCCCGTCGCAGCAGCCAGAAGAGCAGCTATAGTCCACAGGAGAGCTACTTTCCAATTAAGGGCGAGACCCTGTACAGTGCTCCTCCCGTGGTGATGACCAGTGGCTACGAAAGATTTGGCAATGGGCACACTAAACAGCTTCTGGCCAGTGCTTCGCCGGTGAAGTCTTCCTGCCTGAATGCCAGCACCAGCACTGTGTATGCCGTGGCAACCAAGGGCTATCGCCAGCGTTCCACCTCCTTCAACGAGAGCTTCCAGCCCATATCCCCGGTCCTGTCGGAGGTCAAGCCGCGACCGTTTAGACAGGATGCGCCGGCGCATCAGGTACCCATCCCTGTGCCCCGACGCTCTGCATCCTACAAACCACGCTCGATCCGGGCACGCACACTGCGTCGTCTCAGCTACAATCCAATGACACTGGACTCCAGCAGCTCCTCTAGCGGTGGTGAGGAGTCTAACCAGAAACCCAACCTGGCACGCTCTGAGTGCGATATTCGTGCCCGTGTCGCTGTCAGCTCGACCAGCTCTTTGACACGCCGTCGACGGGCGGGACTCAATCGCCAGGTGCAGTCTGCCTGCCAGGATGAGCGCGATGTGATCATATCACCGCGACAATTGTATGGCTCCAACTCTAGCATCAAGTCTGCTCCGCACTACAATCTTGGCGGGAATCGACGCAGTTTCCATCGTCCTGGCACCGGCTACGAACAGTTCCACTATGACGAACGCATCTATGACTTTGGCGGACGTGGACCGGGAAACAACTACACGCCTCAGTTGGCTCAACATGCGCTCCTGGCGCCCACACAGTCCCAGAAACTTAGCTCCGGCTCGGGCTCATCCTCGGCTGCCTCCTCAGCTGTCGCCACCTATCGAACTGCCTCGGCTGCAGTGCCGCCTCGTCCCGTGAGCGGCTCCACGTTGCATGAGTTCGACATCAGTCGCCTCACTGGCAAGAGTCCCACGTCCACCAACTTTGTGGGCAGTTCTCCCGACGAGATCAAGCAACGACAGCTCTCCAGCAACTCCCAGACAATGCAGGTGAAACCACAGCGTCCTACGGAGTTCCATTGGCCGGAGAAGATACATGTATCTACGGTGAAGCAGCACGAGATGCACTGGAGGCAAATCCAGCAGCAGCAGCAGCAGCAACAACAACAGCAGCAACAGTCGCTTCCATTGGTGATACCCGCTGGAGATTCAAGCGACAGCAGCTCCTCCAGCAGCACCGAGAGCGGAGATGAGTTCCAGTTCCGTAGGGAATTCACTGCTCCACGGATTCCACCGAGTCCGGCTCCATAACTAAGGAAAATGCTGAAATATGTTCTCAATTTACTCTTCGGACATGTGCTCTCGGATTAGGGCAATATAGAAGCGGTGTGGTGTGTTAGGTTGTGGTGTAGTGTGATGTGTTTGGGTGTAGTGTGGTGTGTTGTGTCCAGTTGTGTCGAAAAGTAAATTGTAGAAGATATTTACAGCCTCTCTTAAAAGTTAGCGTACATATAACAAGTATGTATATTTTTGAATGGATTTGCATTTTGGATTGAGAGTGTGCCTTATTTGGAAACACGGAAGACCTCTCAGAACGGATAATAATACACGTAATGTGCACAGATGTTTATTTAATCAGTCAGTTACAGTTACAATTCTAATTATAGTTGCAGATACATTTACATTAACAGATACAGATACAGATACATTAACATTTACAGATACAGTTAGAAATACCAAATGAGAATTACAATAAGCAATATTGCAAAACGAAAAACTAGTTCAGGGCCATCGGAAAATGGAAGTGGAAATGAAAATGAAAATGAAAATGAAAACGAAAACGAAACTGGAATCGAATTAAAATCAGCTCAATAATGTTAAAGCAATATTAAAAGTATTTAGTAAAAGAAAGAGACTCGTTAAAACTAAAACTAAACAAATTTAAACTAAACTAAACTAAACTAAATAGTTGAAAAAGGCTTCCAAATAAAAATAAAGACAGAAGAAGTTAGGAGGATAAAAGTTATAAGATACAAGATACACGAATTTTAAAGGCAACTCTCACTTGAAAACTTGATAACTTTTTTAAGCGTTTGTCATCAACATTCTCATGCTGAACAGAGCTTCTGATTGTCAAGCAGTCAATCAATCAATCAATTTATAAATATCAGTATTAAAACACACTTGACTTTGATATAATCGAGAACACAACTCATACAGGGTATAAACAAGAACAACAACAAAAACAACACACAGTGACACAACAAAGACAGTCATCAAGTAATACACACGCACACCTCTTTCAGAAACACACACACTCACGCACACACACAAGTTTGACAATCCTTTTTTCATCGCCAACAACATTCCAAAAGAAAATACTAAAAAAAAAAATACTGTCCGAAAACTCGTACATATGCAAATGAGTATTATGTGCCATATCCTTACGCTTGCATTTTTACTATATATATATAAACCAAGTATAAACTATATATATTTAACTGAGAGAACTAAGAAACCGTCGAAAGGGTCGAAATAACAATTAAACTATATAAAGAGAATTACGAAATCGTTTGCATGATCTAAAAAAAAATATCTCGAATTACTTGTAGATTTAATACTTAAGAAAACTGTATTTTTCATCTTCTAAAAAGGATTGTGAACAGATATGATACAATTTGATTCGATTTGATCCCCAAAAGGTTGCTTCTCTACACTTTTTTTTATAGAGCTCCAATGGATATTATATATATATATATATACCTATATAGATATTGGATATATGAATATTCTTAATAAAAGATTTGTCGCATTCTGTGCATTTATTGATAACGTTGGAATCGCAGAGGAAAACGAACACAAAACCAAAGGAAATACATATATATAGATATATTTAAAAGAAAACGATACTTATATACAAAGTTTATATACATAAAAGATAACTTATAATTAAATGTTCATATACCGTTCATATCTATTTCATATGGCATTACTTACAAGATTCAACTACAAATTGATATATTGATATTCTAAAATATGCGTTCGAAGCGTTTCACAAACACAAAATCCAAAACTAAACTAACACTTTTTCCAAGTAATATATATATATATATATACAAAGTTTGCATTCTAAGAACCAAACAAAAACTAAAACTAAAAAAAAACCAATTGGTAATCAAAAAGTTGTGTATATTTAAAGGGATTCAATAAAGCAAAAGAAAAACCCCAAGATTGATTAAAATTAACAGTTTCTTTCAAGAGTAATCTATTTACCAAACTGTACCTATTTTAGTGCTCAGAAGTGTATCCAAAGTTGAGTACAGACTTTGGGTACATTTATTAGCAGCGTAACATTTCCGTCGTTACAGCTCAACTGTGGGCTGTTATTAACATTTTGCACTGCTGTTAACTCTGCTTGACTTACATATTTCTGTTATTTATTAATTATTTTCGTTTCTACTTTCCACAGTCGTTGATTGGGGAGGAGGGACGCGAAGCCTACAACAGTCTCATCGAGCGAAAGGGAATGCTGGACATTGGCATCAGTCCGGCGGCCACACTGCTTCGTCACATGGACACGGATGAGTTTGAGCTGATGAATGCCAAGACATTGCCACGCCGCCTGGGAAGTCAGCTGAGTCACCCAGGGAATGCGGCACTGGAGACACTGCCCACACTCGGCTCAACGGAGTGCACACGATTCTCGCCACAGGAGCACCAGCAGCGGCATCAACAACCACCGCGTCCAATGACGCTGCCCACCCGCGGAGCAGCTCAGCGGGTGCGGAGAGCGGAGCAAGCGAATGAGCGTAACGACGAGAATCGCAATTCAGTAACAGTGGGTCTGAATGAATCCTGCGAAAGTCCCAGCTACATGACACATGCCAGCTATAAGTTTCCGGAGCCACAAGAGGCCAATCCTCTGCCCCTGCCCTCTCGCGAGGGCAAGAAGCAGGTGAAAACCAGCACCAAGCGACATGTACGCAAATATCCACTGATTATACCTGCGAACGGAGTGCAGCGCACTCTCAACAAGGTGGCTGATTTCGGGGACGATTCTACGGCCAGAAACACAGGAGCAGCTACACAGCAGCACCAGAAGCCAGCACGTTCCATTGAGGTGGTGGCTGCCGTGCGATCCAACAGCGTCTGTCGGCGATCGGAGGCCAGAGAATACGAGAATATGCCGGCAGTATCTGACGGTGGCGGTGGAGGAGCTGGAGGAGGCAGAGAATCGCATACCTATCAGAATCTGGAGCCAGCCGATGCCGCTGGTCTGACGGACACGGCATCACTGCAGTTCGAGTCCATCCTGGAGTCGGATATGAGCAAAGATGGTGTGCTGCAGTCACCAGATGTTACCGATGGCTTCTACAGTTTCTCCATACAGAAGGAGCACTACAACAAAAGTAAGGATGTGGGATTCGAGTCCACTCAAATATCAGGACTCTATGTAAACGACGATGAGCTGCGCAATCTGGACAAACCGCTGGCCACGAGCAGCAGTTCCACTACTCTTGACTCTGTGGCAGTGCCCCAGGAGATGGCGCCCACAGCAGCAGAAGCAGCGGCAGCAGCAACGATTGCCACTGAAGCGACGCCGTCAGAGAATCCACGACGCTTTGGTTGTGCCGACAACGAGCTGGCCGGGAATGCACTGTTCAAGAAGGTACGTGCCTCCGTCAATCTAGCCATGAATCGCAGCACCATGAACGGCAACGAACCAAGCACAGGCACAGGGTCAACAGCGACGCCTCCAGTGAAGCCACAAACGGAGGCAGAGTATTTTGCAGCCACGGCTGCGCGCTTAGCCGACTCGAACTCGGTGAGTTGTGAGGATTTGCTGGAGTTCTCAGACAAGAAGCCCCGTGGATGCGAACGTGGCGTTGACTCCGATGAAGTGCGCATAATGGTCAAAGTTTTGGGAAAGGATGTAAGTAGAGTAAAGCTATCCAGACTCCATGAAACTTATCTTTATATCTATTTGGAACAGAGTACGCCCACACGCTGCCTGGGAGCACTGGAGTTCATCAACTGGGATGTGCACAAGTCCATTAAACTGATCAAACTACAGAACATACTCTCTGATACGGAGCTCAGTTTATCTGCTGCCTTCGACGCGTTGCAGCAACAGGAATGGGATCTGCACACCACAGCCGTTAAACTGAAGGGAATCAAACTGTAATCCGGCAGAGAAATCCAATGGGATTAGCATACATCATACACACAAACCATGTGCCTGTTTAAAACAAAACTCCTTGGCCTTTATCTACGCATCTACTACTACCTAATTGTATCTTAAGCATTTCTAGATTGTGTAACTAAGTATCTCGAACTACACTCAAATCAATCACTGCTCAAAACAATGTTTCTAATAACAAATTCATACACGTTCCACAGGTGTGTATGAATGAATCTCAGCATGTACTTATCCAATAATGCAACTTTACTAGTTCTTAATAATTATATTACACATAAATATATATCAGATATATCCCAGATCGAAGCATTAAACCCCAATCTGAAAAGACGACTGTTTAAAGTGTTTAACTGGAATCATAAAACTGTGCCACTTGTGATTAACTCTTTGATTCAATCGCTATCAATCGAAAGGAAAGAAATGTTTGTGTATTGTTAATGTTTTAAATAGTTATATTTAAACAGAATGCGTAATATACATAAAATTTACAAGGATTAGCATTGGAACGCGAACAATATTACAAGTGAACTAAAAACTTACAGCCACAGTGAATACAAATAAACAATAAACACATAAAATTAAACTAATTAGTGTGAAGTTGTAAATTTGTTCATTGGGGCGAAGAGCGGGGAATAGGGTGGATTGCGGGAACGGTATCGGGAGTTGGAACAGGAACAGGCATTGAAAATAAATTCTACTTTCGACGACTGCGAGTAGAAATGGAAGCGGGAGAGGAGGATACAGGTGCGGTTTCGGAGGAGGATACTGTTTCTCGCGTTGCTGTGCTTTTGCCAACACTTCTTGTCTTCCTGGAGCTGCTCGTTTGGGCTGCGGTACGCATTCGCTTTGGCGTGGACACTTTGGGGTCAGTCAGACTTATCTCCAGAGCCATGCGTTTGCGGGTCATGCACATGGCATTGATGCGCATCTTTTGCGCCGAATGCCGTGTGATCACCCGGCCTGATGACGGTGTGCTGACCGCTGTTTGTGCTGCTGATCTTCTCCTGTGTTGTTGTGCTCTTTGTGCTGGACTATCTGCTGGCTTGGTGTTCTCCTTGACGGATGATGTGCTGCTGCCCGTGGGACTGCTTATTATTTTGGATTCCAAACGCTGCTGTTTCCGCAGAGGAGATGTCCTCTGCGATGATGTAACCGAGTCGGAAAAGGTCTGCGGCCGCTGCGAAGAGCTCTTGCGTAGAATTCGTTTGCGGCCATTCCGCAGAGGCGTCTGTGTCTCAAGATGTAAAACCTTGCGCTTCTGCACACAAGTAAACATAGAACAAAGAGAAAACCAATTAATTAAAAATGTTGAACAAGTGCTAACTAAACAAATCTAAATTAAATACAAGCTTGTATTAGTCAGTGTTGGTATATATACTATAAATCTAAAGAGTGCTGCTAAGCGTAAAGAAAACAACGTTTTGTTTTTAGTCTTAAAGGATTCACAAACGTTTCATTTTTGTTTCATTTTCTTTTTTTTTATGAGCTTGTTAATGGAAATTTAAATGATTCACTTAAAATATACACGTTGTTTTTTCATTTAGTGCAACTAAATTTGATTTGTATTCAAAAACTATAAGATTTTATTTTTCGTCTCCGCCTTCACGTTGCGCTAGAGATTCTCTGTTTCTCTCTGTCTGTCTCTCTAGCTAGTGTATGTCTGCCTCATGCCTATGGCTGCAAGCGAATGTGTGTGCGTGTACTCACTTTACTGCCCCCAGCGGGTGAGCTGCGAGTTGTGCTATTTGCTGTTGATCTGTTCACTCGATTGCGCATCGAGCGCATTCGCAGTCGGGATGCATTGCCTCTGACAGGCGTGTTCGTTGGCGATGACTCAATGACTTCCGTATCCTGATCCGGAAAAGATTAAATTTATGAGTCTTTGAGCACAAAATACACTCTCTAATACTAACCGATTCCGCTGCGGATTCCTCCGAAACCGTGCTTCGATTCACTATATCAACAACTCTGGTTTCGGTTGCGTTTTCTTTGACTTCTGAGATTTCTTCTGTTGGTTTTGGCATTACGGCTATCTTCTCTGGCGCTCTGGTTCTCTTCTCTGGAGTTAAAGTTTTGTTCTCTGGTGTCTTGGAGACTCGTGCCATAGCCTTTTCCAGACGCTGCTTTGTCTTCTCTCGCCGCAGATGCCTTCTGCTAATTTCACTGACTTCAGTTTGCGATTGTTCCCGCTCCGGTCCCACTTCCACATCTCTTGCCGGGGATTGGGAGCCGCATATGCTATCTCCATCCGATTGACTAATCGAATTGTGCAACGATCGACGCAAGTAGCGTATTCCCACTTGATTGTTTTTACCGAACGTGGTCAGCACGGGCTCCGCTGGCTCCACAGTAGGAGTTTCCTCTGATGTGGCTCTTGGAGTTCCCACTGCTGGTGATGGAGGCGCTGTTCTCCCTTCGTTTGTCTCATCAATTGTCTCTAAACTTGGCACAATCGTTGTTCGATTGGGCTCAGCTGGAGCTGCACATTCCGACGTGGATGCTATCGTTGCCGCAATACTTTCACATTCTTCGCCATCGGCGTCGCTATCATTTCCTTCCGTGGCGCGAGAAGCAGGAGGATTGAAGCTGCCATTAAGCATATCCTTAAAGTCATCAATACTGCGTATCAAACGTAGCTCAAGTTTACTCTGTAAAGGAGTTAAGAAAAGTTTATAGACTGGACATTCAAGGATTTGAGACTATCCACTTACATTCTTCAGATTGTCTGCCAGTTCGTGCATCTCATCTTTTAATTTTGTGGCGTTAACCACATTCAACTTGAGAGTGGTTAGATCCTTGGCCAATAGACGACACATTTCCTTGCGTTCCGTGTAATAGTTTTGAATATAATGCAGAAAACTGAGTGCTATTTGATTGTGTATATTGCTTTCTGGAGTACTCTTCTCTTGTGCCGTCAGATCGATGAAGAACTTAGTCACATGGCCGGGCACCACGTCGTGGAGCGGAGAGTCGTAGCTGCTATTCATAATTGACCACACCAGGGGTAGCAGACAAGGCTGCAGGATACTCTGTAGTTTTTGGTCCACAATATTCTCAAAGAACATGCCCAGCACTTGGCTGACAATGGGTTCTACAAGCAATTCCACAAGAATATTAGTTTGAATCGTTTAAACTGAAAATTATGGCCATAACTCACCCGTATTTGGATTGAAATATCGCTTGAGTAGCTTCTCCAGCACATCGGAGCGATTGTCGAGCTGACCGCGTAGCACTAAACGGCAAAGACCACGAACAATGGCCAGCAGAATACCCTTATCGACGACCTTCTCCACAAAGAAGCTCATCATGCCAATGATATCAGTGTTCTGATCACTGTTCTGGGATTGACTTCGATCCTCCTCGCCGTCGTAAAAGTCCTGCATGGTGTACAGCAAGCGACGCTTTGATTTGGGTGCCTGTCCTGGCCCCGTAACCGTTTGATTTAACTCAATGAAGTAGTCCACACCATAGTGATCCATTAGCTCGAATATACAATGGGCTGCAACTTCGCACAGACGCAGATTGTTGTCCTTGTAGAACTGATCGACAAGTACATCGAATACCTCCTTAGTGTACGCTTCGTAGAGCATGCTGAACGTTGTGCCGCACTTAATGGCCCACTCGAATATGTCCAAGTCCGTGGATGCCAAATGACGACATATGAAGTCCTGTTATTAAAAAAAATCAATTTCTATTAGAAAAATGTCATTTCCAAGTTTAAATAGTTTTCCGTACCTTGTAGAGCTTGCAAATGCTGGGATTTAGCGTAGACACCTGTTTGGAAGCAACCACGTGGAAGGAGATGTGCAGACCCTTGAGCACACGCTCCTGCTTGGACAGTTTGGGTCTTGAGGGCAGCTCCGTCACGCCGTGCTTTTCTACAAGCGGCCGGATGAGATCCGTGTACTCTTCAGTCACGGCAATCTTCTCATCATTCACTGCCTGAGCTCGGATGTACTCCTTTTGGAGCACAAAGTTATCTTCCAGCTCCTCCAGCTCGAGTATTTTCACCTTCAGGGAATTGAGATTCGTGACCAGAGATGTGTCTACATCGCCCAGCAATTTATCAATCAGACTTCGATCGTGAACTAAATCATTTTGTTTAGCATTTAGCTCGCAAATCTCATAGATGATCTCAATGAAGAACTGCATCCTAGGGCCCACATCGACCATCAGTTGCTCCATGCACCGCACCAGGATGCACACAATCTTGTGATCCAGCAGACATTCCTTCAGTAGATGCGTGATCAGCTCCTTCAAATTGCCACGCCCAATCTCATCGCCTAAGTCGTATGACTGCAGTATTTCCACGAGGGAAAGCAGCATGCACTGGAACTCGATCTGTGCGAACTTATCCATGTCCGGCTTCTGAAACAGGCAGAATCTACCAAAAACACATGATTATAAATTGTTACTTGTCATAGTTTAACAACTTACTTCTTAACATAGTCACAAAAGACGCTCAACTCCGGCAGGACCAGTTCGAATTCATCGGCAAGCGTGTGCTGGAAGTAGCCGCTAAGGCATTGCCAGTAGAGAAGCAGCTCCACGGTGAGGTCCTCGTGGGGTACACAGCGATGCAGGTCACAGTCCTCTGACAAAGGCAGCTGGGCGAGAAGTTCTTTGTTATCGCGCTGCTCGAAGATGACCAGAAGCATTTGGCGGGCAACGCGTCGGAAGCGCATGATCTCCTCCTCGTTAGAGTCGAGTTTAAGGGCAGCGATGAGCTGTATGTAGTTCTGCTGATAGGATTCGACCCAAGCCTTCAGCATATATTTGATGACGTTTTTACGCACGCTATCGGAGCTATCATTTAGGCCACGCTCAATGATTGTGAGACGCTGGGATACTTTGTAGGATCGCACGGGATAATTGCACATGTTGATGTAGGTGTGGCGTCGTATCTTCTCATCCACATCCCAGAGACGTTGCAATATGTGCGGCACTGTCAGATAATTGCGGCCCATGCACGAAATGATGCACTCCCTCACACTGGACGAGGGATCCGAACTTAAATGATAGCGATACGCACAGAGAACGGGATCGTTTGGATTGTCTGGCATCTGGAGACGCTGCATGGCCAGTACAGCTTCCTTCCGCACACTGGCCGACATATCCTTAAGTCGCTCCAGCATATAGTGCAATATCTTGTCACACTGTGAGTCATCCAATGCTGCGTATGGTCCTAGATGTTTCAATATCAGATTGACAAAAAAACAAATCCGATATCGAATGTGTGGACTGTAGGAAATTGTCTGAAAAAAATAATAAGTAGATAAGCACAGGCATTAACAGAAAGGGAGAAGGAGAGAGAGAAAGATAGAGAAAGTACAGTAGGCACTCACCGATAGCAGCCAAGAAAAGGTTTCACCCAAAATAGGATGTGTTTTCTCCGACTCGAAGCTGGTGACGAATTTGGCGCAGAATGCAAGTGCCATATTTCCATACTCGTTATGCTCATCCGCCTCCAGTACAGTTTTTAACATTTTAATGAACGTGAACATGAATGCATCGTGGTCCAGCTGCGAAAGGATTTGAAATGAGCCCAAATCAAATAAACAATAATTATGTGCATAGTGCAAACAAACCTTGGAGTACAGTTGCTTCATTTCTTTGGTGTAGCGCTTGTGGAAGGTTTCGTTGAGTTGTGCATTCGACAGGATAGTGTACATGGGTCCTTGACCCACGGTCCGCTCCCGCCTGACGCTTTCCAAATCTGGCTGATCCACATCCTGGGCCACACAATTTTCTTTTTCTGTCGCTTTTTTGTTGCGCTTCTTGGCGACTTTCGGCTTGCTCATCTCAGTATTTTTGTTGTTTGATCCGAGGAGTTTAATTTATCGAATACTGCTTTATATTGTTGCTTCTAAATTGTTATTTGTAAATGTTGCAATTGTTGTTGTATTATTATTGTTTGCCTAATTCATCAAATTGGTACGCATCACAGTTTTTTCTTTTTTGTATTTAGATGCCAATGAACAAACACAAGCGTCGCGTTCTTATGCATTCCGTTTTGCACCCTATTCGCTTGCTCCGCCGTTAATATGATTTCTTTTGCATCGGTACTGCCAACTCGTTTCAAGTGAAGCCAATTCAATTGTTATCGGCTCGATCGATAAAATTTTAAGCGGTTGCATCGAGTAGAAACCATTAATATTTCTTTAAAATAAATCATTTGTTTCATATATATGTATACCAGATTACAAATTATTTTAGCCAAAGATACGACTTTTCTATTTTTTAGTTCAATGTGTTAAACATCATATGACATTCTGCTGGAATACATCACCACTGCTCTGTGACAAATGCTAAGAGCTACAGAACGAGAAATTCAAAGCGAGCTTAGCGGATGTTGCTTAGTACGTTGCTTTGTAAGTCACGTAAACAGTACATTATATATTTCAAATTAAATATATATTTAACAAAAAATGGCTGCCGCAACGAAGCGCATTTATGAGCCACGTGTCAAGTATCAGGATCGTACCAAATCCAGTGAAAACGCATTCGCCGGAGTTAATATATTCATTAGCAAATTGGATACGGCACTACTTCTGCTCAGTTCCAAGGAAGATGCTGTGCTGCAGTCCATATTGAATATTATCACGGAATTTGCACGAAAATGGGATGACAACATATTGGAGCTGAAGCATCATGGTTTATTGGAATTATTATTGGAAAAGGAGATTTTTATTGACTCAACAAATGTGATTATCCGTCGATTTGCCTTATATCTGATTACAGCCATTTTGGACCAGACGGAATTGGGAGAATATGATACGGAGAAAACAACGAAACTGCTCGATTTGAGTTACCGTTATTATCTGAAGGATAACGATGACTTCTGTGTTGAATATCTGACCTATATAATCAACTTGTGTCTCCGGGATCCGCAAGTGGCACAGAATATACTCGAAAACATCGAGTTTCTGGAAAAGTTCAAGAACATTTTCGTCAACTCGGAGAATCCCGACACCGTGTACAATTCCATTGAGGCCCTGCACAAGATACTGCAGGTTCAGAGTGCTGAGGAGATGCTGCAATTTACCACACTGCCCGGATTCCCGGTGGATCGCATCATATGTGAGTTGACCAATGAGTTCCTGGAGATACGTCTCTCCGCACTGAAGGTGCTGAAGACCCTGCTGGCCGATACCAGCGAGGAGAGTGTCTTCGAGCCACTTCATCGCTGCTTCTTTGTGCTTCAGCAGTTGGTCAAGGCCTTCTGCGAGAACACACAAGCACCCGATGCCCTTGGGATCATTGAGGTGCTGGCCACGGCACTGCGTTCCGAGAAGATGACCAAACTCTTCTTCGAGCAGAATCTCTTCGAGCAGACCATGGAGCAGCTGAAACAGGACATGGACATATTGCGTCCCGATGTGGTCTGCACCATCATGTCCATGTTCGCCGAGGCGGCCAAGTATCATACGTATCTGGGAAGGATTCACGGCGCTAATATAACCCAAATGTTTATCAATTGCCTCATGAAGAGCAAACCAGAACCAGCTCCGTACGTCATTATGGGGCTCAATCGAATGATCGAGTATCCAGAAGCTTTGCGTGACGTGGTCGCAGAGTTCGAGAAGGGTGCACTGACCCACCTGGTTAACTTGATCAAATCACCTCAGGTGTCGATCAAGACACGTGAACAGGCCGCCGAATTCGTTGGTCATTTGCTGACCAGTTCTTATCGAACCACGGCTGAGCTGCTCATGCAGATGGACATCGGCGGTGCATTGGCCAAGACTATACAGCAGGGATTACCGGAGTTATCTATTGACTTAATACTATCCATACTCCTGATCATCGAAAGTCTGGCCAACAACGATGAGTACCGTTCGCAGCTCGGCGAATACACGCCACTCACGGAGCAGATTGCTCAGCTGCTTATGGTAATCTCTTCTTCAAATCCTCTCGGGACTATTCCACTAACCGTTCTCTTCCCTTCTCCGCAGCGCTCCTATGCCCATGCCATTCTGGTGCACAACATATTCCGCTGCCTGTGCACCATTATTGATGAAGAGCCCGTTCGTCTTACTCTGCTCAGCAACTACATTGTGTCCTCCATCAAGCGTGCCCTCAAATCTCTGTCTAATCTGGTGAAGACAGCCGTGACCAACTTTATACTGCAGACAACCCGTTTCAATGAGTTCGTGGATGCCTATATAGATCGTGGGGTGCTGGAAGTGTAAGTAGGAAGCTGCAGGGTATCATAGGGATTACATTGAGTTTCTTTTATAGCCTTATGATGTTCCAGAAGCATGCCTTCTGTGTGTCCACCTGGGGACCAGCTATTGAGAGCATTCTGTCCAAGTGTCCCACCATGAAATTCTGCATCCGCAATTGTCTGACCTTCACGGACATCACGGCTGGCAAGGATTTCTATGTGTCGAAACGGAAGTTCCAGGATTTCAGACAATTTCAGTGTCTGCTGCGCACAGATTGCTCCCCGTTGGAGGCTGTGCTCGTCGTGAACTTCGATCGTCCCTACTCCGATCTGAACGATGTGATCTGCGTGCCGGATCACTGTCTGCACGGCATGGACATTTCGGGAGACAACAAATGGCAGTACTCCAAGCGTCCAGGGGACTCTAAGCTTCCCGAATATCTGGAGGCACTCAATCAGACACTAGCGGTGAGTATACTAAGGGATGCTTTTGCTCCACTAACGTGCTCTTCTTGCAGTTGCACGGTCTGGTGGAGAATCCCGATAGGATCCGTCGCAGCATTGACTTCGAGAACGTTGCAAAGCGTTGCAAGATCATTGCCGATGCTGTTAATAGCGTGATGTGCGAGAACATTAAGATTCTCGATCTGAACACCACCGAGGAGTGTACCCGCCACACGGTTCGTTGCCATCTGGAGGATCTGCGTCATATCTACCACACCAACTTTATACCCCTGGGAGTGGTGCGCAGTGGCTGCCAGTTCGAGCGTGCCATACTCTTTAAGTGCTTCGCCGATCAGATCGGTCTTCCAAGCACCCTCCAGCGAAGCGTCGACGGTCGCATGCTGTACAACGAGGTACCGCTGCCCCTCGAGCTGGAGAAGGACGTGCACTGCGACAAGAAGACCCTCAAGTTCATGCCCTGGCGGATGCTGCGTCCTACTCACATTGTGGATCTCATGTACAACATTGGTGAGCTCTATCCCATGCAGAGCCGACAGGCCCTGCAGTACCTGCGGCTCTACTAACGAATTTCTTGCTTTCTTTTTGTTGTTCATCAAAATTTCAATGTTTATCAAAATAAAAAGAGAATTTGCAAATGATCAGGTGATCTTAAAAATGGTGAATATAATTGTGTGTTGAATTTTTAGTTTAATGTAATCTACTATAGTTTAGTAAGCAACTAGTCATGTTTTTAATTTAAAATGATTCATTTTAATTGTATAATTTAAAATTTTACTTTTTTATTTGAATTTTTACCGTTTTGCTGAGCTCCCCGATAGTCTGCGTGTCAGAGCATTTCCGCGCCATGCGCACTGCGCATGTCCTCGGCGTCTCTGCCTATTCTGACATTCGTTGGTATTTGCATAAACAAACGACGCCAGTGAAAGCTGCAGGATTGGATTCTTTGTTTGTTTTGTTTGTTTATAGTTTAGCTGGCGTGGAAGAGGTGAGTTTATACCGTTGTGTGGTGCTCACATCATGTCCAGAGCTCTGCTGACGCTTGCCTACTTTGTACTGACGTCATGCTCCATTGTGTTCACTGCCTGCGTAAATAACGGTAAGTGTGTGACCTTCGACTGTTTGGGGGAAAATCAATAAATGCTGTGAATTCTGCAGTGACTGGCACGGGCACTAGTTCACCCGGTAGATCGGGACCTAGTCCCAGCGGTACAGGCAGCCTGACCAGCGAAGGACATATTCATCGCACGGCGGCGGCCATTGAGCGGGTGAACAAGCTCTGGTGCTACGCCTGCGACACCATGGACGACGGTCAGGCCTGTGTGGACGTCGTGGTGCGAAATGACACGGCGCTAATGAAGAAGTGTCAGGGCGAGGAGTTCATCTGCATGGTAAGTGGGCGTGTCCTTCGCCCAGTGTGTAGTGGGTATTAAATTTTGGGGTATCTTATGGCAGGTCAAACGATTCTCTTACACTACCAGCACGGAGAACTCGACGAGTTCGCCCAAGATGTGGTCACTGGACCGTCGCTGCACCGCCAACTGTGAGCCTGGCTGCATCATCATTGGGGAGCGCACCAAGCTCTACGCATGCACTTCCTGCTGCGAGGAATCCTTCTGCAATACGGGCCGTGGCGCCGCATCCGGCATCTTCTATAGGGAAGCCACGGGAATTGGTACACGCGTCTTCTGGCTGGCAGCTCCGTTCCTGGTCAACATATCGCTGATGCTGTACAAAAACCATGCCAGACATGTCTTCACCAAGCTGCAATAATCCTTGGCAAAGATTTATCTCTCTCTTTTTCTCTCGCTCTGTGACTTTTTCCCGCTGAGTAGCTCAAATCTCTTAACTGAATTTCAAACTAGCCAAATGAATAGATCTCCCATTTAACCTACTTCGTAGCGTTTACGAATGTAGTTAGCCAAATAGTACTATGGTGTGATAATAAATCAATGATAACTACAACTAAACAGTCCAGTGCAGTTCAACACGCTAGATGGCGCTTAGACCATAGTGTGCAAACCTTTCAGTGGTTTCTTCTAACAAGTTGTTAGCTACCCAACAACAGATGGCGTTAATAATACTTTGCTGCTCTTTGGAAGTTTTCAAAACGTTTCGTTCGCATTTAAGTTTATCTTAATTACCAGCTTAAATCAAATTCCACTTGTCCAGCTTGAATATATGTAGTGCTTTATCCGATTAGTCTGAAACTGGACTCTTAAGCATTAAACCGTTCATTTGCTTACGTGAACTGCAATACATTTCCGCTTGTGAGGAAGTCTGCTCGACTGACTCTCTGGCTGCATCCGCATTCGCATCCGCATTGGCATCCGCAGTGGCATCTTTATGCCCATCTGCACCCACAATCATTCACCATCATCCATATCCGCATGAGCCACGCCCAATTCGGAGGTTGGGGGTGTGAGGCACTTGGGGCTTAACTGGACGGCATTTCCGTGCAGACATCTTACTTGCAGCATGAATTATTTATTGGACAGCGTCCAAAGTATTCATAAGCAGGCTATGTGGGTGGAAGGAGTAGTCGGAGTCGTAGAGGAAGGAGGAACCGGAGCAGATGGAGCCTCAATCGTTCACATCTAATAGCGCTGCCATTAGAAGCAGATTCTTGGATACATATGTGCATTGTTTAAGACTGGTTAAGGAAGTTAGGGAAGGAGGCGTGTCTTGGCCCACAAGCCGCCCACTCATTTGAGGCCCAATTTGTTTTCATAAGACCAAGAAGGAGGCGTGTCTCCTGGGTGTAGTTTTATGCTTTGGTTGCGTGTAAGTTATGGCCAACTCTGGCAACATCTTGGCTAATAAACACGAGACAAATCTGCTCATTTTGTTTGCTTAATTTACATAAATGGAGCCTACTTGAGGCAGTCGGAGCCAGTGGAGGCTGTCGGGTTATCCTCTTGGTGCATCCATCATGCGAAGGTGGCAGGGGTTGATAGGGGAGTGGCATGGAAGGGATGGGGGAAAGTGATAAGGTGGACACAGTGCCTACCAAAAAGTCTATTGGCCCTTTGCTTTATGTGCCTTTGTATTTTGGCGTTTATTTTGTGGCTTTCTGGTCGTAAATCTTCATCAGACGGCAAATTACGTGGTTTGCCAGTCAGGCAGTCACCCACTCAGTCTGGCAGTCAGTCAGCTCCGCAGCTCCACCGGCTCTGCAGCCCCTAGGCCACTCTAGGCCACTTTTTGCCACTGCCAACTGGCAACTGTCGACTGTGTTGGCCATATCCGGCAAACAATAAAGTGACCGCAATGCCAGTCAGTGGGTGGTAAAACAATAAAGCGCTGACAAAAAACCAAACAACCGACAACAACAACAACAAAAAGAAGAAGAACAACAACAACCACATAGATTCCATTGACAACAGTTTCATTTATGAAAAATAATAGCTGAAGCAGCAGCAATATGCGAAATTTATTATTATATTTGCGTTGTGCCGCAAAAATGTCCTTGCCCCAAACAATCGACCTCTCGACGCTGTACAGCTGTAGCAACAAAAACAAACCGAGATTGTTGTTGTTGTTTGCTGCTGCTGTGGTTGTAGTTGCTGTTGTTGTTTCTGCTGCTGTTTCATTCATTCATTCATTCATTATTATTGCTACTTTGGTGTTGTTCACGTTGTTCTCGTGTCGTTTGTTTTTTGATTGCGGGCGACACTTTGTTGTTGTTGTCTCTCTCTCTCTTTCTCTCTCTCCTTTACCCTCTCTCATCGTTGTTGTTGCCAAGTTTACAAAGAAATTTCAATTAAAATGCAACAATGCCGCACTCCATCATCAGCGTCGTCGGCAAACTGACAAACCGCGCACATTCCGCTTCCCCTCTCTCTCTCACACTCCACCTTCACCACCATCTCATTTGGTGGGTTTTAACCACTCGGAAACCCCCCACCCACCAGCAGCCAAAAACTCCCCACAAAACTGCAGTTGCAACAGTTATTGTGGTGAGCTTTTAAGTGGGCAGTTTGAATACTGTTCGAATAATAGAATGCTTCGTAGATTTCACTTAATAAATTCAAACTAAATTTAATGTTGTATTTTACTGATAAATTCTTTTTCCAAATAAGTCAACTGGTAATTTAAATATTCCAGCTGAAAGACCAGGCTAACAGAACTTTCAGTAGGTTTCAAAGGCCAAAAATGTTCACTTATTTAGCTCGCAGTTTCTTTTACTATTTGCTACTTAATACGGAGTCTAAAAAATTGCCAGTCTAGCTATAAATTTTATAAATGGCAACACTGATTCGTTATCTTTGTCGATCCTTTTGTTGCTGTTTTTGTGCGTCTGCCCGGGGTGATAAATCCTTGTCACCAAGTAAATGCGATACAACGACACTTTACATGCAGCTACGACAACTTCAATGAAACCAAAAGCTGTCCAGCGAACCGTGTTGCCGGAAATTTATTGTGCTATAAAATAGCTAAAAAGGCATCACTGCCTCGCAACAGAGCGACTGAGAAATGGTGGACGCGGTGCAGCAGGAGCCAAGGCCAATAGGCGTCGCTTCCGCCGCTGTTTGTGGCACGCCGAAAATGTTGCTGCCCTTGTTATACACTACCTGCAGGCAATTCCCCGATTCCCAATCCACAATTCGCAATCCTCCTCCTTTCGCCATTCTCAATTCCCCAGTCTAGGCATAACGAACGTGTAATTAAAACTTTGAGCAACAGCCACAGAAACTACAACTACAATTGACTGGCTGACTGACTGAGTGACTGACTGACTGAGTGACTCTCTGACTATCTGCCTCTCCCTCTGTCTGTCTGTTTTGGCGTAGTGTTGGTAGGTCGTAGCTGAAGCTGTCGCTATCGCTGTCATTTTGGCACCGTTTTTTGGGTGCGAACAATTTTGCTGGCTTTTAATAAAGTTTTGCTGCTTTCCTTTTATTGGATCACATCAAATCCAATGCAGCTGACACTGATGGAGCCTGACCTGAGCCGAAGTCTCTGGGCTGGGTTTCATTTGCAGGGTAACGCAGATGCGTTGTGCGATTTGCGTAAATGATTTTGATAGATTTGATGAGATTTACGCGAGTTTTTATGCGCACCAGCAAATGGGTAATTGGGTTTCGGGGCAGCTCTATAGCTTTCAAGCTGATTACCGCAGCTCGTGGCCTGCTGCTGTCTGTATGCGTGTGGGTGTTCGATTGTGTGAGTGACTAGTTAAGCTCTCTTTTCTTCACTGTTGCTTTTATTCTCTCCATTCATGGACATGTGACACGAAAATGCACTACACACAAATTAGTGAAAGAGCGAAAGAGAGAAAGAGAGAGGGAGACAAGCGTTGAGCGCGTTTTGTAAATTGATTTTTTGTGTCTGCTCCTTTTACTTGTTGTTGTTACTGCTGTTTTCGCTCCATCTTTTGTCGCTTGTTTCCGTCTAGCGCGTAATCTCTGCTCAAAGCCTTTTGCTCTTACTCTTCCCTCCCCACTCCACTCCATTCTTCTTCACATGTATTTGCATACTAATCTGCCCGGCAGCCCGACAGCAGCGGCAAAGGCAACGACGACAGCAACACCAACCAAATTACATGAAACTACACATTTTGGTTTGTCACCTCGGCATAGGAACAGTAATCAGCTCTGCCTCTGTATGTGGGTGGGTGTGTTTGTTTGTGTGAGTGTGTTATGTGTTGCTTGCCATTTTCGGCAATTGCGTAGCGCTCTCCCTAAATATATGCAAATGAGTGAAAACGCAGAAGGGCAGAAAGAGAGAGAGAGAGAGGGAGAGCATAGCGCCAGCTGCTCTTAAGGCGACTTAACGCCTGCTTAATGAACATAAATTAGTCACCAGGTGTCGCCGTGTCATAGGGGGCATGTTGCGTAGCAGCGCGACCAGGGCGGGCGCTGTGTGGCAGGTTAAAAGTTAGGGCCGTTATATATTTCAATTTGTGTTCTGATGCTTTGCTGCTAAAATGCTCACAACGTTTAAAATGCTCGGTCTCAATTAAAAATACATTAACACAAAAGATCGTATTTCTTTTAGTTTGCGTCTTCCTAAATTTAGCGATCTGGCAGCGCTGTACATTTAAATTTTACACACAAAAGTATGCTATGAACAGAAGAAATGTTGGCTTTAGTAACAGGCGAACAGAAATATGAATAGGTCGCAATGTAAAAAAGTTAAAACGCCCGAAAGCAGGCTATGAACAGAAAAAAGAGTAGGTCGCAATGCAATAAAGTTAAAACGCCTAAAAGTATGCTGTAAACAGAAGAAATTTCAGCTGAAGTAACAGGCGAACAAAAAAATATGAATAGGTCGCAATGCAAAAAAGGTAAAACGCCCAAAAGTATGCTGTGAACAGAAGAAATTTCAGCTGAAGTAACAGGAGAACATAAATAGGAGTAGGTCGCAATTCAGAAAAGTTAAAACGCCCAAAAGTAGGCTATGAACAGAAGAAATTCCAAAAAAGTTAAAACGCCCAAAAGTATGCTGTGAACAGACGAAATTTCAGCTGAAGTAACAGGAGAACAGAAATAGGAGTAGGTCGCAATTCAGAAAAGTTAAAACGCCCAAAAGTAGGCTATGAACAGAAGAAATTGCAAAAAAGTTAAAACGCCCAAAAGTAGGCTATGAACAGAAGAAATTCCAAAAAAGTTAAAACGCCCAAAAGTATGCTGTGAACAGACGAAATTTCAGCTGAAGTAACAGGAGAACAGAAATAGGAGTAGGTCGCAATTCAGAAAAGTTAAAACGCCCAAAAGTAGGCTATGAACAGAAGAAATTGCAAAAAAAAGTTAAAACGCCCAAAAGTAGGCTATGAACAGAAGAAATTGCAAAAAAGTTAAAACGCCCAAAAGTAGGCTATGAACAGAAGAAATTGCAAAAAAGTTAAAACGCCCAAAAGTATGCTGTGAACAGACGAAATTTCAGCTGAAGTAACAGGAGAACAGAAAAAAGAGTAGGTCGCAATTCAGAAAAGTTAAAACGCCCAAAAGTAGGCTACGAACAGAAGAAATTACAAAAAAGTTAAAACTCCCAAAAGTATGCTGTGAACAGACAAAATTTCAGCTGAAGTAACAGGAGAACAGAAATAGGAGTAGGTCGCAATTCAGAAAAGTTAAAACGCCCAAAAGTAGGCTATGAACAGAAGAAATTGCAAAAAAGTTAAAACGCCCAAAAGTATGCTGTGAACAGACGAAATTTCAGCTGAAGTAACAGGAGAACAGAAATAGGAGTAGGTCGCAATTCAGAAAAGTTAAAACGCCCAATTGGTCGCAATGCAAAAAAGTTAAAACGCCCAAAAGTAGGCTATGAACAGAAGAAATTGCAAAAAAGTTAAAACGCCCAAAAGTATGCTGTGAACAGACGAAATTTCAGCTGAAGTAACAGGAGAACAGAAATAGGAGTAGGTCGCAATACAGAAAAGTTAAAATGCCCAAAAGTATGCTGTGAACAGACGAAATTTCAGCTGAAGTAACAGGAGAACAGAAAAAAGAGTAGGTCGCAATTCAGAAAAGTTAAAACGCCCAAAAGTAGGCTATGAACAGAAGAAATTGCAAAAAAGTTAAAACGCCCAAAAGTATGCTGTGAACAGAAGAAATTTCAGCTGAAGTAACAGGAGAACAGAAAAAAGAGTAGGTCGCAATGCAGAAAAGTTAAAACGCCCAAAAGGTCGCAATGCAAAAAAGTTAAAACGCCCAAAAGTAGGCTATGAACAGAAGAAATTGCAAAAAAGTTGAAACGCCCAAAAGTATGCTGTGAACTGAAGAAATTTCAGCTGAAGTAACAGGAGAACAGAAATAGGAGTAGGTCGCAATACAGAAAAGTTAAAACGCCCAAAAGTAGGCTATGAACAGAAGAAATTGCAAAAAAGTTAAAACGCCCAAAAGTATGCTGTGAACAGACGAAATTTCAGCTGAAGTAACAGGAGAACAGAAAAAAGAGTAGGTCGCAAATCAGAAAAGTTAAAACGCCCAAAAGTAGGCTACGAACAGAAGAAATTGCAAAAAAGTTAAAACGCCCAAAAGTATGCTGTGAACAGACGAAATTTCAGCTGAAGTAACTGGAGAACAGAAATAGGAGTAGGTCGCAATTCAGAAAAGTTAAAACGCCCAATAGGTCGCAATGCAAAAAAGTTAAAACGCCCAAAAGTAGGCTATGAACAGAAGAAATTGCAAAAAAGTTAAAACGCCCAAAAGTATGCTGTGAACAGACGAAATTTCAGCTGAAGTAACAGGAGAACAGAAATAGGAGTAGGTCGCAATTCAGAAAAGTTAAAACGCCCAAAAGT
The DNA here is from genome assembly GCA_018903735.1 of Drosophila cardini. Taxonomy (NCBI): domain Eukaryota; kingdom Metazoa; phylum Arthropoda; class Insecta; order Diptera; family Drosophilidae; genus Drosophila; species Drosophila cardini. The sequence continues at coordinate 8,524,494 of JAEIGM010000001.1, read as the reverse complement.
AGGCTATGAACAGAAGAAATTGCAAAAAAGTTAAAACGCCCAAAAGTATGCTGTGAACAGACGAAATTTCAGCTGAAGTAACAGGAGAACAGAAATAGGAGTAGGTCGCAATACAGAAAAGTTAATACGCCCAAAAGGTCGCAATGCAAAAAAGTTAAAACGCCCAAAAGTAGGCTATGAACAGAAGAAATTGCAAAAAAGTTCTAACGCCCAAAAGTATGCTGTGAACAGAAGAAATTTCAGCTGAAGTAACAGGGGAATAGCAATAAAAGAAGGTAGCTAATCAAAAAAATTAAAATTTAAATAATTTGAATTGCGCGCCATGATATTTCCGTTGCTTGCAGCAAAAACTCAAATGACACAAATATTCACTAATACACGTGCATTAATGTGGTCCGTAGCTTGCAGCAGTAAATTCGCTATTCTCTGTTGTTTATATTACATTTAAACTACCACCCTAAAAGTAGGCAACGAAAATTTTCATTCAAAAATCAGTGTGAAAAGCTCTCAAAATCACAAAATGCTCTGTATCCTGGCCATTTATAGGACGATTTGAATGTCCTTTGGCCAGTCGATAGTCCTCATCGAGACTTATCGTTAGACACAAGGATCGCCAGGATACGACAGGATACAGCCGAGTTAGAGCCAATTAATGTGTTTTCGAAAATGTCCTGGAAACTTTACCGTCTTAAGGATTTTCGTCCTTTGGGCCACGTCATCAGATTGGGCACCACTAGGACTATTTGTGTGCCAAAGGACATCGCGATAGTCCTTCAAACGGCCGAGATATTGTGCAATTAAGGATTTTTGGCCAACTTTTATGAGCCTCCCCCTTTGAAAAATTGCCGAAAAATGTACGGAAAAATTTTGAAAATCTTTAAATGCCAATCGATAGTCCTTTAAATTGTGAGCTTAGAAAAGTATGTCCTTTTTGATTTCCGCAGGACATCGAGCTGTAAGCGATAAAAACAAATGTCCTTTTAAGGGAAATTTGCTCAACAATTTGTGTGTCACTTTCAAACATAACGGAAATTTCGAATTGTTGCATTTAACTGTGTTTTTCTATTCGTCTGAGAATGCAGCTGGATATTTTTATATTACAGCTATAATATCAGGCGAACAGAACTTTCAGTAGATCGCGAAGCATTAAATCAAGTTTAACGGCTGTTTAAACACGCACACAAGCATAGGAATATATCTATATATCCTCCCGAGGTGAAAATGGTATACCTATCGAAGCTTCGACCTTGAAAATTCAAGGTTCATTTTGTGATACAATTAAATCGTTCATTGAAATAATATAATCAATTATTATGTATCATATGATTAATCGTGCCATCACTAGCTGCTATTGAGTGTTCGATATTAAATCGATTTCGATGAATTTATTCCACCTTGGTATCACTTGGTATCACAAACACACGCACATATGTATGCACATCTGTGTGAATGCACATTGATCCAATTAGTAAGAAACATTTGATATGAGCGTAATATGACTCAACGGCAATTTACAGTTGATTGATGTATGTTCTGGATATTGAGCAGTGAGTGCACTCATGAATATGAAATGATAACATGTCAGTCACAATCGCTTTACAATTGCTGATGTTGATTTACCTTAAACGAGTTGAAAATTTGTGTTTCAGTTTAGATTTAAGTGCTGCCTTCATATCAAAATCAGGCTATGATCAATTATGTAGCATTCGATATATTTGCTGTACTTATCGTAGAATACTACTCTGCAATTAATGTGCTGTAATCTTTGCCATCAGCTCATTACTATTGTCAATCGCATTAAGTGCACGCCCCCTTGACCTTTGGCCCCATTCAGCCCCCTAAGCAGACGGCGACAGTGGGACTAATGGCCCCCTTTTTAGGTCAGAACTTGACCGCAATGAAATCAATGGGAAACACACAGAGAAACCACTAAGCAAATGGATGGTGCAAAAACCGCGAAGGGAATATAGGTTTGTGGGCGGCACAGGAGGAAGAGGCGGAGTAGGAGGAGTTTATGGTAAGCTGGGAGGGATGCTGCTTATGCAAAGTGCTGCACTGTGGCTAGATGAATCCCACACAAAGCCCGTGTCGGACAGCCAAACTCAGAGGCTAACTGAATAACTGGCTAGCAGTGAAACAGGCAACAGGGAAGCAGAAAAACAGGCAACAGGCAACGGGCAACAAAGGCAACATCCGTTGGCGACTTCCGTTTGTCTCTCTGCGGCTGACAGGAAGCAATCAATAGTGTAATGGCAGACAAAAGCATCCGCCGTAGTTTGCCACTATCCCTGACAGGACGAAAACCTGCTCCTGTTTTTGCTCTTGGCCCAACAAAATTCAGTAGCAAAAAAAAAGAAGGAAAAATGCAAAAACTCTACAAAAATCAACCGAGGTCTGTGCAATTTGTCAACCTTTGCCGACGTCAAGTTCGCAGCAGGAGCCAAGGACCTAAAGCTCGACATAGACATTAAATTGTCCTCCATGTTTCCTCCTTTCTCACTTATCCCCCAGCACCTTTCACCTCTTTCCACTCTGCCTCTCTCCCTCTGGCTGTGTCGCAAATGTAAATAATGCGTTTTAATCAAAAGAACAACAGTGGGAAATCCATTAACAGCGTACGTGCCGCCCCAAACATTTCCCCAAATGGGGGACAGTTCCCTCCCACTCTCCCCTCCGACGGTGTACTCCCCTTTTGAACTGCCATGTAGGTCTAGGCTTAACTTTTCTCATGCTGCGCGCGTCATTTGCAGGTTGATTTACAAATTTCTTTAATGAGGCGACGACAACATTTTTAATTAGCACCTGTTCATGCTGCACGAATCTCTCTAGTAATCTCCATAAAATACTCCATCCAGGGCATTAATTTTAAACTTTTCACTGTCTCCGTTTGAGCCATTAATTACCTCTCTTTCTCTCTGTTACTTTCGCTCTCTTTTGTTCTCTTTGTTTCGCTTCAGTTGCTCACGCATCAACTTCAGCTTTCATCTTTCTCCCTTATTGCCATTCAAATGCTTTGAAATATATTCACTTTCATAGCCCTCTTTTCTACCCCTTCCTTTCCCTAGTCCCTACTTGGTTTAACCACAGCAGCTATTTATGCCCCTCACTGCGCTACTTGTCCTCATTTTCATCCGAGCTTGGCTTTCATCCAATATCCTAATGCCTTTCCATGTTTCCTGCTTTATTTTTTTACTTTATTGTTGTCACTGCACATGGCATATAGACTGTCTAGGAATCAACGACATCGACATCAACATCAACATCAACATCGACATCGACATTAGTTTTCTAGCTTTTGGTGGCTCCCCTTGCTTACCACTTAGGGGAGTTCTTTTTGCTGCTTTTGCTCCTGTTGCAATAATATTTTGCAAGTGTTTCTAAACAAGCACAAAGTCATGTTTCAACAGCTGTAGTCTGGCTCCTGTTCGCTGTTGTTGTTTTTATTGTTATTTACTCCAATCCCTTTCCCCTTTTTCCTCCTACCCTTCGGTGGAATTGCTTTAGTCCCCGCTGTCGTTAGTTAAACTTTCACTGCACATTAAAGCAATTTGGGCAGCATTTATAGACCGATTTAATAGAATCCTAGGCAAGTGGAGGGAAGGAGAGGAAGGTTGGAAGGGGGAGAGCTACACACATACACTCGAAATGAGATATTTCCACACAAGTGAGCAGATCGGAGTGTGTGCACTTGGAAATAATTGTTTGACTAAATGAGTGCCTCTCTATCTCTCTCTCTTCTGCAATATGTGCTGGGGAGCATTACATGGAGTAAGCCATAATTATGGCTGCCATACGCCCTCTCCCAACCCCTTCCAACTCCCTCCCCTGAACAGAAGACAACACTCGACTCCAATTTTGGGGCTCCACTTTTGTTGTAATTCAGTTGATGCCCTTGTTGTCTGTATATGTTTATGACTCTTGATATATCCAGATATCCGTGAAGTATGTCGAAACCATCATGAATATGGAATTGAAGTCTAAACAAACAAGCAAACACATGCTTAGCAGAAGGCCAAGAAACTCTGAAGAGGCCAAAGGAGACGAAAAAATGTCAAGGAATCAGCATCAAATAAAAATCCAAAGGAGTCTCCATGGAAATTGAATATTTAATTAAGCGTCGATGGAAATTGCGTTACAAGATGGTGACGAAAATGGGCACAGCAATCATGAGATGGAAAACGAGTGGGAAGAGTAGAAAGTGGAAAGTGCAAAGAGGAAAGCGGAGAAGGAAAAGAGGAGGGACTTGTCTCGTTGTCTAGGAGAAAAATAAACGATGGCGTCGCTTGGGTCTCTCAACTGTTTAACAGGAAAAACACAAGAAAAAGAAGCTGCTAAATAATTTATTCTAATTTGCGACAGATTTGCCAAGACCAAGAAGTTAAATTTGTAAAGAAACAGAAGCCGAAAGAGGAAAAGGGAAAAAGAAATAAAGGAGGGGGCAAAGATAGGGAGAGTTAATAATAGTAAATAGCGAACAATGTGTAAAAAGTTTAACATTAATTTAAGGGATTTAGATTCGCCTTATTCTTGAGGTTTGATAGCTGCTTTTTGGTTGGGAAAAGCGAACAATTGTGGTGTCATTTCCATTTAGTTTTCTAATTTCCACACAGTGAGTATTTGTTGTGGCAATCGCCAGTGGCAAGGATAAAACATACAGACTCAGACGAGGGATTGTGGGGCACATTCTGCTTATCTAAACAGACTCACACGCTCCGCCATTCATTCAGATACTCAGACACTCACTCCACTCCACTCTACTCCACTCTACTGAAACACTCACATTCAGGCACTCTGCACAGTGGGTTTGTGGGTCGCTGTTCCTATGCTCCACTTATGCTCGCGTGAAGTACGTGAGTGCCACGCAAAACTTGCCCCAACTCTAGGTAAACCCAGGTGAGTCTCATATTTATGAATGACTCTTGTCTCGAGCTTAACACTCGACGTGAGTTTTATCAGCTCGTAAATATAAATAAGAATTTAATTTTTATCGTCCTGGTTTGGTTACACGACGAATACAGTCTTGGAAGCAATAATTTGATGGGTCTCCACTCAGGATTTCGGTGGGAATGATTCAGTTGGTCGAATTTCATTGAAATCTCCATTTTCATGGCACGTGCCTTGGGCTATCAAAGGCTTTGATTTAACTGAAAGTCTGTTGTCCTGCCACAATCAGACCCGAGGGTGTCATCCTGTGAACGTAGACAAGGGTGCAGGTGTAGTAGGATACCCCGAGGGGCATACACAGAACCAATGAAGGATTTAAAGGAGCTGAGACTTGGGTAAACCTTTGAAGGATTGAATAGTAAAGGTATTCACACTCTTTGGATTACAACAGACTCCAGAATTTCCGATGATTCATTGTTAATTGTAGCTCGTTCTTTATCGATTGGCACACCTGTTGGCATAACCGGCTAATGGAGTGCAAATCAAATTGAAACTGATAAGGGGGCTGAGAGGTGGATTACCGGATAAGCGATAAAGGTATGGCATGAAACTCGAGGAGTGCATCGCGTATGTGTTAATGGCTCCCTCGTGAACTGTTCTTGGAGAGGGGAGGGAGGAAGGAGGAACGGGGATACATTGCAAGCATAAAGAGAAAGTTTATTTCACAATTTGCTTTGTTACACCTCATACTCCTTGCTCTCCTTTTCTTCCCTCCCGCCGTCACTGTCGTAGTCTCATTTTCACAGTCTTTCGAATTTTCCACTGCTACGCAAACTTTGTGCAGTTTGTGTTTACTTTTCCCGCAAGTTGACGGCACCATTTGCTCTCATTCCACTTGCCACTTTCCACCGACAACGGAAATTGATTTTCTCGACATGAGGACGGATGGGGGAAGGAGGAGGTGGAGGAGGGTTGACTGCAGTCAGGCGGGTTGGAAGTTCGGTAAACAAAACCCAAGACACAATAATAATCGAAATCGAATCCGTCACCAGCAGGCGACAATTGGTTCTCGCTTTCGAGTTGTCTCAAATGACGTGTGAGAGGAGGAGGAGCTGGAGGAGGGGGAGGAGGAGGAGCTAGAGGAGAAGAAGGAGGAGTTAAGCAGTAGGAATTTCGATAAAGGGAAGACCAAATATTAAAAGGTGTCAATTGTAGACTAACTCGATTTCAGTCAGGACTTCATCATCATCGCCTTCACCATCGTTTGCTTTGCGTAACTCTAACTAGCTAGAGGAGCGTCCTAATCCTTGATTTTCCACTCCCTTTCTTTTTTGTGTGTTTGTGAAAGACGAGCTTCAGTTCGAGTTGAAACGACGTGAAATGAAATTTCTTCATCCGCTTTTATTGTTGTCTATCGCTCCACCCTTACTTCATCCTATCCACGCTAGTCGCTTGTTTTATGTGACGACACTGGGATCGGGATAAGCTGCGTCCGCATCCGCGTTTGTCTTAAAAGTCAGAAATGTTGTTAACTCTCTTCGCTGACGGATTTTCCCTTGTCTTTTGTCCTGTGCCGGATGTCGAATCTTATGAGAAAGAAAAGCTTATATGCGTGTGCGTGCATTAAAGACGGCGTTCTTCCGATTTTTTGTATTTTTTAAAACAATTTCAAATCCAATTACAGAACAAGAAAAGCATTTTTCGTTAGCTTTTATCCCGTGACCCGATCCGACCTCTCGTCACTTTACTTTTGCAACTTCATTTCATTTCTGAATACGAAATTATAAAACACCCCGTTGAGTTTTCCATTTCCATTTCCCCAGTGTATTGCTTTTCCTTTTTTCCGTTTCCCGCCGACAAACTGCAGAGTTCCCGCTAAAAGAATAGAAATAGAAGCAAATGTTGCAAATGTATTTTCGTTTCCTTTGTTATGCATTCATTAAGGGGGAAATGCCGTATTCTAAACATAACCTCAAAGTGCCACAAATACCAAAAAGGACAATGACACTCAACCCCAAATAGATATTTCACTTTTTGTGTTTGTCTATCCTACGACAACAATGATCAAGGACTTGTTAACGCCAATGGAAATGCACTTGTGACAAGTTTAATTAATTCAGTTCTGATTTGAAACGGATGTCAAATACCCTCCAAAAAGGGACTTTTAACTTTTCAATTGCCCTCTTTAGCGAACTTAAAGTCAGCACTTTAAGTGCCATATCTTTACCTTTAATATGGCCTCGTTCCTGCTCCGTGCTGCTCCGCTCTACTCGCTCTAGATAAAGACGACACCCAACATAGTTACGGTTCCAGCTGCAAGTCTTACGGCTCCGAACTTTGGCCGTCTTTCATATCACGCGCCTTGCACAGCGCTAACTTTGCCTTCTACCGTCTACCGTCTACCGTCTGCCGTTGGCAGGAAAAGTTTCACCTCGTTTATGAGTTTTTCCTCCGACTCCCAGCCAGTCTGTTGCATTCCGCATCCGGCATCCCCATAATTATAATACCTGCGATTGTCTGAATAGCTTTCCCACAAACTCACACAAACACACACACACATACGTGACGCTGCAACCGCAGACGGAGTAGGAGGAGTAGCAGCATGGATGAGTAGCTGAGGAAGGCATACACTGACGAAAAACCAGGGATTTTGGAATGGAATCAATCATAAATGTTGTCGGAAGTAAGAAGTACTACATATTCCTAAAGTGAGTATGGAATATTTCATAAATTCGTAAGTAACTTAAATAAATTTCTTAATTTTTAGAAATACTACCTGAATTCCTACATAAAAACAAGTTAAAATCAAGCATTATAGACTTCTGTATGCTCTTTTTTTCTGTGTAGGAGTTGACTCTGCAGAGGAGCATCCAAGAGGCTTGGGGACCAGTTCGTGAGGAGTGCCAGCGTCTGGTTCCACTTTCACAATGGCGGCGCACACAATTTGCATAAAAGATTAAGAGGATAATTAGTGTCATTAGCTGGTAACCCTGGCTGTCTGTGAAGGAGTGCATCCAGCATTACCTAGAATTATCATTGCATGTCTCACTTGTGCTTTTCCTTTTCTCCTTTTCTCTTCTTTTTCTATGTCGGTCACACCTCAACAAAGCTAACTCCTTTGTTCCCAATGTAGATCTTATCATTGGCTGTCACTTGAATCAGAGACGAGTTTGGATTTTAATTGGCACAGTTTAAAAATTCCTCACACTCCCTGAGGTATTCCTCTTCTTCTTCTTCTTCTTCTTCTTCTTCTAGCGACCTACTCAGCAGTAAAGCGTATCGACACCCAAAATATTCGGTAAGTTTCAAGGGGAGTACAACTTTTGGGGAGGGTTGTTTTGTTAATGTGGCGATTTTCGGACTGTTTTCTATTCATTAAAAATAATTTTCTTTTGCATTAACTTTTAATTTAAAGGGAAATTTTCCATCAGCTCACGATGCTGGGCGGAGAACTAGAAAGTAGGTAGAAAGAGGAAGAGGAGGAGAAGACGCAGGAGGAGGACGAGGAGTTTGGGTTCAGGTTTCGTCCCAAGAAATGTGCACATCAAAGTGAAACTTGTTGAAATTGCATTTTTACGCGCCCTTGCACAGCGAGTTCTTGGAGGTGTTGGGGTTGCTGCTCCTAAGGGTAGGAGGCGGGGGGAGTGGCAATGGTAATACTTATAGAAGAAGGGAGGGAGGAAAAAACCTCCCTAACGTTGTTGCTGGCAACATTGAAACGAAAATTGCTTGTTGCTGAGGCAACCCAACAAAATTGAAGGCAGAGCGGAAAATCTTGCACAATAGTAGCGTAAAAAATATTTAATTTTAATGTTGTCGTCACTCCATCGAAGGGTAAAACCTTGAAAGACATACCCATCCAGGGGAAGGAGGAGGAGTAGGAGAAGAAGGAACAGGAGCAGAAGGGAAGGAGGAATGCCAGAAGCGTAGAAGGTTGGAAAGAAATCGTTTAACTCTTGTTTACAGTTCACAATGTTGCAACACAGTCGAATTTTGAATCGACATGTGGCAAGTATAGAAATACTCTTGGAAACTAGAGTATGTGAACGATTTTTCTATATAATGTAGGAATGCATCACGTCAATCACATGCCCAGCAATGCGGCAGCTGGCACTGAGTGAAGTTATTCTAGAAATGCGTTCAAAAACTGGTACAAAGGAGTGGGAGGTACTGACGGTACAGAAGGCAGGGACGTTGAAGTCGTCACGCGTCTTCCACATGAACAAATAATGATGGAAGAGAGCAGGGTTTGGGAGGCCGTAAAGGAAATCATGGGGTCACTGGGTAGGAGGTGTGATAGGATGGAGGTAAATCTGTTTCTATGATTTCATGCTGCTTGTTAATTTTAAAGTGGGGATGGCAATATGACAGAGGCGAGTGGAGTGTTAACTGGTCGTTAAAAACATAACGAGCGCGTTTGTGGAAGGGGCCCAAAGATGAATGAGGAGAAGAATGAATCTCGGACAATCACGGAAGGGACAGGAAATTACAAAAAGCAACAAACAAAGTGGAAGATTCTTTGAGTTGTCGCTAATGAAATCCAATTTGAATTCAAAGGATGGACGAGCAAGTCGGAAGTGTGTCAAAGGAGGAGGAGGAGGAGGGGCAGGAGGAGGTGCAGGGAACAAGCTCGCCGCTTTGTGAAGTGTCAATTGCCCGGGAGTCGTGCATGGCTCAGCGAACTCGAATGCAATCGCATTCAGAGAGTGATAAAAAGAGCCGACAGAGCAGGAGATGGGGACTTACCCGAGGAAGGAACTGGTGAATCAGGAGAATGGGACAGTTGGAACAGAAATCGCTGACCCAGTGATGTAAGCGAGCACTGCAGCAGAGACCTCTGAGTACCGAGATCCGAGTTCAGAATCATTCATCAATCTCGGTTCTCGATTACTTGTGTGGGTTATATATTTTATGCTGTTAACTAATTGAAATGCCCTGATTCAGCGACTACTCGACGGAGTTCTAACACCGCTGCATAATGAGATGGAAGCATTTTGTTCCAATTACAGTTAAGTGCCGGAAAACGAACGAATGATGGAGCGGTCACAGGGTGTAGCTAGTCGGATACATAATATTAGCAGCCTTGATTCACATTTTGGAGCCAAACTCCATTAATCAATGTGAGGAGGAGCGACGTCATTCCGGCTTGGCACGCCGAATGAATGCCTATTACTGTAACTATTTTGTAGCATTCGAATGGGAAGGAGGAAGCGGAGGAGGGCACAAGGTCGATCTGGAGGCACTTGAATGCTTGGCGCCATCAATAATGAGAGCTCGCGTGGAGCAGTAAACGGAAAAACAGGAAAACAAACAACAAACTGTTCCACTGGACTGTGAAGTCGTTAGCAAGGAGAACTGCGGAGGGGAGTAGGAGGGAACGAAAGGAGCAGCTGTCAACAGGGTGGTAAAGGTGATAGAGACAAAGGGAGACGGGATGCGGGGGTGTCTCAAGCAGGAAATCGATTTGTGTGTGGATTTGTTTTGTCGTGTTTTCGCGCAACTTTTGTGGTCGTTGTAGTCGTCGTCATGGTCAACAATTATTTTGGAACTATTAATGACTAGGACGTGCCCTCCACCTCGGCCTACACCCCATTCCCTCTTGCCTATACAAAAACTGTTTGTTTTCCTGTTGAGGAGCAATGAATTTGTCCCGTCGCACTTTGCCATTCAGCTATTAATCATATCTGTGGGGCGGGGACATGCTTGGAGGCGTGTCTGAAAGTTCTACCAACTGTCCTAACGATTATTTTCAAATCGAAATGTGTTTTCCCTTCACTCTCCCTCTTTCTCCAGCTACTTACCCATGAGTTTCATCACCTCGTGATGGCTGATGAAAATGATTAGATATCCGGTAACCACAACCGTTTTCCAAGCCAAAAGTGAAGCTAGCAGTAAAAGTATACTCCTTAAACTGGCCATAATGACTAACTGGGAGAGTCCTCTTTAAATTGAGTCCACGGGTTTATTAAGCGAAGTTTTCAGACTCTGAGTTAATAACTTGTTGGAGCATCTGATGTCGCTCATCGCAATTTATTGCTCTTTGGGTGCGATGCAGTTTCCACTTTCCTCTTTCCCCATTTTCCTCTTTCAATTTCAGTGTGTGATCATTGAAGTGTTTTCGTTCTCTGAGGAGTATGAAGTGGAGAGGGGGAAATGAGTATTGTGAAGACTCTTCCGTTTGGGGCAGAACTCTGATTTGGTTACGAGTTGTGATTTGCAAACAGAAGTCGTCGTCTGAATCCCAAAGAAGCGTTAAAATCAAATTCAAAATTCAGCAACAGCTACGACAACTGCCTCCAACAGTTCCCAGTTCCAGTTCCAGTTCCGGATGCGGATACGAATACGGCCACAAAGCGACAGTTCTGCGAGTGTTCTGTCTGCCAAATTTGGAACTTTTTAGCCTTCACTCCAGCGTCTCTCTCTAGACTCTCTCCCTGTCTCCTCTCCCTGTCTCTCTTCCAGTCTCTGCTACTGTCTGTTCTCCGTCCTCTTCCTCTGGCTTCTGGCAAAAGGGGCGAACTGAGTTCAACTTTCCCAGTTTTGTTTTTGTTGCGGTTGCGTCTGTTGTTGTTGCTGGTGGTGCAGTAGATGGTGGTGCTGATATCGCCTGTCGACTGCCAACGCCATCCACATTTTCGTTAGCTTTTTATTGGCCTTTCCTCCCTCTCCTCCTCCTGTTTCTCCTCTTTATGTTACTGCTCTTTCTCCTATGTCTGCTCCTAGTTTGACCAACTGGTTGGTTCTGTTTGAATGCGTGGATCGTCACGTTGGCAACGTTTCACCCGCTGGTCACTCGCTGGTGTTCAGCACGTGTCCTGCTTGTCCAGAGTGTCCACAATGTCCTCGTTGTCCTCGTCCTCTTTGTCCTGGTGGCCTTTTTGTGCCGTCTGCTCGTTAAAGAGTCCTGTTGAATAGAAAGTGATTTAGTTGAGTCTCTTGCAGATGCACAACTTGTTGTTGGTGATACTGTGTGTGGTTCAGAAGAGTGTGTGTGTGGGTGAGTGTGTGGTGCTGTGGTTGAGTGGCTTTATTTCTTGTGTTGAAAACAATTTTCAAATGTGTTGCTCGATTTCTCAAAACTTTTCTGACTGCAAAAGTAATTAAAAAGTTGAAAAAAGATTAACAGCTCAAGGACTCGAAGTTCTCTATATGCTACGAAAGGATTCTCTCTTGATCCTACCAACATGAGTTGTTCCCTCTGATGTTTTAATAAATTTCAGCTAATATTTGGCTGTTTCTGTGCCATGAATAATGCAGTACAGTGGGCACTGGCATTGGCAGAACAAACTAGACAAACAAGAAACAACTTTTGGCTTGCAAAAATGCTTTGTGTGGATTTTGTGGTTCAAGTGGTTTCTCCCCTCACCCTTCTCCCATCTCTTATCTCAATGGTGCACCCTTCTCACGGTTGCGTGCAACAACTCGAACCGTATTCCAAGTAGAAACAGGAACAGAAAAATGAACAGGAATAGGAGCAGGAGCAGAACCAGAAGAGTTTGCTAGGTGGAAAGTCAAGAGTTTGTATGGAAATGGAAATGGAAATAGAAATAGAAATGGGTTCAAGTGGTTTCAATGTGAAACTGTTGCCAAGAAACCAAACTAAAATTCACCTTGGACTCTCCTCCTTTTGCCCCTTTCTCCTCCAAAGTTTATTCTTTCTGCGTTTTTGGCCACAATAAAAATCGAAATCCGCAACTTTGTTGCCTCTTTCGTTTTGGCTTTTCATGAACAGTTTTCCTGCTGCCCGGAAAAACTATTTAAAGTTTTAAGATTGCGCGGTCAATGCAAAAGTGCAGCCCTGGAATGCGTGTCTGGGATTTTAATTAAACTTATCTGAGATGAAAAGTTCTGTTCACTTGATTAAGAGTCAGATCATCAGGACGTCAATTGCAGCCGGAGGTTGTTAAGGTTCAGTTCGCAGTCAGGACATTCAGGACATTCAGGACATTCAACACATTCAACGGATTCATTAATAATTCAACAGACAAATAACAAAATGTAAAAGCAGCACATGAGAGTGTTCCCGTTTGTTTGCCCTGTCGGGGAATGTAACTGATTTAAATGGAGCAGCAGCCGCCTAGTTTGCTCCATTCCTCCTGCTTTCCCCTGAGTTGTCTTCTCCTTTCCTCCGAGTTGACTCCCCCTTTCCATCCCAATGGAGCAGTCCGTCATCGATAACATATTAACGACGTCAACTCAATCATAATCAGGACAGGGTGCAGGGTGCAGGGTGCAGGGGTGGGCGTGGTTTACTGCGTCTACTGCTAAAGAAGGAATTGGATGAGTCGGCGACACATTGCTGTAAATTTTCTGCTTAGTCACACGCATCATCAGTCAGTCCCTAGATCCAGTACCAGCTGTCACGCCCCCACAGCCCCTCTCTCCGACGTTTCTAGTCTAGAGTGGGGAAAAGAGAAGAAGAAGGAGATGATGCTGTTGATGTCCCTGTTGTTGTTGTTGCTGCTGATGATGATGATTATGCTGTGAGGTCTGTCAGTTGTGTCAAAAACTTTTCAATTACATGATTCGGAGTCTAATGAATTGCTCCATCTCACTCTATACTCTCTCTTTCTCTCCCTTCCCCTCCCTTCCCCTCTCTTCTACCCTGCTCATTACCATCATTCGAATCTTTGTCTTTGTTTAACTCCAGAATGTTTTTGTTCTTTTTCTATATTTATTGATGTTGGGAATTCGAAAGGCTGTAAAGAAAATTAACTACGCTAGGGGGCGTGGCAGGCTCATTTCAATTATAAACTGGCTTTCCTTTCTAATTGAATCCTGAGTCGGAGAGTTAAGTTAAGCTAATGTTTTCATACCTCTACACCTGCCCCCGCTTCTGCCCCGCCTACTTTCCGCCTTAGTCGCACCTGGTTCCAAGGTGATTTTCTATTGCGAGGCAAACCACGTTCTCAGTGCCGTTGGGGAATTAAATTGAGTTTTCTTTAAATTGCGCTCGCTGCCTTTTGGGTGTCCAGGGAATGTAGGTAATCTAGGGTATCTTAAAGTCGTTGAAATGTAGGTTATTGCAATGCTTGAAATCTTTTTTGAGACTTGGAAATAAAACCGAATGGAGTAGTATTTAAGCTGTGGAGAGAAATGAAGGGGTCAGGGAGGTCAAAGGGCAACAACCGTGGGCTATTTGCTCATTTGGCAAATAGTTTTGGCTCAGTTTAACATGTTGCACACACTTTCAGCCATAAACAAGTGGCAATTGCAACAAATACGCGAACTCAACTTCATTAAACTCGCGTAAATGTTGAGCACAAAATTAAAATTGTGTATAAAATACGTGTTAAACAGAGATAGAAACATTATGTTTTAGGCGTCTCTTTTATGGCGGTATCCCTGGTTTGTTACAGCCCTGGCCCAGACAAATTTAATGCGATAAATTTTGATAACTGATTAAAAATAACGAGCGACATTTCGGCCTTTGTTTACCTGCCACACGGCCATATTGTTGTGGTTGCCAGCAGATACCGTGTTCGAAGAGGGTATATATGGTGCTTAGTGCGTGGGTAGCAAATAATTTACTTTACATTTTTCAGAGAAAGTACCTCCTGTAGTCTTTTAATATTGGTGACTATTGGCATTGGTTGTAAGTGTGCTATAGAGTTGACTGATGCTAGCAACAGTTACAGGGTATGTACAAGTCTTGTATCTGTTTTTCAACTGCTTACTCCAACAAATTTCTCTGGGCTTTAATCGAAACATTTTTGTTTTGTTGGCTAATTTGTATGGGCAATTAATTTACATTAGGTATGGTCAAAAGTCCGGTATTACTTTCGGGGCAAAACGGGAAAAATCTCTTTGTTTCGGTGGTAATAAGCCCAAGCCAGCTGTGGTTGTCATTGTCGATGTGTATTCACCGTTTGAGTTATAGGATTCTACTTACCCAATACTCGCTTTAAAGGGAGTGTGATAAAAAAAAGGAGATTATATATATTCTGTAGGGTATAAAACAGTGTTGACAAGGTTTCTCAGACCAGATCCAGAACCATAGAAATAAGTTTCCAAAAATGGCTAAAAGTAAACTAAGAATAGCTAAGAAATTTGCTAACTTTATTAATATTGAGGCTAAAAAATGGGTTAACAAATACATAAGTTAGTTTCCAGGGTCTCCACGAGCTCTTCAGCTCTTTATATATCTTTGGATCTATTTGTCTGTAATTTTTCGAACTTTAACTGATCATAACTCAGCCAAATGATGCACTATCTTAAAAAGTTATACCTTTTCATAATCAGGACAGCCAAAAGAATTGATCGTATGCCAAATTTTTCATTTTTAAAATTTACCCCATTTCGGCAAATTTTATGAGCTTACCCCTTTACAATTTTTTCAAAAATTGAAAAAATTTTATTTTAAAATATTTTACAATATTTTGATGCCAATCGATAGTCCTGGTCCTCCCGAGCTCAAAAAGGTATACCAATCGCCGATCGGATGAAAGAGACTTGAATAATTGCTATAAAATAGCCAAAAGGGGCAACACTGGCATACAAACACTGTATGAATGGATTCGAACGATAAAATATAATTTACGCCCTTCAATTGATGGCAAATTAATAATTATGACAGGATTAAAGTGTATCAATATATTACAATGCAATGAATAATAAAACAAATATGATATAAATATTTTATACGATCACTTGAAATGCCATTAACATAATAATATTTCAAATTAATGTGTGTAAATTGTTGTAACTGTTCGTTTATTGATTATCTTCTTTTGATTAATAGTTGTGCAGAGCTTTAAACTGTAAATATGTAGAGTTTCAATTAGGGAATGTCGGTTTATTCAGCTCTTAAATTCAGTGCTGCATTACTTAAATTTTTTACTCCTACAGAACGTGGTAAAAGTTCCAAACTGAGAGTCGATAAAATCATATATCGAATATGATTTTCAAAAGTAATTTTGTGGCTTTTAAAATCATAAATATGCTTATTATCGTTTGGATTTTTCGTGGTACCTTTAGAAAGCCACCTGTCAATTGGAGGCGAATCCCAACAGAGCAACCATTTGGCATGAAATACAGCCTCAATTACATTTTATAACTCAACACTCTGCCGAGCATCGAACACCGAGCACTGAATACAGAGCTCCTAGGGCCCCGAGCTGGGAATTTCCATATTATGTGGCTGAATTTATTGTGCATAAAGCGACAAAATAACAAAGCGACAGCAGACTGAGGGAGACAGAGAACGAAAAGAGGGAAAGAGAGAGAGAGAGAGAGAGAAGTACTTTGGTCTGGGCAGTCCCTTTATCTGGCAAACGCCCATAAAAATATCTCGGATTTCCCACTTTAAAGCGGCAAACAACTTGAGCCCATCGTTTCTCCCACTGCCAGCACAGTGGGCAATAATCATTGATTTATGGCTGTCATTTTGGTTATTAGAGTCGACTGTCTGCTCGATGATAGCCTAGATATGACTGCAAAGACTCCTACGATTCTAGACCAAGTCAACGAACTCTCAGCTCGGATTTTGGTTGGAAATTATGTTGCCATTCTTAGCCTACTTTTAGGCTCATGTCCTTTTCACGTTCACTTGACCGACTTGAAACGCAAATTGAATTATTTTCGAGCTCAGTTCGTGCCTAATCTACGGTCTGTGTAAAATTCTGCTAAAATGTGGCAGAGAAAACATTAGCCGCAGAGTAGAGATTGAGCTTATAGACGCTTAGATACCCTAGCTGCCTTATATTATGAAATACTGGAAAAAACAGCTCTTGACTTGAATAAAATTCAATTGTAGGCCACTAAAATTTAAGCGAAGTTCTGACTGAAGTATTAACGTTATTTTAGATTACAGGGTATCTTAATGTTCATACTACTTTGTTGTATGCTTCTTTGTTGCACTTTAGCTGCTTTTGCTGTAACTGTTTATGATCCGCATCGAAGCTAAAGCACTTACTGGCTATTCAATCAAGCCAAAAGATTGTAAGAGTAGGAGATGAAAGAGGGATAAAGGCGTGGGATGGAGGAGGAAAGGGGAGGCGGCCGCACTTTGACCTCGCACTGAAAAGTGTCCAAGCGCAACGAGAAATTTGCATAATTTTCATTTACCGAGAAGTCTCGTTTATTCAGTGCACAAGAATAAAGAGGACAGAAGGAGGGGAAGGTAGGGTAGGGGATGTAGGCTAATGCCTGCCCGTCAGTTATTCGGTATCACTTAAGAAACCCGGTATAATCTCTGGCATATTTCAATTAGTGTCAATGTTCTTTTGATTTCATTTAAAGTGACTCACACAAACACAAACACACATACACACACACACACACATGCATAGACGACAAGCAGAACTTACAGCCCACAATCCACAGTCCGCAGCCCACAAAAGCAAACCCAAAACCACAAGCACACACTCACACACAGACACAGCGACACACACATAAGAAGCTTGGTCACGCAATGCTGCGGTTATTGGGCAACAGTTCACAAACTAACACGCGCACACCTGCTAAGCTGCGCGTGGGTAGCGACTAAGCGATACCCTATAAAATGTTTTAGGAGTATAGTCAGCTAAATAATTTTAAAATAAATTAAACTATTAAATGGTGATAAGTGCAGAACTGAGTAAAACCAATATACCTCACCTAGGTCACATTTGCAGGGTATTAAATAATTGTTTACATGTGTGAAGTGGGTCGACAAATGTCCGCTTGCAAGTAAACGTTTTACTAAAACACTCTTACACACATGCACATGAACACACACCACACACACACATGCACACCACACACACACACACTCTCTCGCACACACTTGCACATAAGAAGCATACTTATCAAAACGCAATCAGCTCAAATGCTGTTTTTGCCGTCCTACTTGTCACCAGTTTAGGGTGGCAGTGGCGTGGGCCAAAGGGGGTGGGAGAGGCGTAGGGGTAGGGATAGAGTGTTTTGTATGTGGGATTTCCTTGCTTAACCCCACCTTGTGAGCATTTACAAGCATCTGGCTGACATATCTTGGGGATAACATGCGGAAGACTGGCTAAATAAATTAAATAACTCGGAGAAAGGTGTTAGAAATGGGATGCCATGTTTGACAACAGCTCCAAGAGACCCAGTACAGGGCCAAAAGGAAAAAAGGACATTAGGCCGAGACGACTTTAAGTTGACTAAATTTATCGATTGTTAGACTTAAATCTTGGACACGCCAAGTTGTCGCAGACACACCGCAAAGCCCATCATCATCATCAACTTTATAAACATCATTATCTGGAACAACAACAATAACAACATCATCATCATCGTCGTCTGCTGTTTTGTTTACATAACAAATACGAATTCGTCGGGATAAACCGAAATTCTGAATCCTAAATATCCTGCTGCCCGAATCCTACAACACGAGTCTTCACTGTGGTCACATGCGCAGTTTAAAAACTCAAAAATATTTTATGTTGCAACTGTTGCGCCTTCTTTTTTACACCCTGTACTTTTAAAATGTAAAGTTTTTATTGAGTGAGTAGGAAGACAGTTAGCAGTGACTGTGAAGGATATAAACTATTTTAAAACTTAGTAAATTTATTGAAATTAATCTAAAACATTCAACATAATCATGAACTAAATTGGATAACTTGGTAACCGATTATAGTCTAAAAATTGAAACACTCGAAATAAATACAGGGCTACTGTGAGTCTAGTTAAATAGCAGTCCATTCCGCTACTAGTTTTCCACTAGAAAAATTTTCATGCAAATAAATTCCATGGACTAATCCAATTCTGTGTCACTTTTGTCACTTTTAGGTACACTCAAATTCGCATAACTAATTCCACTCTGAAATGCTGTCATGCAAATTTGATTAGGCCAAAAAACATGCAACCAGACAAATTGGACAAGTTGTCAGAGCAATTACCAAAGCGTTAACATGGCCAATACACACAGAATTCGAACATATCCATTGACATTGATTTGATTTTGACCAAAAACTTTGTTAAATTAAAAATACTTTTTCCAGAACGAAATGAAATGAAACTCTTGAAAAAACAGCAGCAACAGAAAAATCCACAAACCAATTAAAGTTACGAATGTGATGAATGAGAACAGTTTAAATTGGTAACTGTGGCACTTACGGAGTGTGGCACGTGTGGCAAGTAAATAAAGTAGCCAGAAAAGAAAATAAAAGGGCAAGCAGCATATGGACTGACATGCACTTATCACGGGGCAGCAAACATCCCAGTAGGAAAAAAGAAGAAAAAAAGATGAAGACGTGCAACAAATTGTGAATGGTAAGCTCGGAAATGGAGTATAACAATAAGCAACAACAAATGGCAGATGCTTAAACAGTTGCAAGAGCTAAACAGCAAAAACATTGCAGCAAAGTGCCAAAGTTCACGCCAAAAACGCCCAGAACCCAAAGGGGGAGGGGGTCTGTGCGGGGAGCGGGGAAGCGTTTGGGGTAGAGAACTGAAAAATAAACCGAGAAAAACCCCAAAGAGGATAATAATGCGAGAGAGACTCGATCTGTGGCTGCTACACTAAGCTGTGTGTGTGTGTGTGTTTGGGTGTGCGTGTGTGTGTGGCAAGCACGCGAGGCAACAACAAACAAAGAGAAAATAGAATCAAATAGCAATAAAACCAAACGGAATCCTCTTAATGTGGAATGTAAACAAAAGGGGCACGTGACCCGCAGGCGGACACACAACTTTCCGATCCTTTGTCTCTATTTTTCCTCTCTGCTGCACCCTTCTATCCCTGGTAACCCCAGGAATATTCAGCGAACTATTAAATTGCTGGCGCCTCACAAATTGCCGCGCGAAACTAATCCTGGGAACTGGATGCAATTCCAGATGCAGTTCATCCTCGCCAGTGGCGCCATCGTAAAATACTAGAGACAAAGGGAAGGAGAGGGAGAGGGAGAGAGAGAGAGAGAGAGAGAGAGAGAGAGAGACAGGCATTCAATTGCTTCTGGATGAGAGATGAATTATTCACACTTGAGCGAACAGAAACAGCTCCAAAGATGCCCGCTCCAAAGTTATCCCTAGCTTAAGTTATCCTTCAATAGCTGTCAAGTTTCGTGGCCTTTTTACAAATCGTTGCAAGCATAAAAACCGAAGATATGTGCAACAATATAAAAGATGTAGCTGATGTGTCCAAGGATGTGTCCATCGAATACTGCTGCAAACTGCAATCCTTTGCTGCAGTCCATAACAAAAGCACTTCCTCAATTCCCCTCTTATCCTCCACTTCAACAACTATTTGATGCTACATTTTGGGGAATTTCCTTTGCCTTTTCTTAGCAGTTTTCCGATGACATGAACTTAGCAGGAAATGCACAGAGGGAGTCCGGAGGAAGTGGAAGAATCCAGGAGAACTTTCAGTGAAAATGTCTTTAGTTTTGATATTTCTGATTCGATTTCTTCCTTTGGAGCGCATCTTTTTCTTGGCCAAGTGCCAGTTCTTATTGTCTCACGTATTTCCGAGCGGTTAATTACATCGCTAAATGGAAAATTGCCACATTGGCAACACGTGGGGCAACAGCCTTTAAATTGGCTAAAAGCACTTCACTTTATGCCAACTACAAATCATTTTATGCGTCACAATTAGTTTTTACTGTCAACTATTTCAAGCTGTGATGGGATTACTTCTCGGAAGGAACTAAGATCCAAATGGATTCGGAACAATCAAGATTTTTATGGGAGAAGTTATGAAGTCCGAAAGATAATAATAAGCCAACACTTTATGCTTGGCACTGAGTCAAAAGCCGACAACAAGTTAGACAGACGCCTGAGGCCAAGGCCAAGTTGGAACTACACTGAGAGAAATGGAGAGCAATCATTCACGACAATCACTTTTTACGTTATTACGAGTATTCCTCTTGGCCAAAAACTAACTTCAGACACGCAGTCACGAAACTCAGGCGAGAAAATTGTTTGATGCTTTAAGCCACAAACTAAGAAGCGTCAGATTGGGAGATGGGTGGAGAGGGGAGGGTCGGAAGCGACGGGAAACTTTGCTTGCCAACAGCAGAAGCCATCAAAACCCAGACGGAATTGAAGGCAAAGGGCCAAAAGGATAAACAGCGTCGCAATATGAAAGATCTGCTTAGAGGAGGACGAAGAGGGAACAGAACAGAAGGGAGGGTAGGACAGAGGACTAAGGAAAATGGAGAACTTCTTGGCTCAGTGCTTTTATTGCGCCTTACTCCACAGTGTCTAAAAAAATTCTGGAAGTAGTGCCAAATTCTTATTGGAAAAGCTATAGGAGCAGACACTACCCCAGATTTACGGGCGGGAGGGTAAGGGGATGCTTTGGGGATGTCCGACTATGGAGTTGTACTAAAGTAAATGAAGCGTGTCGCTTTGTTTTCCTTTGATTTAGTTTTATGAGTCTACATCGGATGTAATTGAATTATGCAACTTGGCGCCGATTCCAAAACACAGACGACTTTATTAGCATTCGATCGTAAAAGGGGACTCCCGAGGGTATGGGGGGGAAATGGGGGATGATAGACATGATGACTATGACTATGTTGTTGATAATAGACAGAACTCGGCTGTTGCACAAACAGGGAGACTGTAGCAAGGATACAAAAGAGGAAACTGGGAGGGATGACAACATGGATACGCTTTTTAGCGGTGATATTTGAATTTTAGATGCCTTTAGCCCCATCTCTGTCTCGCTTGATAGGAAATGAGTTGGAAAATATGTCTGCGGTTTGCCTGCAGTCCAAACAGAGAGAGTCCATCCACATTCATATTGATATCCTGTCGAGAAGAGACTCAATGAAAATTTCCATAACTCAATAAAGCGAGGAATTTACTGATAAGCAGTCGTTGTCAGAGGACTTACTGTAGCTGTTTTGTGCTGTGCTCTGATGTGATGATGAGTGATGAGATAGGAACATCACTCAGCATCCAATAGAGTCAATGGAATCAGCAATAATATGCCAATTTGAGCTGCTTCGTCAGACAGAAAACAAAGCGATAACTCGGTAAAAATAATCCGACAAATGGAAAATGAACCCAAAGCGACAGAGAGGGAAAAGGAGAATGAAAGAGTTAGCTAAGGAATGAAAGAGAAGGCAATACTCATTTGCCATCAGATTGTTTTTCCACATGAGAATGTGAATAGAAGTAGAAAACTTTCCAGAATCAAATCGGATTTTGTTTCAAGTTCTTGAAACCAGTTCATAATTAATATGCGAGTTTCCAGGGAGCAATCTGTCATTTTGGAATCAAAGATAAGATAGATAAGTCTCTGAAAACCATAACAACCCCTTGGCCTAGGTAGTTGGCATGTTGCAAGTGGCACGTGGAGTGTGTACTGTGGCACAAGGACACATTCTGATGCAGACAGCTCTCTTCAGTGGCTTTCAATTTCAGATTCCACATCATATCGCTGTATCGCTGGATTGTGGATGTCAGTTGGTGTAAGAGTTTAAAACTGAATCCATTGACAAATTGAAATCAAAGAGAACTGTATGCCACACCCCTTACCGCCCCCTGTTTCCCATATTCCCATTCATTGCACCGATGTAAACCGTAGACGCAGGACAAATTGAGAGATTTGACATCATTTGTGTTGTTTGTGTCCTGTTGGACAAGGACTAAGCTGTGTAAACTCCGACTGCATTTGGCCTGGTCAACACAGATGGCTAACGCATACGGCAGCTTACAAGACTCGAATGATATCGTAATTCCAGTCGAGTTGAGAACAGGAGAAAGGGACGATTCTCAAGTTAACACAACCAGTTTAGGAAAAAACAGGCGAGGATTGATGCAGTCCTTGATCGAAGGAAGAGAATGCTCTTAAGGAGTACCTAAGACAATGGTTCCGTCTCTCTACCATCTCTCCTTTTCCTAAACTCAGAACTTGCTTTACTTCAACATCATGACGCGTCGCAAAGTTGCCCAAAAATGCTCACGTGCCATCGACGTGACCAAAATGTTTGCCCATAAATATGGAAGATATGAAAATAGGAAAATGAAGAGCTAAGGCCCACAAATAAAAGAAGAAACTCGTCCTAAAGTTTCCTATATTTTCCTATTTTCCCACTCAGTAAGAGACTTCATATGTTTTCCGAAGAGTCTGAACTGAGTTCGCATAAAACCTTTGAAAAATTCATCAATGAGTCGTGAGTCGCAGCTGAAAGGCGTATTCTCCCCCCTTTCCCTTTGCTTTTGGCCAGTAGACATTAACCTCAATTGGCTAAATGGCTCATTAGGTCAGTGGGGGAATCTTCAACAGTGTCTGCCTTATCCACGTCAAAGTCACTCTTCACTCGACTGTTTTTCCCATTCAGAAGTTTTCCCCATTCAACCATTCGCTCGTTGGGGCTTTCACTCAATACAAATGAAAATGGAAATGGAAACAGAAACAGAAACAGAAACAGAAATGAAAACAGAGCGAAGAAGGAAAACGCAACAGAGTTGCACTGCTGCGTGGTCAGTTATAATTAGGAGCGCTTTTAGGGTTTTATGAGCCAAGCGATTAGCGCCAAGAGCCAAGAGCCAACAACCAAGAAGTAAACACTTTCCCGCTGACCCACTCGGAGGGAGGATTACCTTAGGTTTTTGGCCAAAAGGGGTGTATTCTCTATCCTCCTTTCTCCTTCCTTCTACGCCCAATTTCAATATTGTTAATTGGCGACATGGTTTCAACGAGTTCGAGGAACCCAAGCGACCCATAAACATATCGGTTACAGCTGTATCCCAATCCAAAGCAGCTCTGAGTTATGTTCTCAATGTTTGTTTATGTCGAAGGGGAGGGAAGGAGGTTAAGGAAGTCCTTAAAAGGGGCGCGGTCTTAGGTCACGGGTTGTGAATACACATAAGTCAATGGAAATATGTTAAGGATCTTCCTCTGGGTCTGCATCTGGTGTACAGTTGATTAATTGGTCGTAAACCAAGCGATTATCATAATAATATC
Organism: Drosophila cardini; assembly: GCA_018903735.1. Classification (NCBI taxonomy): domain Eukaryota; kingdom Metazoa; phylum Arthropoda; class Insecta; order Diptera; family Drosophilidae; genus Drosophila; species Drosophila cardini. The sequence goes on along the minus strand of JAEIGM010000001.1, from coordinate 8,500,736 downwards.
TAGAGATGGAAAGATATAGAGGAAGTTCTTAGATAAACATGTTTGGAAAGAGGAAAAGATTGGACCAAAGGAGTAAATGAAAGTAACTTCAAGAAAAGGAAGCAAAGAACGTTTACCGTTATGATTGTTGGGTGGAAATTCGCTTTCGTCTGTGCCCATTTTCCGATGAACTGTTGAATTTCCCTTGAAGTAACACGAAGTTCCCAGAGTTACCCCAAATTCAAGGGGATGTGGATGTGGTTCCCGAACAGGGAAGGGACCGGGGAAGGTCTGAGCTGTAATTGCTTAATTTGATTACGTGCCGCCGTAAAAAGCAGAACAGGAAATTTGCACACACACACTTTAGCACACACACACAACCGTACACACATACGGTCTGGACTCCGTAATGAAGTTGATTCGCGTTTGGATGGATGGTTGGATGGGTGAAGGTATAGATGGATAGGCAGGTTGCACACGGGTTGTTCGGGAAAGTTTCCCCCAAAGGAAGGAGTAAATAGTGCCACCTTTGCACAGTCTGGCAACTCCCTCAACTTTAAACTGTTGTATTCTTGATCCGAAAACAACTTAATTTATGTTTTGGCTGAAGCCAAAGCTGAAACCCTTTTTCCCAATTGTCGCCAACAACAGTGCGGACAACAACAACAAAAACATGGAGAAGAGAAACAACAAGGAGAGCTAAATAACTGTAAATTCAGTGGCAACAATGGCGTCAAAGGCACGAAATGGAAAACCGTTAAGTTCTGCTCGCTTCGTTTCTCTCATGCGATAATTAGAAGCGACCTCCGCACGCTCAATTAGAAGCACAGCGAGGGAGGAGGAGGGGCTGGTAGAGGCAGAGGGGTGGGGAAGAGTAACTGGAACACGAATATGAGAATAAACACTCTCTAACTGTTGTGCAATAACAACAACAAAAACAACAACAAGAAAAACATGAGGCAGGCAAAATGGCCGCAGCGTTGAAAGCAAAACACGCGACGAACTGCAGTGGAAAGATGAGGAGAGGGAGGGAAAGGGAAGAAGGAAAGTGGCGACTCAAATGTCTTAATTAACTCTTACTTGCACTCGACCAAATCGACGGGAGCCAAGGGCATTGAGAGCGAGGGAGACAGGGCTAGAGATGGATCAGGAAAAGGGAGTGGGAGTAAGGAGGCAGGTAGGAGGCTAGGGGTTACTGCCACCGCATGTCGCCATTGTAGGCACTAAATAATGTCGAGGAGACCGACGTCATGCCTCAAAATATTTATGATTTGCAAGTATTTTAGAGAGAGAAGAGCTACAAAAGAGAAAGGGAGGGGAGATGGAGCTAGGAGCTAGGAGCTAGAGTTATCTGATTTTGGGATACACGAAGCGTGCATAAACGTGAACACGTCGCCATCAACACACACACACACACAAACTACACTCATGTGTATTTCTTTTTTTTTTGGTGGCGGCGCCAGACGAAAGTGTTTGGTAGATAAATGGCAAGGGAGAAGGAGAGTGTGTAAGGTAGAGGGGGAAACCCAAAGGGAGAGTGAACGAGAGAGACGGAGAATGGGGTTACATGTCACTTGGCCATAAAAAAAGTTTATGTCTGACATGAGCCAAAAACAATTTGCATATATTTTCAACTGGATAACAACTTAATTTAGACTGAGACAATTGAAAGAGAAAGAGAGACAGAGACAGAGATAGAGATAGAGACAGGGAATGAGCGGGATAGTAGCAGAGACAAATGGATTTCTGGCTGTCATAGCAATTAAATTAAATTTACAACAACTCTTTGATAAACTTATTTAAAATGAAAATTTATTTTTCATTCACGTGATTTAAATTAAGTTATTTCCATTGTTTGACGCTTTATTAGTTTTTCACGCGAAAAAGGAAAAACTGCGCTTTTCCTAGCATTTCTTTGTGGATTTTTTCCCAGCTTCAGCACCTTTTGCTGGCAGCCTGATCAGCGGGGGGTCTACATGGCATTGCATTGAAATTGCTTTTCCAACACTTTCATTTTTTTCTCTCTCTCTCTCTCTTTCTCTCCTACTATTTTTTCTGCTAGCCTTTTGCCTTTTACCTTTGTAAAAAAAAGTAGTTAGGAGAGCGGAGAGGGAAGAGGAGAAGGAGCAGGGAATGAGGGAAGGAGAGACGTAGGATCTTTGGCTGCACCCAAATGCAATTTATTTGCTGTCGCGCGCATTAAACGCGCTGCGCTGACTTTTGACTGACGCCATATTTTCCGCCACATTTGCAGCGCGGCGCGACTTCCGCTGCTTTATGGCCCCCCTTTACGCCCTCCGTCCTCTGGCATACAGTATACGCCGTGTGGCGCATTCATTTTTCAAAACTGTCAGTTGTGCACAATTCTCTCACAATTCTCCCAGCTCTACCCGCTCTCCTCCCTCTCATTCACCCTCTCTCTCTCTGTTCTCTCTTAATCCTGACATTCTCCATTGGATTTTGGAGTATTCATTGTGCGAGTGTCGCACTTTATGCTTAGCCATCGAAGTGTGGAGTTAATGGCCAGAGCTGTAGCTCTTAACATGGCTTTCACTGCTTGAGAGCCTTAATTACACAGAGGGGGAACAAGGGGCTGAATGGAGCTGCATGGGTGGGAGGAGGGGCTGTGGTAGATTGGAATTATGCAGCATTTTTCATTAAAGTGGCAAACGGCAAAAGCGGAAGTGGATGGGCGACGGAAGTGAAGCGGATTTTGCCACAGCAAAAGACGGCAACGGCAACGGCGACATCGACAAAACCTTTGTGTGTGGATGGATTTGTGTGGCTGACAGGTTTACAGCTCCTTTCAGCGCCCCCGCCCCAACCCTCTTTACTAGCCAAGGTATAGACTTCTTTAGCTGCTGCTCTTAAACAAGGCATAACATGTTCTCTAGGATTTCGTGTTCGTTTTCGTGTTCAGAGTCAACTTGAAATTAGCATAATCAACATGAAAAGGCAGTACACACACATACACACACACATAGAGTTATAGACATGGCCAGAACAGGATACACAGGACTAAGCAACTCACTCAAGTCCTTTTGCGAATGTGCCTTAGGGCTCATTCCCCCTCTCTTGCTCTCAGCTGTGGTCGAGCTGCTTTCTGGAGCTCCTTTAATTACACAGCGTTGCACAAATGATGAGCTGGCAAATTCTTGTGCAGTGGGCGTGTCCTTTTCAGTCAAATGGGCGGTCGGGCGAGTCGGAGGAAATGACTAAAAGATTGCAAAAAGGGCCCGTAGCCAAGCAGACTAGACGAGAACAAGCCCAGAAAAAGAAACAGTAATAGAGAGAGAGAGAGAGAATTGGAGGGAGAGAGAGATAGAGACAAAGCGATTAGTAATCGTATTTTATGGAGTGCAGAAAAAGCTGCATACTCGGGTATGGACAAAATCCAGGGGCTCAAATTGAGATAAACTTGATATAAAGTGGATGAAAATGAATCGCATAATAAAAACGATGTGATGAATTAGGATAATATATACGAATATACTCCACAATAAATAAGAATATATATATTCGTTCCGACATTCGTTTGGCCCAAAAGTGCAAAGTTTAAGTTAAACATAAGCAAACTGAAGCATTTTAAGAGTTTTCCCCATTGTTCCTGCGGCACAATTGAATGAACAATAGAACCTTCAATTATGAACAACAACAACAATAAGGAGAGCAACAACAATGGGGACCAGGACAAAGGGGAATGTGAGTCACAGAAGGTGAAGGTTAAGAGCAGCCTACAAATGTCAACAAAGATTGATTTCATTGCAGACCAACACTTTTCCAACCATTTCCCCCACTGCTCCTCCTACCCTATCCTACTCCCTCCCCTACCTCCTGTGCGTAGGTGGCAAGGGATCAGAACTCCTAAATGTATTTGGCTTCGTATTGAAAGCAAACGAAATTAATTTCATGCCTCGCAGATCTCAAATTGAAAATAATTGTTGTTTGAAGCAGAGCAGAAAGAAAAGTGTTTGAGGAAAATTCAACAAGATAGAAAATCCAACCGCAAAAAAGAAGAAAAAAACTGTCACAAAAGGTGTGAATATGAAACATAATAAAGTTTATTGTGTGTCAAGCGAAAGCGGAAAGAAACGAAAGAAAAGCGACTAAAAAGCAAAGAAAGAAAAACATTTCTGTATAAAAAAGAAAATTCCATATGTGTGTAACGGTAAAACAAAGTTAAATCTGCTCAAAAGCTGATTACGTTCAAGTAGTGCCACCACCTGAAGTCAAAATACTTGAGAGTTAAGTGTAACAGTAACGAAACGAGAGCATAAGGCAAACCGACGCTAGATGGCGCCACTTTAGCCTGACAGCTCAGCAGACAAAGCATAACATAAGCTTATAAGTTTGTGGCACAGCAGGAAAAACTATAAGAAAACACAACAAATAAGTTTAGTAGCTTTAACTTGAACTTTAAAGTGAACTATAAATACAAGTGTTTAAGCAACAAATGGAGACTTTAAGTCAATAAGACAACACTTGTCGACTTTCTTAACAATTAATTACTGAGCTGACCACGACAAAGTTTTGCCCAAATATTTGATTGGCCAATTGTCGTGTCTTTGAGTAGTGTTGCAATTAAATTTTGTGGTTTTACCACTTAAGGAACAATTTGATTGAGCTGTTGCATGACTGAGTGGGTGTGGCTCACTCTCTATATGTGACTGAAAAGTGCACTTCAAAGTGCAAGTTTGATACTTTTAATTGTGGCTGTAGTTTCCTTTGGGCCTTGCACCGAAAGTAACTTGCAACTCATCAAAGATTCAAGTGTGTGTGTGTGTGTAGTTGTACGTGTGTATGTATGTCCCTCTCTGTCTGTGTGAGTATAGTCGCCAAACAAGAAGTCGAGGAGTCGCAAGCACAAAGACCACAAACTGAAGACAACTACACTGGAGAGAGAAACCGAGTCCTACTGGGTGTTGTATGGACTGTGCTTCAGCTCTTTCCACTCTCGGCTTCTGCTGCATTGATAATGTAAATACATGTGCGAAACGAAGCACCTGAGATATCAGACGTAGCAATTGACTCAACTGAAAGGGAGTTTTGCACGCTTGCACAACAAATAAAAATGATACAAATAGATCAGCCCTCGGAAGGAAATGGGTGAGGAGTGGGGGTGTGAGGTGGTGTTAGGGGGTGTAAGGGGGTATGTCGTGGGTGTTGTGGGGTTGTTATCCATTATGCGTTGTGGTATTGATCCAAAATTGAATGTAAATGGCGGCCAAGCGCTGCAAAGCGCAGCTCAAATGAATCAAATGAATCAAAATGAACCAAATGTGGCCTGATACACGTGGGAAATTCACAGTCTGGCAATAGACGTACTTGAAATTGGTAAGAGTAGAAGTTTTGCTATTGGTATTGGCATTGGAAAACTTGGCAACAAGCAGCGGGAGACAAGGAGAGAGGGGGAAGTGGAAGGGGAGGAGAGTGTGGGTGAGACAAGCACTTATATGACTCTGTCTACAGACTTCTGCTAAATCATTCAGCGGCCATTAAACTGGCTAGAAGTAAACTGGCCAACTGTTAACTGGCTATGGGTATTGGCCAAGTCTTGTGGGTGGCTGCTCAGCATAGCGCTGCGCTGCTTTGGCTAAGCGCACTTGGCCAAGTGTCATTGACTTTAGCATTTTCCCAGACTGTCTGCTCGTAATTCCTGCAGATAACTATGAAAGGCCATTACATCTTATCTCGGCCAATTGCTTATGGTCAGCTGAAACAGAGAGCCCTTTTGGCCAACTGGCCAGTTGGCCTTCTGGGGAATTTATGCAGAGGCCACGTTTGAAAGCCAAACATGCGAATAATTTAAATCAGCTGCTGGCAACACCTGTGGAAATACCTGGCTATCAACACTACACCGGGTGAGGCTTCCGGGACGGGCGGGTCAAAAGGGGATCGGAAGGGAATATAAACGCCTCCCCTCCTCCTGGCCAATGGAATTTCAAGTATTCTCTTAAAGCAACTAACGAATTCGGGTTGAAACTTTGGTCTATTCAAAAATAACTTCCTCACCGGAGTCGGAGTTTATCAGCTGTACTATTTTGCCTGCTTTATGTCCTTTGTGCTCTTTCCCTCCCTGCTTTTCCTGTTTTCCTCTTTTCCTCCTTCGTTTTCCTTCGACATCCCTTTTATGACTTCATATTGTTTGTGGCGTCGCCTCACATAGATTTTACGACCATGATGGGGCATTACATTTTACAACTTATCAAAGGGACCTCGCAACTCAACTCCGCCTCTGCTCCCTTCTCTCCTCCTGTGTCCTGCCCCGTCTCCTCACTGCCCACGAAAGCCATTCAAATGTTGGTTAACTGTAAATTGGCTGTGGGCTCCATGTGCGACATGCGTTAATTGAATTTCACGTCAAACAAAAGACTTCGAGGCTCAAATGTGGTTTGTCACACATACTATGAAAAGCGTCGGAAAATCTTTTCTCTCCCCCAAAGATACACGACGTCACATTTCGCTTAATATGACTCTGGGCTCCGATAACGATACGTGTAATGAAATTGCCTTGATTAAAGACATTGCCACATGAAACACTTCATTTTGTTTCTCCCACGAGTGATGGTAATAAAGTTTTCAAAATCTTTTCCGATAATTTTCAAATTTCAAATTTACGTAACATGATGGAAACTGTACCGATTCACGTGGCAGTCTACTTTGGTTATTTATTACATAAGAGTTAACTATTTCAAGGTATAATTTGGTATTGGTTTATATAAAATTTAGTTTTTTAAACATTATCTTGGTGTTAAAGAACATTTCGTTTTTGAAGTTAAGGAAGTTTGAAGCAAGTCAGAATTCATTGGAAAATAATGACTGCAGTCAATTGGTTTGAATTGGTTGCAACTTACAAGGGTAGAAACCTACCCTTTATCCTCTGCCCTTTCCCCCATTCCGCTCCTTTCCTACACCCCCACTTGCCCACGTGTGTAAATTGTTTCAGACAGAGCGCGGAGAAGAGAGGAAAATCGAGTTATGTAAGCAATTTTGATTGGACACCTAAATTATGTATGTATGCGTGTGTGTGTGTGTGTGCCTCATTATGAGTGTTCAAGTGTGTGTGCGCGTGTGGGTGTGTGTGTGTGTTGGTTGGTTGTGTTATTAAATTCAATTGTTATTTTGCAATCAAAGCCAATTAAAATCGTCATCAATCTGGTTATGGTAAATGAATTTTTGTGTCTGTTATTGATCTCTATAATAAACCGACACACTCCCAAACACACACAGATACTCTTACACACACACACACACACATACTCTGGCAGACAGGCAACAAAACCGCAAGTAAAACAAATGCATTTTGCCAGGATTAACAATCACAAATCCGAACTGAAAATTGATTTAAATTAAAATTTAAATCGAAATCGATTAATTGGATGAATACAGTCTTTAATTGCAATACGAAAATTGTTGGCCAATATATCTATAGCGTATGAAATAGCCAAAGTTTAAGCTGTTTACTGTCAACGGATTGAAATCTCTGTGGCTCAACCACAAATTCAAATTGAAATGGAAATGAAAATTGAAATTGAAATTGAAACTGCATTAAATGCTCATGTTTTTCATGTCGTTGTTGTTGTTGTTGTTGTTGTTGTTGTTGTTGTTGCAGTCAATTATTGCTGCTGTTGTTGCACATTTGCTGTGAATGTGGCTCTGGCGGTGGCTGTGCCACATGTGCAACTTAAATTGGCTCTGGCTTCGGCTTCGGCTTTGGCTTTGGCTTTGGTTGCAAATTAACAATTTCATTTGATAAATCAAAGGGTCAGTGCGACAAGGCAGGAAAACAAACAACAACAACAACAACAACAGCAGCAGCCATTCAAAATAGACTTGCATTCACAATCGTTCAGTTTCAGATGCATGCAACATTGCACACACATTGTGGGTGCGTGTGTGTGTGTGTGTGTGTGTGTATTGTGTATTTGAGTATATATTGAACATGACATGAACACATCGAACACCCACGCATCGAGGAGCATTCATTATGCATTGTTGCTTTCACACACACACACATACACACACACACACACACACACACACACACACACACACACACACACACACACACACACACACACACACACACACATGCATATATTTGCATAATTCTGTCTGTCACTGGCATTGGTTTTCTGGCTACAATTGCAATCGAATTTCCCCCACTCCCTCCTCCCTTCGCCCTTCCATTGCCCCTGCTCCTCATTTTCATAAATTGAAGCATTTTACTTTGTGTTCAATATGTTTAACAAGCAAAATTTTACATTACTCTGCAAATTTGTCATGGGATGTACCCAATTACAGTTCAGTTTTATGCATCAGCTCAAAATAATTTGCATGGAAATCAAACTGAAGGTGTGCAAAATGCTAAGCATCAATCAAAGACCTAAACACCATTAGTTGAAGTTATTAAGAAAGAGTTTCGGCGGGAGTCGAATTATCTAAGTTTTTACAAAGAAACCTCAGAGGAAACTTTAGATGAAGCATTAAAAATGAAAGTGAAAAATCAGTTTGAGTTTAAGGTATGAAAAACAACAAAAATTTTAAAATTTCTCAATTTATAAAACTGTATTAAATTTAACATTGAATTTTATGAATTTACAATAAGTAAACTACAGAAATAAATTGAAATATTTGAAGAGATGGCATTTTAACAATGACAAATAGAAATGATTGATGGAAGTGCTAGTAACGGTATACAGTTTAGTTCAGTGAACGGTATGAAAGAGAGAGAGAGAGAGAGAGAGTAAGAGAGGGAGAGAGGGAGTGGTATAGGGATAGATAGAGGGAGATGAAGACTTTGAGTGTTATGTAGTTGAGTTTAAAATTGTGTTCATTCCTGTTTGTTTTCACACCCGATGCACTCTTGACACAAGCAAATATCAGAAAGCTTCCAGGGTCAGGGCTGGAGAGTGCCAGTGAAATATCAAAGGCAAACCGATTTCTGACTACAAAATTCAAAATCATATCTCGAAAACGAGCAAATATTGGCACTGCAAAGGCTAAATCCATAGTCAAAACCAAATACGGACAGACAGAAAGACAGACAGACAGACAGACTGCAGATGAATTCAGGTTTTTAATTAAAAGGCTTTGTGCAACAATTTTGTTAAATCATGCACGTTTCACCTGTGTCGAGAAGAGGGGAAGGGGTCGGTAGGCAGGTGGGTGGGTGGACTCTTTGGGGGGGGTGCTGGCAAATAAATATTTCAAATTTAAAATGGATCAATAAGCGAGAGTTAAAGTTGTTTACATGAGGCAAATACGAGAAAAAGCTGAGTCATTTGTTTTATGAGGAATTTTACTGTTAATATCCATCAGTTTCACTCTATCACTGTCTCTGTGTGGGTGTACATGTGTGTGTGTGGGTGTACATGTGTGGGTGTGTGTGTGGGTGTACACTTCATTTATTTTATGCGTTGTATCCCTTAAATGTTCATGTACTTGGTTAGTCACTCTGCTCCTTCTCTGCACCCCTTTCTCCCTTTCCCTCTTCTTCTTTTCCTCCTCCTCCTCCTCCTCCCCTTCGTTCCGCTGCATAAAATTTATTTCGTTTTTATTATCATTTCATGCATGTGCCACGCCCTACGCCCACTCATATGCAGCACCACGAAACGAAACAAAATTCCGAGAAACGCTTGCAATTGACCTCCGCCCTCTGTGCTCTGTCCTCTGCCCTCTACGCCCACTACACCCCCTCTATGCCCCCTATGCCCTATCGATTGCTGCTGCTGTTTCGCGTCTCAGCCAAGAGTCTATAAAATGTTTTTCCAAAGGACAGCGAAGCGAAACAAAATAAACCAAAAGCAAAAACAAGGTGGCAACAAAAAAGAAAAGGAATAAAAATAAAAAATAAAAAATAGTTTCAAGCTCTTGTAAAAATATGTAAACTTGCAACACACGAAGACTATCAAGTATTGTTGTTGCAAGCAGAAGGAAAGACGGGCTGTAGGGGTAGGTGGGGCTACTGGGGCAGGTAGGGACTTCAACGTATTGTTTGGGGGCTGTCTAGTTTAGTTGTTGGCGTAATTTTTTCACATTCTTCGCTTTTCTTTATGTTTTGCGCTCAAATAATGTCATTTCGTAAATTGCTTCACCCCCAGACACCCAAACACACACACACACACACACACACACACACACTGAGGTAGACAGACAGACAGTTTACCCCCCTGTTGTGCACACATACACATAAACAGAGAACAATTTGAGCTACCCTCGCTAGCATATTTTTTAGGGCTTCCTTTACTTTGTCCGCTTTTAGTGCTGTGTTTCAATGTTGGAATGTTGTCGATTTTGCCGTTAACAATTGGCCTTTTTAGACCCACTGTCCCATTGTCCCCTTGTCCCACTGTACTGTTGTCCCACTGTACCGTTGTCCTTTTGTTTTGGTTTGTCTGGCGCTTTGCCCAGCTTCTGGTCGTGTCCTTTTGCTCCCCATCGAAACTTTGCCTTTGTTTGGCGCGAAAATCAATTAACGCGCTCAATGAGCTTCAAAAAAGTTTGGCAGCAAGCACCACCCCCGCACATGGCCATATACACCCCTCAACACAAAATACAAAGCCAATTTACAGTTAACCAAAATGTAAATGGCGTCAAGGGAGTCGCTTGAGTCCTGAACCAGTTCCCATTCCCGTTCCCGTTCCCGTTCCAGTTCCTGTTCATGTCGCTGTCAATGTGGTTGCCAGCCACAAACTGAACAGAAACTGAAACTGAAACTGAGGCTGATGCTGACATGGAAAGTGGGTGGGAAATGGGGGAGGAGGGGCGTGGCGTGGAGCGGAGAGTGGCAAGTGGAGCTGCGGAAGTGTCAACTGTTTTGATAAGCTGTAAAATTTAATGTGCTGCAATGTCATAAAAATCTGTGGCACGGCCGCAAGCAGAGCACAGGACGCACACAGTAAAGCACATGAAGACATTAAGGGAAATGGGAAAAGTTTTCCACATCCATACATTTATATCTGACTGTATCTGTGTGAGTGTGTGTGTGAGAGTGGCATAAAGGTTAGTTAAGCAGATGAATCGACATTTGATTTAAACGAACTTCAGCTGGGGCAGCGACAGCGGCAGAGACAGCAGCAGAGACAGCGGCAGAGACAGCAGCAGAGACAGCGGCAGAGACAGCGGCGGCAGCTGCAGCATTTTCCACGTGCTACGCAATTCCATATTCAATTTGTGATCAATATTGAAAGAGGGATAAGAAAGGTAAGTGAACTCGCCTCTAAAACACCCTTTACTTAGGCTGAAACCAACATGGAAGTAGCTGCGATGAACTTATGTATCATTATATACTTAAAATCTGAGTCACAGATAAATCCCCAGACAAACTTTAGTGTCTCTATCCTTTATAGACTCTGAGTTGCAGTAAATCTAAATAATAAAAGTGGCATAATATACTAGAAAACTCCCACATAAATATCTGATTATCTTCTCTGCCTACCTTATATACCCTTCACACCCATTTAGGTACAGGGTCTAAGTACACAATAACAACAGAACATTTATACATAATATTCCGCACTTTTTATTGTTACTTTGTGGCGTCGCTAAAGCGATTTGCCAAAGAGATTGAGCACTGCGATCCTTTCTTAACGTTTTCCTGTCTCTTTGCACCCCCTACCCCCGCCCTTAACCCTAGCTACACCCCAGTGCGCCCTTTGTGGCTTGTTGATTTCTCAGGTGGTCGCTTTCGCACATGTATTTACATTCTGAATGCGACTGAATCATCTTTGAGTACTCGCAAGTACTTTTCTCCTCCTTTCTCTTTCACTCTTCTTCTCACACTGTCTCTCTCTCTCTCTCTCTCTCTCTCTCTCTCTCTCTCTCTCTCTAATTCCCTTAACTCTACTTCAGTTTTATTGACAAACGTTTCACTTAGTTATGTGGCAAGTTGCAAGTTGCAAGTTGTTTGTGTTCGCATGAACAAACATTGGTTGCATCTTTGATAAGTCAAACGACTTGTTCAACAATTAAAAGTACTCAAGTGTTCGAGTAGAAGGAGAGGAGGTGGTCTCAGTAGGAGAAGGGGTGGTTTTAGGAGGGGTTGGGGATACTTCAGTGCAAACTTTAATTGCAATTGTCCAGCTCAAAGTGAGCACAATTGAACCAATCAAACGAGTTGCAAACTTTGACAATTGTTTTTGATTTCATAGGCCAAGTGTTTGTCTGGTTCGAAAGGGGCGGCCAGAGTGGCAGTAGGGGCTTGTCTTGGCCCACTCACTTTTCAAAGTTGCGTGTGGTCTGTTCGGGACAGGACAACTAACAACGGACAACGGACATTGGACTGACAGTTATTGAACCTCTGTCGAACTATAGGAAAAACTTTGAACATTTATCTTCGCTTTTCTTCACCCCAAAAATATCCATTTAATTTTCAGTGGTTTTTCCCCAAAAATTTCTGTTCCCAGCTCAACATTTCCACTACAGCTGTCATGTGTTGAGTGCGTGTGTGTGTGGGTGTGTGCGAGTGTGTGTGTGGTTTTTCCACATTCTGTTTATAATTGTTTACGATTTGTGTTTTTTGAGCCATGAAATTAATTCCATTGCTTGTTTTCAAACAGTTTTAAAGCCCACTCACTTACGACTTTAAACTTGGCCAACAAAAAGTTTTCATTAAGTACCAAGTGCCCCTTGGCCTCTTGACCTTTGTCAGAGTCTGACAATATGGGTATTCCCGCTTCATTAAAGTACAGCATGCTCTCATTATTGTTAGAGCAAACTATTCAACACTTATTGAAGTCGGAAAACTTGGAAAATTGTTTGCATGAAATAGTCTAAAGTTGCATGCAACAATTTTCCATTAATTTTGCTCCCTTTAAGTTGAATTTTCCATTCGTACACTTTTCGTTTCCGTATAAAACTATCGAATTATTGAGTATTAAAGCCGCTAACGTCGGGATATTTGTTTAAATTGGAAGAGGAAGAAGAGGAATTGCTTTCCATTCGGGAGTGTAGTATTTTTTAGAACTTACCTATGTGCCAAATAAAAAGCTTGGTCAAGTGTGGAATTGTAGCTGGAAATCAGAGTACTCGTAAATAAGTGAATGAAATCAACGATGCGTGAGTTTTCGCCGCATTCCTGATGAATTTCCCCCGACGTATCCCTACTTCGGGGGTGTTCAGGTCGTGTATCCATGGCAACTTGATGGCGTGTAGTGTCTGTGCGTGAAACTGGCATCCAGCCACTTGCATAGAAGTGCGTAGAGCCGTGGATTGTTCGCATGCATGAATGATTCTTGACTCTCGACTCAGTTCTCAATTCTCAGTTCTCATTTCTCTGTTCTCTGTTCACTGTTCTCGGCTTTCTCTGTGTGCTCTGTGCTCTGCTCTCGATATGCCAATTGCAAATTGCTAAAGTGTCTGTTGACCAGGGTTGTCAGGGTAACATTAACAGGCTATATACCAGCCTGATACCAATACCAATTCCATTTCCAATGCCAATTGCCGTTTGCCGTTTGCCGTTTGCCAATTGCCAATCAGCAGCAGGCACCGCTTGTTAACGTGAATCTGAGTGGAAATCCAGTATCCTGTATCTAGTATCCTTTATCCTTTATCCAGTTTTAGTCGAGTTATCATTGACTTTTAAGCGACTGTCCTGCAACTGAACATGGATTAAAAATTCTGTCAGTAGAGTGTCTGCCAAATTTGTTGGATTTCAGAGGAAAGTGCAACTTAAACTGCAGTTGAATTCGGCCAAATTAGCTTAAAAGGCAGCGCTTAAAAAAGGAACAAAAAAAAAGTATAAAATACTGTACCAAAAACAGAAAAAATTGCTGGCAAATTAATTTCAATGCAATTTTCCTGCATTTTTTGTATTTTTGTGTCTTTTTTTGGAGTCAGGAAAAAGTTTTGCAACTTGGCTTCATGGCAAAGGCTGCAGAGAGGAAATTCCGTTTGACAGTGAATAAAATTGCGCGCTTTGCGTCTGGAAAATGAAATTCATTTGGCGCCCAACGTACGCCATTTTGGCGCCCATACACATACATATATGCTGAGCAGCGAGAGATAGAGAACCAGAGAGAGAGAGAGAGAGAGATAGCAGAAGTAGCAGCAGCAAGTGGAAATGGAAAAGCACTGGCAAGAAGAAGAAGCAGCATACGACAGGCAATGGGAAAGTTTTGACTCGTTTTTTGTGCCCTTTTCGAAAGTTTCAAGTTTATTAGCGTGCCGAGTAGTGTTGTACAGAGTTGTAACAGTGTTGGCGAGTGAGCATGCACACAAAATCAAAATAATAATAAAAAAAACAGGAGGAAAATGTAGGGGCAATTTCCCAGCTAGCATTTGACACCAGTAAAAGCGTTTGCCCAGAAAGCCAAAGGTGAAAGCAAACGAAAAATGCATTTAAAGTTCCACAAAAGCAAAAGGTTCTTCCTCTCTCTCCTCTCTCCCCTTTTGCTATGCCTTAACCAACTTAATACCCAGCCCTGGTCACGGAAATAGCTTTTTTTCCTTCTTTGCTTTAATGGTAGCACACGCCACAAAGTGGCTTAGAAAGTGAAATCCATTTTCCATTTCCCCCACAAAGTGAATGAAACCGATTTAATTTTCGTTCTCCTTTGACTTTTATTCTACTCCTCTGTCCCATTCTCTGCTTCTCCTGCTCTATCTCTGTCTCCTTCTTTGTTCTGTGAATTGTGCAGTTACTATTAGATTAGAGTGTTGCCTTTCATAACTGAAAACGTAACTGAAATTGGCTCTAATCACATTATTTACCAGCTAGCCTAATCAAAGGCACTTCAAACGCCACAGAAATTGGCTAAAAAGCAGCCGACAAGGAAATTGATAGATGTTTTCCGGGTACTTCAAGTTGTCTAAGTTTATAATAAATTAACCAGACTCATTCTCCTTTTGGTTGGCAATAACTAATGGCTACTGAACTTTATGGAATCACTAATTGTCAGACGAGAAGTCAGCCTCGATGTGATTATGCTAATACATCAGGGCTCATCTTCAGCTAGACTCAGACTCAGACTCAGACTCTATCGGAGAGCCAAGTTTGAGAAACGGTTGTGCAGTACTTTGCCACTTTGCCACATGCATCTCTGTCATGACTCGTTGCAGTAGCAGCTGCTCTAACTGCTCTCGAGTGGCAGCCAAGCGGATGAGCCAACGATTCCCGGTTCCTGCATCCTCTTTCCTTTCTTCTAACTCTCTCGGCTCCCGGCTTACGACTCAGGGCTTTGGCAAATGTTGCGGAAAATATGGAGTCAGTCAAAAGTCAGAGGAACGACAGCAAATAAATTGCATTCCAGGTAAAATGCTCCACAATGGTAGGAGAATTCTCTCGACAGCTCAGCTAAGCTATGGACCAACCGCCAAAGGGCAGTTGTCAAATAATTGGTCAACCCTTCTTTCCTTCCCCTCCTCCTCCTCTTTTTTATCTTTCATCCTTTTTTTCTTTCTTTAGAGCGTCATCAACGAAATTACATTTTCAATTCGAACAAAGAGATGGATTTATAACTATCCATGAAGACTTGGCTTTCCCCAAAGCAGCTTACGCAATATTTCTTGCTCTCCCCATTTCTCCTTCCCTCTCTCTCCTTCTCTCTATTTGCATCTTATTCTTTCCTTTTCTCTCTTCGGGTACTAGTCGCAACTCGAATGTATCCTAAATTAAGTTGTTATCCAGTTGAAAATATGCAAATTGTTTTTGGCTCATGTCAGACATAAACTTTTTTTATGGCCAAGTGACATGTAACCCCATTCTCCGTCTCTCTCGTTCACTCTCCCTTTGGGTTTCCCCCTCTCCCTTACACACTCTCCTTCTCCCTTGCCATTTATCTACCAAACACTTTCGTCTGGCGCCGCCACCAAAAAAAAAAAAATACACATGAGTGTAGTTTGTGTGTGTGTGTATTTGTGTGTGTGTGTTGATGGCGACGTGTTCACGTTTATGCACGCTTCGTGTATCCCAAAATCAGATAACTCTAGCTCCTAGCTCCTACCTCCATCTCCCCTCCCTCTCTCTTTTGTAGCTCTTCTCTCTCTAAAATAATTGCAAATCATAAATATTTTGAGGCATGACGTCGGTCTCCTCGACATTATTTAGTGCCTACAATGGCGACATGCGGAGGCAGTAACTCCTAACCTCCTACCTGCCTCCTAGCTCCCACTCCCTTTCCTGATCCATCTCTAGCCCTGTCTCCCTCGCTCTCACTGCACTTGGCTCCCGTCGATTTGGTCGAGTGCAAGTAAGAGTTAATTAAGACATTTGAGTCGCCACTTTCCTCCTCCCCTTTCCCTCCCTCTCCTCATATTTCCACTGCAGTTCGTCGCGTGTTTTGCTTTCAACGCTGCGGCCATTTTGCCTGCCTCATGTTTTTCTTGTTGTTGTTTTTGTTGTTGTTATTGCACTACATTTAGAGAGTGTTTATTCTCATATTCGTGTTCCAGTTACACTCTCCCTCTCCCCCTTTCCCCTCTTCCTAATTCTAATTGAGCGTGCGGAGGTCGCTTCTAATTATCGCATGAGAGAAACGAAGCGAGCAGAACTTAACGGTTTTCCATTTCGTGCCTTTGACGCCATTGTTGCCACTGAATTTACAGTTATTTAGCTCTCCTTGTTGTTTCTCTTCTCCATGTTTTTGTTGTTGTTGTCCGCACTGTTGTTGGCGACAATTGGGAAAAAGGGTTTCAGCTTTAGCTTCAGCCAAAACATAAATTAAGTTGTTTTCGGATCAAGAATACAACAGTTTAAAGTTGAGGGAGTTGCCAGACTGTGCAAAGGTGGCACTATTTACTCCTTCCTTTGGGGGAAACTTTCCCGAACAACCCGTGTGCAACCTGCCTATCCATCTATACCTTCACCCATCCAACCATCCATCCAAACGCGAATCAACTTCATTACGGAGTCCAGACCGTATGTGTGTACGGTTGTGTGTGTGTGCAAAAGTGTGTGTGTGCAAATTTCCTGTTCTGCTTTTTACGGCGGCACGTAATCAAATTAAGCAATTACAGCTCAGACCTTCCCCGGTCCCTTCCCTGTTCGGGAACCACATCCACATCCCCTTGAATTTGGGGTAACTCTGGGAACTTCGTGTTACTTCAAGGGAAATTCAACAGTTCATCGGAAAATGGGCACAGACGAAAGCGAATTTCCACCCAACAACCATAACGGTAAACGTTCTTTGCTTCCTTTTCTTGAAGTTACTTTCATTTACTCCTTTGGTCCAATCTTTTCCTCTTTCCAAACATGCTTATCTAAGAACTTCCTCTATATCTTTCCATCTTTAGATATTATTATGATAATCGCTTGGTTTACGACCAATTAATCAACTGTACATCAGATGCAGACCCAGAGGAAGATCCTTAACATGTTTGACTAGACTTATGTGTATTCACAACCCGTGACCTAAGACCGCGCCCCTTTTCAGGACTTCCTTAACCTCCTTCCCTCCCCTTCGACATAAACAAAAATTGAGAACATAACTCAGAGCTGCTTTGGATTGGGATACAGCTGTAACCGATATGTTTATGGGTCGCTTGGGTTCCTCGAACTCGCTGAAACCATGTCGCCAATTAACAATATTGAAATTGGGCGTAGAAGGAAGGAGAAAGGAGGATAGAGAATACACCCCTTTTGGCCAAAAACCTAAGGTAATCCTCCCTCCGAGTGGGTCAGCGGGAAAGTGTTTACTTCTTGGCTGTTGGCTCTTGGCTCTTGGCGCTAATCGCTTAGCTCATAAAACCCTAAAAGCGCTCCTAATTATAACTGACCACGCAGCAGTGCAACTCTGTTGCGTTTTCCTTCTTCGCTCTGTTTTCATTTCTGTTTCTGTTTCCATTTCCATTTTCATTTGTATTGAGTGAAAGCCCCAACGAGCGAATGGTTGAATGGGGAAAACTTCTGAATGGGAAAAACAGTCGAGTGAAGAGTGACTTTGACGTGGATAAGGCAGACACTATTGAAGATTCCCCCACTGACCTAATGAGCCATTTAGCCAATTGAGGTTAATGTCTACTGGCCAAAAGCAGAGGGAAAGGGGGGAGAATACGCCTTTCAGCTGCGACTCACGACTCATTGATGAATTTTTCAAAGGTTTCATGCGAACTCAGCTCAGACTCTTTGGAAAACATATGAAGTCTCTTACTGAGTGGGAAAATAGGAAAATATAGGAAACTTAAGGACGAGTTTCTTCTTTTATTTGTGGGCTTTAGCTCTTCATTTTCCTATTTTCATATCTTCCATATTTATGGGGAAACATTTTGGTCACGTTCACGGGACGTGAGCATTTTTGGGCAACTTTGCGACGCGTCATGAAGTTGAAGTAAAGAACGTTTTGGGTTTCGGAGAAGGGGAGTGAATAGGAGAGGAGGAACCATTGTCTTAGGTACTCCTTAAGAGCATTCTCCTCCTTCGATCAAGGACTGCATCAATCCTCGCCTGTTTGGTACTAAACTGGTTGTGTTAACTTGAGAATCGTCCCTTTCTCTTGTTCTCTACTCGATTGGAATTACGATATCATTCGAGTCTTGTAAGCTGCCGTGTCCATGCGTGAGCCATTTCGGTTGACCAGGCCAAGTGCAGTCGGAGTTTACACAGCTTAGTCCTTGTCCAACAGGACACAAACAACACAAATGATGTCAAATCTCTCAATTGGTCCTGCGTCTACGGTTTACATCGGTGCAATGAACGGGAATATGGGAAACAGGGGGCGGTAAGGGGTGTGGCATACAGTTCTCTTTGATTTCAATTTGTCAATGGATCCAGTTTTAAACTCTTACACCAAGTGACATCCACAATCCAGCGATACAGCGATATGATGTGGAATCTGAAATTGAAAGCCACTGAAGAGAGCTGTCTGCATCAGAATGTGTCCTTGTGCCACAGTACACACTCCACGTGCCACTTGCAACATGCCAACTACCTAGGCCAAGGGGTTGTTATGGTTTTCAGAGACTTATCTATCTTATCTTTCATTCCAAAATGACAGATTGCTCCCTGGAAACTCGCATATTAATTATGAACTGGTTTCAAGAACTTGAAACAAAATCCGATTTGATTCTGGAAAGTTTTCTACTTCTATTCACATTCTCATGTGGAAAAACAATCTGATGGCAAATGAGTATTGCCTTCTCTTTCATTCCTTAGCTAACTCTTTCATTCTCCTTTTCCCTCTCTGTCGCTTTGGGTTCATTTTCCATTTGTCGGATTATTTTTACCGAGTTATCGCTTTGTTTTCTGTCTGACGAAGCAGCTCAAATTGGCATATTATTGCTGATTCCATTGACTCTATTGGATGCTGAGTGATGTTCCTATCTCATCACTCATCATCACATCAGAGCACAGCACAAAACAGCTACAGTAAGTCCTCTGACAACGGCTGCTTATCAGTAAATTCCTCGCTTTATTGAGTTATGGAAATTTTCATTGAGTCTCTTCTCGACAGGATATCAAGATGAATGTGGATGTCAATGTGGATGGACTCTCTCTGTTTGGACTGCAGGTAAACCGCAGACATATTTTCCAACTCATTTCCTATCAAGCGAGACAGAGATGGGGCTAAAGGCATCGAAAATTCAAATATCACCGCTAAAAAGCGTATCCATGTTGTCATCCCTCCCAGTTTCCTCTTTTGTATCCTTGCTACAGTCTCCCTGTTTGTGCAACAGCCGAGTTCTGTCTATTATCAACAACATAGTCATAGTCATCATGTCTATCATCCCCCATTTCCCCCCATACCCTCGGGAGTCCCCTTTTACGATCGAATGCTAATAAAGTCGTCTGTGTTTTGGAATCGGCGCCAAGTTGCATAATTCAATTACATCCGATGTAGACTCATAAAACTAAATCAAAGGAAAACAAAGCGACACGCTTCATTTACTTTAGTACAACTCCATAGTCGGACATGCTCACAGCATCCCCCTTCCCTCTTATCCCCCTACTACATCTGGGGTAGTGTCTGCTCCTATAGCTTTTCCAATCATAAGAATTTGGCACTACTTCCAGAATTTTTTTAGACACTGTGGAGTAAGGCGCAATAAAAGCACTGAGCCAAGAAGTTCTCCATTTTCCTTTGTCCTCTGTCCTACCCTCCCTTCTGTTCTGTTCCCTCTTCGTCCTCCTCTAAGCAGATCTTTCATATTGCGACGCTGTTTATCCTTTTGGCCCTTTGCCTTCAATTCCGTCTGAGTTTTGATGGCTTCTGCTGTTGGCAAGCAAAGTTTCCCGTCGCTTCCGACCCTCCCCTCTCCACCCATCTCCCAATCTGACGCTTCTTAGTTTGTGGCTCAAAGCATCAAACAATTTACTCGCCTGAGTTTCGTGACTGCGTGTCTGAAGTTAGTTTTTGGCCAAGAGGAATACTCGTAATAACGTAAAAAGTGATTGTCGTGAATGATTGCTCTCCATTTCTCTCAGTGTAGTTCCAACTTGGCCTTGGCCTCAGGCGTCTGTCTAACTTGTTGTCGGCTTTTGACTCAGTGCCAAGCATAAAGTGTTGGCTTATTATTATCTTTCGGACTTCATAACTTCTCCCATAAAAATCTTGATTGTTCCGAATCCATTTGGATCTTAGTTCCTTCCGAGAAGTAATCCCATCACAGCTTGAAATAGTTGACAGTAAAAACTAATTGTGACGCATAAAATGATTTGTAGTTGGCATAAAGTGAAGTGCTTTTAGCCAATTTAAAGGCTGTTGCCCCACGTGTTGCCAATGTGGCAATTTTCCATTTAGCGATGTAATTAACCGCTCGGAAATACGTGAGACAATGAAAAACTGGCAGTTGGCCAAGAAAAAGATGCGCTCCAGAGGAAGAAATCGAATCAGAAATACCAAAACTAAAGACATTTCCACTGAAAGCTCTCCTACCTCCTTTTAGGTTCCCTTTGCTCCATTTTCTGCTGCATTCATGTCATCGGAAAACGGCTGAAAAAGGAAAGCGTAAAAAATGCTTGAAGGAAATGCCCCAAAATGTAGCAGCAAATAGTTGTTGAAGTGGAGGATAAGAGGGGAATTGAGGAAGTGCTTTTGTTGCGGACTGCGGCAAAGGATTGCAGTTTGCAGCAGTATTCAATGGACACATCCTTGGCCACATCCTCGGACACATCCTCGGATACATCTTCGGACACATCATATTTTATATTGTTGCGCATTTCTTGTAGAATATTTGAACTGAGAATCTGCGACAACATCTAAAGAGGCCATCAGACAGCGGCTGACAGCTATTCAACTATAACTTAACCCTCCGATTCTGCCCTCTTCGAGTGTGGACAGACTGCCCCGCCCTCCCGCATCAGGGGCGGGTTGCATGTCGTGTTGGCGCCATAAGATACAGTTTTAGCTGCAGCCTGAGTGCGGATTATTTTCACGTGGTAATTTGTCCGACGACGGCAGGACACAAGTTTTATAGTTCGCAGTTGTTTTTAGGGGGGAGGAGGGAGAGGGGCGTGTCACGTGCCCATTTTGTTTACATGGCGCATTAAGAGGATTTCGTTTCGTTTTATTGCGATTTGATTCTATTTTCTTTCTGTTTGTTGTGGTCCGTGCCACACACACCCAAACACACACACACAGAGGATTGTGGCAGCCAGAGATCGAGTCTCGCATTTACAAACGCATTATTATCCTTGCGCATATCCTTCTTTGGGTTTTTCTCCGATTACTTTTCCTGCTTTTTTCCTTTCCAACCCCTCACCCGTTTCCTCTCTTTGCCCCTTTGGGGGGTTGGCGTGAACTTTGCCACTTTGCTGCAACTGTTTAAGCTTCTGCCATTTGTTGTTGCCTCAAGTTGCCGTTGCTTATTGTTATTGTCCTCCTGTTGAGAGCTTACCACTCACAATTTGTTGCACGTGGGTCGTTCCCTTTCCTAAGGACTTTCTCCTCATGTGACTTGGAGCTGGACTCATTAAAGGCGTGTTGCAGCTTCGTTGATAAGTGGTCGTCTGGTGGCTTAGTGGTTGTTGGCCGCACTCTCTCTTATCAGCAACCCTTTTTGGCCTCCAGACCCGGTCTTATCAGCTGGTTGCCACTGTTTTGACTCTAATCTTTGAACTTCTACCACAAATCATGTCAATGTTGCACGTGTAAATGTCATAAATGAAGTACAAGATTGGAAAAAGGGTTTTCTTTACGGCTGCACAGCGTGAAAATTTCCAATTATTTTTCGAATTTTCCTCGCTATAATTTCCAACTGAACATTACAATGTTTTTTTTCTTTTGTGCCCATTTGATTCTTTGTCCTTAATTAAAAGTCTAAAGTGTCCTGCCTGCTGAGGCCTGTCACAAAATTTGCTAAACTCTTGGAATTTTCTTTTTTTCCGCAGAGTTTTCATTGACAGCGTCGAGGCCTGATGAGACAAACTTTTTGGTAATGAGGCATTCAGCAATGGACAATTTAATTGCGAACTAATCAACCTTTTTTAATTGAATTTCTGGAGATGGCAAAAAGTGCTTACCTCCTACTACTATCCCTCCCCCTCCCCCTCCGACTCTTCCAATGAAATCAAAGAAAGTTATTTCATTAAAAAATTTTAATTGACATTCGTTTCTTCCAGAAAATTAAGCTTTGTGTCGCTCAAATATTTCCCCAAGTCGGTTTTGACCATCTGTCAGCGTTTGCTGGACAGGTCCGTTACCATTTCACTTTTTTTATGGCCCAAATGAATCAAACTGACAGTTTTCTATATATACTTATAAAGAAATACCCAGTATTGCTGTTTATTTCTTCTTTTTTTTAAGAGTTTTTGATGTAATTACTGCGACAAGTTGCCCAATTTGCTTAGTTCGGGGCCAAGTTTCATCGAGTTCATTTCATTTAATTAGTTTGCAGAATGTTGCTCTTTACTCTGCTTCTTACTCCTGCTTCTTATTCTTCCTCTTCTTGCTCTTTACATTGCTGTTGTTGTCGTTGTTGTTGTTGTTTTGGCTGATGTTGCTGTTCTTGGCAGTAAAGCAGGAAATTGCTTCATTTCGACGGCTTTTGAGTGACAAATTGAATTTGTAGCAGCACAACAAATAGGGCTACTTGTCACATACACACACAGAGTCACACACACAGTGTCACACACACATACATATGTGAATTAGGTTAACCCGGCTTTGTCCGTGTCTTTCCAATCGCTTGAATCATAACAATTCTCCCAATAGATTTTCCTAGAAGTTGTGTCAAATCTTGAAATTCTGCAGAAATCGACAGATATAATACTGTAGAAATCTGCTTTTAAGCTTCTATAAACACTTTGTTTATAACTAAATAAGTTTAGGGCATAAATTTAAGTTTTGTTCATTGAATTTTAAGTTAAAACTTGTCACAAAAATGCTTTTGAAGACTTTTCGGCTATCACAGGAGCACAATGTTTACTAAACTGAGTCTGTACTGTAATGTAATGAAATTTCATTAGCTATTTGGTTTATTAAGGCAATATATTAATTAGCTATTGATTTCCCGAGATCTGTTTAACATAATCAAATCAATTAGATCTGTGTGTAAGAGCAATTTCAGTAATAAGCAAATTATGTGATATGTTTATCAGTCGAGTTGTTTCCACAATAAGCAAACAAACAAGTTTCCCTTCCCTCCCTCTCCCTCTCTCTCTCTCTCTCTCTCTCTGTCTCTTGAGTTTCCCTAAAAGAAAGGTAAAAGCAGAGGAACAAAAAGCAGCGCTTTCTCTTCGTCTGGGCCATTTGAAAAAAATGCGCAACAGTTGCATGAAGAGGCAACAACAACAACAACAACAACAAAGGCTACAAACCAGCAAACAATTGTCCTTTCCGCTGTTGCACTCCCCTCACCCATTTGCCCCCCTTGCTCCTTGCCCCACCCTACGTCACAGCCGGCTTTCTTCGAAGAAAACTGCGCATGTGCCCACAGTACCTAACAGAGGCACGAACTCAACTTCGTTGTTTGTGCTTCGGCTTCGCGTTGGCTTCGGCTAAGCACTGTTCGTGGCTTCTCGGCCAAGTCCTGTTCGTCCTGACTGCAGTCGCACTCAGCTTTCCGGTGGAGACAGTCGCTCGTCTGGCAACTGCCGGCAGTACGGTAAACTAAGAACTTGCAACGAAACTCGTAAAGTGACGAAAGTGAACGTCGTTTTGTCCGTCCACAAATTCAGTTCCTGTTTCCATAAACCGAAATCATTAATAAACGTTAAGTGTCGAGTTTTGTTGGAACGTGCTCGACCTCAACAACAACAACAATAACAACAACATCATTATCATTGTCAGCTTTAGCATCATCATTATCATTGTCAACAGCAACTATAACAATAACGTCGGTATTATCCTTAACTCGTTCTGTTTCTGGTCGCGATTGTGGCAACTCGCGCGTGCTGTGGCAAGGACATTCCGTCAACAGCCACAAGCGGGAAAGTGGCAAAAGAGCCCGGTCCTAAGAGCCATGTTGACAGGCTTAAACGGGGCTTTGAGCGCTTAAATTTCAAAGCGCTTTTCTCATTATACCCGCCACTTCTCCCCGGTGTCCCCCGTGCCCCTCGTGCCCCATCCCTTTTCTCGTGTCCCGTTGTGTTGTGAAATGATATATGACACCCAAGCAGAAATAAAAGTGTCTACGAAAAGTGTGAATTCATTCTCAGATGGCAGGCAACCAAAAGGATTAACCTCGCCCCCAAATAAAGCGCTATCTCCCACTCACTCGCACTCTGTCTGAGTGTGCGAGCTCGTGCGTGTGTGTTTGTGTGTGTGCGTGTCTGTGCGTGTAAATTGGCCATAAGGCTGTGGCCAAGAGCTGTGTCGAATTGCCAATGAAAGGATTAAAAGCATAACATTTCATATCAGTTGACAGTTCACAGTCCGCAGCAAGGAGCAAGCCGTAAGGAGTAAGGAGTAAAGCAGGAAAGGAGTAAGGAGCAGAGGAGAAAGGGGAGCAAGCAAGGACGCAGCGCGAAGGACGAAGGACACAGGCCGACTGACAGCTCTTAAGCTGATTTCGTTTTGATAAGTAAGCATTTAATGTGTTTTTCTAAACACTTTTTTCAACACACAACCCGCACACACTCCCACACACACACACACACACCAGTAAATCAAGCCGTGACTAACGATGGACGACAGTCAACACACGACCCACTTCAAAGTGAAACTAAATAAATATTTTCAGATTTGCCCATTTTCTAACACTCAGCTGGACCTCTGAGCAGTCCCTGCACTGCCCGAAAAAGTAGAGCAACTTAAGTTTGTGTTGTTCTATTCGGACTCTTTGAAGTGCCACCCAGTTTCTTGCAGTGTAAGTTATTTGCCAAGTGTCTGACACTAATTGCACTGGGCGGCAAATCAAAAGCTTTTAACGAACACTCAAAAAAACAACAAGTCATGTAATATACTTAACATACCCTCCTTTTTGGCGAGTGCAGGGTATGCTAGTAAGTCGCAGAACCTATTAGGCTTAAACGAAAGTAAATCCATTCAAATCAAAGGCAACAACAACAACGCAAATCACTTGAGTATCCGTAAAAGTTATGCAAATCTTGAGTTTCGCTTGGACAGTTTCTGAACGGTTAGTTCGCTCTACCCTCCTGAGTCTGCCCTCCACTCTCCTTCATCCCACCACCCTGCTACATTGACACATTTCCGCACGCTAGCACTGGGGACACGCCATGGAGAATGTTGATGGAATGTCTAAGTGCTCGGCCAGGACACGCTCGGTCTCATAAATGGGCAAGCATAAAGGACAACAATGGCCGTCCAAAGTGAAACTAAATGTTGCCCCAAAAAGTATGCTACACATTTTTCTTTCGCCTACATTATACCGCTCCTAAGTGCACGCCCCCTGATTATGACCTAAAGTTGAGGAAAATAACTTACAATATATGCATAGATTAGGCACGCTTTTAGCGCTTACTTTCCGGCACGACTTTCGACTCGATGTTTCAATTAGTTACTCCCAATAAAAACTTAAAGGAGTTTTCTTATGACGACCCTACGACACTATGAAAGTATACGGCATTGTCTGGCTTTATGTTGGCTGGAAAATATCATTTTAATAACCAAAATGACAGTCATAATAAATCAATGATTATTGCCCCATTGTCCTCGAGATTACCCAGCATACATTTTACAGCTTTAAAATGGGTCGTTGAGTCTCGGATTGCTCGACATTTTTATGGCACTTGCCAGATAAAAACCATTGACGCAGGAATGTGCGAGTTATTCTCGCTGAGCTGCGATTCTGTCACATTGTCTTGGCCATAACCATAAATATTTTACACACACCCACACACATGGCAAGGGAGTGAGACAGTCGACATGTTTGGACGTGTTTGAGTTATAGAAAAGTATTCATAAACCATAATTGAGACTGTTTCTTCATGTGAAATGATTGCATTTTCAAATCCACACACCTTTTAATGTGCTTTGTTGTATCTATAATCACTTTTCGTTTATGATTTATATGAGGTATTAAGTCTTAAAGCTTTTGGTATTAAAGTTCAATTGAAATTTTCAACAAATTTCACAAATTGTCAATTAGATAGCAACAAATTAAGTGACACAATTGCAGCTCGTAGTGGTTGGTATAGCAAAACCCGATCTCAATTCCACTCCAAAAGGCTTTCTCCCCCTCTCCCTCTGTGTCTCTCTCCCATACTCTCTTTCCCTATGGAAATATTTACAACACATGTGCATTGCACAAACGACAAATCGTCTCTCCATCCCTTGGCTTTATCAACATTACATATGCCCTACCCCTCGGTGCCTCCTCCTCCTCCTCCTCTTCGTCATCAAACTCGGTACCAAAATGAAACAAAATCGCAATAATGGTCTGTACTACCCCATTCCCTCCAATGTCCTCCATTTGTGAAACCCATTCCGATTGCTGGTCCCAAATGTAAATTAATTGCCTGTACAAATTAGCCAACAGAACGAACATTTCGTCCATTAGGCCCAGCACAAAATGCTCATAGAAATACGCTCTATAAAAGTATCTCTGCCTAAAATTTCCCCATACTAATTGCGCCCAGTTGGTTATAATCGTTTGCCTGACTAACGATATATGCATACCAAAGGAGCTTTAGTGCCTGATTAATCCAGTTGAACTGTTTTCCAATAGTTCCTTTAATGAGACGAGTGAGTGGCAAATGATTGGAATTTTTATTGCTTTGACAATTTGTTTAAATGTTCTAGAAAATTATAGAAAATTAAGTAACTTAGAAAATAAATCAAATCAAAAGCTTTTATTAATATTAAAGTAAAAAGCTTTCAAAAGCCTTCCAAAATTGTTAGTTTCTTTGATTTGTATGCAAATTTAAGACTTTTAAGACTTACAAATTCTTTATATCTATTTCCTGTTCTACTAAGTGTATATACCCTTTCGATTGCTCCTAACGGGTATAACAACACAACCTGCTGGTCAGGTAAACAGATGCAAATGTCCCCTCGTTATTTTTAATCAGCTATCAAAATGTAAGGCTGCTATATATTTATTTAGGCCAGAGTGGGCGTGGCAAATAACTTTCACGCTGTACGCCATTTTAGCGAAATTTTATGCAATTCTATTTTTGTTTTTGTTGTTTTTTCTTTCAACGAATTTTGTAAAATATTTACGCGATTTTAATAAAGTCCAGAACTGAATCATTTTCATTGCTGTTGTTGTTGTTGTTGTTGCTTTTGTTGTTTGTTATTTTGTTGTCTGACTTCTGGTCGTTTGTGTTTATTGAAACTGGCAAATAGTTGAAATGTTGTTGCGGACAGACATTACAGTTAATGAGGCAACTGCGGCAACTTTTCGCCCGCGGTGGGGGGGCAACTGCAACTGGATAGGCCATAGGAAAAGAGGGTGTGGCACTGTGCGGCATGGACAACTATTTTGGCAAATGAGCAATGTGCCGAGAGGCAATTCATAGAAGGCATTGGATTCACTTTGGAATATGAAAATCTCGAGTTACTCGAGTAGATTTCGGGAGCAGCTTAATAACCACGGAGATGGCAGCAAACGTGTTTTCCCAGTTTATCATCATCAACAACAAGAACAAGAACAATATATACATATATACAAGCCCCCAACCTCAAACCCTCTTCGTGCACACCCCCTCACTGTTTCCCCCTTGAACAATTTCTCTGCAATTGAAGCAAAAGCAAATGCCTCGCGGCTCTTAGCAACATAGAAGAGCAATTGTAAGAAATCTAGAAATGGGAAATGGGGAAGGAAGGAGAATGGGGAGTGGGGAAAGGGAAAAGGGAAATGCGAAAACGTAGATGGTTGGCAACTCTGTTTGGCATTTAAAGCCGCCTTTTTCGGTGGATTGGGTTGGTATAGACAAGCGCTTAGCAAACAGAGCTGAGGAAGTGGAACACAGAGTGCCCCTGAGGAGGTATATATGGAATCAGGAAGCGGAATGAGGAGCAATTGAAACAACAACGAGGCGGAAATAAAATATTAACTTTGTTCAACTCAAACTCACGATTCAATTAGAAACGAAAGCCATTTTATAATTGAAACGAGCCCTGACACGCCCCCAGGCACACACACACACACATACATCCAAAACTCCCACAACTCGAGTGAGACAAGTAAAAACGAATATAAATAGACAGAATCCCAACAATAATGAACATCAATAAATATTGCCAATATTGAAAAAGGGAGCAAGGAAAAGAGGAGCAGAGGAGAGGAGAGGAGTGTAAGAAAGGCAATATGATAATAGCAATAATGTGTTGTGGAATGGGCAAGAGAAGAAAGATGATTATTCATTAGACTTTGAGTCATAGCAAAGATGATTATTCATTAGACTGGGAGAAACGTGTAATTGAAAAGTTTTTTCTTCCATCATCTTTCCAAGGACAAAGCCCCGTCGTTCAATTTGTCACTCTGTCAACACAGCAGACTGCGTAGGGAGGCGTGGAGGGGGAGGGAGTAGGCGGCGTGGCAGCTGATGCGTGTGACTAAGCAGAAAATTTCAAGCAATGTGTCTCCAATTCAAACAATTTTCTTCAGTTTCCACTTTACCTCTCTTACTCCAACAACTGATTATGATTGAGTTGATGTCTTTAATGTGTTATCGATGACGGGCGATAACTTCTTGAATGCGGCTCGAATCAGACTCCAAGCACTTTCCGTATGCCACGTAGCTCGAAGGCAGGTGGGAAAACAGGTGGGTAAGCAGGTGAAAGAGGGGAAATTTTCCTGTCTGCTGCCTGAATTCCGCTGTCTGCTCTCTGTTCTCTGCTTTCTGACTGTCTGTCTGTCTGTTTGTCTGTTTGCCTGCTGCTCCATTTAAATCAGTTACATTCCTCGCCAAGTAAACAAACATCAACAACCTCATGTGCTTTTACATTCTGTTATTTGTCTTTCGAATTATTAATGAATTCGTTGAATGTGTTGAATGTCCTGAATGTCCTGACTGCGAACTGAACCGTAGAAACCTCCGGCTGCAATTGACGTCCTGATGATCTGGCTCTTAATCAAGTGAACAGAACTTTTCATCTCAGATAAGTTTAATTAAAATCCCAGACACGCATTCCAGGGCTGCACTTTTGCATTGACCGCGCAATCTTAAAACTTTAAATAGTTTTTCCGGGCAGCAGGAAAAACTGTTCATGAAAAGCCAAAACGAAAGAGGCAACAAAGTTGCGGATTTCGATTTTTATTGTGGCCAAAAACGTTGAAAGAATAAACTTGCTTTGGAGGAGAAAGGGGCAAATGGGGAAGAAGGAGTCCAAGGTGAATTTTAGTTTGGTTTCTTGGCAACAGTTTCATATTGAAACCACTTGAACCCATTTCTATTTCCATTTCCATTTCCATACAAACTCTTGACTTTCCACCTGGCAAACTGTTTTTTGTTCTGCTCCTGCTATTTCTACTCCTTTTGGAATACGGTTGGAGTTGTTGCACGCAACCGTGAGAAGGGTGCACCATTGAGATAAGAGATGGGAGAAGGGTGAGGGGAGAAGCCACTTGAACCACAAAATCCACACAAAGCATTTTTGCAAGCCAAAAGTTGTTTCTTGTTTGTCTAGTTTGTTCTGCCAATGCCAGTGCCCACTGTACTGCATTATTCATGGCACAGAAACAGCCAAATATTAGCTGAAATTTATTAAAACATCAGAGGGAACAACTCATGTTGGTAGGATAAAGAGAGAATCCTTTCGTAGCATATAGAGAACTTCGAGTCCTTGAGCTGTTAATCTTTTTTCAACTTTTTAATTACTTTTGCAGTCAGAAAAGTTTTGAGAAATCGAGCAACACATTTGAAAATTGTTTTCAACACAAGAAATAAAGCCACTCAACCACAGCACCACACACTCACCCACACATACACATTTCTGAACCACACACAGTATCACCAACAACAAGTTGTGCATCTGCAAGAGACTCAACTAAATCACTTTCTATTCAACAGGACTCTTTAACGAGCAGACGGCACAAAAAGGCCACCAGGACAAAGAGGACGAGGACAACGAGGACATTGTGGACACTCTGGACAAACAGGACACGTGCTCAACACCAGCGAGTGACCAGCGGGTGAAACGTTGCCAACGTGACGATCCACGCATTCAAACAGAGCCAACCAGTTGGTCAAACCAGTAGCAGACATAGGAGAAGGAGCAATAGGGGAAAGAGGAGTAACAGCAGGAGGAGAGGGAAGAAAGGCCAATAAAAAGCTAACGAAAATGTGGATGGCGTTGGTAGTCGACAGGCGATATCAGCACCACCATCTACTGCACCACCAGCAACAACAGCAACAACAACAGACGCAACCGCAACAAAAACAAAACTGGGAAAGTTGAACTCAGTTCGCCCCTTTTGCCAGAAGCCAGAGGAAGAGGACGGAGAACAGACAGTAGCAGAGACGGGAGGAGAGACTGAAGAAGAGACAGGGAAAGAGTCTGGAGAGAGACGCTGCAGTGAAGGCTAAAAAGTTCCAAATTTGGCAGACAGAACACTCGCAGAACTGTCGCTTTGTGGCCGTATTCGTATCCGCATCCGCATCCGGAACTGGAACTGGAACTGGGAACTGTTGGAGGCAGTTGTCGTAGCTGTTGCTGAATTTCGAATTTGATTTTAACGCTTCTTTGGGATTCAGACGACGATTTCTGTTTGCAAATCACAACTCGCAACCAAATCAGAGTTCTGCCCCAAACGGAAGAGTCTCCACAATACTCATTTCCCCATCTCCATTCTATATTCCTCGGAGAACGAAAACGCTTCAATGATCACACACTGAAATTGAAAGAGGAAAATGGGGAAAGAGGAAAGTGGAAACTGCATCGCACTCAAAGAGCAATAAATTGCGATGAGCGACATCAGATGCTCCAACAAGTTATTAACTCAGAGTCTGAAAACTTCGCTTAATAAACCCGTGGACTCGATTTAAAGAGGACTTTCCCAGTTAGTCATTATGGCTAGTTTAAGGAACATACTTTTACTGCTAGCTTCACTCTTGGCTTGGAAAACGGCTTTGGTTAGCGGATATCTAAACATTTTTATCAGCCATCACGAGGTGATGAAACTCATGGGTGAGTAGCTGGGGAAAACGGAGAAAAGAGAGGGATAGAGTGGAAGGAAAACATATTTCGATTTGAAAATAATCGTTAAGACAGTTGGAAGAACTTTTAGACACGCCTCCAAGCATGTCCCCGCCCCACAGATATGATTAATAGCTGAATGGCAAAGTGCGACGGGACAAATTCATTGCTCCTCAACAGGAAAACAAACAGTTTTTGTGAAGGGAAGAGGGGATGGGGTGTAGGCCGAGGTGGAGGGCACGTCCTAGTCATTAATAGTTCCAAAATAATTGTTGACCATGACGACGACTACAACGACCACAAAAGTTGCGCGAAAACACGACAAAACAAATCCACACACAAATCGATTTCCGGCTTGAGACACCCCTGCATCCCGTCTCCCTTTGTCTCTATCACCTTTACCACCCTGTTGACAGCTGCCTCCCTTCCTCCTACTTCCCTCCCCAGTTCTCCTTGCTAACGACTTCACAGTCCAGTGGAACAGTTTGTTGTTTGTTTTCCTGTTTTTCCGTTTACTGCTCCACGCGAACTCTCATTATTGATGGCGCCAAGCATTCAAGTGCCTCCAGATCGACCTTGTGCCCTCCTCCACTTCCTCCTCCCTCCTCCTCCCTGCTCCTTCCCATTCGAATCCTACAAAATAGTTACAGTAATAGGCATTCATTCGGCGTGCCAAGCCGGAATGACGTTGCTCCTCCTCACATTGATTAATGATGTTTTGTGCCAAAATGTGAATCGGAGCTGTTCCTATTTCGTGCTACTTCCCTGTGACCACTCCATCATTTGTCTGTTAACTGCGCACAGCATTTTCCGGCACTTAACTGTAATTGGATCAAAATGCTTCCATCTCATTATGCAGTCTCCTACGAGTGGTGGCTGAATCAGGGCACTTCAATTAGTTAACAGCATTAAATTAATCCACACAAGTGTTGCACAAATCCCAGATTGATGAATTACTCTCAAATCAGAGCTTTGAACTCGGTCAGGATTAGGTCAGCAGTTTCCATTCTCTTCACTGCACCTCTGACATCGCAGACACCGAATGCATTTGACAAGATCTTCTCCTCTGGACATTCTAATCGGATTTCAGTATATAGACCGTACCTCTTAACGATTTTTCCTGCTCGATTACCATTTTCCCACTCATTCGTCTCACTTTTGACCCACCCAGAGTTTCTAACAACCAGTTAAAAGTCCCGCACCATTAAATTTTTCACCCCTCGAGGGTTTATCCTGCTCAAAATTAACCAGCAGCGTGAAATTTTACAAAACTGACCCATCGCACATCCTCATCAAACACTTTGCTCCTTCCTCCAGCTCCCACTCCTGCCTGCGACATGTCGTTGCATAAATTGCTTTCAGAGCTCCTTTAATATGTTTTCCACCCTTGTGTCACGCAAGCATACACATTTTCCTCCATTTCTCCCGCATTTCTCCCCATTTCCCCCACCTTTCACACAATTTTCCACCGCTTGTTGCCCTGAATAACATCACTTTCGTTCAGTTATTCAATTGCCTGTTGTGATTCACATAATGCATTTCCAATTGTACAGACCTTATAATTAGTTCACTTTCTCCCTCCCTTTGACAGTAAATACGGCTTCCCGTTTACTTCTTGTTAACTTGGCTCACATGTCACTCAACATTTGCTGTGATAAAGTGCAAAATGTTACGCTCTGCTTTCCATTTCGTTACGTTGTGCTGGCAACAAGCAATGTTCATCATCAGACAAGTTTTTTTCCTCCATTTTCATTTGAGTTTTCCTTTTTTGCCTGCTGTCCTATAAGGAAAATGCTGTGCAGAAGTGCGTAAAAATGCAATTTCAACAAGTTTCACTTTGATGTTAAAAACAAAACTCCACCAGAACCAGAGTAAAAGAAAATAGATACTTTTCTTGATTCTCTTTTTCTTCAAAATTAAAAGTAAATGTTAAAGAAAATATTTTTAATGAATAGACAACAGTTTGAAATAACGTTGTTACAAGCGATCCAAACAGTTTTCTACCATTTTTTTTGCTTTTCCCAAAGGTGTTTACTCAAAGATATTTAAACTGTGCCAATTAAACGTCTGTCCCTTTAAAAAAGGGTGCTTAAAAAAAGGTAATGAATGAGTAAAAGTAGTTACCATGATAACCTCAGGGAATGCACATTGCAATACCTCTAATGACACTAATTATCCTTCTAAGCTACTGTCGTAGTCATAGTAGTCATGTAAAAACTAAACCAGACACATTATTAACCAAAAAACTCAGTCACCCTAGACTTATTCCCTCCTCTCGTAGGTGAAGGTAATTTAAGTGTGTTAAGGGTACTCCCGCAGTCACAGCAGTGCCATAAATAAGAAGAAAGTTTTTGCAAAGTAACTTTATGGCGATATTAAAGATATGATGGAGAGAGAAAGTTCGACAGGGTGAAGCACTTGAAACTGTAACCAGGTTGAGTGTCTTTTTTTCCAGAGATTTGTCTTCTCTTTGAGCTTGGCTCCCACTCGCTTCGAATCGGAACTGAATTAATTAAACTTGTGACAGGTGCATTCCCATTTATGCTCCTCTGTTCCTTTGTCTCCTCTGATTTGCTCCTTTTCGAAATTCTAGTTGCCTTTTTGATTGTTGTCATAGGACAGACAAACAACAGGAGAGTAGATTGAGGTTAGAGTTGACATTGTCCTTTTTTCGGTGTGTTTGTGCATATTTAATGCGAGTCACTTTGAGGTTATGTTTGCGTTTTTTCCTCTCCTCAGACATATGAATCTCGAAAAGAGGAAATTTAAGGCAGTTGCAACTTGGCTCATGTTGAACGCTGTGAGAAAGTGGCACACTTTGAGAGCAGCCACACAGCGGGGTTTATAGCAATTTTGGATTCAAAAACAAAATGAAACTGTTAGGGAAAACGGCATAGAAATAAGGATAGAAAGATATGGGTTGGAGGTACGGATAAAAGGCAACGAAAAATGCTTTTTCTTGTACTGTAATTGGATTTGAAATTGTTTTAAGAATCGAGTGAACGCTTTTCTTGCCAATCTTAAATGCAGGCACACTCGCTGCTGCCGGAAATACAACATTCAACATCCGGCACAGACAACTGACAACAGAGCCAAACACACACAGAGATAGAATAGAGTCTTAAGGACCTAGAAAGGACAGGGACTGAGACAGAGACCGGGACCGGGCACTAAAGTTGAGGAGAGTAAACAGCATTTGCGACTTTCAATGCAAAGCGAGGAAGAGACAAACGCTGACGCGGCTTAGCCTGATCCCGGGGAGTAAATGATGCAACATAAAGCACCAGACTAGGAACAAACTAAGGGAGTACAAAGACGAAATGGAGAAAGTGGATTGGGGAGTAGGAATGGGGGAATGGGGAAAAGGAGCTGGCAGCTGTGAGACAACAATGAAAGCGGATGAAGAAATTTAATTTCACGTCTTTTTAACTCGAGCGGCTTCGACACGAAGGGGAGTACTTTTGGATGGCAAGAGGTCTCTATTGCTCCCCATAGCTAGTTACTGTAATAATGACAATCATGATGATGATGATAATGTTACAGTCTCGTCTTTAATCGAGTTAGACTACACTTGACACCTTTTAATATTTGGTCTTATCCCATCGATATTCCCCCATTCCGATCAAGTAACCCGACAGACTTTCCCTTGTATTATTGTGAGCTTGGGTTTTGTTTACCGAACTTCCCTTATGTCTGCATTCATCCCCCATCTTGTCGGGAAAATCAATTTCCGTTCAAGGTAGAACTCGAGGAGTGAAGTGGGACTGGTGTAGTCAATTTGCCGCAAAAGTAAACAGAAAGTACTCAAAGTTTCCTTAGGAAAAAACTAACTAAAAATCAAGTAACCCTCAACGACTGCAATTCATCAGTGAAGCTTTTGATCTCAACGTTTGCCTTTCATTGCAGGACTGGAAGCGGATTTGTTCTACGTCCACGAGGGAGCCATTAACACCTATGCAATGCACTTTACCGTCCCCGTTCCCGCCGACGTCCATGAGCTGGAGTTCTCCTGGCAGAGCCTAATCGCCTACCCGGTAAGATAGAGTCTCGAATCGAACTCTTTTGTCATTACATTAACCCTGGTTTATGTGACAGCTGCGCTACACCATCAGCATCGAGTACGCTAATGAGCAGGATGCACTGGGCACTCCGACACTAAGTATTCCTCACAAAGGTCTCGTACCGCAGGAGATTGAATCCTTTCTGGTGTATCTGCCCTGCACGGGCAATGCCAGCCTCCAGCTGCCAGTAAATGTCAATATGGTAGTCCAAGGGCCTCCTAGGTTCAACGATACACGGCTCCACTTCAAACGCACCAAGATCTGCGCCAAGGGTAAGGCTTAAAACTTTCCCGCGGAAACTGGACACACTTGACTCATCATTGTCATTTTCCATTTTCCATTATCAATTTGCCATTACAGGCATTTCACCCGAGCCAAACCAGTCACCTGCCCCTGCCCATGCCCCCTCACAGGGACCAGCCTTAATGAGTGCCGCAGCCTGTGCATTGGGTTTGGTCCTGGCCGTAGGCCTTGTGGCCAGTATGATGTACGTACGGGCACGCAAACAACTCCGTCAGGACTCATTGCAGTAAGTTCAATTGAGATGACGCCATCAATTCAATTATCTCAACGAATTGTTACTTCTGCTTCTTTCCACCGTATAGTACTAGCTTCACTACCGCCGGCTATGGCAGCCATCAGAATGTGTTCATTCGTCTGGATCCACTCGGACGACCGCCGAGTGCCACAGGGTCCTATGCGACCATTGCCAGCCTCAACAAATATCCCACGGAGACGAAAAAATCCTGCAGCATTTTCGACCGTAAGTCAACCCTTTCGACCCAACTATTTATCAAACACAAACTACAATCTGTGCACTCCTCCATCCCCTCTTCTTGCTCCGCAGGATTCCGTAGCTCTCCGACGCCTACACCTTATGCCACAGCACTGCTGCCAATGGGAGACCAGACTGGAGAGACCATTTACTCGAAACCAGAATCAGTTTGTCCCTCGAGAATATCCTACTATGCCTCCTCTCAGCTGACCCAGGTAAGTCTGTTGGCTATATCTGATGCTGTGGTCACACCATGGCACCCCAGAGGGGTTCGTTTTGGAGCCCGCAGGTAAATCAAAGCCTTTGATATGTTACGACACGTGCCATGTGCCAGCTACAAATGGAAATGAATCCCGTTGAAGTGTGTTTCCATGGCCACAAGACTTCAACTGGCTTCAATTCCAATTTGTGGCACTCACCATAACCATCCGACGATTGCTCCCAAGGCTATTTCCCCCATCGAATACCCAAAAACTCCAAGTCACCTTTCCACGACGATAAAAATTAAATTCTAATTTATATTTACGAGCTGATAAAGCTCCTGCCGAGCGTTAAACTCGAAACAAGAGTGATTCATAAATATGAGTCTCTCCTTGCCACCTGCCATCTATCTGCTCCTGCCCCTGCCACTCCCCCTCTGCCTATCCTTCGGGGGAGTTTTGCTCTTTGCTGGTATCTCTGCAGTCGGGGAAAGTTTTGCGTGGCACTCACGTACTTCACGCAAGGAAAAGTGGAAAACCGACCCACAAACCCACTGTGCAGAGGTGAATTATGTAGATACAAGTGAGTGCCTGAGTGTGAGTGTTTCAGTGGAGTAGAGTAGAGTGGAGTGGAGTGGAGTGAGTGTCTGAGTATCTAAATGAATGGCGGAGCGTGTGAGTCTGTTTAGATAAGCAGAATGTGCCCCAGAATCCCTCGTCTGAGTCTGTATCTTTTATCCTTGCCACTGGCGATTGCCACAACAAATACTCACTGTGTGGAAATTAGAAAACTAAATGGAAATGGCACCACAATTGTTCGCTTTTCCCAACCAAAAAGCTGCTATCAAACCTCAAGAATAAGGCGAATCCAAATCCCTTAAATTAATGTTAAACTTTTTACACATTATTCGGTATTTACTATTATTAACTCTCCTATCTTTGGCCCCTTCTTTATTTCTTTTTCCCTTTTCCTTTTTCGGCTTCTGTTTCTTTACAAATTTAACTTCTTGGTCTTGGCAAATCTGTCGCAAATTAGAATAAATTATTTAGCAGCTTCTTTTTCTTGTGTTTTTCCTGTTAAACAGTTGAGAGACCCAAGCGACGCCATCGTTTATTTTTCTCCTAGACAACAAGACAAGTCCCTCCCCTGTGCCCTTTCGTCCTTTGCCCTCTACCCTCATTTTTTCTCCAGCTCTTGATCGGTTTGCCCATTTTCGTCACCATCTTGTAACGCAATTTCCATCGTCGCATAATTAAATATTCAATTTCTATGGAGACTCTTTTGGATTTTTATTTGATGCTCCTTCTTTGGCCCTCTTTGAGCGTCTTTGCCTTCTCCTTCCACTCGATATTTGTTTGTTTAGACTTCAATTTCATACTCATTATGTTAACGGCTTCGTAGAACTCGCCTGAATGAATGTCCCCCTCTGGATACAGACACATGGATTCACTTTACTCACATCAAGTATAACTGAATGTCTGCCAAGAGTCGAATCCATTTCCCAAATCCAGAGTTGGAGATGGAGAATAAAATGAATTTGTTGCAAAACTGAAGCCCCAAATTGGTGTTCAGTGGGGGAGAAAGGGGGCGGGGAGGGCAGCAGGGTAGGGTGTGTGCTTGCCATAATTATTGTTGTTCACTCACTGCATAACGGACAAAGCGGTAGAGAGACAAGGACAGAGAGACACTCATTTAGTCAAACAATTATAGCCAAAAGCACACTACCATACACACACACACACACACACACACACACACACATACAAACACAGACAGACAGACACTCTGATCTGCTCACTTGTGTGGAAATATCTCATTTCATGTGTGTGTATGTGTGTGTGTGTGTTTGTGGAGCTGCTTTCAACCCTCCTCTCTCCTTCCTGCCCCTTTCTGCTTCTTCCCTCCCCTTGGATTCTATTAAATCAGTCTATAAATGTTGGCCAAATTGCTTTAATGTGCAGTGAAAGTTTAACTAACAACAGCAGCAGCGACGACTACAACAATTACGCCAGATGTAAGAGGGGTAAGGGAAGGGAAGAGGATGTGGCAGGGGCTGTAGTATGGGGGTAAATAACAATAAAAACAACGAGAAACAGAAGCCCAGACTACAGCTGTTGAAACATGACTTTGTGCTTGTTTAGAAACACTTGCAAAATATTATTGCAGCAGCAACAACAATGCGAGGAGCAGGGAGAGATGGAAAGGACGTAGGAGCAAGGGGGTTAGAAGGGACGACCGCTAACCGCGGCTAGCCATAGCCACAGCCGAAGCTGGTAGAACTACAAACCATGTGTAGTGGCAACAACAAAAGGAAAAGCGTTGAAAACTTTACAAAGGCATTAGGATATTGGATCAGGACTAAGAAGCCTAAGCAGAAGGACAAAGAGAAATCGACGAAAAGGATAAAAGGAAAAATAACTGCTGCGGTTCTGCGGACAGAAAACGGGAGGTTTTGAAGTCAGCCAAGGAAAAGGCGAAGAAAATGGCTGAAAAGCCCGAGAACAGCCAGTAAAACGAGACAAAGTGACAGGGAAAAGGAAGAAGCAAATTAATGCCAAGAAGCACGCTCTGGAAAGCAGTATTCTATGAAGATTACTAGATTCGTACAACCTATACAGGTGCTAATTAAAAATTTTGTCGTCGCCTCATTAAAGAAATTTGTAAATTTGTAAATCAACGTGAGAGATGTAATGCCTAAACCGACAAGACAGCTGAAAAGGGGAGTGGAAAACGGAGTGAGCTACAACAGCAGGAGGGAGAACTGTCCCCCCATCCGAGGGCGGACTTAACTGGGGGCGGCACGTACACTGTAATGGATTTCCCGGAGTAGTGCTTTTGATTAAAACGCATTATTTACATTGGCAACAAAGCTTTAACCGGAAGCAGTTTAAATTTTCTCTCTTTGGGTTTTAAAGCAGCTCTTAAAAGGGGTCAGAAGGGGGCCAAAAGGGGGCCAAAAAGAAAACTTCGATGGGTGACAAATGGCTTTTGGAGTTAACTTGATTTGTGTTCGGCTTTTGCATTTGTTTGCTCTACAAATTCGTTGGATTTTCTTTTGCCACTGTGTTTTTCCGTGTATATTTCCCATCTACGGATAGAAGGCAAACTACGGCGAATGCTTTTGTCTGACATTACAGTATTGATTGCCGGCTTGCAGCTGCCTGCAGTCGGTAATGCTATTGGCCAACTCTAGCCTGGCCAAGAGTAGCGACATAGACTTTTGTGGTTTTCACACCAACCAATTGGTCAGTTTCTCTTCCCTGATTCCTTTTGCGGTCAGTAACGGTAATCTGTCCAACATGCAGCAAGTATTACTGTGACAGGAAGAAGAAGTAGTGGAATTTGAAGCGAATTTCCACCTCAAAAACTTTAACGAATAGAAAATGTTCGCCAACAAATTTACTATGCTGTAAATTGTTTAAATATTTATAAATGTTTACAACAAAACGAGAATTTAACTTTTACTTCAAAGTTAAATAATGCTTAAACAATCAATCAATCAATCAATCAAAATTACGCAGTATTTTAAATCAACTTTCAATCAATGAATTTTCTTGAATACATTTTATTGTATTGTAGGCGCTGTGGGCGTGGCCAGTGGCACGCGAAGCTTAATTGAAAGACAATTACCTGTAATTAAATGTGCGTATAAAGAGGGCGTCACGTTTAATTGGAGCCTTTGGCTTTGCTTTGACTTTGACTTTGGTCCTGGCTTTTGGATACCTTTTAATTATGCATTAGACGCTTTTTGGACCAGCAACTTTTTGTGGCGCCACAACAACAAAGAGGCCTCCCAGCGAAAGTTCCACGAACTGTTATTAAATACCGTCTAACGAGATGAGGGGAGGGGGAGGGGCAGTGAGGGGACTGAACGACACAGACACAAATCGATCAGGCGTAAATCAAATGAAAATTCAAATTAGTTTGCCAGTTTTCCAGTTTGCCAATTAGAAAGTTCTGCAGTTTTTGCACTGACAGCAGCCAAATGCGAAATTAATGAGACTTTTCTCAGTTCCTATGAGACTGAAGAGAAACTTGAATTTCCCCCATGACATTCCCAGGGGAAAAGTCCCAACTCTCACTTAAATTGAAATATAATTGACCTCCGAGTAGCAGCAGAACGTGTTCACTTTGTCAACTGAGTAATTTAAGGTCATTTATCTGGCAAATGCCAGTTCCTCATAATGTGGAGGTGACAGCGCGTATACGTAATATTTGTTGCACCTTTTGGCTGCATTTGAATTTGCATATGTTCTGCTTGTGTCAAGCAAACAAGAATTCCAGCTATGCACAGTGGCACACAATTAATTATTTATTTGAAGTGTATATATTGTAGAAAAGTTAAAACTATTTAAAGTTTTAATGAGCAAAGTTTTGCAAACTATTTTTATACTCTCTGCAAGAGAGAGTATATTGGGTTTGTGAAAAGTATGTAACAGCCAGAGGGAGGCGTGGCCAACCCCATAAAGTATATATATTCTTAATCAGCAGCACAAGCAGAGTCGATATGGCCATCAATATTTAAAATATACAATTTTCCCAACTTTGACTGATCATAACTCAGTCAAATGAAGTGATATCTTAAGAAGTCATACCTTTTTATACGCTGGACAACTAGCAGAATTAATCGCAATTAAAATCTAATTTTGTCAAATATTGACAAATATACGTAAACCGATTTTTTTAACATAACCATATTATCGGAAATAAAATGCAGAGAGTATTATACTGTCGGGTGTGCCCGACTGTACTTTTCTTTCTTGTTTTTTCTTGCTTTTAAACTAACAACGAATATTTTTTTATTTTATGAATAGTTTTATTTCACAACAAGACTAGCAGAAAACAATATTAACAAGTTTTTTATTTCTAACAAAATATATCAATAGAAAAGTATATAAAAATATAAAAGTATTTATAGTTAAATATAATAACATATTTTATATGTTAATTAGAAATATAAACTTAGTTTTTTTAGTAAATTTACTCCCTTTTCAATTACACTTTAACCACTGTGCAGTGCCGCTGTTGAGCTTCTGCTTGTTGCTGGCCTTGTGGCTGTGGCCTCAACTCCTACACCTTCCTCTACCCCCACCCCTCTCCCTACTGTACCCATACCCCTGCTGCTTTGTTGCATGTAAGTTTATGCAGCATTTTGGTTGCAAGAGAACACGAATTGTTGGCGAAATTGTCATCAAGCTTTTTTAATTACGAGCCAGCTGCTGGAGTAGTTGACGCTGCGGTGTGTGTGTGTGTGTGTGTCAGTGAGTGTGTGCATGCAAGTGCTGATGTGTGGTGAGTGTGGGTGTGTGTGTGAGTGTGTGTTTGGGTGTATGTGTATGCAGCCATAGAGCTGCAAATGACATAAACAAATCAGACGCCTGTCAAGTGTGTGAGCCGAAATTTCTCCCAGTGTGTTAGTGTGTGTGTGCAAGTGTCATTTGCAGGCCAGCAGCCACACACCCATACACACACACACACACACAGAGTCCACCCCTCTGCTGTGCTCTGCTCTGCCTGCCATGTTGTGTTGTCATTAGAAATGTCACAACAAAGCCAAACAGCTGCAAAACCCAGCGTCAACACTGCCAACGCTTTGAGCGACATTTCTTGTTGTTGTTGTAGTTGTTGTTGTTGTTGTTGTTGCTATTGCTGCTCTTGGTTATGTGTTGCCAAGTGTTGCCTCGTTGGCAGCCAAGCAACCTGCCACACCCCGTTTGCCTCTAGCTCCCCCTCTCCCTTCCCGTTCCCACCCCTTTGCCTATTTAGCTGCCACCTCATCGCATCGAGTTTAAATTTGTGCAAATTTATACTAACAAGCGCAGTATTTTCAGCCCTGGCTACAGTCTCCACCCCTATGCCAGCCCTTCGCTAACAGTCGCTATTTGCTGGCTGCTGCTCTCCCTTTTCCTCTCTCCCACTCTCTCTCCCTCTCT
Organism: Drosophila cardini; assembly: GCA_018903735.1. Classification (NCBI taxonomy): domain Eukaryota; kingdom Metazoa; phylum Arthropoda; class Insecta; order Diptera; family Drosophilidae; genus Drosophila; species Drosophila cardini. The sequence goes on along the minus strand of JAEIGM010000001.1, from coordinate 8,458,369 downwards.
TTCTGGCCTGCCCATCTCCTTGTTTATCCCACTCTCATTTGACTGCTCGTCGTGTTTCGTAGTGTCAATGCAAAGCTAGATGAGCACTGCGAACTATCCCGACAGTTGACATCAACGGATGCTTTCCAATTTTCAGTTAAAGCAATAAGAAACAACAGCAACACTAGAAACAACCACAGCAACTGAAGCCCTGGCAATATTGTCTATTTGACATGCACTTTTAATATGTTCCACAAAAATAAGCTCACTCTCGTCCCTTAAAAAGCGGTCAAAAGAGCAAACTTGGCTAGAATGCTGAAGGCCAAATGGGGAGTGGAAACAGTAGGGGGTTTTCCCGCAATGTCTGTGGCAAAAAGAGTTGCAGTTCCAGTTAAAATTGGACATTGCAGCAAATGGAAATCAAAATTAGCTTCAAAATTCTATAGAAAAAACTATTTTTCAAATCAGAATTTATGTGCTAGCCATAAATGGCTAAAATTTAATTACGTTTTAAGGCCAAAAACAACAAAAATCCGTTAACAAAAGACTCCCAAGTACATAGCATATTAAATAATTCACAATTTAAGCTGTAGATGGTTAAAATAAGTAAAGGGCTTATACTATAAGCCATAATCCATTTATAAGTTTCACACGTAAAACTTTGGAACTAAACATTTAAAATTTCTGCGTGAAAACATTGGAAATTTGACTTGGCCAAACTAATAAAAAAGTTCGTTTTGAGCCAAAAGTTTTCAGCGCAAAAAAAGTTTGCCAAAATTGCCAATTTGAAATAAGGGCTAAAAGAGCGAAAAGGGCAAGTAAATAGATAGGTTATTGGCCTAGATTACGCAGAGTTCTCTCTCTCTCTTAGCAGATGAAATTACCTGGTACGGGGGTTAACGTAAAGCCGATTACATGAAATCTAATTACACTTGACCTGCGCTCATTAGCAAAACTCTGCACCGATAACAGAGATAAAAGAAAATATAATAAAAAGAGCAGCAATAAACAAACAAATTTATGTGTGAAGTAGCAAGAAGAAGAGGAAGCAAAAGTAGTATAGAGTGGCCCACCTGTTACCTAGTTTACCCACCTGCCGCCAAAGGACAATAAAAGGGACAATTTTGTTGTCCTTGTTGCTTTGTCGACGTTCCCAATTCGAACTCTGTTTGGAGCTGCAGCTTTTGCATGTTGTTGGTCGTTGGACGACAGGGATTTATCGCCAGAGAGAAGTGGAGGGAAGTGAAGTGGACCGTGTTGATGAGCTAGCCAAAGCCTGGAGCTAGAACTGAGAACTGGAACTGGAGCAGATACTGTGAGCTGTGAGCTGCACACTTAGTTGGCAGCGTGAGCTGGTAGCTTTGATGATGGAGTGCGATATTGTTGCGTTTTAATTGAATTTTCTTTGTGTGACAGCAAAACGACAGCAACAAATAGCACAAGGAGTGGGGGTGAATGGGGGTGGGATAAGAAGAGAACAGATAGACTGGAGGGGTTAAGGGGCTAACAACAACAGCCAGAGAATGTTGGCAATAAAGGCAATAATGAATGAAATTCACTAACAAAAGACAAACAAATATTGTTTTTATTGCTGTCCATGTTGCTACACGTTTTTGTCCTTCTGCTAGACTTCTGCTTCTTCTTCTTCTACTCCTACTTTCTCCTTCAACCTTTTCCCTCCTTGGTCTTTGCCATTCGCGTGTGTCCTTCTATGATTCTACTACTACAAAATAGTAGTCCAGTCCTAGTTGGAGTTTGATACAAACTGACATTTTTTATGATTTCTAGTTGTACATTTTAAGTTTTTTTTTAAACAATTTTAAATATCATCAAATTGTTTCAGCTCTAAGTAGTGTCTAAGGTGAACTCTTTATTCATTTTTTAATTATTTCAATTATTTAATTTTTATCAAATTTTGACGTACTCCCCTCGACGTTACTATTCACTCGTTTTGCCGCCTTATGTGGCCACATTTATGCAAATTTCCATAGCAAATTAGAAAGGAAATGAAGAGATTTTTCTTGAGTTTATTAGCTCGGCGTTTTGAGATTTCTCGCTCGAATTTCACGCCGAAATCGTTGCTTTTCTAGAATCTTTGCTGCTTTTCCACTCGATGCGATGGGTAAATGATTTTCGCTGTGTGTTTTATGAAAATAAATGAGCTGCCTTTCTTACTCCCACACACTCAGTCCCTCTCCCTCCCTCTCCCTCTCTACTCTGGCTGTCTCCTGTTCTCTGTCAGCCAACTGGCTCTGTGTTTTGGCCTTGTTTATACAACTCGGCTCGCAATTTCCTACAGCTGCGTTCCACGCTTTTTCCAATTGTTGTTGTACTCGCTGAGCTCTGAGTCTGAGCTTCTCTAGGGCCTGGGGCGCCCTTCCCCCCTTTCTACCCTATATCCCTCTGGTGGCTCCTGGTGCTGGGCACAGGGCTATGCAAACATAATGCTCAACGAATTAAAGCTTTTTTGCCAACCAATAAATTATTCATGCCGTAAGACAACTACGGCTGTCCTGGCGGAAATGGCACAGTCCTAGTCCTAGCTCATCGCTTCTCCTTCACCCCGCTCCCCCCTTCCCACTGCTTCTACCTACTTTACACACAAAATTATGAAGCAGCGAGAGAGCGAGTCTTTGACGCCGTTGGCAACGCCAAACTCCAACTACAATCAGCCAGGCAGTTGGCAACATCAGCAGTTCCTTCAAGCGGAAACGGAACTCAATTCATTAAAATGAATGAACGAAGCGCAGCCAAGTGCATGACTAACGGTAAACGGATGCAAACTGAAAGATGCAAATCCGGCAGCTCAAATTGCGTTCTCATTGCCCTTTAACCCCCTGTTCCTAACCCCTACCCCCTACCCCCTACCCTTTCCCTACTCCTAACTCCAACGAACTCATTTCTAAGCCAATAACAGAATTCATTTCACATCAAGACAGAAATTATACAATATTAAAGTCCTGAGTTTAATAACTCGATAACACTAGACAACAAAAATTGTGTTTATTATAAAATAAAATAAATTCAAAATTCAAAATAAATGTCCATGAATTTTTAAGTGAATTTTCATGCTGATTTTATGCAGTAAACAATCAATTAAATAAATTAAATTTTAAAGACTTTAGTGCTATGAACTTTAACACTTAAAACGCTTTTTAGTGCTTTCTGCTGTGTAAGCCTTTTAAGACATTCGTTTTTCCTTTGCCATTTAAGCAATTTTCCTCTGCAAACTTAACTGAAAAGTTTTCCTTGCTGTTTTTTCCAGGTATGCACACCCAAAAGCAGTCGCGGAAATATCAGCGGCAGTCTCTTTGGTGGCATTGCCACGGGCAGCACCATAACAGTGGCTAGCCACAGTGGTGGACACAGCGATAAGACCAAGGAGCGACTGAGACGCATTCCCAGCGTACAGCCTGGGGCATTAAACTATGAACAGCTGATCAAGGAGGGCACCTTCGGACGCATCTATGCGGGCAAACTGGGTGAGACCTGTGATGCCTTGGTTAAGACTGTCATCGATGGCGCCTCCTTGACACAAGTCGCCTGTCTGCTGCAGGACGCTTCACTGCTCATCGGCGTTAGCCATCAGCATATACTGGCTCCATTGTTGGCCAACACCGAACTGCCGGGTCCGCCAGAGATTGCGTATCCCTATCCGTCCAAGGGTAATCTCAAGATGTAAGTTGGGACTTTATTACTGTCTGTATAAGCTTTGTTGATATCTTAAGCTAATCTCTTGAACTACTGTCTTGTACTATAACCCAATTCGATTCCGTGTTCTCCCCTCTGTTTTCCAGTTACCTACAAAAGTCTCGGGAGTCGAGTACGGCTTTAAGCACCCGACAATTGGTCGAGTTTGGACTGCATATTACCAAAGCCCTCGCCTATCTGCACTCCTTGGGCATCGTGCACAAAGATCTGGCCACACGCAACTGCTAGTAAGTAGGGTGGGAAAAGGGTAGGTACCTCTAAGTGGAGCAGTTTTAACCCACTTGTGATTACAGTCTGGATGAAGAGGCCTATGTAAAGATCTGCGATAGCGCACTCTCCCGAGATCTATTCCCAGATGACTACGACTGTTTGGGGGACAATGAGAATCGTCCTTTGAAGTGGCTGTCGCTAGAGTCGCTGCAAAAGAAGGTCTATGCCACACAGAGTGATGTATGGTCACTGGGTGTGCTCTACTGGGAGCTGGTCACACTGGCCCAAATGCCACACGAGGAGGTAGACATATTTGAACTTACCAACTACTTGGCTGCCGGATACCGTCTGGAGCAGCCGGTCAATTGTCCGGACGAATTGTAAGTAGTGTTTTAATAAAACAAGAAATTTCCCCTTTTCCAAACCCCCAAAAAGCTAAGAAAAACCCATAAATCAAATACGATTCCTTCGACTATAGCTTTACGGTGATGAACTGCTGCTGGCACTCGGAGCCAAAGCAACGTCCCACTCCCCCGCAGCTGCTGTCGTATCTGCAGGATTTTCATGTCGATCTGGGAATGTATATCTAAGAAACTCTGGACTTCTACAACAACTTGCATAACTTCAACTTAACTAAACTAAATACTAAACTAAACTTAATTTAAATGAAAACTTTTGCATTTTAAATGTGAGATTTACCTGTTACGCGTAGATGTTTGATGTGTGTACACTGTATATAGTATATAGGAATAGAATTATAATGTTGAAGAGCTACAAGAGGTCGAGTATTGTGTAAGTAGGCATTAAGGCACTAAGGCGGTCGAAAGGCACTAAAGCAAACCAATTAAGATACAACAAAACAACAACAAGTTGCAGACAATTTCACCCTTCAAGCAATTTATACGTAAACAACAATGACACAAACTGTCGTTCCCAGAAACGATATCGCTAGCAAAACACCTAAATTTCCACAAACGAAATTAAAACCAAAAGAATCAAAAGTGAAGCGAAATTTAGGCGAAATTGAAGCGAAATTGAGGCGAAAATGTTTTTGAGAACACCCTTGCCGTACAGTACAGTCTGAGCACTTAAGTAGCTAGAAATTGAATAAACATAAGATTGTGTTATGCAAATGCAAACAGATTAATTATAAATGATTGTGAAATATTAGAAATGCATATTTTATTGAATGTGTCCAACAAATAGACAAAGAGAGAGAAAGAGAGAGAGAGAGAGAGGGAGAGAGAGAAGGAGAATTGAAGCTAAAGTTTGGATTAAAGTAAAGTTAAACGTGCGACAACAAAATACAGAATCTTTTGTTCTCAAATGTTGTCCTCAATTGTTATCAAAAGAAATTTAAATATAAAGACAGAAAAACCACACACATATATATATATATATATATATATATATATATATATATATATATATATATATATATATATATGTATATGTATATTTATTTATTTAGCAAAACGAGCATTTTTTTATTACATATGTATGACGAGTATTATTATTATCTCAGTACTTAAGCATATTTAAATATATATATATATATATATATATATATATATAATAGTAAGACAACTCTCGACTGAATTAGAGTCCAAGGAGTCGAAGTGAGGCACAAAAACGGCAGATGTCAAGTTCAAATCAGAATTAAAATCACAAATTTTCAATTCCAAACACAATCAAAATCACAAGAAAACAAATAAAAGTTTAATAAATAAAAAGGAGCAATTGTTAAATAGCTTGAAATTACCACTCACAGGCTAAAAAGTTCAAGTAAAAGTTAGTAGAAGCATCTCTGACAGTCACACACATACACACACATACCCACACACAACAGATTTCACACTAATTTATTTATAGAAACTCAAACTTCAAACTGTCAAACTCTTTTTAGCCAAACAACAACAAAATCCACAAAAAGATTTTCTAGCTTTAAAATTCTTTTTTTTTTTTTGTTTTTTAGCTGATTTAGCTCAAAGTTATCGCATTTCAAAGAATTTTCTCTATTTTACTTTGCTTTTATCCACTGCTCGTCTCCATTTGATTCCAGCTTAGATTAAGATAATATTGTTATTGTTTAAATTGTTTTATGTTTCATAGTTATTTAATATTATTTGCAATTCTGTTGGCAAAATGCAACTAAAAGTTGTCCATAAAATAAATCAAATCAAATCAAATGAAAATATAAATAAAACTATAACAACAACATAATAATTGTTGTTGTTGTTGTGGTTTGAAAGTGCAATAAAACGAATGAGTATTAAAATACCAAAGAAATAAAATACTTACTAAACAAAAGTAACATATGAAAAATAGTCAAAACTTATACGAATTAATAAATATCGCCTGCTTATTCGCTAGACTTTAGGCTATATGCACTTGGGTATATATATATATATATCCTATAAGTATATAACTTAAATATCTTTTATTTAATAAGCTCAAACTCAAGCTCAAATTCTACTTTGCACTCAAAGGTAATGGAAACACTGATCAATATGAATATTTGAATGTTACTAAAAACGAATACAAAATACTCAAAACGAATACGAATACGAATAGGAGTACTCACTAAAGCTTAAATGAAACTAAGTAAAAATAAATCTCTGCTGAAAATGTGTCTGAAAATTTGAAGAAATTGAAGGCAACTCAATTGGAAACTCTTAACTCTTGAATACCTAAGTGTAAAACAATTTTAAATAGTTAATAATACACAAAAAAACACACGCACACTCACACACACATATACACTCTGACAGACAAACTAGAACTAAACTGAATGTGTTTCAATTGCATAAATCTTAACTTGTATCTGTATGTGTATGTATGTATGTATGAACTACTGTCTATGTATATTTTGTCATCAAATTGAGAACTAAAGAGTAAACTCTTAAAAGCGTAACGAAACGAAACGAAACAAAAGATAAACAAATAGAAAATCCCCAAGGGATGTGGCTATTTCAAATTTCAGAGAAGAAACACGACTAATACTACTATAGCATGCATCAAGCTACGATATCTCTGTGTATTTTTAAGGCAACACAACAACACACACACACACACACACATACACATCTACACTGTCACAGCAATCGAGTAAAACAAAAACCTAAGAAATTATCATTCAGATTCTAAACGTCTCTCACTCTTTAACACTTAACCATTTTTATATAGATGTATTCTCTGTCTCTGTCTAACTTAAGATATATGTACCCTAGTATATGTATATGTGTATTGGAAAATATTTGCTAAAATACCCCCACACCACACACACACACACACACACACATACACTCACTCACTCACTAAACTAAAGCTTCATTTGAGCGACAGTTTTTGCTTTCTATTTTCCTTTTTCGTTCCCTTTTTTGTTTGGTTTCTCTTTTTCTTTTGGCATTCTCTTTTGGACTGACAGACTGACTCTGTGGGTGGTGGAAGCCGTAAGAAAGCAAAACAGAAATTCAATTTTTGTGAATAAAACAACAAAAGACAAGAAGACAACAACAACAACAACAAACCACAAAAAACAACTCAACTAAAATGAACAAAAACAAAAGCAAATTAAATAAATGTTCCTTTTGAATTATCAAGAAAACAAAAATCTCGATTTATTATTATTATCTCTATTAAGACTGTTATCTATTGTATAATATGTCTTTGGTTTTCCAGGTCTCATACAGGTGAGTATCGCAGTGTTGCACATGCCACAACACTTGCAGCATTGATTGGTTTCTCTGTCTCTTTCTCTTCCTATTTATCTTTGTCTTTGTTTTGTTCGCTTGGCTTATGCGTCGTATGCGTGATGTCCGCCAGCGACCCAGTGGGACACAGCTTGCAGTTGCCAGAAGTCTTTACTACCATTTAAGTGGCAATACTTTTTTGTTAGACAGCTCAGTTGACAACCCTGACCCAAAAAGAAATACTCTTCTTCTTTCAGCTATACTTCTGTAAATACCTCGAGAAAAGCTGCTTTCAATTTGGAATACTTCTGACTGTCTGAGCTCGCTTTAGCCTTCCCAGTCTTTTGAAAAACTGACCCCATTATCCTTTCCCCATTTTCCAACTTTTACTCTTCCCAGCTGATCCCGTTTTAAATGCAGTTTTTTTCAGTTTAACCACTTGAAATCTGTCTTGCTTTTATTAGAACTTTTGCAGGCTGACCTAGTAAATTCTAGCCTTTCTTTTAGCTGTTAAACCGCCAGAGTAACCGCATGAAATCCTTGCAGTTTTCAGCAGTTATTCACAAGAAAAATGTGACCACATGAAAACTTCCCTTTCTTCCCACTGCTGATCTCTGCTAACTTTTACTGCTTCCTGCTGGGTATTCACACACACACACACACACACTCACACACAGACACCAACTGACTGCGTTCTAATTACAAAATCACAGTTAGTTTTGCTTACTTTGTTTTTTTTTCTTGCTTCCCTCATGTCGAAGGACATTGTTGGTGAGTTCAACGCGCTGCTGCGTGACATGCTGCATGTGGCATGTGGCAAGTGGAAAGTGGCATGTGGCAAGTGGTAAAAGTAAAAAAGTGCCGCGTTGTGTGTTTGCTCGCTGAGCTGGCAAAAACTGTAACAAGGCAGAGTTGACCAAAGGGCTTTGCTCTTGGCCGTGCTCGGATGCTGTGCTATTGGCCTGGTCCATTGGAATTGTTTGCTGTGCGTGCTCAAATTCAAGTGGCAGCTGACATAACCCCTCCCCCTACCCCTCCCCCTCCCCCACTCATCCCACCCCTTCTATATGCTGAGTGCTTAACGCGTTTTTATGCGCACTCATAATTGTCAGCACTAATGACGTGTGCGACCCTTTGCAACACTGGCAAGGAAACATCTATAGTTTGTGTTTAATGTGTTTCATGGATAGTTAATGCCACGCCATTTCAATGTTTGCCAAATCAAATGAGTTGAGCATTTTTTAGAATCAACAGCTCGTTATGGAAATGTATGCATCAAGTATACGCCGAGTGTGCGGTTATTGTTTTGATTGCGAAATTAACATATGTCAATTCAGTGTCAAATGCAATTAAAGGCTTATACCAGAAATGCCACTTAATTGAAAGAGACAGAGTGCGGAGAGAGAGAGAGAGTGGGAGAGAGAAGGAGAGAGAGGGAGAGTAAAAAACTAACAAATTTTGACCACGATATATGGCATAACCGATTTGCATCGTTTAATAGCTATTAAATTTAATGAATCTTTCATGATTTGTGTGCATTTTCCAAATCGATTTCAATGCCCACAAAATGCAATTAGTTTTCCATGAAAAACTTTAAAGCAGTTTACTTTGTATTCCGCTTTTTGAGTTTTTCCTCTTTAAATTTATGCATTTTTTTTTATGTTTTTATGTTTTTTATTTTTTATTTAATTTGAATTGTTTTGAAATATTAAGCAAATTGTGATGCGCTCGTATTCATAATGAATTTTGTGGCAACCAATATTGTTTCACTTGTTGTTTTCGTCACACTTTAATTAAAATGTATGCACAAGTGTGCGTGTGTGTGCGTGTGTGTGCGTGTGTGTGCCTGTGTGCTATGCAAAATCCACACAGTCCGCCAAATAAATACATTTCCAAGCGTTGCAATAAGATTGGAAAAATAAAATTTCTGAAAAAAACCAATAGAGATTATGTTCACGGCAATTTAAGAGGGTTGCGTACATGCATGGACAGGTACAAACAGGCACAGAACTGCATACATATACATATTTATATGTAGTTCGTGTGTATGTGTGTATATGCCACTCTCAAGGGTCGTTGCAAATTCTCTGATATTATTATTACAGTTTCAGTTATTTCAACGGATTTTCCATTTGATTAAACGTAAATATTATAACAGATAACAGAAAAAATATAATATAGCATTTTAACGGGATATTGATAGCAATACATTATTCAACTTTGTAGTTAGTTATTGCTTCAACTAGTGATGAGTGAATGAATGGAAAGTAACATTTGGTCTTAAAGGTTAGTTAAACTAAAAATGGAAAATTTAATTCTTAAACTTAAAAAACTGTCAATTTGTCATTAAATTTCTTAAACATGTTTTTATGTATCTTCCAGTTGCCCTGATGATCCCTGTAGTTATCTTTCTGCAGTACTTTAACATGTCCAAAGTTGAGCTCAATAAACTTTTTGTTTCACTTCGAATTGTGGCAAGAAATTGCTGTCTGGGAATTGCAATCGCAACTGTTTTGCGGTTGTTTTTCTTGCTGCTGCTGTTGCTGTTGTGTTGGCCGTGTTAATTGCAGTTTTCTGGCAAATTTTTGGAATTCGCTGCGCGCAGGGATAACGCCGGGATAGGGATAAGGAGAAGAATAACGATAACTCAAGTCGCATCGATGTCGAAGGCAGCAATTAAACCACAATATAGACAATGGGGAGCAGACACAACAATAGACTTGACTGCAGACGGCAATAAACAAAAGTGTTGCATACTTTTCGGCTGCCCACAAAATGAATCACCCGCAACAACAACAACAACAAGAACAGGGAAAGGGAAATTAAACTTATAGACAGAAAATAAAGTAAAATAAATGGAAAAAGTGCTTTGTCTGCGGTCAGCGCGAAATTTGTTTACTTTTATTGATAAGAATTGCAACATTTGGCGTAAACAGTTTACGCTTGGAAACGGGGGGCGTAGTACAGAGAGGCGTGGCTGAAGGGAAAAGGGGGAAATACTTTTCCTCTTCAAAGGGGAACATTATGTTGTCGACTGCCTGCAGTGTTGCGATTTAATTAAAGCGCCATTAAGTCAGCAATTAACAACAACAACAACAAGAACAAGAACAACAACAACTAAACAATGCAACAACAAAGCGGCGGCAACAATGGCAACTGTTGGTGGCAACTCTAACCGGTTGTCGCTTTGAGTTGCCTTTGTGCCTCAATGAAAAGCAACTAAGCGCTTTGTGTTTTGCCTTTGCCTTTCAGTATTGCCCTCTTACCCTCGTCCTCTACTCTCCTCCCTCTTCTTCCTTCTCCTCTTCTTCTACTTCTCTCCCTTTCTAACACTACTTGGACTTCCTGTTCCTTTTGCCTTTGGCTTTGTTGTCGTTTGCTGTCGCAATAACTTCTTTTTTTTACTGCTATTTTGTTAGCAGCAGCAACTAATTCCAATTGGTGGCAACCTCCAGTGCCCTTTGGCACCCCCCATGCCCTTTGACCTCTTGTCCCTTACCCTGCTTACCCCTATAACAATAGCGCCAGCGGCGGCAACAAAATGCGGCAACAAAAAACACATTAAAAACATAAAAAGCACACGCTGAGTATGAGAGTTGTTGTTGCGGCCCCTTCAGTTTTCTAATATTTGATTTTGTTTATGATACCCTGTAAATTTTAAAGAGGGCTTATAGACTTAAATAGCATTGGTGAGTCTATAAAGAATTCTTCTTATATCTCTTTAAGTGATATATAGCCTAGAAATACTAAAGCTTAAAATTACAGGGTATGCATAGACTAGCAAAACAGTGTTTGAAATATGTATTAAGTGCTATTAAAATAAATATACCCCTTTTTTGCTTTACCTATTGATTTCTTTTGATTTATAGGGTATCTGCTAGTCGTGCAACTGCTGCATGCAGCGAGTTTTATTATGTCTACGTGTCTGAATGGCAATAAGTGTGTGAGGGATGTTTTAGTTAGGGTTAAGCATGGGATTGACAGACGAATATGAATGGGTGTCTATGTGTGTGGGAGTGTATGTGTGTGTGTGTGTGTGTGTGTGTGTGTGTGTGTGTGTGTGTGTGTGTGAGTGACTGGCGAATGAACTGAAACTGTCAAAAGTGCACATTCCGCACTTGACATTTTTCCAAAGCGCATTTTGAACTCTGCCGCAAACGCCCCTCATCCCCATCACGCCCCACTACAAATACGGGCTGCAGGGTGGATTTCAATGGTGGAGTATAAGGCGGAGGGGTACAGGGCAGCGGGGTGTGCGCTCCAATTGGCATTGAAAGCGCAAATGAAATGAAAGGGAAGCGTTTGCATGTGACTTCAACTTTGGCTGCGGAATGTCAGTCAAAAACCGACTCCAGACACAGACGGTCTTCCTTTTTAGGGTGCACTCTCTGGCACAGTGGCACGCGTCGACGTCTCCCCCGTTCAAAAAAAAAGAAATGAAGGCAACAAAAAATAACCAGAAACGAGACATAAAGCCAGAAATTTGCTCGTACGTTTATTGCTTTTAAATTTGGCAATTGTCGAGACTCGTTTAGGAGTGTGTGTGTGTGTGTGTGGGTGTGTGTGTGGGTGTGTGTGTGGGTGTGTGTGTGGGTGTGTGTGTGGGTGTGTGTTTATGTGTGTGTGTGTGGCAATGAGGGTATTTGCCAGCTGCAAATTGCTTATCAGGCGTTGTCAAAAACCGGTCACTAGCCGCCCTTAATTTGGCCAATTTAAAAATGGAAATCGATTCCCTCGAGTGACGTGACGTCGCTGCATCCACCCCACGTTACCGCCCCCTCCCCCTCCACCTCCCCCTCCACACTGCTTGGGATGTGTCAATAAAATGTGATTAACAAGTTTTGCATAAAAATGCCGACAGTCAAGAGAGTTGGCAATGCAATGACATTGCTTTTCCACTTTTCCAACACAGCCGCGGGCAGTTTTTCCTTTTGTTCAAATCCCAGAGCAGCAATGCAACCCTCTCACTCACACACTGTCTCTCTCTCCCTCTCTCTCTCTCTCTCTCTCTTTGTCTCACTCTTTGTCTCCTTTGTTGCTGGCAAGCGTGTCGAATTATCCCTTTCATAAGTGACAAATATGTCTGCTCAACTGCAATACGCCCAGTCCCAGCTCCTGTGCTGCCCCTCCCCCTGTTTCCACCCCACCCCTGTACACCCTTATCAGGAGCGTGCGTCGTTTCTGCTGCAAGTAATGAGATTTTATTTAAGCAGCAAGTAACTTGGCTTTTGTAATTTGCAATAAATATGCAGTCAACCAGACTCAGCCCAAGACTCACTTCGTCCGCAGCTCAAGATAAGCAACGAAAGAGGCGTTGGAGAACGGGGCGTGGCAGGGACAAATCGTGTGGTAGCTGCCATATCTAAGATACGTGTATATAAGCCCAGTTATTGCCAGCTTATGTATTAGTCATCAGCATTTTAATGAACCCACAAAATGCAAACTCAAATAAATTTCAAAAGATACCAAAAATATACCAAAAAGATACCAAGTGATGCCCAAAAGTTGAATAACCTTCGGGACATCATTAGTTTGCGGTAAGAATTGTGGCCAAAATGTTGCAAATGGCCAAAAACTGCATTCGAATTTGTTAAGACTTTAAAATCTCAAGCGAATTCACTTCAGCAAAAAAGGTCAAACAATTGAATTTATCGATTAACGATTACTGTCGATTTTTAACAATTTTGTATTTATATTTACTGGCTGCACAAAAGTTCTTTTTCTATCATTTTATGCATTTTATTTAGGTAATAATACAACTCAAAAGTTCAACAATTGTTGCTAAAAAAAAATTCAATTTCATTTGAATTTTTTGTGTTCAACGGAAAATGAATATTATTTTAATTTGTTTCATGCATTTTATTCAAAGCGCATTCGGTATAAAAAATGAATATAGAATTATATAAAAACTAGTGGGAAAAGCGGGGGTTTAGCGTGCCGACTTTAAAAGGCCGCGTAGTTATTCTAGAGAAGTATCAACAAGCAATTATAAAGTACTTTTGATCACCACAAAAAACAGTTATAGTTGTTCGATCCTAACCTAAATTGGCTAATATATATATAAAATCATTATCTATATATAATGTCGGTCTTTGTTTAAGATAATTTTAAAAACAACAAAGTTTTCCATACTTAACCAAAATTTCCCATTTAGGTTGCTTTGGTTTTATAGCTTTTCGGAGGCGTAAGAGGGCGTGGCACAAATTCAAAATATAGTTAAACTGCCTTATTCATAGACATATATTTATATCAAATTTGGAGGCTCTAGCTCTTATAGTCCCTGAGTTTCTGCACAAAGATAGGGTTGGACAGTGCCAAATCGGCTACAGATACTGATTAAAAATTGATCTATTCACTGCTACATTACACCATTTTTTTCTTCTAGCAAACCTTAAACACCCTATGCTCTTTTTAACTACAGGGTCTATGCAAAAAAAAGAATAAGAAATATAACAAATGTTTTTTAGGCCAACTTATTTATTAAATTGAAACTCAACAAATCGCCAAAGGCTTTTTAAAAACTATCAATTATATGAAGCACAAAGCAGACAGTCCATATAAGGTACGTTTCATATTTATAACGCCACCCATTTTTGTATTTTATTGCTGTAACTATACATATTACGCGACTACGATATACTAATAAAATATCTGTTTGGATGCAACAACTATGCACACGAAGTTTGGACTTCTTCAGATAACGGTATTTGTGCTTTTTTGAGAAATCTATTTTTACCCTGTTTCACAATTATAACGCCACTTGCTTTAAATTATTTTTGTGAGTGCAATTGAAAGATTCTTTATTATTTGGTTGATGTTTTAGACAAATATAAGAATAAATAAGCTATGCCACGTGGAAAATGTTTTATAGAACTTGAAAGGGGAAAAATAATCGCTTACAAAGAAGAAGGATGCAGTGGAAGGGATATAGCGCGTAAGCTGGGCAGGAGCCACAGGTTAATCCAAAATTTTTTAAGGGATCCTGAATCTTATGGAACCCACAAGCGCAGAGGTGGCCCTTTAATTCATTCCAGCCGAGATAAGTGGAAAATTATTAATATTCAACACGGAGTTTAGGTGACCTACAGGGTGTTATTGGCAAAAATGTTTGTCACCCGACCGTTTGGAGGACATTAAAATGTTTCAAAATTATTAAAAATGAAATATTGAGTGTGTTCCAGCATTAAAAGCTGAACACAAACTGACCCGTATAGGTTACGGGCGCAGAAACATGAACACCAATTGGTCAAATGTAAGCCAAATGAAGTTGGCAAGCAATTTGTTTTTATTATTAACATAAAAATTTTTAAGTAATTTTTTCGGATGAGATGAAGTGGAACCTAGATGGTCCTGACGGTTTTCATCAATATTGACACGATTTAAAGAAAGAGTCGGAGTACCTTTTCAAACGGAGCTTCGGAGGAGGAAACTTGATGATGTGGGGAGCATGACGCTTAAAGATGCAGTTTGTATCCTCCAGGATGAAAAGAGCAGACTTTGTCCGTGTTTTGGGAACCAGACTCATGCCATTTTTGGAAGATAATGGTGACAGAGACGGGATTTTTCAACAAGATAATGCCGCAATCCATGGTGTTCTTCCAACGGAGTAACTCTTATGGACTGGCAAGAAAGATCACCGGATCTAAATCCGATGGAGAACATATGGGGGATCTTAGTTCGTAAGGTGTATAGAAATAATCGCCAGTTTGACACTGTGGCAGAGCTGAAAACAGCGATGGAGGCGGCATGGAGGGAAGTTGAGCCGGATACAATTAAATACTTAATTTTAAGCGTGCCGAATCGAATTTTTTTGCTTATTTCTAATCATGGAAATCAAATTTAGTAAATTCATTTAGTAAAAATTAATAATTACTTAAAATTAACAGCAAAAAAATAATTTAAAGCAAGTGGCGTTATAATTGTGAAACAGGGTAAAAATAGATTTCTCAAAAAAGCACAAGTACCGTTATCTGAAGGAAGTCCAAACTTCGTGTGCATAGTTGTTGCATCCAAACAGATATTTTATTAGTATATCGTTGTCGCGTAATATGTATAGTTACAGCAATAAAATACAAAAATGGGTGGCGTTATAAATATGAAACGTACCTTATATAGATATAGATATATATATCCATATATATTTTCGGTGGACTCATCATATTATAAGGTAAAGCACCGGTATTAATATGCTGATAAACAAATTGTCAGCTTATCATCAATTAAAATGGCCCAAACAGATTCTACGAATTTCAAATTTGATAAGATGCGATTTTCTATATAATTTTGATAACATGATTTCGATAATTTGCGATTTTTACTTTTTAGTTTTTGAGTGTTTCTTTTTTAGTATTCAATTTTTTTTCTATTGTGGTCACAGTAGACACATGTTTGGAAGCACTTAAGACAGCCCGTGAGTCAACGGGAATCGTAATAATAGAATCAGTACTCAAGCACCTTATCTAACTGTAAATGGAGTGCAGGGGGGGCTGGGGGCAAACACCTGGCAAACAGGCAGTTTTCACGCTCATGGCGATAAGCTGACTACAGAAATAATAAAAAAAAAAGAAAAAAAATCACAATTCTACATGGCAAAAAAAATATTAATTAAAAGCAAAAAGAAAAAAACAAACACTAAACGAATGTAAACAGAGACACGAATGGGCAAAAAGGGGAGAAGAGAGTGTGGGAGAGGGAGAAAGAGAAGAAGAGAGAGAGAGAGAGAAAGAGTTATCAGTTTTCGTATAAAAGGCGTTAGCTTTGATAGGGCCAAAACAGAAAGCGAACAAGTGTCTTCGTAGTATCAACCATGAAAGTTCTATACAGTTGTGTCCTCCTTTTGGCCATCTTTGTTGCCATCCAGGCCCATAGTGCCAGCTGGGGCAGAAGGAACAACAACGATTACCTGCTCTCTCGTCAGGTGGAAGTGCGTAATCCCATCAAGAACAGTTACTCCAGTGTCACCATTGATTTCCCACGTTATGTAAGTAGTTCACTGATCCTCTAATCCAATCAGTTATTAACACTTCTGTTATCGATAACAGGGTGCCAGCAACTACTACAACATTACCTTCGTGAACTGCATCGATAACTTCCGCAACAACTCTGGTGCTTCCCCCAGTTTATGGAAGGGTGGTCCCAACTTCCGTTATGCTCAGATCAATCTCCGCAGTCAGGTCAGCAAGGGCATCAACACCACCGTCGAGATCTGGGGCCGTTAAGCAGTACTTCCCCCCACCCCCCGAAAGACCCAACACACTAGGAAAAAAACAATAAATGACAAATCAAAAAACATAAAAATAAAAAACAAAAAATAAATAAAAAATAACTTATCGCATATGTGAAGACAAACCTAATTTAACGTTATCTACGCTGTCTACTCAGAGAGAGAGAGAGAGGGAGAGAGGGAGAGTGTTAGAGGGAGCTAGGTAGTGTGCTTTACCGTTATCATTTAACGCCCGATAACTTTGAGTTAAACGACATTTGAATGCTCCTTGATGGCTGCCATTGGAATAACAAATTGATCATCATCATCATCATCATCATCATCATCATCATCATCAGCCGTTGAATCATTTGCATACAAGAATATTCTAATATTAACCCTCGGCTGTAGCAATACTTGTCATCTCTCTTGCACTTCCCCTTCTGTCTAGCTGCTGGCATAAAGGACCAAAGGAAAGCAGCAGCAAAAAAACGAAAGAAAAAGGAAAAAGCGGGAAACTTTGTGCCTACAGGCAGAGGCAGAGGTTGAGGCAGGGGCTGAGGCAGGGGCTGAGGCAGGGCCTGAGGCAGGGGCTGAGGTAGGGGCTGAGTCAGGGGCAGCGGCAAAGGAAAACATTCAATATTTAATAAATATATATTCTGGCAACACATATTTTTTCAGTTAGCTATTTTGCACAAATCCCAGACACTGTGCAAAGCACATCCCTGCCCCCTTTTCCACCCACCCCCTACCTACTTTCCCCCCTTAACCCCCTTTAAAAAGCACTTATTGGCCTCGACTCATTTGTATTGGAAATGTTGCATTCACCCTCGCAGCGTGAAAAGTAAAATAGCTAAAAAAGAGGGAAAAAAAAGCTAGAAAATGAAAATGTTAAGCGATACGGTCAAAAGGATGCGCCCCAAGCTGATTTTTAGACCCTGTACAGGGAGTGTATAAAGTTTGTAGGAAAACCAAAGTAACAAGAAGTAAATATACACAATTTAGTCCTACTACAGGGTCTTTTAAAGTCTAGACGCACTGCTGCTGCTGTGCCTACTAGTTTAATGCTTGTCCTACGTATTTTTTGCCCTGTATCGAATTTAAATTTCAATTCAAAACGTCTTCAGGCGCCAAAAGCCCCAAAATAACACGAGTTAAGGGGTTTCAGAGGGTCTGTGTGTGTGTGTGTGTGGGGGTGTGTAGGTGTGTGTGTGTGTATTTGTCTTACATGTGGGCAAATATTTACAAAGGACTAACAAATGTTGGAAAAACTTGTCAACGAAATGTTTCACTTACTTAATATGCAAAACGCGACGATTCGCAATGCAAAGCTTTACGCCGGATATGTTTACGGATGACGCTACGGATACACACGGCATCGGCTGGTCGAACTTCTGACTAACTGACTACCGGTACACCAAAAGCCAACACCAACACCAACTACCAACACCAACTACCAACACCACCAACCAAAACCAGCAACAACAAGCAAGGAAAAGTGGAAAATCTGCAAGGAAAAATGTGCCGTCATGACAACTGCAGCCAACAAAAATTGCCGAATTCGTTTGGCTGAAAAGTCACGTAGTGTCAAATGCAAACAGAGGGGTATGCACGACTATAGGAAGTCTTTACTACTGTAGCCTTTGATAAAAGAGTTTTCAAACATAGCCAAAACCTTAAAAAAATGCCTATTTTAGCGGATTTTTATCAAAGTTCCCACTACCAGCATACTCTACTAGCACCCCTCGCTTGAGTTAGCAAGCTGTTTCGAAAATTTGTTTCCGTTCGCCTTTCGTTGACAAATTTCTCATACGCCGCGTGAACCGCTGCTTCTGTCGGTTGTTGGTAAAATGCCTAACTTAAGCCGCTTGCTGGCTAAGCTGACCACTACACAACTGCCTCTCACACGCCCCTGCCACTCCCCACACATCCCCAACTGGCTTCATTCGTGCAACAGACTGTGGCATCATTCTGCCTGCTGCCAATGTCCGAGCAGCGCTTGGCAACAGCTTGCAAAGCAATTACTTCAAACTACCCGGAAATGTCGCCTGGCTGACCAGCTGCCGTCTCCCTTACACCACCCCCAACCCCTTCTCTTGACACGCCCCAGGCATATGTGTATGTGTGTGTTTGTGTGTGTGTGTGCGGTGTGGGTGTTGCTGCAACAGTTATTGGAGCATGGCAAAAACACCGACCGCAGTGCGGAACTGGAACTGGAACCTGAACCATAGAGATTGTAGACGTCAGCCGGTTGAACAGACACACCAGACACACACGCACACACTCACACACACTCACACACTGTGCACGTCGCATGGCACATGGCACATGCCATGCCGATTCTACTTGCCACACATGCCACATGCCACATGCGACTAGCATCTCTGAGGCTGGTTAAATTGCTGATTTTGTTGCCAGCAACATTGATTTTTAATAAATAGCAATTTGGCAAACCAAACGGAATTGTTATTATTTCAGCATCACGTTCTCTGCTTTCAGCTTTCAGGTGCAAACGTGCAGGTAACAAGCAGTGATGCACTGCCTGCCACACACACCCCCTCCACCTACCACTCCCCTTCCCTAACACTTCCCTCGACTCCCCTGGGGGTGTCCACAAACTCTGCTTGAAATATGCAACAAGCCAAAATAAATTTTTGGCAGTTTGAAAATCCAAAACGGGAAAATGCTGAAACGGGATAAATTAACGTCAAGCGTCTCACTAATGCGCTACAAATTTACCCTGCACAGTGGGGCAAAGAGAGCAATTAGTGGATATCGCTTACATTTATTTATCAGTTAATGAACTCCAATTAAAAATCGATTCCTAATTGAAATAACTACGGAAATTACCTTGTAAAATTAGTTCAACTTCTTTAAAATTTAAATCAAATTTGTCATACAACATTTGACTTGTTTCGTGACACTGTGCAGCCTAGAAATGTAATGAAGTATTTATGATTGGTTGATTGGCAGAATGCAATGGGTGTTGGCCAATTCGTTGTGCCACTTTGGCAGCCAGCAACAGTTTTGACAAGCGCTGCTAGGGATTTGTGGCATAACAAATTCGTGCCGAAAATTGTAAAATAACACGGCAGAGATTGGGGAAGAGGGGGAAGGGAAAAGGGGCATGTAGACCGGGGGGGAACAGAGGCATTGCAGCCACTATCAATATTGATGAGTGGCAGTGGCAACAACTTCTGGCATTTTGACTCTGTAACTGTAAATCGACCTCTAGTGGCGACCCACAATATCCCGGATAACTGGCGAATCATGTATAGTGAACTACCACTATGATGCACTCCCAGAAAAACATTATTTATTGCCACATTTAGCATGATACGGCTTATTTGCATGGCAAAAGTGATTAAGTCAACTTATCTCAACAACAACAACAACAGAAATAACAACTATAACAAGCACAAGCATGACATAAAACTCATACATAATTTTTGATCGGCTTGTGATAAAATATGCATTGAATTTGCCTTATAGTATCAATTTATGTTTGATGCATGGCACTTCATCGACCCGTTTCCATAAATTTCGATGAAAATCGAAAAGCAATTACTTGTAGGTAATCCTCGGCATAAACTGCACAGATTACATTAATACACACAGAAATTGAAATGAAATTGCCACAAATGTGTAAATACCGTAATACTGCATAAATTCAGTTTAGTCGCAAGCCCAATAAATTGAATGGAATTTAACTTAAGCACTTGTTCGCCTCACTGGCTTCGTGTGAATTCAATTATAAATATTTCTGACACTTCCTGAAATACATATGCCCCACAGTGCGCATTAAAGTTCAGTAAATAAGTTAAACTGATAAGTTGCTGAACCAATAAACATTTAGTTTAGTTTTATTTGTTGCTTGTTAAGCAGAATATTTATTTGAATATATATTTATTGGCGCGCTTCGTCAAGTTTCTGCAACCAACTTCAAGTGAGTTCAATTTATGAGCACACCCAACTTAGCGCGTAACATTCGTTCAGCTTAGTGCAGACACACACCTAAGCAACCTGAGCACCAACTTCGCTGGCTCAGTTTGCGCAGCTCGCGCAGTTTACGCAAATAACTCTTGAATTATCTCATAGATGGCGCCACGTTGTAGCAAGTACACACACCAGCAGCCTTCACTACGCATCACAGTTGCTCAAGCAACTTATCGAAAATGGCGCATTTAACTTAAAATTTTGTTGCTGAATAATTAATAAAATTTATATAAATACAAAAGATACAATTCAAAACGGCATCTAACGCGGTACAGTTACTTACTACGCAACACAATACAACTAAATGTTGATTTAGCAAATTTTGCTGATTCATTCAAACAAATTGCAAATAAATTCCAGTTTTTACATCGCGTCCCGTTCTAAATCCCCAAGTTAAACAAAACTCTCTTCATTTACATAAAACAAAAACCATAATTTGTTCAAGTACATAGAACAACACACACAAATACACACACACACTCCCTGACGCCCACAGAACGCTATTTCTTTGGAGTTTACACAGCAACCCCGAAAAATTCTCGAGTTTCCAACAGATACACGCAACCACTAACACACACCGACACACACACACACACACATTCATTTAGGCATTTTCCTTTGTTTTGTGTATTCCCTTTTCGCTTCATTCCGCTCGTCACCAACGTTCGTCGCATTTGTTTGTGCAGCGCATGGAAAAGATATCTTTCCATATGGCTGATTTTGAATGGTTAGATACTTTTTTCTGTCATTTTCATAATGAGTAATGAGGGAAGAGGAAGAAGAAGTCTTGTTGTTTACCTCGGCGTAAAAGCCAACAACAGAATAGTCAATTTGAGCTGGGAATTTTGCCATCATGCCTGGCTTTAATAATCGAATAAATTTCTAGAATGCTACGGTAGCAACTGTACCAGTTTAGCTGTCATTTGCATAAGCGCAGCTTGTAAATAAACGGCATTAACATTTTTTACTCAATACTTGTGCTTTTCTAAACCTTTTTCGGCCATTAATAATAAATTGGGCAACTATTTATCAGCTGCTGCTTTTCTACCGAAAGTTTTAACACCCACCGAGCGGAGTCCATCAATCAATATCTGTGTATATACTCGCACACACGCGTTTCCCTCCTGCTCCTGTTGTTTCCCCTGCCACTACCACTGCCGTTGCTTCTGCTGGACTGCAGCAAAAAGTCGCCCCTTTTGCGCGTTGACCACGCCCGAGCAGCCCGAGCAGACGGTCGAATCGTAAAACATTTCACTCGACGCCCAATCGCCGCACACTCACACACTTCGGCTCACCGTTTCGGCTGCCTGCCGATTGGTCGTCACTTTCGTTAAATAACCGACGAATCGTACTCAACGGTAGCGTTCGGTTCTCGTTGTTGCCGTTCGGCAACCGGTTTTGCGCTCTCTTCTTTCGGTTGTTCGAAAACAAACAATTCGTCTCTCTTCTCTTTCCAACTGGCGCTCTTTCGGTGTGGCAACAAGAGAGCAAGAGCAAAAGCAAACTCAAAACTGAATAACAAATGATTTTCAATGTATTTCGTATTTTTGTGTATTTAGCGGATGGAAAAGTTTTGGGAAGGCACTAAAAAACAAGATATTAAATGGGCGGCAACGCGATTCTATCTTAAAATCGACAAGCAAAATACTTTTGAGTATAAAGAACAAGCGTTAAAATTAATTGCTTTACAGCAAGCAATTTAAACAAATTGGACATGTTGTTTGGCTTATATTGGCCAAGTTTCATTTTCAAGAAGTGTAGTAGTCTAATTGGTAGTAAAGGTAGAATGTTGTAATTACAGTAAACAACACCAAACAGAAAACTCAGCTACTTAGCTATCAAAAATCTTTCAATTTTGAGTTGCAGCTAAAAATGTCAACTTTTTTACGCAAAAAGTAATAAGAAATACTTGAAATCTAGATAAAATAGCTTTATTCTACTCTTAACTGTTGCTCGAGCTTGGCTTTGCTTCTACTAAGAAAAAACGACTCTCAAATTTCATTTTGATTACAATTCATCAATTGCCGCTCAATTATTTAGTCATCTCCAATGTGCAGCTGCAGCTGTCACTTACCCCTTCCCCCTGCTCTCTCACCCTCTCTATTTTGGGTCATAAAATGGCTTCACAGTGCATAGCATCAGTCTCTCCCTCTGCCGCTGCCTACGCTTCTCTCATTGCATCTGCAGTTCTGCCGCTGCCTTCGTTTGCCACTCAAAGAAGTTGAGTTTTTGTTGTAGTTCGAGTGAGAGTTGTTGTTGGAGTATGTGTAGTTGTTGTTGTTGTTGGAGTTAGAGTAGTTATTGCTTCGTAGTCGGAGTCAAAGTCTGTTTTGGGCTTAGTTTATTGCACGGCGGCACTTGGCGTGCCACACAAATCACCATTTTTAATGAAATGAGCTGTCAAAAGTGCCGTTACCCGCTGCCTTTCAGTAGCCACCGTTTAATTTTTTTATTTATTTTTAACTTTACTTTAAATATTTTACAGCATTTCTTTAGTTGCTTGAGTTTTCGACAGTTTGGCTTAAGCACGGGCTTCAACCGTTAAGAAAAACTTCGACTAAGACATCTGGGCTAACATAACGTCATTAGTTTTACTCTTTTGTATGTAAAAGGAGGAAAATAAATAAGATTTTCTTGATTCTGAACTAAAATACTAAGTTAACGCTACAAAAAATAAATGAATCCTTAATAAAATATAATAGTTAAAGGAGTGTGGAATAGCTGAAGGGTATTTATCTTTCGATACTGTTAAAAAAAGTTTATACATAGAAAAACATAGCTAATTTGTTGGATATTTCCACTTAAATAAATGTAATATTTTATAGATTTATAGGAAAAGAGTGTTAACTATTAATTATAGTGATAGATGCCCCTTTTCTTATAGGGCATGCCCTTTAAAATCTCTTACTATTAGCTTCATCTTCTGTAGATTACTAAAGATACGAAAGTATCTTAACCAAATGAAAGCTACAGATATTAAAATTCAATTGACAGACCTACAAAAACTACATTAAAAATATACAGAAAGCTTCATTGTCCTCATCTTGCTCAAAGTCATAAACAGTTATGTAAGGCCATGCACACATGCACATGCACTCACACAAATACACACTCATTCACATATTTGACACATTGTTCTTGTGCTTTTATTCATTTGCCTTCCTCTTGCTCTTCTCCCCTTTGAATCGCATTCAAAACTCACACTCTGCGCTCACATAAAATGGCGTCGTCGTCAGCCAGAAAAGGCGTCAGCGTCAGCGTCAACGTCAGGCATTGACGTCACATTGATGCTCTGTGTCTCAGTCAAAGCACACTCACACACACACGCACACACACACACACAAACATAAGCTCACACACCCAACAAGCAAAATCAACGAAAAGTTAATTCAATCGGCATTTTGTTGTTGCCTTGCACAAGCGAATAACAAATGCGAAAAAAAAACAAGGAAAAATCGAAATTTGAAATGCCAAAGCGACACGCAAAAATGCTATAATTAAATTTTTCACTTGGCGATCAGCAGCAGCAGCAAAAACCGAAGCTTTTTCAAAAACATTTCGTTTCGAGATAATTTATAAATAAATTAAGTATTTGCTGCAGTGCGTTAAGTGAGAAGGGCAGAGGCGGGGCGCTGCCATAAACAACCGCAGTGCGAACGCATTAAAAGCTAAAAGCCATAAAGGAAAAATAACGTAAAAGATAATGGGGGAAAACAGGCAAAAAATAAAATTGTAATTGCGCTTTTCATAGGCGACAGTTTTTCATTATAAAGCAAAAGAGCGAAATACATCGATTAGTAAATGTGTGTGTGTGTGTATTTGGGGCCAAGGGGCGTGACAGGGACAGGGGCAGAGAGTGCATAATAAAAAGCTCATCAAATGCGCCAGCAGCGTTAACTTAATAATCGCCATAAATGGCGCCATTCGCAAACGAAGCCAACCTCCTCTCTTTCCCCCTCTCACTTGCCTTCTACAGTCTCTTACGCCCTCACTCTCTCACTCTCTATCTTTCTTCTCATGACAAGAAACTGACAAAACAACCCACAATGACGACTGAATTTTCGCCATGCTACGTAATGATGAAAACTGGCAACGGCGCATAACTCAAACGTAAATTATAGTAAAATACGTCGTATATCTGTATGAGAGTATCTCTCTATGTGTGTGAGTGTGACTGTGAATGTGACTGTGTGTGTGTGTGTTTGTGTTTTTTTGTTGCTGTTGTGACCTTTTTCGTGACGTTGCAATCGGCAGCGACTGACAAGATATTTATTCGAACTAAATATTTTATTCGAATTTCGAATGTGAACGAGAGAGCGAGAGAGCCAGAGCAACACAAACGAATTCGCCGCAAAGAGAGTGAGAGCACGAGAGCGCACGACACGACGAATCCGAAGACGTTGTATCTGTGTGCGTATGCGCTATCGTGTGTAACGATTTATGTGTGCCTGTGTGCCTGTGTGTGTGTGTGTGAGTGCGGATTTTGATTCAAAACAGAAAAGCGCGGAAAATTTTTATAAGCGCGCAAGTTTTTTGTGTTATGTTTTAGGTTGCTTCATTTTGGCTTTTGCCACTGCCGTTGCTCCGGTGAAAAACGGCAACAGCGCATCACCGTTTCGGCCTCTGAATCGTGGCTCGCGTTTTAGCTTCGTTTCTCGATGCCGATAATAATTGAACGAACGTTGCCAAAAAGCACTAACAAAATCTCAAATCTCGAAAAAAAAAGCAACGCCAAAACAGGCCTCTAAAATATTTGTTATTGTTTTTTTTGTCTTGATTTTTGGTTTGCTTTTTTGTAGCTTTTATCACGTCTCCACTAATTACATTCGATACTTTGCTGTCCAAGCGTTGCCTTTGTGTTTTTTCTTCTACTCATTTTTTAGGTTTTTTGTAGTTTTTGTTTTTCGTTTGCCGCATTCAATAAATTTGCTCATTTATCGCATCACTTGCTGTCCATTGTATTCAGCCTTGCAGCATTAGCCGTCTGAAAAGTTGGCAACTCTTTTGTTTGGCCCATAAGTCATCCAAATTGGCTAGACGAATGCAATTTTCCAAAACACAAAGAGAGTCGTCTCCACAGTTGACGACAACAATCTTCAAACTACAAAGCAAAATCTCAACTAGCAAATCTACAGACTTGAAGTTCACTTTCTTTGCTTTAAAATTGGGATAATTTTAAGAAAATTAAAGTCTTAATTAATTTAAATTAACCTTTTTTGTAATTTAACTTATTTTTACACCAAATAATAGTGTTAAAATGCTATTTTCAGATACAAATCTTTAAATTTAACTCATTTTTTGTGCATTTCGGAGGTTTTTCCTCAAAAATATCTTTCTCAAATAAGATTTTTCATACAGTTTAGTAGACTTTTCTTAATATTGGAATGTTTGACTTATAGTATCATGTTTGGTAGCCATTTTTAAAAAGTTTTTGGATGGTTTTTGTACCATAATATACATTTTTATCGCTGAACTTATACTATATATAAAATGGAGAAGAAATCAGCAATAAGAAATTATTAAATAGCATAGGGCAGCTTATATCAGTCGTTGATTACCGTTACACCTTACTTATGACTTTTTAAAACATAGTATTATAAGTTATTTAACAGCATTTCGATAACATGTAATCAAATTAATGACAGAATGCCCTATATATGGTCGCTTAATACATTTTCCGTTCGGTTTTCTAAGTTTTCTGGAAATGGCGCCATATTTGTGTAATTTGTATGCATTAAAAAGACAGTGCTTTTATGAGAAAAAGAGTCTAGATTTCAGCAGATTAAAAACAGATTAGTAAATTTAATGTTTTCCTGATGAAATTCCAATTGGTTACAACATTTCTGGGAGTAAACCATTTTATGCATACAAAAAATCGTTTAAAAACCATTTTTCGTGTCATAAGGCAGACAGAAAGTAAAGTTTTGGATAATACCGACAATACTTTATAAGGTATGACTCGGGTAGCATTAATATTTTAGACTTTGCTGTGTACATTTGTGAACAAAAGCGATTGTTTAAAGTATGGTGATACTTCCTAGACCCAAATTAGTTTCAACATTTTAGAGTTGTTTAAAAAGCCATTTTAGCCCTTATTTCTTAGTTTAAGTCTCAGGGACTTATACTTTGAGTACTCACTGTGCTTCATAAGCTTCTAAAACTGCTCACAGACCCTGCCCGTCAAAATATTTAACAATTTCTTTACAAGGGTTTCTATGCTATAAGTATCTATGTATTTTAGATACATTTTATTAGTCTGTATTTTTAAACTATTCTAATGAGCCTTAAGTTTAATGATCAAGTTAGAAACCTTTCCTTTACTAAGGTTTTGCGGCTGTAAAGACTATAAATGACTGCTTTAAATCGTTATGAAAGCTAAAATCGTATAAATACTGATAAGTTGATAAGCCGCAAAAGATTTGCTTAAAATATACTCGAAAAGTTTATGCAGAGAGGGTTTATGAAAGCGAAATAAATAAATTGATGCAAATGAATTTTGTGTTGTTTATGAATTTTTGTGTGGCGCAAAACAAACTTGAAAATAAACAGAAGCAAAATACAAAACACAAAACGCTGATGTTCCAATTTAGCACAACTTTCGCTAGTTGTCGCCGCTGGGGCCACACGACGACACCGACGGGGGTGGTGGGGTGTACGTAGGGAGCACTGCTGAGGTGGCGACGTGCAAAGCGCACAAAAACACTCACACACACACACACACAAAGGCAGACAAAAAGATAGAGAGACAGTAGCAGCAGCAGAAGCAGCGACGCCAGCAGTAGCAGAGCCCTGTTGTTGTTGCTTTTGCTGTTGTGTGCAAACGTCATCAACATAATTTTCATCACTCAGCGATAAACACGAAATATGCTGATGAAAGACGCCGAACAGAGTGCGCCACTGAGCAGCCGAACAGCGAGCACAGTGAGACCCGAACGTAGCCGAACGAACACAAGCCGAGTGCAAAGAGTATGGGTGTCCCAAGGGGCCAGAGGTGGAGTCACAAACACACAATTCACTCACGGCAACGAACACGCAAAGAGAACAACCCAAAAGGGAGAGAGCCCAAATACAACGTGAGCGTGAGCGAGAGAGAAAGGGAGAGCGCAAGCGAATGAGTGAGCAGTTTAGAGTACAAAATGTAACAAACAGTCCCCAAGTCCCAGTACCACTCTCATTCCCATTCCCATTGCCAGTTGGCGAGTGGGTGTCGCTCTTGCTACACTGAGCGCCCGGTCACAAAGCGAAACAGCGGAAGCAGCTCATTGAGACTGCGACGGCGACTGTGACCGAGGCAGAGACTTAGACGCAGGCGAAGACGGAGGCGCAGACAAAAGCAGCACAATGAGCGCGTTTGTGTCTGGGTGCCTTTGGCCGTTGCTCAAGTGCGCCGCATTCTGCATCCACATACCCGTTCTCTGTACTCTGCTCTCCTCATTTCATTCTCCTCTCTCCAGCCCTTCCCCTCCCACAGGCAGTTGTGTGCGACAGCCGTGACACTCCATTTTTATTTTCCTTCGCTTCATTGACGTCGACCAAGCACACAATACGCTCTTGGCACGAAACCTATGGCCTGTAGTAGTACGTACTACGTACACCCGACTATTCAAGTATCCAACTATCCAAGCTCCAAACTCGCTGCACTAATTGAAGCTCATGATTAAGTAACTTTTGCAACTAAAGTCTCACAGCGCACAACAAAAAAACCCAACGGCAAAAACAACCGACGTCGGCGGTGGCGGTCGCGGTGACGGTGGCGGTGACGGTGGCAGCGACTGTGGCAACGACTTCCCGGCATTTGTCACGAAAAGGTCTCTGGAGTTGCAAGTTTTATGGTGCACCTTCTCTTTTTTTGTTTTTTGTTGAGATTTTCCCAGCTTTTTCCAAAATGTCAAAATATAAATCAATTAACTTTTACCAAAAAGTTCGAGCAGAAGTTGCACAGTCAATGGTAATTGAAAATGGAATTGGAATTGGGAATGGCTAAAGTTACAGTTACCATTGAGATATAGGATTCGTTATGACGGAAAGATCTTTAAAAGTACAGTTAAACTATAGTTCTCTTTATACTAAAGTTCCCTATTTAAAAGACTTTGAGTACACATACCAAAAATGTTATCTCCATAATCGAAATGTCTTTCATAAAAAAAACGATTTTTCTTTAATGTTGTACTCCCTGATCATCTTGATAGCTAAGCCCCATGAGTTTTTAGTCTTAAAGTA
This sequence comes from Drosophila cardini, assembly GCA_018903735.1. Lineage (NCBI taxonomy): Eukaryota > Metazoa > Arthropoda > Insecta > Diptera > Drosophilidae > Drosophila > Drosophila cardini. The sequence goes on along the minus strand of JAEIGM010000001.1, from coordinate 8,429,359 downwards.
ATACTCTATCCTGTTACTATAGTTGTTTTAAACTTTTTTTGAAAAAGTTTTTACATCCCATATTATAAAACAAAAGTTTTTCCACATCATTACTGTTTTATCCGTTCTTAAAAGTACTTTAAACACTTAATTTTAACACAATTTAAGCCTAAGCTCATAAAAATGTTGTTTACTTAACTGTTTTACTCATCCCTTTATTTAGAAAACGCTATTTAAAGTGAGTTTTACATATATATCTTTATTTTTAAGCCCCACATTTGAGAAACATTAATTTTCAATTCAACGAATTTGAGTTCTTTATGTTCAACAGGACCATTTTACTTAGTTTCAGATCAGGTTATAGCAAATCGTTTAGAAGCTCTATGTGCTATCTATCTTTAACATTTATTAAATCTGTAATTTGATCGCGAAAGTTAAAGATACAGAAAATATATGTTAACTTCGAAGAGAATACTTTCCAAAGTTACTGAAATTTCCTCGTCTAGGAACACATAAAATTTGACTGGTCCTCCTCTTTTTTCTACTTAATTCAAGCCAAATCTTAAGCAACATATTATTAACTAATTAAAGGGACTTAGACTCATGTAATTTCTTAGTTATACTAATTGTTTTCGTTAGAAATTTATATTCAGTTAAAATTTTGAAGATTTCCAAAAGTGAATTCGAAACAAAGAACAGAAAATATTGAAAAATGGCGTCCAAAACATTTGAGGAATGCCAATAATCTACAAGAAAAGAATGTGCACAAGAGATACAAAGAGAAAGAAGAAGAGATTATAGAAAATACCATTATCAATCGATGTATTTACTTAATCTGAAGTCATAATTCAAATTGGAAATTCATCCAAAAAGGTACAAACTCTGGGATGCGATGTGATGCGATTGGATTGGATCGGATCACTTTCGATTGTGAGTGGAAAGATAAATATTTGAACTAAAACGAAAGCTCATTAACTTTAATGTCCAGCATCGGAACGCGTGTATCTGTATCTAAATATCTACTACAAAAGGCCTTCATTTGCGTTATTTACAAAGATACAAAACAAGAAAACAAACAAAAAACCGAATGCGATACACCAAACGAATAGCTCAATAAGTGTGTGTGAGTGTGTGTGTGTCTGTCAGTCTTTCAGTCTGGTTAGATCTGCATCTGTATAAATATAGCTAGATATGTACATAATAAGTATCTCTTGGATACAATCTGGCCAAAGAGTCGGCGAGCTAAAGTAAACAATGAAATCATTTAAATCCGTCAGATCCGTCGGATGTTTACTTCTTCCGACACTTTATTAACTGCCTCAAATTGGAAAAAATTCATAATTTTCAAAGAAATTTCCATAAATTGTGGAACTGAAATCTAATTATGATTAAAATGGAGTTGGAAATGATTTTTCAAACTGTCGATTAGGATCAGAAAACGATTAGTTCAGTTAAGTTTTTAGTTTCTTTTTTTTTTAGTATTTATTTGTTTAACTTTTTTGAGTATTTTTCTATACGAAGTTTTGTTTGCTTTGCTTTTCTTCACTGAAATTTGATACTTTTCCTTGAATATTTCAGATCGAATGCGCTGTTTACTCCTGTACCCTCGTCCTCTACCCAAAACCCCAAAGAAACAAACTCCGATGTCTTTGGGCAGCTGGGAACATGGAACTTGGAACTGGGAGCAACGGTGGAGGGGAAAACTGCATGACAGCGACTGAATTTAGATGCCGATAAGTAAAATGTATCTGCGGCAAAAGCCGAGGTGCAAAATTCAATGCGAAAGCAGCCGCAAAAGCAACAACAACAACAACAGCGACTACAACAACAACAACAGCGACTACAACAACAACTAGCACAATACCAAAAGAGTCGCAAAGAAACTTGCATAAATGGAACCAGTTTTGAGGCCCCAAATGGGCCAGGGCAGTGGGCAGTGGGCGATGGGGCGGCAGGAGGGCAGGGGAAGCTGTGTTTCTGGCTGCGGTGCGCGGGCAAAGCCGGGTCGGACTTTAGTTAGCGACAGCGACGAATAAATTTATGCAGCCTAAAGCGCGTTTTGTGACCAAACCATTGCGAGTTGGGTAGGAGAACGGCGGGGTAGGGAGGGCACAAACAGCCAAACAGAGCGACAGCAAACAGTAGGGAAAAGAGAAAGAGAGAGAGAGAGAGGGGGAGAGACTGAGAGCGAGAGAGAGCGACATGATTTCGGAAATGGACTGGGAATAAAACAGGGAGCTCCATAACAGCGCTCCCCTTTCATTACCCCGCACTGCTGCCCCGCACCGCCCCGCCTCTTACCTTGATCAACCGCTCATACCGAAGAACGACATGTGAATATTAATGTTTGCAGTGAATCGAAAACCCAAAAACTGAAAAACTGACAAACTGAAACTCGGAGTTAACCTCAAAACTTTAGTGATTTGATTTCTGGTGACGAAACTGAAGAAACAAAATTTTTCGCACTTTGTAGAAGCAGAAATGTGATTTATGTAAATTTGGAAGCTTAAATGGAGTAGGAACTTTAGTAAACCCGAAACTGAAGCTTTAAAGTTAAACAAAAACGAATATTAGAATTCCAGAAACAATCCAAAATGATGGGAACGAGGGGAATAATCCCGATAATTTTTTAGTCGAGTTGAAATACTTAATTTGGGTACGAATTTCTTCAAAAATCTGGGAAACTGAGATCTAAAACAAAGACTCTTAGGGAAAAAAAATATAAATTTCATTATTTTATGTACTGAAAATGGTTTTAAATTGAGTAATTGTTAGATTTATTAACATTTTCTATCCCCCAAAAGGAAATCAACAGGGAAAAGCAAAAAAATTATTGAAATAATTAACTCAAATCTTAAAAAATATATATTTTTTCTATATCTTACTGAAGTTTAAGTAAATTACTAATATTTTGAAGTAAATTGTATGCGATATTTAAAAGGATTTATAGTTTTAACTTAATGATAACTGTAAATAAACTATTTTATCCAATTTTCAAGGGTAATGAAGATTTCAGAATAGTTTCTATCCAAAAATTCAATATTTTCGAGTAAAAATCACTAAACAATTCCCCCAAAATTTGCTTCTTAGAAGTGAATTATTTTAAATTCTTAGTTGTTATTTATTTGCTATCCATTATATGTGCAATGCTCCGATTTCGATAGGAACAAGAACAAAACGAAAGGGGAATACTCGGAGTGTGCGTGTTAAGGATCAAACGGGTTTGGGTTTCCCGGTCTCAGTCCCAGTCTCAGTCTCAGTCCCATTCCCAGTCCGAGTCGCATCTCGCAGACTCATTGTCAGTCGTACGCCTTGACAACTTGATAAAGATTTCATGCCTTTGATTAATATATTAAGTCCCGAACCGACAACGGGAATGGAATGGGAAAGGAGGAGAAAAAAAAGGGGAAGAGAAGGAACAGGAGGTGGAAAGTGGGAACTGGTATGAAAACGGCAAACACCAGAAAACACACACGAAACACGCACCAAGTTGAAGTCCAAATCCAAAGACAAAGTCCCGTAGTTGTTGCCAAAAGGTGTTCAGAGTTTAGGACATGGCCATAAATCAAGTTGCTTGTTGATGCCTCCGCTGGGGAAAAACTGGAAGTTCCGCTTGTCTAATGTGACTCCGTGTCAATTAAATCCAACTGAAGTTCACTTGATCAATTTCAAGTGGATTTCTGGAGCTCAACTGACACTATCGTCCATCGGGGAATACTTCGAATAAGGCGCAATAGAAATTTTTTTATTTTTTAAGTGAATTCCATTTATAATTCGCAATTGGAAAAGGTCAAATAATTTTGATAAATCTGACAAATCTGCTATAGATCTATTGGAGTATTATTAACTTGAAAATTTCGACCTGTAGAGTTCACTTTTCTGGACTGTTTTTTCTAGAAAATCAAACATTTAAGACTATAACTTTAATCTCAATTTAAATCTGATTTATCAAGTTCTTACCTGATTTAAATTTGTTAAATTTATGTTGGGATTGGGAAGTATGAAGTTGAGAAATCGAACATACTTAATTTAATGAGTTTTGAACTTATTTATGGCTTGTATCTCCTCTCAAAACACGTCAGGAAAACTTGTGTGCGTGTTTAACTCCTATTAACTCGTTTAATGAAAAATTCAATGCCGATAATTTCATTAATTAGGTTTTAAGTGAAAAGTAAACACTTCTTGTTCACCAAGAATAATAAATCTAAATGAATCTTTGTTGGAAAATAGTTTAAGAAATATTGAAAAGAAAAATGAAAGCACTAATGATAGGTAATTATAATTTAATGAAAAAAGTAATGAGAAATTGAAATATATGGACTTTTACCACTTAAGTAAATCGTTTTATACTATCTTTCAGATAGATGTCTCTAAAGGTATATACTTAAACTTCTGCGCTATTTAAATGTACCAACCCATAAGAAATTTTAACATAACTCTTCCCTGAGCTGATTATATTACTAATGTTAATGTAAATATTAATATAAATGTGATCCCAAGAATACAAATTTTTTATCCAAAAATCTCCTTTTATGTTATCATAATCCAATTATGAATAAAAGCAGACTTAATCTTTTACCTTTTACCTCTTCAATGATGAATTTCCTTGTGTATGTGAATATTTAAGTGATGATTGGCAAAACTGTTGTCATGAGGAAAACGGAAACAAAAGCACTCGGAAAAATTGTTGTTGTTGTTCAAGTTGAGTTTTTTGGGCTCGAAGCTACCGAACCAATCATTAAATGGCATAATTGAAGCTCTAGGGAATCTCAAGAGCAAAACGACGGCCACAGACGAAATCACAAAATATAATGCAATAAAAAAAAACATAGAGAAAGAGTCGTATAAAATGGAAATGACAAAACAAGAGGGTGACCGGAAATAAGGACACAGCACAGCAACAGCGTAACGGAATAGAAACAGAAGGCCCAAAATGTTGGCCAACCCTAAATGGAAGCAGTGCAGCAACAACAACAACAACAACTGTGCAATGTCTGTAATGTCCTTAGCACAAAAAGTCAAAAGCAAACATAAATACTGTATGTGAGTGGAACTATGTGCGTGTGTGTATGTGTGTGTGTGTGTGTGTGGAAGTCGCCTCAAGCGTTGGCAAGCACACAAACGAGTGTAAAGCACGCGCCAGAAAGTTCGGAGAGGCGCTATGGACCACCCACTACAAAAGAGAGGAAGAGAGAGAGGCAGAGGCTGTAGCTGTAGTTGAGGCAGCGACAGCGGCAGAGGAAGAGCAAGAGCAAGAAGCAGCAGTAGCAGCAACGAGGACAGCGCATCCGAAATAGAAGAAAAAGTTTTATGCTTAAACTTTTTTCTTGTTGTGCTCTTTATGCGTAGCCCCCGCACGCCAAGCGTCCTTCCGCCTCCCTTTCGCCCACGGCTTTACGTTTGGTGTGCGTGTGTTTGTACGTGAGTGTGTGTGTTTGTTTGTGCCTTTGCCTTTGCCTCTGCCGCTCCGCTCTCTTGGCTCTCCTGAGCAAATATTTAATTTTTATAAAGCCTTCATGCTCTCTGCACGTTGTAACTCTGTGTTCGTGTGCCTTTGTATGTGTGTTTTTGTGTTCTTGTGTGTGTGTTTTAGCATTTTGCCTGGGCTTTAAAAATATTAAAGGATAAACGCGCGCACATAAAGCTCACATTTTATGACTGCCAATGTTGGTTGTGTGCTCGGGTTTTTGGATATTGGGTATTTTTTTTTTGTATTTTGTTTTTGGGGTTTGGGTTTAGTTTCGGCTGAGGGCTTTGTGTGTTTGACATTGGGATGAGCCGCAAAAAGTTGGCGGCCAGTTTCAAAAGCACCAAAGCCCCTGGGGCCACTTTTGAATGTTTGTGCGTGTGTGTGTGTGTATTAGTGTGTGTGCGTGTGTGTGTGGCGCCACAATTTGCCTTCATCAATTATTGTTGCAACTTGCCGCGTCACTGGTAATTGTTAATAAAATATGCATATGACCGAGGGGCTATCATTACACGCCTCACGTTTCACATTTAACCTTAAGCCGCTATTTAACTATCCCGTATCCTTGCGACTTGACCATGTCCTTGCCCATATCGATGTGCGTGTCCTGCGTACTGAGTATAAAGTTCTCCCCTCCTTAAGACTACGAGATACAAGGCAAATAAACTTATTAGGGTGACCCAACAGTGCTTACTTTACTTGCTTACTACATTTAAATTAATAGTTACAGAAAAATTAATTTAAAAATAAAAAAAAAATAAATCCTTCGAGCCGGAGTCGAACCAGCGACCTGTGGATGTCTACCCCGTGTTTTACTACGCTCTACAGTCCATCGCTCTACGAACTGAGCTATCGAAGGTCGGTAAACAATCCAGTCCAAATCGCATTCCATTGAAGCTACTAAAAACTGTTCAATAAATAAAAAGTCGCTCTCTTAAAATAAACACTTATAATTCAGCTATAAAGATAATGGAATGCAAATTTGAAGGCTACAACAAATGTGATTGTGCCACTGTTGTTGTTTTTCTTGTTATGGTTAGCTTTGACGTCAGCTGGTCACCCTAAAACAGCGCATACAAAATGGAGTAGCTAACGCCAGTTTGAGTGTGTGTGCGTGTCTCTCTGTGTATGTGTGTTTGTGTGTGTCTGTGTTAAGGGCTTGGTTGGCATTCAGTTCATTCGCTCAGTCAGAACAAAATCCAAAAAGAGAAGAAGAAACAGAGTAGCAGCAGCAAAAAGCAATTTCGAAAAATACTAAAAGGGTCCCGCTAGCTGCGGTCTCTGCGCTTAGCCTCAAACCAAGCGCAAGCAGCGACGGCAACGTCGACTGCGACCGAAGCAGCGGAAACATGTTCAATTAACGCAGAGTATTTTACCCCGATAGAAGCACACAGAAACACACACACATACAGACAGAGCGAATGAAAGAGAGAGCAAAGCCTATGAAGAGAGAGCACGTGTAATGCAGAGAGCAGTAGGAATTTGGTTTGGGGTTAAGTTAAATTCATGCAATGCGGTCGTCCTCTCATCCATCGTTGGGTGCTGATGTTGATGTTGATTCTGATGTGCTATGCTTCGCACACCCTCTACAGACCCCCCTCCCCCACTTCATCTCTCTCTCTCCCCTCTTTCTCAATGGGGAGTGTTACACTGCTGGGTGGCAGCGGGGAGGTTAAACGTAGTGAGCTGTGTAACATATGGAATTGGCGTGTCGACGCTGACGAGTTCTCATCTGCCGACTCATACGTGCGTATGTGCGTGTGTGTGTGTGTGGGTGGGAGAGAGTGGGTGGCTGGGTGGCTGGCTGGCTGTCAGTCGAGTGCTGCTCCAAAGAGGGCGGCGTAAAGCACTCAACTCGACAGCAACAATATAAAATACGTAAAGCGCCCCTGGGAATATGACGATATAATTTATTTTAAATCTCGCCCGTTTCACTCGCTTTAAATGCGAACAAGAGCTTTTTATTTGGCCATTTCAAGCAGATCCGTCTGCTCCGTAAACATTTGGGGCTAACTAATTAGCCTGCGGTCAGGGTAGATTCTGAAATGACGACGACGATCCTCCCTTCCCTTTGCCACAACCTTCACCACAACCTTCACTGCACACATGCTGAGCACATTGACAGTTATAGTTAATGTTATTAAAATTAACTGTTCTCTCTCTATCTCTGTCCCTCTCTAATTCTGTAGTGTTTTGCTGAATTCTCTAACCTTTTGAGCTACGTTTATGTGCTGTATTTGTAGAATTAGGTTAGTTGTTATATGTTAAATATATTTTATTTATCAAAGTTTTGTACCATAATACAGAATACGTCTACTATTCTCATATATTTATATTCCAACCTATTCACACTTTACTTAATAGTAAAGCTTCAGTTTCCTAAACAGTTGTCATTTCTTCATATTTTAGCAATTTATCAATTATAAATTTTAAAATTATATCAATTCCAAGCTTGATCGTTACAAAAAGATACTTTCTACTTTCAACTCTACATACATCTGTTCACATTATTGTGTTATTACTGTAGCTATGAGCCTAATAGCGTGTCGTGTGAACGCTGAAAGTAGTTGTCCATGGCACAATGGGACAATGTTGTGGCGACGACAACCCTCAGCATGGCCCAATTGACATTTAACGCTGCCTTTGACCCCACTGTACCCCTCCCACTCCTCTCCTCTCCGCCTCCCCCTTCTTCAGCTGTCACCGAGCTATCAATAGTTGCTAGTACTGACGGTGGTGTTGCAATTAACCGCAAAGGTTTCCTTTTCCCTCTCCCCTCCCATCCCCTCGCCACACGGCTTCACTCTTATCCCTTCTCTAACAAAGTCTTCTCCTCGCACGAACGATTAACGAAGCAAACACGAAGCACACGAGCTCCGAAGTCCCTCTCCGAGGCCGAGTCCGTAGTACTTGAGTACTATAGAGTTTGTAGGCCCTTTTAGCCGTTAGCTTTAAGTCATGAAATAATAATAGGTTTGGACGTTACTTTAATGCCATGGTTATTAACTTTTTGTCCATTTTCCACAGTCAGGAAGTGGACAGCCATCAAAAATGATTGTTTCACTACACGACTCCGATAATATTGTTTTTGGCTATCGCTATTAGTAGCAGTACACTGGGAAAAATACATTGTACTATAATTAGTCTAGAAAACTCTCGATTTTAGTTTAATTTCTTAATTTAGTTTGGAAATTAAGTCAACTCTTAATAGAAAAAATACTAAAACTGATTTAAATTTGAATTTGAAAGCTTATTTCCCTAATACCAATACTTAAGAAACTCCTCCGTACTTAAATAAAGTTTTCTAAGTTTAGGAATATAAGGAAAAATATCTTTTGAGATTGACTTAACCCCAGATTTCTGTGTACCACACTTTTTGGGGAGTTTTTTTTAACAATTTCTGAACAAACTTAAAAACTTATCAATTTTTTAATACGAATTTGATAAGATCTTAAATTGGCACGTCTTTTAATATAGCTTTCTCACCATTTCTTATTGAATAACTTTATTTTTAGAGAGCACAAAATACAAACAAAAGCCTGATAAGCTAGATGGTATCTCATTTCACAATTTCCGATTAGATATTATATCGTTAAAGTACTAGTTTCGAACCGAAATGACCTTCATTTGTCCACTGGCTGGAAAATGAAAGAAAATGATGGAAGGAAATAACTGAAATGGGGTCAAATCAAATATCCAATATCGAATATCGAATGAATCAACGCAGATTCGATTACAAATGCAAATATTCAAATTTGTAATCGAGATTTGCAAAATGTTATGCAAACGATTGCAGGTAAAATCAGTAAAGAGCATAATAAAATAAGGGAGGGGCTGTGTCGGGGAGGGGGTGGGTAAAGGTGTGGGGAATATTATCCAATCAATGTGTAGTAATAGCGAGTAAACAAGGCAATCGGTAATGCGCAATAATCACATTTGATCATGTATGAACATGTTTATATATGTGTTTATCGCTGTTTATGGCCGCACAGCAACAACAACAACACCGACGAGTGCAACAACAATAGTTGAATGCAAAATTCAAATCGAGTCGTAAAATAAAATAAAAGAAAGTCATAAATTAAATAATTAATGCAATAAAATTTTATAAATATTGCAAATGTGTTTTTGTTGCACACGCCACAGCGTGTGGTGGCAAGCAAGCGACCAGTTTATTGACAGACAGACAAAAAGTGAGCAAAACTGAAGTGCAAAGTGCCGGCGAAGAGTATGCGGGACTACAAGATACCCTAGCAACTAACAGTTAATATTTCCTATCATTCAAAATCTGTTTTACTTTATAAAAAACATTTTATTTACCCCAAAACACCTGACACCGAACTGATATACCCTCTAACACCACTCCTAATGGGTATTGCAAAGAGACCTTAGGTTTATTTTGCCAGACAAAATTGAAATCAAAATGCAAATTAAAACGATCAATAAAAATGCGAATATGTCAATAAAAGTCAAATGCAAATTTTCGTTTTGTTCATTTTGTTCGTATTCCAATGTTCTCGAAACTGCACAATTCCCAAAGTGACGAGGAATAAAGAAAAAAACTACTGACGAACTGAAAATGCAATCGAATCAATATGAAAATTTGTTTGTTTGTATGCCATACGCAGTAGCCAAAGAAGCAGCATAAGGTATTGCCAAATGTGGGCGGTAGTAGGTGGGGCTGTTTGAAGGGGACGTGTGCCAAATATAGCGACGATCCAACAACGATCGAACGAGACGATTGCTGTTGATTTTTATTTTATACCCCCATGGGTGCTAAATATTGAAAAGCGAATAAATTTTCGTGCACTTTTCGTATGCAGTGCACAGACAAACAGAGAGTTGACTACAAACTAGAGATGGCAGCGTGTCGTGAGCAGAACACGATGAAATTTTACACACAAATATTCAACAAATATATGTATAAAAATGATTTGTTCCAAATAATAGTAAAACTTGTGTTATCACTTACCTTAATATTTATTCCCATTTTGCACTTATTATAGTCGTGAAGAGAGCACTTTCATTGCTTGCATTGTGCTCAATTGCGCTCTTCAGCCTACAGCGTGCTTTCGCTCATTTCCATCGCTAAGAGAGCATCACGACGCCACACCGCAGTCGGAGAGCAATCATCATCATTAGCAGCGGCGTGTGCGCGTAGGCAGCGACGCTGTCGCCGTCAGCGACAACGGAGATCGGTAGCTGCCGTTTGGGAAGCTTTCGGTTTGGGCCGGCGGCAGAGCAGCGCTGCTCTGCTCCGTTCTCTGTTCAGGCGACACGAAGCATAGTATAGTGTATGCCGTCGTTTGCTAATTAAAAAATGTGCTCGCTACAAAATAAAACTTAATTGCGATTGCATTTGCGATATGCGCGCGAGTCGCAAGTCGCCAGGCTACGTCGTCGGGCATTGGCGCAGCAATTGAGTGGCAAAGTAACGGAGGCGGAGCACGGAGTAAAGAGAACGAAGCACGGGCGCCGGCAGCACGTTGACAAACCCAAAACAACAACAACAGCAACACAGGGCCAAATTGAGCACAAGAGCCCACTCGACTTTTGTAGCACGAAGTCGAAGTCAAAGAAAAAAAAGAAGAAGAGAAGCAGAAAAAAAGTTGCCAGAGCACAACAACAACAGTAAAGTAAAGTAAAGTGGCGGAGAAATCTGAAGCACAGACGCGGCGCAACTGCCGCAAGTTGCACTTTAAACAGGTTCAGGTTGTTGTTGTTGTTGTTTTAGATTTTGTTGTTGTTGGCTATAGTGGCCGACTATGCAATTTGATTTTTTACTGCGCGACGCCACTGCAGGCAACGAGCGAGCTTAATAAAGATTGATTTAAGCAGACTCACACATACACACACCAAAAAACACTGGAAAAAAAATGAAGAAAAAAACGGGAAACACTCGTCCCCCACCAAGCACATGGCACGCACTGCGGTTTGAAGCTTTAATGAACTGCATATAATAACCAAAATTATGGCAAATAATGCACAAAACGCAGAGCAATGAGAGCACAAAAGCTCAAAGCTCTATAGCTGATCTCTTCGTCTCGCCGATCTCTTAAACTCCAACTCCGTCGCAGACTCAGAACGAGGAGAGCAAGTGTAAGAGACGCTCAAGTGGCCAATGCATAGGGCACAGGCAAAGAGGAAGGCGAAAGCAAAGCAGGAAAGGAGAACGAAAGGCACAGCGCAAGCAGCACATACCAACACACACATGCATACACACACATGCATATGTACAATTCCAATCACAATGCGACGATGTTGTGAATTCCGCTGCGACTGCGACTTCGACTGCTTTGGCTGTTTGCTTCCAATCAAAGTGACGTCGACGTTGGCGTCGGCAGCGAGCGCAATTGCCATTTATGGCCTTGATTTATGTATCTCTGCTACTGGATCTCTAATGCGAATACAGACATACACACACACACACAGATAAACACCGTCTGAGACTCACTCACACTCAAGTGAAGTATATTGAATTTATTTGCAATTTATTTCATTTCCTTGGCTTGCGGCATGCGGCATGGGGCATGGGGTATGGGGCATGCGACGGCGAATGGACAGTCGAAAGATGCATGGCAATGTCTCTTTGCAGCAGATTTGTTGTTGCACTGTCTATACATCCGTCCGTCTGTCCCTGTGTACGAGTGTATCTGTTACCAAGTGCTACAAGTATCTACATTGAATTGTAGCCAAGGTAATAAAGGAAAACTTGCTGACTTGCAACAGCAATTTCCCAACACAATACGACTAACTAAAAAAAGAAAAGGCAAAATAAAAAGGGTCAAATTTCCCATTCCAAGCTTAAAAGTAAAAGCTTCGAAAAGCTCTTTTGCAAATTGAATTCAACTTGAGTTTTTCCAATGATTTTCTTCAAGATTTTCCAAAACTATTCAAGCAAATTAAAGACCACAAATCCCATAAACACTATGAAAGCATCCAAAACAAATCAGAATCAGAATTTTATGTGCTTCATTGGTCATAACTCGAATGGATTTGCCACATCGTTTATACATCGTTTACCACCCAGAATTCAGCATCCAAAATATCTGAAAGATACGCGTGCCGTTGAGTACCAACCCCAAAGAAAAAGGACAATCACCGTTATCGGGGAACATCCCCCGTTTTTGTGGTCAGAAACCAACCGAGCCACTGATTTTTGGCTCTAACCGACAACAACAACAACAATGGAAACTCAATTCGAAAGTTAAGATGCAAGATACAATCGCACTCCACACTCAATACCAAAAATATCCGATATCCAGCATAATGTATTAGCCGCCATTGTCGGCCAAATTGGTTAAGGGCCAACACACTTCACTTCTAGCCAGGCCTCGAGTATTTGCCACTGATTACTTAGACGGAATCTGCACTTCAAGTTATGCAAATTCCATTTATCACTCGATTATGTTTGCACACAACTTTGTTATCTATAAGTTCTTGATCAAATATTGAAATTATGGTAATATATGTACAATAGTAATAAATATTTGAATGTAATTCAAATCAATTCGTTTTACTTTAGAGTTATGCATCCCTGAATACTTTTAAAAACAACTACATTAGTTGTTATATAGATTTCAATTTTGAAGTCTTAAAACTACCATAACTTTTGCAAAACAGAACCGATTTGGCTCAACATTATGTTTTTGATATGTATTTCTTTCTCTATATTAATTCTGATCTCTATTTGTTTCGAAACACATACGATTTTTTGACTTACCTAGGTAACTAACCTCAAAATCTAATACTTTACTCACAATTTGAACGATTTAAACGAAATTCTGATCATAGTTTGGCCAATACAACTTATTTAATTGAAAAATTTCAGTAATTTTTAAACTTTCCAAGCTTTATGGCTTAAAAAGTTTTCGAAAATCTCCAATCTAACTTTAATTGGTCAAAACTTAAGCAATTTTAATGCAGATAACCGATTTTTAGCCCCACTTGGTCCCTAAACTTGATCCCTATTAAATATAAATAAAATATTTCCATATTTTTCATATTTAAAACTATTATAACTTTTTCAAAACTATACCGATTTCCAAAATAATTTATTTCTTAGTTTTATTTGAGTTTTCAGTTCATTCTCGTTTATTCATTACTTAAAAAAATAACTTCAAACCCGAATATAAACACAAATTTAGACTTTTAAGTCTAATTTGCTTAACAATTTAGTATGATAATAATGCTTTGAGTGCCTCAAAAGGGGATAACATCCAGCTAATTAGCATAACTGCGACTACGACTACTGAGAACCGAGAGCACTCCAAAATGCCGTGTTAATCTAATGACTTTTGTTATTGTTTGCGCAGTTTTCTAAAGTCAACTGCTTTTCGGGCTAAAAGTGTTCTCTAAATGAGTTCACATCGGAGGCTAAAAGTGGTGCTCCCCCTTCCCCCCCTTCAGGGGGACCAGGCCAACTTAGTGGATGGCTTGGAGTAAACACATTTGTGCACATATTTGCCCATTTTAAAGTGTACAACGTTTTGAAATTTACAAATTTTAATGGAAATTGAAGTTGGCAAAAGCTTCAAAATGAAGCTAAACCCAAAACACTTGAAAGTGTTCAAAGTTAAAGCCGCTCAGAATACAGATATGCTGAAGTTCTATTACATATATATACATACATATATGACTGATCATAACTCAGCCAAATGATATGAACGATATCTTAAAAAGTCATATCTTTTTATACTCTGGACAATTAGCAGAATTAATTCCAATAAAAATCTAAAGTTCTCAACATCGAACCCATTTTGTCAAATTGTATGATGAGACTTGAAATTTTGTCAAATATTGCCAAATATACCAATACCGATTTTCTTAACATAACCATGTAATCGAAAATAAAATGCAGAGAGTATTATACTGTCGGGCGTGCCCGATCTCAGATAAATCTTAAAATATACATAAAGATACATTTTAAAGCTTAATTTGTTAGCAAATAATTCAATGAAAACTAAGCGAAATGGCAAAGAAAGAAAGACTAAGTAGTCTGCATAGATAGTGGAACGTATCTACAGTCTGGTGTCTATAGCTTTGGCTGGATAATGTCTATGTCTATATGTATTTTTAAAATTGTGGCGAAAATTCTGCAAACTCATGGCATTTAACACACGGAACAAAGAGATTTTCTACTTTGGACACGCCGCAAACGTAGAAGTGTTTAAGGAGGAGTAGGGAAGATAGAGAGAGAGAGAGGGAGGATGAGAGAGGGAAGGAGGTAGCGGGGCAGTAGGAGAACGCTGACTTTGAGGGGTCAGCCAAGATGAACAAATTGTTTCTACGCATTTTTGCGCTAAACCAAAAGCATGTGTGTGTGTGTGTGTGAGTATGTGTGAGTGTGTTTAGTAGACACCGTAGAAGAAGCTGAAATAGCGTCAGCTGAAAGCAGCGCTAATGTTGACGTGAGAACAATGGGAATGAAAATGCCAAAAAGTAAAACAACAAAAATAACGAAACTTAAACCGAAGCACAACTAAAAACAGCGCAACGGAACAAAAACTAAGAAAATATGAATGTTAGAGTGAAAGGGCAAGAGGGCGCTGCGAAAAGTTTTGTATAAAGCGTAAATAAGTTTTTATACGGCTTTATTTTTTTTTTTTTTTTTATTGCATGCAAAGCTTAAAGTTTACAAAAGTGTCTTATCTGTAAGGCAGGCGACGACGCAACGTCTCAAGTGAAACGACGCAAAAGCAACAGCGTCAATAACAACTACAACAACTACAACAGCAACAACTACTACAAAGAGAGCAAGCAACGTATAGTGTGCTGCGCTGCTTATACTCGCGTGTTTTATTTTTAGCTGCCGCTGACGTCGCAGCTGCCGTCGTCGTCGCTGCCCACCGCGACCGCTGCTCGTGTGGTTTGCCGAGCGTAAAGCCGCTAACTAGACACTCATGTGCCAAGAGCAGTCGTGGCCGAGCGGTTAAGGCGTCTGACTAGAAATCAGATTCCCTCTGGGAGCGTAGGTTCGAATCCTACCGGCTGCGAAAGAGAGTCCAAAAAGGGTTTGAGTTTTTTTTTTCTTCTCTTACTTTTTCGTTTTTTTTTTCATCTGTTGTAGTGTTTGCCAACATGCTTCATTTCGTTTTGAGTTTTTATTCTACTTTTATGCCGTTTAACACGTTGAAAAGAGAGCCCACCCACAAGTGCGTCCGTCTGGTGTGTCCCTTTTACCTGCTGCTGTCCAAACGTATATGTGTGTGTATGTGGGTATGAATGAATGGACGAATGCTGTGTGCATTTCGTTATCGTTGCGCTGCGCTCTCGTGTTTGTTGTTGCTGTTGTTGACTTTGTCGGTCTGTCAGTTTTTTTCATTTTTTTTACCTGCGGGCGGCAGCGATTTTATGGCATTTTTTTATCTTCAGTCTGAAAAGAGGGCACAGTGTTGCCACTGTGCCTGGACACAGCTTAATCTGAGCTGCTGCTGCTGCCGTCAAATACCGACGCCGCCATTTTATGGTTAAGGTCGCCGTCGGTATCGGCATTTCTGTCGTTAAAAAAGCTTCGCCTGCGTGTAGGAGTTGAAACGTGCCGATTGCCGTTTTTTATGTGTTTCCACACACAGCAGGAATATTACCTAATAATATACAAAAGAAATGGAGATATATAATGATAGCAATTGGAATTTCAGCTGCCCAGTTAGCAAAGATAAAGATACAGATACCTGTTGATATAGATACAAAGCGGTGAAAGGTGTGAAGAAATTAAATAAATATATTTATTTATATGACTAAATTTAAAAAACAGACTGAGACGAATACACTTAATTGCAGTCAACTTAAAAGCTTTTGTACTTTCTACATATATCAACTGATTAATCTGCATACAGTGCGAAAAGATACATTTTTGAGATACATATTTGTGAGTTACTTTCTGGCTTTGTTGACTTGTAAGTGCTTGAAGTGGTAGCTGTTTCAGGTTTTAAACACATTCTAGAATTTTAAATTGAGTTTATAGCTGGATTAGCGGGTTCGTTGTATTCATTAGCCAAAGGAAACAGTTGATTATTATCAGATTAAAAATATTGTAGCATTTGATCAACAAAATTTGCCATACACTGGGAGAAAAGAGGAACTAAACAGTTTATTTATATTTTATTACCATTTCAAATCAATTTTATAAGTTATCCCCACTTTCTCTCAGTGTATTTAGCTAGACTACTAATTAACACCTTAGCGAAAGATCAAACTTGATCATAATTAACCTTATACTCCACATAAACACAGACAATACACGCGTGTTCAGATAAAGTATCTCAGTATCTTGTGTGTATCTATGTATCTATGTATCTGATGTTCAAGTTCAAGTTTGTAATGAGCTCACAACTCGCCTTATACACTCATCTTGACTTATAAGGCCCACAATTATACAGATATTTATGTATATCTGTCTCTATATGTCTATATATCTACGTAACTTTTTGAAGGCCCCTCCGAACTTGTTGTGCTGTGCTGAATATCAATATCAATTTCGATTCGAGTTTTGTTTTTATGGATCTTCTGGCTGTCGCCAAAATTTAATGCTTTTCAGTTTCTATATTTGTCATAACTCAAGACTTATGGGCAATAAAATATCTCAAAATGGCCGCAGCTGGTTTCCTTCTCGTTTTTCTCCTTCTTCTTCTTCTTCTATTTTTTTTATGTCATGCACAAATATGTTGAACATGTTTTGATGGAGGTAGAGAAGGGGTAATGGGGGAGGTACAGGGGCACACTGAATGTTTTCACTCAACATTTGCCGAAATCTAATAGCCCCCAACCTACCCCCACCCCTAAGCGGGGCAGCAGCAGCAAAAAATACATTTTTTTCGAGTTACGAAAACATTTCCATCTGTTTGTAACTAAAGATACAACTAACAGTAAACTATCGACTATAGACTTGAATTATTGAGCTGATATTGTGACTGATTTTGATTACCGAAGCTTATATACGCTTTCTTTGGGGGGAAATACCTTTTATTTCGAAAACTTTTGAAAATTTGAAAGTATCTCAATAAAATTCAGAGTTTATAATATGGATTTCTCAAGATTTAAGCTCTGAAATACAGTTTTTTAATGTTTTTGAAATAAATAAAGCAGTTTTAATTAAAGAATATTTATTTTCAATAAATATTTAAAACTTTCTAAAAGCATTTCTTAAAGTTTACTACTTTTAAAAGACTTTAAAATAGCAACAGACATCACTGAGTTCCAAAAAACTTTCCAAATATAACACTTATTTGCATTAGAATACATTTTCCACAGATAACCCTTGTCTTATACGTTATTTGCACCTTTTTTACCCTTTTAAGCCAAGTTATCTTTTTACATGCACCCCAAAAACTCAATTATAAAATAATTGAGATTCATTTGGCAACGTATGTAATCATACTTTCGAAATTAAAAGGTTTTGAAAGCCATTATGTTTCAAATTTGTTTTTAAGTTAATTTAGAAAATATTTTAAGAATAAATTAGGAAAGGAAAATAGAGTTTTTTTAAGAAAACCTTTTTTATAGTACTTTAAAGTAATAAAATAAACTTCAGAGGCATAAAACGGTTAACTTTGATGGTTTTATAATGGAAATTTCGAAAAATCTGTATAAAAAACAGTTTTTTCAAAACTTTCTCACAAATTTTATAGAATTTTAGATAAACTTAAGAAGTAAAATAAAGAATTTCTAGGAAGTTTGGCATAAAATGGGGAATTAGTAATTTACAGAAATTGTTATTATTTTTTTAAAGCTTTAAGTACAGGGTATTTTGTGGCTGTTTGTTGCTAAATAAAGTTGATCATGTGAAATTTTAAATGAAAATGACGCTCGACACTCGTATTATACGCTTTTCACATGACAGCCAACAACAAATGGCGTAATTGAATTTCCTGCTTGAGGCTAAAGTCGAAGTCGAAGTTGATGTGGCTGTGGATGCTGTGGATAGGGATGGAGATGGGGTTGGGTAGAGGGATGGGGATGTGGATGTTGTTGTGAATGTGGATGCCAATGCAAAATCTGAACTGCTGCTGTTGTGGCTGCTGCTGCTGTGAATGCCAATCAAATTGGCGCACCTCGCGCCACATGGCGTCGACGTCAGCGTCGGCATCGACAGCGACAGCGACATCGGCTTCGGAGACAGAGTCATCAAATGACTGTCAGGGACGGACAAAGCACAGACAGGCGACTCGCATACAAGGACTTTTGTGTGCGAGTGTGCGTGTGTGTGTGTACCATGTTCTGACTGTTATGACGCCATTTTAAAATCAATCATCTCACAACGAAGCTGAAATTACTTTAAAAACTTTGACGTTCGTATTTAAATTGTGAGATAATTATGAATTATTTGAGCAAGTGTCTACTAATTACATTAACACTTAACGCTTTTCATTACTGGCTTTATGAAATGCCACTTAACACAATATGCAAATGCGGCTGGCAAAAAGTTTTATCAAATTCCGTCTAGGGACCAACTTTCTATTGAGCGTAGACAGAAAAAAATTGCCTGAAATTTCACGAATATAATTAAAACGATTTTCCATGAAATTTAAAATGAAATTTTGTGCTGAGCAAAGTTTGCTGGCAAAGGGAAGCAGAGAGAAAGGGAGAGAGAGCGAGAGGACAAAGTCCGTAAAACGTTTGGACTCGGAGCAAACTTTATACTACATACAAACTAATACAATCGCAGCCACACACACAGTAACATACACATAGACAAGCATCACCGTTTCTCTCCATTCGCCCAGAAACACAAACAACCAACGAACTGCACGCGAACAAGGCGAAAAAGCTAGAAAATTGCAAAGCAAAGTGACGGAAAGAGCACTGAAGAGAGCAGCCAGCAGCAGCAGGCGGCAGTGAGTGGGCAAAGAGAGAGCGAGTGTAAGAGTGAGAGAGAATGGGAGCGGGTGCGGTAGCGCTTTTTGGTGCCAAGGGAATGTAGTTGAAAAGAAGAACAGTTGAAGAAGAAGTAAAGAATAAGCAAAAACTTTTGCTGCGTTCATTTATATGTGTCTGTAACTTTGTGCGTATGTATGTATGCATGCATGTTCAGTAAAGATTGCGGCAGCTGCTGGAGCAGAAGGAGGAGCAGCAGGCGAAGCTGCAGGACGGCATGACAAGGAATAGGAATAGAAAATGCGAAGCGAGCTAAGCAACTGCTTGATGAATGGGGCAAATGGGCGGTAGCAGCAACGACAGGCGGATGGCTGGGGGTGGCAGAGAGCAAATAAAAACAGGCGACGTCGCCGACACATGACAAATGGCGCTCTGGTCGACGTTGGCAGCGGCAGCAGCAGCGAAACTTTTGAAACAGCAGAGAGCTCGACATGAAAAAAAAAACAGAAACAACAACAAAAATAAAATGTCTGCAGGCAAGGGTGAGCTGCGAGTGTGTTAGAAGCATACAAACATACACACACATACGCATACACATGTACGTGTGTGTGCTCTGGTGTGCTTGTATGCAAAAGCGAACCTTGAGTCGCAAAAAAAAAATGTATAAAAAATGTGCTCCATTTTTGGCGTCGCGAGCTGCAATTTAAAATTGCTGTCAGGCAGTCAGTCATGAAACGAAATACGCTAGCAAAAAGCAGATACAACAACAACAATAACAACAAAAAGTACTATATGTAACAGTAAAAACGACAACAAAAACTAACAACAGCTTGCATTCAATTTGTTCATACGAATTTATCGCTTGTCGACGGCAAGAAGGCCAAAGACTACAGAGGAAAGTGGGGAGAAGAAAACGATTGAAGAGAGTGACGAAGAGAGGGCGGAGAGAGAGAGAGAGCGAGAGCGAGAGCTAAAGAGCGCCAACGTAGACGCTGTGGAATTTCAGTTGATTCTTTTCATTTCATTTTGTGTTAAAAGCAACAAAATGAATGTTTTCTTTGCGCTTTTGAAACGTGTTCGTTCCTGTTCACACAATAAACAACAACAAATTTTCGAATTTATTGTTTATTTATGATGCCCTTGTCGACACTAAATTGCAAGTTCAATCTCTTAGTTCTGACCCAATAAAAAATCTAAAATATACATTTCAAAATATGTGTGTTTTCCCCAAATAATAAAAAATCTAGGCTATTTTTTAAAAGAATTTCAGACTTTGAACCTACGTTAACTAGCTGTGGATTATTTTCCAAAGAAATTGTTAAAATTATTTTGATATTTTAATCCCCATTTATCTGTAGCGTTGCCCAGAGTCCGAGAGTCCGGGTTTGATAAGGCACAGGAAATATGACAAACCGCAACAGATAATAACAGTCGAGCTAAAATCCCAACTTAAATATGATTTAATCAATTTATTAACTGTATAATTTGGACCGGATATGAGTTTACGCAACTAATCGACCAATTAGTCATGAATTCAAACACAAAAATAATTTCAGACTTAGTTTGAAAAATTGAAAATTTGAAATTTGAAAAAATTTCGAATATATTTTCGAATATTTAAAAGTAAACAAATCAATAAATATAAATAAAAATTGATTATTAAATTAAATGTACCAACTATGTAGTAATTCAAGTAAATTTACTATAAAATCTTAAGAAAATTAAAATAATAAAGTACGAAAAATTCTAATAGTATAAAAAGAACGATTACTAACTGTAATTATACTAATGAGCATTTTACTATTTAGATTAAGCAATAAAATGACGATATATTATTGCAATTGCAGAATGAACTAATAATCTTTATATATTTTTATAGAGTCAGTAATTTTTTAAATGATAGTATGTGAAATTTTCTCTTCAAATCCGAAATATGATAATGAACACTATTAATCTTATTATTACTTGAATATGATTGTATAAAATGTAAATACTAGTGTAAACCTGTAGTAAAAGCATAAGTCGTACTGTAAAGACTCTGTACTTATGC
The DNA here is from genome assembly GCA_018903735.1 of Drosophila cardini. Lineage (NCBI taxonomy): Eukaryota > Metazoa > Arthropoda > Insecta > Diptera > Drosophilidae > Drosophila > Drosophila cardini. Next base: position 8,408,048 of record JAEIGM010000001.1, on the reverse strand, counting down.
GGGATTTATCAGATACAATAATATTTGACACACAATATCAAGTTTTATGAATTTTTTTTTTTCTACTGATTGTTTTTATGGCAAAACGTATGAAATTGTTGTCCGATCTTAAGATAATTATGTTTCATATAACAATTATACAACATAAACGAACTGTGGATTTTTTGAGATACTAATAAAAAACATTTCAGCGGTTTTTAAAGAAGACGATAAATACCCTTCCAAATCCTAAAATATTCAGAGCCTAACTTAATAGATAAACAGTTCTACTTTTAAGTACAGGGTCTAAGCTTGTACACAGAGAGAAAATAAGGCTTTGAAATACCTTTAAAAGACTGAGTTAAGTATTTAATTACTTACAACTCAAAGTCAGTGTCAGAAAAGTCTCTAAAACTTAGCATTAAAATGCTAAAATTGTAAAGTTTGCTGTCGTCAGTTGAAAACACTCAATGTTTTCTCACTGTGTATGTGTATTTATGTTCAATTAAAATGTTACAAAATTCTATTTATCGCCTCTAAAATCAGCACTCAAATATCTCGATATGCTTGAAATCACTTATTGTAATTTATTGTAGATTTATTGGATTTTTGGATGAATGTAATTGAATTGAAGTAAAATATAGAAATATCTGTTGTGTATATTTAAAAAGAGACCGTATCTGATGGATCGAAATGGGGTTAAATATGAATGCACAAATCTTTTCACTTGAAATTGACGAAAAATCGAAAAGAAAGGAGGGCACTTCCAGTTTTCAGTTCAGTTCCATTTCCAGTTTCCAGTTTTCAGTCACAACAACAAGCAATTCCGATTCAATTAGAAATGAATTTGAAGAACTCAGAGAATCGCTTTCAAGTAGCACAGCGCGCTCAATTGATGAAAAGAAGAGCAAAGAATGAGAGAGAGAGAGATAGAGAGAGAGAGCGCTGCAAAGCAGAAAGGGAGCGAAAGCAAAGGAAGTTCCAAGTTGTTTTTTCTCACGCACAAAGCGCCGTCGACGTCAACGTCGCCGTCACCGTCACCGTCTTTTTTGTAGTTGTTTCTTGCCGTCTTCGCCGCGTACTTCACAAATGAGTGCACATCATTTTGATGGTCTCTCTCTGCCCCGCTCCACGTTGCCACGATCTTCTTGGCATTCAAGCAAAAGCAAAGAGAACGAGGTAATAATAAAAAATATAAAAAAAAATACAGTGTGTGCTGAAAATCAAAAAACGCGGCACAAAACATAACAAGGCGAGAAACAAGCAAGTCGCCGAGACGGCAAGACAGCGAGACGGCGAGACAGCGAGACAGAAAGACGGCGAGGCTATCATCTTCCATTCCAACGAAGCGAAGTATTTTGAAAAACACGCCAATTGGTCATGTCTCGACCTCGGCGAGACTGCAGCTTGTTCTCTCTGCATGCATGCATTTGTGTGCCTGTGTGGCTGTGTGTCTGTGTGAGTCGAGCTCTATGTGTGTGCGCGCGCTTATTATTCGATTAACTTGAATTCCCCTGCAGCGGCAATATAACTTTTATTTGAGTTCCGCCTACAGTCTGTCTGCGACATGGAACTGACAACAACAACAACAGATGCAAAGACAACAAAAGCACAACAGATTTTCCATGCAGAACAGAATTGGCAAAAACAAAAATAAAGAGCGACCAGCACAGGTGCAGAAGAGCGGAGGTAAAAGAGTTACATTCACAAACACTCTCCCACACATGCATACACACGCTCTCACACAAACACACACGCACGCATAAACTGCGACTGGCACAAGGCATTCAGTCACTCACTCATACTCACTCTCTCATCATTTGGCACTCCACGGCAGCTGCAACGAAACGTGCGGAATCAGAATCAGAAGCTCTACAGTTGCCAGAAGGCAAAAGGCACTCATCTGCTATCTCTTCACTCCCCACCTTCCGTCTCTCTACGCTCTAACTGTTATACACAAGCTCTACCCTTCATTCATTGCAGTGTTTCAACTGCGCCTGCCTTTGCCATCGGCATCCAATGAAGCCGCAAAATTGTGGCTGGCTCCTACGTTGTTCAAAATGGCAAATTGCCATGCTAGCATCGCTTGCACAGCCAGGGGTGGGAGACTGTAGTAGCGGTGAAACGAGAGAGGAACGATAGCAACAACAGCAGCAGCAGCGGCAACCACAGAGCTACAATAAAAGCAACAAAAACAACAACGGACAACGAAATCGAATTCGCTTTGCGTGTTTTTCGCATATCGTGTGCTTGTGGGGTCTAACCAGAGGAGGGGGGAAGGTTGTTAGTGTGCCTGAAGAGAGAGAAAGAGTGAGAGAGGGGAAAGGGAACACACCTTGAACGCCCGCAACTCCAAAACGTGCCGAGGATTCGCTTGGTTAACGCTCATTTTGTTCTTTTTACTCGTCCCAACAGACTTTCGCTGCCTCTCGCTCTAGCTACGCCTGTTGACTCCATCCCTCTTGCGCACCCGTTCTCTTCCATCTCTCCGCTCTCTGCTGCTGTCTTGCTGACCTTTTCATTAGTTTTAATCGCAACAAAATATTTCGTTCGAATTCCAATCGACTGCAGTGAGTTCAAAGTTGAAGCATGCAGCGGAACGTGAGTACCCAGTTGGGCACTGAGTACGGAGTACTGTATAACAGAGTACTCGTTACTCATTGTTGTAATTCTTCTTTGCTTTTCGTCCATATCTTGTGCACAGATCGCAGTTAAATTTTCAGGAAAATTGCCCGCAGATAGCAACAGGCAAACGAAATGAATGGAAAGTAAGGAAAAACCAACGGAAAATGTTACCTAACAAATAGAGATAAGCATTAACCTCAATAAATTACAGTTGGAGTAGAAAGAGCTCCTCGATTACCCAAGCTTTATGGCTAATTGATTTATTACTTTCAATTCCCGTTGAATCATTCAAGTCGTAAAACTCGATCGCTTTCTGGAAATTCTAAACTTGAAACTGTGTAAATCAAATCTTAGTCTATATTTTAGCCACTTTCAGCTGGTTTGCAAAAGTTTCCAGCGGGTTTACTTCAATTTCAGAGCATTTTCAGATAGTTTTAATAATTTTTTACGATTTTCTGATATTATTTTTAAGAAAATCGGTCCAAAAACATATAGTAGTTACCCAAATCAATCTGTTATTTACTTTCTAAAGAGTTTAAATCACATTTCTCCTATAGTTATTATAAAAAGTTCTTCTTCGATCGAAGATTACCTCATAAAATGGAGTTTTCCTACTTTGGTATACCTGAATTTAGTTGATTCCCTTTTAGCTTGAAGTAATGTAGCAATTCCTAGCAATTATTCAGCCATTTTGTAGCTATCCGTATGCTCGAAAAGTTTTTAAACAAAAAGAGGAAAAAAGTCTTACAAACTTTTAAATAGATTTACTCGAGTAACATTTCTCCGACAAATTTTGTGGTTTTGTTCTCGCCTGAGTAAATAGGAATTTCTAGCAGTTAAAAGGAAAAAGATGAAATTGTGTGAGAAAATCCTTCTTACCTTCACAAAACCAACAAATTGTGAGACACTCACTGACCAGGGGAACTTAGCCAAGTACTGTGTGGGTTATGCGGTCATTTAAAGGTTAAAGTTGACTCTTCTGTAAAGTAGGAGTAAGAAAATTATCCTTTTATGTGAATGCTAACGCTACAAATTTATATTTTTATACGAAAAGCATAAAAATTGCAATAAATTTTAGTTAAATTGTCACTGATACGCTGTATAATCATCGTTCAGCCTTTACAGGAAAGAGATAAGGTGCTGAAATTTGCACTACATTCATACCTAGCTTAATAGGACAAGAAAAACTTGCAAAGAAAAAGCTTTTAATGGATTTTAGTTACTGTAACTAAGAAAACTCTTTAGTAATGGTTTTAAAAAAGTAAGTAATAGCTAAAAGATGCTTAAAAAGTTTATTATATATAAGGGAAATTAGTAACTTTCGAAAATACTTCAGTATTTTATAAGCCTTGGTGTATTTTTAGCCTTAAAAGCACATTAAATCACTTAAATATTCAGTTATAAAGCTCCAAAAAGCCTTTCACATCTTTAAAAGTGACTCAATCTACCAAAGAAGCCAATTTTTTGTTTTTTTCCCACTAATTTTAAGCATTTTTCTATTGATTGATAAATAGTTAAGTGCTATCTTGTAGACTGAATCCTCTTTAAAGCTCCAAAGCTCTACAGTCACGTTGACTTAACACGCTCCAGAAATAACTGTTTTTGCCGCTTTAAATTTTTAAAGACTCGCGAAAAAAACACAATCATCAATCTGAATTGAAATGATTGATGTGATTTTAATAACCCGTTAGATAAGTGGAGCTTCAGTTAAAATGGGAACGTTTTTTCCAGCGATTGCATAATTAACAATGGGAGGAAACGGAGAAGAAAAGTAATAGTAAAGGGGAAGAGAGAGTGGGTGTTATGACACTTACATGCATCAAGCGTATTAAATAGATAATAAATCATAACGGTTAAGTGTTTTCAATTACCCAATTTACCAATCGCAATTCGCAAAGCTGAGCACGTTCCAATGCCGACAACAACAACAGAAGAAACAACGAAAACAACAGAAACAACAACAACAGCGCGTAATGTTAAATGCTATTTATCAGCAGCAACAAAGCTGTCTGAAGGCGCATGGGTGGTGGAAAGGGGGAGTGTGGCTGCAAGCGGCAGACCGAAGGCCGGATGGAGCGACAGCCGCAGTCGACGTCGCAGTCACAGTCGCAGTCGTGGTCGCGGCGACTTTAGCAAAGCTCTGGCAAAGGCAGCGACAACGACAACGACGAGAAACAAAAGCTGATAAGTACGAAAAGTGGTGGGGGAAGTGCTGAGTGAGCGTAAAGAGAGCGGGAGAGAGAGAGCGAAGGGAATTGCGATTGTTGGCGTGTGGACAAACGCTTGCCAATCTCTCCACCATTATATCTCCAACTTGCTATCGCTTTGGGTGTGTGCGAGTATTTCTGTGTGTGTGTGTGTGTTGGTGTGTGCTGTAAAGTGCGACATTTTGCTGCTGATTAAGTAGCGTTCGTTTTTAATAAAAGTACGACAAACAAATAAAGCACAACAAGTAGCTGCACACACAGGCACACAAACACACACAATAGAGAGAGAGACACACACACACACAGATAATAGCAACGGCACCCACAAACCACAGCGCGACGCCGCCTAAGCTTCGGCCTTCAATTCGCCTTTGCCTCGTCCCACTTCGCCTTGCACACGCCTTACTTTCGCCACGCTTCTCCCTCTTTTGCCTTCGTCCTCGTTTTCGCCCTTTCGCCCTTCGTTTGCTGCTGCCTCCCTGCGTTTGTCATTGCCTTGAAGGTTATGGCACGGGCTCGGGCACGTGCCAGTTGTTACGTATTTGTTGGCTGCGGCTTTGTCGTAGTATGTGTGTGTATGGGACGTCGACTTTGGTTTTAGCGTGCCGCCATATGTTTCCGGCAAGTGTCCTGCCCCAACCCATCCCATGCTCCTCCCCCTAATGCCATGAAAAGCGTTGAAATCTGCAATGCCAACAAGTAAAGCCAGAGCACCCAGCGTCTAACAGCGCACCAGGTTTAGACCTCAGGCCTACACAGCAAAAAAAGCTAAGGGACTTAGAGTTGAAATCAAGTCTGGACTTTAGAAGATGAAATTCTTAAGATATAGATAAATTCAGGTTGTACTTAAGAACAGTTTTTAAAAACAATATTTTAATTATACATTACAGTATAAATTATTTCTGGTTTATTCAAATATTTAAACTTTAATTCCTCTTTATAAAGGTAGATCTTAATATTTTGTTAATTTTAGGAGAACTTAGTTCATTCTTTGCCATAAACTTCTAGTTTAAAGTATTTTAAGCTTACCTGTGTGTACGTATGTTTTTTTTCAGTGCAGGACTTTTTGCCTTGACACTTAGTGTGTGCAATTTTCCATGCGGGGGTTGGAATTTCAAATGGGAAACTGACAGCGGCCCACTGTCACCTTGCGCTCTCTTACTCTTACTCTCGCCCTCTCTCGCTCTCTCTTTCTCTCTCCCTCTTATGCATTCTATCTCTCTTGTTCGACCCACGCCTTTAGCCTTTAAAGCATTTGACAATACACGTCAGAGCTGCACGCGTGACACGAAAATCGAGTTTTGCGTGTCACGAACTTGAATTTTGCTGAAATCAAAGATAAGTAGAAAGTTGCTGCCACGTAAACTGGGCTAAATAAACAAATTAAATTCCTTAACTTATTAATAAACAAAAAGTTAATTAAATTAGTTAAATTAAGAGCTGTACTTAAGTCATATCAAATTATCCAGAGGTTAACTCTATTATCTTAGGAAATAATCAAATTGTTTATAAAGTTTTCCCCCTCCAAACTCCTTCCCAGCAAATAAAGACTTAAATCTTCAATCAAATCGGTTCGTGCGTGCATAAACACGTCGCAAAAGCTCCAGCTCTAAAGCATATTAAGCCCAGCATAACTGTAACGATAACGGTAACTGTAACCTGATACTCGTATGGATATCGTATCGTTCCTGGCCACATAACGACACCTTCTGTCGACGCCGTCGTTTCCTCCATTTCTTCTCCTTCTATCACATCCGTATCCGTACTCCCCCACAGATTTATCATACCCATAAAATGGAAAACACATTTGTTTTTTTGTGAGTGTATTTGTTTTTTTTTTTATTTTTTCTCGTTTTTTATTTGAAAATCAGCTAATTTATTGTTTAACTTATGTGGATTACATGTGATTTTTTTTACTGTATTTTGTTTTTAATATTTTATTTAATGTTTCTAACAATTACATGTATCTAATAGTTATAATTTATGCATATAGTATTAGTTTGTATGTGCACACATTCAGATGTCTAATAATTCAGTTAATTTATATATAGAATTTTGTTAATTTATTGGAACAAACATTTAATATCTTTAGCTTACAAATAATATATATAATTCGAATCAGATTAATATATAATTTTATTTTTTTATTATAATTATAATTATAATTATAGTTTTTGCACGATTTGCATACATATAAGTATAGCCAGAGTTTAAATTAAGTAATTCTAAAATTCTTCAACAATTTCGAGCCCCCAAAAATTGAAAGTTCTCAGAGCGCCGTTTCCAGGGTTACATAACCATATCGATAACCATAGATAGGGCAGCGGGGAAAGGGTATTTCGGGTAGTAAGGGTATTTATTTATGTAAATTTTTTCGTCTGTAAAGTGGTTGCAAGTTTTTCCAACTTCCAAAAGGGTTGTTTTTCCCACCTTTCCATGCTACCCAGAAATATATACCTATCGATAGGTTTGTTTTTGGGGAAAACTGCGTCGATAACACGCAAATATAATTTATACAATTTAAAATTTCATAAATTATTTACACACAATTAATAACAAATAAGCGAGAGAAGTTATAGATAAATAGTAAAAGATAGAGATAGAGATAGAGTACATAAAGCTTTCTATAATATCGATATATATCGTTATGTACGATGCGATATGCTTAAATAACTAATTACTGCGATTTATATAGAACTTTTTTCTATAATTTTTTTTTTTTTTTGTATTTTGGTCAAAGCTTTAAAGTTCTCAAAAAAAAATTTAATTTAATTTAAAAAAAAAGCACACACATATGCTACATGTTTGTGCATGTCTTGCTGTATGTATACATGTATATTTAAATATTTGTGTGTATTTGTTATTGTTTTATTCGGTTTTTTAGTTGTCGCTTCGATTGAAATTTATGTACAAAGTTCGTGCTGCAATTAAACGTAACTAATACCACCAAAAATGTATCTACAAGATATTTATAAGTAGCTATAGGTATATATTTGTGTATATATGTATGTATGTATAAATATATATATGTGTATTTGTATCTGCATCTATTTTGTTGTTGCTGTATTTTGTATCTTTATGCTTGACACGCTCAGCTCAAAACGGCGCAAATCGTTAAAATTTTATCGCCTCAACGAACGTGCGTGTGCCACTGTGTGTGTGGGTGTGTGTGTGGGTGTACTTGTGTGTGTGTGTGTGTGTGTGTGTGTGTGTGTGTGTGTGGCTACTGTTCACCACCGAAACTCTACAAATTCGACAAAAAACAAAACGAAACCAACTGAAAATCGTCAACAACCTGCGGTAAGTGCGCATTTCACACTTGAAAACACTTCCGATCAACTCGTACGATTCACGAATTCACTAAGCACTCACACACACACACACACACACTCTCACACACACACAGACACACTCGCTTCTATTCATGCTCAGCCTAAGACTCACACTCTGTATTCATCATCATAATTTATGCATTCTTTATGCGATTTGAGTTCATAATATTATCAGCAAAAAGTTTCCTTTTTGGCGCGTCACATACCCTAGCATTTGGGCTTGTCAGTTGGGTAGTTGCGACTAACTAGTGGTAACTATAACATGTTGTACTCTAGCAGAGAAGAATTGTCTCTAACTTCTATTTTATTTGCCTGCAAATACCCTAGAAATTGATTTTGTGCTTAGGGTAGTAGCGACTACACTGTGGTTGGCATTTCGGATGGAAGGGAGCCTAAATTAGTAGAGTGTTACCCTAGCTTTTTATACCCTACAACAAGTTTTACTAGACTTCGGTGTTAATTGCTGCACAAAATACCCTAGCTGTAGTCGGTAAATGGTATATTTACAGCTGTTAGTTACCCTTTGAGCTCTTATATAGCTTCTATTGTGAGATACCCTAGCATTTGACTTCAAAAAATAGTTAACATAGTCAATTTTTCGACGGTTTCTATATCTTACGGCCTTGAAAAAGTTGAATTTAACCAAGATACCCTACATCTTGCCAGTTAAATGTGTCTGACTAAGCTTTGTATACCCTAGCAGCTTAGTTTGAAAGGGTAATTCGATTTGGTTTCTGCCTAAATTTTGTGTTTTATATAATTTTTTGTACAAAATTAACTTTCAATGTAAACAAAAAGTTCTAGGGTATCTGCTAGTCGCGCTACATACAGCAAGGGCGTGTTTAGTGAAGGAGTTTAAAGTGTTGTTTTCGCTCAGTGTAATCGACACGTACGAGTTTCGAATGTTGACTGTGAGTATCTGTTGTTGTTGTTGTTGCTGTTGTTGTTGTCGATTGGTTGTTGCTGTCGTGTTGTTGTTGTTGTTGTTGTTGTTGTTATTTGTTGATATTTTATAATTAATTTTCGTTCGCATTTTTGCTGTGCCAACAACAGCAACAACAACAATTGCTGTGGTTATTTTATTTATATTTCGCATTTTTGTGTCAGCTTTTTTTAGTAGTTGTTGCTGTTGTTGTTGTTGTTGCTGTAGTTGCTGTTGTTGTTGCTGTTGTTGTTGCTGTTGTTTGGTCTTTTCGCAGACACATTTCCATAACATTTATAATTTATTTAGACGCGTACTAATTCCAGCGCAAATATTTGCACAATTATTTGCATCTGTGCGTGAATTATTGTTGTATCTGTATCTCTACATTGTATGTACACTCATGGCCAAAAAAATAGGTGTGAAAAAAAATTTTTTTTTTATTTATAATATTATTTAATACGAAGTGTTTGGTACTCCGAAATTAATTTTTTTGGTTTGTCCAGACTGTCTACACGTGATTTAGGTGAGTTCCCAAAATATATATTGCACATAGAATTAATTAAATAGACATTTCTGCAAAAACTAGGATTTGAGCTGGCCACAATAATAGGTATATTAAACAAAAGCTTTAAAATATAAATAATTAGATGGACTGTTTGGTTACTGAAGATAATAATCACATTGTTGGCAATTTAGTTGATGTAGAAAAATTAGTTTTTCCGAAATTTGTTTTATGTTAGATGGGTCCTGCTGCATATTGCACTACAGAAGAAATGAGAATTATTTGATGACTTCGTGATAACGGTAAAACTATCATAAACATCGCCAACTTATTTTTTCGGTCACAAAACATTTTCACTAAAGTTAGAAAGCCAAAAAAAATATTATGAACAGTGGAACCTCATAATCCTCATCAATAAAGACAAAAAACCGCACTGTGCCAGTATCTAAGCGTGATCCTTCAAGCCATTCAGGACAATTGGAAACCAAATTGGGACTGTAGTGGCACCCCGAACTGGTGGAAACCATTAAGTGGATGCAAATCTGCAAGGAAGAAGTACTCGGAAGGTTCCACTCCTTATACCGGTTTATTTCTGGATGAGGAAAGAAATTGGTCTTGGGCACGAAGCTTGGCAGGAAACAAGGGATTTCAAAAGATGACGAAATATCCACTGAAGCAATGAAACAAAAATTATTTTGTTTTCCTAAAATGCCCAAAGGAACGTTCGTTGTCCAAAATGGAAAGAACTTTATATTTGGATTAAAAATAAAATCGTCAAGTACTGAGGTCGATGACACACGCGCTATGCCAGATTTACCTAGCAAGAAAAACGTCTGGATCATCGACTTGACGCTATAATGGATCGCTTTTTTTTATGCAGATATATTGGTGACAGTTGTGCCAACACATACAAGTGAAGAAATGTTCCTTAAGTGGACATTTTGACAGGATCATCATCCTGAACACATATCAGAGTTTAAAAAAAATTGGTTCCACGGGAATATTTTTGATGTCCTTGAAGGGCCAGGTCAATCCCTCGACCTCAATTCAATTGACAACCTCTGGCAACATCTAAAGCATCAATTACGAAAGAATATTTCCCACAACAAGGTTCATTCAGGTGAATAATTAAGTACAGCAATCCTTTAGAGCGCTGAAGGACTTTAGCCTCGTCCATGCGACGAAGGACTATTAAATCTTGTTCAAATAACGGTGGATATTCTGGATATTAGCCCACTTTAAGAATTTATATTCAATATTAGCCCATTAATAGCTAAATTTAAAAATGTTGAATTGTTTTGTTTAATATACCTATTAATGTGGCCAGCTCAAATCCTAGTTTTTGCAGAAATGTCTATTTAATTAATTCTATGTGCAATATATATTTTGGGAACTCACCTAAATCACGTGTAGACAGTCTGGACAAACCAAAAAAATTAATTTTGGAGTACCAAACACTTCGTATTAAATAATATTCTAAAACAAAAAAAAATTTTTTTTCACACCTATTATTCTGACCATGAGTGTATGTATCTTTGTATCTTTTTTATTGTTTGTTACTGTATCCGTATCGCGTACACGAATATTAGGTGCGAAAATATTGTATAAATTGGCTTTCAAATGTTGGTATTTGTGGCTAAGACCTTAAGGCTTAAACGCTTTGCGGCCACTTTGTGCGGACTGGAAGTGGACACTGGAAGGAAAGGGGAGTACGTGGGAAACTTTACTGGAAAGGGAAGTGTAACTGGAAGTTAGCTTTTTAGCTGGTAAGGAAACTAAATGGAAAAGGCGAACTGGAAATGGAAGGAGTGCCTGGAAAGCCTGGAACTGCTTACTGGAAAGTCATACCGCTATTGTTTTTCCAGCATTTTCCAGCATAAACCCTTTCAATTTCCGCTGTGATTCCCTTGAAGACTCTCCAGTGGCGCCACCAGATACATTTGTGTGCCGCACATCCAAAGAAACGCTGCAAAGATACATAGATACAAAGATACATTTAATAATCAGCTCGTGTGTACTGCACAATACTTAAACACTGAAATACTCAACACACTAATGAAAATTGCTATTCATGGATGAAAATAATACGAAATGATGTAATGGTCAGAAAGAAAGAGAAGAGGAGAGAATGAGAGAATCAGTAAATGGGAAAATGAGAGACTGAGCGACTGAGAGACTGGGCGATTGAGAGACTGAAGTTCATTAAAAAAAATAAGGCAAAAAAATAAGCGAAGCAAACACTGCATAAAAAGTCCGAGTTGTTGTTGTTATAACGGCAAAAATAAAGCAGTGCTCGTAGGAATGACCGACCCAACGAACCACCAAATGCCCGAGAAAGGCCAGTCGAAAGCGAGAGAGAGACGAGAGAAGAGGGCGCGAGAGCGAGTACGATAGAGAGAACTAATAGGAATTACTGTGGTGGAGACGCAAGCCGACTGTAGAAAGCCCTGTATTAGCTGATTGTTCCTATGACAGCTTAGAGATATAGTTATCTGATTTGTAGCAAAGTTTAGGGTAGTGTTAAAAATAACACTAAATACAATAAGTGTGAATTTGGTTAAGAAATCATCAAAATGTTTAGGCAAGTATATGCAAAGAGCTAGCGCTATCACTTATAGACTCTGAGATATTCAAGCAAAAGGATTGAAATGTAGACTAAATCGTCTCGTCTCCTATGCTGATTTAGAATATATATACGTAATGGTTTCTCAGAAGCCCCCCACTACCTGTTAATAGACCTCTTGAACTCTCTGTGTACAGGGTCCAAAAGAAAAAAACCGAGAAGCTAATGTGGAAGACACACGTTGACGAGCATTGCCCGCTAAATTTGTGTATAATGACTACTTGAGAAAAGCCAAAGAGAAGAAAAACACACAACAACAACAAAGAGAAGAAGAAAAAGAAGAAAAAGAAGAAGAAGAAGAACAACAACAACAACGTGCACACACACGAAATGTAATTTGTATAATTTGAGTCTTTTTTTTCTGGCGTCGAGTGTGGGAAACGCGCCAAAAAAACAATACTAAACATAGAAGTTAAGCAGCAACAAAAACAACAACACAACAACAACAACAAACCGACAAAATATATATATATAAAAAAAAAGTCAGAAGAATCGGAGTTAGAAGACGACACCAAGTGGATACTTAAGTCTTAAGTCTAAAGCTCACTTTGAAGAATTTCTTCCATCAAATGAATTTTTGAAGTACATTTCAACCAAAAAGTTGTCTCTGAAGCAACGACTACGCTATACCCTATGATATGCTGTGGCCAAATAGCTATAGTTTGTAATATTACGAGTTTTTAACGAGTTAAATTTAGTTAAGTTAAAGAAAGTATCTTTGTTTGTAGAGATTTTGAAAAAGTTCTTTGGGAATTTTGAGAAAATTGAGGAAAAGAGGACAGAAAAGTAGAGTATGTAAGCTGATTGGGTAGGAAAATTAGCAAATAAAGCATGGTATCTTGTGTAAAAATCAAAGCTAAAGCTAACCATATAATAATCTAATAATAATATCTTCTTTCTAACCTATAAAACACCCTAATTTTCCTCCAAAGACATAGTTTTTGAATACCTAGTTAGACATTGAGGTAACTCCAAGTTTTAGTAATGAATTTTTTATATAAAAATGTAAAAAGTCTACAACATTTCAAAAGATACTTTATGAAAACGAAGAAAACTAACCTCAAAGTAGCAAAGCTAAACCAAAAATTGGATGATAATCAAAGTAAAGTAAAGAAAACTAACCTCAAATAAATGGCTTATAACTAAAAATATATATTTGTAGATAAGATATGTAATAGAAATTACCTTGTGACTAAGCGGAACTCGCCACCGGTACCGGAGTGTCGGTAGCGGAGATTTGCACCGGCGGCTTCGACAAAGCGTCGCTGACGTTGCTGCTGTTCACGCTGGCAACAGTTGCAGTTGCAGCAGCAGCAGCAGCAACGGTTGTTGTTGGCAGCGGCAGCGGCAAGGGCAATGTTGCTGCTGCAGAAACGGTGACTGTTGTCACTGCTGCCGCTGCTGCTGTTGTTGCTGTTGTTACTGCTGCCGCTGCTGCTGTTGTTGTCTCTTTGCCCTGCTTATTGCTGCTGACCGCTTTGTCCAACTCCGTCGTGGCACTTGCAACACTGGACACTGGCGCCTCCTCGGCAAGTGCAGCGGCTTTTGCCTCAGCGCGAATATTCAAATTGGCAGCAACTTGATCGATTGTTGTTGCTTTCTTTGTGGCACGCGGCGAGGTGGCAGCACCATTGCTGTTGTTGTTGTTGTTGTTGTTAGTGTTGCTGCTATTGTTGTTGTTGTTAGGGCTGAGCAACATGTTGGCCGTGGACAATTTGGGTTTCTCCTCGGCTTTAACAGTCAGCGGTTTGGCAGCAATACTTGCAGTTGTTGCTGTTGGAGTACTGTTGCTGCTGCTGCTGCTGATACTGCTGGTAGTTGTTGCTGTTGTTAGCAGTGTGGCCTGATTGCGAAAGGCCAATGCCGATGGATTTGGTATGCTGCGCACTGAGGCATTTTGTGGTCGCACCAATGCATTCTTTGGTTTATTATTGCTGCTGCTGCTGTTATTGTTGCTGCTGCTGCTGCTGTTGTTGTTATTGTTGTTGTTGCCCGCCTTTATCGAGATCTTTTCGCGCGCTGTTGCCGACTCCGAGAGCATATGCAGATTTTGAAGATCATCGCCAGCAGCAGCAACAGCAGCAACAGCAGCAACAGTATTGTTGTTGTTATTGTTGTTGTTGGCGGAAATGTTTTGCTTGATTTTATTTAGCGCTGCTTCCAAACTGTTGCTGCTGCTGTTGTTATTGTTGCTGGTTGTAGTTGCTGTTGTTGCAGTTGTTGACTGCTTGGCGCTGCGTCCTGTGCCCGCTGATAAATCAAGTATGTTGTCGGCATCCTTCGCTGCTGTTGCTGCTGCTGTTGTTGTTGTTGTTCCCGTAGCTGTTGCAGTTGTTGTTGCTGTGCCTGTTACTACAAGCGGCGGCCGAAAATCACGCAAACTTGTTTTCGACTTGTCCAGCAAAGTTGTGCCATTGGTTTTGCCAATTATTGTTGTTGTTGCTGCTGCTGTTGTTGTTGCTGCTGCTGTTGTTGTTCCCGCTGCGCTTGCTGCAACTGTTGCGGATTTCTTTGAATTAAGCTCGACTTTGGTTGCTGACTTTGATGGAAACGATCGCAGATTTATTAATGCAGGCGGCGATGTGCGATAAGCAGCATTGTTGTTGTTGTTGTTGTTACTGTTGCTGTGGTTATTGCTACTATGCTTGTTGTTGTTGCCTCGTTGTGCACTCAGCGCAACTGACAGCGGCGGTGACTTGACAATTGCTGGCATTGGCAGCGGCAACGGCAACGGCAACGGCAACGGCATTGGCGGCGATGCAGCAGCAACAGTCGCTCGTTTCGCCGGCTGCTTCGGTGGTCCCATCAAACGTGTTCCTGTTGTTGTTGCGGCTGCTGCTGCTGCTGCACCGAGACGCACAATCTCCAGAGCCGGCAGATTGTTCAGCGTGCTCTCGTTATACGGATAACTCAAGCCGTGCATTGCTGTGGTGCGAGAACGCGGAGTTATTGTCACTGAACCGCTGCCAAGTGTTGCTGCTGCTGCAGTTGCAACTGCTGCTGCTGTTGCTACCGGTGGCAAGCTGAGGCTGTAGCTGGCAGGGCACAGCATGGGCATGTTACTGGGCTTGGACAACTCTGGGCCGTAGAGTCGTATGCCCGCCTTAAGCTTAGCCGCCGCCAACTGTTGCTGGTAGTCCAAACGGGGCTGCTTCGACAGCAGCAACTGTTGCTGCTGCTGCTGTTCGTCGAGCGATAGCGATCGCTTTGGCTGCTTATTGGCCGCACTGGCTATCGAACTGGGCGTGGACAGGTAGCGCAGCATCTGATGCGGCGCCTGACGCAGCGGCGCTTGCGGTACCGCAAACTGCGGCGCGGCAGAATTCACGGCGAGCGGCAGCGGCGCAGAGCACGGCGTCAGCGTCGGCTTGCGGTTGTTGTGGGCCACCGGTTTCGGAGGCATCTGAATTGGAGCTGGTACCTTGGGCTTGGCGGCGGGCGTGAGCGGCGGCGTGGCGGCTTTGGGCAACGGGCTACTCGCGGGCGAGAAGGACTTGAAGAGACTGGGCGGAAGAGGGGGTGAGGCGGGTAAGCTGGAGCGTGGAATCTTCTCCGCCGAGACTGCGATAGAAGTGGTACTGGTTCCGGAACTAGTTCCGGGGCTGGTTCCGGCACTGGTGGTGGAGTTACTGCCACAGCTGGCGCCGGAGTTGATTCCGCTGCTTATTCCCGCACTGGTTCCGCAACTAGTTCCACTGCTAGTTCCGGAACAGGTTCCGCCACTTGTTCCAGAGTTCGCCGTCATTAAATTGTTGATGCTACGCGATTCCTCGCCAAGCGTGCGATTCAAAGCGTTCAGTGACTCACTCTCCTTGCTCACTGGTTCCTCTAGGAGCTGGAGCTGCTTGAGCGAGACCAACTCACCGCCCGCCAAGGAATGCGAACGCTTCAGATCCAACTTGTGCGCCTTGTGGTTGTGCGTTGTGGTGATTTTCATCTTCATTTTTCCATCGGTTTGTGAGGAGATCTCCGCATGTAACTTCTTCCGCTTGCCATTCGCATCCTTCGGCTCCTTGGAGTGCTTCTTCTTGCGCTTACGATGCGACGACGACGAAGTCGATGTACTCGCATCTGCTGTACCATTCGAGCCATTGGTGGATGAGGAACAGGATGACATGGGCGAGGCATTTGGGCTGTACTTCAAACTGTCCACAGCCGGAGTGGTGGAGGTAGCAGAGGGTTCAATAGGCTTAAGACCAATGTTTTTGGCATAAGTCTCCAGATCCAATTGCTGCTGTACATCCTCAAGACGAGCATCCGCTGATTTGGGCAGCGATAGCTTCGCTTTCATGCTGCTCAGTTCGATCTTGAGCTTTGGCAGATTACGCAACACTGAATTTGATGACTTCTTGTTCGCCGTCTTCAGTTCGAAGCCGCCCTCGTCACCGTAACCCACGGATTTGCTCAGCTGAGACTGCGGAATGCTCACCACAATGTTCATATTGGCAACGCCCAGGCTAGACGGTTCCTCCGGTTCCGGTTCGCTCTTGACACGCATCAGTGGAGCGCTTGGAGCAGCGGAGGCGAGAGAGGAGGAGGTAGTGACTCCGTAGTCGCTGTACCTCATGTCATTGCTACGCAAACTCTTAAAGTTACTCAAAGATTGTGCTCCTGTTCCCGTTCCCGCTCCCGTTCCCGTTCCCTCCTCGCTGGTTCCTTTCTTCTCCACTCCCTGTACTTGCACTTGATTTCCCCGCTTACCCTTGCTGACCTTTGCCGTAGACTTGCCCCGTGTCTTGTTGGTCGGAGGAATTCGCTGAGTTGCTACCTCATCGGCAAAGGTCACAGACTTGCCACTTTTTGTGGCAGTTACAGTGGGTCTTAACTCAATATCCTGATTAACTTTTGATAAATTGTTTTCATCGTTTTTTGTTGTCTCGCTCTCATAGAGCAGAATCCTGTATTGAAAGGACATCGGCGCGTGCTGCACGGGGATTTGAACCAGACGGAGATAATAGGAGGAAAAGGAAAAGGGAATTGACAATTGTAGCAAGAATTTGGCTTTAACTAGCGAAAAAAAATCCCATTTGACAGCGGGTAATTTTCATCCTCCCCCCGAAGTAAATATTTTTTGGATCAAAAAACTTGAACTCACCCGATCCCAGTGGTAGCAATAACCAATGTCCATTAGCGTCAGCGTTGCCGGTAAAACTTCATCCTGATACGTGACCTCGACCTCAACTTGTTTGTTCTGGGCATCGATGTCGTACTTGGAGCAAAGAAACTGCTTCAAATGCATAACCTTCAAGCCAGCAGGACACTGGAGGTAACAGACTGGCGGCTTATCGGACGCCCTGCAGTGTTTTAGCATTGCAGGATGATATTCCAAGGATAAACTGCAATGAAAATCAAAGCAAACCAGAGAATTAGGGCTAGAGAAGGGTTCAGGAGAAAAGCGGAGAGACTTAAGGCTACAGAAGAGCTAAGGAGAAAAGCGAAGAACAAAAGCTGAGGAGAAAAGTAGAGGAGAAGAGCTGAGGAGCAAAGCGGACTAATCGTCTGCGAGAAAAGAGTTGAAATAACTTGAAATTCCCTTAGGACAAAGAGGAAAAAGGAGGAAAACTGAGGAGAAAACTCCACTTATGCTAAAGTTCTATAAGTAGAAAGACTTGGAAAACAAAAGAGTAGGAAAACTGTAGAGGGAATATACTTCTATAGGAGAAAAGCTTATGGTTTTATGTTAACAAACTTAACAGTACTTAAGCCTTTTATAGGAAATTCTATCTTCAGAAAGCTACCAAACAGATATCAATAGGTAAACTTACCTTATAGGCTCCGCTGGTGTAAAAAACTCCTGAATCTTCTCCGTTTTGAGAACATCTTCAGCGTCCAGTTCCTTGTGCTGCTCCTCAAACTCCAACAGACGCTCGCATTCGCGCTGATAGAGACCAGGAACCATTTTATAGATCAGAGCACGCAAAGTGTCATCCGATCTGCGCAAGAAACAACAACGATTAGTACACAAAAGGGGGCTGGGATGGCGAGGGGAGTTCGATAATTACCTTAGGTTATCCTCGGTGATCTGTTTGCCGCCGCTGACTTTGCATTGCGGACAGTAAACATCGCGCAGCAAATGCTTCAAAATGCAACTACGACAATCTGGAAAGGAAAAGTGTTTTCCAAAGTTGGAAAATTTAGCATTTTGGGTGATTTAAGACATTACGAAGGTTATAACTTACATGTATGATAGCAGTAATCAACTGTAGTGGGATCAATCATGTAGCCGAGACAAATGCGACAGGTCAAAAGCTCATTCATCTCACCCAAATCCCGTCGAGCTTCAATTGAGCGTTGTTTTTCCATATCGGAGGAAATTGTTTCAGTTTTTAGATGCATTTTTTAGTTGTATTTAAAAAGCCTCTCTAGGTATGACTTCAAGCTGCTTGCATGTCCTGCAGGAGATAGAAAGAGATCACAGATCAGTCAGAGATCGTAAGCTACTACTACAGCTAAGTTAGCGGGAAACGGCAAAGAAAATAGCTAAAACTGTGAGAAATAGTGTAAAGGAAAATCCCATCAAACATTATGAACATCATTGCGGTTTCTGGCTGTCAAATAACAAAAGCCACATATGTATATATATATATAAGAGATTGTATATGTATGAGTTGGAATGTATCTTTGTATCTCTCTATCTGTCTATCTGCGGCTGTATCTTTAACATTGTGCCACAACGGCACAAGATACGAAAAGTTTAGACTAGTAAAGCAGCCATCCATGAATCGGAACAATGCCGAAAACAACAAATACGAATATGAAATACAACAAAAACAAGCAAAAGTAGAAGTAGAAGTAGGGAGTAGTGAGTAGTGGAAGCGAAGAAGAAGAAGACGTAGAGAAGAACAAAAACGTAACTCATACGCGCGGGTCAACCAAAGAGTTGGAGCGAGCGAGAAAGAGAGTAAGAGAGACAGGGGGAGAGAGGGGGCCTTTGGCGCACAAGCGACGCCCTTCGTGTCACACAGAGGGCACCCTACAAACCTCACACACACATACAGCCACTCTCACACACACACACACGTACAAAGCAAACGATTGTGCACTCGACGTGTGTACTTGAATCTAGTTTTAGGTTTTGCTTCGCCTTCGTCTTCGTCGCCTTCGCCTCTGTCGCCTTCGTTGTTGTCGTCGTGCAAACGAATAAAGTACGAAAATTACGCTCTTGTGCCCTACACACACACACAAAGAGTTGACGATGATAATGATGGATGTTAATGATGATTTAAATGATTATTATTATTATTATGTGGGTAGCGAGTTGTGGATCAGCAGCAGCCGCAGCAACAGCGGCAGGTTGAAGCGTCGCGACGCTTTGCCACAAGAAACTATGCCACACTCAAAGCGCTGACTTTAATGACCATGATAATGATAATGATGTTGATGATGACGATGATGATGATGACGATTAGGTTGTTGATAGAGATGAAGAGATTTGTATGAAACAAAAGCTGCAAATGTCATGATGTCAATCTATTATGTATGTACATAGAGGAGATGTGTGTGAAGCTTGAAAAATATGAGCAAATTTACTGTGACCGATGGATAAATATCCTATTATTTGTGTGGGATTATCAAAGGGAGCTTGAAGACTAAGAAATATTGATTCAATTGATCGTAAATCCGTAGTAGGCTAGATAATTCAATTGATTTCAAGATACTTTGGCTATAATTTGATCATAAATGGGGTGCTAGTCCTATATAGTGAAAATAAAGCTGATATTCTATAAGATTTTGTGACTAAATAGAGAAGTAAACTTAAGAACACTGAACTCTTTACACTTTAAATAACAAATTAAATAGCAAAGAAGAATCTTTGTATCTTTACTGCAAATAATGCAACTTATTCCATAGCATTTTCCTATGCAAATCTCAAGTTGTAGGGCAAATAAAAGTCGCCTTCGAGAATTCTTTTCATTGCTGCCCACTTTTGCCCCGTTTTGCCTTTGACATGCTTTTTTGCTTTGTACGTCGCACGCTCACGCGAAACTGGCACGAAAGTGGCTAGCAAAAGGGAAAAGACGAAATAGGCGGCAGAGGTGACAAGAAGCAGAGAGTGAGCGAGAGACGAGTGAAGCTATAGCTGAAGCTGCGATGCTGTTAGCAAAACAAAAAAAGCAAGAAACGAGTGCCAAAAGCAACAAAAACAATAACAAAATGCAAACTGGGTAAAAACTAAGCCAACATACAAAGTGGGCGCAAGGATGGGCAAAGTGGGCAGCAAACACAAACACACACACCCATAGGGATGTATAGAGATGCTGGACACTGCAGTGTCAGTTCAGACTTTGAATGAGAACTAGTGTACAAGGATAATAAAGATGTGCAATCTAAGCAAACACTGTAATCATTCATCACAGTCCACGCCCATGCCCATGCCAACGCCCAGTACACGCCCACATACACACAAGCATTGTTAAAGTGGCCCACTGTGCCGGTGTTTAAGAGGATTCGACAATGTTGATGACGTCTTCAATGTCGCTGACGTTATTAGTTACGAAAAGGCACTCACTCTCTCTCTCCATCGCTCTCTCTGTCATACAGACAGACAAACACACACGAAGTGACAGTGACGAAATGGCCACAGCTTATAAAATGGAAAGAGGCTTGCCGCGCTGTTATCGCTATCGAAACGAAACAATAATAACAATAACAGCAGCAGCAACAAAAACAAAAAGAAAACAACAACAGCAGCAGTAACTGGCGCCGGCACGAGCGAAGTTTACAAAACCGACCCGCAGGGTGGTTGCTACATATATACGCACACATACTCACACATACATACACACTTATACGTAAGCAGATAGACACGACGCGCACGCAACAAGCTTTGCCGATGACGAGAGTCGCGACGAAAGAGAGAGACGTGGCGCGGCGGAGAGGTGGAGAGAAGAGTCGAACAGCGACGAGAAATGTTACATCGAAAATAATATTGTGAAAAAATACTTTTGCTATAATCTTGCGGTGTGTCCACAACAGCAGCCGCTGAAAATACAACTAAAAGCAATGCACGAAATTCAAATGCTACGTGCGAGTACGCTTCGTTTGTGTCTCTGTGTGCGTGGTTGTGTGTGTGAGTATGCTCGTACTCGCACTCGTACTCGCCGCGCAATTGAGGCGAAGCGAGCACACGAAGAAACGACGACACAAATTTGTATCTATTCGCCGCACAACGAGAGAGCGGCCTGACCGCCCCATTGTGGGCTGTGGGAGAGCCGACAAGACAAAAAAAAGAAAAGAAATGGAATAAACAACAACAACAAAAGCAAGCAAAAAGCCAAAACAAAACTTTCTACAATTTGCGCGCGCGTTTTCGCCTTCGCCGCAGTTATAGTTTCGGTTTTTCGAAATCGCCGTGTGCGACGAAAATTCCAATACGACAACAACACACACACACTTGTCACGTGTATGTGTGTTTACAAAATTTTCACATATACACATACACAACGTTTTCGTTACATTTCGCCGCGCTCACAGCGCAATCAAAAGCAAAGTGAAATTTTCTTATTAGAAATGTACACAAATGTACGTACTACGTACACACAACACCAGCGCGCTTTTCCATTCAAATTGCGTTACGACGCAAATAGTTGTTCACACTGGAGCCGCGATTAACAGTTACTGAATGCCGGCTCAAGAGGCTGACAGTCAAAACTGAAATCAATTCTACGCATAAGCATAAATCGATTCAAAAGCAATTGATGGAAACTCTTCTTCTTACTTTATAACACTTGCCGACACACATATACACACACACGGACTTCAAAACTGGGCACTGCTTCAATGTGTGTGCGTGTATTTGTGTATGCGCGCTTCTTTCACTTCAGCTGCTTCCACTGCTGCTGTTATCGATTTCTCATACACACGTTTTTATTATCACGAACAGCGGCTGAGATTTGAAGCGCTCTTGCTCTCTCTGTCTCTCATTAACTGACAGCGAAACAAAATTTTTACTTTTCTCCGTCCACAAAGTGCACGGCACGAAAACTGTTTAAAGACTGATTCTGATTAGACCTGCCGACAACTTCGGCACCGTGCTGGTGCTGTGTTGCTGTTCGCGTCTGCGCCTGAGAGACCGTCGCGAGAGCGAGAGCTAGCGTGAGCGAGACAAAGAGACGGTCTGTTGCCGTTTCACGCCATTGCTGTACCGCCCACCCTGCGGCTGTCGTGAGGCTTGATTGGCTGCGAGTGCCATGTTCGGCTCTTTGACTCTTCGGCTCTACGACACGAAGTAATCGAGTCTCTGTCTGTGCGTCGTACGATGTGCGAGTATGCGTTCGCTGCGTTGCGTTGCCTTTACCTTTTTGGGGTGGCTATGCGTTGCTCGTGTGTGCATACGTGTGTACGTACGTATGTGTTTGTGTGTATGTCGTCTTTCTGTATGAATGTGGGTGCTGCTTTTAATTGAATTCGACTGTCAAATGAGAGATTAACGCTTTAGCATTGACGCTAACAGAGGCAGAGCGGCAGCGACGTCAACAGTCGTGCCAGCTACGTATTGGCCTTGGCGTTTATTTTAATTATTGCGAATTCTCGTTTGGCTACTGCTGTCGCTACTGTTGTTGTTGTAGTTTTTGTCGTTGCAGTTGTTGTTTCTCGCTCACACTCAGTCCGTTGGGCATTTTGTATAAAATATGAATATGCCATCAACTCAAAAGGTAACATCCTCTCCTTTTACACACACTTAAACCCGTTTGCATCTGTGAGTGTTTGTGTGTGTGTATCTGTGCATGTTTTTATCTGTATCTCTGCCTGTCACTGACACCACTTGACACATGAAGCCTACTTCATTTTACACTCGTTATTCGCTTTGACAGCCTCTGCGCGGCGAGACGCCGGAAAATGGGGGAAATACAAATTTGACGTTCACATTTTTCATTCAACTCAATTGAAAACGACTTCGGTGACGGCCAAAAATTTGCATTTCAAAGGCTTTTGCGAAGACATCATCGACAAGTGCCTAAGAAAATGTCCTTGAAAATGCGACACGTTTTGAGCTTCGATTTCAAGGCTTTTTGGGCCCTAATATGGTTGGTATCATTTGATAACCAGACACATACACTTGGATAAATGCCGCTAAAACGGTTTTATGTATGTATGTAGATCGGATATGTCTTCTACTAAGTATATTATACGTATAGTTTAGTAGGATAGTCAATTGCAAGCTGATTTGCTGTACAAACTAGAGGAAATCGAGTAAAACCTATACTCGATATCTAGATATATTGATATCTAGATCGTTTAACGGTTTGGGCATCACTTAAAGCACAAAAAGTCCCGAATAGTGTTTGCTCTTCAGTTAATATCATAGTTTAAACTTTGAGTTACATTCAACATTCGGTGACGATTCAATTCTCTACACCTGTTATATTTCCCGTAAAGTGTATCTTTCCGCCTTTCTTTTTTCTCATGAATTTATACTAACCCTAGAAAATGGTGTATAGAAAACTTCAAACCGTAAAAGCTAAATTTCAGAAAGTCTCTTGATTCACTAACCTTTTTCTCATAGTAATCCTTTATTCTAATAAGCTACTCGAGTGTACTCTAAGATACATTTGTATGTATCTTAAGAACAGCTCGAAAAAATACTATTCTATCACTTTAAGCGAAAGATTTTCTCAAATTATTAAAACAGTTGTTAGAATTTGCTTTATATTTCTCTTGATTTGAAAATGAAACAGTTTTCACTCGCTTTTCCTTTAAAAGAATTTTCTAAAAACAAAACTTGTTGGATTATATGGTATTAGTTTGTATTTCAAACACATATCTCCTTTGAAATCCTAGAATACACAAGAGTTATACATAGAAACATAACAATTAAGAGAAAATCTACATTTAGTTCTAGTAAAAGTAGTAAAATTTTTATTTTCAAATAGTTGAAGCGTTCTTGTACTCATTTTAGATACTTTACCTTAACATTTAGCACAAACTGCGATGATATTAATCTTTGAAATTCAATTTCCGTTCTTTCAAAAGTATCTGTGAGTTGTAATCCAAACATAAAACATTATTTATGAACTCATTCATTCAACTGCAGTGAGTTGCCAAAAAGCAATGCAGTAAATTGTATGCAAACGTAATTATGATTTCTTGGTATGCTTTCATGTGGGCCGAGATACTTTAGCCAAGTATCTAGACTGCAGTCGACTCCCATCTATCTGTATCTGTATCTCTGTGTCCTTGCAACACAGTTGGTCATGACTGCTCCTGGCCAAATGAATAATTAATGTGTGTGTGTAGTAACTGGTTGTGGTTTTGCTATCTGAGGTTGCAGATGCACGAGCATTAGAAGCAGCATGAGATACTTTTCGGGTACAGATATGTTTGCAAAATGGTTGCTAGAGTACGGGATACGCTTAAATTGGAAGTTTTGTTTCAGAACAAATGAAATTCAAATAAATTTGTTCAATTTCCATTACATTTCAATATTGTGGGAGTCAGTTTTCCCCTTATCCTATATGAAAATAATTTTAACAGGTGCGCTTATTACGTCTCTTATGTGGCAATTAATGTTTCCGTCCCCCAAATTCATATATTTCACGGTCTTGCCACAATTAGGTGGAATGTAGATACTTTCAAAGCGACATTTATCAAAAGGGGCGCATAATTTATTAGGAAAAAGTGCGCACACAACCAGACAAAGACAGAAAGATACAGTTTAATGCTTGTAAACGAAAGAGAGGGCAACTAAAAAGTACAAACAGTGCGAGCGAGCGAGAGAGAGGGCAAAAAATGTGCACGACTTGCAATAAAAGATAAAAAAAAACTGAAATGAGAAAAAATTAAGGGTATAAACAAGCGAGTAAACATGAAAGAGTTGCGGATTGCATGGATGTGAATGGAATGTATCTCGAAAGGCAGCACAAATCTGTGAAGTATCTTTTCCATATTAACCCTCAAAAACGCAATGCGCGCATGAATGTGCTAGTGCTATGTGTGTGTGAGAGTGTTCGAATACGTAATGAGCACTTGCGGTACACGTAAATGCGGCACTACGTCGAAAGCTGAATGCCAACAACACATCGACAACAACAACAACAACAACAACAAGGAGAACATCAGAAGCAACAACCGACGGCTGCTCACTCACCACTACTAACCACACACACAAGCTCACAGAAACACTCTCACACACACACATACATAAGCATGCAAGTGCTACGCTTTCTTGCTGCTGCTGCTATTGCTATTGCTTTTGACTCGTCGTTCATCGTTCCCATTTAACGTTGTTGTGTATACGAACCCAGTGCCCAATTTAGTCAGCACACAAGCTATGTTATGTGGCGTTGAATAATATATTTTCTAGTGGGTATGTTGTTTTGCGCTGTTTCGTTTTGTGCGCTGGCCTGGTCTCTGGCAGCATACAAATGTGCTGCTGACGTTGGCAGCAGCAGCGGCAGCAGTAGTGGCGGCGGCAAGTTTCACGTCGTGCGCAAACATGGCGATGGCGTTGCGTTGTTGCGTTTGCATTTGCTTTTTCGCATTTGGCTTGTTTACAGATATATGCATGTATGTATGTACATGTGGGTATGTATTTGTGTAGAATATTTACTTTTAAATTGCAGGCCAGACCAGGCTGGCAAGCAACCAAGCAGTTGAGAGGCCGTCGTCCAGCCCCAGTGCAAACCGCACCCCGCACCAAACCGCATACACACAACCACCACTTGGTCGCAGCAGCGACACTGACGTCGGCATCGACTGCGGCATATTTACATTTTGATTGGGAAACTGTTGAGGCGCATTCTGACGCCGCATTCGTGGGTGTAGTTTAAAATGCTGCCGCTGTTGCTGTCGCTGCCACTGCTGCTGTCGCTGGCTATTGTTCTTGTTGCTTTTGCCTTTTTCGTTTCATTTCGTTTGCACGCACACACACACACGCAAGCATAGCTGCGAAGCTTTTTGTGTTGCTGTTGTTGTTGTTGTTGTCGTTGCTGCGCTGCTTTTGCCTTTGTCCAATTATAATTTGTTTCGATTTATCATACGACATTATTGAGACAAGCAACAATGGCAAGCAGGAGAGAGAACGGCCAAATGATTAATTGATCCAGTCACCAAATCTCTAATCTCTTAACAATCGTTATACTATTTATTATACACCAAACAAGTGTCTTTAGATATATATCCGCATTATTCAATTCGCTATTTTTAATATTGAACGTAATTTCAGGTATTTTTCATGTCTCATAATTGAAATGGCAACGTAATTTTTCATAATTACGTAATACTTGGCCTGGGGGTGACCTCTGGGATTTGTGACACCCGCACAATCCCCTCGATTCTCCACCGTTTCGCTATAAAACGCGACTTTTGAAATTATGGCACTAATTAGTTTATGAATGCTGTGCGACGCTGTAGACTCGACGCCTTTTTTATGCCAGGGATGGGTCTGAAAAATTCCAATTTGCTGACAAAACCAGGGATGGGCGAGGGTTGGGTGTGTTGGACGTGTTGAGGGGGTTGTGAGGGGGGGGAGGAATTCAGGGGTGTGACGGGTGGCTGCTGCTGGTTGATGTCTGTTTTCCCCTAGGATGTTGCGAAATGTGCAATTTAAGAGATTAATTTGTTGCCGCATTGTTGATCCTCAGCTCTCTCTCTGTCTCTCTCTACCTCACCCCCTCCCTCTTCCACATTGTTGTTGTTTAATCTCTGACGCCGTTTGGTAACTTTAAAATCCCAATTAAAGTGGATTTAAATAGCTTGGAATGACTTTTAAGAGGCTGCGCCAAAAAGGCCTCGAGACCTAAGAAATTTGCATAGTTACTTCAGGAATGTTTGTAGAACCCAAGCTTACAAACTTACAAATGTTTATTTTTCACAATAAGATGTTAAATAAAATATTTAATAAATGTTAAGTTGTAAATTTAATGTACAGAACTATCTGGAGTACTGAAAAAATAATGAGACTACAGATAATTTGGCTTGATTTAAGCTTGTTTCCTTGGGAATCAAGAAAGCGAAGCAAAAGGTTTTCTAAAATCAGTGTCTAATCTTAAATAATAACTCATTTTTTAACAAAGTTGTGTATTAAGCCTGTAAACTTACTAGATTCTTGATTTTTTTAAACTATATTCTTTACCATAACCAACTATAAGACCAATTGTTCCATTTTTCTAAAATTTCTCCATTTTGTTTTCAAAAGATAGCAATTTTGATTTCTAAAATTCAATAATTAATTACATAAGTGTTCCATGTAAACACAAGAATATCTCTTTCATAATGATCCAATATATAGCCTGGATACTGCTTTAAGCATCAAATATCCTTAAACTACTGAATAAACCATTGTTTTATTTCCTTCAGTTTTATTATCAACTTCAAAAAAGCTTTGAAAATTGTAAAAATCTTTGCCTACGAAAAAATATCGGCATTTTGCTGAACATAATATCTTTTGTTTAAGATGAATGGAAGATTTTTAATAGACTTTCTTATGATATTTGAGCTGAACATAAGTATTTTAGAAAATATCTAACTATCTTTTCTTTCTTATACTTTTTCTTATACTATACAGTCTGTCTTTAAAGCTAAAACTTATCAACAATTTGACGTTGAATAAGTTTTATATTATACATGTTATTAATAATATACTTTCAAAACCCGCAAATCTAAATTCCATTTCAAGTTTTTTATACTAAAGCCAAAAACAATCACAAGATTCTCATTTGTAATCTTGACTTAACCGGATGGAAATCGAACACGCCTACAAATGAGCTCATTCAAATGTCGAAATATTCGAATATTCGAATATCCGAATAGTTGTTTGACGGCATTTTGACAACATTCGATAAATTAACGAAAATCATTCTATTAGTGTTGTAAATTCTTGAGGTATCTTTTTACTACTCTTTCAAAATAGTATGAAATGTATTACCTTTATGAATAAAGTAGTATCTGCTGTAAAAATTAATGTTTTTCTGAATAATTTAGATACAAACAAATATAAGTTAAGTAGTTTGTACTTGAATGCTTCTCTGTGGTCCCAGATAATAAGGTTTCGTGTCACGAACAGATACGATAGGCGTCAAATTTAAGAGGCTTAACTCAATTAAATCCTCATCGGAAAAATTGCTTTCTCACTGTGGAAAAACCAAACAAAATGGGGGAGTTTATTAGGTATTGATAGAGCAGGCAGTCAAAGTGAATGATATAGTGTAGGATAGGAGTGTATCTTATGATTTCAGGTCTATTAACTAGCAACAAAGATCTGATTTTTGTTAAAATAACGTTATTTAATATCAGGATTTTCATTTCTACACTGTTTGAATCATCATTATAAATCAAGTTTCCGTATTTATTGGCAATTTCATACAAAAAACTAAGAAATTTAAATTTTAAACACTTTTAAATGAGTTTTTCATCGAGATTTTCCAATGTCTATAACTTTAAGATAACATACACTCATAGAAGTTCGAGTACGTAGACTTCTGTGTATGCAAATATTTAAGTAGTTCTAGTTTCTTATGTTAAGTTTTCTTATGTTATTTTCAAGACAATATTATATTTTATAAAGCTGCATTAAAACTTTTTAATTTAACAAAAGTTTAAGCAAGTTATAGAGTGATTTTTATAAATATATGGTACTGGTACGCTGACTTTAGTGGCGCACTGTCAATTTAAGTAGGAAACATATTATTAAAGTAGATTTATAGCAGTGGTAGCTCTATCTTAAATTTAAGCCCCTTGGATACCAATAGAATTTAGCTTTTGTTTAAATGTTTAAGAAATTTTTATAACAAAAAAAACTCTACTGATCAATTTTGGAAGCTTTTAACAAAAGTTTTTATGCCAAAACTTACTTTCAATATCTCAAATCTTAAACTGTAACGTAATATTTGATAGTCTAACTTTGTTTTAGGGAAGTTTTTACAATTTTAGTAGCTAAACACACTCATTTAAACATAAATAAATGACAACTTAAGTAATGTTTAATAAAATATGTGTTTAAACCCAGCTTTAAGGGGTTTACTCTGATCAAACTGGACATGAATATGAAAAATAAAAGTGCCTTTAAGCCGGCTTTTCATTGCCCGAAAGATATCAAAATGATGCCGTTAACTGACAGGCGAAAATAAAATTAATTTTAGATCTTGAAAATGCGCGAATGTCTGAATGGAACGACCTTTTTATAAGGTTAAAGATGGGTTGGATGGATAGGGAATGGTGGGGAGGGGGATTTAAGGGGTTTCGACACTTGAATATTGAATGTGTACGTATACTTATTCCCTCGACTGTGGCACTTTGATCCGCTGCCGGATTTCCTTTCACATCTTCTTTAGTTGCTGCCTTCGTCTGTCTGTTTGTCTCTCTGTCGGTTTCTCTCTCTCTCTCCCTCTCTGTCTGTCTGTTGGACAACTGAGCATAAAATTGGCGTGAACATAAAAAAGTTGTATGCGACTTAGACGAACTTTTCCATCTACCTCGCTCCCCCTCTCTCTCTCTTTCTTTGTGCCCTGCTTTTAGTCTGTCTCGTTTGCAATGCTGAAGCTTAAGTTTAAGTACAACTTTTGGCATTTATTTGCACTCGGAAGTTCGGTTTTGTGACCTTTGGCCCTGCTTGACGTAGACCCAAAACAACTCCAACTTGTCAAAACCCAAAGTTTCGAAAGGTGTTTACGTGTGTGTGTGTGCTACCGACAGTGTCAGGAGGCAGTTTTAATCAAATAATTTATTATCGGCTACGCCGCACAGCACACGTTTACGTTTAATTGAAACTAAAATATTTTTGATTAATTATAAGGCGGCAGCAACAACAACATGAACAGCTAACCTGGAGGCAGCGGCAGAAGCAGCACAGCGAAAACCTTTTGTTTTCATACAATCTACGCAAAGCCAACGGCGGCGTCGTCGTTGTCGTTGTCGTTGTTGTTGTCGTTGTATTCATCGGTCGGCTCACGAGCGCCACTCGGCCCGAGCTGCTCTCTCAAGGCTGTGGGCATTCGGTATTCGGTATCATGCTGAGCGCTGCTGGTGTCTCTGCCAACGTTGTTGTCGTCGTCGTTGTCTTCATTGCCCAACCTTTTGGCCCCCCCTGCTTAAGCTGCGCTGTCCCTCTCACGTTTGTCACAGATACACAGGCACACACACACATAAGTATGTATGTACAAAGCAATTTATGTACAAACTGGCAACTCGCACAGGCATTGAGTTCAGGTCTGCTTTATATATTCGTCTCTCTGCTTTGCTTCGCTCATTCGCAGCGCACACAGTTTCGTCAATTGCCTTTCGCTTCTCTATCTACCCAACTGCCGCGCTCTAGCTGTTTGCCGCTGCTCTGAGCGACCCTCACGTACATGCACACACACAAACAAACTGGCATATATTGTATGTACATCGTTTCGTTTGCTTTGCCTTTTGCTTATGTTGTTATTTTCGCTTCGCTTAATGTTTTTCGTTTGGCTTGGCTTGGGCCGCTGCATATGGCTTCGCTGTTAACATCGCTGCCGGCGTCGCTGTTTCAGTTGTCAGTTGTTTTCCCTACTTCATTCCACACATCTTCGCTGTAGCTGTCGCTGTCGCTGTCACTGGCAACCAGTTTGCTGCTGCTGCTGCCTGTGCTGTTGTTGCTCTGTCTCCGTCTTCGGCTCTGGCTCTGTCTCTGCCTCTGCTTTTGCCTCTGCCTTTTCGCTCATTCGCATGCTCGTTTCGTGGCGCATATCTCTTGTATCTGGATAGTCGACAGCCACGTTCGCCTAACTTATGAAGCCAGCATATTACTTTTTTCTTACTCTTTCTTTTGCTTTTTGCTTTTCTTTCTTGCCTACCCTCGACGACTGTCACTTTTTCTGTTAGTGTGTGTATGTATGTGTGTAAATACATACGTGGGGAAAAACAACCCGTAACTATATGGAAAATGAGTAGGAAGCGCATAGTGAGAAAACTCATTATTATGCTCTGCGCGGCAGCGGACGCTAGAGCTCTGCTGCTGTCTGTGCACGAGTAGATAATAAAGCAGCAGGGTTGTCGACTGCTCGCAAATAACAGGGTGTGCAACGTTCATATTACGTTTTTATAGAAAATTTATTAAATATATTTTATTAATAAGGTATTTTAATATTTTGTTCAACTCATAAATTTAAAATTATAATTTGAGTGCTTTGGCAACCCTAGCGCGCCTGTGGCTGCATGCCACAACCGCCAGCAACAGCTTAGGCAAGCACTCAAACACATACACGCATACAAATGCACCTTTTCACACACACACACAGCACATAAACATCTGCTGCTGACGCTAACGCCGCTGCTGCTGCTGCTGGCGTTAGCGTCGCGTCGCTGGTAATTGGGAATGGGTAAATGAGGTATGAGGCATGAGGCATGTGAGGCTGTGTGGCATAAGTATGGTTATAATGATGCTGACTGATGTTCATGCTAGCTTGTGACGTCACAGCGCTGCGTATTGGGAAAATCTACTGGCAGATACATGTGCCACACAAACACACACATACATACATACATTTCTATGTATTTGTGTTTGATTGCTTGTGTATCTCGGCATGCGCCCTGAATACAACACAACGACTATGAAATTGAGTTTGGGCAGCGCTGCTCGCTGCGCTGCCCGCTCGCTGTTAGCTGTTCGGTCATTGCTTGCGGGATTTGCTGATGCGCCGAGAAGTAGATGGAGGCAGCGGAATAGGAGGAGGAGGCCGAATAGAAAAAAACAGCAGCAGCAGCAACGAATGAGAAACAGAAACAACAACAATAACAGAAAGAATACAAAAAAAAAGAAGAAAAAAAAATAACGCGACGACGGCAGAGCACAAATTAAACTTAAATGCCCCCCATTCACTTGGAGGCTGCTACTGGAGTTGCCGTCTTCGACGTTGTTATTGTTGTTGTTGTCATTGTTTTTGTTGTTGTCGTTTGCTTGCCTCATGCGGCTGCTGCTGTGGCTGCTGGGAATCGTCGTGCCACTGGCCACGACTTTAACAGCAACTTGCAACCCAGCTCGCAACGTCATCGTCATCCATCTGGGCACATTATTAGTTTCTCTTTCTTGTTGTTGCTTTTTCTGCCTCTTCTTCTTCTTGCTGTTGTTGTTGTTGTTGCTGTTGATGGCGCTTTATCGCATTTATTGCTGCATGGGGCCTCAATTAAGCTGTTAAGAGCAGTTGAGGCCAATCTATCGGCGGAATTAAAGCCAATCAATAATTTACGACAATCCACAGATCGAGTCTTCTGCAGTTCTTCTTCTTTCCCTTCTTCTTCCTCTGCTTCTTTCCACTGACAGGATGAGCTCAATCAACGGTCTGTAGAGGGAGTGTGGCAAGCAGAGCAGAGGGTGCAACGGGTCATCTTGTTGCCACATCAGCAGCTAAAATGGCGTACACAAATGTTGTCGTTTCTCAGTTGTCGAAAAAGTCCGTGAAATATTAATGATTTAGTCATTAGAATTAAATGTTGTCTACTAAAACTAAACTTAACTTAAATTCTATTTCATTAAACCCAAAAATATAAAATTTAATCAGGAAAATGTTTGAAAACATTCTGGAACTGTATTAAATAACATCCAGAAACTGTGGAAATTTTAGAAAAAGTACAATTTTACTGGTATTTTTCATATTTTAAAGATATTAAGGAGGTACGGTAAAGGAATCCTCAAGAAAAAAGTAAATTTTGTCATTATAGTACAATAACTATAAATAAAATACAGAATACTGATTGACTACTTCAAATGGAGGCTATTATATGTAGGCATCAACTTTTTATGGTGTTGATTCTACCAATTTGTGAACAACAAACTTTTGGATGAAGGTGTTTTTCCTAATAAACCGAAAGTATTTTAAGTAATGCGTCAAAAACTTATACAACGCTGTAAAAAGTCATAAATAAACGTTTTTTTTATGGAAAGCATTAAATATCGGAGTTTTCTATAATAGAACAGTTTATTCTACAAATAGTCGTAAAAATTTAAAAATCTAGATCTTTGAGGTTCTCCAGCTTTGGTCGTATCTTAAGTACTGAATCATCGGACGATCTTTAGACCGAAATAGCGGTGTGCACTTTTTGAACTGAATAAGCTCGCTTATAAGTGGTTTTAAAAAGATATAGTGGTAAAAATTCGTTTGTTTTCAACTTTATAATAACAAGCACCAATTTTTGTTTAACTCATAAGCAGTATACGAGGAAAAGGAGTCTTTAAAGTGTTTGGTATATTCTAAAAGTGTCATTCAGATACCATAAATTGAACGATTTATTCTATAACTTACGATTTTCAGGCAAAGTTAATACCTATAAAACTTTTTTCAAATTTTTTACTAAGAAAATCTTGGTAGACATCTATCTTTCATGATTTATTTTGAAATAAAAGTCCAATAGCATAAAATACTATTATTTTTTCACAAACAAAATGCTTTAGACTGTAAAAAAAACTCAAAATTACTTAATTTTAAATGCAAATTTTAAAGGATAACTGCATTATTCACTATAAAAAAGGAAATCTGTAAAACAAACAGTAAAATTTATTAGATTTCCTAAAGTAAAACAAAATATTTCATACACGATTCTTTAGAAACGTAATGGAAGACACAAAGAAAGAAAGTTTATGCAAAATACTAAAACATTTTTGTTTTAAAAACCACTTATCTGTGGTATTACCAAAGTATTTTAAAGCATTTAAATGAATCAATTTGTTTAAATTTAAATTTTTCTGCTGTTCGTGGTGAGCAAATGAAAAATTAACAAATTCTTATTTAATCTTTAAAATACGGGTAGTTATTTTATAAAAATAAATTAAGTAATGAACAACTTTTACTATTTAAAAAATAATGTTGATAATTAATAAACTAGAATATGAAGTTTCAGTTGTTAATCCTTAAATAAATGTTGTAATTAAATAATTCAATATTTATATAAACAAGTATTCTTACTTCTACTACAGAAAATACCGAATTAGTCCCGCTATACATAGTCTGCCAGCTCCAGTCTTTCTCTCTCCTCATCTCTCTCTGTCTTCCTCTTACTCTCCACCTTTCTCTCCTAATGAACTCCACTTTTGCGAACTCATTAGAACAGGCAAAAGAGAAATAATAACAAGGAGAAGCCGAAGGAGAGAAACAGAACAACAAAAAAAAACCGTTTGATGAATAGCTGTGCACTGTGCGAACGTGGACTGATTGGAAAGCTTTCCAGTGAGAAGAAGAGAGAATAAACACAATACACCGCAATACAAATGCTGATTGTTGTTTGTTGATTCACATGGGCTAAAAAGCACACACTCTTTATCTGCATCTGTGTCTACACCTGAGTGTGCCTAGGTGTAAGTATGTGTGTGTTAATGGCATGTGTATGTGTGTGTGTGTATTACACGCCTACGTGCAAAAATGCAATTTCTGTCTACGGAAACAACGAATTGCGAAGTGAGCAGATTTCGGTAGAAACACTAAAATAATAAACTTACACGAATTTTGTTTTTACCTAGGCAAAGTCTATATTATTTTTACAATATTTGCTATCCAATTTTATAGTTAAACCAAGAAGATTAAGCAAAAGTTTGCATATACTCCCTAAATCAACCGATTTTTACACCAACTCTACAGTTTTGTGCTTATCTAACACACTTTTATCAATTTTTCTTACTTTCTACTTATCAGAGCGTATGTTTTTATAAAGTTCTGCGATCAAAAACGTTCAAAGTATATTGGACTTTATAAATTTAATAAAGGTTTTTCTTTTTTACAGTGGAAACTCAATTTATTTGTTAACTTTTATAAGAAAAGTAAATTTAAAAGCTTTAAAAGAAAGAATTTCATTTAATATGCTGTTAAAATCTAACTATTTTATTAAAAACTACACAGAAATGTTAAATTTTTGCTATAGTTAATGGTTTATCACAACTTACATGTAGTATAACTAAGTTTTTTCAATTTAAATCCTTTAAAAATGTATTATAAATTATATTTTGCCATGTGAAGGACTGTAAAACAGTTTCCTGTAACAAATTTCTATAGTTTTAACTATAATACTTGAAAAACAATGCCCCTTTTGTTACAAAATCAGCAAAAAAATATTGCTTCCTCTAGTTTTCTATGTATTATTTCATTCCAAGGCATAGGATTACGTTATATGTATGAATTTTCAGCATTTCCAGAGTCGTCTAATTGGCGGTTTTTTGTTACCTGAGACAAAATAAACAGCCAAAAGCCGTAGAGTAAAGAAACAATGCAAATTTCGAGGGGTAGCACTGGAAACGGAGAGTCGTTACTTGAAGCCAATGGTTACCACATACGGGATTAACGCGGTATAAATTACTTATGTACATGCAAGTAAATAAGTAACTCATAAATATACCCACCCTCGTAAACTTATATACTTTTTGTATCAAACGAGCTCACTTCATTTTAAACATGCACATTATGTACCTAAAGAGCTGAGCAGAAATATAAGTATATAAAAATCGAGATCAAAGGAAAGGTGTTTACTCATGTACTACACATAAATTCACTCACATGCACACATACTGTGAAATATTCACCCCACGCCAATTTATAAGTGTCTGTATATCAATTCTTGCATCTGTATATAGTGAAATGAGTACATAAGCAATGTACGGATTCGCGTCGCCGTTGTCGACAATGAGACAGCCGACAGCCCTTCCTTTCACACAAATGTGTGTGGCACGACAGCAACGAGTCGAAGAAACAAAGAAACAGCAGGCGCAGCAAAAGAGCCAAAAGGCAACGACAACGACAACAGCAACAGCAAACGTCAGACATCGCCAGATATTTACACTCAGTGCAAAACCAACTTTGAACGAGAACGGTTCGTTACTCGGTTGTAAGCAGCGAATGAGAAATAAAAGTTGCCGTCGCCAACGTCGCGTTTGCTTTCTGCCTGAGAGCAGCAAAAGAGACCAACGCAAATAAAGCGAACGACGACGCAAACGGAGTAGCCGAACGTGTTTGTGTGTGCGAGAGCGAGTGCGCAGTAGTTGCACGCCCAGTAACAGTTGGTGTGCGAGCGAGATAATATTGTAGCAGCCACTGAGCGCGCAGTAGTCAAAAAGGAAAACGAAAAACAGGCAGCAGAGGGCAGGCAGTTGGCCGCCGTTAATGTAAATAGGCGTTGCATATGTGTGCGGGTTAGTGCGAGTAAATAAGACAGCGTTGGCAGCGACAGAGCAGCGCTTGCTTCAGTTGTACGCGAAACGTTGAACCGAGCAGACGTGCACGCATTTTCGCTGTCAGAATTTAAAGTGATTTAACTAAAACACAAAGTACTTGGATTAAGTGTAATATTTTTACAACTAATTAATTAATATACGCATGATACAATAAATTGTATACAAAAATACAAGTCAGAGTGAAATAAAACAACTAGTTCCAGTACTAGAAATTTCCTTTGTGTCTCGTGTGACAATAGCCGAATCAACAGCAACAACAACAACAAGACAGCGATAGCAGAGGCAGCGAACAGGCTGCGCTTTATATACACGAAGTCTATGTAAACGTCGCAGTCGCTGCGTACGTCAGCAGCGCATGTGTGCGTGAGTGTGTATGTATGTTTCTGTGTGCAGAAAACATAAGGCAAAGCATAATACACAATAAAGGTGTTCACGAAAGCAAATAACCAAAAGTGACAGCCGCAGCAGCGTTCGAGTTTCTATGCTGGCACGCTGTTCGTGCTTGTAGTGAAATATTCGAGTGTGTGCGCGCGCGTATGTGTGTGTTTGTTGGGAAACATCAAAAGCAAAGGGAAGAAGTAGAGAAGTAAAGTGAAAAGCAAGCAATAAAACGAAGCAAAGCAAACAGCTGAAGCTGAAGAAAGAAATTCATAAAGAAAATTGTTGTAAATCTAATTAAACCAAGCGAAGAAATTAATTCACATGATTTTACATGTGAATGTGTGCGTTCGTGTTGAAATTGTGAAAGTGTGCAAAGAAATATGCCAATAACTGCACTTTGGATTATAACAACAACAATAACAGCAACTGCATCGCGTTTTGGATTACGTTTATCACTTGCAGCAATTGGATAAAAACAACAACAACAACGGCAAAAGCAGCAACACAAAATGCCGCGCATTTATTTGGATTAGCAGTTTAAAGTACACACAGGTAAAATGAAAAAAGAAGATTAACTAAAATAGAGTAAGATTTCAATTGCATTTCTTATGTTCGTAATGTTTATCTCTCGCTCTCTCGTTCTCTCAATGTTGCTGCGCTCTGTGTGTGTGTGTTTTCCAACACTGTCGCAGCCGGCCTCTGACAGCGCACAGCTGTTGCGCGCTGTGGCCCCCAGACTCTCTCCTATCCTCTCTCATCACAGTCTCTCACCCCACACTCTCTCATATACACAAACAGTAAAACAACAGTTGCTTGAATACTCAAACGCCCTCTGCTTTTCTGTCGCCCACAAGCAGTAGAGGAAGAAACAACAACAACAGTGGCAGCAACAGATTTATCCCCACTAAAGTAAAGATTGCGATTGGTAAGCGAGAGCATTGCTCTCGTGTGTATTAAATTTTGTAAATACATGTATGTAAATGGGGGAGTTGTACATAATAAACACATAACTCCATATATCTCTGTACTATTCGAGAAATGCCAAGAATATTTTTAATTACATAAATGCACGGTTATCGCTACTCTCGAAATGAATTGGGAAGCAGAAGCAGTCTATAGTTGAGTGTTTCTGTGTGAGTGTCCCTGCCTGTGTGTGTGTTTGATATTGGAGATAAAAACAGAGTCGCAGTCACAGTCACCCTACACTTCTCACACTCGCAGTGCTGCATTCTTCATGCCGTTTCATGGACAGCGCATTTCTACAGTCGCGCATGCCGCACTTTGTTTCCCTTCTCGTTTGCTCACGTGAAATTCCGCTGCTTGCGTTTTTTTTTATTTTTTTCTTTTATTATCCTTTTCATGTTTCGTACTCACTTTTTTTTTTGCGCGCGCGTTTCTCTCTGCTTCCTTACCCCAGATGCGTTATTTTTTTTGGGCATGGGAAAGGGTTAAGCTTGGGTTCGCTGTGCGTTTGTGTGTGTAAGAGGGACTCTGTGTGTGTGAGTGCCTGTGTATTTATGTGCTCTCACTTTAATTTTATGTAAAAAGGATTTTAA
This sequence comes from Drosophila cardini, assembly GCA_018903735.1. Taxonomy (NCBI): domain Eukaryota; kingdom Metazoa; phylum Arthropoda; class Insecta; order Diptera; family Drosophilidae; genus Drosophila; species Drosophila cardini. Next base: position 8,369,806 of record JAEIGM010000001.1, on the reverse strand, counting down.
AGCATCATCGTTTGCTCCTGAATACATTTCATTTCATATTCATTCATATTTCCATTTTCTGCTTCCCATCGCATGTTGTGTGCATGAGAGAAAGAGACGCAAAACGTGAGCTGTTGGTCTAAAAAGTTTTGTGTAAAAGTTTTTTGCTTCGACTTTTTACTGGCGCGTTGATGCAAAAACAACTTGAAATTGTTTTGAAATTCATTTTACATTTCACACACACACTCTCGCACGCACACATTTACACATTTACTCTTATTTTTGTTGGAGTTCAATTTGAAGCCATTTTCATTTGCTCGAGCGTACATAACCCAACTTATTTGGACGTTTCGCTTACTCCCCCGAGTGTCGTGCATTACAATACAGGGTCTTTGGCAGTCGTTAACATTCCCATGACAACTATACAATGGGTTTGTATATAATAGCTGGGGGAGGGACAAAGAGGAGGGAGCATTACAAGCATCCATTATACATCGACTGATTGCAAATAATAGTCGTGGATACTCCCCACTCACCTTCACCTTCCCCCACAACTACTACCACACTTCTATAAACTGCACGGTATCCTGGCCAAAATGAACAGAATGGAGGCTTTTGGCCCGCGATTCGAAAGGGTTTTAACTGTCAATCGGGAGGGAAATACGAACTTTGGAAGCTTTATGAATTTTACATGAGTTTGCGAAAGTTCAATTCATGTTTTTGTTGTTTTTTTTATATTTTTTTATAGGGTGACCAAATGAAGTGGATAATAATTATAATTAATTGTAATTACAGCGTTAGTGGCTTAAAAGAAAAACAGCTTTCAGTTAACTGTTTTCACTTAAAGTTTCAGTATCAGCATATTTCGGAGCGAGGTTAAAGACTTTACTCGGAATTTTCAAGTTTCTTTCTTTGATTGCCGTAAGTTTTCCCCGAAATAAAGTTCAAGTGGAAATTGAAGATGTGTTTTGGAACTTGAGCTGTTCCCATTGTGTGTGTTTACATATTGTAGGATTTAAGGATCAAAGTTGGAAAGGGAATGAAGAAGAAGAGGGAACAGAGGGAGATAGAGAGGGGGAAGACAATGAAATGCTGATGGGGAGATTTAGTTGGTTTTCTATTTACTTAGCACTCTGCAAACCCAATCAATGCTTTTGTGTTTAACAAGGAATACCCTGTAAACCGTTGTGTTGATTTGTACAGGGTATTTTATAGTCGTACCCTTGTTTTATATTTTGTTTTACATAAAATTTTAACATATTTCTCTCTCTTTACCTTTATTCTTGCAGAACAGTATTACTATTATTATTATTATGATGACGCCCGAGTCAAAGACAACAGCAACAACAACAAAAACAACAGCGCCAACAACAATGGCGCACACACAGAAGCCCACAGCGACATCGGCGTCAGCAGCGACGTCGGCTGCGGCATCGGCATCGGCGTCAGCTTCGCTGCAATTGTCAACGCTGGCAGCGGCGACAACAAACGGACAAGCGGCTAAAACGAAGTCAGCTAAAAGCTTTGTCAGCAACAATAACAACAACAACAGTAATAAGAACAATAATAACAACAACAACAATTGTAGCAACAAAAAAGTGGCAACAAATGTTGATAAAATGCAAATGCAAAAACAACAAACGCAGCAGAATTTAATGGCAAATGGCATTAAAGTAAAAAGCGAAAATGCAGCAGCAACTAATGCATTTACAACAACAACAACAACAACAACAACAGCAGTAGTGTCAGCAACAACTACAACAACAACAACAACAGCAGGAAAAGCTGTGGTCGAGAGCAAAAACATTAAGAAAGAATCAACACCTCCAGCAGCAACAACAATAGCAACAACTACTGTGGCAACAACAACAGTAGCAACAACAACTGCAGTTGAAACCAACAACAGTTCATCATCATCCTCGTCATGTTCATCATCATCATCATCATCGTCATCGTCGTCATCATCATCATCATCCGCTTGGTCGACAATTGAGGATGCCTGCAGCAGCAACGGTGGCGCCTCTGCCGATGAGGAGCCAACGTCAGAAGAAGCGCCAGCAACAACAACAGCAACCACATCGATGATGACAACGCCACGCCCAGTGCTTCTAACCGCTGTCAATCCACACATAATCTGCCACTTGTGCCAAGGGTATCTGATCAATGCGACGACCATCGTGGAATGTTTGCACTCGTGTAAGTAGAAGTCACAACTCTCCACACCGCTCGCTCTACACTGCTCTCCCTACTACTCTCTACACTCAACTCAACTCCACCCCACCCCACTCCTCCCCACCCCACTTCATTGTGCTCATCATTCGCGAGTCGCGACTAATTAGAAAACTGGCAAAAGTTACTCTCTCTCACTCTGCCGCTGCTGCTGCTGCGCTCTCCCTTTCTACACTCTACGCCTATCTAAAGCGTACACTGCAAGAAATTTATCTTAAAATCAGGAATGACTTAGAGTATAGAGTAGAGTTTTTAAATTTAAACGATTATAATCAGCTCTAACCTTATTTAGGTTAGATTTTAGTCCACAAACTCAATACTAATTTCTTCCAGTGTAGAATTTTGCTACAGATGGTGTCTGGCGATAAGTTAATGGCCAACATTAATGAGCCTTTTGCCTTTTTGCATATGTGCTAAGTACTTTTTGGCCAAAAGCTGAGAACAGAATAAATTCTGTTTAAACCAGATGGAGTACAAACCCAAGAAGAAGTAAAAGAAGAAGAAGATGGAGGTGGAGATGGAGAAAGATGGCAAGAGATATATGGTACATATGTCAGACTAAATAATTACAAATGGTTCTGGCTTTTTGAGGATATGGATACGGGTTAATAACTACCGAACCATAAATCAGACGGCTTTTCTGTATGTCCACTGAGAGAGCGAGTGAGAAGAGAAGACAGAGAGATGATGAGAAACTGCAGTGAAAACCGAAAAACCAAAACGAGAATGAAGAAAAACATTTCAAGTTTTCATGGAAATTTCTTGTTATTCATTTTCGTTATTTCAATTTCCGGTTTAATTTTTTTTGTTTTTTTTGATTTTGACGTTTTCTGCTCACTTTAAGTTTCTTGCAATTGGAAGCGCAGCCAACTTAACTGTAGCAAACGTTGCCAGATAGCAGTAAATTTGTGTGCAATTAGCATGAGCAGGGTGGACAGTAGGGAATGTTAGTTCCTTTGACAAAAGTGTCGTTTAACAACACTAAACGGAAGCAAGAAATCAGTGCTAACCTCAATTAGTCAAAGCTGTTTGCAACTTCTCTGCTGAATTAGCAAATTAGAGAGCATTCCCAAGCAATTGTGATGTTTAATCACAGCTTCAGGCTATAGACAGACAGGCAAATGGACCAACAGACAGAGAGGGGGAGAGAGGAAGAGATAGAGACGGATAGAGTGGGATAGAGTGTGTGTGAGAAAGGGAGAAAACAACATGTTCAATGTGTCGATGACATTCATTTGGTTCGAGGCTCATTTAAATCTGTTGCCAGACCAACACACACACTCGCACACACTCACACACACACTAGCTTCAATCCTGGGAGCAGACTTGCATTGGGAATAGGAAATTGGGAAATGGGAAAAGCGCTGATGGCGTCAGTTGAGGCTCGCAGATGGATGACAACAACAGCTGTTTGAATTTGCTCTACTCTTTTATTACTTCCACACATAGTATTCATAATGCTCTTACAAGAGGGTGTGATAATACTATCGAGCTAAATCGGTAGATTATAAAGCTTAACTTTAAGATAAGTCAATTTCGGTATTTGGTATTTTATAAAAAATGAAACTGGTTGGGAGTATTTGGGCAGTGTATTGAAAAGTTGGTATTTTATTTAAAGTAAAACTACTAGAAGTGCTTGGTATTTAATTTTAAATACTATTACTAGGAATTCTAGGGTAGTGTACAACACATTTAGTATTTAATTACAAACTAAACTACTCAGAGAACTAAAATCGAGTACTGCTTATTTGGTATTTTATTTAAAATGAAAGTAGCAGAAGTACTAGATAGCAAATTTGGTATATTATTCAAAATAAAACTACTAGGAATACCTTAGTCGATTATTACATATTTGGTATTTAATTAAACCCAAGGATTTTATTACTAGAGTAGAGCACATTTAGTATTTTATTTAAAACAGGAGTATTTTTGTAGAGTATTACCTATTTCGCACACCAAAGTGAAACTTTCTGGCCCCGTTAGTGTTGTTGTAGTTACTCGAGGCCATTTGGGCCAACAAACCAACAACAGTTTGTACGTACGTAGTGCCACCACCCAAAACGACCAACCAACCATCAACCAACCACACACCCAGGCAAACGCTCCAGTTGATGCTGTGTATCCGTATCTGTATCTGCATCTGTATTTGTATCTGTATCTGTATCTCTCTACCATTCGGTATTTTTTTCGTTTGTTTTTTTTTTTTTGTTCTCCTTTTTTGCTCCGTGCTCTGACAGACAAGCGTAACAGGCGAACCGAATGTGTTCGCTTTCCCGCCCTCCTCTGCTCCCCCCCTTTGGTCGTAGTTCCCCCTTTTTTGGACTATAGTCTGGTTCAAACCAGAGTCCGTTCATGTTCCTGTCGCTGGGACAGTTGACAGTTGCAACAGAGACAGACAGAAGGACAGGAAGACAGACAGACAGACGGAATACCAGACACTGCCATTGACATTAAAGTCAAAACAACTTTTTTTTTGTTTACTGTATTCCCTCTCTTCTTTGTCTTCTTCTTCTTCTTCGTCTTCTTCTTCTACTACTTCTTGGTCCGTGGGTGGTTCTCTTCTCTGAATTGTATTGCTCTGTTTCCTCTGCTTTTATTTCGTTTTACTACAGATAGCATAGAGGGGGGCATGGCGGGGCGGGGCGGGAAGTAGGAATAAGCCTTGTTGTGTGTGTCTCTGAGATTTGTTCGTTTGGGGAATTATTTTTTGGGGTTTTACATAAATTTAAATCTACTCAGGTGAGAAACAATATATTCCCCAGCCTGTCTACCCTATGCTTATGCTATTCAAATAATTTGTTGTTTGCTCAATTTATAACTGTATTTTATCACTCAACCTTTCTCTCTTCTTCTTCTTCTGTTTGCAGTCTGTCACAGTTGCCTCATCAATCACCTGCGAAAGGAACGCTTTTGTCCACGTTGTGAGATGGTCATCAACAATGCCAAACCGAACATCAAGTAAGTATTGCTACAAACACTACTAAGTAGTTTACCAACACTACACTTCTTCCATTTGGTAGTAGGTCAATCTTGAGCGACAGTTTGCTGCGATTGACAAGCACAATTAGGATATGATAGTCGACACAGTCGAGCACTTGAGTGAATCCTTATCATTTGTCAGAGACACAACACACGCCCCCTCGTGTGTGGGTGTGTGTTCAATTCCATTATGTTTCTTTCGACGATAAAGTTCTCAATTTCATTCATTTTCAAGTAGGAACTTGGATACCCTAAGAGATTTCTTATTAGTTTAAGAGCTACACATACATTTTAATGGAATACAGTGTTTCATTCCAACGTTTCAGTACTACATTTGGATTTTTAAAGCCTTTGTGAATGGTTGTTCTTTGTATGACTTAAATATTGTACATTTTAGGAGTAAGTTTTGGCGTTTTACTCTAAAAACACCGTTTCATTCCATTGTTCCACCGATTTTTGCTCAGTTTGAAGAAGGTTCTTCGCTCTCTTCAGTTCTCTCCAGGTGCATGCGAGTGTGTGTGTGTGTTTGTGGTTTTTTGAACCGTTTTCAGCTGCTGTTGCCTGTTGCCAGTTTCCAGTTACCAGTTACCATTCCAGCTACCATTTACCATTATTCCAGTTACCAGTTATCGCTTGCCGTCGGCAAAACTGAGCTCAAGACACGCCCGTTAATTATCTCTGGCGTTTTTCGATTTGCTTTTCTTGGAAATTTGCTTTGCAAACTTTTCGTTCTTTTCTTTTCTTTCCATTCTGTTTTTTATTCTTTCTTTCTTTCTTTATTTTGTTTATTCCATTGTAGTGCGATAGGGGGCGCCACAGAACGAACAATAAAAACATGGCGACATGGCCAAGTTTTCATTTACAGTTTTTGTTTTGACTTCTCTTTTTTTACCCACTCTCTCCCTCTCTCTCTCCCTTTCCCTTTCCCTCTCTTTCAATATTTGTTTGCTTTTGCTCTTTCTTTGCGGTGTTTTTCTTTGTTGTTTACCTTTGCAGCTCAAATGAGTAATAAATGAAAAAAAAAAGCTAAATAAATAAATAAACTCAGTTTGGTCTTTTGTTGTCTTTGTTTTTTTCTGTGACTTTTGTGGTTTAAACAATAAAGTTTTGCAATAAATTTAATTGGAGACTCGAGAGTGGAGAGTGGAGATTGGAGACTAGACTCAAGTTGAGACCACGTACAAAAAGCACTTGTTTTCCAACTCTATATCTCAATCTTTTTCATTCACACCATAAAAGATAGGATCTACCTACGTAGCTCCCTCCTTTCTACCCCCTCTTCTACCCCCCTTTGTTGTCTCCTTCATTCATTATCTTTTTTGTGAGATTACAACCTGACTCGCATTTGGTATTTGGTGTGAGTTGTCGATTTGTATAACTCGCGCAGTCAGCATGGGGTGGCAACCCTGGCAGCGGGTGACTTTTCTACCATTAAAGCTGTACCTTAAATTGATTCGCTCGTCACGAACGTGTTTTTCATTAGAAACGTGCGTACCAAAAACAGATAGACAGATAAATGTAGTATACCAAAGGATACAGAGGGAACTAACCGACTAGATCAGCTGAAAGATAGAGAGAGGGGGAGAGAGAGAGACAACAAATTGGGCAAATATTTGGCAGGCATCAAATAAAGTTAACCACAGTCAAGTTTCCTACAAACTTTATGTACTGTATACTGTATACTGTACCTAAGGTGCGTTTGTCGTTCCTTCCTTCTCCCTTCTTGGTCCTCAACGAATTTAGCCAAGTTTTCAGCCTAACCACAATTACCACACCCAAAGTTCTGCGGTGCTACTCAGCTACGCTAGACTTCCCTTACTCTGAGTTGCTCTGCTCTGCTCTTTTACCCCCAAACCTGACAGTTGAGCCCTGTTTGGAGGGCTAAAACGGTTGTCTCGAGTATTGCAATCAAAGCATTAACTTAACTTGGTGAATATAGCTTTAATTTAATCGCAAGTTGTTTTAACTAAGGCTGTTTTAACTAGTTAATAACTGGAAATGGCGACATTTCTTTTAAATACTAGAAAATACTTAAAAATACTTTTTTATTTGAAGTATTTAAGTGGAAATATCAATTGGTTTCAGTTCTAGGAGCGTTTTTAGGGATAAAGTCTTCTAAAAACTTATTTTAGTACCGATTTTAGCTTTAGTTACAGACTTAAAGACTTTGGACTTTTGAAGTTTAATTTTTGATTTAGAAATTTCCTTTAAACCGCTTAAGATTTCTATAGGAAACTCTTGTCTTGCGCTGAGTTTTCTTCGACTCCTCCCTCTACCGCACACCCCTCCCTACTGTTGTGCTCCCTTTTATTCCTTTGCTATTTATTTCGTCTTGTACTTCATCTCTTTTTTCCTATGTTTTTTCGCCTTTTGTTCAATTCTTTTCAATTCTCTGCACAAAAATGATTGAAACAAGCGGCTGCGTCTGAAATTTAAGTGAAATGTGGCAAGAAGAAGAAGAAGAAGAAGACGAGGGAGAAGTAGAAGAAGAAGAAGAAGAGCAGCAACAACCACTAAAGCGCATGCCACACAGTTGTTGCTGTTGTTGTTGTTGCTGTTGTTGTTGTTGCTGCTGTTGTTGCGTGCCATTGAAGCAATTGCATCTGCCGTCTAATTTGTACACACTACTCTATCTATATCTATAAGTACCACTGTGTGTGTGTGTGTGTATCTTTTGTGGATTGTCATGCGCACGTTTCCGCGCCAAGGAAGTGGAAGTTGTTGCTGTCCCTTCTCGACTCTGACTTCTTATTTTGACTAATTTTCCCGCTTTTCCAAATAACAAAACAATGAAACAGCCGTCTACTTTTTACTCCCAGTGTATGTGTGTGTGTGTGTGTGTGTGTGTGTGTGTGGGGGTCTTTTCCATTTCACTGAACACACACTGAAACACACACGCATTTCTACCTTAGGCTATGGTATTATATAACACCTCAACTAACCTCAATTCTCCCTTTTTTTCTTTCTCCTACTTCTAGATCGGATACTACACTACAGGCAATTGTCTATAAGCTCGTGCCGGGTCTTTACGAACGGGAGCTGATGCGAAAACGCGCCTTCTACAAGGATCGTCCACAGGAAGCAGCCTTGGCCACGCCCGAGCAGCGGGGCGATGACACCGAGCACTTAATCTTTAGTCCCTCCGATGATATGTCGCTTTCACTGGAGTATGCTGAACTTGGGTAGGTTTTATAGTACTATAATGGGGTTTTTGGGGAGTATAAAGTCTTTAAAAGGCTTATATTCTATATAGAGAAAGATTTTTGTAGGTTAGGTTTGAAAAACTATCGGAAGTTTTTGAAAGAGTTTAGGATAAAGCTAAGACAGACTCAAGGCAATACGAGAATGGAAACGATTTACATATTATCTGATGTAAGATTCAACTGAAGTTTGCTATATACCCAATGAAGGAACCTTCAAGGGGATAGGATAGGGATTTCCACGTAGAACTTAAGGGTTGTTTTACTGATTACTCATACCCAAACTTCTTTTCCTTTCCATTTATTACAGTGAGTTGAATGCGGAATCGGAAGTGGAATTCGGAGACACGTTGCGACCACGTTATCTGCAGTGTCCGGCGATGTGTCGGGTCAGTCACCTGAAGAAGTTCGTCTACGATAAGTTTGAGATTGATGTGCAACGGTTTAGCATCGATATAATGTACAAGGTGAAGACTATTGTGCTACTGGACTACTATACCCTCATGGACATAGCCTATATCTACACGTGGAAACGGGATGCACCCATGCGGTTCTATTTCCGTGTTTACGAATCTCCGCAGCCGTTGCAAATGGTCAAGCCAACGATAGTAGTGAAACCACAGGCTGTGAAGCAGGAGGTGATGCCAGTTCCCGTCCCTGTATCCGTACCCGTTCCCGTTCCCGTTCCTGCTGTTGTGGCCACACCTTCACCGGTTGCTAAGATGCCCTCCCCGCCCATCAAAGTGGAGAAATCTGCGCAGCCGGAGGAATTCCGCATTGCTCCAAAGCCTAAGTCGCCAGAGGAGCAACCACTGAAGTTGGTAATCAATCGGAATTTGCTGGAGAAGCACGAGAAACTCTCCGCGGAGAAGACACATCACTCACCGCAGTCAAATTCGAAGCACAACTCGAAGGCTTTGGCTTCGCCCATCGTCAGTCCCGGAGGAAACAAGGAGGAGCCAAACATTAAGCTCAAGATCGATCTGTCCAAGCAGAATAGTGTGACCATAATCAATATGTCCGATCCGGAACGCAAGGAGATTGTGAAACCACTTAAACCCGAGAAGGAGTCGCGTTCCAAGAGCAAAAAGGACAAGGATGCCAGTCCCAAATCCTCTGATCGTAAGCGTAAGAGTCCCAGTCCCCTGACAGTGCCTCCACTCACCATACGCACCGAGCGCATACTGAGTCCCAACGGGATCGGAACTGTGCTTAGTCCACGTGTCACGAGCGGATCTTCCAGTCTCGAGGATCCTAAATCGGAGTTCCTCAAATCCTTTGCCCTAACACCCATCAAAGTGAAGGTGGAGTCGCCTGAGAAGACAGCTCAGTCCAAGCATCTGCTCGACGATCGTCTGCTGATGAAGCCCCCAAGTGCCATGCCTCCCAAATCGATAGCTTCCTCGAAGAGGAAGAGCAAGGAACCCATCAAGGCAGTGTCCAGCAAGAAGCCGAAACTTTCACCGCCTCTTCCTCGCGAGGATTTCAAGATACGACTGCCAGTGACACCATCAGTTAGCTCAAGTTCCAACACCTCCTCATCCGCCTCCATGGATAAACCGCTGATGCCACCGCCCACGTCCAAAGCGCCCATCGCCGCTGCACGCCACAAGGTACAATCCATGCCAGCTCCAGCTCCTAGTGCTACTCCTCCTCCGCCGTTGTTCGCTGCGCCCGTCCATCCAGGCATGCAGATGTCCGCTCCAGGCAACCGGACCCCCATTGCCAAACGGTACCAGCCCATACTGCCGAAGGCCCATCACAATCCCTTCGCGAGCATTCCCAGCGACGTGAACCGTTTGCTCAAGGACGCAGGCACTGAGATCAAATCCATTGCTAGCCAGGCTAAGAGTCACGTGTATGGTCCCAAAATGGGTCCACCTGCGCTGCCGCCACAGTCACGTAATCCGTCAAGTTCGGCCCCCAAAACGGGTAACAGCAACAACAAGAACAACAGCAACAACAGCGGCAACAACAACAACAACAAGTCCAACAACTACTTGAATCTGGCTCTATTCAATGCCAGCAAATCGAAGGGCAAGGAGGCGCCACCTGGTTGTCGTACGCCCATGTACACGCCCAATTCGCCCATCTACTCGCCCAGTTCGCCGCAGTACGTGCCCAACTACAACATACCGACCATGCCCACCTACAAGTATACGCCCAAGCCCACATCGACAGCAGCAGCAGCAGGTGCGACAGGTAGCAGCAATTACCTGCAGAACATGCTCAATGGCAGCGCAGGAGGATTGGGACTGGGCGGAGCAGGAGGAGGAGGAGGACTCTTCCCGTCCCCTCCCACCAAAACCGATCAGAATACAAATCCCGCCTGTCATGAAGACGCTCCAGAGAAGCAACAAGTGAAGGTCAAATCCTTGCTCAACTCATGCAACATCAACATTCCCTCGTCGCTGTCCATCACCATCTCGCGGGATAACGGCGACGCCTCCTCCCCCAACAGCGGAGCTCACCCGAAGCATAAAAGTCCCGTTAACAACTACATAGAGATTGTCAAGCTACCGGATCAGCCGGCAGCGGAGCCCAAGGAGCAGCAGTCACAGCAGCAGCAGCAGCAGCAACAGCCACCGCAACAACAGCAGCAAACAGTGAAGCTTCCTGCACCTCCGAGCAAGACGATTCCATCCCCGCAGCATCTGCTCACGCGTCTAGCTCCGCCCGCACCAACACCTGCCGTCACCAAGGCAGCCACGCCCCTTAAGCCAGTGCTGACGCCCCAACAGGCGGACAAGAAGACACCGAGTCCGGAGAAGCGTAGCGCTGCCGTCGCCAACGGAGCACAAAGCGGCAGTTCCCCCAACGGCAACGTCGGCATCAACGCCAGCGAGAACAAGTCGCCCAAGGGAGCACAGGTGGCCACCAATGGCGGCACGGCCAATGCCGATCCTGCGGCCAAAAAGTTTCGTCCGATTTTGCCACGTCAGAACGCGGAACTTGTTACCAAATTGAGTAACGTGTTGCCACCGACCTTCAGCTATCCCGCTAGCTTGGCCCAAAGCAAGAAGGTGCCCGCGAGCAAGAAGTCACCAAATGGCGTTGCTAATCTGGCTGCCACAAACGGTGGCAAGCTTAATTTGGCCAACAGCAATCAGGCGACGGCCAAACTGAGCAGTAATTCACCACCGAAGGGCAGGAAAGGTCAGAAAGGTGCCACTCCCCCGCCGGCCAGCCCGAAGCTACCAGCAGCTGGAGTTGGGGGGGCTACAGGAGGTGTGGCAGGTACAGGAGCAGGAGCGGTGACTCCACACCCACAGCTGCCCACGCTGAACGCACCGCTGAGCATCGCCTCCAGTGCCCAACTGGATCTGAGCAACTTCCTCAAGGAGAATCTGATGCGTGCTCAGGTGGCCCAAGCCGCTCAAGCCGCACAGGTCGCACAGGCAGCACAGGCAGCAGCTGCCGCTGCCAATCAATCCAATTTGCTGTACAATTTTGGTCCCTCGATGTACAACTATCAGCAGGCGTACTTCATGGAGCAGCTCTCGAGGATGCAGCGCGCAGGGAACGAAGTCTTCAACGATTACCTGCAGAAGCTGAAGAGTGCGGCCAGTGTGGGTGGCGGAGAGGGTGTTGCCACCGGTTCAGGTGCAGGCGTGGCTGGTGGGGATCATAAGCCAGTGATGCCCATGCTACCCACTGTAACGCTGCCCAGCCCTGGCACTGCGCCAGCTCTGACAAGTCCCAAGAACAAACTGACGCCGGCGGCCAATAACTTGGCCAAAAGCAGTGCGGCCAGCCCGAGGCCACAAAGTGTTGCCTTGGCCAAGAGCAAGTGAGCGACGGGAGTGTAAAGCGGGTGGAGTTTTAGAGCGGGGGGCGTGCCAATGCTATATAGGCAGCTCAAAGAAATTTAAATTTTAAGAATTTTCCTTTTTCTGATTTGTTAATTTGTTGTACATAAAAGTTGAATTGTTTAAACTTTAGTCGATTCAGAATCAATATTTTGTATACCCTATAAATTTAAATACATTTGTTTGCGCAAAAGCTCATTGAAAAGCTTTTGGCGAGATGAAAGCTCACGCAAAGCTCCAAGTTGAACGTAAGCAAAAGTTGATTAAAGCCAATTAAATTAAGTTAATTTAGTAACTGATTAAGTAATAACTAAACTAATGAATCTACACCTAAGTGTATATATACATACATTATATATATATATCTATAACCGATAACGATAAACAGAGCTAATCGATAAATAAATTTATATATTTATATAACGAAAAAAGTAACTTAAAAATTTTGTTATACTTAATGCTGAGGAAATTTACAGTAAATTTATTTACAGCTGGGAAAAGTCACTGCTAATCAAGGGTACGAAGGTCATTGCATTCTTTTGAAGGTCGTCGCTCGACCGTAATCCCGAAAAACGTTTTTCAAAATGCACAAAAGACAAAGAAAAGATGAGAAAGAAGAAGAATAAGAGATTACTAGCTGATTTTGAAGTCTTTAGTTTTGGTTTTCACATCGCGCTGACATTTTTCGGGCACGAAACACAATGAAAAGTGATTGGAAAACCTTTGAAAATTCATTGGTTTTCTTGTTTTTCTTTTGCTTTATTTTCTTTTTTCCTTTATCTTCTCCTTTTTTTTCTTTTTGCAAAGGTTTCGTTATCGAAAATTGGCAATTTTCAAGGAACGAGTCCCAGAAGACGACGGACAGACAGACACACGGACGGAGTAAGGAGACAGACATCTAATGAATATATGCCGAGGGCTGTGCGGTGTCGGAAATAAGGGTATTCAGGCTAAGGGTACGACAGAGGCAGTATCTGAGGCAGAGACTGACGCTGAGGGTGAGGGTATATCTTGATAGGCGTAGTGCTCGAGGGGTGGATTAGGTGCGAATTGCTTTAGCGGCGCTGAAAATCACGCAAGGATGCAAGATTTATGGGCCAGCCAATAACTATGCGAATTATGAATAAATAGAGACTGCACGGCTCCAATATACCCTAGAAAACTTGAATATCTTTCAAAATACTTTATTTCAATGCAAAATTTGTGTGTAAAATGATAGCAGAGTAATCCAAAGTATTTTCTACGCTACGACTACGGCATACCCTGTAAAACACATTTTTACCGAAAAAACATTTATACAATTATGTATAAAGGAAAAGTTTCTTATGCCGGACGGTAACTATAAGACGAACTAGTTGTACAAGGACTGCTCAACTACACAATACCCTATAAAATGATATTACCATAGAAATTTCTATTCTGTATTAGAATTAACTTCAATTATTTATAGTCTTCGACTTAGGAAAGTTTTAGCTGATAGGTTCAGCATAATTACAGGGTATTTTCAAACGACTACTACCAAAATGTATGGGATTCAAGAGCACGATGATAATCAAATTTAATTTTAAAGGATCTCTTAAATGTACAGGGTATATCTGCTTAGTGTTGCACTTAAAAAGCAGAAAATCATTTAAAATTCATTCATAAAGTTTCAGCAAAAATACGAATACTAAAACGAATACGAATGCAAATAAACGAGGAGTATTTTGGAGGAGTATTTTGCCTTCGTTTCATCTGAATAATTTATGGAATTTGTGCGAGTTTTTGTGGTTGAAGCCCAAAACTCCAATTACAATAATTAAGCAGACGAGTGTACCACACACTTCCCCCAACCCCTACTTTCCCCCCACCCCCGCAAACTTCCACTCGGAACTCTTGTGAACATATTCACATGGACGCGAGTGTGAGTGTTTTTTTGAGTATTGGGAACATGTGAAAACAAGTTTAATGCGCTTGGCTTTTAACGCATTAATTTAACATTTATAAATCATTTGTGTAAGCACACACACAGACACACACACACACGCACACTGGAGTGTATCTGTAAGATACAGGTAAGCAGCAGCTACTCATTCAGGTAATTAGAAATGTAAAATTACACTTGCACACACGACTACAAGTCATAACAGGCATTTATGAACAACTCACAACAAATTCACTTCTTTACCGACACTAACAGATGGCCCGCGTTCGCTTGGCACGAGTCTCCACTGTAGACGAACAGCAGCAGCAGCAGCTGATGATGATGATGATCTCTAGCCTTTCACCATTTCTTCACGCGCCGACGTTTAAAGACTTCCGCAATATAAAGTCGTAAGTCTGCAAATACATACAAATTTATATATATGTCTATATCTTTTAAGAGTTATGATCGTTAGGCAGTTAGGTGACTGTGAGGTCTGCTCGACTTGCTGCTACCCTTTTGAGAGTTTTTTGAAAGTAATAGTGCTACTTGGTTATAGTTTAATAACTTTTTTAAATTCTTAAAGGCTTTAAAATTTGAAAAATGCTAAAATTTTTGAAAAACCTAAGGGATTTCAAACCGACCTTCGAAGTATATCATTTCTATATAATATGCCTAGACAGATTTTAACTGGGCTTATAGCTAATAACCAAGCAGTTGTCATAATGTAAGCCTGTAAAGTTACAAAACTTTCAAAATTCTGAAAATTTTTTCTAAGTTTAAATGTTTTTCAAGTCCATATTCACATCCATGAAATTCAGTATTGAAATCTGGATAAGTTTTACATATTTTAAGCATTATAAAATTAGTAATGTCTAATTTAAGTTAGGGGTCCACTTGAATTATGGGCATTATGATGACCAAAATTATTGATTTTATTTTTCTGTGAAGTTTTCGAAAAAGTTTTCTAAAATCTTAACTATTCAGTACCCACAGGTGCATTTCTATACAATTTTAATACTAAAACTAAAAGTATATATAAATAGAACATGTAGTAGTAAATTTGACCAGGAAAATCCCTTTCAATGCCGAAAATTTTCTTTAAAATTGTTTTTTCCAGCGTTTTTCCACCTGCATCACAAATGAATTTATGGTTTGGTAACTGCTAATTGCCAAAACAAAGGTCAAAGCCAGTCAGGGACTATGCCTAGCGCATAGCCCTGACATTATGACCACAAAGCTGACGACCTCTGACCTTACTCCATTTTTAGTTGACGTTATTTGAATGTGGTCTCTGTTTGGCCGTGTAATTGTAATTAATGGAATTGTATTGAATTTCACGTATTGCAATAAACAACTACACACACTGGCAGTTCCAGTACCAGTTTCAACACCAGTTCCGGTTCTATTTCCCCTGCCAGTTCCACAACGAATTGCCTGCAGATTTACTCGAACGACTTTAATTTAATTTTGGTGCAAAAGTTTCGTTGATTGAAGCAAAAGTTTTCCAACTAATGGAGGGCAGCAAAATGTTACAGTTCTCTCCGCCTATAACGTCTCTCCTACTCCAATCTTTCTCGATATGTGTTATATATTGGCATACGAATTAGTTCTCCACTTAACGCACGGTTAAGTTTGGTCCTCAAATGTCAAGAAATTCAATTAGCCAAGTTACGCTTGTCATCGCATTAATTGGTAACTGATTCTACTAATATCGGGGAAGTTAAAGAAAAGTAATGAGTTATTAAATATATATAGATTTATTCGTAAACTGTTCCAAACTTATTCCTTACTTTTTAATGGATTCCACGATTTCCATTTGACTATATCTTTGTTTTTTTTCAGGATCTTTTCTTTGAATGAGAATTTTCTGAGGATAAAACCCGTCTAGAAACTTAATGTCTGACTAAAGAATTTAAATACCAAGAAGCTCACAAAATCAGATGACTGTAATCAGATGATTTTGATAAAAACTTATACTTTCTGTATAGTTTAATGTCAAGTTTTAGGCGCTATGCAATTTTAACCTTTTATAAGGTGAATATTTTGTCGAAATTTGTTCCAATGAACCCAAAATCTGGATCGTATAGTAATATAAAAATTTTTCCTATTTCAGTATAACTTTTAAGCACATTTTGGCTTTAAAATTAATTAAAACTATTTGATGAGTTAATCATTTTAAAATTTACTGCTCTGCTCCAAAGATGAACAGGTGAAACTCTTATTAAAATGGTCCTTTCGCCCTGTTTTCTTCGTGTTAACATCACATCCTTTTTAACGCGTTTAATGAGCTCATATAATCTCCATAACCTCTTTTTGACAGCTATCGGTCCTTGGCTTTCAACATTTTGTGGCAAGTACAGAATTATGCATGTTTTTTCTTGTCTTTTTCATGTTTTTTCTTGTTTTTTCTTGGTTGACAGCGACAGAGACACGCAAAGCAATTTGTTCAACACTTTGTCTTTGACTCGATGTCAATGAAATTTTATTCATCAGACATAATTGAGTCACGGGCTGAAATGAAATCCCAGCATTAAGATCCAATTAGAGCACCATTATTAATATGCACAGGAGTTGGGAAGAGAATTTCAGTTCCGAGAGACCCAAAATGTCCTCTAAGCTCACTGTCTCTTTCTAGCTGCTAGTGCCCTTTAGGAAAAAAAAAATAAGAAAAAATGCGAAACCCAAAAAAAAGTATCAATTTACAGAGAACGAAGAGAAGAGAGCTGTACAGTTGATGGGGTGCGGAGCAGTCAAGGAGACGACGGTACACTGCTCTTATTCTCCCTCTCTCGCTCTCATTCTCGTTCCTGTTCTTTGACGTGAATCCTGAACCGGAAATAAGAATAATAACTGCATGAATTGCTCAAGAAGCGACATTAAAGCAACCGATAAAGCAACGGTAAAGCTGCTTTTTTACTCTCTCTCTTTCTCTGCTATTGCAGCTTTAGTTCTTTATAAAATCTTAAGCTCTCCCTCACTCTCTTTTCTTTTGCGCTCTCTGCTAGTTGCCATTGATTGATTTGAGTGGCGGTCTTCAGCGTTTGAGTGCTACTCAATTGTCTTTAATGATGGAGCTGCGGATGAGTGGGGGCGGAGGGGGAATAAAATGAGCTTCAAAGTCGTTTCAACAAGACAAATTGTGCGATTGAGCAACGGGTGGGCGGTTGGTTCGGCTTAGACAGTGCCAGGCATTGGCGGCTGTTGTAATTAGTTGATTACACAAAACACACTCACGACGTCTCTCACTCTCACTCTCCCATTCCTTCAGTACTCCACTCCACTCTCCACTCCATTCCACACTCCACACTTTGTGCACTCATTTGTTACTCTCACGCGCGTTGCGTTTGCATTGCAAATGAAGTTGTGCCTGCCTGACGTTGGGTGGCGTCGTCAGTTCGTTGGAGTTCGTTGAAGTGAGTTGGAGAGTTGGACTGTTGGACTGTCGGAGAGTTGCCGACTTGTCATAGACTTGATGATGCTGTTGAATAAGAGCAAACAGTTGCGGTCCCTCGACTCAGTCCAGACTGCAGCAGCAGCATGACGTTGTCAGTTGCTGTTTGAGTGGGTTTTACATAACGTATGAGTGTCTATAATGAGCGATAAAAAATATATATAGCAATGCAAATATTTTGTACATACAAAAGTATATGTACATGTATGTGTGTGTTTGTTTGTCATACACACACACACTCATTGCCAATTTGCAGGCGCATTTTTGAATTTTTTACAGCTTATTGAATTATCAACATGCCAAAACTTCAGGAGCAGTAAATGGTGGTGGTATTGGTGGTGGTAGTGACGGGATGGCAGTACATATTTATATACACCACTCAGAACATACCTTTCCAGTATATAATAGGAATCATACACACACACACACAAAGTCTCTCATAACCGCAATGACGGCGTCAAAGCGACGGCAACGCTGCAGCCAAGTAACCGGGCAGCCAGTGAGCCGTGCGGTTTACACATAGTCGATAAGCACTCACACACACAAACACACATTGCACAGCCCACTTGACAGACCAACAACAAGAACTGCAAAGAGGGTGCTTTTGGCAAAAGCTACTGAAGCAGCAGCAGCGACGACTACGTCGACTGCGACAGCCGTTCACTCTGGCAAATGAACCTAATTTAATAGAAGACACAACAACAGCAAGCAGAGAAAGCGTGAGGCAGAGAGAGAGAGAGAGAGCGCAAAAAAAACTGAAATGTAACATATCGAGTTGGCATTGCATTGAAAGCAATAATAAACAACAACAACAACAACGACCAAAAAAGAAGCAACGACAATAACAACAACAAGCAGAACAGTAGCGCTCATTAAATACTCTATCTTACCGAGTCTGTCGTGTTGAATCTACCCGTCTGTCTGTGTGTCTGTCCTTCTCTCTGTCCGTCGTTTTATTCCTTACCGGCTCTTTTGCTACGTGCGGGCATTGGATGGGAATTTAAATTGGTAATGCGACGAGGCCCAACTCGTGGTCGACGTTGTTCGACGTCATCGTTTCTGTTGTTGTTGTTGTTGTTATTATTCGTTGCTATCGCAGTGCCGCACACTTGAATACACATACACACACACACACACATAAGCGAGCGTCGAGAGTGGTTGTGTATGTATGTATATACATGGCTGTGTTTGAATGAGTATATTTGTATTTGTATGTACAGCAAGATTCAAGATATAAGGCAGAGGCGTAGTAGAGAAACAGCAAAGGGGTCAGCTCTTATAACAGAGTTGTAGCTGTACAAAATGTTAATTTGAGAAAATATTAAACATTATGCATATGTAAATGTTTATTATTATTAATGTTGAGTTAGAACCCCCGCAGACTACGCCACTGCTCATCAAGTGTTCCACTCGCATGCTTGTGTTAAAATATTTTCGAGGCAAGCTACGCTGTGCGCACACACACACACACACACATAAGCCCCTCTTTCAGTCACTGTCCATGTCCATTGCCCCATCCTCCGGCCTTAGCCAGTGCTGCTGGCGTCTCTGCCGCTGCCTCTGCCCGCGTCGCCTCGACCGCTATTTTTATATATAAAATACATGGCACATACAGTCGACGGCGCAAGTATTTTGACTAACTTTGCGGCTCTATTTAGCGGTTTATTTCGAAGAACTCGAATATTTATGGGCTGGCAAAGCATAAAGTATCTATACATAAAGCAGGTTGTCTTTTTTAATGTTATAAACTTGTTATATACGCACAAAATTATTTATTTGTCAAAATACTTTTGGCGTCTACTGTAAATTGTTTCAGGCCGCCTGAACTGAGGCCGTATTCTGATTGTGATTCTGTTCCTGTGGCAAGGCAAACACACAAACACATACAAACACACACATATAGAGCAAGGGAGAGAGGGAGAGGGCAAGAGCAGAGAAACAGGGTTGCATGCAACTGTCCGATGTTGAGTACTGCACATGGGAATGGCTGAGTTTTGGGTTTCTGTTTCTGTTTTTGGCTCTGACTTGGGCTCTGTTTCAGCTTCAGCTTTGGCTGCTGTGTTAGAGTAGATTTCTGTTCAATTCTCTTTTCTACTTCTGTTTCCGCTTGCATTTTATTTCTGCAGTTGTGTTGTTGTTGTTGCTGCCGCTGCAGTGTTTGAGTGCCTGCTGTTTTTGTTGTTGTTGCTGCCCGTGATTCACACATTCCTAATTGAATTATCACGCATAAGCGACAACCCAACACAGATGAGAGATGCGCCCGAGATGATTTTGAGGCTTGGAGTCTGTGTTAGGTGCCAAGTGAAGCAGATCGAGCAGCCCACAACCACTCCCACTCACCCCTGTATACTACACATTTGTTTTATTTTTAGACTCTGTAATAAAAACTAATTAGAGTAGTGTGCTCGTGGTTGCTTATTCAAAATGGTCTTTTGTCGATATATCGATCGTCGAGGGTTATCGATCCCAGTTGCATTTTAAAATTAAAACCGTGTCACGCGGCACGAGTCACGAGGGGAAGAGCTACCATTCTTGGTAAGCACTCAGTCTCGGCCTGCCCAATATACAATCCGTATTCAAGTAAATAATAGGTACACGTACAGCTCAGCAAAGGTTTTCGGCTTTACTTTTATGTACAACACGCCCATAGTGTAGTAGTCCCATCCCCGGCGAGGGTTATTCGATGCGTAGCGTTTTTCGGTTTGGCTTCGTCGCATTTCCATTTATTTATGTACAATTTTTCATTTTTCGGTTTGCTTTGCGTTTGGCTTCGTTTTATTTATTTTCTTTCAGTTTCTATTTCACATTATTCGCGCGGGCTCAACACACACACACATACAAGCAAGCGCGCTTGCTCATTTGTATGTGTGTGTGATTTATCGCTGGCAATTGAAGCATCTGATGAGACACGTTTTAATACTAAGCCCAAGCGCAACCCTACTTCTCTGTACCCACACTACAACCCTAAGCCTTAATACCCAACAGCGTGTCCTGCTAGCAATATTCTCTGCTGACGACGACAGCAGCAGCGGCAACGGCAACAGCAGCAACAACAAACCCTCCACATTTCACTCACTCCACTAGCACTCACTCTGGTTGCTCACTCGCTCTCCCTCTCTGTCGCATACAGTCACAACGTAGCGTGCGCTTATTGTTCCATTTCTTTTCGGCTCTTGTCTCCACTAATTGTAACTGCAACTCACAAACACACACACACACACACAGTCATAAGGAGTTCACATACACACATACACACATACATATGTACAGAGTACATAGAACAGCTTCCATTCAGTTACTGCTGCCCTTCTCCGCTTTACTTTATGTATTTCCTCTTGTTTTGTTGCCTTCATTCGTCGCTGCTGCTTTTGCCTTTTGTGTTCCACGCACTTCCTTCTACTACACTTTTGCGTATGCTTTTGTCGGTCTCTTTCTCTGCGAGTGTACGTGTGTGTGTGTGTGTGTGTGTGTGTGTGTGTGTGGTGTGTGTTGTTCTAGCGACAGAGCGACAGCCCCACAGGCCAAATTTTGTCATTCCTTTGCCTTTGCTGCTGTCGCTGCTGCTGCTCTTGTTGTTGTTGCTGTTCCTGTAGAAGAAACTGATATTCCAAAGCTAGCGTGTTGTTGTTGCTGCTTCTGCTGTTACCGTTGCTCTGGGCAAGAATTTCGAGCATTTCTCGTAAGTTATTTGAGGGATGTCGTCGCGGCGTCTCTGTTCATGTCGCTCGCTGCTTGTGTCTCTGGGAAGCTTGAATGGATGCTCGGACCCTGATAGCATCTGAGTTACTTTTTAATACATTTTAGCTAAATGGATATTGAAGCTGATATGTCAGAATTCCCCCTTCCAATCCTGTCTCGCTGCAGAAAGGGCTTCTACCTTCATTTTAGAATACTTTCTGCTTGACTGTGTGTTTTCGAAAATAAATGAAATTACAAGAATTTATATTGCCTGCAGAGATTTAAGGTTTTTTTGCTCAACAATTTGATAAACGCTTTAAAAATTGGGTTACAAAATGTAGTACAATACCGTTTCACATGTGAGTAGAGTTTTAGAAGGTAGAACTCGTCAATGGGGTCTAAATTTCAAAGCCGACGGCGAGCAAAAGGCTCCAAATTGTTGCTGTATCAACCTTAAACTTTTATTGTATATATTACCCCTTAAGAGTACACACCGATCTTGTCCATAGTTTATTTAAGAAGTTGATAATCCTAACACTCTAGTAGCTTTCCTTTTGGTTATAATAAATTATCATTTCTCCATGAAGCCTCCCGCATAAAGTATCAAAAATTAGTCAAAATTCATTAATTAATTCATTTCAAAACACAATACAAAACCTTTCCCAGTGAAATTGTATGCCAGAGGCAATATATTTCATAGCAGGACAGTCCGAAAACCCGCCTAATCTACTTACATATTTATGTATCTTAAAGATACACATCTCTATAAACATGTTGTCGACACACACTCAGTTTCTTCTGACAGTCCACAGCGCATTCAATGGTTGTTGTCAAAGCGACGGCATTTGCAGCAAGCTGAAAATGAGTCCCAGCCAAAACCAGTTTATACAGCAAAGAAACCTTAAGAAAACATTTCAAGCGAATTAAAAACGAACACACCTGGACATAAATAACCGATCATCATGAGATACTAATTAACTTTTCATAAATATTCCATTTCCACATAAAACTTGTGTGTCGTTTCTTTCTGTCTGCTTCGAGTCGGAGCACGCCCTTCGAAATCTGATGCAGAGTTTGCCACCAATGGAAACGAACGCAGTTCTTGCTGTCGACCAATCGCGTTGCAGCACGAACGACGACAAATGAGAGTGCAGTTTGGTAGCGTGGAGAGTTCGTGTTTCATGTGAGAGATGCCAACTCTACACACTTTGTGGAAAGCGCACGAAAGCTTAGCGCAAAAAGCTCAGAAACGTGTGGGTAAGAAAATTGAGTATTTAATAAATATAAAGTAAATTAATTAATGGTATTTTGTTAAGTAATTAAAATAAGCAGAATTATGGAGTTTTTAATAGCGAGTAAAGGTTGGTTACTTGTAGATACAATTTAGAGAGCACATTTGCTGACCACAGTGTCGGCAGATTTTTAATTGCATACTTTTGGGTACAATTATTAAAAGTTTAAATCGAAGCGATTCAGTGGGAGCAGTGTTGCCATCTTAACTTATTTACAGCTAAATTCAGTACTGAGTTTTGAGAGAGAGAGAGAGAGCAAGAGATTTCAGTCGTTGGAATTACAAATGTATCTAAACTTTATTTAATATCGTAACTAAGAATTGAATTGATGAAATACGAATAATTTAATTGATTGGTAAGAAATGTTTTACAAATTTAATGGGGAGCAGACTGAACCGCAACAGTTGTGAACAGTTTAGGACCTGACGAGCACCTCGTAGTTGTCCAGACGAACTTCCTGGCCTCCGAAGGGAATGTAGAGGCAGTGATGGGACTGATGGATCTTGCCCGGAGTGAAACTACCGTTGTAATGGCCACGGCCAATATACAAGGGCTCACCATCGTTGGTGCGACCACAGACGACGGCACCACCGGGAACATTGCCATGGCTATCGGGTACCCAACCATAGCCGTAACCGGCGAGGAGCTCAAAGTCGTACTTGACGTGCTCCTGTCCGCCGTAGGGCACATAGGCACAGGACTTGTTGGGAATGACCTGGCAAGAAATAAAGCTCAATAAGTCAACAAATAGGGAGTAATCTTCACTAGAAACTCACCTTAGCGGGCAGCAGATCACCCTCGTGGTAGGCACGACCCACGTAGATGGCATCTCCATCGCAGTCATGTCCGGCTAGGATGGTGCCGGGCACAATGTGGCTGCCGGAGGAGCTGACCCAGGTCTCGGGCTGAACGAGGACCTCGTAGGCCTCCAGTCTATGCTCTGCGCCGCCATAGGGAATGTACAGGCAGCCGTGGGAGGGATGCACCTTACCAGGTGTCAGACTGCCGGAGAAGTAGCCGCGTCCCACGTACAGTGGCTCACCATCGGAGGTCTGGCCCACGCGCAGAGCATGAGGAGGAACCTCACCGTTGCTAGCGGGAATCCAGCAGTAGTGGTGACCAGTCAGAATCTCAAAGTCATGCTTGTTGATCTCCTCACCGCCCCAGGCTACGTAAGCCTGCTGCTTGTTGGGAATGATCTTGGCTGGGAGCATGTCTCCATTGTGGTAGGCACGGCCCACGTAGATGGGATCCTGATCCGAATCATGGCCAGCTACGATGGCAAAAGGAGGCAGGGCATCGTAGACATTGCGGGCAACCCAAGTGTGATCTGCAATCAAAGGAAAACTCAACTGATTAGTGGGCAACTCTACAGAGGCAGGGGGGAAAAGGGATAGCAAGTGTTTGGAGACTCACTCAAGTCAGCAGTGAGTGAGGGTAGTGCGTGACAGAGCGAGACGGCTAGAGTGCATGCACTTTGAGCTTAAAGTACACAGAGTGTCCCTTAGCAGAGCTGCAGCAACAGGAGCGCATTAAGGTTTGGGCCCCGGGGCTAGATTACTTATTTTTAATAAAAAATAAAAATATAAAATGGTTACTTCAAAAGACCACGTCAACCATTTATATGCTTAGATATCACAGCGAGTGCGGGCCCAAGTCAAATAACCCCCTCGCTACACCCCTGATCACAAACCTCCCCCCAAAAATTGAGTGCAGAACTGCTATGAGTGAGTTTTCAGTAAAACAATCGATATGGGCGCTGATAGTGTACATCTGTGTGTGTGAGTGTGTGTGTAGAAGATATGGCGGAAACAGCTAGCTGGAACTAACTGTAGTTAGCCCTGTTATCAAGTACAGTTCGAAATCGTGGCACTATTTTGGCTTTTTTCACAACTTATCTGATCGAATGACACTAAAAGCTCATAAGTTACTGACAATCCCTTGGATTTCAGCTGTCCTCCCTTGAAATTCCAATTGATATAGTAGTCGGTATATATATATAACTAAGATAACAGTAGATTTTAATACTTTTTTTTTGGGTTTTGCACTTGTTAAGATGGCGAGATTTAGATTTGATTCACTTGATTTTGTTTTAAATTAGTTTTTTCAATTAACTAAAATTAATTTGTCACTAGTTAATAATCCTTTGCAGCTATAGATGTGTATTCCGGGTAGAAATCGGTTGTAGCTTACCCATTTTATATATATTTTATTTGTTGGGCTAAGAACTGATGGCTTTTGGGCACTATTCTGTCCTCGGTTCGTTTATGACTGACTGGATCGCTCAGTTAGCGGTGGTGTTATAAAGCTGCGGCTCTCTTATCAGCCAAAGAAAACATTTGACTGACGTTGTCGCTAGCCGGTCGCGATAAGATATCGTATCGGAGCCTGTGTTGGTATACCGAGCAAACATGTATAGAGGGCACTTCGTCACCCAAAACGACTTCAAACGATACTAAAGGTGTGAACTCACCAATAACAACAAGAACAACTATAACAAGTGCAGAATTCAACCGATAAAGTTAACAAATTTTGTTGTACCTAACCAAATAGGTTATTTACTCAGACGATATTGGTAAGTTTTGCTTATCATTTGATCGATTGGACCTTATCGTGGAGCGACTAACGACTAACTAGGCACTAAATATACATATATACATATATCAAATTTAGACTTTAACTAGATGAAAGTACATCTCGGTAGAACTTTCTACTTGATTGTTATGGCAGGTCTATATAAATATATGACTTATCGAATATGGATTATATAGTAAATTACTTACTGAATTCCATTTTGCTGCAGTTCTCAACTTGTTGTCACTACTCGCACTTTCTTTTTGCATTGAATTCTTCGAAATACACGGTCTTTTTATGCTTACAAGTTAATTGCCTAGAATTATAAAGGTCTTTGTTCGATAAAACCTCACCGCAATCTGTATTAAGAGCACAACTCACGAAATAATTGAGCAATGGAACGACAATAAGCGACAGAAACCACAGCTGTTAATGGTTCTGTTTAAGTTTAATCTTCTGGTAATGGTACTGCTTGGGGTACTTGGGTTCACATCGGGGTTCAGTCCCTCATATGCAATGCTATTACTCTCTAATGGATCAGTTCTCAGTGAGTCAATTTAACATATGTTCAAAAATTTCATTTAAACAGCAGGAAAAACGCCTACTAATAGCTTTAAACAAATTTCAAATACATTTCATGACTCAATTGAGAGAGAGAGAGAGAGAGAGAGAGAGAGAGAGAGAGAGAGAGAGAGAGAGAGAGAGAGAGAGAGAGAGAGAGGGAAAGAGAGCGAAAGAAGTTTTTTATTTTTATATCTATTTACTCTATATCTGTGCAAATATGAGGTAGAGTCTTATTTGCTGTCTACAGTCTTTACTTTTTATGACGAACCCCAAGAGCTTTGACTAGGGTTCATAGAGGGTACACAGTAAACAATAAGAAGAGTAGTTTAAAAGATCCAGGTGTTCATACTTACAGAGAAACAGACGGACGGATAAACGGACATCGCTATATCGACTCGGCTGTTGATGCTGATCAAGAATATATGTACTTTATGGGGTCGGAAATGCTTTCTACTGCCTGTTATGCACATTTAATTTCTAAGAAGCCTAATAGACCCCTCAACTCTTTTTTAGAGTACAGGGTCTAAAAATTGTACTGAAATAAGTCAATATTTTTGTTTATTACGACGTCTGACTGTATTTCAGTCTGTTGAAACCCTCTCAATACGGGTATTATTATTAATCCTTAATTCTACAATACTCTGATGCAGCGGACTTAACCTCATTAAAGATAAACCAAATTCATAACTTATAAACTATCTGTTACTGCTTTAGCTTTAGTCACCAGTGTGCACAGTGACTAAAGCTATTAAAATCCTGTTAATTATAAAAATTTTCCGAATTAATCATTGCATACATAAATAATTTTTACCAGACTAATTATAAATTTTGTGGTCGTATTAATTCAATCAAATCAAATTAGTAATAACGATCTTCAATTATAGCATATATGTATGTATGTACATAGTATAAGTCATTACTAAAATAAGCTCTTAGTTAAAGTATTTATTATTTTTTGTTTCTTGGAATTTCTTGATTATTTGAGCAAAAGTGAATTTTGTAATCGATTTTGTAGTTCCACCATAAATTTCACAATGAATTTTGTTTGTTAGTTTTGTCGGTTGGAGTTAAACTCACACCTGTCACACCTGAGGTGGAAAACAACAGAAAGTTCCCCGACAATATGTCGATGAATCACTGTGATTGATAACAAGGAAGTATCTGCTTCTTCTTCTTCTTCTTCTTTTTTTTGAAAGAGCTTTTCAACAGAGTGAAACATTGCATCGAAGAGAAATTGATAAAAACAATATGTTTATAGTTAATAATAAGTAGCGATAAGTCAATAATACCCACATGAACAAAAACAAGTTGGGTGGGGCAACAGTTGGGTGGTGACAGCTTTAAAAGACCCTGTTGAAGAATATGACATAAACTTTATGAGGACTGATTTTATCCATGGACACTATATACTTATGGTAGTCCTAGATTCCATCTGAATCAGCTTATATCTTCAGAAAATCTTATATTCGATGAACTTATAAACCTGCCTTTTAAAATTTGTAGCTATAAAACTGATCTGCGTGCAGTAAAAAGTGAAAATTTAATAGAGCTAGGCAGGGAATATAATCAAGTCGAATAAATGTACTACATATTTGGTGCACTTGGCAAGTACAGGGTCTAAATTTCAATTTAAAATATATTTCCTATGTTCAGAAAGTCGAGTAATAATACCAACATGGGCACAGAAAAGCCCCTGTTGAGCATACTTAGTAGCGTTGGCCACTACAGGGTCTAAATATCAATTTAAAATATTTTTCCTATGTTCTGAAACTAAAAACTCGAGTAAAAATACCAAGAATTTATATACTCGATGGACCCTTCAGAGTGCGCTGCTACCTGTTAAGCACACTTCGTACTTTTTGCCATTACAGGGTCTAAAAAAAAGCTTTCTGATAAGAATTGTCCAATGTTCGTCGTTATTTTTAAACGGTTTCATTCGTGGTTTGTGTGCTTAGTCAGATATTAAACAGCAAAGGGAACAGTTCACTCGTCACAAGACGCAAAAACAAGTCCGATTTCTGTTAATCTATAATATATAGAATATATATACCATAGATAATATCGAGTAGTGATAAAGCAACACAGTGAATCATGGGTAAGTTTTTGAACTTTGTTCAGTTAGTTTAACTACTAAAACTAGACTAAGTTAAAGAAGGATTTCAACTAGTATTAACCGATTTGATTGCATGACACGTATGTTAGTTTGGATATAGTCGTAGTGATTTGTGTTGTGTTTCTAAATTTGTGTACATAAGTGTGTATTTGATTTTGGTCTTCTCCAGGTCAAGTGCAGTCAGGAGCAGTTGTGAGCATTGGTAGGCGAGTGCAACGAAGTCCAAGATGAATTCCAGACAAAAATTTCAATTCGAACTAAAATTCGAATTCGAATTTAAATATTTCAATTCGAAATCAACGCAACTCATGATTTAACCGATTAACAAACGTTATCTTATCGCGCTGTGCCTTTATATATATGTATATATAAATTATATATCGCCTTATCGGAATACTGTTACTGATACTGGTCCCGCCTACTCCTCCTCCTCCTCCTCCTCTCGTTGCAGAACACACTTGGGTGCACTCGACTCCATATGCCGCACTGCCTCCTTATGCCGTAGTGGGTGGTCACGACGCCGACGGTTCACCCATTTATGTGGGCCGTGCGTTCCACGAGGGCGAGAACCTACCCGCCAAGGTTATTCCCAGCAAGGGCTGTGCCTATGTCGCCTACGGCGGCAGTGAGCACCACAAGACCCACTATGAGGTGCTGGTTGGTCAGGGATTCGCCTGGGTGGGCAGCAGCAGCGGTGGTGCACCACCAAATGCCGTACGCAGCGGTACTACACGTACGGGTGAACCTCTCTATGTCGGTCGTGGTCACTACTCCAATTCATTGACTGTGGGTAAAGTGCATCCCTCACATGGTTGTCTCTACATTCCATTTGGTGGTCAGGAGGTGCGTATCAACACCTACGAAGTGCTCATCCATCAGCAGCAGGATGTCTGGGTGCCAGCCTCAGCCAGCTACACTCCACCTGGCGCTGTGATCGCTGGTCACGATTCGGACCGTTCGCCCATCTATGCCGGCAGAGCCATGCACGAGGGCGAGATGCTTCCCGCTAAGGTTGTGCCCAGCAAGCTCTGTGCCTACGTCTGCTTCGGGGGTTACGAATTCCAGAAATCCAACTATGAAGTTCTTACCGGTTATGGCTATGTCTGGATCAGAGCTGGTCATGGCATTCCACCCAACGCAGTGAGCACCGGTCGTGCCCGCAATGGGGAACCCATCTATTATGGCCGTGGCCACTACCAGGGCAGTCTTACCCCCGGTCTAGTGTCGTCCAGACAACGCTGTCTCTACATTCCCTATGGTGGTCGCGAGATTCGTATCGACTCCTACGAAGTGCTCTGCAGACAATAGACTTCTTCCTGACTCTATTTATACTCCCCCAATATGTATTCTACATGACATTCCTTCTATATAGACTTTATCTTTGTTAATGCCAAAAACGATCCAAAAGAAAATTCCAATAAAGCTGCGATTTATTTTACAACACAAAATCGGTTCATAATTTAGTTTAAACAATTTTAAGTGGGTAATAAATTGTTTACTTAGTTTTTAAGTAGTATTACTTAATATTTAAGTATGTAACAAATTGCATTTTTACAATCGGTTTGTAGCAAATATAGGAAATGCTTTGCTACCGCTGAAGCAAATTTGTTCAGTCAGCAAATAAGCAAATATTTTCTATAGTTTTGAACAAATAATTTCTTAGTTTATGAAGACTTGTAGTTTACTTTATATTAACAGACTATTATCAAATTAATTTAGCAAATATCAATCATATACACATAAACAAATATTTTCTACCATTTAAAGCAAATATTTGCTGACAAGTTTGAGAATAGGTTTGAAGTTCTTACATTTTTATTGAGTTTCCGATATATTTTCCGCATATACAAAATATTTGCTATTCTTTTGAGCAAATATTTGCTGTCAAGAACACGATTTTGATTAATTCCCGTATTATACATCATTTTGTATCGATCTTTCCCAGTTTCTGCATGTTTATCTTAGCATAAATGGTAATTTTGGAACTCTGAGATACTTTTAACAAATTTGCTCAGCTTTCTTAGTCCCCAAACTTAAACTATGCCTAAGTTTTTTATAAGTGACTAATTAAGAACTTTAATGAATAATCTAGTAATGTTACTTTATGCATTTTGCCATCGAATGCGGTAAACAGTGCAATCAACTTTCCAAATATAGTAAATAACTTAATAAAGCTGTAGAATTATAATTAGAAACGTAATAAGAAATCGTAACACGCCGCAAATAGTGCTGTAAGGCGATAAGATAAAGCAGCTTAGAGGTGGGCACTTGTCGCTTACTGTACACCGATATTAATCGATAACTGCTTATCGTTTCAGCCTACAAATGGGTGCAATCGTCGGCGTATGCCTCAATACCACCGAACGCCGTCGTGGGTGGAAACGACGAGGATGGTGCAATGATCTACGTGGGCAGAGCGGAGCACTATGGTGACATGCTAGTCTGCAAGGTGGTGCCTTCCAAGCAGATCGGATTCGTCTCACAGCGTGGTGAGGCCTTGCCCAAGGACATCTTTGAGATGCTCTGCGGTGAGAATTTGACTTGGGTCAAGTGCTATGATCACGTCATACCCGAGACGGCGGTGCTCTGTGGACGCACATCCCTGGATCAGCCTGTGTACATTGGACGTGGTCATTATGAGGGTCACCTGATCATTGGTAAAATATCCTCGGTTCATCGGGCACTCTTTATTGCCTATCGAGGAGCGGAGCGTCGTCTGGACTCGTATGAGATATTGGTCGAGGAGCGACGTGCACTGCCCGGTTGGCAGTTGCCACCGCCACCACCACCGCTAGAGGAAGACAAGTGTCCGTTGACACCACCGCCACCACCACCACCACCACCAGCAGGTGCTGTGGCTATGAAGCCATATCCCTATCCACCGGAATTCGATACTGCGCCCTTGCCCATGAACGACCGTCCACCGGAGTACACGCCCACGCCCACCGCCATGCCAATGCCAAGACCCATGCCGAGCACAGAACGGTATCCACCACCGCCCTTGGCAGCTGTACCCGCTACTCCTTCGATTCTACCTACATATCAGTCCGCACTGGGCTTTGCTGGTCCATTGCCCCCGAAGCCTTCCTTCACGCCGGCAGTGGTGGCACCGCCCTCCTTTACGGGGCCTTTACCCCCGAAGCCCTCCTTCACGCCGGCAGAGGTGGCACCACCTTTCTCCTCCTCAACCTCATTTGCGCCAGCCGAAACCTACAAACCACCTCTTGATCCCTATGGACCCAGCACCTCCAGTTACACACCCGCCGTGTGTGCTCCTTCCTCTTATGGCCACGAGTACGACCTATGGCAGCAGGCCAGTGCCGGGTACACTCCCCCTGACGCCGTCTTTGGCGGTCACGACAGCGACATGGCTCCGCTGCTTGTGTGCCGAGCCTACTACGAGGGGTTGCGCATTCCTGGCAAGGCGGTGCCCAGTCGTGGCTGTGCCTACATTGCCCACGGTGGAAGGGAGATCGTTGAGTCTAGTTATGAGGTGCTCATTGGACAGGGAAAGTATCATTGGGTGTCAAGGTGCGAGGGCAGCATTGCTCCAGGTGCCGTGGAGGCGGGACGTGCCTACAATGGGGAACCGCTCTATGTGGGACGTGGTCGCTATTGCGGAAGTTTGACTCCGGGAAAGATTCAGCAGTCGCATCGCTGCATTCACATACCATTTGGTGGTCAGGAGATCAGCATTAGCAGCTATGAAGTGCTCGTGCGCAGCGACATCTTCCATCGCCAGCAGGCCATCAATCTGAGCTACTAAACAATCAACCAATCAATCAGTTAATCAATCAATCAGTCCATCCATGACACTAGTCTCAAACTGGGCAGCTAACTATTTATACTACACTATACTACACAGAAGAAAGAAGTTCTAGAAATCGGAGCAAGATTAATCCCAAAGAATGTCAGATATGGGAAATTCTTAAATGCTTTAAGGAAAACTTGTTTCAAGTAGGAAAACTTTCAATAAATGTTGTTAAAATATTCCTACTTAAATCAAGTATTTCATAGCTTAATTCTTAATTAACTTAATTCCTAAACTTATTTTTGCTCTGTGTAGACTACTTATGGCACTACTAGATGTACCTATTGTTTTATAATGTACTCCATTCACACACTTAATCGTTAAATATACTCGTATTTATTCACACATACCTTCCAATCGACTGGGGAAGTTCTTGGAATGATTCATGGATGCTGTATGCCGCCAGAAAGGCACGTCATAAGCGTAAAATTCATCCAAATTCGCGTCTGATGTTTATATTTACGCTCTAACTCATAAAAAGTCGTACTTCCTATCTCAAAGTTTATTAAACGTTAAAAGCAATGAACTTAACCTCGAGGCTCGAGCTGAACAGGTTTACTGACCCTCTTTTTAGTCAACTCTCTGACCAGTTGCGGACCAGGTCCAGGTATTGATAATGCTTGTCACTTATGGGGGAGTGTTAGTTAAGTTTTCCGATAAAGAAGTGTTCGGAGAACAATTTATGGTCATAGAGTACCATAAGTTACTCTTAAATTAGTAATTGGAACAATATGGGAATAATCACTTCCTTAGAATTTTATGTTAATCCATTAAAAAACTAAATACGTGAGAACTCTGAGTTCCGCTCTTGATACTACCAAAATTTGTGGAATAAAGTAGTTGTCAAAATTATAAATAGATTAAAGAATAAATCTTAAAATGAGTTCAAGTTTTTCTAAAATTGTATCAGTATGCTAAAAAGATGTGTAAATTCCCTTAAAAGCGTCTAAAATTAGTTACACTATCCTCCAATAAAAAATGCATAGTATTCCAGACTAATCATTAATACCGCTTCCCTTCCCAAATGACCATAACGACTGCAGATAACGGAAGTAAGAACAATTTACAGATATCGAATGTCAACAAACTAGTGACGACTTAATGTTTTGGACCTGTCCAAGTCAATTAACTTGAACAGTGTATAATACCAGGTATAATAACAAATGCAGGTCTCGATTGGTGTCTCTCTCTCTCTCTCTCAGGTAGATGCACAGTCCTACAAAACTATAAATATTGCTGTCTCTTGAAAATTGTGTTCAGTTCAATAATGATTGTCTGTCTGTTCGGTAACAAAGTTAAATAGATTCGAACGGGAAAAGAATTTCATTAGCAACAAACAGATTTCAACAGGTAAATCACTAAATGGTATTATCTATCTAAGCGTTATTCGTTTTATGTCCACACGATTTGAGGGCAGAGAATTTTTGGTAAATATTTACACGACTCAAACGTAATTTTTTGCCAGCGTAACCTTGATGGTCTTGTTTATAGCATAGTATATAAATTATTATATTCCCGATTTGCCCCCCACAGTCCCTAATAAAGCTACGAGCACTTACAATATGATAAGTAACGAACGTTCTCCAACAAGATTGCGCTATTGAGTTTTATGTTTGATCAAAATATTGTGAAATTCATAATCATTCGGTTTTGGAGGATAGTGTATTTTGAATCATTCTGAAATAAGTGTTTTAAAACCAATTACGTAGTTGAAATACATATTATTTAACTGATTTCTGTTGTGTAGTGTCATTTATAGTAGTGTAAACAGAAATTTCCTTTACTTAAACCCTGCTGTGTAGTGTAACTGCAGTCCACTTCAAATTTTCAATGCGCATTTCTTTACCGTTCAGTATTTTAACACAAAATTATATAGCAAATATATAGAATTTTCAATTTCTTTCATTGTCTGCTTTAAATTTGAGACTATAAAGATCTTATAACGAAAATACACGTTTTTAGATAGCACCAAAGAGCGTAGGAAACCATAAAGATAAGCGCGTATTGCCCACATAGATTCGGATTCGAAAAGTATTTCACAACGTCAGAAAAGCGGTTTTAAAATTTAAATTTAAATTTAAAAAACATAAATTCGGAGAATTGGAAGTTGGTAAAAACGTTGGTAACCCCAAAGCTGGTAGTTCCCCGGTTTATTCTTACGTTGTGCGTGATCTGTATTAGTAATGCATCTCGGGGAAAAAAATACAACTTTGATCATTTTGAATTGGAATTGGAATTGCAGTGAAAGCTGTGAATTGAGCTCTGAGAAATCTGTGGAGTCATGCTACCGGTTTGACAGACTGGTGGCGTGTTCCCCGTGGGCGGGGCTGGGACTGAGGGTAGAACCCGTCACTAAAGTACCTGATAACTAACTATCAGTTAGCTGATTTGTTTGCCCACAGATGGTTAACAAAGTTTTTTTTTGTTCTTTTCCCCTCCTTTTGGCCAGAAACGAGTCGCGACGCGACGCGACGCGAAATTTAATTGCCGCCTTTTGCCGATTAAATTTATACGATCGTGTTTATTATTATACCATCGGTTGTGTTCTTATATCATGTTCATGTTCATGTGCGTCCAACGAAGAGACAAAAACCCGAATCAACAACCAAACCGAACCGAGGTATTGTCGTTGAATCCAGTTCTCTGGTCACAACAGTTCCAATCCAAATCGCGAGCTGTCGAGATGCAAACTCTCTGTCTTGTGCCCGAAAAGATCGTGTTTCGCGACCCATAACTTAATCATTGAGTCTTTGGTATAAAATATATAGCCAAAAGAGATTTCGGTCTTATCAATCGAACAATACGTGCAATCTAATTGATCGCCCTTTGTGTGTGTTTGTGTGTGTGCGTTTCCTACTCAATACTATTATTAAACTTATTATAATAAATCGATAATAGACATTTCAGTTATTGTTCTTATCGGCAAAGCATTTCAAACAATTCTCAAACGGTATGAATAATATGATAATAAATCTACCTTAATTCGTAATTGGTATTATCTTTCGAGACATAATATAAAAAATTATTGCTATAATTATCGCACTTAACAACAGCATTTCGTTGCGGTGAATAAATTATTGCTTGAATTTATTAAAAATTTACATATAATTTACATATAACAAATTGAAAACTGGAAATTGGAAATGGAAAATTGATAATTGTTCTACTTCTACTTCAACTTAAAGATTACAATTTCAATTGCGTTCTTTTGTCGCCAGTGTCGATCAAACCGATCAAACCGATCAATCGAATGTTTGTCACAAATAAAAAAAATTTCTTTTATTTTTTTCTACTCTCGAGTGCAATAATTTATTAATTTATGGATGCTTTTCAGTTATTCAATTGCCACAAGTGTGCAATTGTTATAATCATTGTCAGTCATCTCAATTCATCAATTTGCTGCATCTGTATCAAATTGTCTTGTGAAATTATTTTTTTGTTTTCGCTTTTTTATCATTTCTTCATGCAGTGCTTATATAAGTAAAAATAGGAAAAAATGGGGAAAAAGTTAATTATTTTTTGTTCAGTTGTAAATTGTAATAAAAACCGCATCCCAATTGAGCCCATCGGGAATTTAAATGTGTAATAAAATTTAGATTAAACCCGTTCTTATCTCTTTCCACTCCAGCACTCTCCAGCACTGCAGTCGATCTCACAATGGCAAGGCAACAAGACTCCCGAATGGAGTCCAAAAAGGGCAATGCAAAGCTACCCGGTTTGGGTGACTTTCAGGTGCAAAAGGGAACAGGTGTTCCTGCTACGAAGACCGAGAGAAACTATACCTACTTTGATTTGGTAAGTAAGAAAAGGAGAAAGGTTCAGGAACAAGATTTGTATATATAGTTGTTTTGAGTGTAAAGAAAATCGTCTACTCTTAAAAAGAAAACACTTAATTTAAGAACAGGGTTATAATTTCCTATATTTGTTATATTCCTCCCAACAGTTTCGTTATTCAACATGTGGAGAGCGCTTTCTGCTCGCACTTAGCATGATTGTAGCCACTTTGGCCTCCATAT
Source organism: Drosophila cardini (assembly GCA_018903735.1). Lineage (NCBI taxonomy): Eukaryota > Metazoa > Arthropoda > Insecta > Diptera > Drosophilidae > Drosophila > Drosophila cardini. The sequence continues at coordinate 8,334,205 of JAEIGM010000001.1, read as the reverse complement.
TTGTGCCTTACTTTATTGTAATCTACGGAGAATTCACATCCCTGCTCATCGATCGTACCGTCGGAGAGGGCAGTTCCTCCCCAACGTTCATACTCGCCCTCTTTGGTGGCGGACAGCGACTGTAAGTTGTGCTCTTAATTATTATAGGAAAAGGGTATTCCTAATAAAGTTTCTCTTCCTTTCCTTCTAGAACCAATGCCAGCAAAGCGGAGAACACTCAGGCCATCATAGATGACTCCATTGCCTTTGGTGTGGGCAGTTTGGTAGGATGTGTGATTATGTTCATACTGATACTCGTTGCCATTGATGTATCGAATCGTGTGGCTCTTAATCAAATCAATCGTATACGTAAGCTCTTTTTGGAGGCCATACTGCGCCAGGATATGTCCTGGTATGACACCTCATCGGGCACCAATTTTGCCAGCAAAATGACAGAGTAAGTAAAGGATAAAAGGTTAAGGAAATGGAACGGGAAGAAATTAATTTTATCCTTCTTCTTTTACAGGGATCTCGACAAGGTTAAGGAAGGCATTGGCGAAAAGGTGTGTATTCAGGAAAAGGACTACCAATCCTTGATATGGTAGCTAACCCTCTTTTCTAACTACAATAGGTGGCCATTGTGACCTTTTTGATCATGACCTTTGTCATGGGCATTGTAGCATCCTTCATCTACGGCTGGAAGTTAACCCTGGTAGTGCTTACCTGCAGTCCGTTCATTATGATATCCACAGCTATGGTAGCTAAGATCCAAAGCTCCCTGGCCGAAAAGGAGCTGAAGGCCTACTCCGAAGCCGGAGGTGTAGCTGAGGAGGTCTTCAGTGGAATTCGTACCGTTCTGGCTTTCAGCGGAGAGAGCAAGGAGAATGAACGTTTCTCTAAGCGACTCGTTCCCGCCGAGATCACGGGCCGTAAGAAGGGTCTCTACTCGGGCATCGGAGCTGGTATCATGTGGCTTATCATCTACTGCTGCATGGCCATTGCCATTTGGTATGGTGTCTCCCTAATTCTGGACGATCGTGATCTTGAGGAGCGCCACTACACACCTGCTGTGCTGGTCATTGTGCTCTTTGCTATCATTATGGGTGCACAGAATCTCGGGTTCTCCTCGCCCCACGTGGATTCCTTTGGCGTTGCTTTGGGTGCAGCACGTAGTCTCTTCGGAATTATTGATCGCCAGTCGGAAATTGACCCAATGTCAGAAGTGGGCAGTAAGCCGGAGAGCATAACGGGAAGACTACGCTTTGAGGACATACGCTTCCGTTATCCTTCGCGACCGGATGTAGAGATCTTAAAGGGTCTCACCGTGGACATTGAGCCGGGACAGACTGTAGCCTTTGTGGGTGCCTCCGGATGTGGCAAGAGCACGGTCATCCAGCTGATGCAGCGCTTTTATGATCCCGAAGAAGGTACCGTCAAGCTAGACGGTCGCGACCTCCGCTCCCTTAACGTGGCTTGGCTGCGCTCCCAGATCGGAGTAGTGGGTCAGGAGCCTGTGCTGTTTGCCACCACGATTGGGGAGAACATACGCTTTGGTAATCCTCAGGCCACACAGCAGGACATAGAACGGGCAGCTCGGAATGCCAATTGCCATGAGTTCATCAGCAAACTGCCCAAGGGCTACAATACCAAGGTGGGTGAGCGTGGTGCTCAGATGTCTGGTGGCCAGAAGCAACGGATTGCCATTGCCAGAGCGCTTGTACGTAATCCGAAGATCCTGTTGCTGGATGAGGCGACTTCCGCACTAGACCCCACCTCTGAAAAGCGGGTACAGGATGCACTGGAGCTGGCTAGCCAGGGACCAACCACCCTTGTGGTAGCCCATCGTCTATCGACTGTGACTAATGCCGATAAAATTGTGTTTGTCAAGGACGGCAGGGTGGCTGAACAGGGCACCCACGACGAGCTGATGGACAAGGGTGGTTTGTACTGTGAACTGGTGAACATTACCAAGCGCAAGGAGGCCACCGAGGGTGCGGATGAGGACAAGGACAATAAATTGGCACTGGCAAAACGCAGGGAGCAGGATATCATAAATGCCCAAGACGACGAGGAGGATGAGGAGGAGGACTATGACGAAGATGAGGATGAGGAAGGAGCGAACGCGGGCACAGCTAACAACAGCAAAGATGACGTTTTCAGCGTTAGCTCGCGCGGCAAACGTAAGTTTAACCCTTCAGTACTTATACCCTTTTTAAGACCCTGTACACAAGAAAAGAAGCATCGACTCTACCTTTATTAATCTGTCTCCGTTTTAACCTACCTACTCCTTTCCCCCTCTTAGGTCGCTCGCAGCGTCGCAAGAAGAAGAAGCAAGACGAGCCCACGATCAGCTTTATGCAGCTCATGAAACTGAATGCTCCCGAATGGCGTTACATTGTTTGGGGTTGCATTGCAGCGTGCATGCACGGCGTTACCTTTCCCCTGTGGGGTCTTTTCTTCGGTGACTTCTTTGGTATACTTTCTAATGGGGATCCAGAGGTTGTGCGTCAGGAGGGCAACTATATATCCTACATCTTCATTGGCATTGGTGTCATGGCTGGTCTGGGCACTATGCTACAGAGCTACATGTTTACTACAGCTGGTGTGAAGATGACCACACGTCTGAGGACGACAGCTTTCAAGACTATCATGTCCCAGGAGATTGCCTTCTTCGACGATGAGAAGAATTCAGTGGGTGCGCTCTGTGCTCGCCTCGCCGGCGACTGTTCCAATGTCCAGGGGGTAAGTCAAGGATAATTCAGGCAAGTTTTCGACTCAATTCACTCCGTTACTTTCTGTTTACAGGCAACTGGCCTTCGGGTGGGCATCATGCTCCAAGCTGTGGTCACTTTGGTCACTGGCATGTTGATCGGTTTCATTTACTCGTGGCAACAAACTCTTCTGACTATTGTTACCCTGCCCCTTCTCTGTCTTTCCGTCTATCTGGAAGGACGCTTCATTGCAAAGAGCGTGCAGTCGGCCAAGGCGGCTATTGAGGGTGCTTCTCAGGTGGCTGTGGAGGCCATCGCCAACATACGCACGGTCAATGGCCTGGGGCTGGAGCGACAGGTGCTAGAGCGTTATACGCTCCAGATTGACCAGGTCGATCTCGCCTGCCGTCGGAAGGTACGCTTCCGTGGCATGGTCTTTGCACTGGGACAGACGGCTCCTTTCCTAGCTTACGGAGTGTCGCTTTACTACGGCGGTATGCTGATCGCCAACGATGGACTGCCCTACGAGGATGTGATCAAGGTGGCGGAGGCACTTATATTCGGCTCCTGGATGTTGGGTCAGGCCTTGGCCTACGCTCCCAATGTCAACGATGCCATCATCTCCGCCGGACGCCTAATGAAGTTGTTTGAGAAAGTACCTACACAATCCAATCCTCCGCTTAATCCATACAACACAGCAGAGGTAAGTTATCCTTTGTATTTCAAGTGGTGAACGAATTTGGTAAAGTATTTTATCCATTTTACAGAAATCCGAGGGCGACATTGTCTATGAGAACGTCGGTTTTGAGTATCCCACGCGCAAGGATACACCTATCCTACACGGTCTGAATCTCACCATCAAGAAGAACACAACGGTGGCTCTGGTGGGTCCATCCGGCTCGGGGAAATCCACCTGCATTCAGCTGTTGCTGCGCTACTACGATCCTGTCTTCGGTTCGGTTAATCTGAGTGGTGTGGCCAGCACGGATTTCCCATTGGACACAATACGCTCCAAGCTGGGACTTGTCTCCCAGGAACCAGTGCTCTTTGATCGCACGATAGCCGAGAATATTGCCTATGGCAACAACTTCCGCGATGATGTACCCATGCAGGAGATCATCGAGGCGGCCAAGAAGGCAAACATTCACAATTTTGTTAGTAGTCTCCCGCTGGGCTATGAGACGCGCCTGGGCAAGACTTCGCAGCTGTCTGGTGGTCAGAAGCAGCGCATTGCCATTGCCAGAGCACTAGTGCGTAATCCAAAGATACTTATCCTAGATGAGGCGACATCTGCCCTTGATCTGGAGAGCGAGAAGGTCGTACAACAGGCACTTGACGAGGCACGCGCTGGACGCACCTGTGTCACAATTGCCCATCGCTTGAGCACCGTGCGGGATGCGGACTTGATCTGTGTGCTCAAAAAGGGTGTTGTGGTGGAGAAAGGAACACATGATCATCTCATGGCCTTGAACGGCATCTATGCCAATCTGTACATGATGCAACAGGTCGCTGGTTAGCACATTCTTAGCTCCATAACTTAGCTTTTAGTGTTATTATTATTATAATTTTTGTTGTATTGTACAAATCGATTAATGAACTAGTTATAAACTAAAGACGACTATCGATGATTGGGCCAGGATTGGCCAAAGCATTGCGTCGCTCCTGTATAGCAAAGGTTAGCTTGCGAAACGGTCCCAGCGGCAGTCCCAAGGACTTCAGATCTGCTTCGGTTAGCAGCATTAAAGTGTCCAAATCGATTTGCTGCTTCTGGAAACTAAATGGAATCCATGAGACTAGGAATAATCTATAGTTGTTTAACGGATTACTCACACTGGCAGATACTCATCCAGTGCCCAGACTGTGAGAAACCTTTGCAGCGCACTGGCTGTAGCCTCCTGCTCCTCATCGTCCTCGCTGTACACACCATCACCAGCTCCTTCTGAGTCAGAGTCATCGGAAAGATTTAAATACAATCGAGCTTTATTGCCACCAGTACGAGATTTGTTATTGTTGCTGCCAGCAGCATTTCTCATTGTTGTGCTGGACATGCTATCCACACAGTCCTGTGTCTGCGACTGCAGTTGCAGCTGGCTTAGAGCCGCTGTCACTGAGCGTCTGAAGGCAATGCTGCCCAACATGGTGGGTCTATCAAAGAGACCAATGGGCCTTTGTAGCACCAGTTCCTCGTTCAGTTCCTGCGTCAATTGTGCATCGCCGAGTATGTCTGACTGCGAGAAGGAGCGTGAGAGCGCTGTGCTGTAACCTAATCTGCTAGAGTTACGCTCGTTGCCATCATCCACTTCGAAGACATCAACGATTTTGCCACGCTTGCCCACGCTCTCCTCGGTCGAACTGAATGTGCCCACGTAGAGCACCTCAGAGTCTCTTTGGAGTCCCGTCAGCGATGTTATGGTTCTCTTGCCATCTGGTTCCAGTTCCCGTACTTTGAAACCACCATCGGCTACAGTTGCATGTGGACAGGCGCTGGTGTGTTGGCTCTTCAGCTGCTGTTTCATCGACGGCTTCTTCTGGACGGTACCAATACGGCTGGCAATGGTGGAGCCACCACTGCTGCTGCTGCTACTGCCGCCACTGCCTACCAGATCACTAAATTTAGCTGCGCTTCGGGACGGTGGTGGCGGCACTGACGCTACTTGGTTCGTTTCCCTTGGTGTTTTGTTCAGATTCCCTTGGCTGGACCAAATCTTTTGTTTCAATGTGGACAACATGTTGCTGGACTTAGGTTGCCCAGTGCTTGGCTTCACATCGCAGTAATCCTCGTGTCCCTGACGCTGTTGTCGCTTCATGTATTCTTTAACGCGCTTCTCGCAGTCCTTCTCAGCCAGCTCCTTCAGTGCCTTGGACTTCTTTCTATCAGGTAAATGGAATCATTAGTGATTTAATCAATCAACTACTTTAGCTTACTTTTCATTCGTTTCAAAGGTGGCAGCTGCAGCATCCAGATAACGCAAGATCTCATCCCGATTGTTAATGGCCGCCAAATCCTTGGCATTATGTCTATCGATGTCCAGCGCATAAATATTGACTCCAAATTTGATGAGGAAGTCGACACAATGTAAATGTCCCTTGGCAGCGGCCAGATGAAGAGCCGTGTTACCAAACTGATCACATTTGTCGGGATCACCGCTGTCAAGGAAGAAAGCAGCGATTAATACTGGTAAATAAATTTATGGCTTAGTTTAAAATGACTTACCCTCTGCCGCAGAGCAGACGCAGCGCGTCCAAACGCCCTTCGAAGGCCGCCCACATGACGGGCGTCATTGAGTCATCGTCCTTGGCATTCGCATCCTTGCGCGTCGCCTCTTTGAGCACATCGAGTAGCCCATCTTTGGCAGCTCTAATCGGGAGACAAAACAAGAGTAATTAGTGGAGCATGTCTGATAAGATATTGGTAGTGGAGAGTGGGAAACAGGTAGCAGAGAGTGGAGAGCGAGGAGATCGGGGAGTAACGTTATTAATTGCATGTTCGTAACTCACTTGTGAAATCGATCTGAAGACATATTTCCACCTTTGCTATCTGTTCGTTATTTCCATAGACAAAAAATGTTGGAGTAGCTGAAAAGTGAAGTAAACACAAATTACAATTTGACCCTGTAGTAACCTATTCAAACTAAAGTCGTTGACAATACGACTTTCAAAAATCTCAACCAGAACACAACTTATATATTTTACTACAATATACATACAATTCCAAGAATTCAAGACCTCCAGGGACATGGCCAAGGACATTGACCAGGAACTGGCCGCGACTTTTGGCCAACTGGTAGTTGTATCTCCCAAGCAGACCATCATAACTGATAGGCAATTCAAAGGGATCTGTAGCCGCATCGAGAATAATCCTCTTTATGAGTCCTATAACACCACCGATCTGCGGCTCTGGCAGAGAGGCTCTCCCAACCGAGTTAACAAGATTCCAATTTCAAAAAAGTCGGTAATAAAAAAGCCGTTATTACAGCATTTCAAGCCAGTAAACAAAGCCAAGAGCAAACAGTGGCTAAAATGCAATTGGAAAGAAATGCAAACGGAGGCGGATTGGGCCAGAGTTGTTTGCCAAAAGAGCCCTCAGTTAAAGCCTTGTTATAAAATGAAAGATCTGATCACTGAGTGTGATAATGTTATGGAAATGAGCGAATGCCGTGGCAAGTCTAATAAATCAAACAGCTCTGAGATGGGTGATTTAATATCTTACTTTAACACGGTACTACATGTGCCCAACAACATGTCTGAAATGGCCAAAACAATGTATGGCTAAGAAGTGATCTCAATTAAAACGAAAACAGTCAAAACAATAGAAGCTTACGCTGTTCACACGCTGTAAATGAATAAAGATTTGTGTACATGTGTTAGTGTATGTATTTGTGTCTGTGTTTGTATGTGATGACACTTTCAGTGAAGTGAAAAGGAAAAGCTTGGACTGCGTTCCGCTTGGAGTTCACACTCTCGCACACACATACAATTAAGCCCACATATACACGCGTCTGTGTACTGCATGCATACACATGCCAACGGTCATACAGACTTGGGCCGAATTAATGGCTAACAAACATGTGTGGATACATACATACGTACATACCTAAGTTCAGTCAACCTTGTTTGTTGTTTTCTGAATTAAACCGAAAAGAAAAACAACGCTCGAGGCACTCAACCATTTACAGTTCAAATGAAAATGTCGTTGATGTTATTGTTTTTGGCAGAGTTCACACAAACACACACATGCAGACGTTTGTCCAACAACTTGATACTTTTCTTCACACCAATACAGTTAGCTGAAGATTTTCTTTTTGGCGATCAGTTCAGTTAACGAGTGTAAACGCTTTCTGCCGCGTCGAGTGCTTGTTGGTAACTGAAATTGAAGTTGGCTTAAAACCGGGAGCAAGCAATTGAGAATGAGCAAGAGAGCGCGCAATTGGAACAGAGTTGCCAGCTAATACATATTTTATAAAATCATGCGAAAGTCTGTTTAAATAAATGTTTTTCATATTCAATGACATTAGTTATCTTTCAATTAAGCTGTTAACAGTTAAGAATATATTTTTATTTAAAAAAATTCACAATTGCTTTTAATATTTGTGCAGCCCTTTATTTATTTGTTGTACATGCGCGGCAGCCCTGGTCTGGTAAAAACTTATCGATACTTCGTTGCGATATTAATTTTAGGGCCAGAAACTCTGCAGAAAAAGGCAGCCTCGTGAAACATACATAAATCAAACAACAAATTGAAACAGACAAATATATAAATAAGCAAATTAACAAACGCAGTGCAGTGCAAAACAATGGGAAAATGTGAAAATCAGCGAATTGACGAATTCACGCACATTTGTGGTGGTTGCTGACTACTACAATTGTATATGTATGTATACACATACACAAATACATACACATGAGTTTGCGTAGGAGGTGGTATCAAAATAACAACAGCATCAGCAGTAGCAGCAGAAGCAGAAGCAGAAGCAGCAATAGCAATAGCAGTAACAACAGTAGCAGTAGCAACAAAGAACTCTTCACCATATGTTCGATGCATCTATGGTGCGTGCAACATCTACAGCTCGGTAACGTTCCATGGAAATTTCAGTGCCAATGTCAAGCAGTCAAAGTCAAAGCAAGCTAACGCTAGCTTCGTAATTATATTATTATCAATATATATAAATCATCTAATTTCATTGACCCATACTAGTGTCAGCCAATTTAGCAACAGAGTTTAACTTGCTGCAATTACCAATTACCAATATCGATACCGATACCAATTACTAATACCGATACCGATAAGCCTCGACCACTGTAAATCAACTGATTCTAATTAGAAACAAGTGTCAACTAAAATCACACACAAAAATACACTAAAAAAGGGCAGCAACGGAAAGGAAATATTTGCACCCCAGGAAAGGGTCCGCTGTTGAGCGTGCAACGCACTATGGGCAATTGCCTGAAATGCTTCCAGTCGTCGTCTGCCGCACCAACGTTGCCAACAAGCTCCTCATCCCCAAACGCCGCACTGCATCTAAACAACGCCAACACCAACAGCTGCCAAGCGGCCACCAGCATTGGCAACTGCTACGATATCGTTGGGTCCAACTCAAATGAACGTTGCGCCATTTACGACAGGCCACGCGGTGAGCTACTACTATTATCTTAGTTGTTACTACTACTATAACTAATTTAATTTTCTTACTTTGGACAGAAACCGATGAATTGCTCTCTAATCGAACTCCACTCAAGCCAGCAAACAATTGTGATACTAAGCGTAATAGTTTTAAGTCCTTAGGCTTGCTGAATGGAAGTGCGCCCACCATGAGCGAAATAATAACAACTGGTATGTCTACAAATATATATAATTAAGTATGCAAATGATCATTTAAATATGTACACTGTACACATATAGTATATAGAGAATGTTGACCTTCCCACACGCCAAATGTAAACAAACCTTGTTGAGTGCAAAAGTCAACAGATCGCGTGCTTTTCATCACCGTTTTCTCAGCGTCTGCAATTTGTATTCTCATCTGATTAAATCGTTAATTGAATTTTTATTTGGTATTGCAGCAGTCAAGGAATCGATGGAGGTATCACATCAAACGCTAAATAAACTATTCGATGTATACAAAGATCCAGACGATGATGATATGATACTCACTGATGGCATTGAGCGTTTGTGCAATGATCTTAACTATCAGCCAGATGAATTTGCAATACTTGTGCTTGCCTGGTGCCTGGATGCCTCACAGATGTACCGTTTTACCAAAACCGAATTCATTGATGGCCTACACAAAATGCGAGCAGATACAATTGCCAGCATACGCTTGAGACTGGAGCAGACAATTGAGATGCTTAAGGTGGACGCGGAAATGTTTAAGCAGCTCTATCGTTTTACCTTTCGGTATGTCTTTGTAATCCACACTAAGGTATCTAAGGTATATTATGTACTATATTTATTCTAGTTTTGGCTTGGAGCCGGATCAGCGAGTATTGTCGCTGGAAATGGCAATCGATTTGTGGAAACTTGTGTTCACTGTACAAACACCTGATCTCTTTTCAAACTGGGTAAATTTCCTCGAAAAGCATCCGAACATACGCCGCATACCCAAGGATACATGGAACATGTACCTCAATTTTACCGAACAATGTGATATAGAAAATTACGATGATACCGAGGCGTGGCCAAGTCTCTTTGATGACTTTGTCGAATACGAAAAGAATCGTAAGCTGGATGTGGCCATACACGATGATGACAACAACAATGACGATCCATTGAATAGCCATTGCAAATCCGGCAACGATACGCGTCACGTGTCATAGTTTAAGATGCAGCCAGTAGCCAAAACAAAAACAACTAAAACAAAAATTACAAAAACAAAACACATTTAACCGTCTTAGGGCCAAGAAAGAAAGATAGAAAGAAAGCAGACAAGCTAGCAAGCAACCTACGTTCAACTCGCCAATAGTAATTTAAAGCTGTAAATTTAAACTCGTCGTCGTCGATATTGAGTTGCTCTCTCTCTTTATACCTTAAACTAACTAACTATCACGCTGCTGTTAGCATACGCTTAATTGTTTATGAATTCACTACCTGAACACCTATAATCTGTAGTCAGTTCTGGCCAATAGTTCTATGATGCGGTGCTGGCGCTGCTTGATGATTCACAACAATCAAATCACCACCATCAATAATAACAACAACAACAACAAAAAACCACAATCAGCAACATGAATATACAAATTATAATGCACTCAGCTTAAGAGCCAGTCAGAAAAACAGCCAGTTAGATGATAATTTACCTTGCAAACAACATTAAACGCGTAGCAGAGAAAACAAAAAAGTAAATAAATAAAGGGCAATGGACGCATTTGTTTATAAATTAAAGACTTATCAACAAGAATTTTAAAAAGCTCAATCATATGAAACCACATGTGTATATATACTTACTAAATGACTTGATCAAGTAGAAGAGCAAACATCTTTTCAATGTGTGCAAATCGTATATAATATACATATATATACACCACACATCTATAAATATATATATACATATAGCAATTAACTGATGTATTATTTTAAATTGAAAGATTGCAACCTTTTATGGCACTTAACTATTGAATTGCATATATAAATTACATACTTAGTTCTAAGTAGTGGATGTGAATTAAATAAACATAAACTCAACTAAAATCGGCTTTTGAAATTATTTAAATCTAATTTCATAAAAGTATTTAAAACTTATTGACAATGTCTTCATGGCGCACTTTATTTAAATTCGATAGTCTGCACGATAGAATGCCTGTCGTTTTAGCAGCAGCAGTTTATTAACATAAAGTGTTATATCGGCCAGCTTTTGATTCCGTTAACTTTTGTATTTGAATACTTTTTACTTTCTTATGCGTTTTGTTGGATTTAAATTACTATAAAGCCATATTTTTCTTCTGTGGGTATTTAAAAACAAATCGTCCAAGCTTATTACATTAATTTTTCTTCAAATTTTAAAAATTGTTTTTACTTATTGACGAATTGAGTTAAAAGTAACGGTTGACAGTTTAGGTATATTTATACTCGTTTTTGTATTTCGATTTAAATCGATACATAATTTTGAATCGATGTATCGCGATGTTGATAAAACTTCGATGCCTTGAGTCTGGAATCAATTTTAGTACCAGCTCTACTCTAGCATATATTTGATAAAAAAATTTTGTAAAATCACTTTGTTCTTAATGGCTTGCCTGTCACGGTGAGTAATAATTTATGCAATACGATAATCCATTGTGTGACACTAACAATATGCCGCCATAGTATGTAATAACTCGATAGGAATTGAGTATTTAGTGAATTGATTCACGATTTGACATTGAAAAACAAATGCCATGCCTGGGTGGCTGCGGTGGGCGTAGAAGAGCAAGAAGAGCAAGCGGAGCAAGAGCGAAGGGCAAGGATAGACAAACGGAAACGGTCGATCGAAGAAAGGACAAACAAAATCATGCCCTGTGAGAGTTGTCGTGTTGAATTTACGGTATTTCGTCGCAAGCGCAGCTGCTTCGATTGCAGGTAATTGAGCTACGCTAAAAATGACATCGTGAAATTAATTACGAATTTGTTATTCGTCTTCGTAGGCGTTATTATTGCAACAATTGTTTGACGGCGACGCCGACGCGACGCTGCCAGCGTTGTGCGATATTTGCCCAGCGGCCTTTGCTGCGAACCGATTTACTGAAACTTAAGCCAAAAGATCTAATATTTTATTTGCAATCTAAGCACATTTCCACTGAAGGCTGCCTGGGTGAGTCATCATATTATTGTGATTATAGCAATTTGTGGTTTATCACTTCTTGAATATTGCAGAGAAAGAGGAATTGGTCGGCCTGGTGCTGGCACATGTCGCTCAAACGGAGCGTAATCCGTTTACCGGGCGAACGTCCAATGCCAATAGTCCTGGGCGTGGCGGAGGCGGTGGTGCTGGTGGCCAGGCCAATCCCATGGACAGTCTGAAGCAAACGTGCCAAAACTTTTTCACCAATCTGAGTGACAATATCAGTGATTCCTTTGCGTCTTTCGACCCAAAGCCCAATGCAAAGTCCACAGCGGACAACAGCCGTGCGAATAGCCGTCATGCCTCCCGTGACAATGGAGGCACATCATCAACAACTCCTCCGACACCGCCCACGCACATTTTCGAGCAGCCACGTGTCTCTACGCGAGAGATGCCCACATACGCCAGTTCAATCCACGTGCACTCACCGACACGCGCGCCCTCTTGGACGCCAAGCAACTCGACGGAGGTTGCTCATGTCCATGTCAGTCCATCGACCTCGTCAACGCACACCACAACCACTACATCGCCAACGGCTGCGGAGGAGCGCAGAGTGCCCACAGTGCCAGCTACATTAGCTGTCAGGCCCATGAATGGTGCTACCGAAACGGAGGATCCCGATAACTCGGAGTGTGAATGTTCGGATGATGAAATTATTAACACATTCAGTGAGCGTACGTCGAACAAGAACAGTGATCAGCAAGAAAAGACACCTGTGGGTCTGGCGACAGCAACCGCGGCAGCAGGAGGGGCTGGCACAAATACCAGTCCTGGTTATTCCAAGCAGGGATCACTTAGTTCCAAGGTGGACGCATGTGGTGCCGACTCCTCGCAGTCCAGCTTCGAGGAATTAGGTGCCATTGGCGGCATCTCGGACGAGAGCAAGGCAGCTACAGACACCAACAGCAGTAATTTAGACCAATGGCAGATCTTAGAGCAGAATCCAGCTCCGAGCAGCAGTCAACTGAATGCACAGACCACTCCCACGTCTGCGGGAGCCGCAACCGAGGAAATTCTGGAGGTGACGCTACAAAACGAGCCGGGTGAGATTCCAAGCATCGAGCAACGGACGGTGTCGGTGCCACAGCTACCACAACGGGTTAAGAAAGTGACCAGACGACGTTCCGATGGCTACCTGAATCGTCGTCATCATTCCAGCGATGATGAATCGCCAGTGGCCAGCAGTGGACCAGCGTTGAGCACGTTGAGCGAACAGCCGGAGCCGGGAACGAACTGCAGCAGCTGCCAGCGCTGTGGTAAAAACAAAACTAATATACGTCGTCATGTGGAGAAGATGCGCAGACACTTGGAGAACTCACAAATGTCCGAGGAAGACATCAAACGTGAGCTGCAAGAGTTTCTTACGTATCTGGAGCAGCGAACGAAATCCATAGATTGCTCCGAAGCTGGCAGTCATGTGGTTTCACCGCTAAGCGGTGCAGATGCAGGCAGCATAGCAGCTGGTGGGAACGGTGGTGGTGGCAGTCGTGGCTCTGGCATGCCCATTACCCCGACCATTGAGTTCTCACCCACACAGGATGATAATGATGCCCATTGGGGGGATGATGACGAGGGTATTCATGTGTATGCAGCGCCGCTTGGCTTTGAGCCAGCCAACGGCATTGATTCACGCTTCGTTAACCTGGAAGACTTTGAGGATCTGTAAGTGTTGCCCCCACTTATGTATAGAAACAAGGACTCACTCTTAATCCCTATGCAATTACAGAAAAGACTTGGAAAATTTAACGGTGAAACAGCTAAAGGAGGTACTGATGCTGCATCGTGTTGACTACAAAGGATGTTGTGAGAAGCAGGAGCTGCTCGACCGTGTGGAAAGACTGTGGAAAACAATGCGAACTGCGCCAGGTAAGGATTCACCATTCCAAATTCAAGAAAACGATTCGACTCGAATCCCTTTTGCAGCTGTTGAGAAACTAGCCACTGATGAGCTTTGTAAGATATGCATGGATGCGCCGATCGAGTGCGTATTCCTGGAATGTGGCCATATGGCGACGTGTACCAATTGTGGAAAAGTTCTACCCGAGTGCCCCATTTGCCGACAATATATTGTACGAGTTGTAAGATTCTTTAGGGCGTAATTGTAAATGGCAGTCCATAGTTTTGCTTATTGGTTTAGGAATATATATATATATACTATACTATTTGTATATATATAGATATGAAACCCAAGATGGGGGGCCACCAACGATGGTTGGTCAAGTGATTTGCTGTTCTGTGCACGTACATACACTTATGTATAAAAACAAGACAAAACAAAAACAGATTAATGCACAGAATGTGCTATTTATAATGTCGTTAATGAGTATATATATATTGAAAGCTCAATAACTTCAGATAATAATAACTTTGTTTCCTTAAATCGTATAATAGAGCCGGCAGTGTATTGCAATTAAGGAATGCACCTTTCAAAGTGTGTAATTCAGTAACTATTTTTTTAATTTTGTGCTGTTTTTTATTTTTTCTCCTGTTTGTGTAATTGGAACGATGGAAGCCGTAGAATTAGTTAAGCTAACATTCCTATAAATTGTAAATTATGGAATCTATTATATATATACTGTTGTAAATCTCGTCTAGATACGCATTTACAATCAATAAACTAAATCTTTTAATTTAAAGCACTCACCGATTATTTCGAATCGAGCGCCGATAATTTATTTGTTACACAAGGCGATAGGTATCGATAAATCGAAACTCACTGGATGAGTACTTTACAGCACTGTTTTTGGCGCGAAATTTAAAATTACCCCAACTATGGAGTTTACATTATTTAATTTGTTAAATCTTCCATTATTATATTTTATTTAAAACACATTTTAGTTTACTTTGAACGCTTTTTTATTACACATAGAATTTTTGTGTTTTTGAAATATATTTATTTGTGCACAGTAATTATTTTATAGGTTTTTTAATAATAACAATTTTAACAAATAACTGAAAATTCTGTTTTGTGAATTGCATTTTTCATCGTAATTACATTTCGAGATACAATTTCGTTTCATAATCATAATAATAATAATTGCGAATTATAGATAACTTAAGCATAAAAACATAGAAGTTATGTGGTATGTTGAATATTTTAGAAAGCGACAATTGTTTTTTATTTTTCAACAAATAAAAATTGTACAATTTTAAATTGTGCGGCTTTCGCTTGGCTAATCTAAGTGAATTGTGGCATTGGACTCGAAATCCATTCGAATGCGATTCGCTTGGAAGTCAAGTATTTGGACATCGCATTAATATGTGAATGAGACGAATACAAATGTGAATGTGAATGCGAAGAAGCATCAGACACACAACAACAAGTTTTTGGATTGGATAGAGGGTAGGGATGTGGTAGGAGCTAAGTGGAGGGGAATGGGAATGGGTATGTTTAGCTTAGAAATCATAAGAGTTGGCCTCATCATCGCCCTTGCGCACCTTGAAGATGAACTTGTAGATGAGAGCAGCAAGGATACCACCGGCCAAAGGACCCACCCAGTAGATCCAGTGATAGCCCCAAACACCCATGACGACAGCGGGACCAAAGGAGCGGGCAGGATTCATGCTGGCACCGCTCAGTTTTATCTGCAATACAAAAAGGTAAATTAATTTCAATCCCCTTAATGATTTAATTTCACTACTTACCGCAAACAAGTGTCCAGCGGCAATGGAAAGACCAACAGCCAAAGGAGCTGATCCCTTGATATCCAAACGACCCGGATCCGACACGGCTTTGACCACAAACACCAGTATGAAGGTGATCAGCACTTCAATCAACACCGCCTGACCCACATCCAAGGTGGGATTCATCTCAGATACACCCAAAGTTCCAGAAGCAATACCATTGAGTGCCACCTTGATGACAGCAGCTCCGGCAATGGCTCCCACACACTGCACGATTATGTAGAAGGCTGCCTTAAGGATGCTCATCTCGCCGACGATCAGGAAACCGATCGTCACAGCAGGATTGATGTGACAGCCGCTAATGTGGCCTAGACCCTGAAGAGGAAGAGAACGAATTTTGATTTAGGTATGTATATATGTATATACCATTAAATATTGATGATCTATAAAGCTGATCTAAAGGATTCCCAACTATAAGTACCCATAGATATAGATCTGTAAAGATCTCTGCGAATAAATTATTTGGCCGCATTCTCACGCACTTGTTGCATGCCACTCCGAGTGTGACTTAACGATGGGTTCTGCGTGCCCCATCGAGTGGCATTTGCAACAGATTTGATTAATATGATTCGTTGACTCAAGTGTGCAATTAAAAAGTGTTCACAACGTTCACAAAACTCTGATCTCAGATCGAACTGAGAACGAAGAACCAAAGCGCTGCGCTGACTCAGCCTGAACAATAACTCTAGTGCTTGTTTTAGCCACATTTTGATGGCTTAAATGAAAATTGCAATGCGAGTGCGAGTGCGTAAAGCAAATGTCAAGTTTGCCATGGCTGTAATTAGCGCTGTGGAGCAGCAAAACAACCCACAAGCCTCCCTCTCCAACAGTGCTGCCAGAAAGTAGCTAGAAAAAGCTAAAAATGTACTAACTGTATTTAAATCTATTCTCTACAACTTTTCAGATCAAACTTCTTGGGGCTGCCAATATTTAATGTGCTTATTGCTGTAAAAAAGCTAAAATGGCAGCACTGCTCCCCTCTATTGGCCATCGGGTATTGCCCACTGGGTATTGGCCATGTGTGCACTTGACGCACGAACCCGTTGCCAAAGTAAATACGATTTGAGGCTAGAAAAAAGCCAAATCTCCAATTGATATCGAGCTACATAAAAGCCTGCACAATCGACCTTGAGTTTTAGCCGTAAAATGCGTTTTCATTCATAAGACAGGTGTGTGTAAGAGTGTGTGTGTTTGTTTGGCTTGGAGTGCACTCAGTTTAGTGGCAATTTGAATTCTATGTAAACTTTGATAGCACTCGAGTCTACAATTTGGGATGACTCGACAGAACTATGGGAATCACTTTTACTTTCGATCTTTTTTAGCTTGGAAATTGAAGAGAGCTCAAAGATTGGCAGCAACCAAATGTGGCTCTAACGACTTTTGGCTACAACCGTGGCTCAAACTTAAGTTCACTGCGTTTTCGTGTCAGCCAAATTGCTTGTATCCGCTGGCAATTCTCTGACACTTTGACTTTGACTGCGTTTAAGCCGATTTCGTAATGGCCAAAATGCAGACGCCATGGCAAAGGGCAGATTGCAGTCCGTTAACCAGCCCAGAAATGCAAATCACTTGACAAGCTGAGAAACAACTGCCAATGCACTCCAGGAAAAGCCAAAAAAAATTGAATTTTTTTTTTAGCTTTTTTTAAACTTTGAATGAGCATAACTCAGTCCAATGACGTCAGATCTCAAAAAGTCATACCTTTTTGAGCTCTAGACAACTAGTAGAGTTAATCGTAGTCAAAATTTAGAATTTTTTAAATCGACCCAATGTTGGCAAATTTTACGATGTTACCCCTTTACAATTTTTCAAAAATCGACAAATTTTTAAATTCTTTAACTTTTCAATATTTTGATGCCAATCGATAGCTCTGGTCCTCCCGAGTCCAAAAAGGTATAATAATCCAAAATCGTACGACTGAGTACCGAAATATTCCAACTTAAAGTTGCATTGCCTATGCTCTAGTTATCCCGCTGCTAACTTGGCCAAAACGATTTTTTTGAAAAATGTGCCAACTGTTGTACATAGGCCTACTAAATATTTTAGCGGTTTATTGAACTCAGTATACTGTATAATTAATTGCATCTGGCAGAGGGTCGTATGGGCTATAACCAATTGGCAGACAGAACAATGCAAATGAATTGTCTGAAACGGAATTTAACGCCCAGTTTTAACTTTGACATACACACCACTGTAAACACTGACCTTACAATGGACCAAGAAGGGGAGAAGAAGAAGAGGAGAAGAAGAAGAAGAAGGGGGAGTGGTGGGGGAAGCAGCAGAGAGCAGACAAAGACGCGGCTTTTATGAGTTTTAATAAATAATTTTAATTTTAAATTTTAAATTTAGTTACGACTACAAAACTTAGCTTGCAAATAATGTAGAAACGGCTAAAATAGCTAGGCTATACAGTTGACTGTCAGACTGTCCAGCTGTCTATGAGTGTATGAGTGTGTGTGTGTGTGTTTTTAGAGATATCGATCGCTTAGATCGAGGCTTACGCATGCGCAGTCTTGGCGCACAAATGTCTGCGTTGTTGGCCATGTTGTTGTTGTTGTTGTTGGTAGATATGTTGTTGTTGTTACTCATGTTGCTGTTGTTGTGGTTGTTGTTGCTGTTGTGCGACATTTGCGCTTAAATCATATTTTATAGCTTTTTGTTAAATTGAATGTTAACTTGTTTGTTTCGTTCTGCTTTTCTGCAATTGCTGTTGTTGTTGCTGTTGTTGTTGTTGTTGCTGGTGATTGTTGCCGTTTCAAGTTCGCTCTAAGCCAATAGCCAAAACCAAAAGCAAGCCAAACCGTAGCTGACTTAGCCATTTTCGTGGATTTCGGTGCGTTTGATTTAAACATTTTTGTGAATGGCGCACGCACAATTCTCTGGCCAAATTGCTGTTGTTGTTGCTGTTGTTGTTACCATTGCTGTTGCTGTTGTTGTTGTAGCTAACTTGGGCTTTTATTGATCTTGCATGTTGCACCTTGATTGCCACTGGAGGTTCTAATGACTTTGACTTCATTTCAAGCTAAAATTGACTGTTTTTTTCTGATTTCTGTTTGGGTTGAGTTATGAAAATTCAAAATATTCTCTGCTCATCTTCTGATATTAATCAACGGTTGCCAAACCCAAATTGTTAACTGATTCAGCTGTCGGCACTCACAATTTATGGCTCTGAGTCTTGTTTCTTGGCATTCACTTGTTTTTGGTTCATTTAACCCGCATTAAAATCGCATCTGCGAAAAAAAAGCTGGAATTTTTCCCCGCATTTGATAACAATCAAAAAGCTAAACAGCTAAAAAGCTAAAAATTGTTATTGTTGTTGTTATTGTTGCTGTTATAGCTATTATTATGCATTGCTATTTGCATTTTTCTTTTTGTGTGCCACTTCCTTTTGGCCAACTGTCAAATGGCTAACATGCAAATTGCATACAAATGTCGCGATTTTAGTTTAGAGAAAGGGAAAAAATCAGGTGTGCAAAAGGAGTAGGATTAGAAAGGGAGGAAGGGAGAGGGAGGGAGAAAGGGAGGAGAATGGAGCGTGGAAAGAGGAGGGAGAGAATAGGAAGAGATGTGAGATGAGAGAGAGAAAAAAGAGAGCAGAGAAGACATAACAGAGAGGATAAAAGTAAGGAATCAGGGAGTGGAAAGAGTTATGTCTTCAAAAAAGCGTGAAGAATGCATTTTTTAAGCTTATCTGGTTTTTGAAATTCTAGTTTTCCACACCCTATATATAATTATAAATTAAATCTTGTACAGATACAGCCGTATCGGAAATTTGTGCCAAAGTTTTGCCTCTCAAAACCCTTCCAAAAGACACTGTTTCTGCCTTCCTTCAGTTCTACTGACTTTGATGATGCTTTCGAGTGACTCATTTCATGCCTAAATATAAAAGTTACAAAATCCTTAGAAATTTTTTTCATTCAAGAGTTAAACATTCCAAATGTATAGCTATTGTTCAGTTAAAGTTTATATATATGCATATAGTTGTATGTATTTTGGCATGAAATTACTGTTAATTGTCACGTTTTCCATTTGTAACGCTTCATTGACCGGTGATTGAGGGTAACTAACGTCATATATATAGCTATATATACAGCCGTATTGTCGTACTCTAGTAGTATTGCCGTACTGAACCCAAAAGCCAATTGTCGTCACATTGTCTGGTCACGGATCGAGTTCAGTTAACCCAAATGGACAAACGACCAACAACTGACCATGTTCCATGCCGCATGCCTCATGTCTATGCCCCCGTGGCACATGTCATGTGGCAACTGCAACTGAAACTGCAACAAATGGTTGAAACGTTGATCGATGCAATGCAAACAGGTAAAAACCCAATGATTCGTGACTATCTTTCACCTGTCGATTGAGCAATCGTAGCGAATCATCTTTTTACCAGCCAGCGAAAGTGTGGAGAAAGATAGCTACAAAGAGGAGAAAGGGGAATGGGGAGGGAAAGGGGAAGGGGAAGGGGGTTGAGAGCTGCTTAGAGATCTAGTATTACTAGTTGCACACGTGCCTCAAACAGTAAATAAATTCGAAATAGTTGGCAACGCGAACAACATTCTCTAGCTTAAACTGGGTTAACTTGAAACACATTTTAAGTTTAAATGAAATTTCTTAGAATTAAGCACTTTAATTTTATATACACAGCAAAAAATCACAGCTAAACTGAACTAGATTGGGACTAGACTAGAATAAATTGGGATTATTCTAGAGAAACTTGGGGATTTCCAAGTTACAAAGTCAAAAACAGAAAAATAAATCAATAAAATGTTTTAAAATATTAGTAAATATATGAAAATATTAAAATATTTGTTTAAAAATCAGTATTTAAGTTAAGTATTCTATTAACTATTTCAGATTATACAGGGCTGCCATATTTTGGTGTTTCAGAAATAGTTTTAGGCTTAGTTTTAAAGCAGAGTTCCGACTTTTTTGCTGTCCCTCTAAGCATTTATTGGTCTTAGTTCATAAAGAAACTTTATTTATAATATAAGAATTGTTTCAAATGTGAGTTACAAGTTTTTATAGATTTGCTAGGGTTGTCATCGCTGCTCGAGACACAAAATCGCGACTCAAATTTAGCCACATCAAAGGCATAACGTAATTAAACGCATAATAATCTAATTGCATATTTTGCGTGTTGATTAATGTTAATTGCCGACGCTGACGCTGACGCTGACGTAGACACTGACATAGACGTCGACGCAGACGCTGGCGTAGACGCAGACGCAGACGCAGACGCTTTAGTGCATTTATTATTCGCATTCACATTCACATTTGTATGTTTTGTGATCGCAAACATTGTGCGTTACTCATACGCAGCGTGTGCAGCGCTAATGATCATGATCAGCGCTCAAATTTTTAAGTATTTGTAGCTCCACTTGTATCAGTATCTTTAGCTATAGCTCTAGCTGTAGTTGTAGTTGTATCTTTGTATCTTTGTGCGTCTGTAAATCTATCTGTCAATTTTGTAAATTCGCACGCGGCCAACGCTGAGCTGAGCTGAGTTGAGTTGAGTTCGTTCATTTGATTGCCGTTTTTATGCGTTTGTCGTTTTAAATGCCAATGTCTTGCCCAAAAGGCGAGTGCAACAAACGGGTACTCATACTCATACTAACACTTATACTCATACTCATACTCATAGTCACTAGTCAATAGTCAATAGCCAATAGTCGTAGTCAATGCACTGCACTTGTGAATGAGTTTTGGACCGGCTAAAAGTGTAACGCGCCGTTGTGCGTGTCCTTGAACGCATGATTTTGCCATTACTATTGACCAGTTCTATACTGACTAGAGATGGACTAAGTTAGTGCTGTGTTGTATCGTGCCTTGAGTACTGTTTATTACACGAAAATTGGACTTGGAGTTATAAGAAGTAGTTGTAGAAATTTGTGCCTTGAATCCCTTTTGGACAAGGACAGCACTGATCTCTGCAGGACTCAAGCTGGATTAGAGCTGGTTTTGGGTTAGGTTTGGGTTTCGGGCGGATTTCACGCTTTCCAACAAATGTGTCGTGTCAGAAATTAGACCTGATTCCACTTCTAAAACTCTAGCACTGTTAATGCTTTTGGCCACAATCTCAATCACCAACATTTTTGATGGCAATCTCATGGTCTCCATGCACTGCTACAACTGTGTGACTGTACCTGTATGTGTGTGTATATGTGTGTGTGTGTTTCTGTAGTTGGTAGTTTCTTACCTGTGCCAATGTGGCCACCGTTAAGCCAAAGGTGAACGCTATCTGTGGCACAGTGGCACTTCCGCTCTGAGTGCTGCCAACGCCGATGAAAACCAAGAGAAACGTTCCCAACAATTCACCGAGTAACATACGCCAGATTTTCTTGTTCTCCGTGATATCGGCAACGCCTACGAATTTGGACATGTCTGCAAAAAAAATAATTATGATTGAAATATTGATTAAATCTAGAGTAAAACAAGCTAAATTAGTATTAATGATTACACAATTCATGTAGAATTTTTATTAATAATTAATTGATAGAGAAAATGAATTTAAATTTAGTTTAAAATAGAATGAAATAAATAAATATTTTAAAAATATATTAAATAAATTCCTTCAACTGTTTAAACTAATGTTTAGCTATAAAACTCTATTAAAAGTAAACTAATTCTAAACAAATTAATTAAATCACCTTAATTAGCTAATTAACTGCAAAGTTTGATTAATGAATTTGTTTAATTGCCCACTGTGCACTAATTGTTTACTTTTTCCCATTGTTGTTGTTGTTCTTTTTTTTATTTAGCGGTAATTTGTTGATTTTTACTGTTTATCTAAGCTCAATGCTAAATAGCAGGTGTTAATTAATTTGTTTAAACAAATTATAATGTTAACTTAACACCTCATTTGCAATCAATTTGAATTTAGTAACAGCGATTAAGTCGATTAAATATTAACTAACTATAATATTTAAGTTGACACGTAATCGAACAAAAGAATTAATCAAATATTGAAAATAAATAATACTTAACGATCCTACTATAATCAATAGTATTATTGATTTATTAGCTGGTATAATGGTTGGTATAGTGCTAATTGTTTAACCAATTTAACGGAGTGTTTTTCGCATAAATATCTCAATTATTCAAACTGTTATACTACTGTTATACTACAGGTACTTCAATTAGCACATTTTATGACTTTACTTCGCACTAAATACACAAATTTGGATACCCTGTAAGTTGGAAAGGGGGTGCGTGGGGTAAATAAGAGCACCACTTAACCTTCTCATTCCCTGTAGAGCCGTAAAAAGAGTGAGTATGACTACTCAGAGGTCTTGAAACTGTTTATTACATTACTTTTAGCAATATTATAGGGTATTTCTGGGCCTTTTATGTCTGGTTACAGCACACGCACATGCAGCTATCATAGCACGGGTTATACCCATTTCTAACTGAAGTATTTATGTGATTTCTTCAAGGGTTTTACTAAAGGACTTGGCGGTTTTAGAGGCCATAAAAACAGCTATAAAAGTGCTCGTAATCCGCATGTAAATAGCCGGAAAAACGCTTATCAATTAATTCCAGATGAAAGCGTGTCAAAACTGCTGCTCTTCCCCACCTGTCCCTGTCCCTGTTCCTGTCCCCACTACACTTCCCTCCACTCCACTGATAAGAGCTGTTATCAAAGTGCTTCACACACTTCATTTAATACACCAATTATCTGTTAGTCACTTGGTTCCATTTTGGCCACAGTCTCATGACATGATGATAACAAACAGTTAGTTCAAGGGGGCTAAGAGGGGAGTGGCAAATCGTTTAAGCCACATCGTAAAACAATTGCCAACGTGTTGTTAACAACAACAACTACAACAACAACAACTAGAATAACAACAATGAGAATCGCTTGACTAACATTTCATTCAAATTCATTGAGCATACTAAGTATATATCGTGTTACATAACTAGAATTGTTTTGCAATCTTCTCAATCGCAATCTTCAATCGTGCTCGGAATGCAAATTAGAGGGAGAGAGTTAGCTATAAACGGCTAGAGGAGGAAAAACCTAGAGGGAAATTGAGTGAAAAGCTATCTGTATCTATGACAGACAGACAGACAACAAAGAAAATCAACCGACTACGGCTATCAATCAACATCAATCATGGCGATAACAACAATTTCCAACAATTTTACACAAAACTATATAAAAACAATTTATTATTTTAATTAAGAAAGGCTAAGGCGATTACTTCTAAGGAATATATTAAAAAACTTGGAATTTTAAAATTAAATTAATATAAATTTAAATGCAGAATCTAAGTATCAATTAAACCGTAAACAAAATGATATTCCTTTTCAAAATCGGTTGAGTTTTGACAAAGTTATGCAACTAAAAAGCTTTTGTGGTAAGGTAATTTGGTTATATCCGTTATTAGCCAATCTGTAAACTGATTCTGTTACGCTTCAGTAAGTATGCTTGTAAAATATATAACTTTATGATGGAATTAAAAGATAATGTAAAGTTTAGCTGAAAAATACTCTAAAATCTATTTATAAACCAAATAAAACTGCACTTTTGCTGGCAATTCTTAATGCATAAAGTCTAAAGTCACAACAAGTGACAAGATCAAGAAAATCAACCCACAAATGTCAGCTATCAAGCGTCTACAGTCAACACCCACAGTTGATGGAAAAGATACGAATACGAATACGAAAAATTTGACTTCAAATTTGGCAAACGAAATAATCATAAATAAATCTGAACGAAACGAGATCAGCTTGTTGACAAGATCCGTTGAGATTGAGATTGAGATGGAGACTAAAGCTTAGACTGGAACTCAGATCAGAGATCGGAGAGGTGGAATTAGCATATAGTTAAATTTATGACTTATTTGCATTGAATATTTGTTTAATTTACGCTAAAACGCATTGTATGCTAAGCGATTTGTGGCCACAATTTGTTTATGCAAATTGAAATCGAAATTGAAATTGAAATGGAAAATGTGGTTGCAATTGTGATTGCTGTGCTTTGCGGTGATTGCAACAATCACAAGTAGCAAATCAGTGAATGAAGGCTACAAAATGTCAAAGTTGTAATTACATTGAATCGATTGAATCGACAACAAGTGATGCTAATGTGTGTGACAATCAATCAATCAGTCACTCACTCACTCAGTCAATCAATCAATTAATATAGTAAATACTGTTCATCATTAATAGCTCTATCCATAACGGTCAACAGGTACAACGGGTCTATTAATCATTCATCTCGAGGCTTCCAGAATCATAAACACCTCAAACAATTCAAGTTCAATGAAAATGTTCAATCAGTTTCAACTTGAAAACGACAGTGTCATCTCCAAATGGGAAATTGAAATTGAAATGGAAACTGAAACTGAAATAGTCCATGGAATACGAGTTGGTATAAAATTTACCTCTACCTTTGCCTATAAATAAATGTTTTTATTTCCCTTTTCGATTAGCACTTAAACAACTCACTTGATTACACAATTAGCAACAATTTGTGCTATTTTTAGACAAAGCAACTAACAAACCACTAAGTAAGTTAAGTAACTATTTGCCAACTAGCTTTAGGCCCTATTTTCATACAGTTAGTTAGATAGGCTCGTTCTGGTTGTACATTCCTTAAGCTATTACCCCGAACTGTTTGTGAGTCAGTTGCTGTAATTGATGGGTTTCACCTTGTTTCTAGGTATATTGACATCGAAATCGGTGGGGGAATGAGGTAACATATAGTTCTGATAAGAAAACTATTGTTCTTAAATGGTATTTGCCTTCTAAATTGAATTCTTTGGTATAGTATGCACTTGAAATTCTTAAGAGTTATATCGAATAGTTTTGTATCTTAAGATGATTGTTCAGATTTTCTAGAATTATCTTCCTTTGGTGTAATATATTTTAAAACCATGCAATTTTCTTTATGCAGCACTTTTATAACTAAATACTACTGTCTGATAAAGAATCAACACAAACTTAAGTCTGTCAATCAGCGTCAATCAGAGATTTAGACTCAAACTTACTGTCAGTTAACGGTGTAGTTAACGTTTGTCTATAAGATTGATCTATTGTTTCAGCTGTAAGCGTAGACTTAGTTAGTTACTGCTATAACTACTGACTTTAATTAACCAGTCAATCAATGGGAGTTTGTATTGAGACAAAATAGATAAACTATAGAAAAGTGAGGTTAAATTTGATCAGTTATTTCTCTAGCTAAAGAGGTCTTAGTTTTATAAATATCACTTTAATCAGAGAATGAGAAAAAGTTTTATCTTTCAGTAGCAAATTTAGGTTAAATAGTTATTTTTAGACCAACTTTTAGTACTTTTAGTACTGACTTTTCTACACCATTTAAGACTATTTAAAATGGGTTTAAAATTTAACTTTTTTAACAAATACTACGATTAGTCAGTAGTGCAGACGTAGTTCAAGTTTATGGCTTAGTAACTTGACTACTAGACGGTTAAAGACCATAAAGATAATGCCAGAATTTGGCTACCAAATGATTTAACTGGCTTATCACCGCATGAGAGCAGGAATCGAGAGGGTCGTAATGAAATCAGAAGTCTATGTTTTTAGTGGATTTGGAGTAGGACTCTTATCAAGTGGACAGCATAATCTAAATTGCTAAATTGCTCAGCAATTTCACTACTTTATTATTCCACTTATTAAAGTCGATTTATGATAGGAAAGACAGAGAGCGAGAGAGAGAGAGAGAGAGGGAGAGCAAGAGCGAGACAGAATTGTGTCATGGATTCCCATTAACCTTGTGCGAATCGGGTATTTTTGAATGAGTTTTGGGTGTGCCGTGTGCAGATAAATTGATTGTTTTTGTCACATCCTTGGCTTTGTAGATGAGTTATCTTTATCTGGTGCTTAGAGGCCCGATCTCAAGTGGTCTTGAGTGCAAAATGGGTCTAAGAAAATGCCAAAAAAGTTAAAAAAAAAAAACAAACATTAATAATAATTGTTGCCAAACAAATATAACAAAACAATCAAACAACAACCAATGAAAGGTGATTATTATGATTATTATTATTATTATGATTATTATTATTTGTTTCTTTGAAGTTGTCTGTGAGGGCGTGACGACAAGACATTGAATGGATTTAAGAAACACACACACACACAACAGAGACAAGACAAGGCTACAACTTGTATCGTATTGTGTATTATTGTATCTGATGGATACACGAATCTCCACTGTACAAATAAATTGCGAGTATTGTCTTAATGGCATTTAATTGATTCAATTAACAAATTATTCGTACTTTCTTCAAACGGTTTTTTGTGAATCGCAGTCATTTCGAGGCCAAGAGACACCTGAAATTAATTAGTGAGTGTACAGGGTCTAGTGTACAGTGTACAACCTGTTATCAAATATAAATAACACTGATTTTTAATTGAGTACTGTCAACAGCAGTGAAAAACAAGTGGGAAAGGCTACAGTCGAGCGAGCCGACTATAAAAGACCCTGTACTCTTTTTAGTGCGCATTTTCCATAAAATTAGTAACTTTCGACCGACTTCTCCTATGGAAGCTATAGCCAATAATTGTCCGATCCGAAACTTGATCTGCTCGCGAAGCAGACGAACTTTTATTCCAAACTTGGCATTTTCCATTTCGCTTCTGACAAACTTAATCGACCCCACTACTCTTGTTTAGAGTACAGGGTCTAACTAGCGGATGGTAGCGATACCACAAACTGTCAGTGAGACAGACAGACTAGTAACGCCCCCTGGCGCCAGTTGGCGCACATTCCAGAGGCATTTGCAATGTCTAACTGTTGTTTCTGGATCGGAATCGAGAAAGTGGCACACAAATCAGCGGTAAGAACAAGAAAGTGCTGTACAGTTGGGGAGTATCCGACAGAAGTATACCCTGTAGCAAAGAAAAATTAACTATTTCGATACTTAGAGCACTTAACAACACTAAAACTATAACTGTATTGTAATTATTTTAAAATCATATACTTCTTCTTTTAATAAACTAATTACACCCTTTGTCACAGGGTAGTTTACCGCATCAGGTAACCCATATTTAAAAGAGCGTGAAAAACGAGCGATTCGTGAATGCGAATACGAATACAAATTCCAGAATGAGTACGAGTACCAATAACAACGAGAATGAGTACCACATTGAGTAGCGACTCAATTGAGTACTTGCAAAAATTATTATGCAAAACAGGTAAAAACACAGTTTTTAGCTGCGGACTCTTCCGCATTTGGCTCGAAATGATTATAATCTTGTTGTCGCTTTTATTGTTGTTGTTTTTGTTGTTGTTTTGTGGTTGTTTATAAATAAATACGTATGTAGAATTACTCACAAAACTTACACAAAACTAACTTATTCGAAGTCGTTTATCGCACAAATTCAGTTCTAATGTCAAGGTCAGAGTTGGAGACGAGTATTCAATTGAGTGTGTTCACAGTAACACACACACACACACACACACACACACTCTCCAAGTGATTTTCTTGTTAGACATGTTATCAGTGTTGCCGCATCTTGGCCAACTAACAGTAAATCTTTGGGCCACAAAAGGAAACGATTTCAAGAAATGGTTTTAAGGGGTATTTCAGTACAGTGCAGCACTCAATGGTACTTTCTACTGACGTAATATTAATCGTAATTTAATATTAATAAATAATATATATTTTTAAATATTATTTTATATATTTAAACTACTTTTAACTTAGTCACACCTTTGCAGCTGCCTTTAAAATTCCGCAAAAGTGATTTCTTGACTGACAACTGAAATTTGATACGACTGTGTGGCTAACAGACACTCTCACACACACACACACACTCACACTCAACTAGTTGTATTCATTTGGTACTTCCATTATTGGTAGGTGCTTCAGATACAATCTGCAAGTGTCCGCCTTTCATGTACTCCGACAAGCCGCAATAATTTACGGGGAACTCGAAAGGCGCAGACTGATAAGATAAATTCTAATGACTGTTTACGGAGTACACTGCTACAAAAGGAGGCTATAATTTGAATAATTATGATGAGGAACAGCAACAAGCAGTAAAAGGTTTGGAAACATCTTAATTTCAGAACTGAAAAGAAATTATTTTAAGTTTTTAAGCAAAAAGTGAGACATTTCTACTGAAACCGTTATAAAGTTGGGCAATGACTACTAACTATAAAAATTATAGCACTTGTAGTCCGAAAATCAATAGGTTTTCTTGATCTTATTCCTCTCTAGCAGCTTAAAGTATAGACTTTGAGTTCGCTGCTCTTAAAGTGTTCTAAATTCAGGCAACTAGTTAAAGAAACTACTCATTTTTCTCAGTGTAAGCATTCAGATGAGTTCCGTTTTGGAACAATGCTGACCTCGACTTCAGTACGAACACGCCATGTGCTCAAGAACTTGGCCAAGAATAAATGGTCAGCTGCAGTTGCCGTTTGTACTCGACTTCCGTTGCCACATCCTGAACATGTTAGTTGGCCTGAGCCAAAAAAAAAAAAGGATGTTGTACAGCAAACTCAAGGTGCAGCTAAAGCCTTGACCACTAACCAAACTGAGCTCAACTGAGCTGAAGGTGTGGCATGCCACACGTGCCTCACACACACACACCCTGATTGGTGTCAAAGGATTGTATGTGTGTGTATGCTATGGCACACCCAAATCCTGTAAATGAAATCAGTTTTTTCAGGGCGTGGCATTTGCTTTATATATTCATGTCTGATGAACGCACCACGCGGCGTATGCGTAATATCAGTGTGACAACAGCTTCTGCTTCTGCTGCTCCTGCTCCTGCTGCCAACATGATTAAGCCAAATGGTAGAACCAAATGGTAATAGGTTTATGGCCATAAGCAACTGCTGGATTGTTTGAATTTTTAGAGCGCGAAACAAGCAAATCATTTATGAGCTTCAAACACGCGAATTTCGCATAACTTGGCTAATTTACGAATGTTTTCTTGTTTTCTTGGCTCATATGCGAATAACTATGTTTCTTAATGTTTTATTATTAACGTAGCTGTTTTGGGCCATCAATTTTAAGCCTTTGTCTTGCCATACGCCATAATTACACGACCAAACAAAGCGAATTTCTAAACAAAAGACACGTCCCACGATCACAATTAATCAATTTAATCGGATTAAGTCCGATTTCTTTTGATTATTGTTAACGAAGAGTCTTTTTAGCTTGTTGGTTTCTTCTGGCCAGCACTTGACTCGATAAGGTGATGATTTTATTAAATTAACGCCGTTCTTCATATTTTGTGGCCCCAAAAACGTGTTTCAGTTTCAATTTGTGATTAATTTGTTAATTAGTCAACTCCAAGTTGGAGTCGAGTTCGATTTGTATGCGGGAGGAGTGTG
This sequence comes from Drosophila cardini, assembly GCA_018903735.1. Taxonomy (NCBI): domain Eukaryota; kingdom Metazoa; phylum Arthropoda; class Insecta; order Diptera; family Drosophilidae; genus Drosophila; species Drosophila cardini. The sequence goes on along the minus strand of JAEIGM010000001.1, from coordinate 8,304,206 downwards.
TGCGAGTGTGTGTGTTGAGTGTGTGTGTGTTTGCTTTTGGCCTGGCTTATGTATGCCACTAACTTGTCTCGATTACCAAATCAATAAATCAGTGAGGGAACTCCTAAACGCTTTGCATTATCGATAACTGACAGTTATCAGTTAACTATCGATAATTTTATGCAATTTTTTAAAAATTCTTGACTTATTTATTAAATCAAATAATAATTATACCTGTCGATGTATTAAGAGACTACAATTAATCCAAAATTTAACTGCTTCCGGCGATTATTTGCCAGCTATACGCCTAAATTATGACACGACAATGAGAGAATTCTCTCGAGAATTCTCCGATTAGTTTCTAGTAGTAATGTAATTAATGATTTTGTTTTGATTTAGCCAAAGTTACGTTAACAACTAGTTTTCATGGGAAGATCTTGGCTTAAGTCCGAGAACAGCATTAACTTATTAACTTAATTATAAGTCGCCTTTGTGAATAACACGATAAGTCGACTTAAAGCCACGCCCCAAAGTCCCCATTCGCATTTCAATAAAAAATCCATAGAGATTTCTAACAGTTTTGCGCCACTGTGCGCAGCAAATTTCACCGTGATGTCATGACTGTCAACTATTTGAAAAGCAGGCAAAAAAATTATATATATATCTATATATATATATATATATATGTACCTGTACCTGTAGATACAATAAAATGTTTATCAACTACGCAAATGTTTAATGTGTTGACGCTTTGTGACTTCCGATTGTCAGCAATTTCACGATGTTAACTTGGCCAAGACGCAGTTAGAGAAATTATAAACACGTTTTACGTTTTGGCCATGCCATCTCCATCTCCATCTCCGGGAGTTCTACCAATTGGCATCTAAACATGAACACACACACAGAGACAGCGCTGACTTCAATGCCAAGTTTAAAGCCATGTAAGTGCCTTTTAGCCGCATTACTTTAAGCCAAACAAGTTGCACAAGCTGAACAGTTAATATTTTAAATAAATATTTAATATTTGTTGTTGTTGTTGTTGTTTTCTCATGCGCTGTTTGTGCGCAAATTGTTGAAACAATTGTTCAAATAAACAGTAATAAGCCACGTCTGACATTAATTAGCCTGGTCGAAAAGAACTTTACGGATATCGCATTAGCGATTTAATTAAATGGCAAATATATATTTTGTTGTCTTCTTCTTCTTCTTCTTCTTCTTCTACTTTGAAATACTTAACGCAAATAGAGCTCAAATTTGGGCACAAATAATAGGCCATAATACCAATTTATTTTGGCCAAGTTTGTTTGGCATCTCAGTTCATTCACTTGCGCTCTTAACTGTTTTCTTTCATTGCTTTTATGGCCAGGAAGTCATCATCTCTCGCTCTCTCTTTCTCTCTCTCTCTCTCTTTTCTATATCTTTCTCTTTCGGAATTGGTGTCATGACAACTTTCAGGTCTGAAAATCAAATCATCAAGTGGCACGGAAGCAAATGCCGTAAAATCAACTAATTTTCTACCATGTACTGGAAATATTGAAAAATAATCATCTAAAATTGATAAAAAAAAAAAAAAAAACTCCAACTAACACTATATAGGAAAAGATATTAAAACAACATTTGCGAACTTTGATTAAACGTGTGTCAATGATTTTACAATAACTGAAATGATTAATCTTACGACTTACAACACTATTTTTAGTACACACAACGCATTAACATAAAGCGACGAGAAAGAAAAGAAAAATCTTTAAAAAGAACTTAATTCAAGACTTAACTTTAAGTTTATTTATAAATTTCTTTGTTTGTTTTGTTGGTTTGAGATACCCAACTTTGAGATACCCGTACATATCACACCCACCACACACACCCAGTGATAAGCTGCCTCACAATTTATTAAAACTATTTCTTCTTGTATAACTTCTGAGTTTATTATCCAATCATTAAATATTATACGATTAGATAAATATTCTGATGATTAAATTGAGTAACAAAGTTCAGTGTTTGTACTTTCGTCAGAGAAATGCTAAAATATATATATCGTATGATCCGAAAAATACATATATGTACGTATAACAAGTTATAAAGAGTTAACGGTTATGTCTGTCTGCATTTGTTTATTATTATTACAGTTTCTAATCATCGTCTTTATGCTTCTATAGCTGTTCTCCTATTTATTTAAATATTTTATTTAAATTAGGTAAAAAGTTGTTCTAATATTTTAGTTATTACTATTTTTTAGAACTGCTTTAAATCTGTTTTTAAATAACACTCATTAAAGCAGCACATGTTCTTAATGTTGTAATAAAATTCATTGACAAATCAAATAAACTATTAAATTTATTTAGAACATATTTTTTAAACTATAAAGTAAAACAATTTAGTTTAAAACACTTGTTCTTAATAGTTTACTCTCAACATTTTAATTAATTTATAGCGGAACAGCTAAATACAACAAGTGAAAAGTATTAAAAATACATATATTTACAAAATTCAGCTAATTTTTCTTTCGAAAATTGAAAACTCTTACTTACAAACGCAAACCGTTTTTTAATTGAAAAACTGAAACTCTTTTATTTTTTTCAAAGCTTCAAAGATTTTCTTCATTCAATTTGTCTTTTTTTCATAGATCATTTCAGAGAAATTTTTAATTTGAAAACAGAAAACTCTTTTGAATTCCTTTATAATTATTTTTAAAGTGTTTTTCAATTCAAAAGTTTTAAATATTTCAAAACTAAAGCTCTTGTATGTCTTTCCAATAATTAATTCCAAGCATTTACTAGTTCAACAACTAAAACTCTTGTATTTTCTTTTCAATATTTATTTCGAGCACTTTTTAATTGAAAAACTTGAAACTCGTGCCAAAAACAATTGAAATTCCCAATTGAAATGCAATTAAAATTTCCCACGCACGCACTTTACCGTTAACCTTCATGTGAAATTTCCCCAAAACAAAAAAATTGTTTATTCACTTCGAACACTTGTTCACTCTTCACTTTATCACTTGTTCACTCACCTGTTTTCTCAACCATTTTGAACTATTTTGCTCTTCTTCTGCTGCTGCCTCTGCTGCTGCTGTCGCTGCTCCTGCGGTTTTTGTCTCTGCTTTTGTCTGCTGCTGCTCTGCTCTTGTTTCTTTTGTTGTTGTTGTTGCTGCTACTTGAGTTTAGCGCCCGCGTGGGTTCGTTGAGTTCGATTTGTTGTTGTTGTTGTTTAAAGTTTTGCTTTCGTTTTTTTGCGGTAAAAGTGCGCTCTTGTTGTTGTTGTTTTTGGCGCACTTGAATGAAATGATTGTGCCAAATGTCTTATTGCCAAATAATAGTAATAATAATTGTTAAGGTTAAGTGGCTGCTGGCGTTGCACAATTCCCACTTGACCATAAATATTCAATTCGAAATTTGAATTGATATTGAAAAAATTCGTTCGTATTATAATAATATTTTCGAACAATGTTACGAATTGCGCAAATGTCCAAAAAAATGATTTAATAGTTTTATTTCTCGTCTTTTGTCCAAAATTTGCAAGCAAATTGACAATTTCACTTAACGGTAACTTTTATTACCACTTTTTTATTATCTTTCTTTATTTTTTAATTTGGAAAATGAAAGCGCGTAACTCGATTATCAATTAACAATAACAATTTTCACAATTTAATTGAGTCTCAAATTTAAATTCAATTATTATTGTTAACACTTGACGAACTCTGATTTTATTCGATTCAATTCGATTCGATTCGCACTTGATTTCTGTTTCTGTCTTTGCTTTTACTTTGCGTTTTGCTTTTATTTCTTTTTCTTTTGGTTCTGCTTTTGCTTTTGCTTTGGCTTCGCTGCTTGCTGCCACGTTCGCTGCTCGAGCGCAAATAAACGTTGCTGGCGCTGTGCCTGTAACTGATATACTCTCAGTCGCACAGACGCTGGCTGCGTCGCTGACGTCGCGTTGCTGTTGCTTGCGTTAACGGTGGCAGCGTTAGTGACAGCGACTGCGACTGCGCCGTTGGGTTTTTATTTTAGTTTCAGTTTTGGGCTTGCCATTTTTGCTTTCAGTTTTCAACTGCTGCTTTGGTTGTTGTTGTTGTTATTGTTGCTGTTTCTATTGTTGTTGTCGTTAAAGGATTGGACTCTGTGGCTTGCCCTTATGACTTAATTAGCAAATTTAATAATAGTTCTGCATGCTAGACAGCATACCCTGTAAAGCGCTGTGTGTGCGCAAAGGGGTAGCTGTTTTTAATAGCGACATATTCGAGTTTTTAGCACTTGTGTACCCTATAGTAGTTGAGTGTGTAGGGTATACTGTATGTAAAAACTAAATCCAGGTATAACTGCCAATCAGAATGAGACTAACTACACTAATAACTGTAAGCTATAACTGTTAAGCACTACAGCTCAGTGCTTGCTGTTAACTGGGTATATTTCAGTCTTGTTACCCCCACTTAACTGTACTTCAGCGTTACTTAACCACTCAAGACACTGATTGCCTTATCAAATTTCAACTGAAGAGCATAATCCGCGCTGATAACGATAAGTTAATCCAGTCACGGCCTCCAAACTAGCTAAAACGTCTATCAGTTATTGTTAATAACTTATTTCTTAGCGGTTTTCCCCTCTTTTTTTGCCACCCTTTAATGGGTTTTCGCATCACATTTTCCCGATTTCCGTTTCGCTTTAATATTGATTATTACTACACATTTTTTGTTGGCCAAGTTAATGGTAAGAACTGGTATATATAGATGAGTTTGTAAACCTTGTCATATTTATTTCAGGCCCAAGCAACAGTTGCAACTTATTGACTAAACAAATGACACAAAACAACAAAAAACAATCAAAGTTTTTTTTTCTTTTTTTTTTTGTTATTTGATGAACAACAAATAGGTAATGCCCGACTTTTGGGGGGACTGGGGGGCGTTACCAATTTAGATATGAAATTTGTTGGGCCATTATAAGCGTAAGTAATGAAATGATTTGAAATTATTCAGATTCGCATACGAGTAGGTATAACTTTTGATTGTTCCAATCAGACTTATAGCTATGCTATAGTCCATGTTAAATCTTGTTAACACTAAGATACTTCTACCTACGTTTAAGTATCTGCCAATTATAAGCCCAAATCATGTTATTAAACAAATTGTTAGCTTATATAAACTAATTAGTTTCATTAGCTTCGCATTTTTCGTTCTTAATCACTTCACCGATTTTAGAGCTTCTGTAGAATCGCTCCAGTGACGTCATCGGGTAGATTTCCATTCCCAGCAGTCGGTCGTAAAGCTACAAATTTAGTATCCCAATTTCCCAGCTAATTTCAATTAAGATTTATTTCATGGCTTTCTTCTGTAGTGCTGATGAGAGCATTAACTATGTAGATACCCTACAATTTCGGTTTAGACTTAGGAAGTACCCTGTTTATTTCTCTACAAAGTAGTATTTCCAATTTGAGGGTCAACCTATACTCCCTTTCAGCTATACAAATTTACAGGGTAGTAAATTTGCTTGCAAATTGTGTTTAAAGTTGGTTAAATTACCTCTTTGGCTGCGCACAAGATAAACTAATGAAATAAGTTTTGTTGTTTTTGAAAACACAACTGACAGATACCCTGTAAAATATTTAAAGCTAAAACTCTGCATTTCCTAAGTTGTTTCTAAGTACCTGCTTCACCTTTTGCTGCCGTAACAAACTAAGTGCGCATCAGCATACCCGCTGAGTGCTTACCCAGTTACAGGGTATATGAAATTATAACTCTAAACTGCGGTCTGTTTATTTGTTGCTACAATGAAAACAATTTTTTTTGCAAAAATCATTCAATGGCCACGCCTCCCACTCCTACTCCCACTTCAGCGCCCCGCACCGCCCCCACAAACCTGCCACCCACAATTCAAGGCGACATTAAAGCTAAAGCCAACAAAAAAAGTATCTGCAAGTTTGCGCTTCCAGCCAAGAAATGGAATGTAATGAAATCCAGTTAAAGATCGACCGATGTGCGTCAAATTGTGTGTGCGTGTGTGTTTCAGTGTGTGTGTGTGTGTGTGTGTGTGTCTGTGTTAGCCGTGTTGTTGGCCGGAATGATTTACAGTTATTGCCGGCGCTAATCATGAAATGAATTTGGTGTGTGTAGGCAAAAATAATAAATAAATAAATGAATGAAAAAAATTGAGAGAAAAAAAAAACGGCTAAAAGTTAAAAGCTAAAAGGCTAACTGCCAGCAATAAACGCCAATGAGTCAGTATAAAATCAAGCCATGAAATAGCCAAAAAATGGATCAAATTTTGTGAAAATTGGTTCAATTTAAGGCTCACATTAGCCAGTTTGCAATTGCTGTGATCCGGCCGATCATTAACTTGGCCTAAACACACACACATACACTTCTACAAATAAAGGTCAATGTCGTTGCTAAATGTTGTTTTTTTAGCAGCTTTGACACTTCAGTTTCAGTTTCAAATTCATCCATCAAACTGAGAGTCTTTCAACCTCAACTTCTACCTGTAGATGTATCTGTATCTGTATCTTTGGCTGTGCCTGTATCTGACTCGTACCTGTGGCTGTACTTGTAGCCTTACCTCTGCCCGCTGCCCTGCCAACTTATGTCGATCCCGCTTCATGCAAATTTTGTTAGTGCCATCGCCTGTTTTGGCCAAAAGCCCCGTCGATTTTTAACCAATATTTCACATTCAGATACATTTGTATATATAGTATGGTTGAAATCTGTTTTTTATGAGGTCGCCGCTTGTCAACAGCTTTTGTTCTGCTTTGCTCGCATTTTGATCTTAACATGACTAAGACTAACTGCTTTTATTGTTGGCCAAAAGAGAGAAAAAAACTGGTAAGCTCCATTGACAAGTTGTTACCTGCAAATTTGACACACGCATACCGTGGGAAATTCTTAAAAGACGTCTGCGGGGGCGTTATTCGTACTCCCCTTGAATAAGTCCAGTACTTAGTGTTGCCTGTTCATGAAATGGCTCAAATTCTGCTACAGAAACTGGTATAATCTACGCATTAATGCGAGCCAAAAGCAGCACTTGGCTCAAAGCTACATGAATACCAAATTGTGGAGTAGCATTCTTCAGATACTCTAACCAAATAAGTGTATTCCAATAGTTGAATCGACTAACAGATACTCTATAGTCTGAATTTATTCGTAGGAGATGAATAGATAGATAGATAGATAAATAGATAGATAGATAGATAGATAGACAGATAGACAGATTGACAGATAGATAGATAGATAGCTAGTTAGATAGATAGACAGATAGATAGATAGATTCATAGATAGATAGATAGAGTTACTTCAACCTATATAATAGCTTGTAAGTTCTTAAATCAATCGTAATGAAATTTATAGAACATCTAAGAAACACTAATAGCTTCAAGAGTGTTATATATCAAACTGATAAAGCTACAAATAGGTGGAATATATGTTTCTATATAAAAAGAGAATGATATATGATATTTGCAAGCGAAAAAAGATTAATTTAGTAAAAGTTTCACAGAATAGAAAGCTAAAAGTTTTAAATTATCTCCAAACACGATTTGCAATCGACACACTTCGGTGTAGAACAAAGACTTCACGACTGATCCAAAATCAGATCAGATGGGAGTTAAGTTTAGAGGAGATGAGCTGAGATGAGTTGAGATCTCTGACAGATGAGGCGTCGTCAGTTGGCTTGAAGCACTTCCTGCCAAGAAGGCGCGTGCGCTGCCAATAGAAACGCAGGTAATTAACAATTTTGGTTATAGATTTCTACTTCTTCTTCTAGCTTTTTTTTTACCCTTAAGCCGACAACACTTGAGTAGAGAAAAAAAAACAGAAAAGAAGAAGAAGCAAATTGATTGACACACTCAAGTGCGTGTGTTTTTTAAAATTCTCGTTTTTTCTGTTTTCTGTTTTTTATTTTGGACAAAATTCGCCAATTGCCATTTGTGTTTACTTAATTGTTGTAGCAAATAAAATAAAAAACACTTTTATTTACTTAGACTCGAAGAGTTTTGAGATCGGAGAACGAAAAGTATTTAACTTTTAGCTACTTTTGTTGCTATTTTATTTGTCGTCTGTCGATAACTGTTTTAGCTCGTTTTTTTAAGGCTTTTTATCAGCTACGTGTTCTGGAAATCGTAATCGAATTGGGAATGGAAATGAGTTAAAAGTAAAACAAACTTATGATAAACGATAGATTTGCTAATCTCCAGCCATTAAATGGCCAGAAACACTGTGAGCTGCATGTGATTTCAAGCTAAAACTTCCGCACTTAAGCATTTAGCCAGAATTTAGCTGGAATTTGTATTACGTATACGTACAGTTGTGCGTTTAATTTGCTTAATTGATTGACCCTACAGGTAATGTCCGGTTTTTCATTTGTCATATTCCTCGTCAGGTGAAAGCCAAAGTCATTCAAATCCTTTTTTCCCCTTGGGGAGTCCGAGGGGGGCATAGGCATGCAAATAGGAGGCGTGTCATGCTGCGCCTCAAAGTTCAAGGGCATTGCTAGGGCGTGTCACACGGTGAATTTGAATAATGAAAAGTCAGCGTGTGCTTGGAATTATATATGTAAATGGGCAGCGTTTCCCTATCGATATATGCAAATTTCATAGAGTGTACTTTATTATCGCACAGAATTCACAAATCCTACAAAGGCAACACCCTGTTTACTGGGTATATGCAGTAAATCAAGCAAAACGCAAATCACAATTTATTTACAAAGGAAACGATCACATCTAGCGATGACACAAACCAGCAACATTTTATGACAGCTCATAAAAGTATGCATCATATAATTTAGGTACTTTTATTGCCTTGGGGATTTTTAAATATTTGTAAAGGATATTTCGGTCTGAGCTGGGTGAAGGGAAATATTTGTTCCCTGGTTTTTTAACAAAGAAATTAATTTGATTTGTTCTCGTAATAAAAAAACTATTAAATGTTTAAGAACTTTCGGCACAGACTGAAAGCACTTAAACCGACAGCACTTAATGGCAGCCGATTTGCTGTACTTATGTCACGGGTTTGACAGCTTGAAATCGGATCGGATCATATTGAAAACGCCCACAACTTTATTTGATCAGCGTCACGATGATGTTGAAATTGCATGTGACAACTTTATTTTTTTTTTTTACAACATGTCATGGTAAATAAATCAGAATTTATGACTGCTGGCTGGCATAATAGAAAATTGGAGATGCACTAAATTAATTAAAAAATCAAAACATTTATTTGACTCTGATAACTGATAAGAGCAGTTATGAAAATTTGCACGGCATTAAAAAAAATTCAGGCAGCGTGGAAAGTTTTCGAAGCAAACAACATGCAACCCTGGGCGTTAATGTGGGCGTTGTACCAATTCCGTATTTGCAACAATAAATGTTTAAATAAGTAATTAAAACAGATCATAAAACAATTCTCATTGCTGATTGCACAAGTTTGTTTGCTTAAGAAGTGCTTCTGACGTCACAATTGACGTTTATCAATTGACATTCTTTTTGCATTGTCTTCATATTATCTTCCTTTTCCCACCCTCTTTACACGCACACACACACACACGCTTAGCCTCCACTCAGCGATCTCCCACTCCGATAAGCATTACAGCATACAACAACAACAACTACAGTTACACCTAGAACACATCTCCTTGGTGCCGATTAACGTCGCTGCGCGCGCGCACTTTCGCTCTCTCGCTCTCTTGTTCTCTGACTCTCCTGCTTTGTGGCTGTCGTACAAGTGGCTCTCTTTAAGGCTATCTCCCTTCCTTCTTTGCTGCGCTTACCTACTTCACGTTCTTACCGATTGTTTTCAGCTCTCTGCTAATTACGTCGTGTGCTGCTGCCGCGCACAGTGGGTCACATTAATGTTACATTTAAAGTCTTAATGCACACTCATTTATATTATAATTATATATCTAAACAAGCCCGACTGTTAATCTATTTGCTCTATTAGTCAAACAAACCTCTGTTAAAACTAAACTGTAAATATCTTCTAGCTCTATATATATAGTAAAAAATCACATTAAAAATATTAATTTAAAAAATGCATAGTAATAATTTTTACTAGCAAAAAAACGCCTTACTTTATTATTTTACCTGAAAATATATGTTATAAAAAGTCACAACAGCTGTGCAATCTTAACTTTATAAAATATAGCTTCTAAAAGTTAATATTGAAATTCATACATGCAATTCTGTTCACACGAATGTTATAGCTACGAAGAGAATATTTAAACAAATTACTCACAATTAACTAATCAATTTTGTAACTTAAATTTTTTAGTACTATACTAAATAGCCATTAAATTGCAAATAATGAATGTTAATCACTTATAATTAGCATTCAAATTTTATGAAGTTTAATGATCACTTTTACACCGACATTTTTCCACTGTGCGACGCACTGCGATTGACGCTGTCGCTTTTTCACCGTCTTCAAGCTTTAGCGATTTTCGTGGCGCGCACAGTGTTTGCTGCCGAGTCAAAGTGCGCGGATCGCTTAGAAGGGAGAGACTCCTGTAAACTTGTAACTTGTAAACTGTAAACTGTATGCCAAAAGCGTGTTAAAATCAAAATAAGTTAATCAGTGTCGCTAAGTGAACTCCCTCTCTCTGTCTCTGTGTGTGTACTCGTGTGCTTTTTATGCACATCGTTTAAAAAGGTGGCATTTATTGCATGTCTAGAGGTGTCAATATTCTGTAGAGCCTATAAAAGTTAATTACTTAAAAAAGGTAAATACAAGGACTTTAAAATATGTAATACTTATGCCAATTAACAAATACATGTTTTTGCACCACTGTACAGTAGCTTCTTTCGTTCTCCCTTTGACCTTATAATTCATCTTCTTGTTACCTTTTCATTTTTGTTACTTTTGTACCCAAAGATGATCTCAACAAAACACAAATTTTGAACCCGAAACACACGTGTTAATTTCAAATTTTGATCTTTTGTGAGTCAGGAAAAATACAACAGGAAACCACAAATGATTCTAAGAAATCATGGCATGAACATGAACATTTATAGCATGCAGCATATAGTATGTTGTTCAGATAAAAAGATATATATATTTTAAAATGATGCACTGCCAAAATGTATTAAAATAAATGCAGCAATTACGGTGAAACCAGACTATAACGAATTACATTAAATACTTTTTTTTTTAAATAAATATATTTAGACCGTCCAGCAATTAGTCTTGTTTGCCTTAGGCAGTCATCACTGTTCACGCGACGATGCGTGAAATAATTTTACAAACATTTACTGTACATGATCTAAAAGGGGTAATCAAAAGATTCTACGAAAAAAAATATAGAACTAATGATGGAATCAGATCATTGTGTGTTTGTATTTATTAATAATTGGCTTATTATTATTAATTATACTATATATCCAACTCTGATTAACATTGTATGTTGAACTATGACTCCGCTTGAGCAAACACTTTTTGTTTAGTACTTGTCAGATCGTTTTTACCTATTTCCAGTTTGAGTTTGAGTTATATTTTGTAACTGGACAATCGTCTGTGATGCATACAAATTTCAATTTAAAGTTCAGCTTTTTATGGCTTTTTAAGTGATAAAAGTAGCGACGTTGATATCAAATCGTGTCATCGGTTGTACTTCTCTTTTGGCGATGACATGTCTACACATAGCCAGCGTATAACAGTTGAGTCTGTATAACAGAGTGCTAAATTGATCTAATACTCAAGACAATTACAGATTTAAATGACACCTACGCGGTACTGTTAGAATACAGATCAAAGAAGAAAACTCTCTTGGTTTTTCTCACACATTTCACTTGACTTTTCAGACTTTACTTTTATCTCATAAAATTTCAATTAGTACTCGTAAATTCTCAAACAATTTAATTTATGCATAAAAGACCTACACAAAACAAATTCATTTCGAGACTTTGTTTAATTACATTTTGTTTTAATTGTTATTTTTTTGAGTTTAATTTACAACAGCATGTTAAGTATATAGAAGTTCATGAACTGTCGAGATTTTATCTGATTATTTGCCTAAAATAGTAGGAGTGGAACGATGTGAACTCATTTAAATTAAGTCACCTAATAAATTACGTTTTAAAATTTGGTATTTTTTGTATAAACTAGAAGAATTTCCAATTTAGGATTATATATTTCGAAGAATTAACTACGAAAAATTACAACAGTATTTTTTTTAAGTATTAAAAGTATTGTAAATAAAAAGTTGATTGAAATGTATAGGGTATCAGTTAGTCTATATGTGTAACAAACAGCTAATACACACAGGAATTTTAACAGTATTTTTTTTTTTTGTATTTTTTCAAACTGAAACTGAAATACTTTCGATTGTAGAATACTGAAATCAGCTTGTGTGGCTTGAAAAGGTGTCAGAATGCATTGTACAATCGTGTGTAAAATATATATATATCTTTGTGTATTTAAAAATATGTAAATAATTGTTAATAATACTAAAATATTTTACGGATCGGCGTCTTTAGTTGCATTGTGTGCAAGAATTCAGTAAATTTGTGTGCTTCATTCAAAGCGTTTGCGTTAATTTGTTGAACAAACATTTCAAGTTGACGTTGTTCCAACGATTTTATGGAAAATATCACGCACGAGTATTACGGAATTAGGGGTACTCATACTACACGGATCACACACAATTCAATTGCCTGAATCGAAGTATATATTTAATCAGTCAGGGCTGATTTCATTAGTTGCCAAAACTAATCTAAAATCAGATAAGCTTCATCTGATTAATTACACGGTATCATTGTTCTTGTTTTTATTGTATACCACTTAAACCAATTCAATTGGGTGTATTTACCTGTATACATGTGTTTGCTAAATCTATCATTTAGTTCCCTTAACACTAGGAAGACTGAAACTACTGAATGTCAGTGAGATTTTAAGGGGGAAAAACTCATATTAAATGTGAAATTCCAACAATTCTTAAACTTTGTATGAATAAGACTTAAACAATTTATGTTTTTGCAGTTTATGAACTCAAAAGTCGTGAATTAAATTTAATTTCTTTATTCGCAGATTTTTAGATGATTAATTTTAATCAATTTGCGATGACAAAGTCATGAATTTTTCAATCAAAACTCGTTTACTGACAACTTTTTTGCATTTTGAACTTTAAACTGATTTATAAATTTATTTATGTGATTTATTTATGTTACTTTTTGTTAAGCAGTTTGATGACATCACTGAACTTGAATTTTACATTTAACCCAAGTTGATTCAAAACATTTCTAAGAAGCCAAACCTGTAAATATATAGAACTTAAAGTTGTGGGCGTGGCGCTGTCAATTCAATTACAATATAGATTTGTCAATTGTTTGGTAGAACTTATGACAAGCCCTAAACAAGACATCACACCCCAACAGTACAGCACCGCCCTTGCCTCTCTACCCCACTGTATCTGCCTAAAGAGCCCACTGTCAATTAAAGCTAAAGGCGGTAGAGGTTTCGATATCAAAAGAGTAGTTGAAATCGTTTGTCTGATATTGATATATAGCCCACACTCGAACGTCAGAGCTTCAGTTTTTGTAAAAGGCACAACTAGGCGATACCCTGTAGTTCTAACAATCGCATATGTTTACTTATGAGTACTCACGTTTAATAAAATATTCATTAGAACTACAGTTACATTACAATAAATGATATGGACATGCAATACATGTGAACAACTAGCATATACCCTGTAAATTATGTTATGAAAATGTTAGCTTTTCTTTATAGACATGATTTAAAACATTTCTTTTGAATGTAATTGCAAATTATGTTAATCAAATGATCTTATAAGCAAATATGTGTCTGCAGATACCCTGTAAATTAAACAACATACTCCAACTGATTTATTTTTGTGTGCATACACAAAAGTTTTCAGATTCTATGATTGACTAAGAGCCAAGCTACCCAACCAAAACATTTTCTCAACTTACAGGGTATTAGAATAGAAGCAACTTGACATACTTGTTTGATTTAGCAAGCAAAGTAAGTTTTCATTTAAAATAAATTATTGCGTAATCGCTGATTGATATTAATGGCTATAACTCTAATTTAGAATGCACAGATCACACTATATATATATATATATATATATATATATATATATATGATGATGATCATGATTATGCTGCTGTGTGTGCGTGTGGCACGGCCAACCACTTGTAACCCATTTTTGGGACTGGCAACTGATCTTGACCAAGTTGCGTCTGACACTTGCACCAAATCTGGCTAATACTCGTACGCGCACTCGGATTGTGGCTAACAACAGTTATAGCCATATCATGAGTAGGCCTTTCGCCTTGGCCAACTATCTGAAGTGCGCTCCTCTCAGCCCCTTGCCAACTTTAACCGAAAAGCGATGAGAAACTGTTGCCACAACTTTTTTATTCGGTATTTTTGTGGCCAAATATTTACACAGTTTTTATGACTTATAGCCAATTAAATACTTTAGCTTTAAATGTTATTTTGTTGTAGCCAGGAGAGCAGAGAAACCGTTAAGTCGTGCTCAAGTTTACTTTAAGATAGCAAATACTTAAGACTGTGATAAGTGATAAGAAAAGGCTGTAAGATCGGATAACGGTGCCTTACTTGGAATCGAAGGGGGGGAGAAAGGGATTATTTGATACATATATATTTGTAAATATTCGAAATTATTAGTTATTTATAATGGATTATACACGACTTTCCACAGATAACTTCAAGTATAAGCTTAAATTCAGGCCTTACTTGACTTTCTATAGGATATTCAGTAGTCCATCATGCAGTGACTGCAAATTTAATTAAGAAACAGCATTTAAATAAACTTTTCCACCCACCAATAATTCAAGTACTATAAAAAAAAACTGAATTCCAAATGAATATGGAGGTGTTTTAGTGTTTTATGGCCAATTGGGTGTCAATTTAACGCTGGAAACTAGCGGAAATAACTGTCATCATCAAAGTCTCGACTTTTCTTCCTCTCTACCTCCCTCTCTCTCTTTCTTAAACACTGTCTAAGTGTTCCATGTCCATATTGTAAGTACAATCCACAGCGACTAGTTTAGTCATACCCCCGTATTAAGAGCTGCATTTGAATGCGGTCATCGTTCACTTAGACCAAAAGTGTCGTTTGACAATTGTTCACTTCCAACTCGTCTGCATAATTAATAAACATTTACATATATCTCTCTGTTTCTTCTTCTTCATTCATATTTTACAGTGTTTCATTCTTGAGCTGATCGGCAAGTGAAGAACATGGGCAAATTCGAGTATTCCCTGGGTCTCAATGAGTTCAAATCGAAGGATCTGCGTTTGTGGCAGGCTCTGATCGGAGAATTTATCGGAAATCTTATACTGAACTTCTTTGCATGCGGTGCATGCACACAACCGGAGGATGGTACCTTCAAGGCTCTGGCATTTGGACTCGGTGTCTTCATGGCCATCACTGTGAGTATGAACAAAAGCTAACAGATTAATGAGGGATTACTAGGTCAAATAGAAGCTGAATACACCCCATGATTCAAATATCTCTGCTTCTAGTATTAATCTTCCTCTTTTTCTTTGCAGATTGTTGGCCATTTGAGTGGTGGCCACGTTAATCCCGCTGTTACCGTGGCTATGTTGGTAGCAGGTCGGATTAGCGTGATTCGTGCGCTTTTCTACATAGTTTTCCAGTGTCTGGGGGCCATAGCAGGCACAGCGGCAGTCAAAGTGAGTAACGAGCTATACACTGTAATACCCTGTAATCTGCAGCTTGTTTCCCGTCCAGACTCTACTCGATTCGGACTATCACAATGGACTGGGACACACCAATTTGGCCAATAACATCACCCAGATGCAGGGTCTTGGCATTGAGTTCTTCCTGGGTCTCGTATTGGTCTTGACCGTCTTTGGTGCTTGTGATGCCAATAAGCCCGATTCCCGTTACACAGCTCCCTTGGCCATTGGAATGGCTGTGACTCTGGGACATTTGGGCACGATTCGTTATACTGGAGCGAGCATGAATCCGGCTCGCACTGTGGGCACTGCCTTTGCCACTGACAACTGGACCAATCATTGGGTTTATTGGGCTGGACCAGTGCTAGGAGGCGTGGCTGCTGCTCTGCTCTACACTCAGGTGTTGGAGGCCAAGGAGTTGCCCAAGAATTCCGAGGCAGCTGAAAAGTATCGCACACATGCCGATGAACGCGAGGTGAGAGCTTTTGCGGCTTGGCATGACAAGAGTTTCTACTGAAACACACACACACACATGTACACTCACTCACCCATACACACTCACTCACTTAGAAATGATTGTAAATACCGCCATATCATCTGATCTATTTTCATCTAAAATTCGAGTAATTTCAACGATTTTCTTCTCTCATAGCTCCGCAAATTGGAAGGAACCCGCGACTATGCTTAAGGATCGTCTGTCTATATCCAACTTGAATGGAAATTTAAATGCTCATCCGCAAAAAAACTAAAGGGAACTTAGCATTAACTTAATTTTCTCGTTTCCATTTCGTTTTCGTCTTGAATAATTTTTGCGTATACGTGTTAATTACTGTATGTACAAGTATTTATGTATTTATTTATGCGAGTTCATTGTTTAAACTAATAATTGTTAATTTATTAAGCTGTGCTTAACACAACACACTTCTTATGATTTATGTGTAATTGCATCTCAAGCTTATAATAAAATTCATACTATGAAAAATTTACAAAAAAAAATTAATTTGTTAAATTGATATAGTTTGAAATGCAGATTTAAAGTTTAATCCAAACCATAATCAAAACTGGTTTCCTTTTTAAAATCGGTTCAGTTTTGACAAAATGCCGAAACTTCAAAGTTTTTGAAAAAACGTCAAGGGGTATGTATGCAAAAGTTTCAAAAAAAAATGAAAAAAATGTAATCTTAGAAACTGATTTAAGTTTAAATGCAGATTCGAAGTATAATCCAAACCATAATCAAAACTGGTTTCCTTTTTAAAATCGGTTAAGATTTGACAAAGATATGAAACTTTGTGCTTCTAGACAACGCATGACTTAGTACGAAAAGTGTTGCATACTTTCAAGCTTTCGTGAAAACTGCCACAGCTACTGCAGACTGCTGTCCCCACCTAAAAACGAAAATAAATTGCATACTTTCAGGTTCTTTTTGAATTTCCTGCGCAGATATACAACTATATGCTATATTTAAACCTTAAACAGAATTATGCTCATGGCAGAATGACGGCCATTTAAATTAACGTTTAAAGCTCATTTTGGGAGCTTACTGTTAACATTAATCAACACTGTTTACCGTTGGCGCCAAAAGCTCCGCAATCATATGTTTGCAGACACTTCGGTGAGCCAAACAGTGTTCGAAAATGGCCGCTCGAAGCGACATGCGCCGAAACTCACGAGGAACTCGAGGGAAATCGGAAAATCGGAAAATTCGGCGCACAGCCTCAGTTGACGTCGTTGCGTGTGTTGGCTGCCAGCGTAAAAGACACAACCTCACGGCCATTTCGTATAAATGCAATAAAAAAACGAAATTAACATAATTTATGTCATAAATAAAATTAAATAAATTTTATAAATTTATAAAGTTCTGTGAATCGAAATTATAGTTTGGCAGCATCTGAAATCAGTGCTCGCAGACGCATAAATGTGGCAAATGAAAGAAATATTGTAGAGTGTTGACCAAAGAAAAGTCCAATCAATACGAATTCAGTGTCAAGCTTGTAAAAGCCAAAAGGCTAAAAAGAATACGGCCAAAATAGAGGCAGTGGTGTGAGTGTGTGATACTGGGTCTGTGTGTCGTTGTGTTGTACCATTCACGAGTGTAAATTGCATTAGGTGTTGGTGTGTTTTCAACATTTTGGTAGTGGTACATTGGTTGGCCCACTTTAGCTGCTGAATCGATTTCTACTTAGATATTATGAAACACCTGCGCGACGAGCACTGTGACCTCTGAAGCTGCCCGCAGGACAGTATAAACAGATATTGTGAGATTCTGTGAATTAATTAAACGCTTCACAAGCATAAGGTAATCAAAGTTTCATTCAACAACAACAATTCAAAAAGTCACATTCTAGTAGTACGAGAAAAAAACAACAATTTCAAATGCATGAACTGAGCTGCGACGGCGACGTCGGCGTCGTAAGCAGCAGTAGAAGCAGCAGCGACAGTGTCAGTAACAGTAACAACAACAACAGCTGAAGCGCGTGTGAGCAAGTTAGCTGCAAAAGGCGTGCTCGACAGCTAGTAGAGAGAGCGAGAGAATGAATAATAGTGAGAGTGAATGCCCGATAGCGAAGAGAGCAAAATGCATTGCTCCTGCGTATGCCAGTGTGCGTGAGTGCGTGCCTGCCTACGTGTGCGTGTGTGTGTGTGAGTGTTAGTGTTGTTTACATTGTGTGTTATTCTATTTTTGCCACTGTCGCATCTCTCAGCTGTAATTAATCGACCACCGGCAAAAACCAGAGACAGCAATGGGGACTAACATTTATTTAAGTGTCGCAAATAATTAAGGCATTTGGCTAATCACACACTTTAAGCCGGAACCCAATTTGCTTTTGTGATAACAGCCACTTATGGGTGTCCATTGCATACACTTGCTTGTCTGCATACTTAAAACACCCACTGTTCGAGGGTGGACGCTATTTAAATACGATGTCAAATGAATTTCAAGCATGTGAGCGCTACAAAAGCAAAATGAATTAAATTTCCTGTGTGCGGACTATTAAATACCCATTAAATAGAATTTATGAAGCGAAATTAATAATTTCTTATATGAAATAAAATAAATCTACATAATTAAATAGTTAAAAACTATTTTTAAGAATTAAACAAGCCTCCCCGTAAAGTCTGAATAGGTTTTATAGAGTACAACTCAAACTTTCAAGCCCGCTTAAAAGTATGCTACTCAAATTTCCAAACTAAAAGGCTTTAAACACTTGTAAACTGTTTATAATACCCTCTAATAGGGTATACTCAACCTTAACCCGAATAAAAAGCTATCCATAAACTAATGTACAATACACGTCTGCACAGTGGCGTATTTAAACTAAATAAATACTAAAAACTTGTTGAATATTTTGCATTTTTTGACATTTTGCCAAAGTTCATTGTAAATATGCGAATAAAACAAAGCGAATTGTTCAGACAAATCAATATGTAAATGAAAACTAAAGTGTTTTCCAAGTGGAAAAATCAACTTAATTCAAACTATCCACATATATGTATCTATATATATTTATATATATAGTATATTGTATTGTATGAGTTCAATGTTCAGAGAGATTCATTGATTTCCTACACACTCGATTGACATCGAGAGCAGCCGTGACTTGGTCTTATTTCTGGTCTCACACATTGACCTAGAACACTTGTTAGAGGTTATGTGCCTCAGCTATTCTTAGTATATATCTATACCATATTGAATTATATATAGTATATAAATATACACACTTTTACTATAGAATTATGACGTACGGTTTGCAGAGGCCATCGAGGTGGAAATTTGATAATCATCGAGTCGAATTTATGGCTCATAAATGTGTCGTATTAACTGTTTGCTAAGATATACAATTCACTAAGACTTTATTTTTTACCTAGGATTACGAAAACTATGAAAGAGTGTTGGAAATATTTTTTCTTTGAAAGTTATCATAGCATAGAATAAACGATTTCATAAGTCTTAATTTGATTTAACTCAATTTATTCCTCAAATAATCAGCTTTCTATATGCTTTTCTTCTAGTAACGATGGCGTTATAAAAAGCAATCAGCTATGAAGTGGAGACGTGGCACATTGTAGTGCATTTATGCCGAAACGGCCCTAAAATCTATTCACAATTTGAAGACATATCGTATTGGGAGTACCAGGTATGCACCTTGGAATGCTCACATAAAGCTACAGCTATAGAGCATACCATTTCTAGAGAAGGGAAAGTGAAAAAGGCGGAGTCAATACTTGGAGCAAAGATGTGGACTCGGGAAAACGTAGCCGGAAAATGGCTGCTGGCCTTGGCAGGTAAGCAAGCGGCACTACAGTCAGGCACGCTTATAACGAATTGTGCATATCGGGTAACGGTAACGGGGCCATCAACTTTTATTAGCTCTTTCAAATCGTGTACTTCAAAGCCAAAACGAAAAAAGTTTGTTTACAATGCCGCGATGATAATCCAATCAAACAATTTGGCAGATCGACTCATATATATACTATATATTTATTTTTACAATAATCGTGGACCAATATAGACTGTGTGAAGTGTATAAATAGCTCAGCAGTCTGACGCTACACCCGATGCCCCCCCGAGAAGAGGGTCGTCTCTGCTATATTCTCTGTGTACATCTGCTATACTCACAATCCCACTCACATCGGGTCATATCGACGTGCGATGTGACATGAAACTGTACAACAAATTGTATAAATCTATACTAATTACTGTTAGACAATGTGATTGCGTAGCAAGAGGATGAAAAACTCAATTTTTATTAATTTACCAAATTTCATTTCACATATTTTCCATCTGCGAATTTCCACAAAATTGTACAAAAGTTCTTTTGGCATTGGCAAAATTCGGTATGGCTGATAATTGTTTTCCAAGTAAGTTTTTACTTTCGTTTCCAAATTGTGCCGTTTCGTTCTGTTTCGTTCCATTTCGTTTCGTTTCGTTTCAGTTTTCCTTTAAGTTCCTTTAACTTTTGCGTTTTAACTAAGCTATTTTGTGCATAATTCTTATAATTTAGTTTCGTATTCGTACTAAAAACAACTAGAAGTATACCTGGCGAAATCAAGCTTACAACATTGGTATTAATAACATTCCGTTTTCCAACACTACTTTAACTCCTTAAATTAAGAGCTACGATGTTGTAAGCTGCCTTTCGACCAGTGTTACCCTATCTTTGTAAAATAAACGTTACTCGTAAATGCCACCAACATGTATGTTGGCTTGTGTTCGATTCCGTTTCGTTCCATTCACATTTGCGTTCCGTTTCGTTCAGTTTAGTTTGATGCGATTACTGGTAATGGTATTCGTAGCAGTCTCGTGTTCTGTACAGTGTACACACGTGCAAAGTGCGATGCTCACAAATGTGTCGTGCTTGTACTCGTCTTGTCATGTCTTGTCTTGCAAAACAAAAACTAAAAACAAAAAAATACCCTGTAAAATGAAGGACGTTTCGTTTGAAACACTGTGTATAAATGCATTGACAATTTACCAAAACTAAAACTATGTATAGCATTATTTTATAAGCATAACTGTTTCACCAACTGTATAAACCAAAAAAAAATACCAGATAATTTCCCCTGCTCTTCCACTATTTAATACACTCGCTAATTATCTAGAGTATAACATACACTTCAGTTAATTTTTAGGTGAGGTTATATCTATCTTCCAGAGTTTGTATGTCCCTTCCCCAAGTCCAAGTTCCCCTCGACTCAAACAGTCGTCAGTCAATGGATGGATTAGGAATGGATTTCCCATGAAACTACTCGATGAATTTCAAAAAGATTTTAAATGAAACTTCTTGAAACTGTTTTTGATCAATAAATTAAATAAAAACTTTAGAAACTTTACTCGTAAACTATTTATCTGATAAACAATAAAGAACATTCCATTGACTGACACTCTGCTTGTTGAGGATTCTCTGTATATGTCTCCAACAAAGTTTCCACCTTTCTCATGCAACTTTTGAACTTTCATTATCATTTTCCTGTCTTCTACTTTTGCTCTTCCTTTCATTGTTTATTTGCAGCCATCTTTGGATTTCTAACATTCGTATGGATTCCATCTGCCTCAGCCGAATGTCAAAGTATGAATCCATTGATCCTTTGCCTATATCTAAATGCTTAAATATACAATACTTATTACGTAATAACCTTTTTGCCAAAAACAAAAAAAAACAAAAAAATTTTAAAAAAATATATAAAATTAATACAAAAAGTCATGCATAAGTATATGTACTCTAATTGTAACATTTTTTCAAAATTGGTTAACTCTCAAATATGAAATACTTTTGAGATTTTTATGTTAATCAAAAAAGGGCTCTGTGAATATGCAACTATAAAAATTTGACTATAAATGTTTTTTGATACGGACTTGATAAACATTTCCATTTGATTTATGTTTACAACTAAAGCAATTCTTTCAAAATTCATATTGAAATTTCCCTTTTGTGCGACAGAGAGCTTTTCAGCTTTCCTCAATTCGAGCAGCATTTTCTTTTAACTCAAACTTAAACTCAAACTATGCATAAAATCACCCAATTCATGGCATTCAACTGCCACAATAGCAAATCCATAGTATTCTTCATGCCATCCCTTTCTTTTTTTTCTCTATTCTCTATCCCTCTCTTATGTCTTATGTATCTGCCTGTGTGTGTGCGTGTGTTTGTGTGTGCTTTCGGCATGATTTGAACACTCCCCATCAGTATTTTTTGCATTAAATCATTTAATTTACCACTAACCACCTGAATTTTGCCCTGAATTGCACCTGAATTGAGCACTAAGTTGTGCTTTATGTAATTATTTAATTTATAGTGGCATGTTTTGAACTTATTTGCTTTGTGAACTTAATTTTTTTGATTTATTAACAACCCTATTCGCTTGAAATGTACTTTCAGGGTTGCCATTATTAGTGAATTTTTGAAACAGCTCTTAAAATAAGATTAAAGACAAATCAAAACTCAGAGACTTGTAAATTTGTTTAAAGAAATCAGTAAAAAAATATTTAAAACAGTTTTTAAAACACTTTTTCTTTAAAAATTCGTTTTTTGTGCACAAATTTTAGTTTTTAAAGCCAAATTTTGTATAAATTTAGCTTGTAATGAATGCTTTTTAGCCTGCCTTTTGTGCTTGCGTGTAGCACACCTGTAGTACCTGTAGTAACTGTACATATATATATATATATTTAAACACCTGTTGATTAGGCCACGCGCATTACTGCCTTTGGCTGGAGTTGTCCGGAGCAAAAGCGGCAAATGCAAGTGATAAGAAAGTGATAAGAATACGATTATTAATACCGTTTTGTGCTTTATACTGCAGCGCGTTCGATTTACTGTTATGAGTGCGATTCTTGGACGGATGCACGCTGCAAGGATCCATTCAACTATACGGCGCTGCCCCGTGATCAGCCGCCGCTAATGACCTGCAACGGCTGCTGTGTGAAAATGGTGCGGCATCAGAGATCACGTGAGTACTGCGGGGGTGTGAAAAGGGTGGACGGGTGAAGGGTTGGAGTGGGTTAGGGGTTTTGTCAGAATGGTGGGTAAACTGTTATACTAGAACTTGTTTTAGATTAAACTCCTAATTTGTATAATTTTTAAAGAGTAGAATTTCTATGAATCTCTTCTTCTTACAGCGTACGAGGTGGTGCGACGCATGTGTACGTCACAATTACAAATCAATTTATTCATGGTCGATCACGTGTGCATGATGGAAAGTTCAGGCAATGGACATATGTGCTTTTGTGAGGAAGATATGTGCAATTCTAGTCAAAGTTTAAATGCATTCGCAAGCCACGGTTACCAGCATTACCTCATGATCATCATAATGCCATGGCTAATACATCAAATCGTAGTACAGTTTGTGCACAGATAGACAGATAGATCGATTATTCTATTAATCGATTAACGACAAAAGCGTTAAAAGAGTAAACACCAAAACACCCAAGACATCAGACATCTGACATCAGCATATATACCTCTAAAACACACACACACACACACACACACATCTATAAAACATATATACTCTATATAACTTTCACTTGATTTGTAGCCAACTTCTGATAATTTGAGTTTCGCACCGTTTCTGATCGAATGAATCTTTAACAAGTAGATTTGCACACATATAATATTGATCTGATCTGATCAGATCTGATATAAAATACGAAACTTCTACAGAAAGAAGTGTAATCATTTTTCATCTACATACAACTTCTTCCTGCTCTGTTGAAACAAGTACAATCCACAAAAAAAAGTAAATAGGTATATACTATATACTATAATATATACATTATATACTATTTTACAAATCGAAAGTATCCAAAAAAAAACAAAAAGTTGCGAGCTTGTTGCACATAGAATTACTTGAATACTTGGAATGTTTGCTACACGATCAAATACGAATACTTATACTCGAATACTCACACTCGTTCGCAATTTGATTGAAATTGAAACTGAATTGAATTGAAATGCATGTTGTTGATGCTAAAGCATGTAGCGCTTAAGTAGGTACTCGTATCTGTAGTTAAATTTTCACTAACTTTTGTTACTTACATTTATAGAAGTCCAATATATATATATATATATATATATAGTATGAGTATCATCATCCGATATGGATAAAACATTATATAAATATTGATCATAAGTAAGCTATGAAAACTTATGTAAGCAAATGTATAAATTTGTTTTGTATATACTACGTACTACGTACATACATACATAGATTTACATCACATAGATATCAGTGTGTCCATATTGAATCGAATCGAATCGAATCCAAGTATTGTGCAATGATCAAGTCTGATGAATGCTTGTCAATTGCCGCATTAACTCAATATGAAAAATTTGCTCATCAAGTTTATTCCAAAGTCAAAGAACTTCGCAGAACACGATAATATGATATCGATAATGGTGTCGGTATCGATAATGACATCGATAACGATAACCGATTAATGTTATTCCAATTCGTACTTCTTCTTCTTATTATTACTATTATTATTACAATTATTATTACCTTTAGTCTTTAAGCTAAGCTCTTTGTCCAATCATATCATATAGATTCTAGAACTCTTGGAGTTACCACACACACATATAATCATTAAATATCGAAATTTCAAATATTTGCCGCCAGATTCGATTTGTATAAAGAATTTTTTTCATTTTATCCATCGATCCCATTTGAGTTTGCCCTTAAACAAGTGATAATTAGACAGTAAGAAAAAAATACACCCCAGTTACATAGTCTCTCTCGTATACCCTGTAAAATGACGAAATAATGTCCGTTTTTTAAGATGTTCTAAACCATGTTAATCAGAGGTTATTCCTACGTATGGAGCTGTGTACAGGGTATCTGGAGGTCGGGTGCACTCGACCGTAATGATCTTCATGTTTGTTATTCATGCTAGTGATAGTTTTAAAAAAAAGAAAGTCAAGAAAACCTCAAATCATCAATTTGTACTTAAACATACGATTAAAATGTAGCTTTTGTTTTGATTTTCGATCATTCGATTATTCGATTATTGTATTTTAAGCATATACTTAAAAAAAAAAGATAACATTTTGATTTGTGTAATTGAAAATTGGCTAATCAGAAATAAACATTTTTACTACATCTATATTCGCTTCGTATACTTTAGTAATTTCTCTCAACTTTTCACTCACTTTCTTCAACTTTCTTCAACTTTCTCAACCTGCACTTTCCATCTGTATATTATACTGCTAATACTTTAATACACACACTCACTCACACACACTTACGTAGTACTGGCTTAGTTACTAACTACTTGCTCAACTAAAAAAAAAATACTCTTGTATAAAAAAACACTAACAAAAACAACAACAAAAGTTTAAATAACAGCATATTAAGGAAATGCTTTCTAGAAATTCATCCTCCGTCCAAGGCGTGGCGCATGCTCTCTATACTCTATATAGACATAATCCCAGATATGATCAGATATCGTCACATAATTCAAGGTAAGTCCAACGCGTAATACCCTTCAGCAAACATCTACACACACTTCGATAACGATATCGATAACGACGTCGTTACCCCTGGCTAAAGCTTAAAGGATACTGGAACCAGTTCGAGCGAGTTCGGACCAGTTCCCAGCCTATAAATACTTGTAGTTGCACCGTTCCATACACCCCAGAGATTTGAAAGATATTGTATTAACTCTTAACACACTTGGCAACCCTACTACTAAAAACCCCCATTTTAGTTTTATTGTAATTTCTAGTATTGTTCGGTTTTGAATTGAGTTGAATTGAGTTTTGTTTACTGTGTTCATTTCTGGTATGTTGGTTTATTTGAACTCTATCAATACATAATACAAATATGCATATATATACTAACATATACATATATATCTATAATATTAAATAACCAATTTTGGTTTGTGAATGTGGACAATATTCTTATAACCAGTATTTGATTGAAAGTTAATGCGTTTTCCAGTTTTTAGTAAATTTCAAAATATTAAAACCAAAATTTAATGCAATCACCACACAAAAGATTTGTAGTGCAAAAAAAAAAAAGCAAAAAATACAAAGTGAAAATATCATTTTAGTTTAGTACTTTTTGTAGTTAAAAAAAAATACATCTCTCTGAATTTCTATTTCTCTCTCTATCTCACACTCTATTTGTCTAACTCTCTCTCTCTCTCTATCTCTGTTTATATCTTTATCTTTATCTGTACACATAATTCTAAACTAAATTCTCTCTATCTCTATACTATATATATTTACTTAACGAATCTTTTTTAATTTTCTAACATTCTCCACAAACATAGAACTCTTTTAGACACTTCTTCAGTAGTAAAACCAGAAAAACACGACAAAAAAACACTTTTCATATTCGGATGTGCACTCGTAACTGGGATTGGGATTTAAATCAGAGGAAAAGAGATACAAGTTATGTGAGTCAGCATGAAAGGACCAATCCATAGAATATTCACAAATGTATATATTCATATAGAGTCCGATTCGATCCGATCCAATCCTATCCGATTCGAAAGTTTCAAGTGCACATCACCGATCCACTCAGAATACGAATCACAAACTGATCTACTACAAAGCACAATATACAGTAAATACGTATAACAGTTAATCAGTTATCATAAAAGCAATCGAAAGCTTCTGTTATACAATGCGAGTATTGTTAGGCGCGTTTTCAAATCGATTCTTAGAATTGATTACTTTCGGAGCCATAGATTCCTCACAATACAAAAAGCACTAAATTAATATCAAAGACTTTACCAATATATATACTCTATAACAGTTAATATTTCAATGATATTGGTATTGGTTGTTGAATATTGCAAAATGACAAAAACCAAAAAAAAAGAAACAAAAAAAAAAAAAACTACAAAAACCAACAAAAACGAACTCAAGAAAAAACCAACATTTCCTTATGCGTAATCCCCCAAATTTGATTTTGTTATTTCCTTAGTTGAGTTCATTAAGAAGCGCCTAAGTAAGAGTAATCCACTTGTGTATCTACAATCTATATCCAAGTCCTGAGAACCATGGCCCCCACCCCCTTCCCCGATGCAGTGCGCGCAGCTTCTCTTCGATCATTATTTATTCTATGATTTATTTAATTTATCAATATCTACTTGGCACAATAAGAACAACAACAATGACTTTCACTCAGCCACACACCTACAAATGCCACGCACATATACATACACACACATAAATAAGTACCACATATTAAAATATCCCTTTATGACAAAGGCCTGCGCTCAATCAACAGTTGCTTGCTGTCTCTATCTCTCTCTCTCTCCCTCTCACAGTTGGCCAGTGTATAACAGCTGCACAAGCGCCGCAGTTAGCTTAAAAAAAAGCTCTCTTGCAGCTGCTTGCCCCCTTCTCCATAATTCCACTCTCTTTCTCTGTCTCTCTCTCTGTGTTTCTCTCTCACGCGAAGGCGCTTCCATTACAGTTAAACGCTATGGTGCTTTTTCACATACGCCACCACTGTCTGACTTAAAATTTTTTCATCATGTACGCCATCGCCTACCATGACAGTAGCCGCAATGACGCGACAGCTGTTCCCACAATCCATAATCTAAATGCGTTCCACAGACGATTGTGCGATTGTGAGCGAACTGCGCGCGTTCATTTTTGAGCAACTGCATTCAGTCGGCAAGGCCCTGTGCTCGTGTGTGTGTGTCAAATGTTTGTGTCCGTCACGTCACCTTAGGCGAGTGCGAGGCAATACGCACTCTCGGCCACAGGGCCAGCCACAATTTACTGTATGAATGTGTACGACTTTGCGGCAGCACCAGCAGCAGCAGCCGCCGCAGCAGCGCAGAAGCTGCAGACAAACATCGCCCACAGCAACAATAACAACAAGAACAAGAACAACTCTAGAATCAGCGATGGAATAATTTACTGCTAATTATCGATAAACCAAGGAACAAGTGAAGACAAAGCTTTGAGGCTTATTATGTGCTTTTAAGGGCTATTTGACAATAAAGCTTCTCAATTTTAATTCATGCAATAAGCCATTACATAAATATTTTTAGTATAAATACGCTTTCATTTTGTTCATAACGCTCAGTTTTCCGTTAAGCAAGCCTTAAATCTTCCGAAAATTTGCGATACTTTTAATTAAGCTATTAATTAGTATTAAACATTATAAATGTAATCCATAAAATTATATTAACCACAATGAGAAATAGCTTTTAAAAATCTTAATACTTTTTAAGACAATACCCGAAACTGAAACAGCAATTAATATTATTGTATAAGAGTTTCTCACAAGACATAATTTACAACATTATTATCAGGTTACCCTAATGAGCACTATAACGATCTGAAAGCACTAGATTCAAACAATTATTTGAATGTATAAAGTTCAATTAATGTACCTAAATACACACGAAATAATTCAAATATATTATCTAAAGAATATCATATATTTAATTAAAAAATAAAACGAACGAATCATTGGAAAATAAGCTAATTTAAACAAGTTTTCACAATTTACAAATAAAGCACATTAAATGTCGATTTAACAGTTTTTATTGGGGAGGTAAAGGTATACGAAAGTTCAGACACCACAAGTATAATTAAAATAACGGTTCATATTTAAATTTCTCTTTAAATCTGGCGCCTGTTATTTCAAATTTCCCAAATGGCTGGTACTTTAATCGACCCTTCGACTATTAATGCTTATCGATAGTTGACAACTCTGTGTATTCGATAGTCTTCCCCGGATAACTGATTTTGTTACTCAATCGAAAATATATTCATTGTTTATACCTAACATCCTAACATAATTATTACATAACGAAGTTAATTTAAAACATTTATTATTACTGACGATTTTAAATCGACAGAAGATTCTGTTAAAGTGCTGTTGACTGTTAGGGACTGAGATTCGGAGCCAGTTAACAGCCGTTCAATATAAGTTCTTTCCATAATGCCTTTCTTTAAATTAACTCTGAGTACAATTCGGCCTATTATTTAATGCATTAAAAGTTTTTAAGAGGGGCTATATATAACAGCTTTTAAATTTAAACAAATCATTTAATACTCACTGTTAAGTAGCAGCACTGTTAACTTGTTGTCGCTGTTATCCGAATTTGGCGCATTGCAAGGTTGTTTTGTTGTTGTTGCTATATCGTACGCTTGTTATTACACGCTAGCACGGCATTGGTGTTGGTAATAACAATTTAAACAATTCCAGCCGAATGCATATGTTCCCATTGCAGGCATTAATTTTAGAATTATTTTCTGCAAATTTTACCAAAAACCCCATTCGAATTCGTTAAATGCAACGCAATTTGAGCGACCCAAAATAATTTCCACAGCATTACGACGAGCGTTCAACTCCGAAAACACTTTAGTATCAATTCGTGATGGCCGCCCGCCATTAAGTAAAAACGTGTCCGCAGAAGAAAAACAATTTTAAACGCTTTTGTTGACGAAACAGTCAAAATATTGCTTATATCGCTGCGGAAAACAAAAATACAGTGAAAGCACATGATTTCCACCCAATTCTGGCTTGATAAAGTCCAATAAAGTGCAAAAAAATGTGCGTGAAAAATGTAAATCGATTTTCTTGTTTGTGAAAAAAAACTTTTCGGTGCGCTTGCTTCTCGTTCGAGTGTAGCTCGCCAGAGGGCGACACTGGTGTACACTTCGGAGTAGCAGAGTTCTATGCCGTGCTAATAGTTTTTTGACGCCGTTGTGTGTCACACCGATATTTATTGATATTTGTGTGTGCAAGGGGATTAAATAACAAAATAATTTAATTGTAGTGCTTTATTAATTTTTCTGCATGCAATGTTTGCTTACTTAGTCACTGTGTAAATAGTATTTATTATTGTTGCTCCGAAGCCGTTTGGAATAACGCCGACGACGATGAGAAATAATTCGCGGCCTGGAAGTGCTGTGCGTCGTCGTTAGTCTTCGGCTCTGGCCGCCATTACTGCTTCCAGCAAAACCACGCTATACGCAAAATTCGTGAAATTTGTGTAAATTTTTTAACGAATTATCAACAAAATTGAGTGTGCAGGTGTGTGAAAAGCGCGGTAAAGTGTGTTAAAAATTAAATAAATCGCTCTAAAATATATGGCTGCTGAAAAATAGCATTGATTTGGCAATTAATTGCAAAAAACAAAACCCACATGAAGAGTGCTACGTTTTTTTCATCGTATTTTGCGCATAGGCTTCGTGTTTTTTTCTTCGTGCAATTCGCCGCGTTTGTTTGGGCGAACTCGCCGCGTGTGTGTTTGTTTATGCCGCCTTTTTTACGCTCGCATCGGCGGCGCGGCTTTTCTGCTTCTATCTTCTTTCGCCTTTCCTATGATTATGCATTTTTTTTGGAACGCGTTTTATACACAACAACTACAATTAGTTCATTTATCACTTCGCACACTGAATTAATTGCGGACTAAAGAATGAAAATGATTCATCACATTTCGCAGCATCAAAATAATGATATTGTGTTCTTAAAAGCATCCAAAGACAATAACAAAATTATACGTACATGTATTTGTGAGTGTTTTTATGTGGGAGCTGCAATTGTGTTGTGCTGTAAACGAGAGTGCATGTGCATATGCGTGTGAGTGTGTGTATCTGTGTGAATGTGTGTAGGTGCTATTCAAATTTACAGGCAAAACATTTTTCCCGCGCGCGCTTTATTTTTATCAGTTTTGCTATGCATATACCTATGTGTGTATGTGTGAGAGTGAGTGAACGTGTGTGTTGTTTACTCATTAGTTTTGTTGTTGTTTTGCAGATAATTAATTATCAGCTGCAGCAACTAAAAGTACAGGAATACCAAGAAGAGAAACATCAACAGCAACAAGGCAACAACACGCAACTGGAAATCCATAATAATAAAAATAATAACAACAAACAAACATTAATAAGAATAAAGATGAACTGAAATGTGCAAATTTGATCAACGTAATTATGCCAATTCACATAATTTTTTCGATTTCAACGTGAAAAATGTCGTCGACACAATTGCTGCACTCGTTATTGTTGTTGCTACCACTGCGTTGTCGTCGTAATTGCAATAAACTAATCTCTTTGGCCCTGTTGTTGCTCTCAGCGCTGTTCGCATATAACGAGCAACGACAGCAACAGACGGCAGCAGAGGCAGCGGGCAACGACAACGACGGCGACAACAAGGACAGCAGCACCAGTAGTAGTAATCGAAGAAGCAGCAACAGCAGCAGTCCAACAGAATCAACAGATAGAATTGTTACATTGGACACACCTTTGTATACAGCAGTAGCAACTACTGCAATTGCCTCAGAAAGGCTTTATCCCAACAACAAAAACAACAGCAACAACAGTAGTAGCGGCAGCAGCAGCAGCAGCAGAAAGGCTTACAGCCGCAGCAGAGGCAGCAGCAGCATCAACCGGAGCCAGGACGTGTGTACGGGCACGGCAACGGGCACAGGGGCTGCGTTTATTAGCTGGCACAGCAGCCATTGCCACCGCAGCCCCGGTGCTCAGTCGGCAGAGGCAGTAGCAGAGACAGAGGCAGCGGCACAGGTAGTCGCAGTCGCGGTCGCAGACGAAGTCGTCGCAGTTGCAGTTGCGCGGGCAGAGAAGTCAGAGCAGCAGCCTACAAATATAAATAAGACTCGATTGGCGTTAACATTAACGCCGTTGCATACGCTTAAAGGAAGCATATCTCCTCCATCCACAGACGCTTCATTTGTGAGGCTAACAACAAAAACAACAACAACAACAAGAACAACGAAACTGTTGGACAACTTCTGCATAAAAGAAGTCACAACAGCAAAAACAAATCGCTGCAGTAGAAATTCGCAGTTGCTGGTGGCCTTTGTAGAGTCAGCCATTGGCAGTTGCCGCTGCATAGCATCAATAGCAACTTAAGAGCCCACTATCACCAACAACAACCACAACAGAAACTACAACAACAAGAACCTACAGCAACAGCAACATAGAAACACAACACTGCAAACATTAACAACAATAAATAATTCCACACATTTAAATTAGTTAAACGTTCCATACCCAAAAACAAAACAAACACACCCAAGAAAACAAATCAGCCACAAAATGTCGAAATTATCGTTTAGAGCACGTCACCTGGATCCGTCCAAGCAGATGCCCATCTACTTGGCGGAGGAGCTGCCCGATTTGCCAGAATACTCGGCCATTAATCGAGCTGTTCCCCAAATGCCCAGTGGCATGGAGAAAGAGGAAGAGTCGGTGAGTTGTCGGTGACTTTAAATGTTTAATTGTTTTAATTTAAAAACTTTCATCGATACTATGTTAATATTTTGTTTACTTTTCTCCTACAGGAGCATCATTTGCAACGCGCCATTTGCACTGGTCTCATTATACCCACTCCTGAGGTTTTGCAAACGGATCAACCCTTTTACGATGTCTACTATCCTCCGGATTACAAGATGCCACGTCAAATGATACACATGCAACGTAAGGAGCTAATCAATTATTTCATAATCCATCTGCTAATCATTTTGTATTCTTTACAGCCTTGGGATTGGACACTGAAGTGCCGGACTATGACATGGACAGCGCGGATGAGGAATGGCTAAGCCAACAGCAGCGTTTGCAGCTCACAGAGCTGCGTTTCGAGCAGATGATGGATCGTCTGGAGAAGAGTTCTGGCCAAACGGTTGTCACGCTCAACGAGGCCAGAACGCTGCTCAATCAGGATGATGAGACGAGCATATCCGTTTACGACTACTGGCTCAACAAGCGCCTAAAGATGGTTAGCTTTCTATACCAAAAGTTATCCTGGAGGAAACTATAATATATCTCTAATCCCTCCCACAGCAACATCCGCTGATACTCACCGTGAAGACAGAGAGTCGTCCCGGCGCCAGTTCCAATAATCCCTATTTGGCATTTCGACGACGCACTGAAAAAATGCAAACGCGTAAGAATCGCAAAAACGACGAAGCCTCCTACGAAAAGATGCTCAAATTGCGGTAATTACAGGCCTTTATTTTGTGTTTAGCAGTTTCTATAATTACAATATTTTATTACAGCCGCGATCTGCAGCGTGCCACAACTATACTGGAGATGGTACGACGACGCGAGGAAACGAAACGTGATCATCTCAAGATGACGGTCAATATCTTTGAGAAACGCGTTGAGATGCGCGATTTCAACGGTGCAGTCTACTCGGAACTCAATGCCCAATTCAAGAACTCGAGGTGCGTGTTGATTAGTGTAGTAAATTTAGAGTTTTTACGGCTAGATTGGAGCTACTTTAAATCAAACCTTAAAAATCAGGGAATCTCTTTTAAAAGTGATTCATTTCTAAGTTGCAATGATTTATACATAGTTCCCAAATAGTGTTTTAAACAAGATATGAGACAAATATAGTTAACAGTTTGCCCATTTTATTTATAAAGTTTTAAGAACAATAATGAATGTATATTTAATGTTTTGCAGACCTGCGTACAATTCATTGTATGCGAATCAATACTCACAAGGCGCAGCGGCCGCGGGTGCTGGCACGGGAACAGGTGCTCTTCTTGCCTCCGGTGGTGTTCTGGCTCCAGGTGTTATGGCCACAGGAGGTGCCGGCAACACGGCCGTCTATGCGCAGGCATCGCAGTACCTGAACACATCGAGTATGGCAATGGGTATGTACAACAGTCTGTCGTGGCTATAAACCAATTCATAATTTTTATTAATTTATTGCCCCTTTTCGTTTGCATTTTCAGAGGGAATTAGCGCAGGCAGTGGGAATGGAAGCAGCAGTCGTAAGGAGAAACGTCCGTATAGAAAGCGTAAACATAAACTGCCACGGGAAAAGCAACAGCAGCAACAACATCAGCTGCAGCAACAACAACAACAGCAGCAACAACAGCAGCAGCAACAACAACAGTATTTACCAGGTCTTGGCCTGGCGTCATCTGCATCTGGTGTTTCACCTGCACACCTGTCCCATTTGCATCATCTGCATCGCCAGAGCGCATCACCGGCAGCCAATGAGTCGAATGTGGACAGCGAAGAGGAGGATTACCTCGGAGTTGGCACACAAAATGGCAACAAACTTGGCTCCGAGAGCGAGGAGGAAGCGCCGTTTGCATTTAGACGCAAAGTCAGCTGTAACTACCTGCGGGTAAGCATTTACCTTTAACGGATTAAATTGACCCTTAATCGAAGCATGTTCTGAAATGGTTCTAAGCAGGCAGTTTGAAGATATAATCTTAAATTTAAAAACTACTTTAAACTAGATTAAAGCATTTAGTCGGCTAAACATACGCCGTAAAGCATATATATACCTGATCAGCGTCGACTATCTATTTGTCCAGCTGTTCATGGGTGTCAGGGACTTGAATATCCAAATTAATTAATTACTTTAGGGATGACTCCCCATAGTTGGAAACAAATATAATGGCTTAAAGACTTCCAATTCCTGTTATTGTATACATTCCCAAATAACATTCATTGGTCTTTACAGATGTGTGGTGACCGTGAGGGTCGCTGGCCCTGGGAATCGCCAGATGAGAATGAGGAAGACGAGTTGCCGCCAGGAGCGCCAACAGGAGCTGATCCTAAGTATCGTTATACACTAACCTCCATCAACTATCCCAGGTACGTCTCTTAAGCATAAAGATTTCTGTGCCCATTTGTAAACCGTTTTGTATTTCACAGACCTCGTTGTATTGGCTTTGCACGCCGTCGTTTGGGGCGGGGTGGGCGTGTACTGCTCGATCGATCCAGTAGCCGTTATGATGACCTGTGGTCACAGTTTGATTACACGGTTCTGGAGAGTGTGGTGCGGAGTCGTAAGCCGTTAAAGAATCAAAGCCAACAGTTACTGCCTAAGCCCAGTTCCCCGCCCACCGTTGTAGATTTGCCCACATGCAAACCGACAGCAACAACCGCAACAGCAAACACAACCACAACAGCAGATGGCAACACAGTCGCGGTTCCTGATGCAGTTCTTAAAGTGGAGCCAGACAGTGAGAAAGTGCTGGTGCCCAAAGAGGAGCAGTTGGAAGCGTCGGAGCAAGCAGTGGAGGTGGAGGAGATGGACGATGATGATGAAGGAGAATATGATCATTGCTCAGAAGATGAGAACATCTCCCGCTTGAGTGTTTATAGCTCAGCAGTGACGCTGCAACAGAGTCCGCACGACATTCGCATGAAGCGTCGTCGATTACGCCGTAAAAAGCAACAAATGCGTGAACTCAACGCTGCCAAGAGATTCAACGGCGCAGCAAATGAGACCCAAGAAGCTGTAAGAGGAGCAGAGGGCAATGAGAGGGGTATGCTGCCCCTACGACCCCTGCCCAGAGCATATCTGCAGCGGTTATCGTTGGCGCTGCAGGCAACGACAGCGACGCAAACTGAAGCGTCGACAGAAGAAAAATCCGAGCAGCAGCAGCAACAACAGCAGGAGCTGGAACTGAAACAGGAGATGAGCTGCGATGAGTCGATGGAGCAGACACGTCATGCCAATCATCAGCACCACCGTTCCAATAATAACAACAACAACAACACCGTGTTTAATAACAACAACAACAACAGCAGTTATAATAGTAATAGTAGTAATAATATGAATAAGAATGTTAGCATTAGCGAAAAATTCAATGTGATAAAAGTAGAGGAAGCGGACGGAAATGCGAATGCGACTGCCGATGAGGATGATGCAACAGCACTCGATGAGCAACCGGTGGCATCCACCTCAGCAGCAGCAGCTGCAGCACGTGCCGCCGAAGCGGCAGCAGCAGCAACAACAACAGGAGCAGCAGCAACTGCTGAGGAAGTGGCCAAAACGATAAAACGCGAATTGATTGATGCGGATGATTCAAATGAGCCACTGAGCAGCATACGAACAGCAGCCTCAATGCAAAGTCAGCCCGATCTGATGGACGACGATGAGGCCGAAGACGATGTGAATCTGGCCCAGTTGAGCAACATCATTAGGCACACGGCAGTGAAAAAGGAACTGCAGCAGCAGCAACAGAAACGGCAACAGCAGGAGGAGAAGTTGCAGCTACTAGAGAATCAATCTCGTTGCTTCAATGAAATGCCCGATGTGATTCGTTTGCACAACAAGCAGCTGCACATCGATGCATCGATCTATGGATGTGCATCACCAGCGGTCACGGAGGACGACAATGATGTCTATGATTACATGGGCGGATTATCGCCGACGTCCAGTCAACGCTTGGACATTTGCAACGAGCTGCTCTCAGAGATTCGCCGTGATTGGCTGCACTTTCGACCCAAGACGCCTACGGATGAGTTGTCGGACAGCAATCAGGACAACGACTTTGATGGCAATGCCAAATTGTGCGATGGTGCGCTGGTGGACTGGACACAGGACACGCCCATTAGCATCGAACTGAGTCGCTTGGGCAAATGCAGTGGTAATGATGGAATCGATGACGTCACCGCTGATTCCCAATTTATGAGCAGTGCTTTCAAGTACACGGATCTCGATGCGGATGCACAGCTGCTGCAGACTGCCTATGCGTTGGATTACGCTCGTGGTAGCAGCAATCGAAGTCCCGACAATGCCAACGGCAACTGCTCCGATTCTGGCTCTGGTCTGGGCTTAGGTATGGGCTCTGGTTCCGGTTCAGCATTGGAGTTTAATCTCAGTGGCGGTGATTCACTCAATGATATCAACAATCTGTTGGGCGACGATCACATGCTGGTCAACATACTGCAAGAGTGCAGCATGGATGATCCCAAAGCGCTCAATCAAGCGACCAGTTTCTGGAACGGCATCCTCGACGGGGAGGCAGCTGTCGACGAAGTGGAGAACGCCGAAAACTTACTCGACTGCAAACCAAGTGTTAATGCATCTGAATTAAAGCGCAGCTCAAAGCATCGTAGTCACCTGCGTGGTCATGTTGCTCCACTGGGGAGTTCCAGTTTTACAGTCGCCGAACGTCCATCGTTGTTCTTTAGCCAAACGGCACCCGTCAAGGAGGAGCCTTCACAGACGTTGCCCATTGTCGAGGAAGTTGCTTTGCCCGTCAAGTTGGAGGCCTTGGAAGTAGCAACAGCATCAACACCTGCATTGCCACAGCCAGTTGCAGTTCGGTTAACAGCAACATCTACAATAACACCGCCGCTGCCATCGTCGTCGTCGCTTCCACCACCGCCACCCGCCAATGCAGCAACAGTTGCTGTTGCAGTAACAGCAACAGTTGCCACGCCAGTTGCAGTTGCAGCACCAGTGCCGTTGCTTGCCACAGCAGCAGCAACAACAACAGCAGTGGCAGCACCGCAGCATCATCTGCTCAATATACCCGCCCAGATAACAACACAGCAGCAACAACAACAACAGCAGCAACCACAACAGCAACAATCTCAGCCACAGCTGCAACAATTGCCGCAGCAGCAGAAGCCACAACAAGTTGCTGTCACGCAGCAACTGTTGAATCAGTTTGCTGCAACTGCAACGCCAGCAACCGCTCAGCTGATAGCACGCAGCGACTTTGTGGGCAGTGGTGCAGCTGTGGGTGACATTGTCACCATAACACCGCATACGGGCAGCAGTCCATTGCCAACGTTGCCTACATTGACGCCACAGCAGCAACAGTTGCAGCATCAATTGGCGCAGGCGCAACTTCGTAATGTTACAGTACAGCAAAGACAGGCAACACCTCAACAGCAGCAGCAACAACAACAGCAGCAGCAACCACAGCAGCAGCAACAGTTGCTGTTCCAAATGCAACGTGATATTAGCGGCTCACCAGCTGTCATCTCCTCCCAAAGTATTGTGACCACACGCAGTGGCAACCACATGATCTACACCACCAGCAGTGGTGAGATAATGACTGCAGCAGGTCAAGTGGGTGGACAAAAGGTCACGTATGCCATACAGAAGAGCGCTGGAGGCGGTGGCACCTCCATTGGTCCCAATACCGTGATCACCCTCTCCAATGTTAAGTTGCAGAACGATGACAACTCTTCTCCTGCCTCGGCGAACTCAAGTGTGAATATCATTAACACCGCGAGTGGGCAACAGTTGGCGGTGCACAGCATTTCCAGCATACAACAGCAGCAACAACAACAACACCAACAACAACAGCAGCAGCAACTGCAGCAGACAACTACGAGCACTCCACTGCTTGTGACCACACCCACACGTAACAATAACGCCCACCAGCAGCAGCAGCAGCAACAATTGGTGCAACAACAGCAGCAGCAACCGATTGTTTGGCGTCAAGTGAGCGGTACTAATACGGCAGTGGCCACCACAGCAGTGCTCTCCAGCACCACCGCAGAGTCAGCCACCGCAGTGGGCAACAAAATCGTTTGGGCGGGGCGTGCCACACAAAAACGGCAACTGAATGGACCCGAAAACACAGGTGAGTTTAGTTCAAATCTTAAGATCAAAAGAGCCAAGTTAAAAGAACTTTTAGAAGTGGAGTAATGCATGCTCTTTTATTATTAACAGTAGCCATGGAATTTACATAATTGTTAAGAGATAGTTTCTGTTGAAATGATATGTATTTGAATGTTTCCTCTACTAATAATCCATCAATCAGTTCAGTTCATCTCGCTAGACCTTCTCCTCTAGGAGACCGTGCTTGAAGAACATGAAGACGGGAACACTTTCGCCTTCAACGTCACGATATTCGCACATTGCGACCATGCCCTCGACATCCATGGATTCGCCTGTGAAGAATTGCAATTCCTTGAAACGACCCAGAATATCCTTCATGGCCTTGTTCATGTTGTTCTTGAATATATCCAATTGATCGGGAGCTGAATCCTTGAGCTTTTCGAGTACCTTTTTCATGTAGTCCTTGAGATGGAGTGTAAAGGATTTCTTATCGCCAAAAGCAAACGATTCCTGCAGACGATGATTCAATACGATATCAACGCCTGTCTCCACACACTCCTCGTTACCCTCTTCCCCTCCCTCGGCAGAGGGATTCGAACCTGCTAGGACAATATTATCCTGATTGCGACTAATCAGTTTGCCCTGCACTTCGTAGATAACATCGTCAACCAGTTTCATTTTATAGGTATCGGTAAACATTTCGTCACCGGTGATAATGTCTTTGTAGATTCTCATTGTAACTCGCTACGTATGAATACCCTGTAAATATGTTTTAAAGGTTGAATAATTTATTTGTACGAATTTAAAAACAGTATAATGATAACTAGATAAATATAGACTGTAGTTTTGACAGGTAAAACAAAGCTTGTTACTTGGATTAGTTGAAATTAGGAAAAGTTATATTTGAACAGACAGAAGAGTCTAAATTTATTACCTTTAGAGGAAAAACCTCGCACCTGGCTGTAGTTGGAACTGACTTTAGGTAATCGGAGGAAATTCCGGGTATTGAACGTTTTATGATTGCAAAATTGTTGCTGATCAGGTAGAGAAATAGTTGAAGAAACCGAAAGGGAAAAAGTTTAAAGCAGATTACTGTTATTTTGGGTGAAAAGGGAAAAGAAAAACTGTACAGCTGGGAGAATTCAGTAATTTGTTCTGTAAGCCAATAAAACAGTTTAATTAAAATGAAATTAACATTCTAATAAAACACTTTTTAACCGATTTCCCCTTTAATGTTGCAGATATTAACAAGCTGCTCTTGAATCGCAAGTTCTCGCAGCGAAAAGTGGGCCAACAGGCTGTGGCACAGCAGCAAATACAGCTGACAAAGCAGCAGCTGCAGCAGTTGATGCTGCAGGAGGATGAACTGGTGGCCAGCGGTGCTGGTGAGCAGCTTACATTGCAGGATGGCAGTGATCCAATGCAGCAGCAGCAACAGTTGCAAAAGTTCAGCAAGGTCATTAAAATGACACAGTTTCCGCTGTTGGTCTCTGACTTGAATCTGCAGCAACAATCGGGTCAGCAGCAGCAACAACAACAGCAGCAGCAACAGAAACCCAATTCAGCAGCTGCAATTGCAGCCAATCACAACTATAGTCTGCAGCCGGCGACAGCGATAATAACCTCACAGGCAGGACCACAGCAGGCAAACAAGATCTTCCTGACGAGCAGCAACAGCAGCGGTGGTGGCGGTGGCAATTTCACCATAGCCACAGCCAGTGAGCTGCAGGCAGCGGTAGCAGCCAGCAATGTTGGCCAACAGAAGCTGCACTACAAGGAGCTGCCCAATTCCAATCTCAAGCTGAATTTTGTAAGCAGTGCCGGAGCAGTTAACACAGCGGAGGCATTGGTCAGCCAGGCATCACAGCAGTTGGGTGCCACCACAGTGGTGTTGAATAAGACAGGAGCACCACTACCCACAGCCATACAGCAGCAACAACAACAACAGCAGCAGCACCAAAAGCTCAAGACAAGTGGAGGACAAGTGCAAGTGCCGGTTTCAGCGGGTGATAAGCGTGTGCTCTACACCAGTCTGCTCAATGTGAAGCCGCTGCAGAAGAACAACAGTGGACAGATGCAGATGCAGTTGGGATCAGCAGGATTGCCTCAGATGCTACGTGGGCGTCTCAACAATTCGGCAATTCTAACGCGAACTCTTCCCCTGGGCACGACTGTAAACAGCACAGGAGGAGGCGTTGGCGTCACACCCACTACAATTCGACAGTTGGTGACCAGTAATGCCAACAATGTGGGATCTGTGGAGGCGACTGCTGGGACAGTGGGACCCAAGGAGGTGGGCAAAACTCAGCTGACGGTGGAACAGGTGTGCCAGATTGCTAGTGCCAACAATGGTGGTGTTGTGTTGCCCACCAGCACCAACAACAATAACAACAGCAATAGCAACAACAACAACACCAGTAACAGCAACAACAATAATAATGGCAGTGGCTCAGCAGTCGGTGGTGTCTCCAGCGGAAACGGTAATGGAAATGTTGCTGCAGCAGGAACAAACGCTGGTGTTACGGCAACAACGAGCAACGTGAATGCAACGCCAACGATCAACAGATGAGACGCGGAAATCAGCTAACATCCAATACCAATATCAAGTGCACAATGTTGCACACTCAATCTACCCAGCGGCACGTCGCTCAGTCTGGCCACGACATTGTCCTCATCATCGTCGTCCTCCGGCTCTGCCTCTAGTTCTGCCTGCAGTACTGGCTCTGGCTCTACCTCCGCCTCCTCCTCGTCTTCATCTTCTTCCTGCTCGACATCATCCTCGTCCTCATCGTCATCGTCCTCGTTGTCGGCCGCAAGATCGAGTCCTTTAATGTTGGCTTTGGGGCATTTGCTGCAGCCGTCGTCGCAGTGTTGCTGTGCGCTCTGCCTGGTGAAGCACGGCAAGCAGACGTCTGCCTAGATGGTCAGATGTTAGTCCAGCCACAATATATATATAGATATATATAATATAGTGCATGTCAACTCTAGACTCTTCAACGTTTCCAAATTCCGTAGATTTTTCACAAGTTCTTGTAAAATATTTCAAGCTCTTGCTTTGGTTTGGAGTGACGACTTAGAGTCGTGTTCAGAGAAGGAGTGTGGACGGTGGGCGGTGGGCGGTAGGCGTGTAGGTGGATGGGGCTGAGCGTGATGATTTAGTAACTCTTATGATTAATCATGTAAATTTGTACTTTGTAGATTTCAATGCTAAACTTGCTTCGCAGTTAGAAAGATACGTGTGTGTATAAAACGAGGAAGAAGAAACGAGAGAAGAGAAAGGTGGAAAGAGGGAGAGAGAGAGAGAGGAAGAGAGTAAGAAAAGCCACCAATAACAAAGTTCGCTTAATTTTTAGATATGTGTGTGTAACGATTCTGGTCTTATTTTCAAGATCGCCTAACCCTTAAAGCATAAAACCTAATTATTATTATTATTATTATTAATTAATTAATTAATTAATTGATAATAGAATTGCGCTCAGCCTTGTGTACTGAGAAAACAGCGTTAGCCAACCAAGCAAGTGAAACTAAATTAAATTAAACGGAAACTAAAAAACTAAACTAAAAAAAGAAACATAAACAAAAAAACAACAACAACTATAAACTCATGTGTTAAATAGCAAACTGTACATATTTGATAATAATTTTAAATGATAATAACGATAATGCTAATAAATATGTTTAGTAATACACAGAAACACAAGAGAAACATAAACAAATGTTATGTTAGTTGGCATCTCAACACACACACACACACCCACTTACACATACACACACTCTCACACACACACACACATGAACATTTGGCATTGTTGGCTTTTTGAGCTGTTTGCCGTTTCAGAACCACGCGCTTTAGCAACGCTGCCACACCCACAAGACACGCTGGGCGTTGGCAGCATGCGTTAACAAAAAAAAAAAAAATAAGGAAAGAAAAACAAAATATAATATTATAATAATAATAATAATAGTAACTATAATAATAATAATTAATATGACAGAGAATGTCGCGAAGGAGAGCAAAAAAAACATTTTTCAATGTACGTAAATTAAATTAACTTATGCTGTAACAAAACAAAAAACAACAACAATAACAACATTAAACTACATTTAGTTATTTTAACTATGGAAACACAAAATGAATGGAAGTGAAAGAAGAAGAGTAGGAGAAGAGAGAAGAAAGAGAGTGGAGAAGTGTAAGCGAAAATAGCTATAGCGATATATCGATCATGTTTAGCGATTATCGTAAGAAACACACACACACACACACACATATATATACATTTACATACATATAAACACTTACACACCCACACTATTAATGTACGCTATTATTATTAATAATATTATTATTTTTATACAAGGTAATACTTTTAATTGTAACTGTAACTTCTGAAGCAAAAGCAAATTTCGATGCTTTCGCATGAGTAAAACAAAAAAAAACAAAAAATATTTTAAATCCAAAACAAAATGCAAAAAAATTAATAGTATACAACTATAAATATATATATATATATGTATCTATATATATATATGGAAGTATATATATATGTAATAATATTAAATAAAGTATAATTAATATACGTAGCTGTACTTTCTTTAGCGTGTAAATTAGTTTCATAAGAGCAAGCGATAATAAAAATGGAAACAAAAATGCAACTTAAAAAACAACAACAACAACAACAAATTAATAACATCTTAAAGCAACAACAACAACAACAAATATATATATATATATAAATAATTATTGCGATTTCTCAAGTAAAAGAAAGTAAAGAAACGAAACGAAAAAAAAAATACAATTTTTATTTATTTGTTTAATAATTTTATTTGAATTTTCAGTTGAGTTGAGAGAAAGAGAGAGAGAGAGAGAGAGAACTCGAACGAAGGCATTTGTGAAAAAGCTTTATACACTGACAGAAATAAATCAACCCCGACTTCCGCTATAGAAAAACTAATGTCTCTTTGTCTATATAGTATAGTACTTACATACATCGTATATATATATACTACATATATATATAGTTAGTCGTATGCGAATGATGATTGCATGTTTGTATATTGTACCTTAAACGTTATGTACTTAATATACATAGATATATATGTACATATATCCACACACACACACAAACATATATATATCGGCGACCCTTTAAGGAATTATAATACTCGGCACCCAGAATTTCCCCTCTGATTTCTAGAAGATTATTGTGATGTCTTTTATTTTCTTTTCTGATTTGAAATTTGCAACTACAATTACGGGTAAAACACGATAAAGAAAACTCTATTATACACTAAACTTAACCTACACACACACACCAATACACACACAGACTGTTCTTAAATTTCAATTGAAAAAGGGAAAAATAAAATAAAAAATTTAAATAAATAAAAAATTAAAATAAATTTAGATTTGAACTCTCGTTGTTGCATGGTTTGTTTTCTCCGATTACTTTCAGCATATAGACGATAAGCGTTTATCGATAGCCGATAGCATTGAATTCGGATTTCGATGACGTCACTGATTAATAGCTTACAATCTATGACTATGTAAATATGTATGTATGTAATGGCAAGCATAATGTAATATTTTTTATATGTACTTAACAGTTTTTAACTTTTTTCTTCTTCTTTTTTGGCATGAAGAAACTAAAAACAATTACAAAACAATAATGATAACGATAGCGATAGCGATAGCGATAACAATATCGATACAGCCATTTTGCGTATTTGTATTCAAATGATAGCAATAAGTGAATTTATAAATTGTTTACAGCGAAAAACACACACACACACACCCTCTCTCACACACTAACACACACACACACACATACAGTTGCAAATTCTACCCCTACCCGAATCCCAAATAAACATAAATCCCGATAACTAACGGATATATATAATTACCAAAGGAGTATTAATAGCTTAAATATGCATATAGTCTCTGTATAAAAATCTTCAACTATTTACAACTTGGTAAACCCTTTCGTATATACATAATATACACATACATATATAGATATAGAAGCAGACCACGTTCTTGGCTACGAATTCGATTCGAAATCTCCCAATAAACATACTAATTTCCATCTGTCGAACAGTTTTACTGGATTATATAGTATGCTATCGGAATTATTTGAATTTCTTGCGAAATCGACAGAACGTGTCTGTTTAAAATTATATATATAAATAGTTATTGTTAGTAAATTAAATAAGAAAACTGGAAACGCTTGTTGTGGTAATTAAGAAAAATCGAAAACGAAAAAAAACTGAGAAAACTGATTACAACAAAAAACAAAA
The DNA here is from genome assembly GCA_018903735.1 of Drosophila cardini. NCBI lineage: Eukaryota > Metazoa > Arthropoda > Insecta > Diptera > Drosophilidae > Drosophila > Drosophila cardini. Next base: position 8,259,493 of record JAEIGM010000001.1, on the reverse strand, counting down.
GTTTAAAAAAAATTACATAAAAAATAAAAAAAATACAAAAATATCTCATATATGATAATCTATACATAATAGAGACGACATTAACTTGGTACACTGTAAAAAAAAATGATGGAAAAGAAAAGCAAAACTAAAGCACAACATTATTATACATAGTACATATAATAAATCGTATGTGAAATGAAAATAAATTAATGTTTATAACAATAACAAAAAATGGCGACAGGGCGAGTTTAACTGATTTATCCTTCGAAAAGAGAAGATTACCCAGGACTACACTGAAAAAAATAGAGAAAGATACTTCTAAAAAAGGCTTTACTCAATCTTCAAGGTAAGATCGGAGAAAGAAATGTATTAAGTAATATAAGATTAAGAAAAAAGATATAGAAAAGATCGGAAATTATAGAAAGGAACTGAGGGAAAAGCTATAATTTTCGCAGAGTTCTAGTCAAAGGTTTCTATTTCCAATATCCGAAACATTTTCCACTCCTAATTGCCCCTCAAAACCCGGACTATATAAATCGTAGCTTAGAAAAGTCCATAAAAATCGAAGCCAGGGCTAAAGGCGATGCCAGGGGTGAATAGACACGAGCTGTCAAGCTGTTTGATTACTTAGCGCCTCGTTAAAAGCGCCAAAATCAATTAAGCTCATACCAAAAGAATCGTAAAAAATCGAGTTGGAAAATGGAGGAAAAACGAGAAAAATCGAATAGGAAAAAGAAGAAAAAAAAGCTAAAACTCAGCTGCGAATGTAAATTGTGAATAAATGAATGGCAAGCTGTCGAGTTGAGTCGAGTTGAGCTGAAATCAAAAGAGGCAAGAGCTTGTTGTGCCTGCTGCCAACTGGCAATTGGACTGCTGTTAGCCAAGTTAACACCGTCTGTGTGTTCGGGTGTGAAAATCGTACGTTTTTCACGTGTTGTTGTTGCCGTTTTTTGTGCTTTTTTTCTATTGATTTGCATTTTTTTTGGTGCGTTTGAAGGCCTAAAACGCAACGAAACCGGCCCAAAACGCAGTGGCCAAGACCATTGGCTGCTGTAGTCTGGTGTTAACGTTTTGAAAGCAACTACGTTGCAGTTGTCACTCACAAGTGTTGTTGTTGTTGCCGTTGGAAATAAAAGCAACAGAAGCTCATTTTGTTGTCATGTCGAGGTGTCATGTTGCCAATGTTACAGCTGCCGGTTGTCGTTAGCCAGTTTCAGTGTTGCCAATTTAGCTATTTTAACTAAAATAAATGCTAGAAAAATAGTTAGGAATTAAGAATTAAAACTGAAGAGTTTTTATAAACAAAAGTCAAGGGGTAAGTAGCGTAAGTTACAGAGCGAAGTAGTTAACAGCACTGTTAAGTTAACAGAATATTTCGCAGATTTCACTGAGTAAATGTTAACTTAGCTAAAGTTGAAAGAGTTTGACTCAAAATCAAGAATAGTATTACATCTTGTTGTAGATATCTTTTTGGCTAAGAATTCAGCGGATAATTTGTATATTTTAGCTGTAATACCAGGCGAAAAGAACATTCTGTAGGTCTCAAATCTGAAATTCAAGCTAAAAAGTTCAATTTCTTCCCCTTTAAAGCTATTTCTAGCATTTTTAATTTACCAATCTAGCTACTTTTGGCTACCAAATTCAGGCAACACTGGCCAGTTGGCCAGTTTTCTTAGTCTAGCCAAGACGTCAAGGCAAAGCCGTCAACTATGAAATTCGTTGAGCTAACGGTATGTTGACACTCTCATATCAAGATGTGTCCACAGAGCGTAGCACATGTAAATCTCAGTGAACTTTCAACTCTCCCTGAAGAAGAAGAAGAAATTTTTCTTTTACACACACACGTATATGTGTGTGTGTGTGTGTGTGCTTGTGTTGGCCTGATTAGCATATTGGCCTGGCCCACAATTGAAATCTGCTGCACTGATTAGGTCGCATTAGGTCGCAATTAAGTAAAGCTAAAGCTAAAGCTAAAGCACACATATGTCTGCGAGGGTTGCTCCAAAATGTTCGCAAAACAAAAGAGTAGCGACAGGGCACACCCTGTTTGGGGCGTGGCAGCAACAAATCTTGAACAAATATCACTCCCTAGTTACCCAAAGTGTCCACATACCAAATTTCATGTCTCTAGCTCTTACCAACTACGAGTTATAGCCATATGAAAATTGAAACTTTTCAAAACGCATAACTTTGAGTGCATATCTGATAGTGTTTGGCAACCCTCGCAGACAGCGACAACTCGCTCTGGGTCACAAAGGAGTGCAGAGCTTTCAGCCCAGGGGCTGCTAGGGGAGGGGCAGTAGGGGGCTGTAAGGAGTTTTCCGGGGGCTTGGGGAATGCCTAATTTGATTGCGAGCCATAGATTTGTGTCTGGCGTTTTGGCAAACGTGACTCTGAGTTGGCTCTAAGCGATTTGGATGTCTTCGACGGTACCAGCTTCAGTCTGACTCCATCTCACTCTTACTCACTACCTCTAGCTCTGTCTCTCTCGCACTCAAAGTGCTTGCCACTATTTTGGCCTGTCGTATTTCGCTTTTAATTGGCTACATGACGTGCCAACTGCACCTAGGATGCCAAACTAACATGGATTCCACAAGGCAAAGACACGGTCGTATCCTCAGTCCCAGCTTCGATTTCAATTCTTCGTTTCTTGTGCTTTCTGCTTTCTGCGCCATATTTTGCACTCAATTCCAGATTCAGGTAACTCCTTCTGCCCCCCTTCTACTCCTCCCGCTCCTCTACAGCTGGTGGGAAGGTGTTTTTGGCCCGATTTGCACTCGTTTGTTTGTTTGTTGGTTTTAGCCTCGTTGTTGGGTGACTGCTTCGTTAGCGTTGTCATCAGTTGATTTAAGCCACATTTGTTAGCCTTCTTCTGCTTGACCCAAGTTCATGACATTTCTTTTCTTTTCTTTTGAGTTCAATTTATTAGTCACTATCGTGGTCACAGACGTGTAAACATAAGTAAATTGGCTAAAATAGACGCTAACTTGGCTCAGGTTTATTGGGTAGCAATTTGGCTGAAAACTCATTGAAATTTGTAGGCAAATTAAAAAAACATAAAACTTTACAGTTAGAAAAAAGTATCTTACAGATACATAAGCAAGGACACACTTAACAGTAAATGGGCTAATTGAGTAAAACGAGGGCTTCCATAGCCGTAAAGCTGTTTTCCATTACACTTTCGCTGCAGCTTTGTTAGCCATTTCTCGCCCCTTTTTAGCCTCTTTTCAAGCCTTGTTTTAGCTTCTTTTCTGTGGAGCCGTCAATCCAAATGTCAGCGGATTGTCAACATGAATTCTGAGCGATTCTAAGCAAATATCAATCGAATTTTGTTGGTTTCTGCTTTGTTGACATTTTTTTTTGCCAAAAGTTAAATGAGCTTTGGGCCAAGTTTGATCGATTCTCGGCCAGGTCATAAAAAAACAATAAAACGTTTCTATTGAGTTAGATTTAAACCTTTAACGACCATTGGCCCCTAAAACTGACGCTGCAGCCCTGTACCAAAAGCAGCGCACAATTAACCGTTAAACGTTAGCAGTTAACCGTTAATAATTAACCGTTAAGTATGGCGCAAAATTTGACTTAATTGCGAATCGGAGTCGCTTTCATCGCTGGCATTTCACACAAAGACTTTTCACAATTTCCCATTTCTCATTTTCCATTTTCCATTTTCCGTTTCTCAATTCGCATTTTGTTATGCAGCTGCCGAGGCCGAGGGCCAAAATGCTTTGTTTTCTCATTACACTGAGCGGAAAACCAGCTGCTGTGCAGAGCATTAAAATTCTTAATTTCTCTTAAAAGTTAACTAATTAAATTAACTAATTTAAATTCAATAACATGTTATTTATTCTTATACATATGTTTCCTCTCCTTCTCTGTCCCACACACACACACACACACACACACGTCCTCATTCTCACTCACTCTAACAGTCTTTGATTTACTATTTCTTTTCCACAGATGCCGCTCTCTTCGCTCTTTGCTCTTTAACTCACACACTCACGCTCTCCCTTTTGAACTACCTCTCTCTTTGTTGTTTCTGGGAACACTTGCTGCAGACTTGCACTGGGAATACCTTTTGGGAACAGTTTTAATATTTACAGACTCTGGGTACACTTGCTGCTAAAATGCGCTGCTGATTCTATCTAGGAACAGTTTTAGTTTATTTGGGATTTTGTAGCATGTGTAGAAATGGGAACACTTGTTGAAATGTGTTAAAAGAGCTTACTGGGAACGGTTTTAGCTTATTGACTGTAAAATTCTTGAATTTTTATTTCTAACAACTCTGGTAACAGTTTCAGTTAACTGAAAATCTGTTTAATGCTTTAATTTTCAAACCCTTCACACTCTGGGCACACTTTTATCCTATTAAATCACTGTTTACTTTTTTTTTTCTTCCCAGGTCTCCAACTTTTCTTTGAGTGTATTTCACAAGGCAAGTTTTTAAGCCAAGTTAGGCATCTGCAACTGCATTAACATCAGTATTTGCATCGGCATCTGCAATTTTTACCTCTTGTTGCTGTTTTTGTTCCCTTTGTTGTTGTGCATAACCTCCAAAATGAGTTCGTCATGAACAAATCAATTTTGTTGCACATTTTGAACCCTTTTTTTGCTGTTGTTTCTCTTCTTCTTGTTGTTGTTGTTCCCTCCAAAAAGACCGTTAAATGTGGTAAAAATGCAAATTTGCCGCTTGCCCCAAAGCTGTGTGGCAACTCTGGCTGGCAACTCTGAGTGTTTCCTCCTCGGCTTTGACCTTTTAACCTTTCAGCTGTTGTGTTTCCCCTGGGGGAAGCTGTAAAAGCCAAAGCAGGTGGAAAGATCATCTCAACATCTCAGCATCGCTGTTGTTTTTTCAACTCCGTGGCGTTAATAGTTTAGTTGTGTTGTTGTTGTTGCATATTTCCATGCTGATGATTAAATTGCGATAAATTTTGAGCAAATTGCAATTCGTGTACAACAAATTGCAAAAGGCGTCAGGATCTAAAAAGATATGGCCACAACTTGTGGGCGTAAAAGAGAGGGACAGAGAGAGAGAGGGGGAAGAGAGGAAGAGGAGAGGGGGAATGCGATATGGAGCTGGCAAGTGAGTGAAAGCTGCAGCGAATCGCGGCTTTATCAGCGATAAATCAAACATTTGCATGCTGCGAGCATTTTGGCCAGGCTAAGACAAGAATTGACACATGAGACAGGTAAGTGAGCAGAAGAAGAAACAGAGAGAGGAAGGTAGATAGAGAGACAGACAGAGACAGCTAAACAGACTGACAAGTCTCATGGTTAAATGAGCAATGTCCTAACTACAAAGAGAAGAGGGGAAAGGGGAAGGGTCAGGAGTAGGGGAAAGGTAGGGATAGGGCTGCGGAAGGGGAAGGGATAAGGACAGTCCCAGGAACAGCCGTAGATGTCATGCGATTGAAATTGAATGGTTTAAATGGTCATTTCAATGGCTGCAATTTAACAAGCCATAATTAGTTGATTGTTGTACGTATACTAAATAAACAAGCAGCTTAAACAACAACAACAACAACAACAACAACGACGAGTTTGTTATAAACGCCAACTGACAATTGACATTTGCATAGGCAGCAGCATCGTCGCTGTCGCTGTCGACGTCGCGACGTTGCATCGCGTCGGTTAAATTGAAAGGACTTCGAGGCCAGTAAAATACATAAATAAGCAGGCGTTACAAAACGTTCACACAAACACACACACGCACACAAGCAGCGCAGTCCGCGCAGCGTAGCCATCACACACATGTCCATGTCACATCGATTTGAATGGAGCTCGCTGCTGCAGTCACTGCCGCTACCTCTGCTGGCTCTGCCTTTGCTGCTGTCAGCGCATTCGGTCTCGCCTTGTCCGCCATATTGTGAATGTCTCTCTTCTTACTCTGTCTCTTTTTCTTTACCAATCGCTGTTGAAAAAGCTCGACCGCAGGCACCGTTACTGTTCTGCTTGTCATTGTTATTGTTGCTGTTGTTGTTGTTATGTGCTATTTATTAACCTTTTATTTAATGCTATTTGCTTATACCACAACCACAACAACAACTGACGACAGGCCATCGCCTTGCAATTACCCCTACCACCAAAGCTTAAGGTCTGCTCATTCTCTTCCTTCTACTCTCTTCCCACCGCTCTCTTACGTGCACTTGTATGTAATTAGGTGATTGTCTGTTCGGTTCAAATGTCGCGTTTGTTTATTTGCTCTTTTGTGGTTTACGTTTGTCTACGTGCGTGTGTGTAAGTGTAAGTTTGTGTGTTTGTGTTTCTTTTATGGAGTCGGCAAATTGGAAATGCAAATTCGTATTGGAAGTGGAATTGGTAGTGGAAGTGGAGCGTCTAACTGATTGTTAAGGCGGAGCGTCAACTTGCAACTAATGACAGTTGATTATAGCCTTTGATTGAATGTTAACTAAATGCAAATAAACTCTATACAGTATTGCATATTGTGACATTTAAAGACCTATCAATTATCCACTACAATTGTCTATTCTGATTGGTCTGCCCTTGCGTGTCTTGAAAAGTGCAAAAATTGTTTATTTTTATTTTAACATTTTTATTAAAGCACAAAAAACCACTTTATTAAATTGTTAATTCGTTTTGATATTCGACAAACTTATGCACTCTGTATTTACAGTTAGTTTTAATTGCCAGTTGTGCAGCCCAATCAGATACAAAATGAATTCCAATTAGGAATCGTTTGCATGCCGAGTGGAAAATCGTTTAGCTGTCAATTAAATACAATTTCCATTTGGCTGTTATTGATTTTTCCGCTCACTGGGGAAGAAGTGGGGGTAGGAAAGGGGGAGGGGCTCGCTTTGAAGGGCAATCAACGGCTTTCATCATGTGTTAATTCCAATTAGAACAGACAGAACAGCCATGTTTGTATCTATATATAAATATTTGTTTACAAAACGAATCCATATAACTCCCCTCGTGCCCCCTTCCGCCCATGCCCCACTCCCTATCACGACAACAAATCAAAGCAAATCAAATCAAATCAAACGCTCCAATTGGGAATAGCTTTATGCGGCCACAAATTAATAATTTGCGCAACAGTTGTAGCCATTTTGTAAACTGACTTATGACATAGCCATGTCCATTGTTTGCTAAACGAAACGACATTAGACAAACAACCGACAACAGCAGCAACGATAACAACAACAACAACAACAACAACAACAACAGCAACAAGAAACGACGACAACAATCGCAATAATAAATGCTACGATTCGATTAAAAGATCAGCCACAAAACGAGAAGACTGCAAAACTGCAATTCCAATAAGATTGACAATGAGCGCAGCAGAGACTAACGAGCCTTCGAACCAAAGCCAGAGTATCAGTGAGTGCGAGTGAGTTAGCATGCCTGCAGCAGCAGCAGCATGCAGTTAAAGCAGAGCTTGCTCTCTTATGTTGCTTGTTTGTAAGCTACATACATTTTTGCGCGTTCAGCCGACGACAGGCACCCAAAAGCTTCATCTCTCGCTCCCACACGTACGTGCGCTCTTTTGCTTGCCTGCTTGCTCTGTGGCTTTGTAGTTGAAGTCAGGGACGAAGTAGAAACGAAGTTAGGGACGAAGCAGAGACGAAGTCAGAGACTGCGCTTTGTTTAAATAAAAGCCTCTTTAAGTTTATCTATTGGGTCGCATCTAAATTGTGTGGGGAGCCCGTCGCTTTGTGCGATTATGCTATTTGTTGCTGCGACTTTGTAGTTGGCAGCGACGGCGACGCAGACTGAGCGACGGCGGCAGCGACTGTGACTGCGATTCTCTTGTAATGTTTTGCCGGCGCGCTTTTATTTTTCTGCTGTTCGCTTTGACTTTGGGTCTTTAGCTGCTTGTTGTTGTTGTTGTCGTTACTTATTGCTTGTGTTGTACGCTTCATGTTTTGATTGTATTTATTTTAGTTTGAGTAACTTTACTTTTTGCTGCTGCTGCTGTCGCTGATGCTGCTGCTGCTGCTTCGACTGCCGTCCATTTCTGATGAAGATTTTCTGCGCGATTAACTGGCGAGATCGCCTTACGCGCGCTCCACGCGGCGCCTTTTATGTGAAAAGCGTTTCGTGCGCAGCTTTAATCATGTCTCTTTTCATGGAACAGCGACAATAGCAAGCATGAAAGAGAGCGCGAGAGTAAGAGGGGTAATGGCGTACAGAGTGAGGAGAGGGGAGGGGAAACGATTGCGCAGACATTTGAGCAATTGCGTTTAAGTTTATTCATAATTCGTGTCTAGGGTTTCTCGACCGCTCTTAATCGCTGTATAATTGTTCAAGTTGTCTCTCTCCCTCTTTCTCTCTTTCTGCTACGCTCTCTTTGTGTGCATGAGTGTTTGTTAGTGTGTGTGTTGTGATCGGAGCTGAAATTAAGCTTGATTAATTTGTTGCTTGCGTTATCGAAGCGTCGGCATCTGGGCACCAAATCGGACCCTAACAGCAGCAGAAGGGAGCTGTGGGGAGGAAGGGGGTAAGGGAGTTATTAAACTGGATTGGGTGTGCAATTGGGGCGTGGCAGTGTGCTCTGGCCAGATAATAAAGCGTGGACAGCTTTCGATGCTGGACGGCATCAAGCTCGGCGGTAATAAAGCAAATAAAAAAAAATCAGTGGAATTTCTATTTTTATGGCCAACGGATGTTGTCTAAAGAGCTAAAAGCAATGTTTTAATGGGCCATTTTCAAAGATGAATGCTGATAAGATATATGTGGCTTATTAATTAGCAACCCTACACACACTCTCATATACATGTATAGATATTTCATACACATACACACACACATGCTCATACAGCTTCGCACCTCAATTGCCCATATGTAACCTAACCTTAAACTACCAATTAGAAAAGCTCAAACACGCACTCACACACACATATGTAAGTGCATGTGTGGCTGTGTGTAGCAGCAGAAAAAACATCAAAAACAATTATGAAATCACAGCAGATGCTGTTGGAACAAAATTGTGGTGGTGATTTATAATGCACAGACTAAAAACAACAACAATGACATCAAAAAAGCGAAACAATTTTATTTTCTTTCATTTTCAGCTTTTTGTTACATTTTTGTTGTTGTTGTTGTTGTTGTGTTTCATTTTGATTGAATAAGCAAAACGAAAGACACGAAAAGGAGGCAGCAAAAAGAGCAGCAAACACACACACACACACACACACACACACACACACACATATGCACAAGCACACAGGCAAGCGGCATGTGTTACACATTCAAACAAACAAACGCACGCAAGTAAACACACACACACACTCAAACACATGAGTGTGCTTGCCTGTGCGAGAAAAGAGGATGGAGGATGCCACTAAAAGGACTGCAGATGCGCAGCCACAAGCCAGAAACTTATGTACGCTAGAGATTTACGACTTAAATGCTGCAGCGCATAATCAAAAAGACAAGCGCAGATGGAGCTGCTATCGTAGCGCTGTGGAGCAGCGGCAGGAGTAGGATCTGAAGCTGGCTGGCTGGCTGGCTGGCTGGCTGGCTGACTGCCTGAAAGCAGCGACGCTGGCAGTGCACTTAATTAACAAATATACAAACACTTAACATAACCTCAACTGACAGGCGGTCGGTCAGGCGGTGCAGGCAGTGTGAGTGCTGCAAGAGCGAGACCACGCTAGTGTACAAGAGAATGCCCCACACCCTCACGCACACAACGATTGCTCGCTGCTCATTGGATGTTCGAAATTTCAAGAGAGCAGCCAAAACAGAGAGAGAGCGAGAGAACAACGAATGCGTTCAGGGCGAGAGTGAGTGTGTGTGTGTAAGTGTTTGTGTGAGAGTGTGAGTGCTTGCTTGTTTGTTCTTATTGCCGTTCCGGTTTTTAGGCTCTGCCAACGCGACTGGCGACTGCTCGCTCTTGCTCATTTTTGCTGTCTCGTTTAGTTGCAAGTTCGCGGGAGCTTCAGTTGGTTCAGCTGACTGGCAGAGCGCACGTAACGGAAAACCGGGCGAGAGTTTTTATTGTTTTTGGTCGGTAAATGGTAAACGGTAATCGGTGTTTGGTGGTCGGTGGTCGGTCGGACGCTTTAATAGTTTTTATGTTTCATACTGAATGCGCGACGCGCCATCTAGCGGCGAGACGTATGCATGTGTGTTTATGAGTGTGTGCGCGTGTGAACTAATTGTGAATTGTAAATAAGTAAATACATTTATTTGCTGTGATAACAAAATGCCGACGGCTTTGCAAGCAACCAAACGGGGTTAGCTCTCCAGCTGACTTGCTGATTTGCCACGCCCACAGACTATAGCGTTATTTGTTTTGGGCTTAAACTGGCAGCACTTATGTCCACGCTTGCCACAAGTCGCCACCCGACGCTGAATCTGACCCTGAAACGCAGCAGCAGCAGCAACAACGAGCCAACACAACGGGATTCGGAACCGGAACCGGAAGCAGTCAACTGTGCTGCCATGCATCCGGATTGCTTGCCACTGCCACTGGCACCAAGCGGCAGCCACGGCAGCAGTCCGCAGCTGCAACAAGCGGACGACGGCGACGAGGACGAAGCCTCCGCCTGTGATGAGCACATGGTCAACATTTTGGATGATCCCCACGACGGGGACGAAGAGGAGGACGAACAGGAGGAATTTGATGATGTGGCCAGCTGCTGTGGCAGCGAAAACAGTGTCCTCAGCGTCGGACAGGAGCAGTCCCAGCAGGTAGCAGCAGCCGCCCATGCGCGGCAGCGTCTGCTCATGAGTCAGCTCTATCGTCCGTCGGCCTTTAGCAGTGTACAAGCCGAGTGCCACGCCCACTCGCAGTCTCACTCACCAGGCCATCCGCCTAGTCTGGAGGACGTCGCGCTGCCTCCGATGGTGGCGCCCAGCAGCTTTCAGGAGGAATTTCTGCGCAAATCGCAGCTCTACGCGGAGGAGCTAATGAAGCAGCAGATGCACCTGATGGCTGCGGCGCGGGTTAATGCGCTCACCGCTGCGGTGATGCCATTGGGCGGACTGCGGGGTCCCAAGGTCACACAGCAGCTGCAAATGGCGGCGGCAGCAGCAGCGGCGGCGGCAATGCAGCGACCAGGGACAACGGGACAGGATGCACTGGCTCAGCTGACGGCGCAGGCGTTGGGCATCGGAGCAGCGACACATCCGCATCAGTTACTGTTGCCACAGCAGCAGCTACCACAGCAGTACCAACAACATCAGCAGCAGCAGCAGCAGCAACTGAGCAACAACAACAACCACAATGTGAACAACAACAACAACAACCACTTGAGGGACGAGAACATGCACGAACGTGCACTGAAATTCAGTATCGATAACATTCTGAAAGCGGATTTCGGTTCCAAGTTGCAGCAGCGTCTGGCCGCCAGTGGAGGCGTGGCAGCGGCTGCTGCTGCCGCTGTAGGCGCATCACCGCTTAAGGCACCCCGCAAGACCACGAAGCCTCTAAACCTAGCCCAATCCCAGCTGCAGGCTCAAGCGGTCCAGACCCAGCCCAGTCTGAGCTTCTCCAGCTCCTTGGCCAACATCTGCAGCAACAGCAACGACTCCAACAGCACCGCCACCAGCAGCAGCACCAACAATTTGCCCGCCATTGATTTGGTCAAGTCACCGCATGCCACCTCCCCTGCCCCTGCATCGGGCGGGGGCAAAGGAGGCGAGGATGCTGCGGCTGGAGGAGGAGGAGCGACTGCGGGAAGTGGTTCCGGTAGTGCTACGGGCAGCGGTACGAGTGCCACGCCCATTGTGTGGCCAGCGTGGGTTTACTGCACGCGTTACAGCGATCGTCCCAGTTCAGGTGAGTTGTGTTATCGATTTAGTTATCGAAATGGGGGTTAAGTAGAGCGTATCGATTAATCGGCACGGTAGTTTAGGAATATTTGGTATTTTCCTATGTCAAAAATTGTTCAGGATTGTTGTAAGCTCGGAATATTGGAGTTTGGGAACCTTTTTTCGATATTTATATAGCTTAATCGATCGTTGTTGCTAGTGACGAAAGCTGGCCTTAGAAATTCGTACCTTAAGTCATTGAAACTAAAACTTAATTTAGTTGATTTGATTAAAAAGTATTCAAACATTATTTAAATACCCAAAATTTAGTATTAATTTTAGATAGAGCTCAGTTTGCTAGGAAATTTATAGAAGAACTTGGAATGCTGATGGAACGACCTCAAAAAATACTCGTTTGTGGATAGTGTTAAGTAGTTGAGTGCTTGAATGGTTAGTTGGTTAGTTGAAGGGTTGATGGGTTGAGTGCTTGAGTGGCTCGTAAACAGTTGAGCAAACAAACTGGAAACCGCAGAGTATTCCCGACTTCACAAAACTCCCGATTTCCGATTTCCGACTTTTGACTTCAGACTTTTGTGGACTCCCAATCTGCAGCTCATTAGTTAGCAACCACCGAAAGAAGGGCAACACACACACATACACATACACCCTAAAACCAACCATACACACTCACACACACACACACACACACACACACTCACACACAGTTTTACAACCACTTTGAGTCATGAAGTGTCTGCTCGAGTGGTTTTTATGTCCTTATGGCTTATGTAATATAACTTAAGCTCATTATGCGCGTGCTTCTCACTCCACCACACTCTCTTCCCCCTCTCCCTCTCTCTGTCTTGCTAGCTGGAATCATGGCACTCATGAATTTAGTTTATTCCACCGCAGAGAATTTTCGAGTAATCGTTTGCTTAATAATTTGATGTGGCAACGCTTGCTACATTATCCTCCTCCTTCTTCTTCCTCTTCTTCTTCTTTTCTAGCAAACGGGGGTTGTGGAAGTCCTACCCTTAGCACTACTACATCCCTTACTACTTTCCTAACGTTATTTTGTTAGCCATTGCCATTAACTTGGCCTAATCATAGCACACATTTAATATTAAGCAATAAATCAATGTGTATAAAAGCTAATTACGAGCACTAAACTAAAATTACTTATGAGTCAGTTATTAAATAACTAAAGTATATAATTGTTCATTCATTTTGGAAGGGATCCCAGAGCAGGGCTGGAACGCTGGAAGTAGAGGTACAGTGGTAAAAATTAAGTAGGAGTGCTTAACATAGGGTATCTTATGAAAGTATTTTAAGAAAACTTTTAGATTAACTTTTTAACTTTGGAATAACTTTTTATATTCTTAAAGCAGTCTAGTAGTAAACTAGAAGCTTTGTTGACTGATCAACATAGGGCATAAACGGTACGCGTAGCCTTAAAATTTTGTTTCCTTTTGAAGTATTTTAAAAAGAGTTTTGTCTTCATAAATACCAACTTATTGTTGGCCTTAGGTGTACTCTTACAATTAGTCCCTGTAGTTATTCAAGTACTCCCTATTGTTCCCTGAGATTTTCCCAACTTGCCTTTAAAATCCCTTACTCCCCTTTTGATCGAGCCTACTCCTACTCAGTTCCGATAAGATCCACAGTTTGTCAAACTTCTACATTGGCTAATCACTCATTGACTGTTATAGCTACCTACTCTATATGCTCTACCTCTTTCTATACCCAACTAGCTATCTCTTTCTCTCACCTACATAGATACATTCTTTCATTTGTTCCGGCAATTTGCTCATTATACTGATTAATGTCACAGACATTCATTTGAGTAATTGCGGGCACTCAGATGTCAACCGAGTCGTAGCCCCATCTATTCTCAAAATTCATACCCATATCGTATAGCCCATAGTGGTGTATATATATATGTGTATATATATACGTGTTCACTTCAATCTGAAATCCAAAGTTGAGTGCATAAATCTACGCTTTTAGGTGGGTTTGTCGCGTTCGCTAATTAACCACAAAACGAAACGAAACGTTTTTCTCCTCCTCTCTCCCTCTCTCTTTCTATTTGTGTATTGCTGTCTCTCTCTCTGTAGACTGCCTTTTGAGGTGTGTTTATTGTAAGTATTATGCATTTATAAATTTAGCGTGACTAAAACGAGATCTCGATCGCATTGTGGTTCCATAATTTGAATGAATGTTGTAGGCGATGAAGTTGAAGTTGAAGCCGAAGTTGAAGTTGAAATTGAAGTTGAAACTGCAGTTGAAGTCGAAGTCGCTTTTCAGCTGTAACAATGATTTAGCGTGAGATTTGAGCCAACTAAATATTAAATAAAGGGGGACGTCAAAAGTATCATTTAAATGCACACGAAATTCCAAAATAAAGCTCATAAATTTGACACTTTTGAAAAATTGCCAAGCTTAAAATTATTAAATATTATACAAAGGTGTTAATTTGACAAATTAATGCAGCTGATTTGTGATAAAGTTGTAGAATTTAGCTAGAAAAACGCTAAGAACTGAAATGTGAGTTTTAAAAGTGTATTAAGTAGATAAAGACAATATATTGGACAGTAAGTTTAACACCTGAGTTTTTAAAAGATCTTGTTATTCAAAAGCTCATAAAAATCTTCGTTATAAATAAATAATTTAGCTTTAAACAGCTTAATTACATATAAGCTAAAAGCTTTGATAACAAGTACTCGTGAACAAGTACTATAAATTCTTTCAAAAAGCACATTTAAGCTCTAAAAAAACATTAAAGTTACATTATACTAAACACACAATCTTAACGGTTTTCAAACGACTGCTGCCAAAAAGCTCTACCAGCTGAAAGCTTAACTAAAAGCACATTAAAGCTTCACAGAAAATGTACCTACGCTTATAATTCAAATGTAAACCCAATTTAAACCCAAAGTTATACAAGATCTGCTCAAGAACCTTAAGCCGTGTTAACACTTTTGGGCTAAAAGCTTTAACAGCTTGCATTGGCTGCCAATTACATGGCCAAGACAGCTAACAAACTCGATAAACTCTGGTGGGACAGCGAATGAAACTGGCAATTTTCACATTTGTCCAGCACTTGGCGCTCATTTAACAGTAGCCTCAGAATATATATGTATACTCGGGGAAATTGTTGGAAAAATAGTAGGAAAAACGATCGCCACTGAACCATTAAGTAATTTTCAATTTGCCCAGAACGCGAAGCGGAGAATAACCAACAACAACAAAGAACAACAAACAAACAACAACAACAAAGAGACAACAACAATAAGAAGCAGAAGCAGCAACAACAACGGCTGCTGTGGCTGCCACAACAATGACAACATAAACAAACGAATTTCAATTACCCATCAGACTGACTGCAATTACCTTGCCCCGCCCCCTGCCCCCAGCCTCTACTCCGCACCCTTCCCTCTCGTCAGCTCCTGTCGCTTTTCCACGCACGCCTCAAGAATTTGCCGCGCTGAAAATTGACTTGAAAAGTTTTCGTTTTGCGCTTTTCTCAATGGAAAATTTGCTTAGAAAATTGGCCACAGCCATTTGCCAGCTGCAAAAGGAGAGAAGGAAGAAGAAGAAGGAGAAGAAGGAAAAACCAGAACATAGGCAAACAGCAGACGAAACACTCTCTTTTCTTCCCTCTTTCGCCTCTTATCCACTTTTTCTCTTTCTCCCCTTTACCTCCTTTCTCCTCTCCTCTCATTTCTCTTTGTTGAGAGCATTTCTCGCACATTTCTCAGCCACTTTCGCCCATTAAAATGAACAGTTTATCACAATTTTCCGCTTTTACAATTGAAATACTTCTCAAATAGTAGCAACAATTGGCGTGAAGGGTTGGGGGGTAGGAGTAACGCCTTCAGGGAGGTCTGGTAAATATGATTGAATGGTAGAAGTATTAGTGATGCCGGACTTAGTTTGAAACATTATTTTGAGGAATTACTTAGGAAATTTTCCTATGGTATTTAGCTATTAGGACAATTTCCCATAACTCCTATACAACTCTTTACTCCTTTCTGTATCTCAAGGAAATTCCTCTTTTACTACTACTACTACTACTAAATCTACTACTTATGTTTGTTTCACTAAATAGTAGTTAAATAGTAGTAGAATAGTAGTAAAATAGCAGTGAAAATAATACCACTACTTTTAACACATGTGGCAACTCTGTTGAATACCCTTTTACCGTTATTGATTTACTGCCTACACATTAAAGGCAGAAATTGCTTTTAAATTTGCCTTTAACTAACAATTTTCTAGGACATTATTATTATTATTATTTTCTAGCTTAATTCTGTAGAGCTCCCCCCATTCCCCTCCCCCTACACTCCACCTAGAACAATTTGCATTTGAAGCGCAATAAAACGAGTACAGTGAGGCCTCGAGAACATGGTTTATGACCCAAATGCATTCATAAATACGCGTACGCGAAGCTGTCACGTCATATGATAATCACGATATGGCAATAGACGTCGAAGTCAAGGAGGAACTTCCTACAGTCCCCTGAACCCCGCCCCTCACCACCCCTCCACTACCTCCTGGCCTTACCTCAAGCCTGTGAAGCCACTCGGTTTTAGCCTTAAAAGGCAAATTGAGCCATTGAAGCCGGCAACAAACATGTCTAACAAATTGTTGTCGTCGCTCCTGTTGTTGTTGCTGCTGTTGTTGTTGTTGCTGTGCGTTTTCCTTAAGGAAAATTCTCAATGCTAGTAATAAACAGCGTAGTTTTGGGTCAAAACTGGCATAACTCAACGCCTCTTGGCCATGGCAATCAGCGAGGCGATTTATGAAGTGACAAAAATTAATTTCCACTGTTAAGTTATCGCCAACAACAGCAGCAACAGCAACAGCAACAACAGCAACAGAGACAACAGCAACAATTGCAACTGGTAGCGCCTTTTAAGGCATTGCTGCTGCAACAACCGCAACAACTACAACTGCAACATGCGCTTCGCACTGCCTATAAAACTGTCCAGCTTGGGCCTGGCCAAAACGAGACCATATCAGCCAGCAAAAATGTCGTTTAAACTGTGCTGCTGACCGCATTTGGTTAATGTGATCTGCTGCAGTTGCTGTTGTTGTTGCTGTTGTTGTTGTTGCTGCTGTTGTTTGTCATAGTTGTTGCTGCAGTTGCTGCTGGTGTTGAGTCTGTCGCAGATAAGTTTGGTCTGGAATTGCACTTAATTGTTGTACCCAGCACTCGGTATCAGCGGAATCTGCTTAAAACTGTTGTGTATACCCTGTAAAAGTGGTGATAGGGTATGCACACGGCTTAAAATAATGACTTCGAAAGGAAGTTAGAAGAGTAATACAATAGATACTTCACTACATATACAATATTTGATTAAGTTATAGTTTAGTATAATAAATCTCAACAGTCCTAGTCGATCACACCCACTCTCTGCTCATTTAAAGACCAAGAAGTAAATGATTTACACATAAAATTAAGTTTTCATAGCACAATGACAGAGCAGTTGATAAAAACCGGTTACGTATAGCATAGGGTATCTAATAGTCCGTTAGTTCAGTTCAAAAATATATTTGGAATTTGTGTATGTTATCGTTTCACATTGCGTATACGTATCGCAAGACAAAAGTCGGGCTTTAGCTCGGGCACTACGTGGACCACCCAGAAAGTCCGACAAGTTTCCGAATTTGGTTTCGACATCAAAAATTCGACATGAATTCAGATGAATCGAAGCATTTGCTCGCTTTCATATAAAAATCATTTTTATAACTTCATTTGTGTTAATTTGGTAACCAGAGACGGTGAAGGGGGGCTGTGGAGGGGGGCGTGCAGAGGAGGAAGAGGGGCACACAACAAACCAAATTGGAATGTTTTACGGGTAGAGCAGAGCGGAGCCGTCAATATTTACAGCTGTCAAAATATTTCTCTACAAGCAAATGACTTCATTCATCAGCATACCCGATGCCGTTGCCGTTGCCGATGCCGAAAGCAGTGCCACTCCCCCCCGCCGCCCCCTTGTCATACCTTTCACTAATCGTGCCTAAAGTGGGCTGGGCAGGTATTTCAGATTCATATTCATATTCATATTCGTATTCATATTCGTATTCCCCTTTTGTGTATCTTTCGTATTTTGTATCTTATGACACGGCCACAAACGCGATCAATCTTTGGCACGAGGTAAGTCCGTCAGTCAATCAGTCAGTCAGTCAGTCAGTCAGTCAATCAGTCAATCAGTGGCCATAAACATGCATTAAAAGCCAAATCGGGCCAGAAACCAAATAAACAAATAATCAAAATAAGCCTCATTATGGCTAGATGCAGACAGGCAACAGCAACAGCAACAACAACCCGAACAACAACAACATCTCGAACAACAACAACAACAACACGAACAACAACAACAACGTTCAGAAGTCGCCAAAGAATTTATTGAAAATTAATTAAATCTGACGGCAGTCACAATTCATTTGTTTGCGCTCGTTTTAATCGTTTATTTATTGCTCTCACTGTGATTGTATCTGTATCTTTAAATGGCCATGTATCTGTAACTGCTGTCCATATATCTGTCCATATATCTGTCTATATACATTCTGCATGTTTCTTGCATTTTTATTTACTAACTTAAATTTTATATTTATGAGTTTTTGTATCTGTATCTTTTTTTTTTTTTGTGTTTACTTGTAACTTAGTTAGTTACTAATTTGTTAGCGCTTAATTGAATTGCAGTTAAACATTTTCATTTGACAGCTGCGAATTTGTATCTATATCTGTTGCACAAATCTGTAAGCTCTGTAGCTACTTAAATGACAAATTACCTTTGTATCTTGTAGATACACATGAACTTTATTTAATTTAGTGGTCGTATGTATTAGCAACAAATTTGTGAGCATTTTATTTAGCGACTACTGTCTGTTGGTAGATTTTCTAGTATTTTTATTAATTGGCTAAAAGTGTTTTAGTATTTTTTTAATACTTTTTGAAGTTTTTTTTAAACTAAATTTGGGTTTTGTTTAATTTTCTAAATGATTTAAAGGTTTTCTTGGATTCTTTTTAACGAGTTCCTACTGTAGTCACTTTTAACACTGCTTTAGTGTTAATTAAGGCACATAACTAACACTTCTTTTGGGGCTCACAACTGTAAGCGATGCAGGAATTCAAGATTTTTGTGGCTGGGAATGTGAATGTGGATGTCATGCAGTTGACATGACTGTCAGTTGGGGCGTGACAAGGGCAGAGGCGGGGACAGGGGCAGTGGTAGGGACAGGGGTTGGGGTTGGGGTACGGTCAGGGCAACCGCTTTTTGATTATTTTATGTTATTTTGTGACGTGCAGTCAAAGGCATCTTCTTTGGTCACGACAGCAGGGCTCAAAACTGTTACTGAGATGTGTCTCCGTCTCTCTTACTCCCTCTCTCTCTCTCTCCCTCCCTCTCTCTCTCTGTCGCTCCGTGTGTGGTCAACCGCATTTGTCAAGTTTAATTGGTAAGCGAGTTGGGCTTTTGCTTGCTTCTTTTGATGATGATTCCAACTCTTTTTTTTTTTTGGCTTTGTTTTCACTTTTTGTTGCCGCTTTGCATAGCAGTCCCCTCCACCCCCTACACTCCCCCTCCCCTCTCTACTACTCTACCCTACTGTTGTCAGACATATGTTGGCGTCGGCGTCGACGTCACCGTCAGCGTCTTGGCTTTGCTTATTGTTTGTTTATTACTTGTTTCGCTTTAATTACTTGTTCGTGATGATCAACATGATGTTGAGCTGGAGCTTAATGATCATTAATACTGATGATGAGCTGTGTTCAGCTGTGTTCAGTGTCGTCGTGAGGCCCGCAGTAAAAGCGATAGTCACACTTATTGGAATTACTGCTTCATTATCATGTGAAACACACAGTCCAATCAGAACTCACAGTTGGAATTGGACTCCAAATTGGAGTTTGGATTCAGTTGGAGTTGTAGCTGAAGTTGGAGATGGAGTTGGAGTTGGAGATGGAGTTGGCCAACTCATAATCTCTTGACACTTGAGTGTCATTCAAAGGTCTTCAAAGCTGTGTGGCCAGGCAGCCAGCAAAATTCAAATCAGCTGAGATTAGTGAGAAACAAAAGTTGTGATCGCATAAAAAACCCACATAAACCAGATTCAAAAAGTGTTCAAGTTGTGGTTGTTGTAGTTGTTGCTCATCTCAAACTGATCTCAAATTGTGGCAACAGACAGCAGACAACAGACAACAGACAACAGTGTTGCCATCATGTGTCGAGTGCTCTGTAAATATTTCACATTTTGTAGCGCACGATAATTGAGAGATTCTAAGTCTTCTTCTCGGAAATAATGGGGCGCAAGTGGTGCAAGTGCCGCAAGGGGGCGCCACTGTAGACTATAGCTGGCCAGCAGTTCGATTTGGCCAAGACTGGCTGAGTAGTAGGCATTTGGCTAAAGGAAAAGAATCGATTTGTAAGGGGTTTAAAGGCTAAACTACAGAGGGTTACTACTGAGGATCACTGGAAAGTAGCAAAAATGGCAAGGATGAGAGGAGAAGGATCAAAAAATAGAGGAGCAGTGAGAGGAGGCTAGAAATGGTAACAGAAAAATGAATGAGGAGTAGAAAGTAGAAGAAAGAATTGGAAAATCTTCCCAAATTTCAACTGAAAAGCGGTGAAAATGGGAAAGTGTAGAGGAAAGATCAGAAAAGAGGATAGGAAATTATATCCTAGGGCTGAAAGCAGCGGAGAAAAAAGTGTAGCCATTAAAAATTGATAGAAAAAGCTAAAAACAGCAGCTGAAAAAAGCAAACTTCCTTACTTGGCAGCAAAGTGAAGCAGAAGAAGTGCCAGGAATACCCATAATGTCATCATGCGATAATTTGTGGTCTGATGACTCAAGTAAGCGCTGCTCTCACTATAAGTCGCATCGGATCGCATAAGGCTATCAGTTATTGTCTAACTCTGATCTATATACTAAGCACTTTAGACTAAACACATGAACAGTTGCATGAACATGCATGAGCAAGCACAGACACACTATTAAACAGTACACACTCGTGCCACTTCAGGTTGCAAGTTGCCAGTTCCCAGTTGCAAGTTGCCAGTTGCAACTGCTGCATTGTGGCGCATAATAAAATTAAGTCGATTCTCGATGCTCAATTCTCGATGCTTGATTCTCGATTCTCAATTCGCGGCTGCAGGCAAAAGTTGCACAAGTTGCAGACTCTTTGCCTCTCGCTTACTCCCCCTCTCTCTCTCTCCCTGTCTTTCTGCAGTCTTCTTGTTGTTGTTTGGCTGCTGTTGACTGAGACCACCCAAGTTGACAGCGAACACGAACAACGCTTAAGCTTGTCCTGCAGCTTGGACTTGAGATGAGACACAGATGAAGAGGGAGTGAGAGATGGAGATGGAGACAGAGAGAGAGAGAGAGAGGGGTACACTGTGAGAAATTTAAGTAATTTAAGTAGAATAAGTCTGTATTTTTTTAAAACTATGTTAAACTTTATTAAACTTTTAAAAAAATATATAAATTTTAAGCTTTAACTTAGAATTAAGTTCAATATCTTTTCTCTCAGTGTAGCGCACTCTGGCTCCGCTGAGAGCCAACGAGGAGCCAGTCTAATAAAGCGCGAATTCTTTGGCTCGAACGACGAGTTTGCAGTGCAAATAAATTTTATTAAGCAGTTAGAAACGAGCATTAATGAAATGCAGTTTACAGTGATAACTGCGTATGACGAACTTGCTGTCAGTCAGTCAAAGAGGGAGAGAGTCAGAGGGAGAGAGAGAGAACGATTGCGAGTGGGAAGCAATTTATGGTCCTTTAGTGTAATGTTGATCGGTTTGTCGTGTTCGTCGATCATTGAAGGTCATCATTAACATGTTCATCATTGTGTTCATCATCATTATCATTATCATTGAAGTTTCATTGCAATTTATGTGTGTAATAATTGTGACAAATGCTGTAACTAAAACAGAAACTGAAACTGAAACTTGAACTGCAATTGAGTAACTTGATAATGATGTTAATGCTGATAATGATGTTGATACCGATGCAATTGCCGTTAATTAAGTTGCATTCCTCAAGTCAACTTTATATCTGTTTATAGTATATATAACTTTAAAGATAGTTTCGAAAGCTGTGTGCTAATTATGTAAATCAATTGATTAAATTAATGATGAATGATTAAATTAATATTCAGTTTAAATATAGTATTTAAAATGTAGTAACACAAAAAAAAACTGGAACCTCCCACAACATTGGAAAATACGTTTAACACTCTTTTGATATATGCAGAAATTTGTGAAAGTGTTTAAACAATTGTAAATACATTGATTAATAATCAATCATGTCTTTAACTATCTTAAGCATTAAAATATTTATGAGTTTTTGCTTGTAAACTGCTTTAAGATGGATTAACTTTAAATTTGGCATGGAATTTAAAAATCTTTTTTAGGAAAAAAGCTATTTTTAAGCGCTAAAATATGTTGAAAGTATAAAAGTTTATAAAAATTTCATAGGCAAAAGTTAAACTTTAACTTTCAACTATTTAAATTATAAAAGGATTAAATTTAAACAATAAAAATCTTTAAATTTTAGTTACATAAAAATTCCAAAACGATTTTTCAATCATTTCCGCTTTTCTTCTAAGCTAATACACCCTCTACCCCCGTCTAAACTACAGAAAACTTTTCGTTTAAATCTCGATTAATCATTTCTGTTGAATTTCTTGTGTAAATAAAGATCTATTAACTGGCAACTTGAAATCAGCAGAACTTCAATTGGCAGTCACGCCTCACTCGACAGCTTTAAAAAAAAAGTATCTCAAGTAACTGAGTATCTCAAGTAACTGAGTAACTGAGCGCATGAAATCCCCAAAAGCCAAAACTGAATTTGCTTGGACGTGTTTTTTGGGCCTGAAAAGCGTGTCAATAAGATTGATGGCTGCAACACAGAGAATATATATTCAAAGACGGCAAAGGCAAAAGATACTTGTACTCATATATACTGAGTTGCATTTCAAACTGGATTCAATTAGTGTACGCTCGTATGTGTGTGTGTGTGTGTGTGTGAGTGTGTGCCACTTAACTTTGGTGTCAGTCAGCTTGTGGACCACACAGACAGCAAATGTTGATTGCTGACTTGACTGACACTTTTTGATAAGTTGATTAAAATGTATTTCATTTTATATATAGATACACTTTTTTTCTTTGAGTGCATTGACACTGAGCTGATTTGATTGACTGACTGACTGACTAACTGATTGACTGACTTACAGTCTACAGGCTTAAAGAATTCTTCTCCCAGCGTTGCTTCCTGGAACGAAGGCTTCAATTAACGCGTACTTAGCGCTAAAACCGATTAAACTTGTATCTTTGTATCTGTATCTGTAGCTGTATCTTTTGCCGCTAAACCGATTTCGAATTGCTTAATTAGTAACTAATGTTGCAGGTGAATGCTTTGACTGCGTAGCTAACACACATTTGTAGCTATATCTCAGTATCTTAGTATCTTTGTATCTGTATCTTTATGTGTATTTGTTTATACTGCCGCTGGTCATTAATTTGCTTCTGTATTTTTTTTTTGTTCTTTGCAGGTAATTGGCGTTTATTTATTTATTTATTTAATTGTTTGCTGACTGACTTGTTATTGTCGAGCCTTCAACTTCAATTAATTCTACGACAATAAAAACAATTCGAGCTCAAATTCGAACACAAATTCGAACTTAGATCGCGGCTCGACTTCAATTTCAATTCAGTAAGTATCTGTAACTGTATGAGTGTGTGTGTGTGTGTGTATCTGTATCTATATATCTGTAGCTAAGCAATTGCTTTGTTGCCGCAACGATTTAATTGCCTTTTTCAAAGGTTAAATTATTTTGTAGTTTATGTTTATATTTGGTATTGATTAATTGCAATTGACTCTACCTTCCAAAATTGGCCAATCTCTGAAATTGTGGAATTTATTTAGCTGTTTTTTTTTCTTCCAATGTGTCTATAAAAAAGCCGAAACAATCAAATCGTTTAACCGCAAAACTCAGACAAAGGCTTGAGATACTTTATATATAAATTTGTATAGAAATAAGTGAACTTTTTTAGAGAGTGACAGTACTCCAAAATCTGTTCTAACTACAGGGTTTTGAGTAGGTACAGTGGAGCTTAGCTAAGGAACACTCTTTTGGTTACAATTTCTGATTTCAAACCCATCAGAAAGAGATTTTTTTTAAGTAATTCTTTAAGACCTTTTTTTCCTCTGATTATTTGACTTGAAATGACAATTCTTTAGCTGCCTGGCTTCACTGTACATTGTTTGCTGGCAAATTATGCAAGAACATCTTGTTGACAAGAAACTGATTGTTCAATTAATATGATGTCAACATGGTCAGATAGAAAGAGAGAGAGAGAGGCAGCTAGAGGTAGAAAGAGAGAGAAGAGTCACATGCGATTGTTTGTGAATAACTGAGGAGAAACTCCAGATGAGTGAAATGCTATGGAATGTTTTTACTGTATTCCATTAACAACTTGTCCCCAGAGTCAATGCAATTGTCATTGACCGTTAAAAAAAAATACAAGAGAAAAACATCTGCCTGAGTTGTTTGGGCCAAGAGTTGTTTGAGCCACGTTAAGGGGAATCAGTTGGAACTAACAGTTTCCTGCTCCTAAACAATTTGCATTTAAACATCGTAATCATATTTTTATTATTCGCAGTTAGTTAAGGTTTGAGAACGGTAAGAGGGAGGAGAGTGGGCTGAGGGGGAGCGAGGGGCGGGACAGGGGCTGATAGAGGGTATATCAATTTAAATGATTTAAGTGCCTTTGATTGAAACATTTCATTATTAAAGCCCAAAAAGTACTCGAAATCTTCAAGAAAGTCTTCCTTTTGTTTCATCCGAAGTTATCCTCGATTTCTGCTGCTTTCGGGGGATTTAAATAATTGGATATGCGTGTGGTACTTCAGTTGATGAAGTCAGAGAAGAGACAGACAGACGGATGGATGGAGAGACGGAGAGCCAGAGGGACAGACGGATAGACGGACTGACATTGCGACTCTGGCGACGTTCATCTGCATTTAGTTGACGTTCTTCATCCTCTCCTCTCTCCTCTGCTCTCCTCTGCTCTCCTCTGCTCTCCTCTGCTCTCCTCTGCTCTCCTCTGCTCTCCTCTGCTCTCCTCTGCTCTTCTCAGCTCTCCTCTCTCTTCTCCTCTGCCTCCTTGAGGCACCGCTCAATTTCGGTTGTTTCTGTTTTTGTTTTTACCTGGCGCCTACCTTCAAAACTTGATTCCTCTCGTCGCCTTTTCGTTTGCGGTTTATCGCAAAGTCCCTCCCCCCTCTCCCTGTGGAAAGCCAACTCTTTTGTGGCTTTATTCCCTCCTCAGAGGGGGATACATTCCTTTCCCTGCCTTATTTTTGATTTGCAACTCAAATTGTGGTTTGAACTTTGATTTATTTAAACTGCTTTCAATCACATCATTTAAGCCAATTTATTTAATTTCCTTAACTTAAACTAAACTACAACTTAATTAAGAATTATCCA
The DNA here is from genome assembly GCA_018903735.1 of Drosophila cardini. Lineage (NCBI taxonomy): Eukaryota > Metazoa > Arthropoda > Insecta > Diptera > Drosophilidae > Drosophila > Drosophila cardini. The sequence continues at coordinate 8,234,301 of JAEIGM010000001.1, read as the reverse complement.
TCAGATTACAGAACTATTTACTTTAATTGTTTTTAATTATTTTTAGTTAACAAACGTTATAAACAATTAATACTTGTTTTAAATAAATATTTGTGAAAGTTGTTTAATCAATTAGTTAATTGATAATTGCTGTAATTGTGCTTAATTGTTAACACAAAGTTTTTAATTTAAATAATTATTAAACTATTTAAATTTGAGTGCTTAACTTTTGTATCTAACACGAAAGTATCTAAAGAAACGCTTTGCTTTAAAAGATACTTTTGGTAGCTGACTGAAGTTATCAATTCAGGAGACTTACTAGATTAAGCGGCTATAAAAAGATATTACAGGGTATATTTATATACCACTTTTGGTATATTTTAGTTAATTTTAGTTATTTATCTCGCTAGTGACGAAAGCGAAAGGCCTTTGTAATGTCTTTTTAATGAACTATGCTTCACTGTAATTAATGTTTTAGATTGTTCTTAAGTTTCTCTGTAGCCAAATGTAAAAATTGGTTAAAAAACTCGTTTTTTTAAGCTTAATTGTTGTTTAAATTTCGTTGCTGCTGTCGTGTGTCGTGATCAGCAGCTGAGGAACTGTTGGCCAAGTCACAAAGTCGCCATCTCCCAATTTTCATTTCCATTTCAACATCAACTTCATTTCAAGTTGCCATTTCCCAGGTGTCGGGACAACTTGTTGTTGTACAGGTGTGTGTGTGTGTGTGCGTGTGTTGTGTGTGTGTTCTTGTTGTTGCCCCTCTGTTTTGACAAACGCGTTTGTTGGCCATGTTTTGTGCCATTGAGGCAATTATTATTTATTATTGTTGTCGCTGCCGTTTCGCAGGTTGCAAGGCAGGTGTTAATTGTTCCACTCCAGCTCCAGTTCCAGTTCCGACTCCAACTTCGATTCCAGCTCCACTTACCATTCCAGCTTTCAGTTATAGCCTCAGATTCAGTCACAAAATGTCTGTTGTTTGTTTGTTTGTGTTACATTTACCAGTTTACACAATTTGTTATTACATTTGGCTTAAAAAATGGAGTTTTACTTGGCTTCTTTTTTCCTTCCTTTTCAGCTGTTAAAGTCTAAATACTAAGCAGCTGCTAAATGACTTAATTAATTAAACTTATTACTCATAATAATTGTTATTAACAATCGATTGCAATTACAAAAGAACCTTGACTGACTTAGAGCAAAGCAAAGAATTTCTAACAGTTTGCTGTTAAAGCGAGGAGTTAACAGCCTTCACTTCTGTTACTGAGCAGTTTGATTTGTGCACCTTTAAGCTATTTTAAATGAGAGCAAGCCAACACTCAGGCACATAACATAGCGCTGTTAAAGGTTGTAAGGCAATAAGCAGAGTGCTGCGCTGTTATTTAACAGAATTCCTGATTAAGCTTAGACAGACTGTTTCTACTCTGTAAGAAGTAAAAGCTAACAGTTTTGTGCGCTGTTATTTTACAGTTTCAATTGTTCTTTGACTTTTTGAAGCATTTTTGAGACATTTAAACTTGGCCAAGAACTGAAATGACCTTTTAAATCGATTAGCACATTTGTAAACACAATTCGTGTTGTGCTCACTGTACAGTAAAAACGTTTGCCTGTGTGTGTAATGTAAAATCCATCAGCTGCTAAACGGTGAGCTGACAGTTTGTTTGTGTATCTAAGCTGCGTATTCCCATATTCCCCCTTCTCTGTAGAAGAGCAACAGTGCGGAGAGGTGAAAACTTGGATGATAATGGGTTAAACAAGTGCAGGCAAATACTATGAAGAAGAAGAAGAAGTAGAGAAAGAAGCAGAGGAAAAAGAAGAACATGACGAAGAGGTGGAAGCTAAGGAATTGCAACGACTGGCATGTGGCAAGCGAAGCACGCTCATTGTCAATATAAAGAATAACGCTATGTATTGACTGACTTGGAAATACCCTGTACCTTAAGACATTCTAAAGGCTATATAGATCTATTTAGCCGATAGTTTTGCTCCTCTATAGCTTAGCATACCCGTTATGCTCCGGCGTTTACAGGGTATGTTTAACAACTTAAATAGCGGCTCGTTGGAGGCAAGTCAGCTAAATGCTTTTTGCGAATAAACAAACGCTTTTGTGAGTCAAGCAACTGGAACCGGGTCCACTCAACGAATCATTGCGCTGTTCCCATTCCTATTCCCATTCCCATATTCCCCCTGCTCCCTATCCCCACCCGATTTTCCCGGCACTACCCCAACTCCATCCAATCGGGCATTTTAGTTACTAAATTGTGGGCGGTGAAATGAATTTCTCTGCGTAACAAAATTGTCGTCAATTTGTTGACATTGCAATGACGAAAGAGAGAGGAGGGTGGGCAGAGTGGAGGAGCTGGACGAGGGGAGTGTCGGGGAGGGGTACAGATCGGTTATAGTACTCCCCTATATGATTATATAGTTAAGAGCAGGGAAGCTTCAGCAGGACCACACAAAATGAGTTATTTTTCACTTAAGGCCAACTGGCTTAGGCCAAAACGGCCAAAAGGCCAAAAGACCAAGCGGCCAAATGGCTAAAAGGCCAAATGGCCAAGTGTGTTTTTGTCATTAAAAATCCATTAAAAGCGATGAAAACGCCCGCAACTGTCGTCAAAGTTTGTGGTTCCATTAAAGTGGTTCAATGGAAAACCGAGAAGACGACAGCTTGCCCCGAGACCCAAAAAAAAAAGTTTATATACCCCTATAGGAAAGAGGGGGCAGGGTAGCATGGTCAGCTGACTCATGCAGAACACGCTGTAGAGTGAAAGAGAGAGGGAGAGAAGTTAAAGATCGGCTGAGTTGAAAGTTGGCAGAGAATAAATTGAGTTAGCTCCAGGAAAAGTGCAGTTAGACCACCCAAAAATCCAATTGGAATACTCCAAACACACTTGCTTTTCATAGTAAGCCATTAAATGTGGCAGTGGCGTAGGCAAGGGGGTGAGGCAGGGGCGATAGAACGAGCTATCCATATCCAACTTTAGCTCTAAATCTAAAGAAGTATTTTTCTCCTTTGCTCCTACTCCTGACTCTGTTCCACCCCTTCCCCTTCACACTTAAGGCCACCCACAATGCATGTATCTTGTATCTTGTATCTCGTGTAGTGTCTTCAAAGGACGCACCGCTCTGAGATTTGCAAAAATATTTCACAACATGAGAAATGTGACGCAAAAGTTGTCACTGAAAATGCAGGAAAACACTTAAAACTCTAAAGGGAAACTGTCTGTGTGTGTGCGTGTGTGTGTGTGTGTGTGTGTGTGTAGGGGGAAAGGGGGGAAGAGCACAAAGCAAAGATGCATATAAATCAAGTGGTTGCATTTAGCAATGTTTCCCAATTAACTAGACTCAAAAGGGGGCAAGGCAAAGTCTGGAACTAAAAATGGGACAGGGACAGAAACAGAGATAGGAACAGGGACAGAGACAGGGTCTGTCGCTGTGTGGCATGCCACTGTTTACGCTGCCGCACAAATCAATCGCAATCGATGCCACAACAACAACAACAACAACAGCAGGAACAACAACGACAGCAGAGGAAGAGGCGCCAGTTCGACTTAATTAAGTCATCAAGCCAGAAGGCAGGCTAATTGGAGATCTGAGCCGCGATCCCAGTCCAAGTTGCCCCTTTTCCTCTCTCCTCTTTCCTCCTCCTTCCAGCCCTTCTTTCCACCGACGTACGGCTGACCAAAAGACACACCCGCACACACACACAACACAATAATGATCATCATAATGATCGTGTTGAGCTTCTTTGTTGCCTCGATGATTCAGTACGTCAGCAGAGACCACACACACACTCACACACACACACTCTGGGAGAGGAATTCCCCCGCTCTCTGCCAGCGCCAGTGTGTGACTGGGTGAGTCACTGTCTTGGCCTGGTCCAAACCGGACTCTCGGGAGCTGTCGGCGTCAAAGTTTACCAAATCCGCCAACAATGGGAGCAGTGCAGACCCAGTAGGACCACCAGAGTAGATCGCCCCAAGACAGTTTGGGATGAGCTTGCTTTAGGGGTGGTCCAGGCACTCTTCTGCTGACTACACTGTGCGAAACGAGAAAAAAAATGTTGTTATATTGGCAAGAGTTTGTGTTTTTTGTTGTCATGTAACTTGTAAGCTTTGACTAATGCTCAGATTAGCCATCTACACTGTGCTACAAGGTGTAGGGATGTATAGCCATTTAATTAAGCAACTGTACACATGAAGAAATCACATCCAAACGATGTCAGAGGTGGTTTAACACTGATTATCCTAAATATAATATGGGTTGATACATGATTACTTTATATAAGTATCGAGTTTTTAAATATTTACCTGCATTTTTGGGATCAAAATGCTATATACTTTCTAGAAATTAATATTTTAAAGATAATTTACTTTTAGTTTGTTCTATAAATCTTTAAATCTTTAAACTCCACAATCCAAAAAGTTGTCGAAAAGTTACTCTGCTTTGCTGCGCAGTGTAATTCACCTGATATAGATAGTTCGTGGAGTTGCTTCTGTTTTTTGCTGTTTTGTCATTCTCGATTGATTGCGGATTAGCTGTTGTTGTTGTTGTCGCTGTTTTTGTTGTTGTTGTTGCTGCTGCTGCTACTACTCTTCTTCTTTTTGTTGTTGCTTGTTGTTTTTTTTGCTTTAGTTTCTTTTTTGCGCACTCTTTTCTTGTTGCATTTGCATAATACCATTTGCGGTTGACATTTTTATTAACTGGTGGGCGCCATTGGACTAAGCTTACGTTATGTTACGTTATCGCTTACTACTCTTCTCCTCCCCTTCCTCTATACTCGACACTCTTCAGATGCAGGAACTAGCGATGCCTGACCACACGCAAGCAGCGGCCATAAATATTTACCCTCAATTGTAATTACAAAACACCGATAGGCATCTCGCTCTCGCCACTAACCGCTCGCTCTCCATTTCTCCCTCCCTCTCTTCACACACTGCCCGCTCTTCGTTTAAGTTGCGTCGCGTTGCTCTTTTGCAGCTTGTGGGGGTTGCATTCGCAAACAATTTGCATTTCTGCGCTGCCGCTGCTGCTTACCATTCCCCCACCCCACCTCACCTCACCCCTCCAAAGGCCTTTAAAACGCATATAATTAAGCGAGGCCTTTAAATTGCAAACCAAGCGAGCAGAGGGCAGCCAACTATGAGACGCTAGCGTCTGCGTCTGCGTCGGCAGAAGCAGCAACAGCAGCAGCGGCAGCTGCTCTTGGGTGGTCCTCTCGTTGTCAAAATGTGTGGTCTTTATTAATAACAGCAGCAAGACTGCAGGGGCTCATGGGCGGGGAATGGGGGGCCGCTGTCGCCAATACAAAACGGATGTGCACTCCCTGCAACAACAACAACAAACCACTCGTGTAATCTGCACGAGTGCGAGCTCTCTCTCCCTCTCTCTTCGAACATGTTGCAGCAGGCATGTTCGACCAAAGACGCGCTTTAACGAAGAGCGCAACGATCTCAAGTCAGATTGACGATTGCTGTTCCTTCTGCTCTTGCTGTAGTTGTAGTCGCTGTCGCTGCCACTGTCTCTGCTGTTGTTGTTGGTTTTTGGGGCTGCCGCGGCATTTACGCCTTTGATTTTTTCCGCTTCAATGGGCAGAAGCTGCAAATTAAAACATTTTTTTTCGCTCGCTTGAGTTGTTGTTACTGCTGTTGTTGTTGTTGTTGTTGTTGCTTCCCTCTTTACAGTTGTTATTATTTTGTCTTGTTCGCTGTTGTTTTGTTTGTTTTTGCGCCTTGATTCTTTGTTTGCTTTGCTGATGACGATCATTTCGCATTAAGTTTAAATTAAGTTGAAATTAGTTCGCTAATGAACTCATCAGTCCGCAGTTTGTAGCTCCCTCTCTTTCGCTCTGGCTCTGGCTCTCGCTCTCGCTCTCACTCTCGTTGCAGCACGCAATACCCTACGAAACCTTATAGTGGGGTACTATGCACTTTTAGCTGCAATTTGCTCATGGCCCATATGTGCTGCCAAAATGTTAATGTGTTAATTAACGATGTCATAAACAACGTTGCTGTAGGTCCTCTAACAACAACAGCAACAACAACCTCAAGTTTAACATATCAAAGTCAGCACAAGCAGCTGCGACAACAACAACAACAACTACAACAACAACTCATGCAAAACCTTCAACATATGGCCAACAAATCTTGTGTGGAACATAAATTTAAATATTTTATTTTCATTAGTTTAGGCGACTTTAAGATACTCTTCTTTGGTATGTTGTTATCTTCCCCCTTTTGTTAACTCTTTCTAAAGTTTACTTTCCTCTTTCGCTTTCTCTATACTTTACATACGTTCTACTGTTCAGTGTAGTGTATCCCAGTTCGTTGTAGCGTCTCTTCTTCTCTGCTTGCAGCTGGTACTTGCCTGTCTCTTTGCCCTGGCTAAGTGAGACGTCTTCGTTTTGGCTGCTGCAAATGGCCCCAGACGAAGACTAAGCAAGACTAAGACCCCGACCCAGTCTTCACTGGCTTCCACTGTCACTGCCCCTGCCCCTGCCCCGTCCCTACCCCCAGGCCCCTTTGTGCTAGCAAGTGTCGCCAACTGCGAGAGGAGCTGCGTCGTCTGCTCATATAAATTTCTAGCACGCGTGCAAGTAATTAAGCCCAAAGATGAGACATCTTTTTGTGTCTTTGGCTTACACGGAGTGCACACAAGCACACACAAAAGATACACAAGACACACACACACACACAGGTTGAGATGTATCTGATATCTTATCGGAGCTGTTCATCGCGGTGACTGTGGACGTCGGACTGTGGACGGTGGCCTGAGAAAATGCAGTGTCCCCTTTAAGAATTATTGTTATGACGACGCACACATAATTAGCTGGAGGGGGAGAGAGAGAGAGGGAAGGGAGACGGGGAAGGGGAGAGTGTGGGGACTGTGGTGAAAGTATGCGGCATGTGGCAGTCATGTTTTAGTTGATCCGTTAATGAAATGCTAACGACAATTGAACTCAATGAGATAAGCCAAAGTGCAGCCCGAATGCACCGAATGCACACTAAAAAGAGCACTTAAAGAAAAGTTTTTCATTAAAATCGTAACGGAATATAATTATACTATATATATTACTTATAGTATAAAAACTTTTGAAAAAACTTTACTTCTACTACCAAAAACCTTAAACAATTACTATACCTACAAAAAAGTGCCCTTAAGCACTACAGGGTATATGCCAGTCTATCAGTTTTCCCCTTAGCTCTATGCAGCTCTTCAAAATACTTGAGTTTAAATCGTTTAATCACATTTCGAACGCTTTTCGTTGCTGCTTTTTGCTTGATTTATGCGATTCAATATTGAATGGATTTTCCCATTTTCCAATTTTGCAATTTTCCAGCTGGAGTGGCCCACAAACGTGGTGAGGTTTATAAATTGCCGACAACAACAAAAACAGCAACAACATTTACTTTCTATGCGGAATTCCCAGCATATTTTATGGCGCTAATTTCTTTATTCATGGCGCCATCAACAAGCTATTGTGGCAAGTTGCAAGTTGTTGTTGCAGTTGTTGCAAGTTGGCAATAAACGCCTCAAATTCATTTAGCTTTGGTTGCCTTAATGAGTGACTATCTCTCTCCTTCACTCTCTCTCTCTCTGTCTCTCTGTCCCTCTTTCTCCCTCTCTTTCTGTGACTTCCTTGATGTGGCAGATTGCAGGTTGCACATTGTGCATGCAGCACATGCAGCAGCCGAAGACAAATTTAGTTGCATGCCACAGAGTCCTTAGTATGACAGCCTCCGTCTCTTCTCCATCTCTCCTCCTTCTTTTTTTCCTCTCTCTTCTCCTCCTTTCCTTCCTCTCAGCTGCTTCCTCTTGGGTCTTGCCTCTTAATTGCGTGCATAAATTGTTTCAATTCAATTCAATTTCAATAAAAATGTTGCACAACTGTTCATATCAATCAATGTGAGAAACTTGGACTCGCAGCGACTTGCATCGACACGATTCGACTTGAAACAAATGCGAATACGACTCGTTGAGTATTGTAATTAATATTCTGTGGCCGTGCAGTCAACATATAAACAAATACACACAAAAGATACAGCTACAGCTACAGCTACGGCTGTAGATACAGATACAGATACACATACTGCTACTGATACAGATAGAGATACATTTGTGTAGCAGCCACATTTAGCCGTGTTAACAAGCCTTTCAGTGGCAGCGACAACGGCTAAAACATGTGACAATTGCCAACTTTGAATAATGAATGGTTTCTGAATAGAGAACAGAAGCGAATACTATTCAAAAAAGCGAATATTCACATTCACAAGCAATCAACTAATTGAAATGTATTCACTTTTGTTGGCATTGTTAGCCTTGTTTTGGCTTTTTGGACACTTTTTTTTTGCTTCTATTGAATGTTGCGCATACGCAGCGTTGCACAATTGCGCATTTTGTAGTCTCGAGCTCATCTCGCTAGCGAGGGTTGCTGCAATGATTGGGCATTCTATCAAAGAGACAAAAGTAATAAATGAAAAACAATTTAATTTTCTTTGGCTGTTGAAAAAGGTTCATTTCTTTGCTGTTTTCCCTTTTCAGAACGTGACAAAGCACAACGAAAGGGAGAGACAAAGAGAGAGAGGGAGGAGAGAGAGAGGAGAGAGAGGGGGACTGACTGATTGACTGTATGGATTACAAATGGGAAATTTGATGCTTGGCAGCTGGTAAATTGATGGCGAATCATTTATAGCGATACATTTGCTCAACAAGTTGCTCGCGTTGCCAAATTTAATTAATTTTTCGCTGCCAAACAATCAATGCAAATGAAAAGCGCGTGGAAAACTCGTGAGGCAAAAAGTTGAGAGAGAGGCAGACAGCGGGAGGGAGGGAGAGGAAGAGTCTCTTATTTATACACTCCTTTGTAAAATCAATAAATATCACTCACATGCTCACTTTACACGCAGTCAGTGCTGGTATTTTAGCTTTTTTACAGCTATTTCAACAGTTTCTCAACTGCAAATGCTGAAAAACTCTATAAAATGGTTTTAGCTGTACTTTTAGCTACTTTTAAATACGAATTTGTAGAATATAGTTGAAAATAAAGAGAAATTTGGCTTTTTTTAGACCTCATATACCCTAACTTTGAGTTGGAATATTTTGGGACTCCGTTGTCCGATTGGCGAATGTTATACCTTTTTAGACTCGGGAGAGGCAGTTCTCTCAACTGGCATTAAAGTATTTTTAATATTTCAAAATAAATATTTTTCGATTTTTTCAAAAATTTTAAAGGGGTACCCCTGTAAAATTTGACAAAAATGGCTCGATTCTAGATTTTTTATTTTTTGATTACAATCGATTCTACTGGTTGCACAGAGTCTAAAAAGGTACGACTTTTCAAGATATTGCCCATTTTGGCCGAGATATGGCCAGTCAAAGTTGAAAAAATACAAAAAAATACACTTTTTTTTTAGAGTTGTGTACGCTTTCTGCCAAGTTTGAAGTCTAAATGGAACGCACTCCATGATTTTTGCTGTTATACACCTTCCTAAGCGCTGTTATGGTCACTCTAATTTAGCATGCCGTAATTAAGACTGCTAAATTGAGGAGAGCTTTCCTTTTTGTGCCAAGTATTGCTCTGAAATCGCTGTAATTCGAGTGATAAACAAACGCATGGTCACTCTAATTGAGAGTACCGTTAAATTATAGTGTTGTTTTTTTTAATCATTGTTCTCAACTTCATTCAGCTTTGATTAACTGCGATGTATGATGTGAGAGGGTAGCTTACAGTAGTGGAAAGGGGTGTGGATAGGGGGTGTGGGTGGGTAAGGGGTGTGGGGGTTAGGCACGCGCCACATTGAAGTACTTAAGTGCGGCTTATCTTGTCGACACACTCAACGAAGGAAGCTACAGGGTGGTTTCTGTTGGTTTCCTTGAGTGCGCAGTGGTTGTAAATGAAGCTGGACAGAGAGGGGGTGGAAGGGGGTTCAGGGTGAAGGGTAAGGGGTGGAAAGGGGAAGAGGTTGGGGTATATTAACATTTAATGTTGATTCAGGACTCGTTTTATGGTCTTATGATTAGCATGAAAGATAAACATGATTTTCAATACGCTTGTGGCCTATCAACCACTTAAGAGGCTAGTGGAGGAGGGTGGGTAGAGAGAGAGGGGGAAGTGACAGAGGTAGGGGTAGGAGGAGAGGGGGCTGGAGGTGACTGCCATTTTGTGGTTATTGCGCAAAGAAGCCACTTAAATGGGCGTTGCCATAACTCATAGACAAGCACCTCAAGACAACGTCGCTAAACTTGTTGTTGTTGTCGATGTTGTTGTTGTTGTTGTTGTTGTTGCTGTTGTTATTACTGTTGTTGTTGTTGCTGCTGAGCGCTAAAATCGTCAACTAGAGGCTAATAACTCATTTAAAAGTGCCTGACATCGTTTGTTGCAGCTGCTGTTGTTGTTGTTACTGCGGTTGTTGCTGCTGCTGTTGTTGCAGCTGCAACTTTGTGCCCCAAGAGCAAAATAACTTAATTTCATAAATGGCCAACAAGCAGCAAACGCAGCGGCTCTCGGCCAACTCGAAATCTTGGCTTGGTTCGCATTGCGAGTCGTCGCGTCGCAACAAGGAAAAATAGCTACTAGAGTAGAGTGAAATCGACAGCTGAAGACCCAGCACAACTAAAAGTAGCTGAGAGCTAGCTTTTAAAATGTTAAGGCTCACCAAACTCACACCGTTACTTTCTCAACATGCCTTTAACTTATCGTTATTTAATCAAAACATTTCTTAAGCTTCTTTTTAGCCTTTTCCACTACTTTTGACCAAGTTAGCATACCTTTACTGTGCTTTGTTAAGGCCTGGTCTAAATAGAAGCCTGAAATAAGCGTTGCCACCAAATTGCTGGTCTGTTGTTGACTGATTGACGCGGCCAACGAGTCGCCACCATTGCTAGCTGGTTACTAACTTGGCCAATTCGTGTTCTTAATTATGCTACCAACGCCAAGTTTGCTGCTGTAATTTGTTGTTGTTGTTGCTTTCTATGCAAAGTGCAATTGTTGTTGTTGTTTATCTTGTGGCATGCAACAACATGCAACTGCCACTGATTGTTAACTGTTGTTGTTGCTGTTGGCCAATTTGGCTCATGATACAATATTATGACTGTGACATTTTCATTTTGGCTAATTGAGTTTGCCACACACACACAGGGTGGCTGAAGGGGCGGTGTGTTGCATACAAATTCTAGTCGAATTAGAGGTGGGCAAAGGGGGCGTGGGGCCTGAGGAGCCTGAGGGGTTTACTTGTTTCGAGGAATGCAATTATCAGCATAAAGTGAGTCATTAGCTTTGATTTAGTGGCCCAAATGGGAATGAATAATGTTAAACATTGACAGTGACAAGAAACAAGAAACACGAAAGAGACACGACATTTGTTCAGAAAACTATTTGAAGCGCTAAACGTTGATATGTATCTGAAAGATACTTCAGGTAGCTTAACAAATTTATAGATTTGAAGATAGGAACTGTCTCGGAATACAATAAATGGGTTTAATCGAAGTAAGCTTAAAGTTATCTCTTTCTAGATAAAATTTATATAAAATATCATTGAAATCAGCTCACAAAATTCACTCTTAACTGGTTTTAAGTTCAGAATTTTCACATTTCCAATTACTAAAACAATTTTCTCAACTCGCTTTGCATCTGAAGCACTTGAAAATCATTTTGAATCTGTGAGGAACTTGAAATGAAATGAAAATAAAGCGAAAAGTCAAACTCAAATTGTGTGTGTGCATCCAAAAGTCAACAAATCGAAAATTGAGAGACTGCAGACAGAGATAGAGTGAGAGAGAAGGAGAGAGGAAGAGGGAGAGGGAGAAGGATAGAGACAGATAGCACACCCACAGCTAGAGATACAGCTACAAACACATATAGATACAGATACAGATACAGATACTCAGATACAGATACTGCCCTTGTGAGCTATCAAAGCTGCATGGAAGCTGTCAACTCGAGTTGAATTTAATTAAATCCTTCATGTCGGCGTGTCTGTTAAAAATAGACAAATGACAGTTTGCTTCTCTCTCTCTCTCTCTCTCTCTCTCTTTCTAAAGGATATCTGAAGCTAGAAAGGGACAGGGAGAAAGGGAGAGCGAACAAAACTTTGTCTCAAATGACAGTTGAAATTGAAGCACAGATTACAAACTAAAATTGAATTCAATTTCGGTTTCTGTTTCAGTTTTCGATTCCGATTCCGATTCCGATTTCGTTTCTGTTTTTGTTTTTCCTTTTCATTCTTTGCCTTTGCTTCACTTTTATTATTTACTCTTTCAATTATTTATTTGCTTTAGTTCCACTGTCGCTAATTACTTAATTAAAGACCGAATCGATTGTGGAAGAGTTGTAATTAAAAGTCGCCAAAGGAGCGTGAGAATTTTAGCAAGAAGTGATTCGTGTTGACATCGATTTGGGTCTCTCCTTATATCCACTCCACTATAAAGGATAGGGTTGTGTCTTTACTGAAATGAACATCGAGCAGGTTGTTTGTTTACTTAAATACCCTACAAAGTAGAGCTTAACCCTTTTGGCAATCAATTTGTCTATCAAAGTTGATAGAAATTGATTTTAGCTCAAAATATGTCTAGTTAATAAAGTTCGTAGTCATTATAGTTCACTTCCTTACTCCGTTTCATTTTTTCCTTTCAAAATTTTCACTTTTGAAACTCTATCCTAAGAGCATCACCAATTCGTGCTGCCAGTGTTGCCAGACCATGCTCTACGGGATCTGGCAACTCATTGACATTGTAAACATGCCAAGAAGTCCACAAAAATCGCTACGTAAACGAATCGAATTCCCCGATTTCTACCTATAAGAAGAAGAGACCCAAACTCTCCTGCTGTTTTGAAGACTTCTATGCGCCAGATGGCGCCAGCTGCAGCAGCCAAGTAGCCGGAGAATGCTGCTGACGTCATAAAAAACTTTGATAACTTAATTAACAACGCGACTGTGGAAATTCATGTTGAGATCGAAGTCAATCGGCGAGTTTAGCCCTAATCCAAGTAGACTATGTTGTGTGTGTGTGTACGAGTGTGTGTGTGTGTACGTGTGTGTGTGTTTTATGTCTTTATGCTTTTAATTTGGCCAAGAATGCGGTAGGTAAACTAAACCAAATTAAAAGTGATCGCATCATTTTATCGATAATTTATCAAACCGAAAAACCCAGTGGCGAATACTTTTTGGTCCCATAAAAGCAGCTCCCAATCCCCATTCCCCTTCATGCCCCTCCCATGTCGCCCCCTTTTACCCTTTCCCTTTGGTGGCATGCGAAACGCTCAACGTGTGTGGTCCACATGGGTCTTGATCTCCGTCACAGACTCGGTTTGGGGCTTTGAAATTAGCATAAGAGCAGAGACAAGACGAGAAAAGAGAGAACTCAAGAATTCGTTTGGCGTTGTCTCTTCGCTTTTGGGGGCCCCGAAGAGCGCCAACAGAAAAGAGAGCGACTGAGAGACAGCTGAAGAACGGGGGCTGGCAATGGGCCATAAATCCGCAGAGCCCATAAGCACACACACACCACACACTTGCACATATACACTCGGCCTGGTTCAGACCAGGCCAACACACAGGTGGTCAACTTGGGCGGCTTGGCTGATATTTAAAACAATCTGTTGTGCTTTTCAATTACTTTATAGTACGTACACGATATACGATCGGCGTCTTCTTCAAAACTTCAGGAGCGGACTTCCAAAGTCGAGCAGCAGCCAAAACAAACAAAGCTAAAGTTTAGACAAGATAACCTGTCTTAAGTTATTGTAAACTCAACAAAGTTGAGTTTGTTTTCATTGAGTGTGGCCTTAACCTCATGTGAGCTGAATGCGCTCCTGTATTCGAGATCTTCTGATCATGCGCTCAGCATAAAAACTTATGAGCTCAGCTGTGCTATTAATTGTTTTATTAAGACATTTTCAGATTTAACATGCTCTCTATACCCTACAGTTGGTTCTGTGGGTTGCAACGACTTGAGGATCACTTATGGAACTTTGAGTAGTGCCAAAGGAGGGAACTGAAATATGAATCTGAAATTGATTTTGATACCTTTTCTACCATCTATAAATAGAGCTTTAACTTTTTAGTAGAATTCAGGAAATGTTTGGTAAAGTCTTCAGTCAATGGGAGGTTCCTCTTGTCCATATGCCCTACACTTTTGAATGTAGCGCCTATGTGAAGCTTCCACTGACTGACCCAGAGCCAAACCCAAGTTCAGACAGTGATACTCGAGCAGCTCCGTAACTTGGACGCTGCACTCTCCCTCGCTCTCTCCCTCTTTCTCTCCGTCTGTCTCCTTCTCTATCACCGTCTCAGACTGAGACTTTGTCTGTCTTGGTTTTGGCTTTGGCTTTGGTCTTGATCGTCGTCTTCTGCATCAATGCGCATGTGCGATCATCAGCATGATCGTGCTCATCTTAATGATCATTCTGTTGATAATGTTAATGATGATGATGATGATCATTGTGATGTGTCGGCGTCGGCGTCAGTTGGGCTTTTGTTTTGTATCCGTCTGCATGCAACATTATGATGTTTATGATCATAATCATGATCATGATCGGTGTGGTCCTCAAGTGTTTTGCATCTTTGATCCGTGGAAGATTGATGTTAATGTTGGGTGGGCACATGGTGTGAACATACTTATTCGCATATTTGTTTTCTCCTCTTCTGCTCTTCTCATCTTCAACATTTTTGGCCCTGACTTCAATTTGGACTGCGGACTCCACACGAAGATCACTCTCCACTGATCGTCGTTGGTCGTTCGTTGATCGTTGATCGTAATTAAAATGTGCAGCTTCGGAGGCAAAGTTATCGGCAAGAAGCGTAGAATGGGCCACTAATAGAGCCATAAAGCGAACATTTATTGATCTACAAATTATTTTGGGGCTGACGCCAGTCACTGAACGATCGAAAGACTCGAATCACAGGTAGGTCAATAGTTTGCCTCTCCCTCTCTCTCTCTCTTTCTCCCTTTCTCTTCTCGCCTTTGACTTCGCTCGATATCTTAATATTCATTAGGCAAATAGACCAAGCGATCGTTTAAACCTAAAGATCAGGGACTATAAAGAGTGTGGAGTGAAGGAAATAACTGATTTTATTTTGACTACTCAGCTTTTGGGGTGGTCTCTTCAGATCTAGAGCTCTGATGTGTTCATTTGGCTGCGTTCAGGTGAAAGTCACTGAGTTACTGATAAATTCCATTCCAAGCTAATAAACGCACTCGAAGATTGCGTTAATTGAGAGGCCATAAAAGTGGCCCACACATTGAGAGACATGCATTTAGACCAAATCTCCATGGAAGCGTAAAATGTTCACACCTCAATTGCAAAAAATAGAAAACCAAAAAAAATAAATAAGTAAAAAGAAAAATAATATGGTAAAAAGTGGTGCGACGAGTCTATTAGGCTAGTTTGCCAGAGATACAGATACAAAGATACAGATACAGCTACAGCTACATAATTTTAGCTCATAGTCGTATCGATGTCGCCAACCGTCTTAGCTACAGATACAAATAGAGACTCAACTACAGATACAAATAGCAACTCAGATACAGATACAGATACAGCTCCACAGCTCCACCTGATGTTGTTGGCCATATCGATTGCAGGTTTCTTAATGAAATTGTTTGCTAATATCAGCGGAAAATGCGGTTTACAATTTCTTGTGGTCTGCGATTGCCCCGCCACGCCCCCTTCGCCCCTTTGGGTAGCCCCGAGTGCGAGGCATCTTGGACCCAATCAATGTTAATCACATGTATGTGAAACTGATCCGTTGTGATCTTTAGAGGCACCACTTGGCCAGACCAGAGTGTGAAGTTGGCTAATAAGACGGAGCGACTACACTGCTAAAAAAGAATGTGTGCGCGACAGAGCGAGAGGGAGACAGATTGAAAGAAAATTCTAAATTCCCTTCAGTAAAATTCTTCATATTTCCCACAAAATGGCCTAAAGTCTATGCATAATTTGTGCCCCTCTTGGCCAAGCTGACAAGTCTTGAAGCTCTGCTCACTTTCCTTTTAGCCGCCAACAGTTTGAGCCACATGTTTTGACGCCTTTCACACAGCCAACAAGGCAGCACATCAAACTGAGTTGGAGTTTTGCGGAGGATGAAAGGCGCATAACAAGTTGGCCAATTGCTATGCAAAGCTGGCTTAAATGCAAAACAGGCAGAGGCAGGCAAACAGGCAACAAACGGACAGAGGGACAGCTAGACAGACAGACAGTTGGCTAACAACAACCATATTGATAAAGCAATTAAAAATGTATCTAAATACATATTTTGATGTGACAGCGCAAATTATGCGCTGGAATGTTGCCACAAAGCGTTGCACGTTCAGCGGCGGAAAAGCAGTTGCCGACTTGCCAACAACAGCAACAACAACAAATATGACGTTAACAATCTTTAGCCAAGTTAAGATTGAGCGATAGACAAAACCGTTGACAGCCTTTGGCTGCCTCTTAGCCAGGCTAAGAGACACCTATTGGCATTGGCATTGGCATTGGAATCGTTTGGAATCGTTTGTCTATTTTGCCGACAATGATATCGATAATAATACTTTTTGCAGACACTCTGACTTATGACTGCAACTTGCCACAGCGTTTATTGTGTTTTGTGGCACGTCAATCAATTCAATTAACGTGCGATCAAATCAATCGTCGTGTCAATCATCATCAATCGATTGTTGACTGTCGACAGTCGGCAATCGATAAACACGGCAGTTGAAACCGCAGCGTTAATTTGCCTGTCAAGCCCACTGGGGAGGCTAGCGCCCTCTGGCGGAGGTAGTGGGAGGTGGGCAGAAGAGTTAAGCTCTGATTTGCCTTTATTTGTTGGAAAATGGCAAGTCTTTTAGGGAAATTGGCATAACTTTTTTCTGACTGAGGGATTGAGATCTTTATCTCTATCTCTTCCTTTGTTTCTCTCTTTCCGCTCTCTGTTTCCTCCCTTCCTTTCTCTTCATGCTCGTTTTTCCTATAATCTCTAAGGTTTTCTCAAAATTCTCCTCAATCAATTCTTTCCCTTCTTTCTCCCTGTACAAATATGTATTTCCTTTCCTCACTCACTCCCCTTCTCCATCTCCTCCCCTCTTTCTTCAACCCTCCCTCCCTACTTTTCTCCCATATTCTTAGCTTCCAGCGATTGATTTTCTCAGAATTGAACTTTCACTTTTGATGAATGCGTTAATTTCCTTGGCAACGTGTTGCTTTTATGGCTTATTAATGAGTTGACTGATCATTAGACTGGCCCACAGCAGCTCCGATATCAGCTTGGGCTAACAACCACAAAGAGAGAAAGAGAGAGGGAGAGAGAGAGAGAGAGAGAGAGAGAGAACAAGATACTGAGAAACTAAAGCAATGCCCATCGACACTGTCAAACATATCGCTTACAAGCGGCTCAGACGCTGTCTTAAAGCCAAGTTAACCAGCTGGTTCTGGTCAGGCTAAGAGTGGGCAGTGGCAAGGCAGGAGAGAGAGGGCGAGAGGGAGGCAGTGGCTCCCCTGTGACGGCATCGAATCGCTTTTTGGCTTTGTGTGTGGCCCGTTAGTTTGAGATCTTTATAAGAAAATTTCAGTGGCGATCAGTGGAGATATAAAGACATGGGCAAGAGGGGGTAGGGGAAGCGGGTGTATAGGGTAGTAGAGGGAACTCTAACACCTTTCAGGTGAGGGGTATGTTAACTTCCTCATTCACATTTTATGCAGTTGACTACCAAATTGGTAACTCATCTTGGCCTGGCTATTTGGAGTACACTCGCAGTACCGTTGCTCATTCCCGAAACGGCCAAGAAGACAACAAAAAGTTAAGAAAAAAAAAAGAAGGCCGAGACTGTTTTTGGCATTTGCAACTCATGTTAAGCATAAATAAAACAAATGCGTTTATTTTCAACTGCGACTTGGCTTTAAGTCGGTTTTGGCCATGTCTTGAACTTGGCAACGGCTTCGGTTGCGACTTCGACTTGGTTTTGTTTTTGTATTTTGTTGCTGTTGCCTGTTGGCTGTTGGTTTTTTGTTAGCCAAGTTCGCCAGTTGGCAGCTGGCAGTTGGCAGCATCTCTTACCAACTTGGCTTATTGCGTTTAACAACCGATGATGATGAAGACATCTTCCCGTTTTTTATTTTTCTCTTTCTTTTCCTCACTTTTTTTTTATTATTTTTGTTTGTAGCCACATTTTGTTAACTTGTCTTGTTGCTGCTTCTTCTTCTTCTTCTTGACGTTTTTTATGATGAGCTCCACAAATGAAAACAATTTATGTGAATGCGTTTTAAAAGTTGTTACTGCTCATGTTAAATTGATCAGTTTCTGTTCTGTTTCAGTTTCTGTTATTGCTGATTTAATTGTCCCCATGAATCAGGCCTAGTTGCAGTTCTTATGGCCAAGTTAATAAGCTCGACAGAGAAGAGAAGAGAATCAACATCAAAAGGAGTTATTAATATTCTTAAGAAAGGTTTATAGTGCATAAATAGATGTGTTATACTGCTTTTGTCACTAGCTGAGAATCGCTGAGAGAGGCGCTTATCGATTGTGCTTACTTAAAGCTGATAACTTATCGCTAGATGCAAGCTAGCTTTATTTTTACCCAACTCTCTAGCTTCTTCAACCCTTCTACCACTTACTTCTCTCTCTCTCTCTCTCTCTCTCTTTCTCCCTCTCTCCCTCTCTCTCTCTCACTCTTTCTCAATCTTTCCCTCCCTTTTCGCCTTCTTTTCTTTTGATTAAATTGTTGTTGATTGAGTTCATATAATTTCTATTAAAGCCAATTTGCCAAGTCCTCCGCCTAGCACCACGCCCTCACCCCAGCCGCCCCCTTAGCCCGCTCAGCACTAAAAGGACAACATTGAAACTTTTTTATTGTGTCAAATTTGCTACCAAAAGCAATGAAAAATTTAACACGCTATAAATCACAAATTTTCACAATAGAAAAAGGGGAAGAACAAGAAGAAGAGGGAGAGGAAGAGGAGGAAGAAGAACGACTGGTGGAAAAAACAGCAACAGATTTAAAGTGTGGAAGCTGTTTGGGGTGGAGTGGAGAAGGGTAGGGGGTGAATAGAGTGGCAAGTGGCAACCTGCCAAAGTGGCAACCCCTTGGCAAGTGTCCTTGCCATCGAGTACGCCTTGGTATGCAACTTGTGCTCGGCTTATCTGCTCGGCTACATGCGTACACCGTTCACCCCTCAACCCTCAACCCACCCCTCCCGAGATCTCCCCTTGCTGATGCTGTCCCTGTCACGCTGACGTCATCGTCTCCTGACTGTCTGACAGTTTCAAGGTCCGATTTTGTTGTCGATTTTAGGGCTGCGTGTGAAATTTAAAACCGTGATAACACCTCAACAGTCACGCCCCCTTCCTCCACTCTCCCCTCTTCCCTTTCCACCCTTCTCTATGCCCTGTCTGTAGTGCACGTGCGAGGAGTGTTAATGTTTTTGGTTTAATTTCACGTTGGCATTTTGTTGACAAAATTGATTTGTTCAATTTTTCCAACGATTTAACTTGGGGCATGACTGTGTTCGCCATTAGTGTCGGTACATTTGTTTTGAAGGTTGTTGCTACCAAGTAACCGGACGAAGGCCCAAAAGGTATCCCAAGTACCGACGATAGTACCAACCGTCTAGGAAGAAGAGAATCTTATGGATTGAGCTAAAGGTTCAAGGGATTCATTCTCTGATTGCGTCTCTTACCCAAAATTCCATCACGTGAAACTGGAATTTAATCAATTTTCGATACTTTATTGATTCGCGTTAAAAACGAATTTAATTCTCAATTGTTTACCTTAGAAATCAGCAAATTTAAACAAACTTAACAATTTAATAATGATTTTTTTTAATTTCTTTTTCATTGCAGGTCGAAGTAAGTACAGAATGGATTGGATGGCAACTTTACTGATGGAAGGGAAAGGAAATCTTATAGAATTCTTATAGATTCTTAGTTATAGAAGTTTCTAGCTTGGGGGCTTATAAGCAAAAGTATTTATTTGTACTTTAAAGCTAAACAGTTGATACTATGCGGCATATAAAGCGCTTGAAGTTCAGATGAATTTTAGTAAAGTTATAGCAGTTTGAAATCGAAAGGAGAAGAATTTCAACACCAAAATGAGGATTTTGTAGTAGAGCAACTGCTGCGTAGTTTTTGGCAGTTTAAAGTTTACTTTAAAATATCTTTGTCTGACATTTGACCCCCAAAACTACCCCCTACAGCAAGAAGGAGACTATAAGGACCAAGGAACAAGATGGAAAATGTAATAAACTCAAGGAGAACATCTTATGACGAATGTTGGCTTAAATTACAAAATATTTTTGGTACCAGCTAACCGCAACGACTTGTGGTCACTCTGGGCACACTGAAAGCTCTCTGTAGTTGGAGCACTCTCGACAGGATTCACCAGCAGCGCTCTCAGTAGGGTTATCGGGGGTTTACCCAGAAATGTCCATTAGTAAACCTCATAATTGCTTCATTTTAGCTAAACTATTTCTTGAAATGAGTTCAATGTTGGCCAAGTTTTGTGTTTAACCCTTTAACGACTGCTGACTTTTCCTTTCTTTCAATTCGATATACACCCCCCACCCCCTCCGAAGCTGGAAAAACTTTTGCCGAATGTCTGAGATGTTTGAGACGTTGATTCTCTGCGCTTGTCTGTTTCCATGGCTGTTAATTAAATGAAAGACAACTCAAGTCCTGCCTTGACAGGGGGCAGTAGTGGGGGTAGGAGAGGGGTTGGGGTTGGGGGCGTTAAGCTTTGGGGGTTGAACTGGAAATTAGCCACAGTGAAAAGTCATTGCGTTGATTACTTTTCAAAATGACGCGCGCAAATTTCCCAAAAACTTTAATTGTTTCGCTTTGAAGAGGCAGAGGGCGTGGAAGGGGCGTCCAAAGGGGGGTGGGGGTGGCTGGTACGGTAGTCGGTGGTTGTCTGGCAGCGCATTTAAATGTGAATTAATTGCTGGCCAAAAGCATTGCATATATGAGCAGCAGGATTTATGTGAGCGCGATGAGTTGTCCAGAGTAGGAAAAGTGGGAGGAAAACGAGCAGGAAAAACAGGAGGAAAAGGAGCAGGAAAAAGGACAGGAGTAGGAACAGGAGCAGGGACAGCGTCCAGTCATGTTGATGCCATTATGTGCCCTGTGGAATTTTTATGACTAACCCCCCTCCCTTTCTCCACCTCTTTCCCTCTCTCTCCCACTTCTCTGCAGGTCCACGTACACGCAAACCCAAGAAGCCAGCGACGTCAAGTGCCGCGGGTATGGCGGGCAGCAGCGGGGACAAATCCGATGCGGATGGCAACTCTGGCTGCAATTCTGTGTCGGAGGACAAGCGACCGCGTACGGCGTTTAGTGGCACGCAGCTGGCGAGACTGAAGGTGAGTCTCCCTACCCTCTCTCTCTTCCACTCTTTCTCAGCTGTAACTCACACACTTCCCCTCTTCCTCCCTTTCCCTTGCTCCCACAGCACGAGTTCAATGAGAATCGCTACTTAACCGAAAAGCGTCGCCAACAACTGAGCGGTGAACTTGGCCTAAACGAGGCACAAATCAAGATCTGGTTCCAGAACAAACGGGCTAAGCTGAAAAAGTCGAGTGGCACCAAAAATCCCTTGGCCCTGCAGCTGATGGCTCAAGGACTCTACAATCACTCGACGGTGCCGCTAACACGGGAGGAGGAGGAACTCCAGGAGCTCCAAGAGGCCGCAGCGGCGTCGGCAGCGACGTCAGCGTCGGAGCCAACATAGGGCAATACATACATATATATTTATAATTAATTAATTAATAATAATAATAATAATATTAATATTTATAGCGTAGCGTGTAAGTTTAGTACTTAAAGTTGCTAAACAATTAAGTTGTAAAATATTCTAGTCCCACACGCGTTTAACGTTTTTCCAATTGGAACTGCTCGTTTGGAGTCCAATTGGGAGGCGGATGCGAGTTTCAGCTGCGTGTGTTTGTATAATAAATTAAATTAAAATAAAACAAAACAAAAACAACAAGAAAAACAATAAAAACAACAAATAAATACAAATGTTCATAAATAAAATACATAATTTAATAAAACATTTAAATTATACAGTTATTTGATTTTGATTCCGTATCGAATTCGTTGCCAAGTAGGTGGTCCACCCCTTCCCCTCCCCCTCAACCCACCATTTCTGAGATCTCGTTATCAGCTGTCGCTGTCTGCGTCACAGCCATCGCGCTGCCTGCGTCGCTGCTTTTATAATGTACCGTGGGCGTTGGCATTAATTACTCAATTAATGAAGGCTGCGATCGCGATGGAATCAAATTCCATGTGGAGGTCGACGGGTCTCGGGGTCGCGGGGTCAGTGGGAGGGGATCGACAATTGCTGGCATTACAAACGCATTAAATTCATTATGCAAATTGTGCTTGGCAAGCAATCTTGGCCCATAATCTTGGCTAATAGATGCCCATACCAGGCCGAAACCTTAACGTTTTATTTTTTTCTGTCTAATTTAGCCATTAAATTTGCATACAGCAGAAGAGAACAACAACAAACGACAGGCAAAGCATTTTTGAAAAAAATACAAAACAATAACAACAGCAGAAAAAAGTTTGAAAGAGAAGGCAAGCATGTGTGTGTGTGTGTGTGAGGGTGAGTGTGTGTGTGCGCTGGCATGCCAACGGCGCAAATTGACACCTTGGCGACGGCGACAGCAGCAGCGACAGTGAAGACGACGACAACGGCGCTTTTTTAACTTTTACTTGAAGTACAGCGACACCAGCGACGTCGGCGTCAGCAGCGACAGAGGCCGAGACAGCGAGAGCATCACGTAGGTGTTAAAAGTGTCTGTCAAGTTTTGAGGATGAGCGGAGAGTGCGAGACGCAAAAATATGCGACACTTGAATCATTATGAAGAGAATGGAGAAAGAGTAGATCAAATGAGCAGCGAGTGAAAAATATTAACTTATTATAATAATAATAATATTTAAGCAGTAAGTAAATTCAATCTGCGTCAAACTCAACTAAGCTTTGATTTGGCGTACACAGCGACAGTAACTGTAAGTGCGCTCCATTTTCAAAGTGCTCTCTCAATTTGTGGGAGCAGTTCTAGAAACACACACTCACACTTCTATACTGACACACAAACAGCGCTCGCTCTCTGTTTCATCCCAGTGATGATTACAAGTATGAAAGTAAGTACCACATTAACACAGTAAATGTACCCAATTTTCAATCGTTGTACCTAATTGAATATTTTTGTACCAATTGCGTAAGTATAAGCTAAAATTTGTGCTAAAACTAAGCCTTATTCTCTGGCTGCTATATAATTTTAGGTACATTTGGGCTACATTCAATTAAGTACCGCTTTTTGGCAAAATTATTAGCTGTCAGGCAGCAACAATAACACGAAAATCTGAGACCTGCGCAAATGTCTTAATTTTGCGAATGATTTACCGTTTGGTTTTGAATTTCATTGTTGGTGACACTTTTGTGAGTGTGATACGCAGCTGGTAAACCCCCCACTCCTCGCATAAAATTGAGAGGAATTCGAGGCGTGAGTGTGACAAAGGAGAGGTAACTGCAACGGGATAAGCATTGAGAGTGAGATTGAGCAGCAGAGAGGCAAGCGCAGTGCTAGACGGAGAGCAGGCAGACTAGGAGTGGGGGGAGTAGGAGTGGTGTGAAAAGGAGTGGACAAGAGTAGAAGTGGGGGGAATATGAGTGAGAGAGGTACGGTATGAGAGTCAACGATCAACGGGTTATGTGCGTGGGAGTTGCTTGCGTTAAGTGAATTTTTATGGCACGCGTTTCGTGCAAACACAAAAATGACTTCATAAAAAGTCAATTTAAGTTTAGTAATATTTTGTTGAATTTATAGTTGAGTATTTTGTTTAAGCATAATTTTTTATGACGATTTGGGGCTGAATTCGAAATCAAAACTGAAGTCTAGAGGAGAGTGTGAACTGTGGAACTTAAACTTAGGAGTGTGGGGTGTGGAGAGTGAAGTGTGGACTGTGGATTCTGGAACGCTCTGCTACAATTCTAAGCATGAGTCATGGCGCGAGTATATTACGTTATAAATTCAATAAATGTGACCATAAAAAGCCCATTCAAAATACCTTGCGCGCGTACATTAATCCCGAGGGATCCCTGGAGGAAGGATAAGGGTTTGGGGAGGTACAGGGTACAGTGGAGAGGCAAGCACATTACAACGCCTCGAATGCTGCCGCAAAAACTGTTGTTGTTGTTGTTGTTGGCCTGGCTACCAATGATTAATGTTCGCCAGTTGCTTTCCAGCCTTGGCCACCGTCTACGTCTGCGTCTCCATCTGAGTCCGAGTTCCAGTTCCAGTCTTCCTGGAATGTGAGCCCAAGTAACCCGAAAAAAATACAATACGCATAAATCTATGGGGTTGACACTTAGTACCGCTTTCGGGCCGCTTGCGACCACAGCCAAGAGTCCGACTTCAAATGAATTTGTTGCTCTCTGTTCGCAGTTTGCAGTTCGCAGTTTGCCGTTTACAGCTCCAGCTTCACTTGCCGCACGGTCCTCGTCGTGGCAGATGAGTTGTGGCAGAAGAAGGCGCGAGGCGTCATAAAATTGGCAACAAATTGTTTTTCACGCCGTTTTAAATACACATTTTTCGATACTTGGCTATAATGAGCGCGCAAGCGAGACAGCAACTGTCTCTGTCTCTCTGCCTCCCCCTCTCTCTGTCCCTCTCTCCTCGGCTTACCGAACAAAGCCGACAACGACATCATTGGGACTTTGACGAACTGCAGCGTCCGTTTCCGAGCATCGCCGTCGCCGTCGCCGTCGTCGTCGTCGTCGTCGTCGCGCCTTGTAACACGCTAATAAATTTGCGGCTAAGGAGATAAGCTTATAAATTTTAACTGTAATTATGCGACACAAGATTTATGAAGCGTCCGACGACCTCCTCTGCCCCTGCCTCTGCCCCTCCCACCGCCCCAGCTCCACTCTCCCTTGGGGATTATTAATGAAACACAAAGTTACAACGAAATGTGCTCAAGTGCCGGCATTACAAACGATGTTCCCTTTTCTGTATCTCTGGATATCTGGAGCTGTGTCTGTATCTGCGTTTGTGTCTGGCCTGCACTGTCCCCTCCTCCTCTCCCTACCCTTTCTGGGCCAAGATTTATTCGCTAGCATCTAATTCGTGGGGGCTTTTAATGAGCTTTTAGCCCTGGCACATGCAAATCTTTAGCTAAACTCGTAATATCAGCTAAACTGAACCTACCTCCCGCCCTCCAATTGATCCACTGCTCTACGCATGTGGGTGTGGGTGCGGTTTCCCCTATCCTCCCCTCCCTACCGCCCTTTGTTTGCTGTGAAGGAGACCACCCACGTGGCACGTAGCGCCAATCGTGTTTCAAGATCTGCGTATTTGACATTGCCATCGTCTCATTACGCCTGCGCAGCCAACAACAACCAACAACCAACAACAACATCAGGCTGAAAGTGTTAGTGGAGAAGGCGTGGAAGCCAAAACGACTCCGCCGATAACTTGATAGACTCTGATGAGTCTCTTTCAGCCCGATTATTGAGCCATATATGTAAGTACTCTTTGCCAAAGTCATAAACTCTAAATCGTATGATCTGTGTGTGTGTCGATCTGGGCTTGGAGAAGAATTCTCCTTTGACTTTCTTAAGCAAACATTATGGGTAGCAAATATTTGCATGAAAAGTAGCAAATATTTGCCTGAAACTCTAGCAAATATTTTCCTTACCATGTAATATTTAAATGTCAGCTGTTTAATTACCCAAATTTTGTTTGCTGTCATATTTGCTACCCAAAATATGTGGCAAATATTTGCTTCGCGTAATGCCTTCTTTTAAATTTCGAAGTAAATACTTATTTTAGCTATATAAAATGGATAACCCTGAAAACTTAGCTGAAAAATGAATATATTTTCTTTATGTATTACGAACTTTCCAGATACCAAACCAAAATTCAGTGCATATCGACGGAAAACTTGGTGTATGGTTGAAAGCCCTTTTCTGGCCCACCGCCCTACAATCCAGTTAGTTAGTTTTGTTGGGCGGGGTTAATTATGCAATAAAAATAGTTGAATGTTGTTTGGGGACACATGAAAATGTTAAAATTTCATTTTCATTTGCATTTCGGGATAGTTTGAGCTCGTTAACTGAGCTGCCATTGAGCAACATAACTTGGCTAACACGGCCGTTTTGGCATTGGTCCGGAAGTATCTTGTTAACATGCAAAACAAGCCATTTACCTGAGCTCCTTGAGCTTCCAAGTGGCGTCGCGTTGGAAAATGTTTATGAACCTGACAAAACGTGAATAGTTTTGTTCATTCTTGTTGGCCTTTGCGCTAAGTTGGCCAAGTGGTGTGGTAATGGCTGTTAACTGACTTTTGTCTTTCGATTTCAATTCAATTAGATATATAAAAGGAGTGGGAGTGGGGTAAAGGGTTGGGGGATGGGGAATACGGGGGTTAAAGGTTATGGGCAGCCGCATCATAAAATCTAACGATGTGGCCCAACCCGAGAATTGCATTTTCATGCGACATTTGCAGCAATTTTAATTGTATCAGACCCAACCCAAGTGAAGGCCCAACTCCTCTTCTGCTTTCAACCCTTTCTGGGTTGTCCTTAACGCGATTGGACACGCATGTCCAAAAGTTACCCCCTTACCAAGGGGGTGTGTGGGTTGAGGAGGCAATAAACACGTGAGGCTTTTGCCTAAAGAGCATTTAAAGTGTTATAAAAGTGTCACCAGGACAACGAGGACAAGCAGATGTCCTTTCTGCTTGTTTGATATTGGTTTCTGATCAAAACAGCTGCCTGCCCCTGCCCCTACCCCTGCCACATGTGGCATACATCCAGTGCTAAACATCAATTAGACACACTTCAAGTCCCTTGTGACAATGTGAAACTGTCAAAACAGAAATTGATTGCGTCTGGGAATGGGAATGGACATGGGCATGGAAAAGAGGCATCTTGGGGGGATTGTCTATGCCACAGTGTGTCTACTGTACTTCTGTGTGTATTTGTTTGTTGAATGTGGGTGTGCACACCTGAAACCGAGCGACAAATCAAAACATTACTTGCATAAATTATAAACAATGCGAACCGCAAGCAAATCAAACCTGCAACACAAAACAGTGGCAAGGTCGCAGCAGGTGAGCACAGCAAAAGAGACGGAGGAGGGAGAGAGAAAGAGAGTCTATGACTGGGACTAAGACATGTTGCACATATTCTTGGAATACTATATTGTGGTGGCAACAACTATTTACTGTTTTAATGGCACACACCCCAGACAATCAGTCAGTTTGTCAGTCAAAGAGTTTCTCAGTTGGTCAGTGTTTACAGCAATCAGTCATTCTATCAATCAGTTACTAGCTACAGTTACTCAGAGAATCATTTCTTTAAGCAGAAATTATGCTATTCAATCAGTTAATCATTTAGTCAGTCAGTCACAATATAAGTAAGACCAATAATAGTTATTCAATCAGTCCATGAGTCATACAACCCATCAGTTACTCAAGACAATCATTCAGTCGGTCAATGAATAAGTCGTAGGAGGCTAGTAAGTCAGTTAATTAGTCAGTTCCGGGTAAGCGTCGTTCAATCGATCTGTCGAATTCACATTGAATATAATTAAATAATAAAAATGAGCTCTAAATGAGACCCGACAGTTTCCACGACATTTTCCTCCGACATTTCCCCCGATCGAAGAGGACCTCAACCTTTTGGGCAGCCGTTCCAAATATCCCAAATGATATGCACAGTAGCTGCACCTTCAGGGAGGTCCAATTAATCGAGTCGACAGCGAGTCGGACATACAAATGAAAAGTCATAAATCGGCAGTAGGAAAAAGAAGTAAAAAGAAAATAAGAGGAAATGTCACCGAAAATTATGAAGGTTCTGTTTGTCGGTTTGGGGTCTGCAACAGTTTGTGGCATTAATTATGCAAAGGGTGTTCGCATTAGAGGCAAAAGCAGACCGCAAGGCACGATCCTCCGATCTACCGATCCTCCACACTCCGCTTTTCGTTTTCCTTTCTCCGATCCTCGAACCCTGTGCGATTACTCCGATCGTTGCGTTCACATCTGGGGGCAAGTGCAAAGACCCACCGGTGAGTAGTAGTGCCAGTGGCAGTGGCAGTTGCAGTTGCAAGCCAATGACAATCTTAAGTCGTTGGACGCATGCGCGCTTGCATATTAAGCGGCGATCATCGCGCAGAGAAGAAAACCACAAAAGAATTCCAAAAGAAAAGACCAAAAAGAAAGAAAGGAAGAAAGACTGGAGATCGTGCCTCATATGCATGCGTGTCCTGTGCGTCGGTGGACAGGGATACCAGGGGTAAACCAGGGGTGACTACTTACCAGTTATGATGAGTGACATTTGATCTTGTTTTGTGTCAAATTAAGAGGCTGCAGCTGCCAGAGATTGCTTCAACCAAAGTCGATGATCGTGCGACTTTTTTTCCTCTCCAATCTTTCAACAGGCTGGGAATTCTTGTATTACTTTGGTCTTTTTTCTGCTTTTGATATGGATTTTTTTTTGGGTAAGAGGTAAGATCTGTATGGCGCACACTTAAGCCGTTGAGTGCTTGATTCCTGGTACTTTTGGAGGCGCTTCGTAGCGATCGGGCCACACGTACTGCAGTCAGGATCAGTTCACCATGTGCCATGTCATGTTTTGGCACTTGAGTGCCCGAACACACCCTTCTGGGTTAATCAAAGCTGGCAGTTTGTGCCCTCTCTGTTCCCTTTTATTGGTCATTGATGGCTCAATTGTGTGGACCACACGGCAAGTTGCCATGAAAAGTAGAGCACAAGTTCACAGATCAGTGATCAACGTTCAGCGATCAGCGATCAGCGATCATAGATAAACAGATTTGGGACCACCTAAAAATTGCTCTTTGATTTGAAGAAAAGCGAAGTTTAAATTAAATTGGAATAGAAACATTTCTTGAAGATGCTTGCTGATCAGTGATCGCTGCTCTGTTTCCTAGAAGCCTTCGATGATGACCATCAATTGACTGTGATTTGTTGTCACACATTTGTCACTGTACAAAAGACTCATCAAAGTGATCTTTAATTTTGGGTAGGGCAACTACCCAGCGATCGGTTCGACTGATAAGCTGATCTACAAAACTGTGACTCACTTGTGGCATGCCACAGTTCGACTCAACACTTTTCTCAACTCATTTGGTGTAATTATCAACTGACAATTGATGCATTGCTGTCCACTATTGTGATTGATCAATGAGACACGATCAGTGAGCTACGATCGCTGACAGCAGACGAAATGTCCACTTTAACAAGCGAAGGATTGATTGGAGTAGAAGAAAAAGTTGGAGAGGAGACGGAATCAGACTGGAGTCGGAGGAAAATTCAAAGTCTTGGACAATTTCTGAGTGCATTGCTTTGTCGTAGGGGATTCAGCGATTTAATTGCCGATAAGCAGCTGATTAATATGTTGCTGCTAGACGCTATAATTGCGCTAGGCAGCAATAGAGAAGGAGAGTGAGAGAGTGTATAGAAAGAGAGGGAAAGAGAGTCGCATATATGCATACTTAACTATAATACAAACATTTCTTTGTTTTTAGTTTAATTAAGCCATAATTTATGGCCAACAGCACGCGGACACGCAAAAAAACGGAAAGCAGAAAAGGGCCACACTCGATGTGGTCGCTGGTCGCTGGTCTCTGGTCTCTGGTCTTTCGTTTTGGCCTGGCTTACTACACCACTAGCCAGCTATCGCTTCGGGCCGTCGACAGACTGACACCTGCGCGTGTAAATTAGCCCGGCCTACTCTTGTTCGCTGCTCTGCTTGTTGTTGTTGTTCCCGTTGTTGTTGTTGTTGTTGTCGGCCTGGTCAGCGGCAAATGCTCTTTGGCAATTACACCATGCGACACATTTAGCCATATGCAAAAGCCAAAGAAATTGACTTTAAACACAGTCACTGACTCTGGCTAACAGGCGATGTCTATGGCCAAGACTGTGGCTCAGACTCTGTTTCTGGTAAGGTGGTCTAATTAGAAATCGGCTTGTCAATTAGTCCAGTTGCAACAAGGGGCCACCTCTGGGGAACCTGCTAGCATGTCATGTTAGTAACTCTTCCCCTTTCCCTCTTTCCATCTCGGCGTTTACTTCTCTGTCTTTCTTCTTCTATCTTCACTCTGCTCTCCTTTTTCTGCTCTCTTTTTCTGTCTGCTCTCTTGTCTCCTCGTTGACACTCTGTCTCATTTTTATCTCAATTTTTCTGTCTGATTTTTTTTAAAGCTCAGCTTTTTTTTCCTACTTAGTGTTTTGTCGCTTCTCTTAGTTTTTCTTCTGACCCTTTTTCCCGTCTTTTCCTGTCATTGTTTTTGCTTCTCTGGAGTCAATATTCTTTTATCTTTTTAGCATTCATCTTCTATGTTTCCCTTTCTTCTATCTATTCTCCTTTTCCTTCTTCTATCCTATCACTCAGCTTTCCTTTCTCAGCCCACCGACTAGGCTCTTAAATTCGAGCACTCCTTGCTGATTTATTCATACATCTATCCCCAAAATTTGATGATCAACAGGGGAAAAAGGAAGAGAGAGCGACCGTCCTCCCTGATCGATGCGAATACACGATCTCCTGGAAATTATTGAGCTGCTGTTTTGCAGTCGATTGAAATTTTTCAATTTCATGAAAACGACGATGACAATGTTCCACTGGAGGAGCACATGTTCTGCAGTCTGGCAACCGATTCCCAAAGGTGTCCCCAATGCGGTACATTGTGCAGGTGAGGCATGCCGTCTGCTCCCCCACCCCCAATACTCCTTCTTCCCTCCTTCCTTCTCCCCTACTCTCCTACTCCTACTCGCGCTCTTTCTTCACATTCTCCTGTGGAATTCTCAGTTTTACGTGGAATCGCGACGCTTAACTAATGATGCTCATCAGGCGCTCAATGGGCTCCGAAATAACAAGTTGCTCATCAGCTACTGTATCTGCATCTGTAAATGTATTTGTATCCGTATCTTGTGCTGCATCTGCATCTGTGCATCTGTTCGATCGTTGATCACATTTTTAAATCCCGTTCGAATTTTCGTGGAATATCGAAAGCGAATGAAAATTAATTTTCGAAACGATAACAACAACAACAACAGCAACAAAAAGATACAGATACATTCCAAACTTAATTAGCTGCGAGTATTATGAAAAATTGGCATCATTAAATGTTGTTGGCCATCAAATTGAGTTTTCCCCAAAACGATGTCCCAAACACATGATCCAAAGTGGACTGCAGTGGACTCGGGGCAGCTTTTCCATGCCACAAAACCTTTGGCCCTGTTGCAAAAGCAACAACAGCAACAAAGATCAGACACAGTCACTGGCTGCGTCTCGTTTATGCCACAGTTTGAGGCGCAGAGTCGCAGAGTCGCAGAGTCTCAGAGTCGAGAGACAGACAGACAGAGAGACAGAGCGACTAAGAGACGGACACGGCATCTGGACCACCCAAGTTGCATTTGGCTTAAACCCATTGGCGAGTCACAGCAGCAACAAGAACTTCAACTTGCAACAGGCAACAACAGAGGCAGCAGCGGCAGCGACAGCAGCAGCAGCAGCAGCGGCTATTAAGCTTGCCCCAAGTTGAGGCACTCGATGATTACTTGAAATTCAATTGCAGTCCATTAGGAGTGATTAATATGTATGCGATTCGAAAGCGCAGAGCGTTGCAATGTCTTGTGTTGCATTGTCTGCTCTTATCTCAACTCTCCTCCCCTCCTCTACTCGCATCTGCTCTCCCACTCTGTGGCAAAGAGCAGTTGATGCCACCAAAGAGTGCAACAAGCAAAAATGCGCTGCACTTAAAATTATTGACACTTTGGCGAAAGCAGCGCTTGAGCAGCAGCTACGTGAGGCAGCTACTGTGACTGCTCAATGTTGCCACAACTTGTGGCAAGTTCAAGTTTTCAACGCGCTCTCTTTGCTGCTCTCTTAACTTTGGGTTCCTCTCGTACTCACTCTCTTTGGGCTGCGGCAAAAGAAGACATTGCCACATTGGGGACCACACACGATGCCTGCTTCATGCAACGTCCAGCGTCCACCTTCAAAGTTGCGCCACAGGCAACAACAGCAACAACAACATGAGCAACAACAACAGCAACAGTAGTTTTGCGGCTCGTTACGTTCCTCTGCGCCGCTGTAAATGATTTTCAGCAATCCAATGATCATTAACATCCTAAACATCATTATCAACATGATCATGATCATGAGCTTGGAGCTTCTTGGTGCGGCGCCAAATTGCCAGCAAAGTAAAACAACATTTAGCATTGAAGTTGTTATGATCTTTGGTCAGGCAATAGTTTGGCCAAGAGCAGAAGGCTAAGAGAGAGAGAGAGAGAGAGAGAGCGCGACAGTACGTGGCCTTAAAGAGAGTATAAAACCAACTTAGTTGCAGTCTTCTACTGAGCTGAATGATTGCATTAATTGCTCTATGAGAGATTTATTAAATGAGCTCATAACATGCACTGATCCCCGGGATTCAACAGTTAATTACAAAAGTCAGCAACGGGTTTGAGTATTCCTTTTTGCAATTGACTGCTTATCAGCAAATAAAGATTTGCTCAGAGACTGTAATTAAACCATAATTCAAGTGATTAAAATAAGTTTTATGTGCATTAACTTATTGACAACTTAACGAAGCTAAAAATTATTAATTGTTTTAGAAATTAACATAATTTATAGCTTAGCAAGGCAAATTAAAAGTGAAGATTTATGTAAAATGCTTAAACATTTTATGATTTGTTGTAAATTAATCACTTAAGTTAAGTTCTTAGTTAAAGATATTAACTTTAAACAAGGAAACTATAAACTTGTAGATACTTTAAGGAGTATTTGATCATTTGTTAACAATTTTTACACCATTAATCTTATAAATATTTCTTAAATTATTTAAATAATAAAATTATTATTTATATTTTATTTTTTTTCCTTTTAAGCACCCATTCTTTTACTAACTCCAGGGTATTTAGCAAGTCCATCAGACCTTTGACTGCTTTCGATAACAGTGTAGAATGCTCGAGGCAACAATTACTTTTGGAACAGCCCTCGCTTTTGGGGATTCTCATGTGAATTACGCGCCATAAAAATCACATCAATCGCATCCGTTTCAGAAACTAGTTGCTATAAAACTGCAATTACCCGCATATGTATGAAGGGAGGCACTTTAATTTATTGCCACAGTTTCAGTTTCAGTTTCAGTTCCAGTTCACGTTCCTCTTCCCGTTGCCCGTTCCAGCTCCAGTTCCAGCTCCAATTCCAGCTAAAAAAAAGAAGCTAAAAAACTAAATGAAAGCAAACGAATGTTGCATATAAAATGAACATTAAATCTCGCTGGCAAAATCTCACTTGCATTTGCCTGCCACGCCCAGAGGGCCAGACGCCCAGACACCTCCCCAGTATGTAGTAGGGCAATATTTTGTCTCGACTACCAAAAAGGAGCGTAAAACAAGTGGGAAAGGCTACAGTCGAGCGAGCCGACTGTAAAAGACCCCGTACTCTTTCTAGTGCGCATTCTCCTTACGAATAATTAGTTTTCGATCGATTTGTCCTATGGGAGCTATAGGCTATAGTTGTCCGATCTGGATCAAACTTGGTGGGGACATCGGACATCACTATATCGTCTCGGTTGTTGATGCTGATCAAGAATGTATATACTTTATGAGGTCGGCCACGCCTCCTTCTGCCTGTTACGCACATTTCGCTTCAGACAAATCTAATAGACCCCTCTACTCTTTTTTAGAGTACGCGGTCTAAAAAAAAAAAAGAAGAATAAGCAGAGTAGAGTAGAGAACAAAAGCTCAATTTGTACCTCAATTAAGGCGTCGTCGCTGCCATGGCACAGTGGTGCGAAAGCTGTCCGTCCCGAGCTCAACTTGCTTGTGGCGCATTTCCGTTTCCGCCAGAGCCAAGTGCCAAGTGTTCCCCACTCCGCCCCCTCCCTCATTGAGTTATGGCCTCGGTTCGTGCTCGAAACGCTGCACGAACTCAGATAAAAACCGTTTGCTCCACCTTCTCCTCCTGCTCCTCCTTCTCCCCCTCTTTCTCCACTCCTGCTCGACTTGTGCTGCTCCTGAATGGAGAGATAACCGACTAGCGGGGCGCCATTTTCAACACATTTCATGCAGTCAGGATACAGTCAGGATACATCCTTTTTCCTTTACTTTTTCTACGCTTTGTCCGCACGTCCGCGTTCCTTTTATTGCGCCAATGTTCAGTCTTCAGTTTATTTTTATTTTTCCTCTTTTTTTCCTCCTATTTTTTTCCTTTGTGTTTTTTGCCTTGTTTTCTTTGCCATTTTCCTCCCTGTTTGCTTTATTGAGCTTTCAGCACTTTCGCTGTACAAAGGGCTTTGGAGGTACAGGTACCAGAGCAGCCAGGAAAAGTGAAAAAAAGGAAGGAAAAAGCGTAAAGCGTAAAAGGGAAAAGGAGAAAAACTGAAAAGTGCAGAATCAAATAATTTACTTTCCAATTCGCGCTGAGATCACGTTTTTAATTTGAAATTTTACAACTTGCGCGCACAATGTTTATTTTTACTGTCTGAGGATAGGGGCGTGGAGGGGCTAAGGGGCTGAGGGGGCTAAGGGGGCTGTAAACACAGATTCCAAATCCGATTGCGATGCCAAGTGTTTGGCTGGTTGGTTGCCTGACACTTTTCCGAGGGCTGTTTTCCGCAGGGTTGCTGCGTTCTTGTGGAATCAGAGCCACATTTGTTTATGGCCCACACTGTTACCAATTAACCCTTGTCGACCCACGTATGTGTGTGTGTGTGTGTGTGTGCTCACTTTGCATATAAACAATTTGTTTTGACACTCGCAACGCTTTTTGGCCAAAAAAAGAAATAATAATCATAACAAATATTCACACTGTGGCGACTAACAAGTTTTACAACCGACAACAGGTAAAGAACACTGATCGACTACCAGATACCCTGTAAGATATATTTAAAAATATATTATCAAACAGTTAAAATAGTTAGTTCGAAAGTGGAATTCAAACTGTGCTTAAAATTTATTTTATTTTTATTTTATTTGGTGCTTATATAACTAATCTACCCCATGGGGAAGAGTTTTCTGATTTGCTTAAAACAATACGATATAAAATTTGTTTCATTGTGCAAATATTTTGATTTAATTTGTGCGCGAAATGTTTGTCTTGGGTTTGGTCAGTTTGCGATTGACTTAAAGGCGAGATTTGGCCTCGGTTTTGATGCCGTTTCGACCTCGTACTCCCCTTCGTCCTACCTACCATATACCCTTCATCCTCCTCTTCATTATTTCAACCAACTAAGTTCATTAATTAAACCAAATTTATTTGGTTGTAGGCCACCCACAAAGCGCAATATATACGTGCGATTTTGATATATGATCGTGATACGAACCCAAATCGAGGGGAAAGAAGAGAGAGAGAGAGGGTGGCAGAGGGAGGAAAAGAGGGAGGGTGGAAAGAGGGTGGAGAGACAGTAAGATCGTTAGCGAGTCAAATGGTGAAATGTGCGACGAATTTGGTTTTGGAAACTTCTTCCTCTCTTCTTCTTCCTCTTCTTCTTTTCCCCATCCTTTTCTTCTTCTTCTTCTTGTTGCGAATTTCATCGCATGATAAATGACAAATTTCCGTTGCACTTTGAGGCAGTAGAAACTCATTGTTTGTCATATTCAAATGCCAAAATATTGTCATTATCGGGATGCGACTTTTTCTGTAGCCTGACGATCATTTGTCTTGCAATTGGAGTCGGAATCGGACTTGGAGTTGGAGTTGGAATTGTAGTCGGCGACGTCTTCTGGGGGGCCCCGAGAGACCAGAGACCAAGAGAGACGAGAGTTAAGAGTCGATTGTCGTCAGCAGACAGAAGTCTTGGGAGACACACACTTAGCCATGGCTAATGCATTTCGAGTCCAAGCAGTCAATAACCTTAGCCAGGCCTAAAGCAATACGGCATCGGTTTATTAGCCAAATAAATGTATGTAGCCTTTAGCAATTCAATTGACAGCTTCAGTTTGGGTGGTAAGCTTGTTATACCCTGTATTTATTTAAATTTGTTTCTGCTGAGTAGAATGTATGTATAGTATTGGGTATTTCCAAGTCGATCACACCCTTAACAGCAACTGTTTTTAAGC
This sequence comes from Drosophila cardini, assembly GCA_018903735.1. Taxonomy (NCBI): domain Eukaryota; kingdom Metazoa; phylum Arthropoda; class Insecta; order Diptera; family Drosophilidae; genus Drosophila; species Drosophila cardini. Next base: position 8,198,266 of record JAEIGM010000001.1, on the reverse strand, counting down.
TTTTTTAGTGTGTTTAGCACTCAATGTGGTTTAGTCGTTGCCAGAAACTTAAAATAAAGAAAACAATTCTTTATTAGTACTTAATACAGGGTATAAGCGATACAAAAGTGGCTATTTAGAGGGTACTTAGCATCAGATTACATAAACACTACACAGTATTTAAGAGAACGATAACTGAAGGTGGAGTGCAAGGTACACAGCATGATTAGTACAGGGTATAAGTAGACAGAAATGTATAAGAGAACGTTAATTGTCTTTTTTACACAGAAAATTTCTGAAAAAGGCTTTCTAAACAGTATTTAAGAGGGTATTCCATAGCAGATCACTTATATAAACTATACAAATGTTAGTGTTGAATATTATTATTAAATTATTAGCCACACTCAAGTTTAACACATGTCTACAGGGCATTTGGCTGTCTATGACACCCATTACCATACACACTTGGGTTTTTTGTGCACTTTTTCGCGGCTTCTTGACCCACGGTTCAAATAAATAATTGTTTTTTTCTTCGCTTGTTGCTCGTCGTCTATCGATTCGTCTCTTCACCTCGAATCCATATACATATATATGACTATATGTGAGTCTGAACCCAAATCGAAGTCGTAGTGGTGTCCGCGTGTCCACTGAACGTACACACCTTGGCAGGTGTGTTTGGTAAAACACCTCAATGACATTTGCATAAAATTCAATTGGCTGCCATGTTTATTGTTAAATGTTTATTTAATGTTGTGCGTTGTGTGTTAAACATTAAACATTAATAAGCACAAAATAATGATAATAATGTCATCATAATTGCTGTGCTTGTTGGCGGTTGTTGTGGCCATTGGAAGACCCACCGCTGAGAGCGGCACAAGAAACTTTGGGTCAGGCGAGAAAAAACTGTGAAAATGGAAATTGGGGAAATGGAAAATTGTTTAATGCCCGTTTTTTTTCCAGCCGGTTTTCGGCTTTCGTCTCAGTTCTCAATTCTCAGTTTTGAGTTCTCCTTTCATTTGCTATGCATTTATTCATTATAAATTTATGACTATTTGCGGCGACCCCGAAATGAAAATTCAATTCATTCGCTTGTTAAACAATTACACAAAAAAAACAACAACAATAACTGTGGAAACATCCGCTTTTCCAGCTCACACCCAAAAGAGGCGCCACAGTGAACACCCGCTTGGATTAACTACTTTATAATTCCATAATTGTAATGAACAATTATGCTTTTGAGAGGTCGTAAAGCATTTGAGTTCTTGAGTAGAATAACTAAATATAGAACTAAAGGAAAAATGTAGAAAAATAGAGGAATACTTAGAGTTATATTTGTAAAAAGAAAAATATATATAATTTAAAGAGAAGTTATTTAAAACCTTGTATTTAGAGTAGTTGATTCTAATTTAGTTCAAAAAAGTAGTTATTAAGAGTATTTTATTTTAAGTGATTAAATTTAATATAAGAAAAATAGTTATACAAAGTCTTAAAACTATAAACAACAATTCACTCTAGTGACGAAAGCTTTCTTTAACTAACAAGTAAAATTTAAATAGAAAATCCTTTAAATTTATGCATAACTTTAAAATCTGTGCAAGAAATTGAAATTTGTGAATTAAATGTGGAGAGCAATCAAGTAAATATATGTATATACCAAGTAAGAAAGGCTAAAGTTGAGTAAGCCGACTGTGAAAGACCCCGTACTCATTCTAGTGCGCATTTTCCATACAAATAAGTAACATTCGACCGATTTGTTATATGGGAGCTATAGGCTTTAGTTGTTCGATCTGAATCAAACTTGGTAAGGGTAGTAATAATGGGACCATATACATAATGTGTGAATTTGGTTCCGATAGCTCTAGTCGTTTCCAAGGTTTGTCGATGTGAAAACAGTCAGACATACATTGCTATATCTTCTCGGCTGTTTCTGCTGATCAAGAATATATATACTTTATGAGTTCAGAAATGCTTCCTTCTGTCTGTTAAGCACATTTCACTACTGACAAACCTAATAGATGCCTCTACTCTTTTTTGAAGTACAGGGTCTGCGAATGTATCTTTTATTTATGAGATCAAGGATTATCAAGTGTTAAACAAATGTTATGCATTCAAAAAAAACTCGCAATTCCCAAAATCACAAATTAATTGTTATCTTTTGCTGATGCAAACTCCAAAATAATTTATGGCAATCAATTAATAAAACTCGTATCACAAAAGGTGAAAAAAAAGTATAAAAAAATTTAACTAAAAACAAATAATAAACAAATCAAATGAAATGTGAAATATTTACATATATTTTATTGTTTGTTTGAAATGTGAAGGATATTGAATTTTTTGATTTATGGGCAATGGAGTTAAATGGGGTTTGTTAGCCAAGTTAAGATGCGCTAAGTGATCGTTTGAGGCGCCTTTGTTGGCCCAGTTAATTAGCGGGGCATTGAGAGCAGTTAGAGAAAACTTGGTAATAGCTGTAGGTGCAAAATGGGCTAACAAACAAAGGCGCAAGCAGTTGACCAATTAGCATACTCCTGCCACCGATTGTGGCATGCAACATGTGCGCTCAACAAAAGACAATCAATTACAATCACAATTAGAATTACTTACGACTAACGACTAACGACTTACGACTTTGTTACAAAACTCACAAGTTAACAGTTTAAATATTTGTGGAAACCCGCTAAGCGCCGACTGTTAACTTGGCTAAAAGCGGAGTATTTGGTAGTGGAAATGGGACTGGAATTGGAATGGGAAGCTCAAATGCGTTGAGTCAACAGAATTGACGTTTCGAGTTGACGGCAATGATGATGTGACTGTGACTGTGACTGTGAATGTGAATGTGAATAAAGTGAATACTTACACTCGTATTCGTTTTCGTATTCGTATTCGTTGGCGTTGACTTCTGCTGAAAATGTAGCCAAGTGTTGCTGCCTTTCTGGCCATGTTTGATTGTTTGTTTAGGCTGAGACTGAGACTGAGACGGAGCTGTGTCTGAGCCCCTTTAGCGCCATAGAGCGGGACAGACAGACAGACTGAGAGACAGACAGCAGGGCTCACTTCAAGATACTCGTACTCATACTCGTACTCAGGCAAGATACACGTACTACAAGATACACCGCACCGTCACAACTCAGCGCCTGTCTGTTGGCCATAATTGAGTGCACTTTCCATGGAACTGGCAACGATTATGAAATCCTCAACGATTCCAACTCCAACTCCGACTCCAACTCCAACTCCGACTCCAGTTCCAGTTCCAACTCCAATTGGAAGTGCAACTCCAGTTGCAACAAATGAAACTGAAATTTTAACCACATGCAAATGGCGCACATCATCCCAAAAGTCAAAGCTCTCGCCAGAAATAGGGGCGCTTCAGAAATGGGGGTGGGCGTGGCTGTTAGGGCATGTCATTTTATTATCGCATCGTAAATCAATTGATAAAGCGAAGCGGATACAAGTGGCAGCTCCAATTGCCCATTGTGGCAAATAAATCTAGAAGAAGCCGAGAAACTTTTTGACATTTACTAGATGCAAACACTAATTTCATACACTATGTGTATACACTGAGCGAAAAGCAGAAGAAACATATATATCAATTTTAACAATTTTTAAAGTTTTGTAGATATCTCAAATATCAACTGATTTTGAAAAGAAATGTCAATTTGTTAATGGTTTAAGCTATACTTTGATTCTGCATTTAAATTTTTTGGAATTTTGTATATTTCACTTTTTCATTTTTTTGAAAATTTTCCATACTTACCCCTTGACAATTTTTCAGAAACTTTGATGTTTCATAATTTTATCAAAACTTAACCGATTTGAAAATGGAATACCATTTTATTTATGGTTTGAGACGGTCTTTAGAATTGCATTAAAATTTATTTTAATTTCAAAGAATTAAAATTTGTCATTTTTCTGGGATTTTTTCATACTTACCCCTTGACAATATTTCAAAAAATTGAATGTACCGAAAATGTGTCCAAATTTGATCGATTTTAAAAAGGATTGACGCTTCGATAAGGATTTCAGATCCAAATTTCAATACTTCAAAAGGTTTTCCAAGTAATTATTATTCAAATTTTAATATTTTTCGTAAATTTACCACTTTTGGAAATTTTTACAGAAGGAAAGTTTACAAAAACTCCTTTCTTCCCAGAACTTTTCAAGTAAAGTAGCACATACATTCTTGCTACTTATTTCTGCCAGTGTATCTAAGAGATAGGAGACTTTGTGGGACTAGCAATTAATACGACAAACTGTAAACTGTATAATGGCGCATTGGGAAATGCAATTAGCGGCGATGCTTCTACTTTTGTAGAGACTCAGACTCAGATATTGCCACGTGGCGATATCAAAGGGGAAACTACAGAATCTTTTTTTTTTTCGTTGCCTCAAAGGCGCATAAATCACACACATGTATAGGGGGTGTGGAGGGTGTAGGGATGGGGTTGGTGTTGGGGTAGGAGAAGAAGAGGGGAAAGCGCCCACACACAAAGTAACTGATGGTGCAGATTGAAATGGTAAATGGGGATGAGGTTGACTTATGTGCCATAAGAGTCTACATATGTGTCTACCCCCCTCTTTTTCTGTCCCACACCCCTTTGTGCATGTCTGTACGTGTCTGGTTTTGTGGCTTTTTAATAGACGATCCTCAATGCTCAACATTGTATGCGCTATTGAAATTCCTGAGTGAAATTTAGTGTGTCACTTGGCAATTTTAGCTAATTAGAAGTGTTGAAATATTCCTTTGATAGTCTAAACGGGCACTACTAAGCACTTTGGTTCATTTACCAGTTCGCGAACCAGTTTCAGTACCAGTACCAGTACCAGTACCAGTTCCAATACGTTTCCGGCTCATTTGAGTTGATTTGAAGCTGATGCAATTGGTTAATTGGTTCATTACGTGCGCAAATGGATTTGCGCCTCTATAATACGCCTGATTTAAGCTAACTTAGCAGGGGCGTAGTGAACAGCAGGGGACGTAGGGGGTGTGGCGGCGGGGGAAGCACGACACATAATCGTATTTATTTTTCTCTCTTTCAGCTTTTTCAGCCGCAATTAGCGTTCGCATTAATTCATTTAATGTGCGCCGATCTCTTGCCAGATTCACATCAACGCTTGCCAGTAAATGTCAGCTGCCGATCTGCCGATCTACCCCTCCCCCACCCCCCTCCCCACCACTGCCTCTTCAGCACTCCCCCTTTAGTCACTACTACTACTTTGTCTCTGTCTATGCGGTTTATGCATTTATTTTTCAGCAAATTAACGCTCGACTTTTTGCAACGCGCCACACAAAAATCTGTGCTAATAAATCATTTGATGTTGTTGCAGTTGCACAGTTTCTGCTGTTGTTGTTGCTGTTGTCTTGTCACAATATTTGTTTATATGAAGATTTGTTTTTAATTAAATGGCAGCATCAAATCGAATCCAATGCTGTTGCCGTCACTCAACCTCATCCTCAGCCTCAGCCTCAACCTCAGTCTCCCTCTATTTCTTCTCTTCTCTTTTCTCTTCTCCTTCTCCTTCTCCTTCTCTGTCTCATCATCTCATGATCCCAAACCATATGCCACATGATTGTGCAATTAGCGAATCAGCCTTATCCACCCCTCTTCCTTTCCCCTTTCTTCTTCTCACTCTGTCTCTGTCTCTCAGTTTCCCCCTCTTGATTCTGGTGACAAGTTTACACGACTTCAACTTGCGTCGGCAAATTGTCTTTGATGTGTGTGCGTTTATGGACATTTCACTGTATGTAGTCAACGGCGCCAGTTTCAATAGCTCCTCAGATTCCCCCAAGTATCCCCTACTCCTCCCGGTAGTACTCCCAAGTTAGCCCATTAACCTGAATCCACTCGATTAGCGCAAAAACATATATTTTAACTCTCTGTGAGCGATTAGTTTATAATCAAATGTGATTCTACTATATCTTTTGCTCACTTAATTAACGATTTGACATTGTGATTTAAAGCTTAAAAGTTTCTTTAATTCCAGTACATTTAGTACATTCTAGTAAAGCTATTGATCAATAATAAATCATATTATAATATATAAATTTAGTTTATTATTAATACTGAGAAATTCCACGCCCATAAGTACAAAGATTTCTATAGCCTCCAAGATCAAATAGTTCAACTCTCCTTAACTTATGAATAATAATTCCCCACTTTTACAAGCCCCGACATTCCATAACTCTGCATAAAAATTTACATAAATAAACAAAGTTTTGTTATAATTTTTAAATATTTTTTTATTTAATTAATTTTTTTTTTGTTGTGTGTTTTGTTTTTAGCACATGGATTTCAATAAATTGCTTTTAACTTCTTTTGTTTTTGTTTTTTGTTTGTTTGTTGTTTTTTTGCGCTATTTTCGGTGCATTTGAATTTGTTCATAATTTTTGTTTTTTAAGCATTTTTCATTCATAACATTTTCGTTTTATTTTGTTCTTAAAAACTAGAAATACTTCTTCATCAAAGCGAGACAATGTGTTTTATCTAAAGCTAGAAATTAATCTAAAGAACTTTTAAATTACTTAAAACATATTAAGCAGATATACATATATATATACCATATATTATAGATAGATCTGGTTTGTATAATCTAGAGTTTAAAGATTTGTTAGATGAACAATTTTTAAGAACGATAGCCAAGTAGAAAGGGGCGAGGGGAGTGGTGCGAGGGGAGCAATAATACTTTCCATACATGTATATATAGTTGAAATCGTTTAAAGCTTACAGATAGTTTAATTTTAGCGATTTAGAAAGATATAGTAGCTAGTTAGTTAGATGTATTATATATTACAATTATATCACATGAACACTTTTGTACGCCGCAAATATTGCACACTGAAGGACCAGCCTGTAGACGAGGGGGGGGTGGCGGGGTAGATGGAGTCGGTAATGGAGCAGGAGGTGAAAGCATTGAATCCGTTTATGGAATCTGACCATTCATGCGCATTTCGAGCTCCTCCTCCTCTTTGGTCAACGGCACCGTCGTATGATTGTAGAGTCCTTGGGCCATCAACTGTAGGGCCAAAGGATTTTTGGATCCCGTTGATTTCTTGATTTTGGCCCGTTTGTTCTGGAACCAAATCTTGATTTGTGCCTCGTTTAGGCCAAGTTCGGAGCTCAGCTGCTGACGGCGACGTTCGGTGAGGTAGCGATTCTCATTGAATTCTCGCTGCAAGTAGAGAAAGAGAGAGAGAGAACGAATGAGTACAAGTAAAACAGAGAGAGAGAGAGAGGGAGGAAGAGGGAGGAAGAGGCACAGTGAGATAGGCTCTGAGGCAAATCAATTATTTGCGGTTTAGTTGAAAGACAGAGCACAGTGTGAGTGAAATACGACTTTGGGCATGTCCAATTGGCTAAAAGGCACTAGAAATAGGAGGAACGTAGGGAATGTATTGACGGTAGATATGTTAGGGACATAGGGTTGCCAGGATGCCGCACAGCGGGAGGGGGAAGAGTGTTTGTGTGTAAATATTTTGGTAATAAATATGACACAACATAGCAGGGATTAGACATGGATATAGATATGGATTTATATATAGTTTGGGTCTAAATATATATAGTTTAAATCGGTCGGTTGATGCTTACCTTGAGGCGTGCCAATTGCTCGCTGGAGAAGGCGGTGCGTGGACGCTTCTCGTCATTGGTCTTGTCCTTTGGTTGCTTGGGGCGACGGTAGCGGGGTCCTGGAAAAGCCAAAAGAAAATGCAGCATAAATTAGTGAAAAATTCCAGCATAATTTTCCTCCCTCTCTCTCCCTAGTTCTCTCCTACTTTAGCTTGGCATAATAATTAATGATATTAATGGTTTAATTAGCATAAAGTCGCTTTCCTAACAAAAATACTTGTGGCATGCAACGCGACTATGTCAATTTGTCAGCTGTCAGTCGGAGGGAAAAAGCGGAGTGGGGGAATTAGGAAGTGGCTGCGAAAGCTAAAAAGTCCCCACGAGAAAAATGGCTTAATAAACCCCAACTATAGTTAGTTAAAGCTACTAAGCTGCTCAATTTAGTCGCACCTCTAATCAATATGTAATTGAATCTTTTACGAGTGTTTTCTGAGTGTTTTTCGAGTGTTTTCCTAACCTTTTCCGAGTGTTGTTTAACATACAAGTTTCGGCTTTGAGTTTAGCACTTTTCCCATTTATCGACACACTGTAAATTATAATTTAATTGCTCAACTTTGCTTAGATAATTTGATTAATTTCGCAGCCTCTAATCGCTGGCTATCAACACCTTGTTATTGTTAGTTGTTACTGATCGTTGCTGTTGCTGTTGTTGCTGTTGTTGTTGTTGCTGTTGTTGTTGTTGTTGTTAGTTGTACGATTCCATCGACACCAAATTAAAAAACCATTTGGAGTCATAAAAAAGCACTTAACTTGTCAATTAACGCAACTCGGCAATAACAACAACAACAACAAAAACGATGGAAAAACAGATTTTCCTTTTGGCTGCTTCCAGTCTTCTATCCCCTGTCCCCTGTCCCCTGCCCCGCCCCTACTCCTCCTTCAAGTCTCTTTTTTTAATGGGCACTTTCACTGCACGGACTCACACTTCCACATGTTTTTGTCAATCGTCAGCTGAGCTGAGTGGCAACGTGACCTCTGACCTTCGATCTCCTTAGTCGGCGATAGGCAAACGATTTTCCTACTGCCGCCTGCACTACATGTTGCCACATAAAGTGTCAGCTTCAAAGACAACAAGCGCTGCGTGAGGCCCCGGAAAACCTTCTACTCTTCTCTCCCTCTCCTCCTCTCTCTTTCGGTGACAAAAGGCAATCGGAATTGGGTAAATAGGAAAATTGAAAATGTGACTTCTAATTGTTGCAGTGTCCTTCGGTTTAATGACAAACAGCATGAAAGGCTGCCGCTTTATGGCTCACACGGGGTGTGGTCCCAATACAACTCCGATCATATGTCCGACTTATGAGGCACAAAAGATGATCTCATCAAGAAAGCGACAAGTCGATAAGGAAGGTTCATTATGTACACTAGTCTTCTAGTTCCCTACTTTGCCAAGGGGGCCAAGTTTCCCTTCTCCAACTACTTTCTTGGGTTTTCTCCTAAGGAAACTTCCGACTAAGTCTCTTTAAAATTTCCTTTCCTATATTGTCCAGATTAGTATCCTAAGCTATATAACCAAGTTCCTACCAAACTTTTCTCCTCAGAAATCTTCCTACTTCCTATTTCTATACCATTGTCTGTGATAACCCACCTGAGCTGGGACGATCGCTGTAGCGGGTGCAGTAAACCCACGCTGGCCACATCTCGTTCTTGCCTCCTTCGGTGGTTGTGGAGCCCGTCTCGGAGCGTGTGTCGTCGGAGGATTCCATGCCAGAGTCTCGGCTGACGGCAGATGGAGGCGGTATGGGTTGCGGACTGTTGGCATTGTTAGCTCCGGCCAAACGGCTGCTGGGCGAGGAGTTCAGCGAGCTGGGTGCTGAAGAAGAGCAACCGGAGGAGGATGAAATGTTGCTGCTGCTGATGCTTGTGGCGGTGGAGGAGGAACTGCTGCTGATGGTCGAGGCATTCGAGGCTGGCGGAGGACTGGCCAAGTGATTCGCACTGCTGCTCGACGTGGTCACTGGTGTCGTCGACTGGGACTGTCCAATCTGTGATACTGTCTTGCACAACGAACCCAAAGCGGACTTCTCCACGCTGGGCTCGGAGAGCAGTTTTGCCGACGGAGGGAGCACGGCATTTGGATTACCGGCACTACGGCGGAGACGACTCTGGACGAGCTCCTCGTGGATGCGGGGATAGGCGGCCGGATTGAAGCAGTTGAGGAGATTGGCACGCTCCAGCATCATCGCTGCAGTGGCTGCTGCGGCGGCTGCCTGTTGTTGCCGGCTAAACTCCAGCAAATCCACACGGGTGAAGGCGGAGGGCGTGGCAGCGGCAGCACGATTCGCCTCAAAGGGGCGGAAGATGCTGGCAGCGGCGGCTGCAGCGACAGCAGCAGAGGAATCTCCTGATTTGGTCTGCTTAGAGGCATCTCCGAAACGGTCGCTGAGGATGTTGGAGATGGAGAAAGCCAGCGAAGGCTTTGACTGCTTCGATTGCTGGTGAGCAGGCGGCGGCTGCAGACGAGCTGAGCCGGAGCCGGAAACAGAAGCTGTGTCATCTACATCGATGTCATCGTCCTCCTCCTCATCCTCCTCGGTGGCTGTAGTCGCTGTCTGATTGTGAAAACTGTCACCCAAAATGGAGTCGTTCTCCTCCTCCTTAATGGTCAGCGTCGAGGCGGGCGTGGAACAGGCGCCCGTGGACTGGGCACCCGGAGAGCCCGATCCGTTGGCGCTCAAACGCTGCTGCAGTGCCGCCGCGTGCAGGGCAGCGGCATCGAAGGCCGCCGAAGTTGCCGGATGATGGAAGACACCGGCAGAGGCGGCCAGTTGCTGCTGATGTAGCTGTTGCAGCTGCTGCAACTGATGCAGATGCTGCAACTGCTGCTGTTGGTAAAGTGTTGCCGCTGTGGCAACTGTTCCTGGTTGCAGACTCATGTCCAGAGCTGAGATGGTAATAGGAATTGGAAGAATGTGTTGTTGCGGATGTGGATGCGACTGCTGATGCTGAGGTGGCGAGTGTGGTAAACAACCTGGTGGACTGGGCGCTGATTGTGGACTGCAGCGATCCTCAAGGGCCATTTGTTCACTTCACCTCAACTACTCTGTTTCTCTTTTAGTTCTTCTTTTTCAATTTCACTTGTCACTTCACTTTTCAATTTAGCAATTTCTTGCACTTGTTTCTATTTGCGTTTTATTCTTATTCAGTTTGCGTTTTTCTATTTGCTGTAACTTCTTTCGTTTCTTCGTTTGCCTTTAATTTTCGTTTTGCTTTTGGTTTTGCTTTCGCTGTTCCGACAACTGCGACGCGCACGTCTGTTCCATGCGAGCTCAACGACTAAATTAACTAATCACAGTTGCCCGTCGCTGCGACGAAGCCAGCAGAAGCAGGCAGCGACCGATTGAACTGTCAGCGACAGAGAGAGACAGTCAACAGTCGACAGTCTATGTTGGTGTGTGCGCGCGTGTGTGTGTGTGTAACATCGTATGCCTGCACAAGAGAGTGAGCGAGCGAGAGAGAAGCACTGAGCATGAGCGCTCTGTGTATGCATGTGTATGTGAGTGTATGTGTGCAAGTGTGTGTGTGAGTCTCTGACAGTGACGAAGACGATACTCAAACTTTAACTGTGTTCGACTGATCGATTGGCAGAGCTGCCGACGCTCTCTGTTCGTTCGTTCTCGCTCTCTCTGCCTCTCTTTTTGTGTGTGCGCGAATTTTGTTGTGACACTCGACGTTGTCACCTGCAATCTGACAGCGAGACAATGTTTCCAGTCAGCGTAGTACAAGAGCGAAGCCAGCAGAAGCGAACCGGTTTTTCTGCTCACTCACTCACACACACACTCATTTGCTCACTCACTCGCTTGCTCCCTTGCTTGCTCATTCGTTTGTTCGGTCGTTCGTTTGTTCGTTGGCTGTTCGGTTTCCCCGTTTGCTCACTTGCTCTTGCTCGCTTCGCGTCGCGTCGCTTTGCCTTCAGTCCACGTTGGAGCCCGCGCTTGTTAGGGCTCGATATGACTTTATTATTGGGAGCTGTCATGCGGTTGACAACTGTGTCGCTGTCTGCGTCTGCGTCGTCGTTGTCGTTGGCGTTGCTGCCGCTCTCTTTACAGCGGGGCGTTGCCAGGCCAGTTGTATAGCTGACCTGCTTGCGCACACGTGCGCATGCGGCGGAAAATGGCTGCGTTTGTTGGTTTTGTTAGTTGATTTATCAAAATCGCGCGCTTATAACGCTCTCTCTCACTCTCTGCACGTCTCTGTCTCTTTCGAAACGGTTGAGTGATGCTATTCCCTAACCACCCACATGATAAAAGAAGAAGAAGACGAACACTTTATAAGTATTTAGTTGTGTTGATTTTGTTTTTGGCCGCGACGTTTCAATCTGTTTGATGCCTACAACTTTATCGACACCAAGACGAGAATGATCGACAATCGACAATCAACAATCGACGACCCTAATTATACACACAAACACAGACACACATGTATGTAGGTAAGTATTTCCATTGAATGATTTTATTTTTAAAGCTCAACAATTAACGGGTTAAATGTAGCGAACATTTGGAACAATTGATTGCTATTTAATTGATTTTTAATTTATTTATTTTAATAGCACCGAACACACTCGTATTAAATATCAATCTATTGACCATTCCATCGAACCGTGTCCCATTAGCATCTTCCATCTCTCTTTCCTCCAAGTCTTTATCGTATTTTTAAATCAACTCCAAATGTGTTAAAAACTAATGCCAAATGGCATTGATCGACAACAACAACAATAACAACAAATAATAATAATAATAACAATAATCTTATCAAAAGTCGCATCTACCAAAATGTGAAACATGTGCTGCTCCCATATGTATCGAATTCCAATTTATATATACACATATAGTATATATACACACATATCCGTTGATATATGGCATATAAATCAAATGTCGAGCTTTGAAATCGCTAATGAATTTCATTATTATTTGATTTTTATTGTTAATATTTGTATTCAATTCGATTTTGGCGCATAATAAAATCAATGAAATGCACGAATCGAGTGTAGGAATGTGATTTATTCGATTGTATTCATATTCATTAGAATGAACACAGTTTTGAGTATTAATCCCATTTTCAACGACTTATCGAGTGTCGATTAATTTCTGATTTCCTGCCAAACGACATAATCAATAAGTTGCAACGCCCAAACAATAGCGCCAAGTCTCTATATTGGGAGTTTTAAAATATTTCAAATTTCAGTTATTGAAATTAGTAGGCAGACTCGTTTTATTTTTATATTTTGGGTTTTCTTATGGAATATCAACAATGGCCATACGCACACAATTTATGTCATTTTTATGCGCATTTTTATTTGAACTGCGGCAAATAAATAAATATTTTAACAAAAGATTAACTATTGTTTGGCAGTCAAATTAATTAAATAACGATAAGACAGCAGAAGCAGCAGTCAACAGCGGCTTAACCGTTTCGAAAATAACCGTTTCGAATGCGAACTTCCAGTCGCTTAGATAGTCAGCCATTAAGACTCACCAACTGGAATGTCGAAATACTCAATTTCGAACTAGGCAAACAGCTAGTTGTCTCGCTCGCACACACGCGCTGACCGCAAAGAGAGAGCCATAACAATGGCTGCTGCTGCTGCTGCTCTCTCGTTGTGGTTGTTGTTGTTGCTGCTTCTTTTGCCGTCGGCTCTGAGCGACAATAAAAGCAGCTGTTGATTTTTCCGCTCATCTGCGCGCCCTTTACGCAATCCAAATCGAAAACCCGCCCTCTCAAACCGTGCTCTCTTCCTCTCCACTCCCCTCCCTGCCCTCTTTACCTACACTCCACTTCGTTTATTGCCATGATTTTCAATTATTACCGTTGTCATGTTTGCCTTTGCATTTGCGTGCTCGTCAAGCGTTGGCCACAAAGGGTTAAACAGCCGCCGACAGTTGCGTAAAAACGCGTTAATTAAAGTTTTTAACTTGTTTTTGATTACAATATGTACGCATTTCTCTCTTACCAGTTTTTTGTTGTTTTTTTGTTGTATGTTGTTTGTGGTCTCTAACGAGCACAGGGAATTGGCAGCTGTTAATGAGTTTGTGCTTACTGCGCTTTTTTCTTTCTCTTTCTCACACTTACTCACATTTACTATTTCTTTTCTCTGTTCACTCCATTTTTTGTTGTTCTGTTTTCAAACACTTTTGGCTACCGTTTGCCCCTAATGATCTGAAATCTGTTATACTTGGCTTTCGCTTCGGGCCAAGCCAACAGTTGGCCAAAAACAAAAAGCGCAAGTGCAAAATGCGAGCATGTTTTCTTTTGGCTTAATTGCGGCTACAACTTAATTTTGACCAGCGACAATTTTCGGCCCACTGTTAATGGCCAAAATGCAATTGCGTTTTTTTCTTTACATTTAAATACGTAAAAAGCATATGTAGAAGAAGTTGGAAAAGGGGAGAGAGAGAGAGAGAGAGAGAGAGATGGGAAAGAAGCAGAGCTAAAGTTAAGTCTGACACGACAGCCACGAGCGCGCCCTCTGGCGGTCATCGACGCTAAATGGTCTCCCTCTCTCTCTCTCTCTCTCTCTCTCTTTCTCTTTTACTGGAGTCTTTTCGGGCTCCAACCGCATGTGTGTGTTTGTGTGTAATTTAAAATTCATAATTTACACTGAGCGTAAATCCATGGGGAAAGAGGAAAGAGACACGAATTTTGTGCTGAGTGCCGACGAGTGGCGGCGAGAGTTATTAATGATCCCAACCTCGCTAGCATAAGTATCAGTATTAAGTGAACTCCCCTCCGTTCTCCTCCTCCCCTGCCTCTTTACTTGATCATTTGTGTTACTTCTCCCCACCCCTCACTGCACGCACAGTGGGAGCAAACGCAATAAATGCTTGTTATAACTCATAATCCAAGAAACTTAAGGGAATACGTATATATATGAGGAGTAACTAAAGATTTAAAAGGCTTTTAGAGTGGACAGACTATGAAATATACTCATATTAAATATAAATACTAATAATATTTAATTTCTGTGATTTATTTTATGTACAAATTAATTAAAGTAATACTAAAACTTATGTTAAAGTTTTCAAAATTTCTATAGTCATATCTTTACTCAAATATATAACTATAAAGCGTATTTAAAATTCGTTGTTATTCAAATTTGTTCGTTTTTGTTGACTTTTAATTAAAATTGGACTTGATTTGTAAATGGATTGTGTACTCTCTCTCCCCTTTTCTCTCTCTCTTTCTCTCTCTCCACCGTTTCTTCCAACTTTACACGTATTGCCCGAAGGCTATAGAAATAATTTTAAATATGTTAAAAATATATTTGTTGTTGCTTTTGTTGCTACTTTTGTTGTTGTTGTTTGTCGCCTTTGGTTGTTGGTTGTTTAGGGTTAAATGTTAATGAACTTGTTGATTATAAATTTGACTACTTTATTTGCCAGTTGAGAAGACAAAAGCCAAAACTAATGCTGAAGAGATCGAAGAGCCAAACACGTTTCTCCAGCAGAAAGTCAGAGGGGGAGAAAGAGAGAGACAGAGAGTGAGAGGGAGAATTTCTTTGTTAAAAAATTCCTCGATTCTTTCAACTTTTTTACGAAAAAAACGAAAAAATCAAAAATTTATATAGCGACAGTCATAACTTTTTTATGACTTCATCACATTTTGGGGGCAACACGAATTTGCATGCGTTCACCAGTTTATCAGTTTGTCAATTTGGCCAAAACGAAAAGGCGAAAAAAAACAACGCAATCAATTAATCAATCAATTAACAGATCTTTAATCGTTGTGTATATATAGTATATATAAAGTATATATATACATTTTTTTGGCTTTTAATTTAGTGAATTTCCGTTGCAGCTTTTTAGCCAAGTTTATGTAGTTGTTGTTGTTGTTGTTGCTGCTCGGTTAAACAAAGTCGAGTTGCCTCTGTAATTTGGTAAATTGGTAATGGGTAATTTGATAATTTGACGTCTGCTGTAATTTGACACAAATTGTTTTCCTTTTGGTTAATTTGTCAATTTGGCTATGCTTATTTATTAGTTGGCTCGTTAAAGTCGCTAATTGGCGTTAATATCTTACTTTATTGTTTAAACAATTTGCACAACAGTTTTTAAGTTAACCAAGTTAGTTAACTTAACCAATTTGAACACGTTTTCTCTTAGCCATTTGAAAGTCAAATCCGCTTTGTTCCATCTGGCCAAGTTTGTGTCCTAAGTCTTATGTTTTGGGCCATAAGGTGTTTGGGCCTAATTTTCTTGGAAAATCGTTGCATAAGCCTTGGAGTGAGCCTGGTCTTAAGACACCTTTGTGTGGCCTAATCCAATAAAAACCAATGTGGTTTGTTTGCAAACAGCTCGACTCGATTTAAGGCTCAGAAAAGGATAAAACTGGCTAAATCTGTTAACTCGATTAAACCGCAAAGCATGAAAGCAACTGGCCTTTAAGTTGCTCTAAGACCTGGCCAAGACTGACCTGGCTCACAGCCAGTGCAGCGATTTGGCAGCAATTTGCAACAGCACCGCGGGTTGTCCGGCCCAAAAAGGACATAAGGTCAGAGCACAAAGGATAATGAACAGTGGAAAGAGAAGAACAAAAAGAAGAGAAGTCAGAACTCTGTGTCCTTAGCAAATAATTGTGTGGTTTGGGCCCAGTTAGCTGCTGAGGCACAGAAGCCGCTGACTGTGCAACAGCAGCAACTGCAAATGTCTTGGCCTTGACTTGGCTTCTATTGACTTGGCCAAGATGTCCTTGGATGCAGTTCTTGTTAATGCTAATTACAATAAATGCGAACAAGGTCAACGCGAAAAGCCGTTAAGACGGAGACACACGACTCACGGCAGCCGCTTGGGTGGCAATCAGGCAATTGGCCTTGGCCAAAAGCGAGGACTTAGCCACGGCTGAACTTCAAACGTTTTGCGGCTCCATTTTCAGCCATTTTCCCAGCTGCCAACAAATGAAAAACAAAACTAATTTATGAACACCATTTTCCCTCTCTCTCTCTCTCTCTTCACTGTGTCTCACTCTCGCTCCCACTCTCTCTCCCACTCTCTCTCCTTCTCTAGAGAACATGGAAACCATTTATCATGACACCCAGGCTCAGATCAAGTTAACTGCAAGTATCTTTCAACTGGCATCTAAGCCATGTTTTGGCGTTTTGGGCTAATGATCGCACAGTTTAGGTTTAGATACTTCTTTCGGGCCCAGCTGGAAAGCGAGAGAAATCCAATAACATTTTAATAACAAAGCTGCATAACAGGGCCATAAATAAGCCAAAGTATTTACCAATTTCCCCATTTCCACCGAAAAATAAAAGCAGCCACAAATTGTATCTATATCTATTTCTGCTGTTTCTATTTCTGTTTCTATTTCAATCCCAATTCCAATTTCAGTTCCAAAATAAATAATTAGCTACAGCGACGCGGTTGATTGAGGTTGAATTGAGGATGAATTTGAAACACGCCCTCAAAAAAGCCGAAATATCCAACAGAACAGCTATAGATACAGCTACAGCTACGGCTAGAGATGCAGGTAAAAGATACAGATACAGCATGGCCCCAGTCGGAGAGCGCATTAGATACACACGTAAGACTTTTGAGATACATCTACATATCTGTGCTGTACATGGTTTCTCACTTATGTACATAAAACCACCGATCAAATGTATCTGTATCTATGTATCTTTGTATCTTTCTTATAGTATGTGCATGTGTATGCGTGTGTGTGTGTGTGTAGATCGGTTGAAGATTACGTCGTCTGATTAGGGTAATCAATTTTTCTTCTTTTCAACCAATGCGCTTTGCTTTTGGCCATAAATTAAGAGACGTTCTCCCATTGGACAAATCTTCCCAATCACCTCACGTTGTGACAATTAGCCAGGTCAGAAGGGTTCTAAGGCTAAGTGTGAGTTGGCGTAAAGGGGGGCCAATTTATAATCAATTGTTCAAATTCAAATAATCACACCCAAGAGGTTTCTGGGGGGAAAAGTGTGGAAAAGCGGGGAAATGTGTGGGAAAGTTATAAAGAAAACTTAAAGTATTTAAATTAAAAGTAGTTAATAACTGTATTTACTTAAGTTTCTTAACAAATTTTCATTTGATTGTCAAATTAATCCAACAAACAAACAAATTCATTGAGTTTTAAAGCAAAAATTGTCTACTAAAAACTTTGTTATTATTTAATTAAATTTACTTTGCTAATTAAGTTAATTTTAGTTCTTCATTTCCTGTATTTTTTTTGTGTTTCATAGCTGTAATCCCGTAATCATTGTGCAATTAACTGAAATGACATAAATATATAGTTGATTGCAGGTTGTGTAATGCGTTAAATTGGTAGTAAAACTGAACAGCAGTATCGAGAAAAGTGGGTGGAAAATAATGAAATATATTAGGAGAAAGGGAATATATATTTCACTATAATTCTATATAATTTTAAAGAGTATTAAAGCTGAGTTAAATAGCTATAAAGCGCTATAATAGCTAATTGACAGACTGTTTGATTGATTGATTGACTTTAAAGCAAACTTAAATATTCAATTTATATACCATACTTAACCTATACCTTAGTAAGCAACTTATATATACATTATATTCATACAAATCTACCTTCTAAACTCCATTAAAAGTTAGTTGATAAAAATATTCCAATTTACACTACATATTTAAGGCCTCCCCACTAATAGGGTCATTCTGGCTTATAATAACTGTCTGGCAGATAATCCCGAGATTCCTTTAAGTAAGTTATGTATTTTAACAACTCGTTTCGAGACATTTTCCGTTAACAAAACCAGTTAAATTATCTCGATTGCAATCAATTTTTGAACTTGATTATAGAAAACGAATCAAATGAAATGTGAAATACACACAAACCGTTAGTGAATCAAGCTGAACAAACTTGGCTAATACAGAAAAAAATAAACACTGTGTAAATTATAGAGCCGCAAAATTGTTCAGTTAGTAGAAGAAGAAGAAGAAGCAGAAAAAAGTCTCAGATCCATAAATTAGCACCTCATTCCACATAATTGGCCTCCGGCTGTTGATTGAGGCTTTCAAATGCTCGACACATTGGGTGGGGAAGCAGCTGAACAGGTGGGCAGGGGGTAGGGGGTGTTCAGGTGCTAAGTGCAGTGCAAATGTTAAAAGCCAGAAACGCAGCTTTTCCGGCTAAACTAAAGTTGCTTTTTTATTCGTTTATCCAATCGAGCGGAGAGCGTTCGAGACGAGTTCCCCAATCCCAATCCCAATTCCAATACAATCCAATCCCAAGTTGTAGACCTGGTCAATTCAATCAGTCAGACAGCACGCTGATTAGCAGCTCGCTTGGCCAACTTGGCCAACTCGACTAACTTGGCTAACAAGTGGCTCGTAGCTAAGCACGTACTAAATGGTTAAATGGTTGGCCAACTTGGCGCACTTGCTCAATCAGACGGCGACAGTCCGCGCTGCCATCTATACCCCCCTCCCCCTTTTCCCATTCCCCTGCCACTCCCCTTCGGCTCTGCTCTGAAGGGGTTAAGTGTCCACTGTTCATCATCGACTGTAGACACGTCAATTGGCTGAAAATTAACGCACTTCGCGCTTTCATATATACCCTGCAACACGTTGGAGAGACGGGTATGCACACTTCTTAAGCCAGTTGGTGGCACAAGAGTGAAATAAGTCTATTTAGAATTTATTAAGGTGTTTTTCATTGAACATTAAAACTTATTACAGGGTGTCTTTTAGTGCATACACTTTTACAGGGCATGCTAAGTCGTTTATTTAACTTATTTACATTACATTTATCAAATTTACAGGGTATTTTTAGCTGCCATTTAGCTGTATATATTCATATAGCTAACAGGGTATCTTGTCTTCGTTCATTTCATCCTGCTTTAGCTCTTTAAGTGGCTGCTAACAAGTAGCTGTTAATCCATTTCAAGCCAGTTTTCAGTTAATCATTCGCAGCGAAAGCCAGCAAAATATTGTTATTAGCCACGATGATAAACATAATCGAGTCGCAGAAGCAAGAAGAAGCAGAAGAAGCAGAAGAAGAAGATGGAGAGGAAAATGGAGGAGAAGTTGAAGAAGAAGTTGCTCTCGAGGCACTAGATAATGGCGACTCCAAAGAAGCGTAGAGCTGAAAAGGGCAAAAAAGGGCCGAGAAAGGGCAGTGGAAATCAGAGGAAGGTTAAGGGCAGCGGGGTGTGGAGTGGAGGGGAGGGGAAAAGCAAAGAAAAAACCATAAAAAGAAAACACACGAACGCACTTTGTTAGCGATAGGAGAAAACCGTCTAATCGTAAATTATGAGGGAATCATAGAGAAGCGCTCAGTGATCGGGGGAATGGGGGCAACTCTGGTCACCGATCCGATAAGCTGTTGTGACAAGTGGCAAGTGGCACGGCGGCAAGGCGACAAAGCGACAAGCGACAATGCAACAGGACATTAGTGTCACATTAAACATGACCGCAGACCCAAAATCTACTAACAAAAAATAGATTTGAGCCCTTTTCTCCATCTCCATCTCCTCCTCCCTCTTCTTCTTTTTATTCCTGCTCCTCTAATGCCCCTTGTGGCTGCTGCGGTGGCTGTTGCGGTGACTGCTGCGGTGGCATGCTGCGACTGCAGCGGTTGCATTCTGGGAGCACTGTGATTTACCTTATCTAAAGAGGAGTTGAGGAGAAAAGGAAGAGGAGAAGAGGGTAGAGGAGTAGAATGAGGAATGGAAAGGAGAGAAGAGGTTAGGAGAGGGAGTTTACCCGATCTTAAGAGGAGAGACGAGAGAGGAGAGGACAGGAGAGGAGGGTAGAGGTGCAGAGCAAAGTTAATAGAGTGGAGAGGGGGGACAAGAGACAAGAGAAGCAATGTGGAGGGTAGAGGATGATATAGGATAGTGAAAAGAGGAGACAAATCTGCGTCATTTTTCATCCGCTGTTGTGACAACAAATGGAGCCTCGATTGTGGTTGTTGTTGCTGTTGCTGCTGTTGTTGTGGTTGCTGCTGCTGTCGATTGTCATTTAAATGTGTCTCTAATCAGGTGTTGACCGCGTGTGTGTGTGTGTTTGAGTGCGTGTGTGTGGTCCTCGCCGTGTACTTGGCAATTAAAAGCAAAGCAAAGCGGCTTAAACAGCGGCTGCTGCTCTTGACCAGGCCCACAAAGTAGTCACTGCAGCTGCGTGTGCATTTAATCGCCGTTAAGGTGCCAAAAGTATCTCTGGCATGCGTAGAATGCCACGCAACAACAACACTAACAACAACAACACTAACAACAACAACAACAGCAGCAGCAGCAACTACAATCGGCAACTGTTGCCGATTTCGCTGAAATTCAGAATCGTGAGAGAGTTGAAGTCGTTGCGACTCATTTAAATCTCGTTTGTGGCAGGGAACAAGGCTCAGGGCCAGACTTGTTGCCTGCTGCCTTCGTGTGTGGTCTCCAACAGCAGCAGCAGCAGCAACCAGACAACAACAACAATCAGCTATATATATAAATATATATAAATACCCGATACTCTTGGGTTCCATTGTCTGTTTTGGTTGCATTATCTGTGGCATG
This sequence comes from Drosophila cardini, assembly GCA_018903735.1. Taxonomy (NCBI): domain Eukaryota; kingdom Metazoa; phylum Arthropoda; class Insecta; order Diptera; family Drosophilidae; genus Drosophila; species Drosophila cardini. The sequence goes on along the minus strand of JAEIGM010000001.1, from coordinate 8,177,197 downwards.
ATAAGAATTCCACTTCACTTCTGATTGCCAATTAGGCCACTTGCTTCAAGAGTATCTAATGCAAATGTATCTGTATCTGCAACTGTATCTGTATCTTTATCTGCGCTAGCTGTCGTTGTATCTGTATCTAATGGCAAGTGCCAAGTGGCTGCTAATTGGCAACTGCAGCAGTTCGTATCTAACTGAAAAAGGCGCTGACAGAGTATCTTTTAACAGCCTGAGATACAGATACTTTAAGTGTATGTATCTGTGTGTGTTTGTGTGTGTGTGTGTGCGAAAACTGAAACCATTTTGAACGTCAACACGCGCGATAAGCAACTAAATTATTAACACGACTCTCGATTCCCAACTCCGAATCCCACACCGAATCCGACTCCGAATCCGAATCGTTACCGAAATCGAATCGCAGGCGATGGCTCCCGTTGTTAATTCGCTTGAATTCTCTGCACCCATGTTGCAAGTACCCCCCTTTCCGCCCTTGCCACGCCCCTCCATCACCCTCCTCGTACCACTCAACGCTCATTGACTCATAAAATATATCGCTGACGCTGATACGAGTCTGGGACTGAGTTCTCCGAGCACCTGAGCTTCATTTAACATGAAATCGTTTCAAAAATTCAATTCGAAAAGTTGTTTTTGTTGTAGTCCCTGTAGTTGTTGTTGTTATTGTAGCTTCTGGCTCATTTTCAAGTGAGGAAATTTCAAATTTATGACACTGACGTTTGCCAATCAACAGGGCCGTCCCCCCCAAAACCCCCTCAACCCACCGTACTCCCCTCTAACTCAGCTTGTTGGCCTTGTTATTGCCTATGAAAACTTAATTTGCCATTGGGGAAAAGCGTGACTACCAATTGAGTTATGTCGGAACTGTAGATTAGGAGGAGGGGATGAGGGCAGGAGGGGGGAAGGGGTAGAAGCAGATGGTAGCTAGACACACTATCGCACAGCAGTTAGAGATGTGCACGTGTCCAGATCGTGATTACTTTACGAATTTTGTCTATAAATTAAAGTAACAACTTAAACTAGCGAGTTAATCAATTAACTAACGAAAAAGGACATTAAATGTGACTTAAAAGTGGGAAAGAGTAAGAGGAAGCCGCTAAGAGAATGCAAAATGAAAGTCAGGAAAGAAAGCGAGACAAAAATGGGACTATTTTAATAAGTGGTTCTATGAATAACGCTCTCTTCTATATCTTACTAGTCTTATAGCGTAGAAACACCAGAGAAATGTATGATTATTCCAGATTTCTCTAGGAGTTTCTTCTTCGATCGCTTATCTCAGTCTTCTTCTTCTCTCTCCACTGTTATTACCTTTATTAATTCCCACAGTTTGTAGCTGAACTTGAACTTGAATTTAAATATTGTACAACAATTAATTGGCAACATTCAGAGTCAATTCTATAATCTGTACGTTGACCACTTGAAGGAGACTGAATGATAAAGGCCCAGTCAAGAGACACAATTAAAAGATCAAGTTTGAAACAGACAGACATAAAGCCGCTTTGGAAAAGGCATCTCAGTGAATTGGACAGACGGACAGACAGTCGGGTAGATAGACAGACAGACGGACGGACAGACATTCGATGATGTATTACTACAACGTGTCAAAATTCGCTACTGCGAGAAGTGGATAAGTATTGGAGACAAAGAGAAAAGGGAGAGGGCGAAAGGGCGAGCAGACTGAGAAGGAGACGGGAGAGTAGAGAGAGGTTTTGAGGGCGATTGAGCACCCACGCAATGAAATCGGTGGCATAATAAAATTATAAGCGGGATTAGTGTCGCACTCACAAAGCCTCGAGCAACGAATTGAGACAAACAATGACAGAAAGACAAGACTCAAAGCCCCAGTGGCTTCCAGGAAGAATAGCAACAAAGGTGGATCAGGAGGAGGAGGAGGAGGAGGAGGAGGAGACGGAGACAAAGTAGGAGACAGAGGCAGATACTCAGTCACTGTTCCAATCCCCGCCTCCTTCTCAGTGTCAGTGTCGCACTGAGCTTGTAGTTTCTGCTGTGACTGATTGATTTGTGTGCCGTGTCACAAATAACAGAACACACGACTACTCGTTTTAAGTAGCTACACGTTCAAGGTGAGTGCGGGAGTCAGGGGGGAGTCTGGGTTATGGGCTCGTGTGTCTATCTATCAGCTCCTTCCCCGGGAGGCAGACAAAAGACTCATAATAAATCCATAAATTGTTAACTAAGTCGATATGAAAGTCAAGGTTTGATCCCGTTGTTAGTGACTTGTCCTTGTGCCTGATTGGGTCTCTAACTAGGCTTCGTCCTTGTTCCTCTCCTTGAACCTGTCCTTGACCTTGTCGAAGGCAAAACGCGTGTCGTGTGCCGTTACTCGTGTGTCGTGTGTCGTGAGTCGGGAGTCGTGTGTCCTGCCATTGTCCTGACTGATTGAAACGCGTGTCTCGATTGTCTCCTGCTGACTCCTGTTTTTCCAGCTACTTCAAATTGTCATTTAGTTAACCTTCGAATTGCATTTGCTGTCGGCCTTCAATTTTTCCAACTTTCCACTCTTTCCACTTTCCACTTGTCCCTGATTACAGTTACTACAAATAGTTATGGCATCGCTTGATTTGATTCGCACAAGATTCCAAGAGAAACGAGTGGATTTGTGGTGATGAGTGGAACTGAATTCATTAACGGTGATTTGTAATGGGTGTTACTCCAGCCCCCCTGCCCCTCCCACTTCCCCTACCCCACCCCACTTGGCACTCTCATCACAGATCGATAAATATCGCATTAAGCTAAATAAATGCGTTTTTGCCATAGTCGGAGTCCACTACCAAGAAGGAGTCCGAGTCCAAGTTGGAGGTTGGGCATTATTAATCTGCAATTGCAACGGAATTGCCTGTATCTTGTATCTGTTAGCTTGTATCTTGTATCTCGCTGTGGCCAGAGAGCCATAGATCTTGCATTATATTGGCCTGTCCGTGTGTCATATGCGATCATAAGGAGAGCTTACAAATTGCCACTTGCAATTATCGCCCAGGCTGATAACGGACTCTTGATTGCAGTAGCAGTGGGGGAGGGAGGGAGGTATGGTCTGATATGGAAGTAGGGGGTGTGGCAGGGGCTGGGTGCTGCAGCAGTATCAGCTATAGCCGCATTAAGCAGAGTTATAGCCAGGTGATGAGCTGGCTAATTGCTTTTAACGGTTTCATACAAAGCAATTTTCTTTGCCAGCTGCTTTATTTCTTAGCCAAGTTAAAGTGATTTATTGAGGAGTAAGGCTTTCCTTAAACCAATTTTCTTAAAATAGATTTTTAACTGATTACAGTTTTTGCACCCACTTTCCACTTGCCACAATCGGTTGCAAGTGGCTAAACGATTCAGTGGCTTCTGGCTAATAAATTCGTAACAAACCAATGACCTCACAATGGATGTCGTTGCATGCCACAAAGCACAGAAGAAAAAACAGATCACAGAGTGCAATAAAAACTACACGTATTTCTACTTTGGCAGCAGAAGGATCAACAAGTCTGTGCAGAGTAGGACTAGTCCGTGCGTGGCCTGACATGTCTGTACTTGCAATGGTGCATTCTTCACGCATCTCAAAATATGCCACAGTCACAGGGAGTCAGGGGGAGGAGATGGGTTAGGGGGAGGGGCTAGGGGTAAGGGGAGCTGCACTCAAAGTCGAAAAAATATTCTCGTTTCGCGTTTCGCGTTTCCCACAAGTTCAACTCTAATTGTGACTTTATTTGCGCATTTATTGCGGTCGCGAACGCAGCCAAAAGATACAGATACACAGGCACACACATACACATACACACACACACAAAGATACAACTACAGCGCCCTTAGAGCATCCTGAGCAGCATCCACTTGGGTGGTCTCGAACAACTTTGCGGCGCATCATCAAAGTCGACTCGAAGCTTCGTTTCCAACTTGAACATGCAGCATGAGGCAAGCGAACCAGCGAACGAACCTCAGGCAACAACAAGAAGGAGAACATGAAGAAGAAGAAGAAGAACAGATACTCCGTGAAGCTGCATGCAACACACACACAGACACATAGATAGGGGGCGGGGGGAGTGGCGGGGAGACGACACCCAAACTGAATTCTAAATGATCGTTGAAATTCTGTGGAACAGTGTTTCGTTGGAATTTGCAAATGAGTTGTGCCAGTGTGTGTGTGTGTGTGAGTGAGTGTGTGTGTGTGTTGTATCTGTGCATCAATGTAGCTGCGTATCTATGTATCTGTGTATCTGCGTATCCGTGTGCACCCAAACAAACTCAGAGCCGTCTTTTTGGCCAAACTCAGTTGCGAGTTGTCTTTGATTCGAGTGCAAATAATAAATTTTCCAGCTGCCAGAGACATTCAGGAGACGTTGTAATCCCCACAAAGGGGGGGTGGTAAGGGGGCGGGACAAACACTGACCCATTTAGACAGTGAGTCTCCGAGTCTTTAAGTCTTTGAGTCTCTGAGTCTCCCAATCTGCCAGTCCTGCTTGTCTCCCAGTTTCTCTCCGAACTTCTCCGAGGTTTCTCCGATTCGCAGCTGCGTCTAACAAATGCACAACTTGTATAATTTTATTGGTATTAATCATCGTTTGTCGGGGCCTAGGAAAATCTTGTAATACTTTTCATATTGATTGATGAACTCGATTTTCAGTTATTTTATTACCTTTTTTTCTAGCTTTTTATTTTTAGCAGCTTTTAGCTTGTTTGGCACATAAATCACTAAACTTTCGCTGACAAGTTGAGCGAATTGACCCGTTGTGGCTAAGATAGTTGGCCCAAAAAACACTACCAACGTTAAACCTTTTAACCATTTTGCGGTTAATTAAGGTCCTGCCTGCCAACGTTAACTCTTTCTAGCTCTTTTTTTAGGCCAGAAGCAAATCTAGATTGGTCAACATGAAATAAATGGCCAACTTGTCTGACTTTTCCGCTTTCCATTTGGCTTTAAATTCATCCCGCGGCTGCTTGTCTAATTGTGAGTTAATGGCCAACAGATACGGCTAACAGTTTATGCTTAGATTTAGGCCGCAAATCAAAAGCAGTTGGTAACAGTTTGACTATAAACTTGGCTATATTTATTTGTGAGTTTTAACACATTTAAAAATAGTTTTTTATTTAATTTATTCACAAGTTGTTGCCAATTGAATTACTTAACTTTGGTAAGAAAGAGCTGGAGTATTCTGATGTATGTGATCTCAGTGGAATCTTCTTCTCTAATTAGTTGGCAGCATCTTGTAGTTGCCGCCGCTTATTACACGGCACTTGTTAGCCAAGTTAGCTACGTAGCGTTACTAATTCTTGGCTACTGCATGACGGCACGTAGTCGAAAATCCAAAGAAAGACCATTAACCAAGGTAAGAGCTGTAAGCAGACTTACAGTAGGCACTGTATTCAGCTTTAAATTCTTGTGCTAACATAAAGTATAGCTACTTGAATATTAATTTTGAAAAAGTCATAACTTCAAAATTGAAACTTTTTCATTAAAAATTTTAAAATTTTTCCTGAGATAACTATAATATATATTATTCCACTTAGTATCAAAGCTTTTTTAACTCCAAGTAAATGATAAACTAAGCAAATTTTAAAAAAATGTTACAAATAAAATTATTTTTGAATTAAAATTAATTAATTTAAACTATTTGTATACTGAACTTTGGTCTCCAAACTAAACCAAATTTCTTCCACTTTCTCTGCTTAAACTCTTTTCAAAAAAACTTTTAAATCATATTCACAAATCAGTCAATGAATGCTTGTGGCACTTGTGCAACTGCCACAATAACAGGAGTGATTTAAGTTTAACAAAATGAAGAGCAATAACAATTACAAATGGGAGCAGAGCAAACAAAACTGACATTTTACACCTTTTCATTATCTCAACGGGCAGACGAGCAAACAAGCAACAACAACAACAAGAGGAGGAAGAAGAGGAAGAGCAAGAGTTGTTGCAACACGAGTGTGGAACAATGCAAACAGAACGAAAAGAGGAAAGAGGAGAGAGAAGAGAGGAGAGGAGAGAAGAGAAACGAAAACGTTGCACAAATAAGTAGGTGCAATGTATTATTTGTTTTATCGCTAAATTGCGGGAACGCCGCCAAACAAGCGGCTAAAAAGCGCTAAGCGTTCCAAAACCCACCCCCCCCCAACTCCCTTACTTACCCCTTTGTGACCCACACACTCCCACCATAGTGTTGATTCGCTGTTTCACTCTCTTTTCCTCACTTTCCCTCCTCTTCTTTATGGCAATTTGTGTGCAGCAGTGCGCAAACTTCACCTTCAGTTAGCGCCAAGTTAGTACAACTGAAAGACAGCAGTGCTAAGACTGTTGACTTGGCTAATAGCGTGTTTTGGCCAGACTTGGTTAGTTAGTTAGTTACTTGGCTGCATAATTAACTAAAGTAATGCAGCTTCTTAATCGTGATCCATTTCCTAAACTTGGCTAAAAGAAATGAAAACGTTGCACATAATTTATAGTCGAGAAAGGGAACGGGGGAGAGGGAGGAAGGGAGAGAGGAGTAGTAGAGTGAGAGGAAATTAAAAAATTAACTCAATTGTGGATACTCTAGAATTAACAGACCATTCCAGGGCAGAAGTGGCCTAAAGCTAGTAAAGGGGGAAGAGGAGGAGGGAGGGAGGGAGGCAGCACAGGTGATCAGCGAGGCGTGACAAAGCTAATATTAAAGCAAAGGTGGCATAAATTAAACAACACCAACAAAAGCCACGTATCATTTAACAGGAAATTGCGACGTTTCCAAGTGAATGCCAAACATTAAGTCATAATTGAGAGCGAAAGAGAGACAGATACACAGAGATAGAGAGAGAGAGAGAGAGAGAGAGAGAGTGAGAGAGCACTCGAGAGCGTAGCAAAGAGATCTGCTGTAGCTGTTTGAGTGCGTGTATCTCTCAGATACTTTTCGAACTTGGGGAATTTTCGAAGTTCGAAACCAGTTTTGAGGAGCTGGAGTTGGAGTTGGAGAAAACTCTCCACTTCTCACACCACACAACACACATGCTCCTGCGCACGCACACACACACAACTAGAGGGTGTGACAGAGATAGCATGTAGCTCAAGTTGGAGTCTGTCTTGTTGGTCGTGCCACATTGTGTGGCAGCTAAAAGCGAAGGCGGAGCCAACAAAAAACATATGAACGAGGATAACAAACAGCCCCCATATGTCTGCTTCTTCTTCCTCCTCTCTCTCTTCCCCCTTCACTTTCCCCTCTCCTTCTTCTTCTTTTTCTGCCTGCTCTTCTTCTGTCTTGATGGAATTATCAACGTTTTATTTATGACGCTCTTTGGACACGGCCAAAAAAACGTTGCACGTTCCCAATTTAATTAGTCTTGCGCTGAGCGCAACGAAACGGCAACTGCAACAGCAACAACAACAACAACAACTACAAGAACAACAACACTAACTGAGAACAACAACAACAACAACTGCTCTAAACTAAGTTTATAGTTGTTTTTTCTGTTCTGGCCAAGCGAAACAAAAGTTTTTCATTTGCCAAGCTGCAGTTCAGGCCAATTAAGCGATCTTCCACATGAGCTCAACTGAGGCCAACACCAACAGCGACAAGTACAACAACAGCAACAACGTGGAGACAGCCAACTGCTGCTCAAAGTTCTCCAGCGAGAAAGACAGAGAGGGGGGAGAGAGGGGTCCGAGAGAGAAGGCAACTCAGTTCTTCTCCAATTTCCGTTGTGCCTTTTGGCGTTTTCAAAAGCTGCAACAACAGACGGCCAACAAATTGCGCACAACTTCATCATAATCAACGCTCGGACAACGCTGAATGTGTGGGTATGCTAGACTAGAAGGTACCCTGTACTAACTCTATCATAATCCATAGTAAAATACTGTTTTTGAATAGTGTATTCCCAAGGGAACTTTACTTACAGTGCTGAGCCGGAGTCCGCTAGACTTCAAGATACCCTGGCTTATTCCCAAATCCAGTATAAAGAACGTTGCTTTAACAAAACAAGTTTTTCATACTCCCGCGGCATACCCATTCGCCTGTTCCCACTACAGGGTATCTACTAAAGTATCTGCAGCACCAACTGAAAACTGGATGAGGCTAACAACATTCGCTATGCGAAAAACTAAGGTTAAATGCTGGCTAAATTATTTTACGTGCCGCACTCGCAGCTAGTGGCAGGGACAAGGGGAATGGGGATAGGGGATAGGGGCAGCTGTGGATGCCCCAAGTTGCAACATAACTCAGTTATCGACGCGGGCACAGGCGGGAAAATGATGTGAAAATTGTGCCATAACTTTTGGCTGCTGCTGCTGCTGCTGCTGCTGTTGTTGCCGTTGCTGTTGTTGCTGGAGGTTGCATGAACGAGCTGTGGCAGCAACTTGCATGCAGCTTGTTGCATGCCGCGATCGTTGGCTCTTTCGTTTCTTTTTTTCTTTATTATTTGTTTTAGAAATCACAGCAACAAATCATAAATTGCATTTTACGATATTGATTGGGCAAATGATCATCCTCTTCTTCTTCTTCTTCTTCTTCTTCTTCTTCTTCGAGTTGTTGTTGTTGTGGGCGTGTTTTGTTGTTTTGGTTTTGCAACTTGCAATTTTGCTGCGATTTAGCCCTGGGCCAAAAGAAACTCTAGCAAAATCGCATTATTTGCACAGCAGGAAATTATTATTATTTTTGTGTATTTATTTTGGCCAAGATTGAAAATCATTGAATTATGTTTCGAGTACTCCAAGTCGCACTTCGAATAGAAATATTCATTCACTTCCGGTTGAAAGCGTTTCACAAATCAATTCAGTAAATGCCAAAGCGATAAACTCGCAACAGTAATGAATACTTTAAATCGATATTTAATTGCAATCAAACTGTAATTAACTGTATGAAATAAATGATGTAATTCCCAACGATTTGAAAGCAGACTTAAGACTATATATACTATACTAACAGAAAAGAAGGGGGCTTTCCTTTCAGATACCCTAAGTATTTAAAATAAAAATGATGTAGACAACTTTATGAAGACATAAATTGGAAAATTGAATAGACTGTCTTCTATCATCATCATCAACTGATCAAGTCTAGAGTCAGCTAAATATAAGCAGTAAGAAGTTATCGTCGACACGCAATGCAATTTGGCCAAGACGATGGCCAAGACGATGCTGCCAAGCATGTGACCAGCAATTAAACCATTAAATTAATGGCCAAGTGCGAGCAAGACAAGATGCATCATCCAAGCACTCGAGCACCAGAAGAATGGCAACCACTTAGCCAGGCAAATGAAAAACGCGTATCAACTTGCCACGCCCATTTTTGGCTGCCACCCAACTAATTACACAGTTGGCAAGGATGTAAAGCCGAACAAGCCTGACATTGGCGGCAAGAAAATTGCATATTGAAAGACAACAAGAAAAGCGGAAAATGTCCGTCAACAGAGACGGACAGAGGGCAGCAGTTAATTAAGTATGTTGTTGTGTTCGACTAGACAATACCCTGTAAAGGGAACTTCTTCTAAGCATTAATTTAGATTTAAACTAACTTAACCCTTAAGAATTTTATTATTTTTTGATCTTTTTCTTTATTTTATTATTAAGTATTCTCACTAACTAAAATAACCCTTTGGCTTTTAATATTTTTAAAGCGCATTCTATACAAGTTACTTGTACTAGCAATGCAATTAGCCACTTAATGGCAACTGGTCCAAACGAGGCAGACAAGTTTGTACCTCAGCTTATTCTGCTTGTATTCCTTAATTTATGTATATATATATATATATTAAATTGTTTTATTTTTTATTTTTTGTAGGTTGTTGTGGCTACATTTTTATTAAATTGAATTGGGTGCTTAAATAAATTATTTAATAAGCACGTGATCTACGCATTCAAATGCTTCCTTCGATCCTGTTGCCTTTTTGGGGCCAAGGGCCAACAGCGACACGCCCCTAAAGGTGAGTGAGTGAGTCTTCATTTTGCAATTTCTTGTATTAAATCATTGCAATTTAAGCAACTTGTCTTGCAGTATAACCCAGAGGGGGTTAAGGGGGTGTACAGGGTGTACAGAAGGGGAGGGGGTCTTAGCCTTTGCTTTAATAATAGCCATGCTGATGCCGCCATAGCTGTTATATGGCCAAGGGGCTTCGTACTACGGACATCAGACATCAGACATCGGAGGAGATCGCTGGATCTGGGCGGCTCTCATATATAATTCTGCAGTTTATGACTTTGCTTTGCCCAGAGCCTTGATGGTGCATCCTGGTAAATCCCTCCTACACCCCCTTCTGCCTTTTGCAGACATGCTTGCTCCTGTCCAGACATGCACAATCTTCAATTTGATCGAGCAATCATTTTGCGCGTACTTGCAGAGCAATTTCCTCCCTCCTCCCCTCTCTCTTTGCCTTTCTGTCTCTGCTGTGTGCTTGCCCCCACTCAATCACGCCTCTTCACCTGAGCCCACCACTCCCCCAGCCCACACCTGTGGCCAGCTGCATTGTAATAACCATAATGGCGCGCACGATTTATGTTTTAATTTTGCATTTAAGCGGCAAACTGATCGAGGATCGCGCATCAAGAAACCAAGTCTCCAACTGGTTGGAGTCACCATCTTGGCCATGGTCTTAACTTGAGTTTGATTGGCGCTGATAACCATGCAATTGATGCTCATGTTGTACTTGTTTTTCTTTACGTGGAAATTGTGTTTGCAGGCGCTTTAAATCGATTAAGTGATCCTCATTCTACAGTCAAGATCACATCTGCCTTTCACACTGATCAACACAGTTTAGACTGAGTTACTCACTTACATGAACTGATAAGAACTCTAGCTATCTATGGATAAGCGATCACTTCTGTTTTTCACACTGATCAAAGGAAACTTCATACTAAGCAGATCAGGCAAAAGTCTTTAAATTTGTTAAGTGATCCTCATACTCAATTGCCTAACTCTGATCGCAGAAATATAATTGATTAACCAACATTTCATTATGATTTGATCATTGGTTCTCAGCCTTTAGTAGCTCTTGACTTAGCTTGATTACTGATCTTATCTTTTCAATACAGATACAATTTCCATTTGTTTTTCAAATGCATGCAGATCAATCAAGATCACTTCCATCTTATGAACTGATCACAGCTGAAGATCGCTTGCCTTTATGATAATTAGGTAAATCTATCTTTAGATTTAGGCTTATGATTATATTAATTATCCTACAAAGCACGATCACTTATACAGTTTTTTAACTTAGTTTGATTTTAGATACTTTTAGCCAACACTTGATTGGGGAACATTCCATAGCAGAAGAAATACTTTGAGTTGATTGTGTAAGCTTCAGTGTTGGACAATTTAGCATCTAGTTTAATCGGTAAATAGGCGCGACATTCCCCTGGCAGCACCAAAAGCAGCTGCCAATTGGCAATTGGCAGAGCCAAAGTTAAAGCCAATTCCAATTCCAATGGTAATTCCAATTCCAATGGCCAAAAGCTGTTGCAGTTGTTGTTGGCCAAATTGTCAGCGTGCAACAATCTACACCATTAAACAAAACGATGCCAGTGTCTGTCTGTCTGTCTGTCTTGGCCAAATATGGAACGAAGCTAAAAGCCAAAAGCTAAAAGCTGAAAACTGGCAATCTAATTAGTGCACCACAAAGACAACAAAAAAACGTATCTTTTTTGTGTAGTCTCATTTTAATTACGTCTAAACGAAAAGCGCCGCAATTAGAGTACAAGACTTGAAGAGTTTTGGCCAAAGCGGAACGTGAGAATGGCCTCAACTGCAGCTCCAGTGTCAGTTCCAGTTCCAGCTCCTGTGGCTGCCACAAACAGCGAAAGGAGAACCATTTGGCTAAAACCGCAGCAGACGCCGCATGTCGCAAACCGCAGAGAATTTAATTTGTCGAGCTGCACAAAAAAACGATTCAACTAAATGCTAAAACAGGACACCTTGCGACGTGCAACAGTGCAGTAAATCGCCTTAGACTCAGACGAAGACTCAGACTCAAACTCAGTACAAGACTCCTTAGAGGACTTGCAACATGTGTCTGCTTGCACCACAGGACATCGGGAGACAATGCAATGACTTCTTGTTGGCGCAACAATGATTAGTTTCGGTCAAAGTCAAAGGACACAGAATGAGGCAGGCACTGTGGCAAGGACGCACACACACACACACACACACGAATGAACCCTGGCATGCCGCCTCTTCAGCTCTTTGATCTACTCTCCTCAGTCATAGTCTCCCACTCCCTCTCCTTCTCCGTGTGTGGCCTCTGCGCACAGGAGTCGTCATCGGAATCCTTAGAAGGCCCTACGTATGGTTGGTTGGTATTGTTATCGTTATCGGTATCGAAGTCAGGTACGCACTGACCTGCGGTCGATTTTGCTGTCAAAACAACACGATTTATGCATTGTATTGAGAGCAGCCCAGGATAACAAGATGTTTGCCGACGCCTACTAAATGCATCGGGTAACCCTCGTCCCGTTCCCATCCTCTTTCTCGTCTCCGTCCTCCATGTGATGTTGATGTATGGTTTTTGATCGTGCATTAGATGCCATCGCTGTAGCATTTAATGACCAAGGCAATTAATCTACTTGCATTTACTTAGAGGCAGCAGTTGTCGAGGGTTGCTCAAGGAGTACTCTGTTTAGTACTTAAAAAACTTATTAAGATTTTTGTAATCGCTACATACCCCAAGAACAACCCTCGCTTTAATTGGTATTTAGTAAATTTCTTACGCCTAGCAGTTGGCGAGGTGAGTTTAAATAGTTTTCTTTGTACTAAATTTGTATTAATTTTAGTCATTACTTACTGAACAGCCCTCGTATGTGTTTATGGACAACAAAGCGTCGTTATCAGCTTCGTTTTTGGAGTCGAATCGAGTCGACTCGACTCTAAATGTTGTATGCAAGTGGCATACACTGTAAATCTCTTTAAATGAGCATTTAAGCGCTGACACAGACACCGATCTCGATACAAAACTCATACGGAAGGAGGAGAAGGAGAAGAAGGAGGAGCAGGAGTAGAAAGAGGAAGAGTCAGAGTCAGTGTTGGGATTGGAATTGGGATTGGGATTGTGAGTTGAGTTGAGTTTCTGGTATCGATTTCGGTTTTAAGTTTTCAGTTTTCAGTTTATGTGTGACTGTAATTCAATGCTCAATGCGTTGATAGCATCGAGAGCTCTGTTAACCCTTTCGAATGGAGAGTTGTCTTCTCCTTCTCCTTCTCCTTCTCCTTCTTCTTCTTCTTCTGCTTTACTACTCCTCTCGAAGACCGTCTTTGTCATGGCAGCAATCGCTGATCTTCTGACTTGTCTTCTGTTTCAGTTTCTGTTTTTCTTTCTTTTTTTCAGCTTCTTTTGGTTGTTTGTGCTCAGTTTGTTGTCTGAAATTTATTGTATGGTTGTTGCTGATGTTGAGATGTTGCTGCTGCTGTTGGGATGTTGCTGATGTTGCTGCTGTTGCTTGTCCACTGTAAGTCGTTCGTTGTTCGTTGTTTGTTTGCTGCTGATTGTCGTCGTCGTCGTCGTAGTCGTCGCCGTCGTAGTCGTTCAGCGATCGACAATTGATCGAGCTGTGAATCGAGCTGCGATTCATTTTGTCGCCTTGACACTTTTGGCCAGTCTCTAAAGTTTTTGGCTTTACAAATGTTGAAGCTGTTTAACGTAATGCTAACAATGTTAACAACTCCAAAATAGTTGAATCTCTGTCTTAGCTCACCAATTACAAGTCATATATCATGATGGGCACATGTGCTGTGCTCTAAGATCATAGTCAAAGATGCCGACACTTGTTGTCTCCCAAGGAACGACCACCCAAAGAGGGAAACTCCTTTGCACTCTCAGTTTTCCCTCCCTCTCTTGTCTCTGTTGCCCTTTTGTGGTAATCACCCACAAAACTGGGCATTATGTCGGTCAGTTAACAGCATAAAAAGTCAATAAAATATCCTTTTGACATTTTTAGGCGCGTTTGAGCAAATGCCGACATAATTGTTGTGACAGTCTCAGACACACACACACAACAACATCCTAGGACATCGGGGTTAGAAGCTGTGTCCAAAAAGGACACACAATGCTCTAAGTAGATTATATATATTGTCGGACAATGCTAAAATTAATGGGCTCCGACTTCTTCTTCTTCTTCTTCTTCAGCTCTCTGTCTCCCTCTCCCCTTCTTCTTCTTCTTCTTAAACGCTCATTTACAGCAGCTCAGCCAATGAACGTTCTTGAGAGTCTTCTCTTAGTTTATCTACCTGGGGGAAAGTGTTTTTCCTGCTGTCGGCGTGACTGAATTGCATCAAAGAGAACACACATACACCTAATGCTATATACAGAATTTGGTACAGATTTCCTAGGGTATAAAACGTTAAGTCATCTTGCCGATCGCCCAATTGTCTTTAAGATTCATCGATCTTTGGAGGAATATACTGTAGTCCACAGGAAGTCTCGCTGTGTGCATAAATATTTTGACACTAATGCTCTCCCTCCCCATTAATCTCCCTCTCTTTCTCTCCCTTTATCTCCTATTCATTTCTGTAATTTTCTTTCATTTCTTTAGTCTAAGCCTTTTATTACATTCGCCACACTTGCCGCATTTCCTTTCAAATCAAATTTGCTGTTGTTGTGTTTACTATTCCAATTGTTAATATTATTTCTTCGCCCACTAAGCGTCTTATAATGGCCAAACTTCCAATGGCCAATGAGGTATGGGAACAACATTACCAGCAAAAATCTTCAAATGTGTTTTGATTGCAATTTCTGGAGAAACTTTGTGCACAACTCATCAATTTATACATTTAGTTGTACTTTTAATATATATTGCTATAAAAAACTACAACAAACTTGGCTAATAATAATTTGAAGCCATCATGTTTACTTAAATTTACGTGAAGAAACCCAAAAAAATAAGTAATTTAATGTTTAGAGTGAAATAAAAACAGTTTTAACTAAATTTCTTTTGCATACATTTTGCAATTTATTTTCAAATTTATATTTTTGAAAAGAAATCGGTAGAAAAGTATTTTTACTGAACAGTTTTTATGCTGTTTGGTAACAAAAGTTGTCTTAAAATACATTTTTCGACGGAAAGTGGTTTGAATTCAACTTGAATTCAACATCTGACTAAAAAGTTAAACCCATTCTCTTATTCTGATAATATTCCTTTGCTCAAAAAGTACAAGAAGTGGCAGATGCTGACTGTCGGACCGATATTTGAGCAGAAAGACATTTTGCTGAATATTTTTGTAGAACTGGAATTTGAAATGGACACAGTCGTAAAGCGCTCTGTTCGTCCCACTGTCCAACTGTCCCACTGTCCGTCCTCCGTCCTGACCGTCGTCTGTCCGCAACGAAGAGACAGCGACGAGATAATTTTGCAATGCTTATGGCCGCCAATTTGCGGAAGATCGCCGTACAAGGAGCGCACGCAAGCGATCCTACTGCAGTAGGAGCTGAGCTGAGCTGCTGTAGAAGATCTCTCCTTGGCTGCTGTCCCAGCAGAAGGACAGACAGGCAGACAGGCAGACACGCAAAGCAGCGACTAAGGGCTCTGGGCAACACGTGTGTGTTGATTGGTTCATAAGAAAAGGCAGCAGACCAACAAAAAATAAACCTACAAAAAGAAATCATTTAAAACGACAAACGGAGATCGTACTTAATAATCAAAATGGCATTCAGTTTGAAAATCGGTTAAGTTTTGACGAATTTGGCGACATTTCATTTAAAAAAAGTGAAAAAAATTGAAATCTTTCAAAGGAATACTTCACCCCAGACTCAATTTAGAGCTCAAACCATGCCAAAATAGAGGAAAAACAAGTCAAGAACTGGGAGAACGGCTGAAATCTGGCAAAACGTGAAGACGAAGAGGACTGTGAGACGAGAAACAGCTACAACGAAGTGCAGCCATGCCAGCGATAGCTACAACTATATAAAGGGTCCAAAAGGAGCAAAGACAACCCAAAGAACAGAAGGCCAACAGTAGGATAAAAGGGGTAAGAGAGAGGAGAGTGAAGGAGAGGATATGGAAGCAGTGAAGAGGTGAAAGGAGCGAGGAGGAGGAGGGACCAAGGAGACAGGAGGAAGGCGCGAGAGCGAGGAGGCAGTGAGCAAAGCCCGTAAGGCAGACAGGATCAATATAAGAACAACGTCGTTTCGGGGCTTGTACATAATTTTGCATTTTTTTTATAGGGATCGTGGAAGAGAAACAAAATGTCGGTTACGGCAAGAAAGCCATTAAAAGCAAACATTGAAAGGGCAGAAGAGAAAAGGAAGGAAGAGAAGAGAAGAAGCAGGGAGTAAGGTGGGAGAGAGGAGGTAAAAAGGAGGAGAGCGGTGTGCGGAGAGCTGAGGTAGGACCACAAAGGGAAAAGTTAAGGGAGCAAAGCACAGAGGCAGAACATCCTCAGAAATTGAGAAAATTAAGAAGCGAGGCGAATCTTCTCCCCTCTTTCCCCTCACCTCACCCTTAACCCACTGCCTACAATTCTTTCAGAAAGTTTTTGGGTTGCTTTTGTTGTTGTGATCTTGTTATTTGCGACGGTCTATGGTTGCCTTAGTAATTATTATATATATAAATGTTTGTGTGTGCGTGTGTGTGTGTGTGTGTGTGAAGGGAGTCTGGAGCATATAGAGTTGTGCTGCTGCTGTCCAATCCACCATGATGAAGATCAATTCAGGTTCTCTCCAAACACAAACACACACACACGAATAGCACACCCATGTGTGTGTGTGTGTGTGTGTGTAGTTATTGTTGTTGTTGCAAGTTACTCGACTCGCATGTCATGTCCGCGCGCTGAGGCTGTCAACAGCCCCGGGATAAAATGATCAACATTGATCGCATAATGATCAGAGGAAGCACAGCAACAATCACAGCAAAAAGCACAGCCACCGCAACATTTTTAAATGCTTCTCTTGTTGTTGCTGTTGTTGTTCATCTTCTTCTTCTTCTTCTTCTTGTTCTTCATGAAGACAATATAGAGAGAAGATACAGTTGCTGCCGCCGTGTGGCACAGATTCAATCAAGCTCCGATCGAGACTCTGGACAAGATCATTGGCTTGAGCCAAAGACTCTTCTTCTTCACTTCACATTGTTTTTTCTTCTTCTTTTTCTTGTCTGCGTAGATTGATGATTGAGTGCGTGGCTCGAAGCCTCAAAACTGGAACTTTAACCAAGAGCCGTGTCTGAGGCCGTGTCTGAGCCAATGTTTTTGGCCCGGCTAAGTAAGCTATTATGCGTGTTTGCGAGCTTGGCCCGAGATGAAGAGAGTCGTTGCTATGATTTTGATCGCCACTTTTGTAGGCCCCGCATAATTTACTTAATTATATTTAATTGAATTTTAAAGCTACTGGTTAAAGCGGCCTCGCTTTTTTCAAGCTAAAACCACCGTCTCATGTCTTATTTCTTAATTGCGTTCTGCGGTTGTTCAACTTTCCCAGGAAACAACAACAAAAAACAACCACAAGATATTGCTCTGATTCACGTACGTGACAATCTGACAAATTTGCGCCTTTTTCTGTTGAGTTTTCCTATTTTCCATTTTCAGTATTCAGTTTTCCATTGTGCTTGATGCTCGATATCACAGTATAACAGGATGACACTCGAACCCTGTCGAATCTCAGAATCTAAATCTGAATTAGAAACTCTATGGAAACTGAAACTCAGTTGTCGTTTATCACAGCAATAAACGAGCCCAAAAGTCAAACAACAACGCAATTCGCAGCCCTTTTCCCGTTCCCTCTGTTGCCTCACCCCAGTAAATGGGGCGGCAATTTCCCAGGATGCGTGACATAAATCAAAGGCCACACATCCTGCTAATACCAGCCACAAAAGGGGAAAAGGATTTGCTGAACAAATCCTTTGAGAATTGATTTGTGCACGCTAATAAGTCCAAAAACAGAAAACTAAATTATGTCTCACACAACAATCCAAAAATAGACACACACCCAAACACAAACACACACACACACACACACACACACACTCACAGGCAGACAGGCATTTCCGGAATCCGTTGTATGATTTTCAAAAGCAAATGACATAATCATAATGAGATTGAGTCCAAGTCAGTAAAAACACAAAAAAAGAAAAGGGGGCTGCCTTGGGTTAAGCTTGTTATGAATTTCAATTTCAACCACCTCGAACGTCCGAACACCCGAACGGCTTTTAAGGGTGGCAATTAAAATGTTTGCCCAACTGAGTGGAAACAAAACAAAATGGCTGCCGCCATGTACATTTCGTAGCACCCTCTCTCCCTCTTCCTCTTGCCACCTCCATTTTCCAACGCAACTGTTGCAAGCTGTGCGGGCGCTGGTTTGAATAGGCGTTAAGTGGGCATGGCGAATACCCTCGAGTGTCGCATATAGGGGTGTACGTGCCACTCCCACCACCCCATCACCCAGCCCTCTCTGTATATCTTTAGCTGAAAGTGAATTTACAGTCAATAATTATTGTTATAAATTATTACCTTTCAGAAATTCTCTTCCACACAGTTTCCAAAATACAATCTTGAGTTAAATATTTCTAATAACGGCGTACTTAGTTAATTACATACAAATCTAACACTAATCGATTAACATTACGATCCTTTTCCTACATTTCCTTCATTAACAGATTGTCCCAAAATGATAACAAAAAAAAAAAACACAAATAATGAAAATAAAAATGGCGATAAAGAATCTTCCCGATGATAAACCAACCTTTGTTTTCCCCCACCCCCCACACTCCCAACTTTTAGGGGCACTTCGGACCATTTGAAGCTGCCGCACCCATTGGAATTTACCAAAGAGGCTGTTTACCCCCCGCTTTGCTGTTGTTCCTGTCTCAGTGCCCCTCCCTGTGGTTGTTGTGGTTGTTGGTGTTACCAACTGTTACCAACTTGGCGGCAAAACATTAACGTCCAATAAATTGTTGTCAAATGTCGCGCACCCCGTTGATTTTAATGTGGCTTAAATAGGATAATAAAACTAACCACAGAAGAAAAAGAGTAAAGACGGGAAGAGAAAGACAGAGAGGGAGAGAGTGAGAGAGAGACAGAGGGAAAGGTAGAGCGGGATAGCGGCCAAGACAGAGGCCAGAATTTATTGTTGGTTTCTATATAAAATAGTGCGTTTTATATACGCTAGGTGGTGCAGTGGTGCACAGGTTGCTTCGGGTCGAACAGCGGAAAACCAATAACTTTTCCACTAAATAACCAAACAACTAGAGAGGGGAAGGGGGAAGCTAAAAGACGAGGGAAGGCAGAGCTAACAGGTGCTTATCGGAGCTGAATCGTGACATTTTATTGGCCAGTTGCTCCGACGGCAACGATGCTTATCACTGACCCAATGGCCAACGGCAATAAATGGAGAACACAAGAGGGAGAAAGAGAGGCGAGTTAGGAGAAAGAGGGGGAATCAGAGAGGGTGGGGGCTTAGCGAGATGGCAGCTGACGCAGTCAACTAATGGAAATGGTGGAAATGTTGCCTAGAAAATTAAAAAAAAAAAACAAACTCATATGGAAATGAAGGTGCACATAAACTAAGTTTTATGACTGACATGGCTGACAGTTCGTAAAAAAAAAATAAGAATTAAAGAAAGAAAAAGAAACCGAAGACGGTCTTCGAAAGACGGTCTTCTCGAGCGCTTCAATTCATGGAAATTTTCATTGGGATTTTAAAATTAATTTAAATTAATTTTTGTTGAATTTCATGAGTTTGGGATTGAGCAAAAAGCGCACGCGTCGCTGGCAGTCAAAACAGTTCAGTGAGAAAAAGGCCAAATTAATTTGGCCAATTTGTTGCCATACCCAAATCAGTTGCCCCGCTGGGAGTTGATCAATTAGCCATGGGTGTCGGACTCGTTGTCGTTGTCGTTCTCATTCTCGTTGTCAGTGTCAGTGTCAGAGTCTCAGAGTGTTTGAGCCAAAGTGTTGGCCACTTACAGCTTCACAAGGCGCCGCCTCGCGAATTCGCGTTTTCGCATATGCGAAATAATCATTCACAGATTCATGCGACCACCCAAAAGGCAGTTGCCTCATTTGAGGGATGACTTTGAGCCAAACAAGAAAATAACAAATAAAATTAATTAAAGCTTTTTTAACAATGCCGACAAACTTGGCCAAGTCACTCTGGTGGCCAACTGATGCGTTTGGCCTAATGATTGCTTTTGGCACCTTTTTTTGTTGCTGTTTTTTGTTGCTTTTTATAACTCCCGCTTTTATTAAGTAAATATTTTGACTCATGCAAATTGCTAATCGCGCATCTGAGTTGGGATGAGTTTTGTGGCCAATGCCAATGTTTTGGCCATGGCCTAAAAGGGTTGACAGCTGCTGAGCTGCTGCCGATTTGATAAGCCTGCCAAATATTTGTCCTTCTTTATGACTTTCCATTGAGATGTGGGCTTAATTCGCTGTGGAAAATTGGCTATCTCAAAAGGATGTGACTTGTCAGTGCTGGACGGCATTGCCCGTGAAGAAAATATTTGCTTTCCATATATAAATTATATATAAATTCATATTCATATTCAATTTATTCGCAATCGTAAATTGACTAGAAATAAATTACAATTTTTGTAATTTCTTTTTTGATATTTTTGCGAATTTATGAATTTGAGTTTGTTCATAAGAAACAACAGCTGCAAAAACTAAAGCAATAAAGAATATATAACAGTAGTAAAAGGAAAAGAAAGAGATAGAGGGGAAGAGATGGAGATAGAGAAGGAGAAGAGAGAGGCAAACAGCACGCGCACAAAGTTTTTATATGAAAGCAAATTAATTTTTGGACGCAAAAAGAAAAGTCAAAGGAAAAACTACAATATGAGAAAATAGGCTGGACACAAAGGCAAAGAGGGTGAGAAGGGGAGAGGGGGAAAAGCGGCTGCCTGATGGCCAAAAGTCAACAGTAATAAAATCGCAGTCAGGACACGAGCTGACAATGGCGAGAGACAGAGATAGAGAGACATAGAGAAAGAGGGAGGGAGAGGGAGAGGAAGAGGGAGAGAGACAGGACAGAAGCTACGCGTCGTTGACAACAAACTAAGGCAATAAAAGTGGAAATCAGGATAATGCCACAGCCGTTGCGATGTCAGCAAATTAAATAAATCCCCAGGGCGGCAGATGTGCAGGGACTGAAAACAGAGCACAGGAAAAGGACAAGCAAGAAGAAGAGCAGGAAAAAAACAGAAGGCTGGCGATAGAATGGAGGACACAGGAGACAGGAGACAGGAGACAGTAGGCTCATCATTAGGCCTCGTATTGTGGCCAACGAAGCGAGTCAAACAAACAAACATTTCTGGCTATAAAATCAATTACATAATGAACAGAAGTCAGCCACAAATATAGAGGTAGAAAAGGACAGCAATACATAGAGAGAAAGATAGCCAGACTTACGCTAAGCAGTTTTGGCTCTAAGCCGTTTTAGTTGCCAAAACATTTGGCCAATATTTTTACGGTTAGCCACAGGACAATACACAATGGAAATCCATCCAGTGTCTAGACAATCAATTGTTTTGGCCCATTTTGACTTCTGTGCGGTAAAAGGCAAATACCAATAACAAAACGCATCCTGTTCGCAAAAAAAAAACAAATGCATTCAATACTTAAAGGAGAGGGGCAGGAGCTGCTGCAGGTGGAAGCAGGGAAGGAATGCGAGGAAACAGCTCAGCAGGACATGTGTTTGTTTGTGGCTAAGAAAGCCAATTTAGCCACAAAAACCAAACGAATTTCATTAAGCAAAAACATAATCGACACTTGCCTAAAAGTAGCCAATAGTGCTGACATTTTGGCTTATTTATAGCTAGTTTAACCAACAACTGACGTTGGAAAGCTTTATAAAGTGTTATTAGCTTGAAATCTAGCTATTTTTAGTATATTTGCCGTTTAATGACTCTGTAGTTTCAGAAGTTTTTGAAAATTTTCCATACTTCCCGCTTTAAATTCTGACAACACTGTTTAGGAATAATGAGAAAAAGTTGGAGAAACAAGTAAGAGTCTTCCTTTTATCCCCCCTTTCCCGTTTTACCTTCCACCAAATGTGGCTGATGGTAAATTGAGTTTTTCTGTCGTCCTATTTGGCCGAAAAAAAATGTTGCGTGACTCAAATGTTTTCATCATTCTTGACTGAAATAATAATTTGCCCTATAATATGCTTTAGCTATTAAATGGAGCTACAACAACAACTACAACATGAAAAACAACAACAATACCAGTCAGTTTATGAGTAATGCCCTGCCAAAGGATTTTCTCCCTCATGTGTCACATTTTCCTCGCCGTGAAAAAATGAAATGTCAAGAAATTTGACAGCCAAATTTGATTGTTGGCCAATATGCTGAACTTTTCCCCACGTAATGGGCTAAAATAAGCAATCCAATTTGGTATAACTCAAGTCGTATTGAAGCAAAGAACGGTGAGCTATGAACAACGAACACTAGATGGCGCTAGCTACAACTTTAGCAGCAGTTCTCTGCTGAAAAACAGATTTTTAAGGAAAGTTTAACTTAGAAACTATAGAAAAACAGTTAAAACTAATTGTTTTCATATATTTACTTTAATTCTAGATGTTTAACAAGCAATTGCTTTATGTTTAACATATAGAAAACGGTTTTATCCATTAATACTGGCGATAAAAACATAATGCTAATTCTTATAGCTGTAGGGAAATGTTAGTAGCTTTTTTTCTGCTGCCTGCTTTCAGCAGATTTTATGATCTTTTCAACACAAACCAATCAGGTTTATGGCCCAGTTTATTAAAATCAAAACTGAAAACTGAAAAGCAAATATCGAAATGCCTTCAAGGTATGTGCCACTCTTAAGATATATGGTACCCAATCAACCATTAACATGTTCACTAATTTTACGAGCTATATTATAAACGATTTTCGTTTTTATTTCATTTTATATCCATTGGGCATTGATTTTGATTTTCTTAAGCATTTTGTTATTGGTTTCATTTTGTTGATATACATGTATTTTTTAGCATCAATTGCCTTTGTTTCTGCGAGTTATTTGGAATCCAAAAGAGAAGACCATAAAAATATCTGGATGGGAATGTTAAGATTATAAAATTTTATGCGCAATTGGAAACAGTTAACAGCATATTCTCCCCGACTATATACTATATATATACATATATATACACTGTATAATCACAAGCTCATTTCAATACAAAAGCTGCTAAGAAGCAGGAGAAAAAAGGAACTTGTCAACAATATTTTACGAGCACGTTGAGATTTTTCTGGTCTTCGGTTTTGGTCAAAATGTATGGAAAAAGTAAGAAAAAGGCTGTAAAATCGAAAATCGTTAAATCGTTAACAACAAAAACAACAAAAAACAGCAACAAATATGAGTATCAACATTGATGATGACGACGGCACCAGCTGCGAAAGCAGTCGACGAAGTAAGAGAAGTTGGAGGAGTCGGAGGAGCAACCGAAATCGACGACAGCCATATTGAAAATTTGTGCATGTCGATAGGGTCTAAAGCCTGAGATCGTAGAGGAAGGAGAGGGGAGAAAGAGTAGGAGACTGGCAGGAACGGAGGCAAAATGGAGTTGCCCGAGGGCCTCGAGAGTCGCAGGGAAAACCATAAGCCATAAACATAAATAATAATACAATAATGTAGTATTGTCGGATCGATCTCCCCGAAAAACACAAAAAACACAACGCTGAAATGCGCATATATTTGGTTATAAAACGAGACTCACATTTAATTTATGATCTTTCCCCGCATTTTCGATTTTTTGTTAAACATTCGATCGATCGTTGTAATAGGCCAAGTTGATCGCTTGTTGGATGATCGATGATTGATTTGTTGCCATTGAATTCTAACCACCAACAACAACAACAGAAACAACAACCAATTACATTCTGTTCTGGCCATACTTTGCATTAATGTGCTGCCCGAAAACGGTTAACGTTAAAGGCAAACGGCAGCTGCAATTAACTTGGCCAACAACAGTTGGCAACGAGGAATAGACATGGGGAATGGAAATGGAAATGGAAATGGGAATCGAGTTCGCTTTTAATATGGCGTCTGGCCATATGCGCCACAGACAGTTCCTAATTTTGTTTATGCTATAGAGACGTCCAGATCTCGTAGCAGGCAACTGCCAAAGTAAAAGATACGTCCGTACGTGAACAGGCCATAAAAAGAGCTAAACAAACTTTATGAATATGCAAGCGTCGAGGGGCGTGGAGTTACCAAATAGGCACAGACCCAACAAACCCAACTGAGTTACCAACTCCAGCTCCAGCTCCAGCTCTAGCTCCATTTTTAACAGCAACTTCAGCTTTGACTAGAGACCCCTTTTGGGTCCCGACTTTGGCTTAAACTACAGAAATGACTACAGGTAAAAAGGCAGCACAATGGGCACAGCAGCTCATTTAACACTTGGAATTGTAATGAAGTCTAAAATATTTAAATTTAAAGTTTTAATTGCAGTCTAAGTTTAATAGTTCTAAGGAAGCTTAAATGAAGAATAAGCTTTATA
Source organism: Drosophila cardini (assembly GCA_018903735.1). NCBI lineage: Eukaryota > Metazoa > Arthropoda > Insecta > Diptera > Drosophilidae > Drosophila > Drosophila cardini. Next base: position 8,152,813 of record JAEIGM010000001.1, on the reverse strand, counting down.
AACAAACCGTAAGTGGTCTTAATGAAAGACTAAGTAAAAGTTTACACTCTTTATAATGAGTATTTTCATAATAAGTGCTTTCTTTTCAACATTTTCCCACACTCTACGATAAAATTGTAAAGTAGAAAACAAATAAGAAGATTTTATCAAAAGATCTTATCTTAATTTAAACAGATTTTTATCTATCTTTTATGTATTTCAATTAACAATTTTATCTCCTAAGCAATTATAATTTCTTACACTTATTTTGCCTTTTCTAACCACTGTGCCACCTTTTTGTGGCTGCTGCCGCGGCTGCAAAACTCCAACTCGAGTTTCCTTTGCGGCAACTCCATTAGCCAAATGCAGAAGTTCCACTTGAGACTGATAAGTAAAGTGGAAGTGGATTGGTGATTTGGGATTGGGGATTCGGCAGTGGGGAAAGTGGGGAGTGGGAAATGGGAATTGTAGCTCTTTTCATTTTGGTTTTATTGATAAATGTTATCGGAAACTTTTTTGGCAAATGTGCGACAAGACGCAAGAAGCTGCCACACAAATGCTTGCCACATCGGAAGGCAGCAAGACATATTATAAATGATCACAGCAGCATCCTGGCAAACCAAACAAATTACAACATGTTCCGTCATGCTGTGAAGCACACACAGACACACACACACAGACACAAGCACACACTCACACACACAGACAATTGGAAAACACATTAGGGCAATCAAACAACCAAAAATTGAAATTGATAATGTGCTTGTAAGGGAGGTAGGCGGAGAAGGGAGTAGGGGGGCAGGGGAAAAGATTGCTTTTTGGGAAAACTAAAACCAATGTTCTCTAATGCCAGAGGCCATAAATTTTCCAATGTTGCCAGTTGTCTTTGTTGTTGTTGTTGTTGTTGTTGCTGATGATGATGATGCTGCTGACGAACAGATGAAACCCTAAAAACCAATCGTCGTGTATATTTACGTACTTTGGGATCATCAGCCAGTCAGCGATGAAGTCCCAGAGAAGGGGAGAGCAAAGATGAAGAGGGGAGAGAAGAGCGAAGTGGAGTGGAATGGGTAGAGATTACATGCAACGCGCCATCGATGCTGCCACAACATGATGAAGCAGCAAAATTTCTAAAATGGACGTACAACACGCAATCCCCCCTCCCTTTCTACTGCTCCCTCTCTCGCTCACTCTACCAGCCTGCCTGTGTATGTGTGTGTGTGTGGAGGGCGTTGCAATATGCTCTGTGAGTGTGTGTGTGTGTTGTAACTGCGGCAGCTGCAACCAAGTGCTAATAATCTCATAGTTCTACGCAAACAATCAATAGATACAAACTCACAGATACAATCACACAGATACTATCTCTTAGATACGTATCATTTGTTATAATTCTCAAACTGTTGTAATTGTTGTTGTTGCTATTGTTGTTGGTTGTAATCGCCGCATTAACGTAATCGCTTGCCACAATAAGAGTCGCCTCAAGTTCTCTTTTTAAGCGCTTTTCCTTTCCCTATTTTCATCGCATTTCCCTGTTTGCTAATCTCTCTGCTGCTGACCCTGCCCCTTTTCCCACTCCACAGTGTCTTAACTTGGCCCGCTTTGGGGCGTTGTTGACTTTTTGCTTTATCTTTTTTAATATGCACAAAATGGCGTGTCAAATGTTAACAATTTTTCCATCAATTTCCATAACGAAAAATAAATAAAATTAAGTTTTTTTTGGGTTTTGGCCTTAAGCAACTGTCAAAAATTTTACATTTTTGTTCAATCTATAAAGTTGGCAACGTTTTTCGCAGCTTGAGGCTTAAACAGCGTGCCTCCAATTAGCCAAAAAAATCAAGTTAACTGACATTTTGACTGAACTACTCAGATTAAGCTTCAGTCTGACTTTGTTAGTGAGAGTTTACTGTAGCGTTTGCCCAATATGCTTCAGTTTATGCTAAGTTAACCCAGTTCGTTTCAGGAAAAAAATTAATTTGTGGACATCAGTATAAGCTAGAACTAAAATATAGAAACTACAGTAAATAAGCTTATTGGTTGCGTTATTCTTAGGCAGATTTTACTGTATCATTTACAGCCTAGAATTTCATAAACAGTATCTGAAACTCTTTGAAGCATCCACAGCTGCTGTTTCCCAAGCGTTGCATTCATGTACTCAGTACTCGTTTGGGGGTACTCATGAGTGTACTCATGAGTGTACTCATGAGGGTATTCATTGGCAATTAGTCGCTCTACTTAGGCACTCAAGCAGCTGTCGCACTTTCACCAACAAGACCATTTTACGAGCATTTCCGCACTTCCAAGAAGAGCAAGAAGAAGAAGAAGTCCACAACTAACTAGCTCATTAATAGCAATAACAACAACAACAACAATTGGCATTCCACACACTCGCACACACACTCGCACACACACTCGCACACACAACATAGCTGACAAATACAAACCACAATCCACTTTACGAATCATTGTCAGTTGTTACATGGATATAGATCTGGATTTGACGATGAGGTTAAGCCTTGAGATGAAGCCAGTTGGCAACCCTGAAATCTGGCAACCCTAAGCCGACTTAGAACTCATCCCCTTGTTAGCACAGCGTGTAAATCAGCCAAGTAGTTCTCACATGTTTTTCCCAACACGCACGCAATTTTCCCGACCACATATTTTCCCCTGTCGAAAGAGCAAACGTTACGCCCCTCCCCGCCCCCTACTACCTTTATCACTTGCCACCATTCCAGCCTGCCACTTGCCACAGATGCCGTAACGAATGTGCCTCAGCGCCATTTTGTGCTGAGTGGATTTACGAGGATGTCGATGAGGATATGGATGAGGATGATGAGGATAAGTATGAACATGAGCATAGGGATGGGGCAGGTGAAGAAGAAGGAGTAGGAGTTAGGGAGTGAGGTACAGGATGATGTTGTGGCAACATTTGTGGTTAAGTACCGGTTAGACGTCCATTGACAGGCCACACATTCGCATGATAAATGCCTTTTAATAATAAAAAAAATAAATGTTTTTATGAAACATTTGGCGAAAAAGATTCTCAGCACGTTGCGACAACCACGCCTCCTCTCCGCCCCAGCTAGTCTCAGCAGAGATACGCAATTCAGCATATAAAATGGGTGGAAATCGACTGAAACTGGGCGGAAAATTTACTTCAAGATTTAGAAAACTCCCTAAACCTCTTTAAAAAACTTCTAAAAATGATTAAAAATTTTCTTACTATTTTAAAAAATTAATTATATATGAAATATTTCAAGAATTCATCTTAAAAATTCAGAAACTTAAATTATATTGTTTCCTTTGTTAAGTAATCTTTAGTAAAGTTTATTTATTTCTTATCTCTGTACCATATTTTATAGAACCTAACCTTGAACTTAGTAAAAAACACGTATTTGGGCTTTAAAGTACCCAAGTTGATTGCTGTTAAATCTGCTGGTAGAATTTCTTGATTGCTTTTTGAAGCGAGTGCCCTTTTTTGGACCTATAGCAAATTGCTCCATTTCATTTTGTTTTTGTTGTTGTTGTACTCTTCAAGTTGTGTCCGAAATATTTGCGCAAATATCTTTATTGCCAAGCATTTCCAGTTAAGAAAAGAGGGCTAAAAACAAGCAAAAGCAGAGAACACACAAAAACACATTCAATAAACGGGCAAAAGATTTTTAGCTCGTTCGGCCATGCTGAATTCCAGGCATCATTAAGCAAAGCAACACTCGGATACATAAGGGTCTCCTACCCTGCCCTGCACTACCCTACAACCCTCCTCTATGCTGGCCTACCTCCACTTCAGATGGAGAGAACGCAATTGAGTTTCAACTGGTCTTGGTTGCAGGGAACTGGTCAAATCGAGACTGCGGATGGGAGAATCGGAAGAGAGGAGGAAGACGGGTGGGGGATAGGGAACGGGAGCATGTCGTGGCTGCAGCTTTCTACCTGCCACGCATTTATTAAACACGATCGAGGCAACAACACGTTTTGGCTACAACTTCACTTGATTGGAGCTGGAACTGCGACTGGGATTGGGACTGGGACTGGGACTGGGATTGGGTCTGTGACTGTAGAGTGAGGACTGTAGACTGTAGACTGTAGACTGCAGGCTGCAGACTGTAAACTGTAGACTTTAGAGCGTAGACTGCACTTAGGCGTTTACCTGCCTCAGATTGGGGCAGACAACGCGTGCAGCAAGCAAACGCGAAAACGTTAATTAAGATTATGAAGTCATAAGAGTAGCAAGTGTGTGTGTGTGTGTGTGTATCAGTGTGTGTGTGTAGTGTTGTGCCGATCCTTGGCCCAGAGCTTGTTTGTGCTTGTCTTGCAACCTTGGACCGGTTTCTTTCGCTGGCCAACCAAGTTGCACGATCTTCACGCGAGTTGATTTTTAAGTCAACAACTTGATTTTCCAGCAATAACAAGATTAAATTATTTAATTTTTTGCCTCATTTGGGATCCCCGATGGAGCAGCGAGAACTGGGAACTGAGAACTGAGAATTGAGAATTGTGAACTGGGTACAGAGAACTGGGGACTGGGAACTGGGAACTGGCCTAGACCGCTCTTTGATTTGCTAAAACGAGCGCCGTACTCAACGTTGACTTCCTAATGGCGTATTATAATTATGTTTCTTAAAGGAAGGCGGGGCTTGGCAGGGGAATAATTCAGGGAACTTGGAATGGGTAACAGCATGGGGCAAGAGTCCTCCAAAAGAGTGAGGAGTAGAGAGAGTGCGAGAGAGAAATGTGGAGAGAGGGAGAGGGAGAGGGAGAGGGAGGGAGAGGGAGGGGAGCTGCTTGTCGCTGCTTAAGTGGCTTTTAATGCTAATGTATCGACAGTAATGATCTCGATGTCGATGATAATGATGTTGGTGTTGGGGACCTTTTTGCATTTATGGCTCAAACTCGCCTTTCGGCCATGTTAATGAAGTGCAGGCCAGGCTAAGAGCCATTGCCAATTCGAGAAACGGTTTCCTTTTATGGCCACAAAAGCTGTTTAATTATGATAAAGTTGTAAAATTTGCTTTCCCCATCACTTCCCCCTACCCAACCCTACCCTACCCTTTCCATCATAATGCATCCATGTTTAAGCCAAATTACAGCCAAATAAGCTGGCTAATAAATTCATAATTTGGCAGACACGCAAGCCGCTTATTAATTAAGCCAGGCCAAAACTATGCAAATGGTTGCCAGGCATTGGCCTTACCTTCTAACTCCCTCACTGACTTAGCCATGGCTAAAATGGCCGCCCGCTAAACGTTGCCATGCGCTTCCGTTACGTGTTTCGGCCATGTTCGATATCGAGGGATAGTTTTAATAACCACAACCGGAAAGGCAATGAAGCAATGCGACAACAGCTAACAATAATTAGCCAAGGCACTAACGAGTTCCCATTCCCTTCCCTCATCGCTACCCCTTTAAGCCCCGTCACTCCACGCTTCATTACACTCTTAACTTGGCCAATAAATAATGCAGTACCAAGCGAATATTAATTGCAGTTGTCTCTTTTCCGCATTGCGTGCGGCTTTTCCTGGGACCCAATAAACTCCTCCTCCCTTCCCGCCCCTCTCCATCCACTGTCATTGTGGGTGGTGGGCGTGGCCGTTTGGGCGTGAGCGTTTTCCGCCTCAGTCGCAAAGTTTCAAAGTTTAAATTTTCAACTTAACCTTTGAGCTTTTCCGTTCGCCCGTGGGTTGAGCCACTCCCACTCGAAACCCGCCTTTCTCCCACCGTCTCAGCTTTCCTCCTTTCCCTGCCCAAGGGGAGCCTTGTCTTCTAACCAAGTTCTATTTGATTTTCATTTTCTAATTGAATGGAAAATTTAGCAGCTGTTGAAATGATGGCGTGTCTCTGCTGGGGAAAGCCGTCAGAGGGAGTGGGAAATGGGGGAAAAAAGGGGTATCCAGGAAGGAAAAGGGGTGACCAGTTTAGTGCTGGTCAGTGCAAATTTTCAATCGATATTTTGGCTCAGACAGTTGGCCAAATAGTATAGTAAAGTATAGTATAGCAAGAACTATAATAACAGAACTCCCAGTTAATAGGAAGATAATAACATACAGGGTTACCAATAGTTATAGCCCTTTAAAATTATACCCACAAGAATTGTCTGCTTTGTTAACTACTGAATACTTAAGTCTTCTAAGACAAGTTTTCTAAGCAAGTAATAAATAAAGTTTAAACCCACAAATTACAGTAAAACTATGCTATAAATTAGATGTTCTTTACATTTTAATTATGAACAAAGTTCATAAAAAAGTTCACAAACTGTTTATTAGTGGAAAACTATTAGATAACTTTCTTAAAAATAACAGTACAATTAAAATTTAAATCTGTTTTTGTTCAAATAATTATTATAATCAACTAATCAAACCCTTTGAGAGTTTTTACTACGAAACCGTCCAGTAGTATCTATCTAAAATGCAGTAAAATTTAGCAGAAATATTTAAACGATCCCACAGAACTGGTGACTCATTTAATATAGATGCTTGAACCTAGGTTTGGGTATAATTAGTGCCCTCCATGGTAAACTGTAGTTCCCCCTCGATTATTAATAGTCAGACACCCTCTATATAGTAGGTGGCTGTGTGTGTGTGTGTTTAAGTGTGTGTGTGTGTGCTTGGTATAACCATAATTATAAAAACATATATTTAAGCTAATAACTGAATTAATTAAAATCTCATTTTTCGAGCGCTAGAAAAGGAAATGGAAATGACAGTGGAAATGAAAATGGAAATGAAAATGAGAATGTAGAAAGAGAAGTATGAAAGTTGAGGCAAAGGCGACGAATGAAATTTCATTTTGAGCTGTAGCTAATTAATTTTAGCCCTGATGGTGGTAACATGAAAACATGGACATGGTTGGTAGCTAAGGCCATAATTAAAAGTCCGAAAAGCAACAAAAAACACAACTTTTACGACACTTGATTAGGGTCAACGGGGGTGGTAGAGGGTGGAGGGAGGGGCAGAAGAAAGGGAAAGAAACTAACGTTATTCGCTGGCAAAGTGAGCAAACAATATGCAACAACAGCTGCTATCTCACTCGCACAGACAGTTACCCGTTAACCGTCCTACCCCACCGACTCCGCTCCTCAGTTCGTTGGTTCCTCTGCTCTATGGTTCCTGCTCATTTGCTCCGATCCCGGAGCCTTATTAATTCAATCTGTGCACTTACACGCTTATCAAAATAACGCTGCCAGCGAGACCCAAGCTCACAATCCCCGACCCACTTCCAAACCCTGGTCCCAAGTCCCCAATCTGAGCCCAAGTCTAACTAACCAATCCGAGTTGGGCTGCGAGAATGTTGTTATACCCTGTGGCCATTAAAAATGTGTAACTTGGGGTGTTATGAGGCTGTGAAAGTGTTTGTAACAGAACTAAGTATAATAATCCTTCTGCCTATTTTTAAAGACAGGATATCTCGTAGCCCATCACACTCCATTACTATTGCCTACTTGTTTTGTCATGATTTTTAATTAACTTGAAATCAACCCACAAGCGTCGTTCCGTCGGTTGGCCCTGGACAGTTCCCCTGCTCCTTGCTCCCTGCTCTCTGCTCCTTGGTCCCTGCTCGCTGGACTCTGTGGGGTTCTCCGCTGGTTTGCTGTGCATAATTTGATTACGGCTTATCGTCAACGCCGGATCTTGTTTAGCTCGTTACGTGCAAGCCGTGACATTTTCACGCAATTGTTGTGTTTGTGTTCTAAAGTAAAAGCTAAGGAAGAGCAGGAAAATGGGAAATGGAAGAGAAGCACAAGAAGGGCAAGGGACGGGCGGATACATGAATGGGGAGCAGAAGGACCTTGGGTCTGCCCATTTTCGCCAAGTTTATTTACACATGCTGGCGTCAGATAATAAATTGTCCCTGAGGAATGGGGGCTGGAGGACTGAGGGACACACCCACGCACTTTGGGCCATGGCCACAAAATGAACAACAAACAGGCGCAAGGATAATAAAACGATTTCCGCAACGTGCCATAAAATCCCTCGAGCAATTCAATTCAATCTACGCCATGGAGTACCCCCAACCCAACCCATAGCCCCTGGACTACCCTTGTTGTTAACTAAGCCAGTTCGTGTGTAGCAGCTTTTCTCTGTTTGGGCCACAATAACCTTTGAGCTGTTTTCATCCTGTGGCAGCGCCAATTTGTAGTAAAAACACGCGCGTTTTTATTATTCCATCAGTTGAAAAGGGAAGCGAGAGAAGAAGAGAGAGAAGGGGGGGAGGAGAGAAGAGGGTAGGTAAGTGTATAGGGGTTGCACGGAGCAGACACTCCCTTGTGTGCCATCAGCAAATTAGAAACGTTTAGAGAGCGTGAGATACAGAGAGAGAGAAAGAGAGAGAGACAGAGAGAGAGAGAGAGAGAGAGAGAGACAGAGGTCTTAAGGGTTGTCCAGGGTTGAGTTTTTGAAGTTTTAGGATGAGACGACGACGATGAGGCAATGTGTTGATGATGACGACAATGGCGCTGTCTGTTTAAATGGGGCTGTAGTAGCTCCCCTCCACCTTTCTATCTACTTCTCTCTCTCCCCCTCTTTCATTTTCCCGTTGGCCATATTGGCTGGGAAAACCAAACGCATAAAGCGTGAAAAGCGAAAAGCGCTTTATTGAATTAAATTTTAATTGAAGGACATGAGCGTGAATATATTTAAGCTAAAGATAAGTACAAAGAGGAAGGAGAGTAGGAGAGAGGTGAAACAAAGCGTAGAAGAGGAAGAGCAGCAAAAAAGAGAAGTTAATCAAAGTGGAACATTTACTAACAAAGTGACAACTTCAACACTCAAAAGCACTTACAATTGCTGTTGTTGTTGCTCTTGTTGTTGTTGTTGTTGTTGTTGCTGTTGTTGTAGTTGTCACTGAAGTTGTTGGCATTGTTGTAGTTGCCGTAACAACTGTATAGATACCATATAGGGTCTTAGTTATGAGCAAAAACGACGACAATCAATGTTCATTATGAATGATTATGATGAATACAGAGATAGAGAGAGAAAGAGAGAGAGGGACAGAGAGAGAGAAAGAGGAGAAATTAGTTATAGTAATAAACAGTGTTGCGATTTTAGCTACTAAACAGCAACTATAATGTCTCCTATGCTCTCATTTTGATCCCAAGAAGTTTTACAATAGAGTTTACCAAACTTTCTGATACTGATTGTATCGCACTAGCTAGCAGACTACGTAGACTGTTATAAACTGTTTTGAAGTGCAGTTTTAGCCACGTTGATTAGCTGTCACTATTGACAGCCGCCGATTGACGACAATTATTTTATTGTCAGCATCGCAAAGTAGCAAAAAGAGTAGAAATAACTCTAGAGAACAGGTAATTGCAATTCCAACAACTTGTTGCTTGAACCACATTTTTGCCAGACAGCCATGTTGGGCAACCATTTTACAAGTGGCAGCATGTTTTGGCCAACTTACACTAACAGTGAGTAGTATAAGGCTAGTGGTAGCACTGGGCCACCCAAAGCGCCAATTGAGCCGCCTTAGAAGTCCAAAAAGTCAAAGACAAATCAAAAGATCCTTTGGCACAATCCGCTTAAAGGACAACGCTCTGTTTGTCTAAATATTTACAGGACTACAATGAAAGTCGGTTACATCAATTGAAGATAAAGATACAATCGTAGTTGCAGCTATAGATACAGATACAGATACAGATACACACTCACGTTCTGCACTCGTATTTTGTCAACTCACAAATTGTCTGACATTGGCTCATCCTTTTGTTATCCTGTGAGCCTTGTTTATGACCAAAACACACATCTGAGCCGCCGCCTACGTATCCCTTCTCCCATCCTTCTCTCTCTACTCTCCCTCTCTCCCTCTTCGCTGTCCCTTCTCCCTTGCACCTTTGGCCACCCGCATGCAGCAGCGTGAGAAATTTTCGTTCTCAGAATTTTACAGACTCAACTTGTCTCTGATTCTCTCCCTTTCTGCACCTCTGCCTCTCTCTCTCTCTCCATGTTAACTCTTCTAGTCTGATTTGGTGCTGTCTCTTAGCTGGCGCTTGGCTGGAACGTGATATCCAATAAATGCAACGGATTGAGATTTTTTTGGTTTCATTTTAGTCCCGAGATTGAGATTGAGCTCGTTTATGGAGAACTTTGGAAAGCATCGGCACTTTAAATGGACTTGTGCGGCATTTATGATTTTAGCGGCCATAAATGGACAACTGCGTGATCTGAGAGCGGCATTTTATAATGCATAACCCTATCAACAAGGAACAGGCACTAAAAGGGGTATGGGAAGAGAGGAGTGAGGTGAGATAGGAGATAGGAGAGGGAAGCGTCAATTTCACTTAAGCAATTTCCTTGAGACCTCAAACGTTAAGCATCTCGTGTCAGAAAGCAATCAAAATTATTACACCCAGCCCCCTACAAAAAAAAGCTAAGAAATAAGCTAAAAAAGCCAACATTCAACTGCATCTACCCTGCCCTCTTCTCTTCCTACAACTGCCTTTGGTAGGCACACAAGAAACGCCTACCAAAAGCCCAAAAAAACAACTTTTATTGAGTACTCTTCACATGATAGTCGAGTGTACACAACTTTTAAATGCCTTGTACTTGCGAAATGTTAAAAATCGGTTATGTGTAGGTCCTACAAGTTGAGCATACCTTGTTGTATGTGTATAAATTAAAAACTTGGCTGAAAACAAACCAAACAACACCCAAAAGAAAGTCACGCGCTGGCGATTCGATGGAAACGTGAAGTTTCAGTTCAAATTGAAGCGAAGACTTGAGAGAAGACTGAGACAGTGAGAGAAGACTGAGACTTTGGTTGAGATTGCATGACAGGAGGTTGGACTGTAGGCACAGGACATGCCCCCCCAATAATAATAACACGGCTGGGTCTACTCGTGTTATGGCCAAAAAAGCAAAAGGCTGCTGATGTGCTGATGATGATTATGATTATGATTATGATTATAATGAAGCCCACCAAACCAAAAAGAGCAAAAAAACCTAATAAAGCAACAAATTTTCATTTCTTAATAACGACTTCGATCCGGTTATAGCCGTTTTAGTTGTAGCTGTTGTTGTTGTTGTTGAGAAACTCAACTTATTAACCTTTTGAAAAGCGGAAAAATCAACAAGTGTCCGAACTAAAATTAGACTGATTGGATTATGTTGCAGAAATGGCTGAAAACATGTTTGAACTTTGAACCTGTGTTAAGTACTTAAGTGGATTCGTTAATAAAACGAATCACGAGTTTATCCATAAAGTCATCTTTAAAGTTAGAAAAGCATGAAAAACTGTTTTACAAAATGCATTTTAAAAGTTTTAATTACTTTTTTTAAGACTCCATATTTATTTACAAGTCACGAAACTGAAATGTTGTCAACCAAATGTGTTTTTGGCTATTTATCTCATTTAAATTTGAAATAAATCGATTTCTTTTCATCGATTGGTTATTCGAGTGGGTTTTTAATCATTTAAATTTATCAATTTAATCAACATTTATCATAACTTTAAGCAACAAATGAACTTAATTAAGCTACAAATTGAACACTCTTAGTAATTAAAGTATTTTGAGTACGTAGTTTATTTAAGTTTTATTGTTTGTTAATTAAAATTATAAAGAAAATTTGTATGCGATTTGGTATAGGAAAATATAGCTTTATTAGGTATACCTTTATGAATCAAATGTAGAAAAAAGGCTAACTAACAGCATAATTTATAGCTAGAAGTTGATATCTAATAAATTGGTATCTACCCATAAATATGCTAAAATTAGAAGACTTTTTGCGGAGTAGGTAAATAATAGATTATAAATTAATAATATTAAAACAAAATTTAAATGCAATAAAGATGACAAACCATTTACAAATTGGTATTTGGTTTGAAAATCGGTTGAGATTTGGCAGAGTTACGAGGTATTGAAATTTTCGAAAAAACATAAAGGTGGGGGTATGCAAAAATATCAAATTTTTGGCAAAAAATTAAATTTGCCAAATCAACAAAATTTTAATGCAGAATCAATTAAGATGACAAACCATTTACAAATTGGTATTTGGGTTGAAAATCGGTTGAGATTTGGCAGAGTTACGAGGTATTGAAATTTTTGAAAAAACTTGCATTAAAACTTTACCCAATTAGGTTTCTACAGAACTGAATAGTAATAGGAATTTGAATAATCTTTAATTATAACGACATAATTCCACGAAATACTGAACAGTCAGCTGGCATCACTGACGCTGCATCCCTGGCACATCTACTGCAAAAGTAAGTTATTTCCTGGCGCTGTGTCAGTGCCTCTTACTCACACAGCTCTCTCTCTCTCTCTCTCCCCTTTCCCTCTCTTCCTCTCTCTGTCTATCTTCTACAGACCCTCCAATCGAGAACTCGCCATTTGCAAAACGCTTGCGGTCAAAAAGGCGAACGTGAATGGGCGGGAACGTGGAACATGAACGTGAACGGGAACATGAACGGTAACGTGAACGATTCGAGTCGCTAAATATGAATACTGAAAACAGAAAACAGAGAACTGAATTGAGTATGCGAATGCGAATGAAGCCCACTCGTTGGCCATTTTAGAATAGCATTTTAGCCAGACAAACTGCAGACGAGAGCGCAGTTCCAACTCCAAAACCAACTCCAACTCCGACTCCAACTCCAACTCCAAAGTCCACGTCCACATCCAAGTACAAGTCCAAGTCTGGTCAAGCGTTGCCTTAAATGGCCAACTGTTTGGGCCAACTCCTAAGTAAGTTATAAATAATAACTGGCATGTTGTAAATCAAAATTATCAGTTTATGCTTTTTGCCCTGCGTAGCAATTGTTCAACTCGTTCGAATTGTTCTTGGCCAAAATGGTAGACTTGGTCGTCGCTTGTTTAATTTTTTTTTGTCTGGCCAACGAATTCAAATTATGGCTCGACTTGGATCGGCTTGGCTCGGTGTCTGCCCAGGCTGATTGCACCTCCAGATGCGGCTGTAATTATTAACTGGGGAGCAGTCGATTGCCGAGGGGGGAGTGGCAAGCAGAGGGGCGTTGAAGAGCGTTTAACTTCGAGGCTGATGCGTTTCTTATTGCACTTTAAGCTGCGTCAAATGATTTGGCCAACAGGCGGTTGTTTCTTCTGGCCTGTTGGCTTTTTGTTAAAGCCCCGTACTGAAAATAAAGCTAAATAAAGTTATGTCAAAAGAATATTATATGCGTTGATAAACTGTACTTAATTCGAATAATATTTTGGAATAGGATTTCAAGACTAAAATGAATGAATTTTTTAATGAAATCTAACGGAATTTACTGTTAACAACAGTTAGAGAAAACGTACACTTTCCTAGCAAAAAAACACAAAGAAGACATAGTAAAATATATTAACTATATATATTCCAGATCAGCATCGGCAGTCGATTCGATTTACAGGGTATTTATCACTGTAGTTAGTTCACTCCACAGTAGGCTCTATCTACTAGTTTTTATTTGATAACAATTCTCACAGTGAGCCCTGGCTATGAGCTCATGACATGACTCAAATGCTGTCTCGTTATACGTTTATTCACTTTGTTGTTGTTGTTGTTGCTGTTGTTGTTGCTGTTGTTGCCATGTTTCGCATGCAATTGAGCCATGTTCGATTAATCTCTTTGATTTATGCTCACGTGCGCCGCCGCACAACAAATGTCGTCTGTCTGACCCCCCCTATGCCTCACCCCCTTGCTACCCCTCCGACCTCACCGACCTCACCGACCATGTGTTATGCGACTTTAATTGGCGTTTATTGTGTGAGAGACTAGACGCCTCACTGTGCAGAGCGAGGCCAGCAAAACATTTGGACTCGAAGCGGGACTCGGAGTTGGAATCAGAATCGGAATCAGAATCGGAATCGAAACTTATCGTAACGGTTGGAATCGACTGTGTTAACTTGCCTTGTTTTTGGCCAGGCCCCTTTTGGCTGATTCAACAGTCATAGGAACAGCAAAAAACAGCAATAGTTAATAATTTTCAGAAATGTTAGACTCACAGATACCCTGTACAATCAGAAGCAACAGAGGGTTTTATAAACATATGATTATAAAACTATTATTTCGTGCGTCCTCCATGTTCACTTTATCTATTTAATGTAGATGTTTCCTTATATTTTACTTCTTTTGGCTAATTTTCCATCAGTTTACAGTCTAGCATTTTCCTTTCCCCTTTCAATTACAGGGTATTCAAGTTAACAAAACTAATAACAACATCGAGGCTGAAACTGAAACTGAAGTTGGAACTTGGAGCTTGAAACTGGCGGCAACTTTGCTTGGAGATCATATGAAATTTCAACACCGCCAGTGACTCCTTGGCTTGGAACTAGCCCCTGTAGTCCCTGTAGCCCCCTGTAGCCCCTAAAGCCTCCATATACCCTAGAGCACCCTATCCACAGCTTCTTCCTCCTCTAGGCCCCGTCCTGCTCCATGTGGATTCGACTTGTACAAATGTTGTGCCATTCGAACTCGCTTCTTCGCTAGCTGTTTTTTATTTAGCTTTTTTTTGCTTTTTGTTATGGAATTATGAAGCCATAAATATGAAATTCAGCACATTTATTAGCGTTGTCAAATGTCGTGCCCCAAGTTGTTGTGGTTGTTAGTATTCGACTTGTTGTTGTTGTTGTTATTGTTGTTACCATTAGTGTTTGGCTTTTTTTTCAGCCTTTTATTTGTTGTTGTTGTTTTTGTTGGCTAATGGCCTCAACGAGCCCAAAACGAGGTAAGAAACAATCCAACCAACTGGCAGTCAGGCAGTCAGGCAGCCTGGGGTTAATTCTACCATTTCTTGAGCTGGAAAGACTCTGTTTGAGCTCTACGTAGTACAACTTGCTTCATGGAGTCGTAGTTAAGCGTGTTTTCAGCTTGTATCTACAGCAGTTTTTTGTTTATTTTTTGTGTTTAACCCACCACTTCCTCTTTCCCTCTAAGATCCCCCCACTTTTTGAGTTGACATCAAATTTATTGTGTGTAATTTGTGGGCTGTGAAAATAAATTGAATCCAGTAGATATTTGAGGGAAGAGGAAACCTATCCCAAAAATCGGATTCTTTTACTTTAGATTTAATATAATATTTAAAAAGATATATATAAATATATTATCAAATTAAAATTCTTTCTTAATTAAATGAAAACTTAAACAATTTGTTG
Source organism: Drosophila cardini (assembly GCA_018903735.1). Classification (NCBI taxonomy): domain Eukaryota; kingdom Metazoa; phylum Arthropoda; class Insecta; order Diptera; family Drosophilidae; genus Drosophila; species Drosophila cardini. Next base: position 8,137,746 of record JAEIGM010000001.1, on the reverse strand, counting down.
TTAAAATTTCACTTCATTAAAATCGAACGCATTTGGAGCGGAATCAATTGAACTAGCGACTCCTACACAAATCGGAGCTGAATTGATTATTAACAAATGAATTTGTTATAAATTAGCCCACTCGTAATACAATAATTAACTAGAGATATATGTACATAAATATATATATGTGTATATTAATATATATGTGCATTAGTTATTATAGAGTGAACTGCCCGCATTCCATGCCCAATTCCGCAACTCCCTCCATAATTAGACCATGATGGAGACTGAGACTCGGACTCAGACTCGGATTCAAACACAGACTCATAGACCAGACGATGACCACAAACTGCGACTAAACTAAGGAATTACTGCACAGTGGGCTAAAGTTAAGCGAGTTTGAATTGAAAAACAGTTTAGAAAAATGATAGAGAAAACCTTTTTAGTTAAAATTTGGGTTTTAAAATAATTCTAAAGCAATCTTTGGCTTTCTAATATAAACTATACCTTAGACTTTTTACTTAATTGATAAAGAGTAAGCTGCAGTACTGCAGGGATACATTTTAGAGTATCTTCTCATCGTTTAGTTCATTTAAAATAAAGTAACTTCCATCCAAATACAAAGTAACTATATGATACTCCAATCTTTTGTACGGCGAACCTCATTGAATTGTCATAAAAACATTGAAAGGATTATTATTTTATTATTTTGAAACATAAAATTGGCAATAACACTGCATGAGATTGAACGTTTGTCCCACTGTGCGCTTGAGTGCATCTTTATGGCCAATTAAAGCAAAATGACGACGACGAACATAAATTGAAAATGATAAAAACAATATTGAAACTAATATTTGTTAATGAACAGAGAGACCCGCACAAGAGGAGTAAAGAAAGAGAGAGAGAGAGAGGGGAAGAGAGAGTGAGAAAGGCAGTTACGGATTCGAAGAAAGAGATTCTCAGTTGTCAATTGATTGAAATCAGAGTGTAAATTGAGCTGAGCTTCGAGTATTGCAATTAACGCAGACTCAATGCCAATGTCCGCTGCCAATCAGTGGGAACAAGAACAACATTAGTGACAACAACAACACTAGTGACAACAACAACAACAAAATGGCTGCACTTAATTGTCCCCTGAGTTAACGATAACGATTGATGGCGATTCATGTCGCTGCCTGTTGTTGCCTGTCGCTGCCTGTTGTTGCCTGTTGTTGCCTGTCGCTGCCTGTCGCTGCTCATAACTTTGACTGAAGCTTGCCACCGATTGTGGCACTTGCAACGTGCAACGCGTCGCTTCATTAGGTTAATTAAACGCGCCGCAATTGGAAGTTGCGATCATCATTAAAAAACTGAAACTCAATTCAATTGAGCAAAGCAATGAGTTTGGCCAATAAAGTTGTAGACCATTAGCGATCTATCTGGCCAAAAGCATCAACTTATTGCCAACAACAACAACAACGACAACAATAATAGCCGAGACTAATTAACGCAATTGTGCGAATTGTACACACGTAACAAAATCAGTTAAAATCAACTACCAACTACGCTTACCCCCCTTCCCCTCCCCCTCTCTCCCCCTTTTCCCCTCCTCCTTTTGTTGTTACAGTTTCTTAAACTGCATCATTAAAGCCAATTACAATCAAGCAATGCATTTGATTTGGTTTCCCCCACTTACCACGCCCCCTACTTCTCCAACTCCCCCTTTTTTAATGGCGTTAATTAATTGTTAAAGCCATGCAGTTAGCCTGGCTTATATAGTATGTACGTAAAAGCCGCATTGGAATTTGGCGTGCTCAACACTTTTGTTAAACAATGCGAATATTTGTGCGTTTCGAGCCAATTGTTGTTAGCCTAACAATGGCATTTCTAAGCCAACTCAAAGTCGAGTCAGTTAGCAATGCTTTTAGCCATGGCGGAAATCGCTGCTGTTAACGGAATTCGCATTAATAATCGTATTTGAAAGTTTGCATTATTTTAAATTAAAACAAAACAAGGGAATTTATGAGAAAGCTTTTGTCGTAGGTAAAGAATAATAATGAAAGCTCCAAAAGCTTTGAAAGCTCACACACACAGTTCTAGGTCCTCAGCAGAGTGTATTTGTATTAGTGTGCTTTTGAAAAGAGAATAATTACATAACCTAACCTTAAGTAAAGCTCAAATTTAAGCAACTTAAAGCTCATTGAGCTCTGAAAGCTTCAAAAGCTCCTCAAAAACCTTAATTTTCCTATCAGCTCTAATTAAAATCAACTAATTATCTAAATTATAGTAGAAACCTTTAATTGGCTTTGGCGCATTAGCATAGCTCGGCTATAAATACCCTGTAAATGTGTGTAATTAATCACTTAGACCAACTACACTTTAGTTCATTGGCCAGTACTAAATTAGTACTAATTAGTGAATAAATGGGAATCGATTCGATTGCTATAGAAATCGCGTGCTCTGAAGAATACTCGACTTTATTCTAAGCCACACAACTGGCCTGACTCATTAGGCCAAAAGCAATTGGCCAAAGCTCTACAAATTGCAGGCAATTACCAGATTTCCGGCCAAAAGGCCGAGAACAGCTGTGAGATGAATCAAAATAAAAGAAATAGTTGGCCAATAATCGTAATTACAATTCAGACACACAAGTAACTCCTTACCACTTGAAACAGAGGGTATAAATTTTGAATTTCTTTGGAAACCCTTTCCTAATAATTTCCATTATGGCCAAACACACACACACACACACAGACACAGACACACAGGTGTATGTGTTTGAGCCATATATCATCATTATGAGGCCAAAAACATTCCAATGCGCGTTGGCCTGATGACTTTGCACATGTGATGCAGCAGCAGCAGCAGCAGCGGCTGTGTCAGAAAGCAGTTAACAGGGCCAACACCATGGCTATGGCATGTTACCAAGTCCCAGAGACGAGACTCAACTCAAGACCCGTTCATGGATTAGTTACAAACGTATCAACCTCAATATGTCGACAACTTTGTACAAACGGGGGCTGTGGCTGCCATTTTACACGCAGCCAGCGCTAATGACCACAGCCGAACAACAACAACAGCAACAGCAACAAAATCCCACGAAAAGGGCCAAGTCAAGTTGGCCAAGAGCCACGCAAAAGGTGGCAATTAAAATCGAATGAGCGCCGAAGCTTCCATGTTCAGCACTAATGGGTGCCTCGCAGCCCCTACCCCCGCTTCCCCTCCCTACACTCCCCCTCCCTCTCTGGAAAATGTGTAGAATTGTTTTAATGGCCGACAATATGGCCGACAAGACTAATGCACTGCGATTAGCAGCACCAACTCTTCAGCTCTTATTTTGTTTTGTTTGTAGACTCAACTTTAACTTCGTCAGAAATCGAGCATAAAATTTTTTAATTAAAAAATATATTCCTCATACTCTTTCCCTCTCTTTCTGCCTACTCCCTCCCTCTCCCTCTCCCCATCTCCCTCTCTCTTTTTGTACTACGCATAAATCAAGTGGCAACTGCAATTTCTTTAGAATATCAAAGACAATTACACTTGAAATCTCAGTCGGAAATTTTAGAGATTTCAAACTCGAAACTTGAAACTTGAAACGCTTTGAGCCGCCAGAGTTGCCAGGGTAACCGTAGTTTATTTAATCTGCCAAGCGGAAGTCATGATTAGTTGCCCCATTAAAAGATCTGCCCCAAAATAAAGAAGAATGAAAAGATTCAGAAAAATCATAATGAGTAGGATCAGTTGCCATCATCTGCCTCTGCTTCTTTCTCCACCACTTCTTCTGCTTCTTTCTTCACCACTTCCTCTTCTTCTCCATACTCTTCCACTCTGTCTTCTAGTTGAACTCCTGATGTTTTCATTTTGCAACAAATATACCTAAAATGGAGTCTGCTCAACTTGGCAAATGCAAATGTTGCAAGTTGCATGTTGCAAGCACAACAACAGCTTGGCTTTGTCTCTAGGCCTCGTGTCCATGTGTCAACAGTCAACAATATGATGTTGTTTGCTACCAAAGAAGACGATCAAGACGCGACGATAATAGAGAGAACGACAGACAGCGACAACAACAGCAGCAACAACGGCTACAAAAGTGGCAACAACAACGTGAACAACAACTACAAGCTTTTTAGCCATGTTGCACTCAGTTTTAAGTCTGAAACTCTGTTTACGGCCTCATCTTCATCAGAGTCAGCAGCAACAGCAGCTACTGTTGCTGCCACAGATCCGTGACTGTTGCTGCCACTACACGCAACTACTACTTGCAACTTGCAACACTGTGCTGCGTGCAACACCAGCAACAGGAACAGCAACAACAACAGCAGCAGGAGTCTTAGGCCAAAATAACTGCTAAATTTTAAGGCAAATCGCCAATTTATTTACCTTTATAATTATATTTAAAAAGCTCTGTCGATTACCGTTAAATACTTGAAATTCATAAGGTATTTAAAATACTTTTAGTATTTTATAGTATTTTAAAATACTTAACTAAAAGAAATGTCCAAAGAAATCATTTCAAAAATGGAAAAAATGGAAAAAATGGAAAATATTCGAAATCATTTCGAGTCAGCCATTGAGTTGTTGTGCATGAATATTCGTGAATATTCATGAGTGCATTCATTCATATTCATGAGTTATTGGTGGCCATTGTTGTAGTTGTATTTTTGTATTCTTCTTCTTCTTCTTCCTCTTCTTCTTTTACTTTTAATCGCATTTTGTGTCTTAATTAATGTTCCAATCACAAAAGAGACTGAAAACCAATCCCAAAATAAAGACAAAAAAAATCAACGAAAGATACAAATATATACAAACTCCATTTTGGGGGACAGATGTGCATGTCTGTGTGTGTGTGTGTGCGTGTGTGTGTGTGTGTGTGTGTGTGTGTCTGAGACAACGCCATGAAACGAGTTTCGTTGCACAGCGCTAAATTAGTTGCTGCATTTCCCCTCCCCCACCCCACCACACCCCTCCATTCTGGACTCCTCCTCCCCCCACCCCCTTCGTCTGCATCTTCTTCTCTTTCTCCTTTTCGTTTTTAATACATTTTTCGTTCTTAATTTCGATGAAGGCAATTTTATTGCCCAACAAACACAGCGCAGGTAGCTCGCGAGTCGCGACTCGAAATCCCATCGAAGTCCCAGTTCGATACTCGTACCCAAAACTGATTTCTTTGGGTCCAGGGCTGCATTGGGCTAAAAGGGAGTAGTGGTAGGGAGTGGGGCAAGGCAGAGCTGCAGCTGTAGCTCTCGATCTGGAGTTGGAGTCGTCGCCATCGTGGGCCGGACTCAGTTAATTTGGTCATCTTCCATGATGTTTTGATAATGCTGCCTCAGCAGCTTCAGCAGTTGCAGTTTGTCGTCGCTGTGATACCCTGGAATAGCAGACAAAGTGGGTAATTATGTTAGACAGACTTTGAGTTAAGCAAAAGCTTTAAGAAATTATTAAATAATTATAAACTAAAAGAAAAATTTCTAAAGAATTTTCTTGCTAAACAACTTGAGCATAAGTTTTGCGGAGTAACTGCTAGTCGGGCAAAGCTCAACCATTGTTCTTATAGGCCCTAGCAGGCAAAAGACAGTCAGAAGAAGAAGAAAACAGAGAAGAGCACGAAATTCTTGTCGCTCCGAATAATTACATAAATCAGCGATTTTTAAAGCGTTTCGAGTTTCAAGTTTTCAAACTGTCATTGGCTTCCCACACATACACACCGATCTATATATACACTATATACTACTACTATATATGGATGCATGTATGTGTTTGCCCACAAAGTTATAACGAAATGTCTTTTGGGCTTTAATGAGTCGTTTGCGTGTTGCAGGTTGTCGGCTTTTTAACGCTGATTGTTCCGGATTATGTCTCGGAATTGGAACTGGAACTGGAACTGGAACTGGTCATCGGGCACTGTCGACTGGTCACTTGGTATGGGACTGCGGATGAGTTCGAAATTGGGATCGTAAAAAGCGGAGAGTATTAACACCTCAAGGGACGCCGCAATTCCCACACAGATCAGTTCGCAGCTCGCAATTCGCACTAAAAATCGCACCTATATAAAAAGAGCCAACATGCAAATTGCTGCCAATCTGTCAAGCGTGGCTGAAATGAAAAAGAAACCTTGATTTATGTGGCTAAAAAGGAGATTGATATTTTTGATTTTTTAATTATATTTTTTATCTTTTCATTTTTTTGTCAAATTTCCGCCAACAACTTTTGATTTATAACCACAATTTGTTAGCAGTCGCCAGCAGAAAAAGCAGCAGGAAACCAACTGAGCGTAATTGACCAGTTGCAAGATGGCCAATTGGCCAAGTTAAGAGCCGACCCAACCCGACATGGCCAATGAACAATGGCCAGCAGTTGCGGTGACTTTTTGATGCGCTTGCAAAACCAACAAAGTTGCAAATTTGTAATTGCCATCTTTAAGTATCCATCAGATACGTTTCCAATATGATTACAGTGCCGTGCATCCATCAGATACTTGACAGCCAATGCCGATGCCAAAAGTCAACTAACTGCATCCTCCCCAGCAACCAACAACTGTAAATGGCGTGTGGATGCAACCAATCGAGGAATCTGTCGATGGACTCAAAGGGCTGGCATCGAACTCTGCGGTCTGATTCCTTGGACTTCTCGCATGTGCAACGCCACAAGTTGCATGCCACACAACCTCATGTCGATTCCCCAACTACAGAGGTATGTATACTATATAATTGACAGCCAAATTGACATTCCCTGAAGTATTTGAGTAAGGGCATTACAAAAAGTACTCGCAGTTGGTCAAAAAACTAATTGGACTGTCTGTAAGTGAGCCCAATTTGAAAGCACTTGTCGATTTTTGAAAATTTGTAAACGGGAAACATCATAAAATTTGTCAAAAAATGTCAATATATAACAATCCAAAAAGAATGATAGGGTCCGAAAATATTCGAAGTCATAGTTTCATATTTTGAGTCTGAACAGAATACAAAAAATTATGAATTTTGAATGACCATATCTTAGCCATTTAACACCGTATCTTGATATGCTATACCTTTTTGGACTCGGGGCAATTAGTATAATCGATTGCAATACAAATTTGGAATTTTTAAAATCGACCCCATTTCGACAAATTTTGTGATGTTACCCCTTTGCATTTTTGCGAAAAATTGATCAATTTTTTAATACCTTTAATCTTCAATATTTTGATGCGAATCAATAGTCCTGAACCCTACGACCTTAAAATGGCACGCCAATCGTCTGTCGGAAGTCTAGGTCCCTAGAAATTTTAAATCAAAGTTTCATAATTCTTGGATGTACTGATTCAAAAGAACCGCCCATTGTAACAGAATGGCAGCACTGCCTCTGTTATACTCAAAATGGAACTGTTAAACGCAGGCTATGTTATGCTCAAATGGCACTGTTATGCTCAAAATGGCACTGTTATACTTAAAATGGCACTGTTGTCTTCGAAAAATCCCACTATTGTGGTGAATATGTTATACTCCGAATGGCACTGTTGTACTCAAAATGGCAGTGTTATCCGAAAAATCCCACTATTATCATGAATATGTTATACTCAAAATGGCACTGTTAAGCTACAATGTTCCACTATTATTGTGGCGGGAAACAGTGATCTGTTTGAAAATTCCGTTAAGCTTTGCAAGCGAACACACATTCAACCAGCAAAGTGCAGCCGCCAAACCTCTAAAAATCGGCAATTTAGACGCCAGCATACCAGGCAAACAGAATCAGACAGCAAGCGACAGAATTATCTTGGCGCGCAATTCAAATGGTGAGTGCGAGCGTCTGAGCAGCATCCGAAAGAGTGCACTGCTGCGAGCGGCTGTGACGCTCACGCATACACACAAAGGGCAGCCAAAAATAAAGTGCAAAGCTGTGAGCGGCAGAATTTACTCTGAGCGCAATTTGCTGCACTTTGCGTCGCTCACACATACATGTGCATTTGTGCATTTTAATTTTTTTGCGTTGCGACCTTTTCTTATTTCTGTTGGCCTGTTACTTCAGCTAAAATTTCTTCTGTTCAAAGCTTGCAATTGCAGATCGCAGAATATTTTTCTTCTTCTTCCTCAGCCCCTCAAATGAAAAATACGTTAGATTTAAATTTTAAATTCATTTTATTCTTAAAATCCTACTGTTAATCGTAACAGTTTTAGTTTCTACTATAATTTTTTACAAAGTAAATAAGCTGTATTTATTCTTATGCTTAACATAACTATTATAATTATTATTTTAATGTAGGTCTACTATTTAATTATAAATTTACTTAAGAATTTTAACTTATTTATTATTAATTTAAAACTACCAGCCTGCGCGAAGATTTACCTGAAAGTAAATAGAGAATATATATTATTAGTTCGTATATGTAAGTGCTTTTTACTTCCCAACCTGAATAAAAAACAATTTTCTACATTTTTTGATATTATTTAGTTGTATTTGTTTCCACGTGTGCACAAATGTCGAAAGTTTTGTTTATGAATTTACCTTTAATTTTGAAATTTTCTTTTTATATTTTCCCTTTCCTTTACTTTTTCGAAAGGTTTTTCTTGCGGTACCGCTCACAATCATATGTTTTAATATTCATTCATCATTTAAATAGATTGTATATATATATATATGGTAATGTGTATTATAATTATTATTATTGTTGTTGTTATAATTTTTGTTAAATATGCTTTAAAAATAAATGTATTTCTGTTTATGTATCACCAAAAACAACACACATGCAATTAGTTATTGTTTTCACATTTCTTACGGCTTTGTAAGATTGTTCTCTAGATTTCCAAATATCTGGGGCTTTGAAACGAGATGAAAGCGCTAACAAAAAATCAAGAAATCAAAATATATATATATTTAGTTGATCCTATTTATAGATCCTACAGCTACAGTTGCAGTTACGACTGTATGGAAATAATGCCAATAACAGTAGAATAATCGGGGAATTATCATTCAGTATATACAACTCTCTTGCTCTCTCTCTCTCTCTCTCTCTTGCGCTCTGTGTGCTTCTCTCTACATATTTGCTGTCTCTTTTTTGCTATTTACAACCAACTACTGCTAAACACATTTATAAATATCAGTTAAATTGGCATAACATATAATATATATGTGGTATCGGGTATTGGTAATCGGTTATCGATAATCGATGATCGCTTATCGGTTAATGGCCAATTCTGCAACAGAAAAGTTATTTCTTGTAGGTAGTTTTGATCTATTGAGGTTCTCTGTCTATGTCTCTGTGTGTGATTTTATGAATTTTCCAATTTTCCATTTTCTTTTTGCTTTTCATTCAATTGCTTTTATTGTGCTGCACTGCAAATCATTTATAATTTATTATGTAAATATTTGTATTTAATTCTTGCGATTAACAACACTCCTCGCGCATATATATATATATGGGTTTATATATATATTTATCTATAATATATGTGATATCGATTGTTGTGTGTGTGTATGTGTGTGTGTGTCTGTTGATTGTTAAATTTATTTATTGTTATTTACAGCTAAAATTGTTTTATGCCACATTCATAATTCGTTTTCTAAGCTAAGCTGTAAAATTGCCTTAATTTTCTGATTGTTTAATTTCAATGTCAATTTCAATTTCAATTTCAATTAATTATAGTATGCATTTAAGTTTGAATTAATTAGACATGTGTGCTTTCTCTTTCTGCTGTAATACTGTAACTCTCTCTCTCTCTCTTTCTATCGTACTGTGCTGCTTTCTCTTTCTCTCGTTTGTGTTCTTGCTGTCTGCTGATTAAAAATTACATTTGTTGTTGCTGTTGTACACTCAGTAGAATAATTTAATAATTTTTTTTTAATTTTGAATTTCATTTACAAAATATTCTCATTAAATTTCTCTTCACTTTTCCATTAAATTTATCTTTTATTTTTGTTTTCTTTGAGTATGTATGGTTTTCTTTCTCTTCGTCTTGCTTTCTATAAGTTTAGTTTAGTTTAGTTTATAGTTTATAGCTTTAGTTATAGTTTAAATCGTTATCATTTATAAATACAGTTAATGCTTGCATACATTTTACAAATCGCTTTTCGCTATATATAAGTACAAAATACAATTTAAAACTTAAAAATGAGCGTGCGTTTGATTTTTGTTTGTTTTTCTTTTTGTTTTATGTTTTTTTATGTTTTTTGTTTTAAACTATCAAATAAAATTAAAGTACAATGTCATGTGTTATTTATATAAAGTATAGTGTAGTTATTATTAGTTATAGTTTATGCTTTAAGTTATAGCTAGAGTTTAATGTTTAAATTACCATTTAATTAATCCAAAAATAATAATCATATGTAATTAATTATTAATTAATAACAAAGCAACACAGCTTTGTGCACTAAATACTGTTCAAAAATGTTGCAATTTCAATAGACACAACAACAAACACAAGTTCTCAATTGTTGTCTCTCTCTCTCTCTCTCTCACTCTCTCTCTCCCTAACTATCTCTCCTGCTTCTCTTATACTTTGTTTTGCCTCTCTAGTTGTAGTTACTAAATTAGTTGTTGCTCTCGCACAAATACACACATTTTCCTTTGACATTTCCTCGTTGTTGCTTTGTTCGTGGCTTTTCCTCCATTTCATATATATATATATTTATATATATAATCGTATAAATATATATATGTTTATATATATATACTGCAATAATACAAACTACTCTCTTCGCTCTTCTTCTTATATACAAAATTCTATGCTCTAATCGCAACTTTCTACAGTCTTTACCAAAATTGTGCTGCTGTTGTTGCTGCTGTGACTGGCGGCATTGTTGTTGCTGTTGTCGCTGCTGTTGCTGTTGGTGTTGTGGGCGTGGCTGTTGCCACTGTTGTTGTTGCTGCTGCTGCTGCTGTTGTTGTTGTTGGGCTTAGCGATGAAGGATATCAGGAGTGTTTATCGGTTAGTTCTGTCCAACGTGACTCGAAGAACTTCCTCATGCCATGTCCCGCTTTGCCAACTGGAGAATCATCCTCATTGAACATCTCACAGTTGTCAAAGATTTGTCTCACATCCACACAAAAGTCCTCGCGACACTTGTAGCTACAATGGAGGAGAAGTTTTTAGATTTCTTTTGATATCTTTTGGTTTACTTTCACTTACCTCAGATCCTGTAGTTTCTTCTTGATGGTGGACAGATCCATTGGTGTCTTGATGATCTTGCGATATGTGGGAAACTGTTTGGTGTTCACGGGCAGCAGAAATGGCCACGAATCCTCATGGAGCTAATAGGAATAACAGAAGTAAACCATTTCAAATACCATTCACTGATTAATTCTCCTCTCTGTCTCTTTTCCTCACCTCCATCTCGCCTAGAAGTGTCTTGCAGACAGCGAGCTCCTTTATCAGCTTCTTGGTAGCATGTTTCTCCTTCTTCTCCTGCTTCAGCTTCTCCTTGGCCTCCTGGATGGCATGTATGTTGATCGGAGGCGGTGACATTTGTGTGCCACCTGGCGGCGTGGGCGTACAGGTGCGTGGCGAGGGCATGGCCAGCAGTTGAGGCGGTGATTGGCATGCCACATTAAGCAGCGCAGTTGGCGATGCTTGCAACATGACTGGAGTTGTGACATTTGCCACATTCGGTGTCGGTGGCTGCAACGGCGCAGGCAGCACTGGAGGTGGCGTCGGCGTGGGGGTTGGCGTTCGCGTTGGGGTCACCGCACGTGGCGACATGGCCACAAACTGGGGCATAACCTGTGGCGCTGGCACAATGCCAAAGTTGCTCGGCGGCACATAGCCAGCAGCACTGGCAGAAGCCGCGACGGAGGCAGAGGCAGCGGCTGCGCCTGAGGCAGTAACAGCGGCAAAGGAGGCAGCTTCCTCCATGCCAACGCCACCATTATTTGCACCCAGATGCGCCTGGAAGCGACTCGTGTCTATGGAGTTGTTGTGGTGCTCATCGTACGTCGCGGAGGCAATCGAATGCGCAGGACTGCAAAGCGGAAATTAAATTAGAAATGGAAACAAATTGGGAATAGCAATGGAACTCACCTCAACGGCGCTGGTAGTGACGTCATGGACTCATCGTGCGACGAGTTAAGCGATTGCTGTGAGCTGTGCAACAACAACTGTTGTTGCTGCTGCAGTTGTTGCTGCTGCTGGTGCGCATCGATGTTGCACAATTGCTCCATGCTGCCAGCTGATTGCAACAGATGCTGCTTCTCATTACCGCGTCGCTTGGCGGCTGTGGATGCATCCCGATCTCGTCTAGATTTACTGCTGCTGCTGCCACCGCTGCTGCTGGCAGCGCTGCGTTTCTTCGGCGGCGGAGCGCGTATGATGCAGCCGTGGCAATACCATTTGCCTCGTGGCACCTTTAACAGCGGCGGAATGTAACAGTCGGCGTGATAGGCACGTGGACACAGATCGCAATAGATCATTTTACCAACTGGTGAAGGACGATGTCCTCCGCAGACGATGCACTTCCTCTCGTTGGTAGCCTTGTTGACGCACTCATAGCAGTACCTTGAAGAAAATTACTGTTAGTTTTATATCGAAAGAAAGCCAAATTTGTGTGCTGGTTAGAACGCGGCGTGGGCGTGGCATGGGCGTGGGCGTGGGCGTAGACATGGCGGGGCATAGGGGCAAAGGACATAAACAATAAAAGGAAAAGAACAAACGCAAAACGAAGACGCGATTAAATGAGTGAGAGATGAGGAGAAAAAGGGAGAGAGACAGTGCACGAGAGAGAAAAAGAGATGGAGAGATAGACAGAGAGAAAGATAGTGATTTAAATTTTTGTTGACTACTTACCAGTCACCATCAGGAATGTTGTCCATTTTGGGCTTGAAGCAATAGGTGTGATAACCCTTATCGCAGCCATCGCACAGCAGAAGTTTGTCCTCATTTTCGCCCGATGTACAAAATTGGCAATTCTGCAAGGAGTTTGAATATTTGCAAGAGTTTGTAGTAGTGCCTGAACGTCTTCCCTGATGTTGTTGTTGTTGTCTGCGTCGTTTACCGTTCGAGTTCAGGTTTGAGTTCGAATTGGAGTTCGAGTTTGAGTCACTGTCCGAGTCTGAGTCTGTGTTCGAGTTCGATTCGCAACCATTTTGTTGCAATGCTTTTAAATTTATTTTAATGGTCATTGGCATTGGTGATTCTTTAGTGTTAATCTTTGGGCTCTGCTTTGCTTTCTTCGGTGTTGTTTTACTGGAATGTTTCTTATCCTTTTTGTTATTTGTTTGCTGATGTTGTTGTTGCTGTTGCTGCTGCTTCTTTTTTGGTGTTGCCTGCTTTTTGGCGCTGCTTTTCTTCTTGCTGGACTTGTTGTTCTTTGTACGCTTTGCATACTTTTGTGAGCAATAAATATTCAAGTTCGAGTTGGAGTTTCAGTTCGAGTTGCGTTCGAGTTGTAAGTTGCGTGTTCATGTTCGTGTTCGATGTTGCGTTCGTTTAAAACAGGCAATCGGGTAAAACGGATAACGGTAGCGGGTATGGCAACAAAAGCATTCAAATTGTGAAAACAAATGGCAATGTTTATGCATGTATTTAATGTATATGTATGTGGGTGTGTATGTGTGTGTGTGTGAGTATGAAAGCGTTAAATTCGTTTTGGTTTTTTTGTGTTGTTTTTTTATTTGAACAATAGAACACCATTGGAACACCACAAACAACAAACAAGTCAAACATTCAGCGAATAGTGTTAAGAAAGAAAAAGAAGAACAAACAATAAAAACATCGAATTAATTTCAAGGCAGTCAATAATTTTGTTCAATTAAGGACATTTCAATAGGATGCAGATAAAGAGAAATTCAATACTATAAAGCAATTTATTCTAAAAAACACTACAAAATCAAAAACATGCTACAAAAATCAGTCTACAAAAATTGTAATTGTAAAAGAAAACTTTTTTTTGGGTTTTACTACATAAGCAAGAAATAAAAGTACAGTCGTGGACATCTGACATTGCATTTGTGCTGTTTCTAGGTACCTTCCTACCAAAATTGGTACTCTTAAGTGTCATAGTTACTGAGTTATTCGCAGAAAACATCAATTTTTTTCAAGGTGTATCTAGTTTTTTGCCCATTGTGGGCGAATAAGGGCGTGGCATCGAAAAAAAAAAAGATTTTTGTATTGACTAACTAAATATCGAGTCGATACTGACTAAGTTCGAACTTGTAGCTGTTACCATCGCAGAGATCTGTTTGATCATACGGACGGACAGAAAGACAGACGGACATGGCTATATCGACTCGGCTTGTGATGCTGATTAAGATTATATATACTTTATGGGTTCGGCTCCGCCTCCTACTGCCTGTTACATACTTTTAACAAACCCAATATACCTTTGCAGAGAGTATAAAAATTGGCGTTTGAATCTACAATAAATTTACACGTTATGCTTTGATGACTGCTGATCAGCAACTAAACTATTCAACTATTCGCAACTGAGCGGCGAGCGCATCAGCTAATACATGTGACAGCAGCGCAGCGGCAGAGCCAGACTCCATACACTGTGATCAGGCTAAAGAGTGCAGTGCCTTGAGCAGTGGCTTCCACACAAATTTAACTAAGCTTCTCTGAGAAGTGTCAACCGCGCATTTAAGAGAGCAAATGCATGAGGTCCAGTGCATATAAAGAGCGCAGCTCAGCGACTGTTCATATCGACAGAGACGCTAGCGGAGCGTTTAGCTGAGAGGCCACGCGTAGCTACTGAATGAGTTATCTGAGTTTATCTGAATAGTCATTGATTATTTAACTAAGCTGTTTTCTCATTTATTATTTTATCTACTCTTTTTATCAAACTACATATTAATTTAATATATTTTGTCATTCAAAACACTCAACTGAATCAATTATGTTTATTGTGATTAACTTGGAATAAAACAAATACTACTCAATAAAAAAGATTAGTAAATGTTTGTGTATGTGTAATTGTAAGTGTGTGTGTGTGTGTGTGTGTGTGTGTGTACATGAAACTACTACGAATTATGCGAAAGTGAGTGTGGATGAGAATGTAAGCAAACAAACTACATGGAATGGGAGAACGGATTGATTGAACGATTGATTACTGCAATGCACCAATGTCATTATGAGCATTGTGTGTGAGTGTGAGTGTGTGTGTGAGGGGTGGTGGAAGTGGTAGTAGGAGTGTGGGAGAGAGGGGGTTGCCAAGCTAAGAGATAAGCCAACAAACAGAAAAAAAGAGAGAATCGAAAAAGGGAAAAAAAATACCCTTGAAAAAAAATGAAGGGGAAACGAAAACGGAAATAAAAATAAACTTACCGCCTTCATGATGCTCTTGTCCCAGGCCACACAGGACTCCAGCACATAGAGGGCCATGGCCAGCTGGGCGGTGGTGTGGGAGCGGGCGACGGCATCGCGCCATTGGACGAGACCCTTGGGTATGTTCTCCACTTTCTCGTCCTTGTCGCTGTCGCAGTTGCTTGCTGGCGAGGCAGCACCCGAGCCGCAGGTCTCCAGGCTGCCAGCTACAACACTCGAGGATGCGTTCTCCAAGCTGCTTCCCACCGGGTTACCTGCAGTAGAGGCGGAGGCAGAGGCAGCTGCCGCAGCTGCTGCCAAGGCCATGGTGCGTTCATTGAAGGCCGATGCATTCAGATTGTTGTTGTTGCCAGGTTGTTGTTGTTGTTGCTGCTGTTGTTGTTGCTGTGCCATTAGCTGCTGTTGCTGCTGCTGCTGCTGCATCTGCAGCAAATACGCCGCAGCAGAGGCAGAGTTCTGTGTCTGCGTGGAGGTGTGTTGATTCTGGGCAATCACCGCCAGGTGGGCGTCTCCCGTCTGTGATCCCAGCGGTGGCTTCAGATACCTACGCTCTATATTCGCCTCCAGATCAATGATGCGTTCCCTGATCATGGGTATAATGCTCACAAAGTCCGATTCACAGAGATCCTCGAGCTCGGCGGGATTTGTATCGTTATCACTCCGAGTGGGCAGCTGCCAATTCTTAAGTTGCATTGAAGCACTGGCGATCTTGTCCTCCAAGGACTCCAGTTGCTCCAGCAGTGCCAACTCGACTCTTCGGGCCACCTTCGGATTCCAGTCGCCAATCTTATCCGGCTGCATGTACTCCACCAGCTCGACCTGTGCTTCGTGCAGCTTGAGCTGATAGTTCACACCCAAAGGCTGTTCCAAGCCTAGGAATCTTGTGAGATTTTCCTGCAATTCACGTTCCCGTAATCCCGAAGGATTGAGGGTTTTAAGTAGCTGTCGTAGCTTCTGCTCATCGTCCAGTTGCCACCAGCCATAACGCTGCCGACGTGGCACATAAACGCCATGCACCTTGTCAGGGAATCCCGACAGTTTGACCTGCTCCAGCAAGCGGTGCTCATCCGGGGTCATGGAGAGGGGCAACGGGATGTCAATGGGTATGTAGGTCTGGACGCTGCTCAGCGACATGTTTGCTATGTTGTGGTAGTAGGCCTGGGATAATGCCTCATCCAGACGCAGCTCAATCTTGGGCTTTACCTCGCCTACTTCCCCAGTTCCTGATCCAGTCTCTGCTCCGATCCCACCAGTGTCCGCTGCGACGTCAGCGCCCAAACGAAAAAACGAATCCGACTCCGATTTTGAGTGTTTCTTCTCTGGACTCTGTTCCAGAAGCTTCCCCCCCTGCTGCTGCTCCTCATCGGTTGGTTGACAACGATGAGGAGACGCCAGACCGTTTTTTGACACCGTCAGTAATCCCGCTTTGCTCTGCTCGTACTCATCCAACTTAGCCAACATCTGCTTCTCATCTAATCCGGACAACGTGAAGATGCACTCCTGACTGAATTTCCCTGGATCCACCTTGCACTCCTCCATGGGTATGCTGTAGTACTGCATGTTGTTGATCAGGTCCCAGGCGTGTCCCTGCAGCTGCAGCTGTGAACTGCAGTTCTGGTAGGTGGCGTAGGTCTGTTGTAGATCAGTGCCTACCACGCCCCCTTCCTCAGCGGGCAACTCGCTGATGAGGGGCACTTCACGCTTAACAATCGAGAACCATTTGGGCGTGGTATCTTCGCTGGGATGCGATGCCGAGACAATAATGCAATCATCCTCCTTCTTCAGATCCTCCAAACTCTCCAACTTATCACAGTTGCCGTTGCTGCCTCCATTGTTGTTGTTATTGTTGTTGCTGTTGTTGTTGTTATTGCTCAGTGTTGGTATCAAGCCGGGAATCGTTGGTATCTTGATCTCCGCCTCAAAGTCCGTCTTGGTGGAGATGTGCACGGTCGGCGGTGGTCCCATCAATTCCATCTCGGACTTGACCTTGATCTCGGGTCGTGCCACAATTGTTTCGACGGGTTTAATAGGTGGCATGATGACGTCATCGTCGTCATCACCGAGATCCACAATCTCTGGTTCTACTTTGTTGATCTCAGTCACATCGTCATCATCATCGTCATCTTCTTCCGGCGCTTCGTTGACTTGGTTGTGTGCCTCATGATTCGTTTGCTGCTCCTTAGGCGCCTCCGGCTCAGCTGCATCCACATCCATGGGCTCTTCTGCCTCAGGAGCAGCGGGGATTTCCTCGCAGTTCTCTGCCGGTACAGCTGCCGTGTCGTCGAGCTTCTCCCGCTCTTCCGTCGGTTGCTCCTTGCCCTTGTGATGCTCGTCCATCGCCTCGAGTGCCTCGTGATAATCACAGATATCATTCTGTGCGGACTCCAAGGCCTCAATAAAGATGCCACCCGCCTTTGGCAGCTTCCAGTAACGTCGCCAGAACCGATCCTGTCCAAAGCAAGCGGCTCTTAATTGATTTGTGCTCTTCTCCAACGCCTCTTTACAGTTCAGCGAGGCACGCACGATCTTGTCCAGTTTCTTTTGCAGCTCATCAGCACTCAGACGATTATCCTCATCCTCCTCCACGTTCGTTATCTCCGATTCAATGTCTGAGAGATCGTCCTCAATGATACTGACATCGTGGCTGCCATCCTCATTGATGGAGCTACGTGCCCCGCTCTTCTTAGCCTGCATCAGGGCTGTCATGCCAGTTTCAACCACAGCTGTTGGTCCCACTCCAACTCCCACTGCATTTCCAACAACTGGTACTACTCCTACTGCGCCTGGGACTGTGCCTGCGACAACTGCTCCATTCTGTTGGAACTCCTCCAGCTTCACTGGACTCTCGGTGGCAGTTGGGGCTGTCACCAGCAAGGACTCACTGTTAACTGGCACCAGAACTGGCGCATCTCCGTCCAGTTCCATGGGCTGTGGTTGATCCTCCGACGGTTTTAGCTGCTCCGACTCCTGTTTAGAAGCTTTGTCATCCTCCTGACCCTCTACTTCCTCCGTTTCGCCAGCAACTGTATCCACCGTACTTCCTGCACCATCTGCCGTTCCTTCGCCCGTGCTTGTTGCTTGTTTGGTGGCTTCTGCTTCAGCCTCTGCTTCCGCTTGGGCTTCTGCCTGTTTGGCAAGACGCTCTCGTTCTCGCTCTGCATCCAGCTTTTGCTGTGCCAACAGAGCTTGCATTGCTGCCTCGCGCTCAGCTTGTGCCTTTTCGTATGCCTCGATGCGGGCCTTCCTCTGATGAAGGGCCTTGTATTTACGCACCTTCATGTCCGTCATGTATTTCTCCTTGCGCATCTGAGCACAGGTCTCGAGACTTCCGTCGATCTGCCGCAGCACGGCTTTGTTCATCAACAGATCGTTGCAGAGGTGGGCCAACATTTGTGCCTTTCGTGTCGGATTCAGGGCCACAAATGGCCGATCCTTAAGAGCATGCGATAGTTTCCACGTGTCGTTCTCATGCAACAGTTTGTAGTACTCGTGATTCTTGGCCGAGTGCGTGGACGCATCAGCATCCAATTGATGGTGATCGGGCACTCGTCTCTCCCTCTCCCTGTCCACTGTGATGCCGTGCATCTGACGAATCTCTCCCGTTGCCGTTGCATACAGATAAATGCGTAGAATCTCCGAGACATTCGAGTTGGTGATGTCCGCATTCCGCAGTGATTGTCCCAGCAGTGTGGTATGTCTGCCAGGATTGGGCACACCCGGATCCTCAATGGCGCAGACCAACAGATGTGTCATCACCGACAGCAGCTCCTCCTCAGCATCCGCATTGCTGTCACTGATAAGGGCATCGTGGAGGTTCTGCAGAGACGGTAGCGATTCCATATCGAAGCCTAGAGTCTCACCAAAATTGTGCAGAAACTCAAAGACCATGAGAAGATCTGCCATCGCCTGTCCAGGCAAACGATTGCCGGCAATCCTCTCCAGCTCTGGCACTGTCATCTCCTGCGGCAGCTCCGAGTCTTCATTCGGTTTGCGTATCAATTGTAGAATCTCCGCATCCCGTTTACGTTCCGCCATGCGGCGTTCTCGTAGAATCAAACGATCCAATACCAACTGATGCTTCTTCTTCTCACGCTCCTCAAATTTACGACGGAGTTCCAACATTCTGATTAGGTTCATGTGCTGACGACGACGTTCACGCTCCTAAATTAACAGAGAATTGATTAAAAGAGGTAAAATGGGCGACAACTTAAAGTTTCCCTTACCATTTCAGCAGCGAGCAGCAATTCCTTCTGCTTCTGAAGTTCCTGAGGAGAGGAAAACAAATAGATAAGTTTAAGGATTTGATAGGAATATAACAAAGACAAAGACTATACAACAGAGGTCCTAAAAGAAGAGACAGTCAGACAGAGTTATGGGAGGAGAGAGAGGGAGAGTGGGAACGGTGACGGAAGTTTTGCTTGGACAGAAAGAGAAAGCTCAAATTATCCGTCTGTCTGTCTATCAGAAGGAACTTAACAACCTGAATAAACTAATAACCAAAACTATCAGGATAAAGAAGAAGAAATAAAGGGTGAAGTGCGTTTCTGTACCTGTTCTTTAGCTAGAATTGCTTCCTGACGTCGCTTCTCTTTCTCCTGCATAGGACAAAAAAGACAAAAAGAGAAATAACACTTTGACAGAGACCACAACAAAAACAAGAAAGGAGACGAGACTTTTACTAAAGACTTGAGCTTGGAAACTGACCTGTTGTTTCTTGAGCAATTCCTCCTGCTTGAGGCGATCCAATTCCTCCTGTCGCTTCTTGCGCTCCTACAGAAAGAGAATGGGGAGTTCAGTTGCTTGTAGTTCTCTATAGAAATCCCTAACTTACCTCTATGGCCTGTTGATTTTTAAGCTCCTTCTCCTTGCGCTGCTGCTCCAACTTGGCATTTTTCTCCTGTCTCGCCTTCTCCTTATTTCTCGCTAGTTCCTCTTTCTGCTGCTTCTTTGCATCCCTCATCGCCTGCTGCTGCTTGGCAATCTCAATACGTTGCTCAACGTTTAGGGTCTGACGTGTGAACACTTTTAGATCCTCCAGACGCTTGGCCACATCCTCATCCGTCATTCGTATGTATTCACCATCGTTGGCATACGGAGGCGGGGCTGGTTGCAAAAATGAACCTACAATGGCACGTGCCGAGAAACTAAAGTTCTCTCGGGTCAAACTCGAAGGTTGTTGCTCCAAGAACTGTTAGGGAGGAGAGGAGAAATGAGAAGAGCAAAGAGATGTTTATAGAGGTTCTCAAGTTTAGATCTAAGTTGTTCAGAATTCAAACTAGTTGGTCAGAATGATCATTTGATTGTTCGGTTCAGTCGATTTAGTCCCAATCTAGTTCAGTAATTAGTTGATCCATCTTCAGTTCCATTGATACTTTAGTTTAGTATATCCTACTCTAGTTCCGTCTCAAATATATCAAAGGTATTACAAATACTCCCTACAAAAACTCACAGCAAAGACTTGTCCAATGGTCTTCAACGGCAGTGTACTTCCTGGTGCATAATAGGTCACTTCGCCACGTATTTGTCCCTGCTTGGTTAATCCCCTGATGACGGTGTCTCGCTTCCAGCCCAGCTCCAGAGGCACACGCAACTCGGCCACGTTGAGTATATTAGCATCTTCTGATTCCGACTCCGACAAACCGCTCTCGGCGGCAACGCTCTCCGAATCCGTTGAGGTTTCCATGTGCGCATTTGCCTCACTGAGCGCCAGGCGAATCTTTTCCTGCAATAAAAGAAGAGAGATGTGTGAGAATTTCAGTGTTCCTATAGACCAATTCTTTTGCAACTTACAATATCAGCGCCCTGTTGCAACAACTGCTGTGTGGCAAGCATGGGCTTCAAGCCTACGGCACGGGATTGTGCCAGGAGCGAGGCAACCGTATTCTTCTTGGGCTTGGACACACCACGTCCCAAGTTACGTGGTCTTCCCTCTTTGTAGGTGGATGAACCGGAACCAGAGCCCGAACCCGAGCCAGATCCCGAACTGGAAGTGCCCCCGGAGGTAGCGGGCAAGTTGCCCTGTCCTGGGGAAGGCGAAGCGCCACCGGCACCACTGCCAGAGATGGAGCCACCCGGCATGCCCCCTGTACCGCCCAAGGCAGCAGTAATGGAACTGAGACTCTGTAGACTATTGGCTCCATTTCCACCAACCACTTGAGCCTGATACTCGCTGGCAAGATTACCCAATGCTGAAGCAGCGGTGGCTGCGCCTAAGCCACCTCCAGCCGCGGAGGCAGATGAAGTATTCATGCTACTGCTGCTGCTGCTCTTGTCTGAAGGCTTCATGGACAGATTAAGCGGAGCATCAAAGTCATCGATGGTGATGGGATTTGTGGCAGAACCAATGGCTCCACTCACGGGCATTGTTGTGGACTTTAAGCTGAGATTAACACCCGAGGCTAGCGAAGGATCTGTGGTCAGATCATGCAACTCCTTATTGCATCCTTTGCTGGACAGATTGTATGCACCATTCGAGGTGATTGTCGGTGGCAACTTGATGACTTCCACGCGATCGTTGGACGCACTATGGCTCTGATTGTGTCCCAAGCCCATTCCTGCTCCCGTTGCCGTGCTTGTCACAGTTGCCGATGACGACGACGACATGGAGGCGGCAGCAGAGGAGGTGGCCACTACTGCCTTGGAAACATTGCTTAATTGATCCATGGGTGTCATTCCCAGTGCACTCATGGGCATTCCAGCTGCTCCTAGCATCCCATGCAGATGTTGTTGTTGCTGTGCTGCTGCTGCCATTGCGGCGTATTCCATCTCGAGACGTGCTCGCTTCGCCGGACTGAGCCCTGGAAACGCAAGCAAAGAGGAAATTGCATTTGTTGTGCTTTCAAAATCCTTTTGTTGCTGTTGTTGTTGTTGTGTTAGGTGTTGTTGTTGTTGTTGTTCTGCTTGGTGTAGTTGTTGTTTCTGTGTGCTTTGTTGTTGTTCTGTTTCTGATATGGTCTTCTTGCGACCACGTGATGTACTACCAGGAATCTTGGGGCCCACAATGGAGGACGTATACTTGATGATCTCCGTATCCGGCGGCAATCTGACGCCCAACAACGACGGGTGTTCGCTGCTACTGTTAGAACATGACGATTAATTAATTGATTACAAAATTAAGTAATTTTGCTAATTATAACATTAATACCTGCTCATCATGGCCGCATTGCTCATGTAATCCTTGACGCTACCTTTGCCACCTCCTCCTGCGCCCGATCCTCCTCCCGCCATCGTTGTGCTGGACAACTGCTGCTGTGAGGAATGCGCCGATGAGGTCACTGTTGCACTGGGCGTGGCACCGGCGCTTGCGGCAAAGGCGTTCATTGCCGCCTGCATGCTCTGCTGCGGCGTCATGCCCAAAGCACCAAATTGTGACAGCGAATTCAGAGCATTTAACGATGGATTATTCTTGTCACGATCCCGATCACGATCTCGATCCTTGCCAGATGAATTACCGCCAATACTGGAATGGGGTGACATGGCTAAGCCGGGATGCAAGCTCGAACTCGAACTGACATTTGTGGAGGACTTGCTGCTGGACATAATGCCCGAGCTGTTGACAGCTGACCCCCCGACTCCCACTCCGCTGTTGCTGCTTAAACTCATGGCCAGATTGGAGAGACTGTGGGCATGCAGGGAAGAGTTACCCACTCCGCCACCACCGCCGGCTCCTCCTCCGCTATTATTCGACTTTTTACCGGAGGAATTATTGGATCCCACTGACATGCCAGCCACACCAGAGCCGGAGGCAGCAGCTGCCACTGCCTGCATGGCCAGCAGCTCCTTGTGTAACGTGACAGGATCATAGGCCGAGCCAGGATTACTAGTCAGGCTGCTGCCACCGCTGCTGCTCGTCATCGTCGAGGGTTTGCCATAAGCGCTGGCCGTGCTCTGAAAAGGTACAAGGTGTGAACCCAACTATTTACACAAACTCTCTCAATCACACACTCACCTTGTAGCCGCCGTGGCCTGAGCTGCTGGTGGAGATGGACGCACTGCTTCCAGTGCTACCAGTGACAGTAGGTGGCATGCCACTTCCGGGCAGACCAAAGCCATGCATGCTGGCCAACGCTGCTGCCGGATTATTGGCTGCTGCTGCGGCCGCTGCTGCTGCAGCTGCATTTAGACTGTTGGCCAGATTCTGCTGCTGTTGTTGTTGTTGTTGCTGCTGCTGTTGCTGCTGTGCGGCGCGTTTTTCTTTGCGCGACTTGTTGGACTTGCTGGTGGAACCAACGCCACCACCACCGCTGCTGCCACCACTTCCAGCAGCACCAACGCCGCCACCTGCGCCTCCTACGCCCACCATGCCTGCCCCGCTTGCTGATCCTGCATTGCCACCCGTGCCTGCTGCTCCCATGGCCATGGCAGCAGGTCCAAAGGCAGCTGCCAGATCAGGATGAGGAAACGGCGAGAGTCCCGATGCTTGAAGACGACTAAAGTAATCCTGCGCTGCCAATTGTGCCATGGACCACCAGCCTGTGAAAATCGTCGACAATTAGTTAGGAAAGAAATACAGTTGACACCATATTCAAAGGGTATCTTGCAGTCTATCACTCCCACCATAACAAGCTTGAAAATAATTCTTCTTCTACTTCCACTTAAACACCAGTTTTATTCGTCTCCTTTTTTTTTTGCTGCCTTAACTCATATGCTGCGCTGCTTACGCCGCTGCTGTAGCTCTACTGACGTCGCAGCATGTTCTGTTTTGTTTTAACTGTTGCTGCTTGCCAAATTTGTTATCGTCTCCTTTGCTTTGCTTTAAAGTTTCTTTACAACAATTCCAACCACTTTCCCCTCAACCACGACTTCTACTTGCCGCTTCTCAGTCGCTGCGCTGCTAGCGCTGGCCTAAGCTTCTCTGTTACTTAATTGCTGTGATGCTAGCGTCTCGGCAACTGCGCCACAATCTTGCTCTCCCTCAATGTCCTCTTGTTGTTGTTTGTGTAATTCAATCGTGTGTCGATGCCGACATTTTACTCACTTGCTGGATGCAGACCTGCCAAGCTGGCGGCCTGTGATGCCGCTACGGCCATTGTGCTCTGATGATGATGGGCGCCCGCAGCTGCAGCCGCTGCCGCGGCCATTGATGAGTATCGGTCATTGGCAGCGGCTGCGCCCGCAGTATTTGGCAGTAAGCCCAAGCCGGCAGCAGCGGCTGCATTAAACTGTGAGTTAAACAGAGGATTCGATGCAGCTGCTGCTGCTGCGGCTGCACCGCTGGCATCGCGTCCCCAATATGCTAAAAATGGAAGAAGAACATGAGAGAGCGAGACCAAAGAGAATGATGAATACAATTTGATTAAGGTTTGTTTTGGCGACTTACCAAAGAGCGAGGCGGCGTCTAAGAGTCCAGTGGGATCGTGGGGTGCTCCGGCGCCTCCACCACCTGCACTGGAACCGCCCTTCCCTCCATGATTGTTTGAGTTTTTGCCATCGTTGCCGCTGCCATCGCCGGCATTTTTGTTCATGTTAGAGTGCAAATATTGTATTGTCCGATTTTATGATTGTTGTAATTATTGTGTTTCTGTCTGCAACAATAAAAAAAAAAAATTAGTTAAAAACATTATTAAATTACTGACTTTTATTTGAATTTAATTGCCTTTTAATAACACACTTAACTTGAAGCCGGTCTTCAGTTATTAAGTGCATAATTCAAGTTCTTAATCTTTATTTAAATTAATGAAATTCTCTTAATTATTATTCACAATATTTATTTTATTTAACTCTCGTTTATTGTAGCCGCTCTCACTCGTGTACGTTGTTAGTGTTGGCAACGCCAGCAGCGCAGCGACTGTGTGCGAATGTCGAACGCAAAGAGGAAAACGCAGAAACATGCAAAGCAAAACAAAACTACAAAAAAAAAACTACTATACACCACAAACACACATACACTAGCACACAAACGGAAGCAACGCTGGCATTGTTGTATTTGTGTGCGTGAGAGCAATGTGAAAGAGAAACAAGAGCAGAGACGCCGTAGTTCGCTCACCACTACACCTGCAAATAGGGGAAAACCGAAACAGAGCGAATTTGCAGCGTCGCATAGCGCGCAACTCAAGAACACAACAGAAAAGATGCGGCGAAAACAAAAGTTTACAACTTTGCATTGCGAAATAAACGTGTTAGAAAGATAAATAAATACACAATAAAACTTTTTGCATTTTGTACGCCTATGAACTCGCTTAAAACGCACAAAACAAAACTAAAACACACACACACACACACACATGTTCAGTTGTATATATTTTCTCACTCACTCTCTCGCTGCGGCGAACGATGCATACATAAAGCGAAAAAGAAAATGCCGTACGATGAATACTTTGAACAGCATTAAACTCTGCGTATTTTGAGTTGTTGTTTTAGTTGTTTGTTGTTTTCTCTTTATAGATTTCATTCATAAAAGTTTGCAGCACAAATCTTGCATGCATTTGCATTTCACACATTTCGCATATACATAAGCGAAGATGCCGACGACGTCACCACGCTGCCGACGCTGCTGACTAAGCGTTGACTGAGGCGCAGACAGGCTGTCGGCCTTTTTCACTTTTTCGTAGTATTTTTATTTTTTTGAGAGAAAAAAAACATGCATTTGTTGTACCGGCAGCTGCTTACTGGAAAATCGGCACTTGCCAGGCAAAAATCACATTTCCTGATATGTTTCACATATTTTTGTTAATTTTTCACTTCATTTTATCCATTAAAATCCACAAAATGAAATTATTAAGAGCCAAGCGGTAAGCGAAAAGCAAACCAAATAACTGTGGGATAACGCGGCGACTGAGAGCGACAAAAGTGAGAAAACAAAAATGCGCTCGGTCTGTTACAAGTGGAATTGAAACATGAGAGACGACGGCTCGCGGCGGCAGAGCGGCAACGAGTGTGAGAGACAATGAATGGACCGATGCCAACGTCGACGTTGACGCCAACGTTGCGTCGCCGCTTTTTCACAGTGGTTGATAATTACAGTTTTGTTTTTGCTTTTGCATTCGTTTTTGCGAAAAAGAAAATGCATATTTTTATGAATTAATCATTTTAATGAACACACGTTTAGCAGGCCGCAGCGGAGCCACAATAAAGGTGGAGCCTACATTTTGTTTTCGTTGTTGTTGTTGTTGCTGTCTGTCTTTTAATAACAGTTATTGCGCTTTCTTGCTGTCACGCTTCAACCGACAGATGTATCTTCTCTTATCACAGTCTGCATACTTAGATGGATGGTGATGAGCGTGCGTAAAGGATGGGGAGGAGAAGGCAAAATATTGTGGGCCAGTGAATTGATTAAAGCAGCTTGGCAAAAAGTTAAAGCCAAATTAAAGCAACAACAAATGACTAGAGGAGGAAAGCAAATAAGGCATTGTTTGTTGTTGTTCTTGTACATATTTGCCTTTTCTTCTTGTGCTTCACTCAAAGTTTTATGACTCGGGTCAAAGCGTCGGGGCTGTTTGGACGTGTGCGTGTGTGTGTGAGTATTTGTGAGGGTGTGTGAGTTAAGCAAACGCACGCCACAAAAACAACAACAATGGGAACAACAAAAGCGTTGGCAATATGATTCGAGCATTTATCTTTGACGCTGTCACCACACCGACAACAACAACCTCAACTGCGATGCCGACGTCAACGACAGCGACGGCGTCGACGCCGACGCCGACGCGCTGCCAATGAAAAGGTGCGCTCAGCGTGCGTATCTGGTGGAATGAATGGAGACGGGACAGAGGAAGAGTGAAAGAGGAAGGGACCTAAGCGAGTGCTGCTGTTCAGTGTTGCCATATTAGCTTATTTTAAGCTAGATTTAGCTTATTTTAAAATCAAATAGCTTGCAAAATAAGCAAAATGCTTATAGCTTGAAATCTAGCTTATTTCAAATTTCATTTAGCTTTTTTCAGCTTAAAAAAAATTTAGAACAAAATAAATTTTGTTTTTTGATTGTATTGTAAGTTTTGTCCATTTCAATCGAATTCGTTTTTGAACTGAGAAAAATGCCGAAACGTTCTTACAAGCAAAATTTCCCGCGATTTGTGGTTAAATTTCGACGAATTTAAGCGTACTCCTGATTTTGCAAGGCATTGATTTGTGCCAAGTTGTACGAATTGCGGCAGCATGCCAATACCAAAAAACATATTGCGTGCATTGCAAGTGTGGCACAATCTAACAAAATACTTTTTTTAGAAAGATCACCAAAACAGAGGAGTAGGAGACTGCACTTTGTTTGTACATTGCGAAACACACGGCCTTAGCACCTATTGACCATTTGTCCCAACATTGTGTCGAACAGTTTAAAGCGTGCAAAGCCTCTCCCAACAAATAATTGGCACTAATAAAAGGATCCACCAAATATATGGACTCGAATGATGAAGCTGATGGAATCATTTCATTTTTGACTATATTACAATACTGAAATGATTCCATCAGCTTCATCAACTCAAAAAATCGACTATTTTCGTTTTTTTATGACTAGCTTATTTTTTAAGCTTAATTTTTTAATTTTTAGCTTATTCTAGCTTATTTTTGTCTTCAATCTAGCTTATGGTGCTTCCCAAATTCTGGCAACACTGCTGCTGTTGTTGGTTTATTTTATTTTTTTTTGATTCGTTTTTCGCTAACTTGATGTATATGTTTGTATGTACAGCTGCGGGCAAGAAAATAGTAGTGCCTTCGTTTAATTTAAAGCACGGAAATTAAATATGATTTTTTATGCTTCATTTGGATTTATATTTTTATTACATGTATATTTGTTTTTGGTAGTTTTTTATTTTAAAGTTAAAAACTTGCAAGATGCCTTTAAAAATGTTAGAAAGTTTTAAGCGCTACTATTTTTGTGCTCGCAATTGTGTGTGTATCGTATATATTTTTTTTTGCCCAGAGCGAATGACAGACGCGACTGCTGCTGCTGCTACTGCTCTGACTGTCGCCGCACACGTCCAAGCTCAACTGACTGAGTGGCTGACCGACCAAACGACAGACCGCACGACAAACAACTGTGCTTCCCTCTCTGTCTCTCTCCAACACTCTCCTCCGTTCACCCTTCCTCCACTTCACTCCCGCTCGTTTCAATATTTGTGACTGACAGAGTACAAATGTGAAATTCTTTTTATTGTGTTCACTGCCGCTGCCGTTGGCGTAGATCTACCCCCCACACCCTGCCCAGAGACACCATCCCATACTCCCAACACTCCCCCTCCCAATCAGTGTTGTACTTGTTGTTGTTATTGTTTATTTCTTTTTGCTCTTGTTCTTGATTATCTCTAGTTCAATTGGCAGTCGTCATTCGGTGTCTGTGTGAGTGACTGTGCCTGGGTATGTCAGTGAGTGTATGTGTGTGTGTGTGTGTGTGTGTGCGTTGTTGGTTTGTGTATCTTTGGCAAACGGCGCTGCTTTTGTGTTATACACACAACAAAAACATCAAATACAGCAAATAACGTCAATTCTTGTTGTATATCTATTAAATACTGCGCCGAATGCCAAATGCTAATCAATTCCAAGCATTACAAAAACAAAAACAGCAAGCAAAACATTTATTCGTCATGTCTAATTGAAATCATTTTATATTTTACATGTTTATGCAATAGAATGTATTTGTTTGTTCTCGCATTATATAATTATTCAGCCTTAAAATTGTTGCATGTGAATGCAAATTCTGTAGAAAAGTGAATGTTCATTTTAATTTGAAACCAAATCGCTGCAATTTATTAATGTTCACTTACACAAAAACAATCACTCACACGTACATGCCAGGAGAACACTGAGTGCAGGTGAGTGTGTGAGTTGCTTTGGTTATTGGCTGCTCTCGTCCCTTAAACGCGTTTCAATTCCAATTGTGGCGCTTTTGCTGCAGACACTCACACACATACATGTGTGGATATAGGAATGCATACATTTATGAGCATGTGTGTTCATTTGCTCGCGCCACTCGTTGATCATCTTTGACTAAATACGCACACACCTATAAACATGCTTACACACGCACTCATACACATGCCATATGCACATACATATGTAATTTTGCTGGCATTCTTGGGGATTTAGATTTTTAGGTACATGTCGTTCGTCCGTCTTGTTTTGTTGTTGTTGTTGCTGCTTCGTTTTCTGTTGTTGTTGTCGCTGCTAACCATGCGTCGCCGCCGTCTTTTGATTGTTGGCGGCTTTTATAACGCGCCGACAATTTTCAGTTCACTTTGCTCTGTTGTTGCTTTTTGCCTTTGCCTTGCTTTTGCTTTTTTTCTCATTACTCAAAGTTGACTCTTGCTGAGAGCGAGACGTGGAGAGTTTAGAGTACAGAGTGTGAGCGGCTCACACCTCTTGTTCGCATGCTTGTTTGCTGCCTCTTCGTCTCACTCTTCTTCTTCGCCGCAATCGGTGCGAGGTTATTGACTCAGGCAAGTAACAGACAGAGACTGCCACAGAGTAACTGAGAAACGCGCAGAACTGGGAACTTGGAACATCGACGTCAGCGTCAGCGTCGTCGTCGTCGCCGTTGTCTTCTCCATCGCGATCTTCATTTGTTCACCCGTTTGGTCTTCTTCTGTTTTCTGTGCTACTTCTGCAGTGTCCGCATCGTTGCAACTGCAGCAACAAGTTCACAGTAACAACAACAATAGAAACACACTTCGTAGGTGTGTGTGTGTGTGTGGCTTGCCTTTGACCTTTGCACTTTGATATCAAACAATCGACCGGAAACCAAATTCCCATCACCATTATTTATTAGAAAGCCACTTCGACACCTGTAAGGTGTTTTTATTGATGGGTCTTATAGTGGGGTTAACTTAATAAAATTCATTAATTAATTTAATTAAGACTTTAAAACTTAGATTATATGGACCATTATTTTTGTAATTTAAATATGCAAGATTTGCATGCACAATTTCTATTTCAAATTTATTTCGTTTATTTCTCAATCGTTTCCTTGCTGCGGGCAAACAGATTTATACAGTAAAATTTTACTAAAAGGGGACTACATTAAATTAGTAGTATATTTAAAATTCATAATCAAATTAATCGAATACTGAATATAAAATAATTTCAATCAAATTTTATTTTTTAAAGTTTTTTAAAGTAAAACAAAACTTGTGGTGTTCTGTAGGCAATGTTTACTGTGAAACTGCTAATTCTGTTGTGGTTCTTGTCCTGCACACAATACGACTGAAAGGGCGTGAGAGTCAGAGTGAGAGAAAGAGAAGCCTAAACAGAACCGGAATAAAATGAAATGGATTTCAGTGCAGCAATGTGGAAGGGGTAGCTGTAGCGTAGTGGGAGGGGGAGAAGAAGAAGGAAGTGGAGAGAGAACAGGAAACACAAGGTGTGGGGATGAAGTATGCTTGGTTGATGGGGGGACGTGGGAAGGGGAGTGGTGTTGTGTGTTCGTCCACTTGTTTTTTGGTGTTGTACACATTATTATCAAGGATATCGCTAACCAGCTGACAGACGGCGGGGGCCAAGGGGGAGTCGAGGGACTGTCGGCTGCGCGCGCTCAAGGAAATTGTGTAAAAAAAAAGGACACAAAAACACACACATATAGACCCTTGCCAATACACACACACACATAAAGTGTAAACTGTGAACCGAAAAGAAAAGAAGTTGTGGGAGAGAGCAGGCGGAGAGAGGAAAGAAAAGGACTGATGGGTCGAATTTGGGGTCAGAGTCAGACTAAGAGCCGGAGTCGGAGTCACTCAGAGCCAAGTCCCAGCCAAAGCCGTGGGCTGTCCCACAGTTTGCCATGGCTTGGCTAAGGAGAACACACATACAAACAGACACACTCAAACGCACACAAACACTGAAAAACACACACAAACACGCATACTCACACTCACACAGGAAACGAGCGCGCAAGGACACGGACACACGTTGCGTGGGTGGGAAAATGGCATAAATGAGGGAGGAGGCAGAGACAGAGGAAGAGGGAGAGAACAGAGACGGGAAGGGGTAAAGTAGAAGTCGGCAGTTGGCAGTAAACGAACCCAAACCGAACGAAGGGAGCAGCAAAACTAAAATTGAAAATGGCAACGATGCCGAAAGGGGAAAACGGCAAACGGCAACTGTGACGCTAACGTCAGCGCAACGGCAACGGCAACGCAACGCAGCGCAGCGCAGTGACAGTGACACAGCAGCGACGTTGGCAGTGCGAGTAGTAGTAATAATAATACCAACAACAACAACAGCAACTACAGTAACTGGCAAAAGCAAAAACAACAAACAAATTTATGCAGCAACTCACAGTGGTTGTTGTTGATGTTGTTTTTGGTTTTGTAGTTGGGTATTTATGTAACGGTAAAATAGTTGTTGCTTGTATTTGTGGCACTCGCTGCTAGGAGAAGGAGCAATGCATGGGAAAAGCTCAAGAGTGGAATGAGAGCGCGCACACGACCCATAAATTAGAGTGAGAGAGCGGCACGAAGGAGCGAACCAACGAATAGATGAACAAACCCAACGAAAGAGCAAGCGAGCAAGTGAATTTACGAATGAACGATGGAACTCAAGAGAGTGAGCAATGCAGCATCAGAGAAGGTGAAAGAGTGTGGAAAGGGTAGGGAAGTAAGGGAAAAGGGGATGGTGGGTGATAGCGGGAGGCAGTGCGAGCCCACTAGCAGCAGCATTGACGTATTTGCCATTTGCAGCAGTCCAAAGCCAACGAAGCCAGCATCGCCTGCTCTGCCCACTCAAACTCGAAGCCAGCTTCGTGCCTTGATTGTGGAGGGGGTTTAGGGAGGGAGAGAAGAAGAGAGAACACACACATAGACACAGTGCAGGCAACATCTGTCCCAGGCCCGACAGCAAGTTGGAGCAAGAACACAAGTGCAGTGCAACAGAGAGGTAGTGAGAGGAAGAAAGAGAGAGAGAGAGACAGTAGTGAGGTGTGGGTAAGTGGGAGGCTGCTTGCTGGGCGGGCGGCTTTTGTGGCTGCACAGAATGCACTCAAATGTGTTCAGAGGCCAACTGTCATTGTTGTTGCAACAACAACTACAACAACAAACTTTGATAACGTTCACCCAGAAGGAGCTGTCAGAGTGCAACATGCGTCCACTGAAATAGATCGAAAGGGGTAACGAAAACTCGTTAGAGGAAGAGAGGGAATGGGAAGGATAGAGGAGCGAAGAGGAGGGGCGTTGGCCACGTCGCATTGTGTGGATTACCGTAGGAACAAACCTTGTTGCAAGCTGCTTAAAACTCGTGGCAAGCATTACGCTAATCACATTTCTACCTTGTTATGCAGGAGACACAGACAGAAAGCGACAAAGATAGTCTCTTCAAGAGAAAGATGTAATCTGTTCAAGTTAGTTGCCTTAAGTATGGTCATCTTAAACGGATAACTTCGCCACGTGATTAATAATACCACTAATTCCATAAAAAATCAGAATTTATATGAGAACTGGTGAGACAAACGCTTACTTTTCATGGTTTAATTCACCAGTCCATCCAAACTAAACGAAAGAGCAAACAAATAAAGGCAAACAACAAAATATAAATAACATGGGCAAATACATACTCTTTAAGCCCCCTCTCTATCCGTCTCTCTCTTTTACACCCTCATCCTCTACCTCTTTGTACGCACAAAAGCTTTTAAATAATGTGCTGATTTCATTAGACAACAAATACAATTAAAATGCTTGTTGCACTTAATCTAATATGCTTGTGTTTGTGTGTGTGTGTGTGTGTGGCATCAACACGGAGGCAGACAAACAGTTACAAGGCACACAGTCATAGCACTCTGATTAAATTATAGCTTAAATCGGATTATCCGACCAAAAGGATTCCACAATTTAACTTGGACCACAGACATCGATAGCAGCAAAAAGAATCTAGCGGGAAAACTCTAAATGGCTTAGCATTTCCCCGACTTTAAGTTACAAATTGCTTAAAGAATAGTTAGATATTTGTTATTTAAAAATTGAAGAAATCTTAGAGTACTTGTTACTTTGTCTTTCCTGTATCTTGTTTAAGCTGTTGTATCTATAAGTATCTTGAGTGTGTCATACTCCAAACTTACCACAAACAATTTCTATAGTTTTAAAGTTGTTTCCAAATTGGCTGTTAACTGCTTCATAGCTCCTTCAACTTCTGTTGTTGTTGTTGTTGCTGTTGATGATTTTCACTTTGAATTTTCATATTTATGCGATTAATTATTTATAGTTGTTGTTCACTTTTGGCCATTACTTGGAAATTTCCATGATTTCATATTAGATATTTGCCGGCTCTTTTGGCCCAGTTAAGACACGCACACAGCACTTATTGTTGTTAGGTAAGTTTTTAATTATATTGGAAATTGTACACAAAATTAGTGGCTAAAAAGAAAAGACAAAAAATTGTGAGATAAAAAAAATCTGTACATTTAATTAAATTTAAAATCTATTTAATATTTATATTATTTACATTTTTAATATTTTATTGTTTTATCCAAGCTAGGGTATTTGCTAGTCGAGCAGCTTATTAATTGCTTAGCATGTGGTCAAACTGTTTAATCAGATTAAAACAACAACAAGGAATTGTGGATTGTATTTCTACACATAACAATGAGCTTTTGTCTGTTCACACATAGAAATATTGGATTCAAACCACATGTGTGTGTGAGTCATACTTCACTCAAACTCAACACACACACACAAGCACAATGCCGCATATTTTCGTTGAACTTTTGAGTGATGTAAAGAGAGTGATTTATTAAGCGGTGAGGGCAGGGAAGGGGGAAGGGAGAGCCAGAGAGCGCGCACAAGGATGAATGAAAGAAAGCTTTTATTTTGCGCTGGTAATTTCAATTAGCGATTGTGTGAAGAACCAACCTCAACTGCTGCTCTTATACAACGACAGCAATCGCTGTTAGCTGATAGCAAACTAACCTAACCTAACCAATTGGTTAAGCACACAAAAATTGTAGAAGCAATCAGCGATAGCCGTAGTGATTACTACTTTTTATAAATTAACTATTTGAAGCTAAAAGATACACACTTCGACTAATATATAAATGATCACATTCGTTAAGTTTATAACGCAGAGAACACACGCTGACATTTATCATTCATCATTAGAAGCAACGTTGGAACGGAAATTGCTTCCAGTGGAAAGTGATGATTAAAAGGAGAGAGAGAAAGAGAGAGAGAGAAGGCAACGCAAATGTGCAATTTTTCTAACAAAAGCAAAGCAAACAGATGAAGCAACAAAAATTATTGTACGCGTTAGTGTGTATGTGTGTGAGTTTGATTTTGTATGTGTGTTGCGAGGGTGACTGGCTCGCTGCATGGAAAAAGGGCCGAAAGGCAAACAAATGACTAAAATTAAACAAGAAAACAAATTCATCACGAATGCCTCAAAAATGTGAGTTCAATTGGAAGGGATGATGATGACGGACGAGACGAGACGATGATGATGATAATGCGAAGCTGTGTGCAATGGACAGCGGATGAGTGAGAGGCGAGAGACGACGCAGCAGCAGCAGCGAAAGGTAAGACCGACCAAAAACTAGAGAGACCGCGCCGCTGGCGTTGCAACAAGACAAACAACAACAACACGATATGACGAATTCAGACACACACATATACACATACCCGTGCTGAAACAAGCGCACACACACACACACACACACAGAAACAAATGAAACGACGGCAATGGCCACAATAAAAACCAACGAAATAAATTAAACAATATGAAAAAGAAACACTGCACAGCAAGCGGTGTGGTGTACACCCAAAACAAGCTGGAAATGAGCTGGACGAAGGGGAATGAGCGAATGGAAAGGGACGGGGTAGATGGAATGAGGCAGGGGGCGGAGGACAGACCAAAAGCAATCAGCGAGGAACGAGACAAAACCGCCACCAACAGCAGCAACAACGTCGATGTCGACGACGGCATCGCAAAACTTGAACGACAAACGAACGGAACGAAACGGACAGACGGACAATCGCAGACGGCAACTTTTTACATACGAACACAACAACAAACAGTGTGACAGGCAAAGCAGACAAACAGACTGACAAACAAATGGACGACAGAAAATCCAACTAAATATCGAAATCACAAATCCGCAACTGAGCTGCGTTATAATAAAAGCAACAGCAACAACAACACGAAGAACAAACGAGTGAAGAACTGAGAGTTAAGCCGCATTGAGTAGAAACTGAAGTTGGATTGAGGCTTTTTTTTCTGAGTTCAGTTTGTAGTCTAATTGGAATGACCGAAACGAGAGAGTGAGAGAGAGCGCGCAAATGAACAAGCAAAGTCCAAGTAAAGACACTGACAGAACGACAGAAAGAGAATCACTCAAGATTCCAGAGCAGCAGTTAAACAGTTGCTGTTGTCTACGTTTCGTCGTCTACTTTTCACATATTGCAATATCAATATTAAACTAATGAGCGGGGCGTTGTGGAGCTTGGGGTTTGAGCACGCATTTTGTTGTTGCAAACAAACATAGGTAAATATGTGTAAGCACTTTTCTCAGCTTGCACAGTGTGGCAAAAGCGATCGGCAGGCACAGGGCATGGCAGAACTGGACGATGGCCATTCAGCGGGCATTCATCGCAAAACAAAAAGCGCAAAAGCATATCCAACTCAGCTACAACAACAGCATACGAAGTCTATGGCCACAGCGACTGCGACTGAGACGTTGGCAGCGCTGCGGGTCGTGTCATGCACACATTTAGTGTACACACAAACAGAGTCGGCCGTGCTGGGCAACAACTACAACTACAGCAAGAATAACAAAAAGCAACTAGCCAAGCAACGAGCAGAAGAAGAAGAATAAGAACAGCAGCAACAACAACAATAACAACCACGACAGCAAGACATAAAATAAATGAGCGACGCTGCCGCGCAAACATGTCTCCAATGTTGTTGTAGCTCTTGTTGTTGTTGCTTGGCTGGTCTGCCTCGTTGTTCGGCCATTCGTTCCATTGCGCCGCTGCTTCAGTTTTGTTTTATTTTTTTTTTCTTTCTCAACGTTTCTTTCGTCGTAATTATTGATACATAAAAAAAAATAATACATAACTGAACATGTCGACGCTGTCACACAGGCAGCGCGACGTCGATTCGCGTCGCGGCCGTCGAATTGCAGTTTACGCAATAAATCTTATTCGGAGTTGCGACGTTTGCAATCAATTGCAATGCAAGTAGCTAATTATTGCATTGGTCAGTAACTTGTTTAATCATGCCACAATTGAAAGCTTCACTTTACTCTCTCACTAACTCTCTCTACCGCTCTCACACACGCACGGTTCGTGGGGTATTGTAGTTTTCGTGTTTACGCATATTTTACGATCACTTTTGAAATTTTACAGTTAATGGCAACTGCTTAGCGACAGAATCAGGCGACGACAGCGACGCCTCCGCTGACGCTAACTCCGACTGAGACAGAGACGCGACACTTTGCTCGCGTTTTTATTGATTTGACAATTCTGTTTGTCAGCGTGTGTGTGAGTGTTTGTGTGTGCAGCAACGAGGCTTAAGATAACTGCAAATTTAACGTACATACAACATTTGTATGTATATATTTATATGTATTTTATACTTATAAGCAACAACAATAAGAAATATTGCAAACAGCATCGTTTTAGCTCTCTTTCTTGCTTTTGCACCATTTTAAATCCTTTTTGGTTATGTCTTGCCCTCTGTCGCTAAAAGGGGGAAAGCCAGGGCGGTAGAGTGAGCACAAGTGAGAGCCAGAAAGAGAGGAGGGCATATAGAGTTCACACACAACTGACAAAAGAATATACGGTGGCCAGGGTGCACATACACACACACAGTAATACGAACGTACATTGGGAGAGACACACACAAACACACACACTCGAGACAGACATAATATTCTGCTGCTCTGCCTTTGTATCTCTGCTTTGGGCTCTCTGCTCTGCTGCCTCGCTTGGCTGAATTCTCGCGCTGGCTTCGTTGGCTGCTTTGGCTTTGGCTTTGGGCCCAAAACGATTTGGTTAGGTTTGGTTTGCTTTGGCATTTGTGTATCTGTATCTGTCGCACTTCCTGCCGCCGTCGTTAACGTCTTTTTGGCCCATACATTGGCTATTGATGTTGTTGTTGCTGCCGCTGTTGCTGTTGTTGCTTTTTCATCTTTCTTTTCGAATTTTTGCAATAATAAATATTGATATACACATGCGAGTGGGGCGTACATTTGTTGCTATTGCTGCTTCTAACACTCTATTCCCTCTTCACACACAAAAACACTTCCACACACACATGCACACTTACTTTGGCATATACACACTAGCACATTGACACATACACTTGTATACGTATAATTTATTTGTGCGGCGCACAGGAAATTTTTCGTAATTTTTCTTGGCTTTGCTGCCCGCTTTTTTTCTTTTTGTATTTCTCTTTATTTTTGTTGCTTTTGCTTGTGCTTCAATTGTGAATGCGACTGTTGCCTGCGCTGCGCTGTTATTGCTTGCGCGACCGACGAGTTACCGAACTAAACTAACGAAACGCCACCAACATCAACCAATCCAAGCCGAAGCCAAGTGCGAAGCGAAGCGATGGCAACGGACACGGACAGAGGCAGTAACAGAGGCAGCGGCATCGACGCCGGCAGTAGAGCGCTCACTGATGGAGACAAGCAGCAGCAATAACAGCAGCAACAACAACAACACTTGCCATTGGGCTTTCGGATAAGGAGTGTGAGGTGTGTAAGGCGAGTGGGATAAAGACGGGGGAGAGAGCAAAATAACGATGAAGACGACGACGACGACGACGACTGCGACGACGATTATATGAGAAAATTTATTCAACATTTAACGAACGTGTTTGTTGTTGTTGCTGCTGTTGTTTCTGTTTCTGTTGTTGCTGCCGCCGTCGCCGCTGCTGCTGTTTAAAATTGTGGGCGCAGCGCAGGGCAGAGCAGAGCGGACAGAGCTGTTCAAAGTCAGACAGAGACGAAGGTGTCAGACGCTGCCAGTTGACAGAGGCCAAAGTGGAAAGCCAAGCCAGGCAGAAAGCACAGCCTAGCATATAGCACATAGCACATCGCACAGACCGTAAGAGCCATTTGTATTGTTACAATTTCTTTTTGCATTTAAATATTTTGCTGTCGTTGTTATTGCTTTTCTTGCTGCTGCCACTGCTGTTGCTGCTGCTGCGGTTACGTCTGGCGTAAAGACGACGCCGACAACGACGACGACGACGACGCCAACGCCGACATGGAGTCGTTCATTGAAGTGCTGGTAATTAAAATTGCTACAATAACTAAATCAAATGAGAGAAGAGCGAGAGGGCAGAGTGCAGCTGCGTGCTTGATGTGCGTGTGTTAGTGCATGCGAATAAGGGACAAGTGAGAAATTAAGCAAACTGCAAGCAACAACATCAGACGCGTGGAAGTGAGCAAGCAAATTTTGCAATGTTGCTGCGGCTTTGTAGCTTAAACTTCTGTGAGTCTGAGGAGCATGTGTATGTGTGTGTACGCAAATATGTGCGTATGTGTGCGTTTAAGAGAAAGATAGAGAGTGTGTAACGCAATATAAATGCGACTGGCTGCCTGACTGGCTGGCTAAAGGTGTTCGCTCTGACTGTCAGCCTGTCATCTTCTCTTTGCATCATGTTGTTTTTGTTTCTGCTGTTATTTATGTTGCTGCCCAAAACTTTGCAGCGGAAATGCGTGTTACATTTTGTTGTTGTTGGTGTTAACGTTGTTGCGGAAGCAGAGTTGCAAATTGTTGAATAATGTCAACTGAAAATTGCGCGCATGATAAATGGAAATGAACGAATTGTGAAAGCTAACGACAAGACGCGACGCCAAGCGACGCAACACAGCAAGACAATTTTCTTTTGGGTCTGTCTGCTCTCGGTTGACATAACAGCCCCTAGGGGGCGTGGTATTTGTGGGCGAGGCAAATGTGTACATGTGTAAATACAGTCATAGCCGCAAAAATAGTACAAAAGTGGTAAAATATATTACTGATAATAAATAATTCCAGTAGTGTTGCACATTATCAAGCAGCTGAATTACCCACGGTTAGCATAAAACTAATAACAATAGAGGGAGCATACAACAACGGCTGCTGCTAATGGAGCACTTTTGTTGCAATCATCGTTGTCCAGCGTAGAAACAAAAGTCAGCTAAAATCTAAATAAAATGTAATACATACACCAACACATGCACAGTCACTAACTCACTCGCACACACACACAGTTACTTGCATATTCATGTGTGCATGTATTGCACATGCACATAGAAAACGACGATGACGCGCTCAAAACAAAACTAGAAGCACAAACAAATTTGAAGGTAGTCGACGTGTTAATACTCTGCGTAACACAAGTTAGAACCTAGATCTTTAAATTTGCGGCCTTTTACTAAGTTTCAGGCTATGCTTAAAACGAACTTAGCTGCTCCATTTAATAAATCAATAAATAAAGCGAAAAGACGAAACAATAAATATCTTTAGAAATTCTGATGAATTAATCTGACACATAAATCAAAAGGCTAAAGGTTTCTAGGGTATGAAGCGCAGAATGTTTGGTGGACCTGAAGTGAAATGAAACGCATACACACAAATACACTTACAGACACACATACGTATAAAGGGCAACGAGAAGGACGACAACAACGATGGCAACGCATAGTGCAACTACAGCGGAGCACAATGTAGTGGGAGGGGGGAGGTTTATGGGATACAAGGCGTAGGGAGGGGGCATGAGGTGGACGATTGCAGACAAAGGCAGCGGCAACGGCAACGGCAGTGGCATGAACTGATGTCGAACGTAGTTGGTTGGATTCGTTGGTTGCTTGTTTCATTTGTTGGCTGTACAAGGGTTGGCGGTGGGGGGAGAGGGCGGTGTAGAGTGGAGTGTGTGCACCAACAACAATAACAGCAGTGGCTGTTGAGCAAAAGGCGAGCGTGCCAACTACAACAACAAGGATTACAATTCAAACTTGCTCGTCAGCCTGAGAGTTGCTTTTGCCATTGCCGCGGGGCCAAAGAGACTGTGCAAAGAGAGAAGGAGCAAAGTGGGAAGAGAGGAGCCGTGTCGTGCCGAGCAGAAGAAGGTGGCATTGGCAAAAGCAGCGGCAGCAGCAGGGACAACAACAGCAACACAGGCCAAGTTTTACTCTTGCTTTTCCCCTCTTTCCACCTCTCTCCCCCCCATTTTATTCACATTGTCCGAAGCTGCAGCGAAAAGATGAAGCAGCATACACATGCATAAAAACTGTGCGGAAGAAGGAAAAAAAAAAACATTTTATAAGTACGTGCGTGTCTATCTGTGTGTGTTTGAGTGAGTGAGAGAGCATCGTTCTTCTTTTTCTGTTCGTCGCATCGTGTCGCGTCGCTGTCGACGTTTTTGTGGCCGCTTTGAAATGAAAAGGAACTGCGGCTTCTGCCGCCGTCGCTGTTGCGCTGCTGCTGCGCCGCATCGCGTCGCGCAAAATAAATGAGAGCGCGGGCTAAGAAAAAAAAAATAAACCAGCACCCAAAGCAAAACAAAGCACAGCCAACAAAAACGGGCGACTTTTTTTTCAACTTCTTCTTCGTCTTCTTTGCTTTTGTTAATTTTCATCAGTTGAGCAAATGAGTGCAATCGCCAATAAAAGGATGAGGAGGATTGCGGCAATCACAAGAGCGCAAAAAGAAAGAGAGAGTGTGTGGAAATCAAATGTACAATGGGAAGGAAGAGTAACTTCACCGACAAGTTGCTGCGGCTATTCACTTACTCACTGGTCACTGCATATCCTCAAAGTCCACCTAATTGGTAAAAACTTGCAACTGACAACGTTGCAACTGATTGCCAGAACTCGTGGGCAGCAAACTGAAAGTTTGCTTACAATTCTTTAACAAAATTCAAGCCAAGGACATTACGAAATCAAATTCACAAATTTAATTTTCCCCACAAGTTTTCTAAAGTGCGCGAAAACTGTAAGTTAATGCGACCAAAAAATATAGAGAATGTTTAACAAGCCAGATTTTATAGCTTAATCCTTAAAGCTTAACAATCAGTCGTAATAAAGTACGAAATATGAACTATAGATGGAGCCAACAAGTCAGAGAAAAATGCTTTAATGAAGAAATTGCGTTTAAATTCAGATTTAAGCGTCTCTTAGTGCACTTAAGTTGTGCACTACTAAGCTAGATTTCTTATTATAAGCACTCTAGAAAATTAGCCAGTTTCCGGCTATAATGTCAGCATTGACTTAAAGGAAACCTCCGGGTTTGCACTTTTTGAAGGACATTGTTCTAATTGGTTTCCGAGTTCTATGTCTTCCAATTGACATCTGGCCACATGCATATGTATGTATGTGTGGATGCGTGTGTGTGTACTTCAAGTGGATGCAATGAGCCATAATTAATTATTGATAATGTGCCTTAGGGGCATTTACAGTTGCCCTTGTGCCACCCACTTCCCTTTCAACCCAACTGATTGACATTTTGCAGTTTATGGCAAATAGGCGACTGACAAGCCACGCCCACTCTCCAGGCTAGCAAGCTACCAATTCAGCGTCACGTCAAATCATGCAAATACCAACAACAATTTCCGCACACTCGGCACAGAAATAGATGTGTGTGTATCTAATGCCACTAAAGTTGTGGGGAATGAGTGAAAACGGGGTATAAGCAGGGTATATGAGTGCTGCATATGGTGACAAACGCTGTCGTTGTCATCGTCTTCGTCGTTGCTGTATAATTTGCACAATAGTTGCAAAGAAAACGCGCGATGCGCAGATACACACACACACACACGCACCACAGTAGCGGCAGAAATGTGTGTGAAGCAGAGACGAAGAGGAAGGCGGTGTAGATGCAGGTGAAGTTGAAGATGGCACAGCATTCGATGCATGCAAACACAAGATACAGATACAGTATTTCACTTATGTAGATACATACATGCAGAAAAGATACATGCATGTATCTAGGTACACACGCAGTCACAGTTACCATTACAGTTACAGTTACAGTAGCAGTCACAGTCACAATAGCAGTTATGTATGACTTTTGTGGAACGAACATCGTCTTTGCTTCCTTTCTCGCCCTTTTCGCTTAACCAAAAATTCACCAATTACCACTCACTTGCACACAAACACACTCACATGTACACATACAGTCACAGCCAAAGGGTCACACTTTTGTACATTTGTCATGCCCATAATGAAGTAGAGCAGAAATGCTTTAGGGTTGCTCTCCCCTGCTCCCACTCACTCTTTTGTTTCCTCTCCCTCCCTCTCTCTCTCTCTGCCCACTGTTCCAACTCACTACAGTTCCAGTTCCAGTCACACAATCGCGTGTCCAACCAACAACAACAAGAGCAACGACAATTTCCACTGAAAGCTCAAGCTACAGTCGCGTCATCGGACCAACAACTACAGCAACAACTCGAACTAAAACTACTGCAAAGTGTACAATGAGAAACAATTTATTTTAAGTTACAGTTTTACTTATTATGGCATAAGTTCTTGTAAATTTATCGATTTCATTACTGAGTATAAATAAAGGACGAAGTGGGCATGAAGTGCACATTGATCTACAGCACTGTAGCCCGCTTTGACGCTCTCCATTGTCTCTCTTCTTCTGTACGTGATCACTCACAGCTGTCGTCAGAAGATAAGAGAGTCAAAGTAAGAGAACCCATTTGATGCGTGTAAAGCAACAGATTCACATAAGGACTGGCAAATTCAGCTAATTTTTTCCCAAGCTAAAAAATTCATGTTTTTATTTATTATTTACACAGCAGCAAATCAAATGAAATCCAATTAAATTAATGTTCAAAATAAAAAGCCAAATGAAATGTAAAAATTCAACCGCAAAAGCAGAAACGTCGAAAATTTTGAAATCCAATGAAATATTGTTTACCCTTAAACGCGCCGCAGCGACGCAGCTGAGGCAAAGGCAGAGACGCACACGCTATAACTGTGCAAGCGAGAGAAAGAGAGAGCATAAAAGGGAAGTGCGGGGTGAGGTGGGGAGTCGTGTGCAGTTTTTGGGGACTTGCAATTTGCACTCATCTTTAGCATTTTGCAATTTTCCGTTAGTGTCTGCAGCAGCTGCAACCCAACGGCATAAATTCAATTACTGCCAATATTTTCGAAACGATGCCAACTACAAGCACAGCAACAAATACAAAAGCAACAATAACAAGACCAACAACAAATTCAATTTTCAGTTATCCATTCACTATCTATCCATCTGTTCATCTATCTCACTTCCACCTTTTTTGCTGTCTCTTTCTGTCCCATTGGCGTGTGATTTTTTGCACTTTTAGCTTGCAGTTCAATTGTATTTATGGAGTATGCGTGTATGTGTTTGTGTAGGTGTGAGTCAATGTGTGCATGTTTGTGTTTGAGGGAACGGCGAGGGAACAACAGTGCAAATAAAATGTGTGTCTGTGCTTTACAATACGGGCGAAAATCCCAAAGCTTCTCTCGTTTCCCTTCCACTTTTTCACTACCTCTGCCACCTACCATTCCATTCCAACATCCAATTAGTGGGGACAGCCCCAAAACTGACATCAGTCAGAGACAGTTTCGATATTTTCTCATTGTTCCAACGTTTAGTTTTTATAGCCTCTCGATAAAGTAACATGCACACACACATCCACATGAGCCTACATCTACACATGTCGTGTGCTTGTATGTGTGTGTACTCTACCCGTTGTTGTTTTTTGCTGTCTGCATTCGGCATTTGCCATTTTGTTCGCTCTTGTTGTTGTTGTTATTGCTGTTTGCCGAACTCTTCGCTTACGCTTATCTGCCATTTAAAACGACGCCGCTGCACAATGGCACTTTTGGAAGAGTTTATGGAATTAAAACGATTGCTAAAGCTATCTATTGATACCAACATACATACATATGTGTGACATGCCTATCTTCAATTGCAAATTTAATACCAACATGGAGATGGATTATATTAAATATGAGTTGCATGTTATTTGTATGTAATATATTAATAAAATATTCATTTGTTTTTTGTTATGTTGCAAAGAAAGCTAAATTTGATTATTTGGTTTAGTTTTAAAGATTCAAAAAAGTGGCCAAGTTGCACCATAGTGCGCTGCTCTCTGCTGCCATCGCAGTCGCTGCGCTTTACTTTTGCTCTGCTTTTGCTTCAACATTCGTCGTTTCGATTTCGGTCGCAATTCCCGTTCCCATTTTGTACCCATCGTCGCGCATCTATCCAGTTTGGAGCCCAAGGTGCAACATTGGCAACGGGCCTGGGCCACTGAGTGAACAGGCGACGGCAGAGACGCGAGAGGCCTGAAACAAATGCCAGTCACTCCGCAAGCATACAAAAACTCTCTCACTCACATGTACACACATGGCAAAAGTATGTAAGCCTGTGTGTGTGTTTGAGTGTGTGAGTTTGCCATCGCCACCTGCCGTTTTTGGGGGCGCAGCATTTGTCGCCATTTATTTACACGATTAGAAATCGATTTTATGCGTTTGGACAATATATTTCAAATGTACACACGAGCAGAGAAGAAATTCATAGGAATATAAATGTATGTACACATATGTGCTGTGTGCGAGTGTATTGTATTTATGATATTTGTGTGTGTGTGAGTGTGTGTGTGGTTCGTCGTTAAAATGATTTATGTCAAGCTTATCGGCAAAGGGGGTTGCAATTCCATTCGATCGATTTGTGCGTGTCTCAGTGTGTGTATGTGTATGTGTATGGAAAGGCAACCACCAATACCTCAATACGCCTTCACAGCTCACCCACAATCCACCATATTAACTGGATTGGGAGTGAAACCATATAAAATTCATTTAAAAAAAACCCGAAAACCATTCCGTAAGCCACACGGCTAAT
This sequence comes from Drosophila cardini, assembly GCA_018903735.1. Lineage (NCBI taxonomy): Eukaryota > Metazoa > Arthropoda > Insecta > Diptera > Drosophilidae > Drosophila > Drosophila cardini. The sequence continues at coordinate 8,092,847 of JAEIGM010000001.1, read as the reverse complement.
TAAGTCAAGATTATATATTATTTTGGTAATAAACTTAAGAATCAAAACAATATCCATTACCTACACACACACCTGCACCAGCAAACAGCTAATTGATTAATAACTAAAAAATAGCTTTGATATGAGCACAATAATAATGCGCATTCATTTGACTTGAGCGTTTCTAGCGGAGAAACGAAAGAGACGGCAAGCGACAAAGCGCAAATAAAACAAAATCCAAATTCAATCTACTTGGCGTCAATGCGTTGTTCTGCTTAAGCCAAAATGCTTAGGCAACAACTACACCCACATTGCCAATTTATACACAGATACACACACACACATCAAAGCACAGAAATAGCAAAAACACAATTCGTGAGCAAATCTCAAATAAAAGCACGCAAAGTCAACGACGCGACGCCGCTGCCGTTGCCGAAGCTCCCACTGTGTTGATGGATTGTAACCCACACACACAGGCACATAACATACACACATACAACATCCACAACTGCGATACAGGCCGAGAAAAAAATACAATCCAGTGGAATCGTTTGGCCGGTGACTCTGTCGGTCTGTCTTCTGTTTCTTGCTTACCTCCATTCCTGCTCTTCCAATCAACTAACCAATGCTTGTTTATATGTATGTGTGGGACTCTGTGCGTATATGTGTATGTCGTGTGCCAGTGCTCATGGCGTTCACTGTCACTGAGTCCGAAACAAATAAAGAAAAGAAAAAACAAAACAAAAAAACAACACCCTGCGGAACGAAACGAAATGAAATAGCAGGCAGAACTCTGCTGCTGCTGTTGTTGCTGCCGCTACTACAGCGCTGTCGCTATTCTCTGTCCTCTGCTGCTGTTCTTATTCTTCTTTCGACTTTTATTTCTCAATTTTTATTGTTTGTAACTTTTTGTACCCAGCCATTGGATTTATGCGTGTGATACCCTGCGTATTTTTCATGTCATGAAACCTAAGAAGAAAGCGCTCAAGTCTTTTTGGAGTTTAAATTAATGGACCCTCTCTTAACAAGCAAAGAGCGAGGGAGCAAGCAAGCGAGAGAGAGTGTGAGAGCGTTGCAGTTCAATTACCCCTCGTGCCGGTTTGCTATGAATTCGCTTCGTTATTGCTATTGCTGCTGTCGTTGTTGTGTGCTATAATTTTTTTTCATCAGCCTTTCTAGGGGGAACATGACAGACATAGGAGAAACTACACATAAGAACAACAATTCTGTGCATAGCACCCCACATTTTGGGGTACAATTTGATGAGCAATACGGCCGTGCGGTCGTCTAGATGAAACAACTCACCTGTATCAGGTTAAACGGTTAACGCCGCCGCTGTGTCGATGAGTGTTTCGTTCTTCTTGTTGTTACTTATCGTTGGCTTCCTTTTGTTGCGCACTTTCGTGTTTTGCTTTTGTCTCACACACACAGAAGATTTTGTGATTGCGTAGCTCTTCTGACTTGCCTGCAATTCACAATTGATTTTTATCTCATATTCCTTCTTTTTTTCTTCTTTTCTTTGCAAAAAATTTCTTATGCTCAATTCACTTATTCTTCTTTCGCGCAAACACTCACATATATGTACATATACATGCAAACTCACACACACTAATACACTTACATGCCCGCACGCACAAGGCAATAAATTTGATCCGTGGGCGTTTTTCTTTAGATTTTCTTGTTTAATTTTCACACAGCCAAAACTGTTTCAAGTGCACACAAATTAAAATTTGTACAGCATATAGTATGTATACATGTAGATGTAGTTAAAAATAATGCTTAAAAATTGCATAAAACTACTTTGCGCACGTTAACACAGAGAGAACGCCAAATCCGCGCGCGAACCGCACGACATTCGAAACGAAAATGAACCGATGGCAATAAAATTTGCAAAAGGAATGGAAGTGGAACGAAATGGAATTGAGTGCGTACGACGTCGGCTGCGCTGCCAGCAACGAGAACCGAGTTGAGTGCCAGCTGCTGCGAGGCAAAATCTGAGTGCTTAATGCTCACAACTGAGTGTATGCTTGGGAGCGCGTTAAAAGCTGCAACGATCGTAATTACTCAGTGCTTAAGAGAGTCAGGTGCATTTTAAGAGTCGAAACTCATACGCTGAAACAATTTTTGTGAATTATAATTTATTTAATTAACAATGCGCCAAAGAGTCAACACTTAAAAATTAAAGGTCAGCGGATGAACTGGAAAATAACCTTTGCTCTTAGCCACCTGCGAAGAGAGTCGCAACAGATTGTTATCATTGTTCACATAGTCGCCATTAAAAATGTCCGATGCCATATGCATGACGTCATCGCGTCCCTGCAGACAGATTGACGAAGCCGTTAACATTTCATGATCCGCCAGTGGCAGACCAATGCAATAGGAGCGCGAGGCACGTGCCACACTGCACCACATGGCATAGATGCTGGTGGCCATATTCGCTAGACGCTGCATCTCCTGCTGACGCTCAACAACGGCGTTTCCATGTCTCGTGAACATTAGTTCCACGGCCATACTCAGTCGGGCCACAGAGTGTTCAATGCACTGCGCCGCCGGTTCTAGTGTGGGATGCACATGCTCCGAGAGCTGCATGCGGGTCTTAGGATTCTCCAAGCTCTTGGTGGACAGAAACTTGCCCAAAATGTGACCGGGATGATAGAGAGGATTACGCGATTTACGCACGCCCTCATTCATGCGTTGCTGGGGGAGTAAAGTAGACAGGGAAGGATTAGATTAGACTCTACCTTAATGAAACTTTACGATGACTACTCACTCCGGCGTACTGCAAGCCCGTAAGCGCTATAAAGATGCTCAGCGTGCTCAGGGATTCGCCTTGTGTGCACAGCTGTGCCGCGTCCCTCAGTCCAGCCTCCCAGAATTCGCCACGATGAAGACTCTGTGGTCCCAGCAGACCCAGACTCTGTGTGGCAATCGCATAGAGCTGCTGGAGTGTGTAGTACTTGGTAATGCTGCACTCAAGCGTCACATCCTGTCCGGCAAACTCATCCAGCATTCCGGCACTCATGTACAACATGCTCTCCATGGCATAAATGGCGCACGTGGCCTTCGATAGTTGCTTTCGCGTCAGTTCCAAATCTCTGTGAGCATTGGAGGATTAGGAGTACTTTCAGGACAACAAAAAGTTAGTTCTACTTGCTTCATTTGTATGCCACATTGTGTGGTGTTCACGCTGTAGTCCGCGAGATGATTGAGCAAACGCTTGGACATGGCGATGCCTAGGAGACTACTTCGTAGTCTAGAGCTACGCACCAGTTGCTCCGCATAGCGATTGCCCTCGTGGGGCATGCCCAGTATCTGTGCCTCATCCAGTTGCACCTGATCCAAGTGCAGGCGTTGCATGGTCGCATCCCGGCAGCCAAACGTTTCGTGTCTGTCGCCCAGACGAACTCCCTGCAGCTGCGAGTCCACCAGAAAAACCGTGCTTCCACGCCCCAGACTGCCAGGCACACCCGACTGCTGAGTCTGCGCCAGCACCAGGAATAGCTGTCGTGTGCCCTTCGGTGCAGTGACCACAAAAGCCTTCTCCCCGCTCAGCGTCCAACGACCTGTGTCGGAATCGTAGCTAGCCTGGGTGCCAAAGAAATCCTCCTCTGGCGGCGTATACTCCAGTATGGCCTCGGTGCCAACTAGGGCGCCCGTACCCAGAGAAGTCAGGTAGCGTCGCTGCTGCTCCACGGTGCCCAGCTCACACAGCAGATCAACAACAACGCGATGTGATTGCAGACCCAGAGCCAGACTGGTGTTAACCGATTCCGGTTCACTTGCCATCAAGCTGGCACTCCATTTGTAGCCCTTGCCGTCGTAGTCCGTGGGCACATTCAAGCCGTAGAGTCCCAGCTGCTTTAGGTTATCGAACGACGACGACGTCTGCTCTTCGGCAAAGTAATTGTTGAGCGGCAAGAGTGCACTCTGCAGCTGTTGCATTTCCTCGCGTGGTATCACCTCTGGATAACCGAGCAACTCTTTGTCCGTTGCACCCAAAAAGAAATTCTTGACCAACGGTTCACGTGCCGGCAACTTTTGTGCCTCCGCCGTGGTCACGCCTTCCGGCGCTTGGCCATGACCCTCGCCGCGCTTTGTGTCGAGGCTACTTGCACCGCGCACTAATACAAACTGTTTTCTTTTATTGTTTTGATTTAATAATCTAACCGCACGCGAAAACAAATTGTAGCGCATCTTGAATTAGGTAATGTGCAATAGGGATGACACTACGCGTATATTTACGTACCCGTAAGTAACGAGTGGCTGCACCAGAGCAGTGACCTTAAAAATAAATACCAAAAAATATTGAGACATGCAAGTAGTTACTTATCGATAAGCGAGCAAAATGGGGCGGCAGGTCGATAACAGCGCCGCCAATTTTAAATTGCAAAAATTACCGCAAGTAAAAAAATAATACAAACTAAGACTTTTTTCTATATCTTTATTGCTTTTGAATAAAAAGACAAAACGTTTTATTTGAATCATTTTGTATATTGGTGTTTATACTCGTATTATTGCTATTGACTGGGCACATTAAGCTCTCTACTTAAAAACAGACAAACAAATACAATTGAGAGAAAAATAAAACAGTTTTTTGTTTAGTTATTTTTTTAGTGGGTGTATTGGTGTTCTGTGTATATATTTTCTTTGAATTTATTATATGCATTTCATTGTATTTTGTATTTTGTTTACCAGCTAAATTGAAAAATTTGTTAATAGCGGTAGTTAGTGTTTTTTATACATACATAAGTAGTTATAGTCAGGTATCAATTGAAATAAGATTTTAGTATTAGAATTTAACACAGAGACAGAGAACTATATAAACATACAAACACACACACACACACACACACTATGGCGAGTATGTGTGTGTGTAACTATTTCGTGTTATTGAAGTACAGTTGTGTTTGCTACTTGCAGCACACAATCATTGTGATTGATTGATTGACACTAAAATATTCACTCAAGCACGAAAAAAAAAACCAAAACCAAATAGAATTGCAAAATTTGTTGGTAAAGAACATAAATCGTTCAAATTGTATTTAACTAAAGTTCTACACATATTTTCCATTATTTATTTTTCTTCTCTTTAGTTTTTTATTATTTAATTATTGAAGTATGCAATTTTTTATCGGCTTATTCAGAGGCAGCTCATATCGTATCACAGGCACGCTCTTCAAACAGAAACCCCAAAAAAAAATCATTCAAAAGAACTGAAAAATTAGTAATGAATTTCATTAGTATTATGGAAATTTTGGATCGAACAAATATAAATATATATATATATAGATTCATACACTACGCTAACAACAACGATCGATATGAGCCTGCCACGCCCCCCTTTACTTGACCTCCCCATCTGCCTCTTCCATTGATTCTCTAAATACTACTTGCAATTGATTTGTTAAAACTGCTTTCTTTTTTTTTTTTATATATATATCAATATACATCAATAAATATATATAGGCATATGGTTACACACAATCCCGACGCTCCGTTCAATAAATCAATCCAAGTGATTGATTGAGCTGATGAATCAATCAAAATGAAATTTGTTGATCTTTCCATTAGCTTAATTGATGTGAACTTTGAACTCGTTTCTGCGCCTTCTAATTTGATTAGTAGTATTCACATTCATTCGATATATTCGATACATTCGCTCACTCACGCATTACACTTGTATTATTGCATATAGTTTTATGATTTCTTGTTGTAACTAATTCTTAGTATTGCTATATTTTCTTTCTTTCTTCTTTTTTTTCATCCTCTTCCTCTTCTTTCTATGTGGACCCCCAAAATTGTGTGTTTTGTTTTGTTTTTTTCTTTCAGTGTATATTGAGATATTTGTTCATCTGAATTTTGCATGGCCCCCGTTATTTTATAATAAATTATAAAGCCAACGATTTATACATAGTTGTATATATATATCGGTATATATATCGGCTTCACATTAACACAATTCAAATTCAAACTAAATTTTTTCAACTTAAACAAAGAAATTTGATATAAGTTCTAAATGAAAACGGAATACAGTAACTACTAAAGCAGGAGAAGTGTGTGTAGGTGTAGGTGTAGGTGTAGGTGTAGGTGTGTGTCTGTATGTGTGTGAGGGGAAGTTATTTCAATTCCCACTTGTCCAAAAAATTTCTTGTTATACTCTACAATTGATATTTGGGATATTGCTGCCAGAGTTGCCATCGCGCCTGCAGCTGTTTCCACAAACGTCGCACAAAGTTGCCGCATCGTCCAACACCGCTTGTACTCCCACTTCCCACACATCCAACGCCGTCACAAGCCATGCCCAAAGCCAGTTTCAGCCACTACTAAATTCTACCAGCGCTCTCCTGTCGCGCACTGTAACGCGGCTCCGTGGGCATCAAAGTGTCCGTTACGAGCTCGTTGGGCGCCTCGAGCAGTCCTTTGGCGTGAGCCGCTGCTGTGTCGCAGTCCGTTCGTCGTGAGATCAGCAAACGTATGTCCGTGTGCAGTGAGAGGCGTCCGGAGCGGGAGGTTTGGAATCTATTCCGAGTGGAGCAAAGAAAGGAAGGGTTAATTATGCAGTAAAAGGAGTAGGCGTGACTGGAAAATACCCAGTTTTTGAAAAAAGGAAAGTATGGCTAGCCTGCAGATTGAATACCCTGTACTGTAGGGTGTTTTCCTGCTTCCTCTTTATCACTTACCTCAGGTGTATGGAGTAACGTAGACGCTTCATTTGCTCCGCGCTGATAAAGTGCCCCAATTTGCTGGTAGTGCTCAACGGAGCTGTAGGGCTAACCGGTTCCCGTTGTCGCTCCCGTTCCAACTCCCGCAGTGGCATGCCAGAGCAGGGATTGAGCGTAGCCAACTCCTCGGCGAGAATTCGCTGGCGAATAAAAGTGCGATGCAGTGGTGGCATATCATTCATATCGTAGGGTATAACAAACATGCGCACCACTGTCCCCATTGGATTCAGTAGGGTGGCCTGCACTGTGCCCGAACGTGGCACAAAGTAACCCTTGCGAGGCAAACGAATCTCGCACTGCAAATGGAAAGAAAACACTTGATTAAATGAGACACTTTACAGGGTATTACCACTGTCGGGTATACTTACCAGGTAGGGTGTGCTTAGCGTTTCGCCATGCAGTTCATAGAAATACGAGGATGCCGGAATGGTTAGCTGCGTAGGACAGAATACGCCAGAGGCTCCGAGCTGCAAACGAAATCCGCCGACTTCGATTTTGGGTAGCAGACGCTTCTGCAGCAGCGATTCCTCCAGATTGCCAAGCAGTGCCCGACCCGTAAACTGTGAGACGAGACGTGCACGCGTTTTGAGGGGCGAACCCGCCGGACTGCACATACCCGACTCCAAATCCTCATCCGAAAGCTGCTCATCGGAGCCGAGGGAACTGCGATCACTGCGATCACTCAAATGTCTTGATCGTCGCTTGTAGAACGCCGCTTGTTTGGCGAATCGCGGCGAGACGGACAACGCGTTGGGCAACGTTGGAGCCGAATACGATTTCTGGACCGTAAGATTACCGGAATTCTCCGGTGGTGTCAGCAGCGACTGCGATTGGGATTGACTGAGCGATGAGGCAGACGAACTGGGCTCAAAGTTAAAGGCCAAATTGTGATCAATACTTATTGGTGCCGAGCTGCTGCAGAAGATTGTGCTCAGATTCACTTTGGGCAATCCCTTGCGCATCACTGGTGACAACATCGGCGGTGGCGTCTCCCTGTCCAGCAGCAGGGACTTGCCTGCTCCACAATTCAAGCGCAATTGATTGGGAGCCTTTGGACCCATTGCTGGCAGTTGTTGTTGTTGTTGTTGTTGCTGGTGCTGCTGGAATTCCTGCAGCTTGAGCGGCACGTGACTAATTGGTGTCTTAAACTGCACCACAATACGCTCATCCAGAGCAGTGCCTGCTGTGTCCAGGCTATGTCCATCCCCATTCTCTGATCCATTTGCCACTCCTGGCGGGGTCTGGCAACGCTGCTGCTGCTCTGAAGCGCTCAGCGTGCAGCGATCCAAATTTGGCGTCAACTTGGTCGATGTGGACTGTGGAGAAGAGAGGAGATTTGCATTAATGGAGGAACTTACATACACAAACAAGGATTAATCCTATGAGTAGTTGGCTATAAAACCTATAAATTTTAGCTAGAAATGTGTGAACCTAAAGCAGTTTGACCTAACCCCTAGACAAGACTTCGGAAGAACCCTTTTAGAGGTATTTCAGTACAGAGTTGGCTGTAAAAATAGCTTTTTTTTACTATCCAGTTGAATAGGAAGACTTAACAAGACTAGCTATATTCAAAATGGATTGGATAAGTTCATAGACAAATCTAATTTCTTAGAGGTATTCCGCTAACTACTTTTTAGCTTTAAGGCTAAACTCTTATCTCCTTGACTACAATTAGATTGATAGTTTCTTAGTTTGTATGACTTCTTACAGAGATATCGGAGGAAATTTGTTTGCTTGAGGGAATCTTCCAAAATTAGTGACTTCTGTCCAAAAGATCTCTTGATAAAGCTTCCCACTGCACCCATTTCTTGCTCCTTCCTTTCTTTCTTTCCTTCCTTTCCTTTCTTTACTTCTTCAGATCTTTACCTGCTCCAGTTGCTCATGATCCATGCTGTCCGCCGTCTGTCCGTGGGCTTCCCCTGAGATCTTTTGGCCATTACTGTTACCAAAATTGTGCTGTGTCTTCTGACGCTTACAGACCTGACAACCGCTGCGATTTGATATTGGTTTGAGCTGATTGTTGTTTTGGGCATGAAGCGACTGCGACTGCGACTGCTGTGACGGTGGCTGTGACTGCTTCTTTGCTCTGAGATCGTTTGGGGCTGTGGATATGGTGGGCGTGGTCTTGCGATTCTTTGGCGTACGCTGTATGGCCTGAAGCAGCAGCTCGGCCTTGTTGCGCGGTGTGCCCACAATGAGATCACAGCTGCTCAGGCTGCAACTACTGGACAAATCATCCATTTCCGAGGCGCTGGTATCGTCATCATCATTATCATGATCATTATTAACATCATCTCCATTAGCTTCAGCCTCATCTTTAGCCGTTTTATGGCCATTCCCTGTGTCGTCTGTGTTGCAGTTGAGACAGAGCAGCGTCTTCTCACTGCCACATTCCTGGCAACTGCTCAGCGAGGTCTGTGTGCCTGTCGAGATCATGGCAATGCGACGTGGTGGTGGCAACACTGTCATCATTATGCCATTGCTCTGATCACTGCCCTCGTCCATGGCCTCCATTTGCTCCATGTGCTCCATTTGATCCGAAGCTTTTCGCTCGCGTTTCTTGTCGCGTCGCTGCATTCGCTTGCGATACTTTTGCAATTGTCTCTCCCGATGTCCAATGAGTTCATCCCGATTACCATCCAATTCATCCTCCTCCTCTTCCCCCTCTCCGGCAGCTTCCTCCTCCTGCTGCTGCTGCTTATGTTTTTGCTTAGTCATGTATTTATCACAGCTGCTTGTTGGTGTTGTTGTTGTTGTTGTTGTTGCGGTTGTTGCTGGCGGTGTTGTGCTTATGGCTATACGCGCCCCCAGCCCAGTGGGCGTGGCTGCGCACATGCCACCACCTCCAGTGGGCGTGCTGGCAGCGCTCGTGGCACGCAACGTACGCGGCTTGGAACTGGTTCCAGAAACGGAACCAGAAGCATTACCAGACCCGCCCACTGCCACGCCCAGATTAACTGCTGGTGCCACATGTGGCAACCCGCCATTAAAGCGTGGCAAACTCTTCACGCAGACGGCAACACTGAAGTTCTCGGCGATATTCACGTGGGGAAAGTTGTGCACATTTGCCTTGGCACTAAAACCCGCCTCGTTCTGGCCAGAGTTGCCACCGCTACCTGAGTTGTCGTATGCCCGTATGCGATAGAAGATATTGAGACGCGGTCTTCGCATTCCCGTCGCTCCACCCGCAAAGATCACTCTTCCACTGTCATAGACGGAGGTATCGCATTTGCGCAAGAGATCGCACCAAGCGACAATCTGTGAGAAGTACAGTTGACTCCGTATGGCGCTGCATAGCGATGGCAGCGTCATTGTCGGCGGTGGCACCCTGTAAAAATGGGTTTTAGAAGGTAAGCAGTTAGTTTGGGACTATATATGATCAGGGGGACTCGGGTAGAGTGTGCATGATTGTGATATACCCGCTAGCAGTGGTGGAAACTCCGCAGACAAAGAAATTTGACTGTCGGACACCCTGTATTATGGGTGCGAGTGTTACAAACACTGCCACACACCCGTAACACCCTGCTAGAGGGTATAAAGCCACATTAGCTTACTTCTCCTTGCCGCTTATGATCCATTGCTCCAACAAAATCTTATGGCCAGCAGGACCCAAATACACCTCAATGCAGACATTCTCCCGACGCGCCAGAATCGCCTCCATTTTGAGACAATGCGCGCGCCAACGGGAACACTAGGGGGAGAAAGAGATAGAGTTAATAGGTGAAGGGTTAAGCTCTTAAAGGCATATTTCTGGTACTCACTGTTATATTTACGTAAGACATATCACAGAAATGTTCCTCAGTGTCGCTGGACTCGCCCTTGGCCAGACCCATCTTTCTGAGGAACTGATCACAGTGTGGCCCATGTTTGGGCCTCGATGCGCCGCCGGCTGTGTTACCGTTAACGTTACCGTTAGCATTACTGTTACTGTTACCGTTAACGACACCAGCTGCATCGCTGTTGGCAGTGGCTGTTGATGTGGCTGCTGCACGTGCTCCTAATCCTACAAATCCTCCTCCCAATCCAGCTCCTACTCCACCTACTCCCCCTCCGACAGTACTACGACTACAGTTGTAATCGGTTGACGTCGGCGATGAACTGTAGCCCAGGGAGAGGCTGAGGGGACGCGTCTCGGCGGTCACGTTAGGTCCACCGCGCAGACAGGTGGTGGCCAGCGATTGGAGCGAGTGTAGAATGTTATCTGAACTGGTAACGGAACTAGGTGAACTGCCAGCACTTGAACTATTCGTGCTGAGCTGTTCACCAACTCCTCCGCTTAAAATTCCCATTCCTCCAACTCCAAGTCCTCCTCCTCCACTGCCACCTACTCCTCCTCCTATTCCACCTGCCCCTCCCCCTGCGCGATTCAACATGCCACGTCGCACAATCTCAAAGTCACGTCGATCTAGATCATTGATTGCCAATGCAACTAGTTCCGGTTCCACGCTCATGCTCTGCGCTGCCGGCGACACCTGTCTCAACTGGCAGAGCTTCTGTGTCCAGCGCTGATGTGTCGCTTGATTGCTGCTGCTGCTGGCGCTGCTGGTAGTGCTTGTGGCATGTCCATAAACATATGAGGCACGTGGTGTGCCACTTGTCAAGGCATAAGGATTCGTTGTTATATTTATTGCCGCCCGCGATGTCGAGGGGCGTGGCGAGTGGCGTCCACTGCTTCCTGCCGCTGCTGGCGTCAATTGCTGCTGCTGTTGGGACTGTGACTGCACCTGGTACTCATCGTCAGCGATGGGTCTGCCCTCCAGTATGAGAGAGGCCAAGCCCAACACTATACAGTTATAGTTGCTCTGCAGTGACGTCACAGTGGCTGCTGCTCCTGCTGTCGTGGCAGCACTGCCGCCGCCAACAACAACAATAGCTGCACCATTCTGCGCCAAGCCAGCTGCAGGCGGAGAGTTTGTAACACTTGTGGGTATCATCTTGTGCTGTCGTCCCTTCTCCCTCTTACTGCTGCTTTTACTGGCACCAGCTGAAAGCTCTTTGCTTAAACTTCTACTGCTGCTGGTATTCTCCCACTACTTCCTCTTGTAGATGTTGATTCGTCGTCCTCTTCACACCTGCACCAGAAGTACACTGCAATGGAAAAGAACACATTAAACGATCAGTAAAACTTAAGAGAAAATGGAGTGAAAAAAAGAGAGTAGAAACGAGTGCATTAACAAAGAGAGAGCTTCAATTTAAATAAAGTCCTACATTAAGAGAGTTTCAGTAGCTTGTATGGGAAGAGAAGAAAAGTGTCTTTGAAGGTCAGGAGGCAATAAAAAATATAAAGAGAGTTCAGCAAAGAGAAGAATAAATAATAAATATAAAATTAATTGTGTCTAGACTCTCAATTATTTTGCTATAGTTTTAAAAATTCATTTCTAGGCTAAAATCGATAAAAGGAAATGAATTTTGTAGTTTGTGTAATTTAAGGTACGTTATGAAATGACATTGAGCTATGCAAGTCGAATGTCAGCAGCTGTTGGCGTTGGTATGGGAACTAGGTCAACTAGAGCAGACACCCTGTATGTCAAATTGAATTATGTTCTGAAGGTCCCCATCGTACAATGCAAGTATATGAACATAGTATGTATATGTGTACCATATATATGTTCTTATTACTGACACACATTTTACTTTGGCCTAGATACAAGTGTTGTTTTTGTTGTTGGCATTTAAAGAATATGCAATTGGTTTTCTATTGGCGTCGACACACTGACACGGCCTCAATGTGGCCCCAAAAAAGCAGGCAACCAGGTCGTTACTTAATCAGGCAGCTGTTGCCATGTCACAAAGCTGCACAAGAGAGCAACGGAGACAAGAGATAGACAGAGAGTGAGACTCACACACACACACATAAAGTGCAGCTTGTGCAATTGTCGCTGCAACTGTTTTCATCGAGCAACAATGTATGTTGCTAGCGCTGTGACGTCATTGGATTGAGAACAAGCCAAGCTTAACGCAACATATCATATTTGACATATAAAAACAGTTTTACAAAGCGTCTCGAAGGTCAGCGACAGCGTCAGCAGCGTCAGTATTAATGTTTATTGCCAAGAATAATGTTGCTTAAGTTGCGCTTGGCAACCACAAACTGCATAGACTGCTGTCACAAAACAGCTGTTTGGGTTTATGTTCAATATTTTTTCAAGCAAGTGTTGCTAGGCGTTAGCAACATGCTGCTAGCAACACAAGAGAGCCAACGCAGTCTCTGCTTCGCTCTCGCTCTCGCTCTCTATGGCTGCCTGTGCATATGTGTGTGTGCCTCTCAGCTTGTAAACATGTTTGTCTTTACTTTTGCTTTTGTTTTTGCGTTTCTTCTTGACCTGCATACACAATATATAACTAGCGCGCGAGTCGAAGCCAATGTACATACACAGCGGGAGAGAGAGAAGACAGAACGAGAGGTGAGTAGGCTCATGTGCGTGTATGTGTGTGCTGTTAGAAAACATATGATTTTTGTGTTGGTTGCTCACAATCAGTTGGCAATGTTTGCTCACATGTATTTAAGCGTGGATGCGAGTGTGTGCGTGAGCAGTTTTGTTTATGGTCGCTCGCACATACAAATACACTTGGCCCACAATAGACAAGCATTCACATATACACAACAACAACAAAAACTACAACTCGTACGAAAATGAGGGCAAGCGAATGGAACGTAACAGCACAGCAACAACAAAAACAACAACAACAACAATAAACCGCACAGCAACAACAACCGTATGAAGTGGCAACGGAGTTTAATAATATTTGATTACATTATCGCTCTTTCGCTTTTATTTTATTTTATGTTTTTTCGTATTATGTATGCATAATTTTGTAGCTGAAAAACTGTAGATACAAGAGAAAAATATGTAAATAAAGATTTAGAAGATTTTGGCGACTGCGCGCGTCGCTTATGACGCAGTTACAAAATAGAACGTGGCAGTTACATACATACATATTTACATATGTGTGTGTGTATGTGGTGAAGTGAACGCAAGGGAAAGTACGAGTCATTTAAGAGAACTGGTAAACTGGTGGAAATTAACGGCATTTTTGGCAGCCCGTTAGCAACATCAATTACACTTCGCTTTATTTATTTATCTTTTCTTTTTTTTTTTTGATTCATTATGAACTAATTTAATTTTCGTTTTGGTTGCCGTCCTTGGCATGCTTTTGATTTTGCAATAATCGTTTGTGCACATTCCCATGTGACTGTATGCATCTGTGTGTGTGTGTGTGTGCGTGTGTGTATTTGTTGTGTGTGTGTGGGTTAGTTTAGCTGAGCGCATTCTCTGCCTAATTTCAGTGCACATTGCAAAAATTTGCATTTATTTGATTACCGGGAAACGACGAGTTGTTCATATTCTATCAATTTTTCTATTTGTGTATTTGTGTGCGTGTGTGTTCCGTTATGCAAAGAAAGCAAGGAAATGTATAAATAATAAAACGCAAACAGTGAAAGACAAAGGCTAGATGGCGCCACGGTGCAAAACAAAAACCCGTTTAAAGATTGTCTATTTGAAATGCAACAAAATGTTGCAACCAAAAAAAAAACAAGTTCCGACGGTGCCGTCGCCTTTCGCTGCGCTGCTTCCGTTGCCCCTTTATTTTTCGCAACTCTTTCCTCTGCGGTTATGAAATGCGCCAACAGAAATCGCAGGCACACGTGAATTTAATTGCAGCAGCAAATAAAATAAAACAAAGGAAAACAAATAAAAAAGGCGGAGAGCGCCAATTTAAAACGACATAACTTTCAAGCGTGTCATTTTATTTGCTCTTAAGACTCTCTTTAGTCACCACCCGCTGAATGCGTCATAAGATAATGCATGCATTATATGTATGTCTGTGTATGTTTTGCTGGTGTACATGTCCAGCACACACATACCACTACACATTTCATTCTAAATTTGTTGTTGGATATGTGTCATATGCACAAAGCGGAAGTGTGGTACATCATTTTGAAGACAGCTGATTGTATATCGAGAGTGATGCAACACAAACACACATGCACGTAAAAGCTTTACAGTGCTGCACTCATTTTGTCCTCTCTTTTGTCTCTCAAGCCGATCGCCAACTATTGAAATTCCAGTGCCAAGGACACGTTCATCTCTTACTCTCTCAGAGAGGATATCGTATAAAATAGCGAGTTGATAGCTCTCTTAGTTTCAGAGACACTGACCCAGACTTGTGTGTGTTTGTGTGTGTGACTAGCATATGTCACACAGATGACTTTGATTAGACAATAGAGCTTTTCAAATCGCTGTTGACCTCGTTGGCGACCTTACAAAATGCCCGATTACACTGCACTACCTATATATGTGGGTATGACAGCCCCACCCCCTTCCGTTATGTAAAAAGTACATATCAGGAACAAGAAAGGCCAAGAGATAAGACATTTTACACGTCTATTTTCCAGCTGAAGTCGTACAATTTTACAAAGAGGCAGGGGGAGTGAGCAATTGTGTATAACGAGGAGCGTGTGTGTGTGTGTGTGCGCGCACATGTTACCATAACTCAAGGTTTTTCTACTCAGAATTAATAGAATAGAAATAAATGAAATAGGTCCACTGATAATTGAAATAGAACAACAGAGAAAGGCAAGTACGCTGTTTATTGAAAGCCCACTTCATTAGGGAATTTGTTAGAAAAAATAAACAATTTTATATTGGTCATTTTTTTTTTTTTAGCCTTGACAACAATCTCGTGCTATTTGCTTTTACTTTGAATTAAGTGATTTGTTTCACTTACCTCTTATGACTTTGTTAAAAATCCATTATTTTAGCTTTGTTGCTGCAATTAGAATGGAAGAGAAAAAAAGTTGTTTAATTGCCAGTTAATAGAACTTAGTCAGCTATAAAATGTGTATATATGTATATGTATATATTTGTGTGTTTACATAATGAGGCATTGTTCAGACTTGGCCATTATCTGTGTGCATTCAATAGAGAAAAAATTATTTTCGAAGCCAAATACATTTTCAAATGTTTCATAGAGACACCCTGTTTTTTCTTTGTAATACAAAGAGTTACATGGCTTCGCGCTCTCACTCTCTAGCTTGGCACATGATTCTCTCCCCACCTCACACAAACACACACACACACTAAAAGCAGAGCTTCACCACTCACATGTGCGCAGTAAACAGAAAAAGCAAAAACAAAACCAAACGATTAAATTGTAAACAAACGAAAGGCAGCAGCAGCAGCAACAACGACAACATAACAAAAACAACAACAACGACAGCCATCGCGTTCACTCGTGCTCTTGCTCTTCTTCTCTTTGTCTGTAACGTGAGCACGTGAGCATGTCTCGCTTCCACAAAAGAAAAGTATGGGAGCTTGCGTGTTGCCTGGAGAGAGAAAGAGAGACAGAGGTGCCAATGCCAGGAAAGGACAACGAGACGCAATCAGTGACAAGTGTGAGTGTATGTATGTGTGTGCGTGAGTGTGTTGGAGTGCGGGCAGCAATGCGTTTTATTTTTAGCCCAAAAACAATTTCTGCCGCTTTGCAAATTGAGAGCAGACTCACATTTACACTCAGAATTGATTTTAAGAAAACGTGTCGAGTAGAAGAACGAAGGAGGCAGAGGTGCAAAAGCAAATGACCGCACGGTCGCGTCAAGTGAAAGAAATTCAAAGAAGTGCGTTGTCCTCCTTCTTCTTCTCCCACTCCTCATCCACTACAACTATTGCTGTGCACTGCAAGTTTCTCTTCTTCTTCGTTTAAGTATATTTTTACTTTATTTTGTGAATTCATTTGCTCATTTTCATTTAATTATGGCTTTCCATTTGCCTATCTCCATTTATACACACACACACACATTCTCTCTGCTTCATTTACATATATTTACCAACTGCGCACGTAGTATAAAATTACACGCGACGCGACGACGCATTTTTTATTTATCGCTCTTTCATTGCTTTTTACAGTTTCATTCCGCTACCAATCGAGTAATCAAGTAGTGAAAAAGGTACAAAAAATACATAAATTGGCCCCAAAAAAACCACAACGAACCTAAAGCAAAACAAAATTAGTTGTTTTTTTTTGCATACACACGAATACATTCACATACATTCCGTATGTGTTTATAGTGTATTGGTGTATGTATAGGTGTATGATAACAACAGCTGTTTGCTGTCTGTTTTGCTCTTTGCTTTTATTTTCAGACTAGCATTTTATGCGATCTGTCCATTTTTGGGCATTGTCTTATCTACGCTAAGTAGCAGCATACTCTTGTATATACATATGTACATATATGTATCTATTCTCTACGTTTGCTATACAAGGTGAAAGCTGCTATGAAACTAATAGACAAGTGAAATTTAGAACTCAATTGGCATTTTAAAAAGCACAACCCTTGCACGTTAAAATCTAAAGCTCAAACGTGAACCGGTTCGTATATGAACGAAGCTTTTGTTTACATTTAACCTTGATGATTCTTGATGCTCGACTTGAGAGAGTGAGAGAGAGGGAGGAAGAGAATCTTTAACTAATGTTACGCAACCAAACTCGCTCCATTTAAATTAGTTCTCATCGTTTAAACAGAAACGTTACTATAACCACAAGGCCATTTTGGTGAGTGAAAAGTGAGCGAGTGAGTTGCAAGCAGAGAAGTGAACAAATAGCAGCTGTTAACTAAAGCTCTAACTACCAACGACACGACATGACATGTTTCCTCTTGTTCACACCTGTGCGTCGTTACAGCTGATTGGGACACGAGTTGGCAGCGCCGCGCCTCAATACTTGACAGCTTGACAAACGATCCACGTTTAACGCGACTGTGTGTGTGTGTGTGTGTGCCTGTATGTGTGTGTTTGAGCAAGAAAATGTGGATAGGCGACGAGTTTACGCCACAATTAGAAAATGTGTGTCAATTATATTACAACAACATACAAAAATAATAATAATAAAAATAAAACACCTGAAAGCAAGTATTTTTCCTGACTTCAAGCACTCATACACTCACACCCATACGATTGCCTACTTTTTGAGGGAGTGGAGAGTGAGAGAGCGAAAGAAAGAGAGCTACTTACTAGGCAAGCAAGCGGGAGCGACATTTGAATTGCTTTTCTGTTATTTATTTGTTATACAAGCGCAAAGCCAACGCTGAAGGGGGCGTCGCATAGTCTCCCAGAGTGATTGTGAGTTTGTCTGTGTGTGAGTGTGCTTGTGTGCGATCTACAATTATTCAACTTTGACGCTGACTGAAAAGCTCAGTTCCATGTGTCACTTACATATACATTTATAGTTATATTTATATACGTGTTTGTGTATGTCTGTGTGTGGGTGGCTAGCTTATGAGCTTTAGCTATTACGCTGTTGTTGCTGTGCCAAGGCATTACGTCACCAACACATGCGCAACGCACAGCTGAGTGGCCACTGCGACGTCACATACAATAAATACATATACAAAGACATATTTTTATACATAAAAACTACAATATACAATATGTACGTGTATGTATACAAACCTTAATATGAAATTCTCAATTTCGCACAGTTAAATACACACTTTCCCAATTTAGATTTTCAAAACTTTGGAATTTTTGCTCAATTTTCAATTGTGCTCCGCATTCTCAACTGTTTTTTTTTTAAATTTTACTTTTTGTTGTTATGTGCTTCTCATAATTTTAACTCTTCACAGTGGCTGTGGTTTTTTGTCGACTTTGTTGTTGTTGTTGATTTCGCTGATGCGTTTGCTTCTTCGTTTTAGTTCTCAGCGGCTGACAACGGCAGCAGCATTCCAAATGTGAACGTAGCATTTGAATTTTCAACGGTTTTGCGTTGCGTTTTCAACGTGAATTGAATCAAACGAAATCAAATCAAATCGAGGGACGACAGTTTTGCTTTACGCATACACACACTAACACATACACAAAACAACAGTTCACTCTCTCACTCTTTCTCTTTCTTGCTGTCACACTCTTTTTGAGTCTTTCTCTTTATTATCTCTCCCACAGTCTGAGTTCAAAGTGAGCGCGAAACAAAATATAAAAAGAAAACAAACGTCAGCAGGCAAGCAGGCAGAAAACTCCGCGAATGTCTTAACAAACTTTTTGCACTGTGCACAACACCGTGTGTGTGTGTGTGTTTATGAGTGTTTGTGTGCCTTTGTGTGGAGACTGACGAAACGCAAAAGATTATTGAAAAACTTGTTCACTGCTTAGATTTTGATATTTCGATGAATTTTGTTTTTTGGTTGTTTTCGTTTCGTATTTTAGTCTCTTGCACTTTTTGCTGCGCTTGCCAGCTACACAAACTTTTGTTTTTGCTTCACTCTTTGCTTGAGCTTTTGCTTTTGTTTGTTTTCGACCTGGGGGACGTTTTGGTGTTGTCGCTTGCGCTGTCGCTGCTTGAATGAACATAAGCGCTGCCAGCAACTTTCTAAAACAGCTGAGCGAGCCTCAGCCACACGACGGCAGCAACAGCAGCAACAGCGCAACACACGCCAGATAAACACATACAAACGTACACACACATACACTTACACATATACATTCGCTGCTTACTTGCTTTGTTGCTTGCTCGCTTATATACACAGCGAACGTGGCTTATATACTTCTGTCTCTTTCTTTGTATGTGTGTGCTTGTGTGTTATGTATAGAAACTACGTCGTACATTTATTTATGTACAACACTCAACACATTTAATGTAGCTAGTTTTGGCATAGCCATACGTTCCCCGTACACAGATAGAAAGATACTACATACTCGTTAGCAACATTTGCTGCGTCAACAATGTTGCTGCGCATGTATACAAAAATCATATGGAACTTGGCAAGCGTTAGAGAGCGAGTGAGACAAATAAAATATAAAACAGAGAGCAAAAACATATGCGTGACAAGTAAATAAGCGAATGACTACATATATGTACGAGTATATTTGATTGTGTGTGTGTCTGTATATGGAAGCAAATTTGTTGTTGCTGTGTCCATGATAGCGATTCAATAACAAAAGCAAACCATGCAGACAACGCGACACGTACACACACATACAGACTCACACAAGCACACGCACACGAATACATACAGCGAACTCGTTTCCATATGTTTGATGGCTGATGCTGTTCACTGCTGCTGCTTCTGCTGCAGTCGCAGCGCTGCTGCCGTCAAGTCGTTAAATGCTGATGTTGCTTTTGCTTTATATATGATTTGGTGCACACATACTTACATACACACATATACGTGTGCGTGTGTGAGTGAGTGAGTACTTGTTGGCTCACTTACTTTGCAAAGTAAATAAACAATGCTAAAAACGCATGCGCCGCCGTCTGCGCTGCGACCCAGACAACAACAACAACGTTCCTGGCATTATGCGATTTATGTTTTGTTTGTTTTATGATTTCTTGTTTTAAGATTCTCTTGGACTGCATCAACACCTTATCAGCGACACAAACACACACACATACTCACACGTATGCATGTTTATGTGTTGCGCTGATATGATTTCGTTGCCTTTAAATACAATTTCATGTTTAAATACAGTTCAATGCACACAAATACAATCACTTGTCGCCGTCATGAAGCAGAAGCTTTAATGACCCAAGAAGCCAAAGTTGGAGGACAACATGGATGAGCCAACATCAAAGGAGTGACAGAGATGAAAGACAAGGCAACAAACGGCGACAACAAAGACTCTGCAAGAGCCGCAAACAAAGAGAACGCCTCGACGTCTTCTCTTGTCTGGGTTCTGGTCTCCGTCTGCGTCTCGGTCTGGTCTGTTATACACATATATACACATGTCTGTGTGTGTATGTGTGAGTGTTTTTTTTTTGTTTGCATGTATTTGTTTTGTCTGTCTCCTGTGCGAATAAAAACAGGAAAGAAAAGAAATTGTTGAACCCTTGAAATCGGCATTTGTCTGCACGCAGATACAGATACACACGTCAAAGATACTTTTTAAAATATTTTAAATTTTTTCTATTAAAAAATTTTTTTTAAATTTAAAATTTCGTTACTATATTTTTATTAAAGGACGAAAATTTCTAGCAAAACATATTGGTCCTTAAAGATTAAGGTTTACTCAGGCAACTGAACCACGGGGTGCCGTGTTAGGGAATTGTTTCCAGCTCGGTTACGGAATCCTACCGTGTCTCAACGCAGTCGTCATGGTTTAATTGCCATGTGCAATTTATGACTTGGCTTAAAACCCACATTTTTTTATTATAATCCATAAGGAAATCATGTTTTAACAAAACCAAGTTAAGATAAATGTGTTTTTGTAGATACAAACACATAAATGATAAAATAAATGTTATAATAGTACTTAACGAAGATATGTTTGCATATTACCTACAATTATACGTCTTCCAAAGTTGGGTATAGTCATTCCCATGGCAAGACTTGACAGACTGAGTCGCAAAGGTCAGTCGTCGTCGGCTTATCGGGTTCTATCAATAGATAAGGAAAAACAAGTTTCCACCACAAATATTTACTCCATTGGTTAAGTTGTTTTCCTTTCATGGGTACTTTATGTGTACTTTGTGTAGTACAAATAAAACGTGTTCTATACCAAAAAATAGAAGAAAAAGAAGAAATGCGAACTATGCACCAGGTAATTTCAACATAGAGTTCATCCAAAAATTTTCCATGCTTTTTGGACCAATCATAAAAGAAAAAAAAACCCAGAGAACGGTAAATACTTTGACCAAAAAGGTGCTGACGATACGAAAAGGTGGAAAGAAGCAGATGAAGTCAAAAGAAAGAAAGAGAGGGATTGAGAGAGAGAGAGAGAGAGAGAGAGAGAGAGAGAGAGAGAGATAGATTGCTTATGTTAAAGATGAAGTCACTGAGAACTCGACATGTGACTGGAAATGTTTGGCTTACATCCAATTAAAAGCTTTCGACGAGCAACTTTAATTAAACGGAATTCTGAAGCCTATGCAACAAATGCCACGACTATGGAAATACCCTGTAGACTTTAAAGTGTTCACATTTATAGAAAATAAAAATACCTTTAATTAAAATTGTTGTAAATTTATTTGGCACTTACTTTATGTATTTTTATAGCTTGTTATACCCAATTTGTTAGTGAGATTTAAAGACCAGAAAGACGTCACTTGAGTGATCGCTACTACCTACATACAAGTACTATATACACCAAGATAGATATCACATATATATATATATATATTCACACACAGATGTGTTTATTTATTTCGCCAAAGCAAGTTAATTATTTATTTTCCTCTAACATTAATGGGTACACACTGTTTTGCTCTTGTTTTCATCTGCTTGTGTATGTGTGTGTGTGTGTGTGTGTGTGTCTGTGTGTCTGTGTGAGTTTGTGGGGGGCCATGCCAAAAATGTTGCCAGCTTGCGCTCTTTCTCTTTTCTTCTCGCTCTTCCTCTGTCGAGAGAGGTGTTGATAAAAAGGGCAAACGCTTCTAAGTGTTCGTGTGTGTGTGTGTGAGCGACACGATTGCTGTTCACCTATGCATGTATTGGTGCTTGTATGTGCGCAGTTGTTTTTAATTGTTGCGATCAGCTGTTTTAATAATCAAACGGTTAAAACCCTTACGAAAGCGCTGATACAAAAAACAACAACAATAAAAACTAAGACATAACAACAAATTATATACAAACAGACAAATGCATAAATGTTTACGAAAAACATTCCTTTAACATTGTCACTATCTTGTTAGAGTGGCAGAAGCAACATTGTTGTTGCCACAAATGTATTCTTTTCGGTCTCCTCTCTCTCTCTCTCTTCCTCTCCCACTCTTTTGCTCTCTTGTCATTAGTGTGTGCATGCATGTGTGTGTGGGTGACTTTATTTACCATAACTTATAAATTACATCGCGCTTACTTTTGTTATGGTCCGCACGTTGCTATAAATGTGAAATTGTGTAGAACGCAATTGTTGTGTAAATACATACAGACATATGTACATACACACACATACATATATGGAGGTGTGCTTGTTCGTGTATTTGTGTGCTGTGCTGTGACCATTGGACCGACGCTTGAGATTGATTGTGAGCAAATATAGACGATTGACAGACGATTGTTATACAAGTCCAAGTGTTACCTCGAAAATTTAAATACCCACACACATACACACAATGCGTAAATGATGCACGTGTATGCAGCAAAATGGTCTCTCATCAGGAGTGCACATAAAAGAGATCAAGCACTCCCTTTGTCTGTCTGTGTGCGTGTGTGTTTCGGTCAGCTGTAAAATCTCTTACAAAGTAATGAGCACAATAAAAGCACTGACTGCTGGTGCGAGTAGGAGGGAAGCTCTTTGCGTGTTACTTCTTTTTGGCGTTGGGAGGTCATTTATCGATACATTTGTGTGTACGTAGAAAATACAACGTAATATATTAAACATGTGAGAAGTACATGCATGTACAAACTTATATACACACATGTGTGTGTCTAGTAATTGAATTTGTTAATTGAATTATTTGAATCACACTTCTATTGTGCCATGACTGGTTTTTTTTTCGAATTATATGAAATGTAATGTGTTAGAAAAACCATATTTATCTATAAATTCCATATGTACTTACATCCGCCTGTACATAAAGCCAAAAAGCGTGTAATGACGCACTTCATGAGCAAAGACGAAAATAAACTAACAAAAATACGAAAATGCTGGCAGCGAAAAATCAAGTAAAATCAAATTTAAATCGACATTAGAACAAACGTTGAGTGGAACGATGACTCCATGCCAGTTTATTTTTGTAAATATGCTCATGTTTTCTTTGTTGTATTCGTTTGAAAGCTTTTATGGTAACGTGTTTAGAGAAATTTTGCTAAAGACAAAACTGCAAACAACCACAAAGAAATGAAACAAAAATTCCATCAAAACAATGCACACGAATATCAATCAAAGCGAAATTGTCCAAGTCTGGCATCTCCACCTTTTCCTTTGCCTCAAACATCAGTCACCATTCTCCCTCTTCCGTTGTAACTTTTACTGTGGGGTGACACGAGACATCTACGTACCAATTCCCCTCTAATCACAAGCATATTCTCTCTTTACCCTCTCACTCTTTCTCTCTTACTGCGTCCGCTACATAACCTGCTGAAAACATTGGGGTCCATCAGCTGTCTACATTTTGGTGGGTTCAATGGCTCTCTGGCAACGCTCAAATGTTACGCTCTTTATTTTCTTTATGTTTATTTTTTTTTTTGTTTTTCTGTTTTTTTTTTTGCGCACCACGTTGTCCAAAGTCATTCAACCCAAAAACCAAATAACGTAAAATAAAACGCAAAAGGAATGAAGCAAGGGGAAGCAAGCAGTAGCAGCTACTACGGGGTCACTGTGCGCTCTCTCTCACTCTCCCTCTTAGCGTCAGTTAAACAGAAACAATAACAACAACAAGTTGAAGTGGGGTAAAATTTGAAAATATTGCGTAGTGTGAAGGAGTCACTGAGAGCTTTTGCTCTTTGGCAGTGTGAGACCACCACTCTCGCACTCACACCCACAGCCACCACACCCACCTCCACCACGACTAAGCAAAAACAACTCACCCACACACACGACTCAAGCAAACGTATTGACAAAGAGAACGCAGGATGTGCTTATTGAAACTCATTTGAGTAAATGAGTAACAGACAGATCAACTTGAAGAGAGTGACGCTTCTTCTTAACCAATTGAACTCTATAGAGAGTATGTTTGTGTGTACAGTAGCGAGCAATAGTATTCAGTTCTGATTAAAATTTTTAAGTACCATTGTTTAAAAACCAAATCAAGCCCTGAACTCGTTAAATTAAGACAAGAATTTCTATTTAATTGTACAATATTTATATTAAATGCTTGAAAAATATGCCATTCATTGTACGTACTTCGTCTAAAACTAATATATGACCCTGAATAAGTGCATATCACTTCCCCGACTCCATTTCGGACAACCAGATAATCACATACACTCAGGGTATGATAAGCTCTTATCAGGTTCCAACAGACCCATATAAAATAAATGAAATTATAAATATGTTAGAGTTTCGAATAAAAATAAACAAACGAAGTGTTCAAAATGATAATGAAACCAAAATTATAATAAAAATACCCGAAATCCATAATAAGCCAGAGGGTATAGCAAGCAACATAATAAGTGTGAATTTATGTTGTGTTGTAACGTTTAATGATAAGAGCTTATCGGGGAAAATATTCTTCTTAAATGCAAACGAAGACCAGGAATAATAGAAGAAATGTAACTATAACTCTGCGATAACCATGGACTGCATCTCAGAGATAGCGAACAGATAAGAAGGTATGAAAACTAAATAAAATACAGTTCAGGTAAATGCAATGATAATAAACTGCTAAAAATAGCTGAATTCAATGCTATTTATCAACAAAGAGATGTCCACAATATCAATCATATGGAATATTAAATCAATGGACACACACACTCACACATACACAAGCCGAAGAGCGTTCTCTTTGTTGTCTGCATTTCGTTGGCGTCAAGAAAAAGGAAATGAAATGAAGCTCCAAAGCGCAAACGACAAAATCAAGGATACAAAGCGAGAGCATGTTAACAGTTTCTTTGTCTATATTGCTGCTGTTGCTGACTGCAAAGAACAAGGCTGGACAACAACAAAAGCATCAACAGCACCAGCAAAGAGAGGAAAAAAAAAGAGAGAGCGAGAGTGAGGGCATCACACAGCTGATTAAGACAGAGCAACAACAAATGGTAATGTGCATGCTGGAAGAGCGGGGGCGGATGAACGTGTAAGGAAAGAGAGGCTGTAGCTGAAGAAGAGGCAGTGGCTGGGGTTGCGGCTATTTGTCTGTCAACAAAAAAAAAAAAATGAAATAAAACGCAGTGAGACGTGAATTGAAATCATTTACTTTGGGCCATATAGGGAGTAAACCAGTATATATAACCCGAGAATATGCATATGCAGTTATATACACAAATACATAAATAGAACGTTGCTATACCATTTTATGTACATATACAAAATACATACATACATACAAACAGTGCTATGTACGCATATCCGAACGAAGCAGAAACAAGTTTTAGCCTCAACGCTATCCAAGCGCTATCTTCAAAGTTCTCTTGTGAAATTAAAATTCTAACTGCCATAAATTCAGTTGTTATATATTCACACTTGTCAGTACACAAATACTATGTGCTTTTGAATGGAGTTTGATAGCCCGCAGAAAGTTCAAAGTAATTAAAAGCAATTTGTTGGCTTTCATAATAAATACGTATGTATACACACACATACATACATACGTACATTTGTAATTCTGAACAGGCGCAAGTCAAAGTGAAATATGCAATAAAAATGGCTGACTTACCGTTTAACGAACGAATTCAAAAACGAAGAGCAAAGAATTTGCAAGGTTGATTTCGCTCTTTGATCTGATTTGTAGATGTAATTGTAATATTTTTTCTGCTTTCCAATCAATTTGTTGCTTCAATTTGACATTGTTGCAGTTTATTTTCGGTTTCACATAACAACTATTGATTTGCTGCTCTGCTTCTGTTGCTGCTTCTGCTTACGATCCGTTTTGTCTCCTTCTTCTTCTTCCGATTGCTACTGCTGTTATTTGCCTCCTCCTCCGCTTTATGCACTTACACAAGCATGGGTAACGTCGACGTCG
Organism: Drosophila cardini; assembly: GCA_018903735.1. Taxonomy (NCBI): domain Eukaryota; kingdom Metazoa; phylum Arthropoda; class Insecta; order Diptera; family Drosophilidae; genus Drosophila; species Drosophila cardini. The sequence goes on along the minus strand of JAEIGM010000001.1, from coordinate 8,066,595 downwards.
ACGCTGTCGCTCAGCTGTGTTGTGTTGTTGCTTGTGTACTGCTGTCCCACCCCCCGCGACAGCCTACAGCAAATTATGGCAAATTTTCGCACATCGATTATTTTGCTGGCTTTTCATTTCGTACTTCATGCCACTTTAAATCAATACATATTCATATATTAATATATATGTTATTGCACAAACACTCAGAAACAGGTTAAATTGCGTTTTTATTTTACATAATATATAACGGTCGCTGGCGAGCCTCAAAGCAGCGGGAGGGCGTCTTTTATTTTACTGCATTTTGCACATTCTGTCTTTCGCATTTTGCTTTCTGCTTTCCTTGAACTTATTACAGCGCAGATTCATACACACATATATATTTGTATATACATATATGTATGTGCATATATAACTGTAAGCGCGAGCAGCACTGCAAGTTTATTGGCAAATAAAAAGGGGAAACCGAAAAAAAAAATAATTAAATGAAAAACGCCAAATGTTATTTACTTTGCACTTGTCGCCCGCACTCCTTTTGCTTCCCCCTTAATTTTTCACTTATTTATCTCACTTTGTTGCCTTTAGATGGGAAAATTGATCATTGCTGCTGCCATTACGAATGCCACAACAAATTGAACCACAACTGCTGCTGGGAGCCACGAAAACCAATTTCGTTGCAACAACAACATTACTTTCACCGCCGATTGGAGCGCCTTTAGCTGCTACGCTTTGCATAATTACGCGCACACACAATTGCATCCAGTCTCAACTATAATTGAAACAGCAGATTGTTTATAAATCCCGACATAATTTGTTTATTATTTAGCTACGCCTTCGTCTACCGCAAACCAACACAAGTGCAAAGCCGATAAAATCGATGAGTACGGCTATCGAGCGGCGTACATTACGATAACATATGGCGGCGGGTCGATAACACTAGTCCGGCACGCACAGTGTTGTCCTCTGTTACAATTTGAATCTTTTGTTGAGGGGGCAACACAGATTAGCGCGCGCCAACTGAAACACAGAAGCAAATTCAAAATAATTTATTCATTTCATCACCATATTAGCGTATTATTAAACATACTATTTGTTTCATTTTTCACATTCTTCAGAACGCTTATCTTAACGCATTTTATTGTTATAAATAAATTTCTATTGCAATTGTATTTTGCTTCTTAACTTAAATCAATTAAAGTTTTCGATTTCATAAATCTATTGAGTTTTCTCTTGGTTTAAAATATACACATATATATATATATTTCTTTCTATATATATAAATATTTATGTTAGAAAGTAAGCTATAGATTATTAAACTAAAAGCTATTAAATTGTGGCCATAATCGGTATTTAAAATGCTATAATACGCATAAAACACAAGAAACAACAAATTTATATATATACGTGTATATGTTATGTATTATTGATGGCTCTTCCACTGTCAATTTGCATTTCCCATATGCATAGTATAAATATAAATTTGAAAATGCGAAACTAGATGAAACAGATCATTCACAGATACTACTTAATGTCAAGGAAAGCAAAAAGGGGAATCCCCAAAATCCAATTGATTAGTTTTCTTAGTGTTTTGTGAGGATTGCGCACAATTTGTGGATAGTTTTATTTAGATTTATACAACTAGATTTTAGTAGGAAACCTTTGGTTAAACAAATTAGGTATATCAAGCCATTAAACCTTGGGAGAACATAAAATAAATCGAATTTTTAGTGAAATTGTGCGCTAAATTTGTTTGTTTTGGTTTTCGTTTGTATCCGTCTAAAGTGCGGAATACGTTTACAAAATAGACAATTATAGTACATGTACATATATATAATATATATATTTATCTTTTGCATTTTGTTTTGTTTTTGTTTCTTCTATAATTTATATGTATATATAGAGATTTATTTATCATTTGTGTTGTATGAGAAGATTTTGTGTTTTAGAAACGCTGATCCATGTGGTTTTTGTTTTTATTTTTGTTTATTTGTGTGTAAAAGAGATGCTTGCACTTTAGTGTTTATTTTATTTATCATCAGTTTCGTTATCATCGTATCTTTTCTATATATGTATATGTATATATCTTCTTTTTTTTTGTATTTTGTATCGATTTGTTCTGGTGTAATATACAATTTGCATAGTGTGTAGACATATTTATGTACTAGATTAAATATGTATGTTTATCTGGCACTAATTTATAGAAAAAAATAGATTTAGCAACAATTATTAGGGAATAGCTTAAAGTTTTCTTCATATATATGTATATATAGTGTATATTGTATGTGTGTGTGTGAGTGAGTGTGTGTAGGTGAACGCTTGTGGTTCTATCGACATGTTTAGACTTTATTCAAATCCGAGTTATATCTATATATTTATTTTGGAATATGCAGCATAAATCATAATCATAAATTATCAACATTTAAATTAGCATGCATATTTCAAGCTACCAATTTTTGCGTGTGTGTCTGTACTGTGTGTGTGTGTGTGTGAGAGTGTAGACTATATATTAGCATTTAGTAGATATATTTACAATCTACAAAAGCTACACAATATAGCGTTAAATTATAGTAGAGTATAGAATAAAAAAAGAAATTCTAATACTTCTAATACACACGAGAAACTACAGACGACGACAAAAAAAAAAAAAAAAAAAAATAAACTAAAATAAAAATCTACATAGATTAGAGGGTAAAAATAAATGGTTGCACTAGTTATCATAACAGCTTAGCAGTTTAAATAAAATAATCACAATTTTTACATATATTTTGAGGGAAGTTTTAGAAACTCTCGCAAACTAAATACTAAAAACTTTTGTTTTTCATAAAAGACTACGAATTTCGTTATGATTTGTTTTGTTTTTGTTTTCTGTTTTTGTATCCGTTTCTCTTTTGTTTCGATTCGTTTCGATTGCTCAATATTTGAATGTTGCATTAGTTATACACAGTTATATTGGGTATGTGTGTGTCTGTGTGGGTGAGAGCGAAGTTGTGTACGTGGGAGAGTCAATTAGTGTGAGTAAGTAGCTTAAGCTTTTAGTGTAAGAGAGGATATTAGTGGCTGACTGCAAAGAGAGGATTAGTGGGAGTGTGTGAGTGTGTCTGTGTGACTGGACTTTCATGGTCCGCCATCGAGCGAATCGAGCAAATAGAGCATCGCAATGAGAAATACGGTTAGGACGATAGTCATCATTACGATGTAGATAGGCCAACATCAGTCTGTGACAGATTTGTGCAGTAACCTACGGGCAAACCCAATGGCCGTATCTCAGAGAATCTCACAGCAGCGACAATACCTCGGCCGATGTCCAGTTGTTACCGCTGGCGGTGTTACAGGTGCAAAATATGCATGCACCTTGATATTTGGTAAATGATTCTACAAATAGAATGAAATAAATAATTAATAATGTAATCAATGGTTGATCATAGTAGTTTTTATAGGAAAAGGGGCGATACTTTGGTCACATAGGGCTCTATTAATTTCTGTCTACCTTCAACTTGCGTATGGCGGCCCGAGAGATGAGCTGGCAGTCGAAGAGCTCGATGCGCTGCAGATTGTGACATGAAACTAAATGCTCCAACGTGCGATCCGTAATCAATGGACAATTGTCCAGCTCCAGGACGGACAGACTTTCGGCTGCACAGCTGCCTGTAGTCAAATGTCGTATGCCATCGTCGGTAATCAACTCACAGTGAGATAGAGTCTAAGGAGGAGAGGAAATTAAACTAAATTTAGTGAAAGATTAACTTAAACACTTACCAGTTTTTCGAGACTGGGACAACCGGTGGCCAAGTGGGCCAATGTAATGTCCGTTATCTGACTACACTCCTCCAGATCCATACGCTCCAGATATTTGCAATTGCGTCCCAGCGCCTGAAAGCCAATATCTGTGAAATTGCGACATCCGGACACCTCCAAAGTGTTGAGCTGTTGATTGTGCTGCGATATGGCCAACAGCGAGAGATCAGTTAATTCCGCACACTTGGAGACGCACAGTTTCTGCAGCTTGTGGCAATTGGACGCCAGCTGACGTATTGAAGAATCACTTATGGTCTAAAGAGGGAAGGAAGTGGATTAGGGTGAAAATAATTCATGATTCCCAGAAAGTTTTTACCTCGCAACTGTGTAGATTTAGCACCATTAGATCGGGACAGTATTTAGCCAGGCACGTGATGGCATTGTCGTTAATCTGTTTACAACCTTTACTAATGAATTTTCGCAGTCGTGGACAACCGCGAGCCAACGCCTCGATACCATTCTCGGAGATCAGATGGCACCAGGACACATTGATCTCAAGTAGGTTCTAAAAAACACAGAATAAATCAAAATTAATCAATGAAATCATTTAAAAACTATTTGTTTTAATTTACCGAACAGCCATCCGATATATATTTAAGGCTATTGTCTGTTATATTTGAACAAGAGTCCAAATTAATGGCTGTCAATTTGTTGCAGAATCGGCTGATATCTGTTATGGATATATCGGTGATCTTCTTGCACTCCGACAGATCCAAATGTTCGATGTTGTGGCAGTGATTTGCTAGAGTTCTACAACAAAATTTTATATTTAATCAGTTGATTAACTTAATTGGTATATATACTTACTTGATGGACTGATCTCCCACCGATTGACAACCACGTAAAGACAGTGATTTGAGAAAACCGCCGCATCGTTGCGATATATTCTCAATCACCGGACCCTGTAGTATATAAATATATTTATATATATGTATTAGTTTAGTGACTTGTGCTAAGTTTGTTTGTACTAAGTCGCACCTCAATATCACGTTGAAAATCGAATAAATTGATTTTTTGCCAGCTTGAGCCATCTAAAGCGAGTACGGTCCAATATTTGCACACCTACAAAATGGTGTAAAAATTCATTAGTTTGGAATTTTGTTCAGGTGGGTAAAAAACTAGTGCTGCAAGAATTTAAAAAGCTAAATTAGCTAGATTTCCAAACAAACGAATGGATTAAAAAATGACCAATTAGATGAAAATTCCAAATCAAAATGAATTCGATTATCATTTAAAGATCTCTTATTTAAGATTTTAAAAATATTTCTGCTTGTTTTTACTTCTTTAAGAAAATAGCTAGATTTCTAGCTAATATAATTATGCTAAATCTGGCAACACTGCTGAGGTTACACCCACCTGAGCACAGCGGCATAGCGAGACGACATCCAGATAGGAGAAAACGCGCAGCAAAACCTCCTTTGGCAGTTGTATGATTAGCTCATCGTCCAGTTCGTTGTCGCCTAGGAATGTTTGCTGCAAGAATACCCTATAATTAGTATATCTGCATTTAAAAGTTTTAAAGTTATATGTGTGTGGGTGTGTGAAGTGATTTGTGAAATAGAAATAGAAAACTTAATGGAATCGCTGTACCAAAACAAAACAATTAACTTCCATCTTAATTGAAATTGTCCCCCAAAAAATAAAGAAAATCTTTTTCAACACAAAAACGAACCAACAAACGAAAAACGAAAAAAAACGGAACAAATTAATTGATGAACAATGCTCAGGCGAGAAAGAGTAAGAACAAGATTTAAGAGAGAGAAAGAGGGTAATGGCTAGACAGTGGGCGGACAGGGCGAGGCAAGGCAAGGCAAGGAGAGACGTGACAAGATGGCTGCCTTGATGAATGACCGTTGAGAGATGCCATATCGAGTAAATCAAAGCAAGAGATGCCATATCGAGTAGGTGGAGTGGAGTAGAAACCAAAATCAAAGCAATATGTTTTTTTTTTGTTCTTTATTCTTACGGACTCGTCCTGCTCCCCGCCCAGCAGCATTTGTCTTGTATTGGTGTTGGTGGCCACCGTGCGTCTGCTCTGCTGCTGCTCAACAATGCAGACCTCGTCACCTGTTGGCGATATCGAGGACGAGTGGGACGAATAACTGACGACGCTGCTGCCGTTGCTGCTGCTGCCGCTGCTGCTGCTTACGTTCGCTGCCATTATGCTCGCAACGGGGGCAGCGCTGCCAAAGGTTGCGGTACGCCAAATGCTGCTGCAGATCCCGCTTATAAGATTTGTGCTGCCGTTGTGATTATTATTATTGTTTGTATTGTTGTAGTTGCTGTGATTACTATTATTGTTGTTGTTATTATTATGATTAATCAGTTGTAAGCTCAAATTACGATTGGCATTCGCATTGTTGTTGCTCTCGTTACCATCTGCTGCTGCTGCCACTGCCGCTGCTGACGACGGCGTTGATACACTGACGCTGACGCTGGTGCTGTTAGTGGCCGTTGTGCTTGCTCCACTGCTGCTGAAGCTGCCGCTGCCACTGATGCTGCTGCTGCCGCTGGGTGGACATAAAAGTTCAATGCTGCCAGCAGCGCCACTGCCATTGCTGCCGACGCCGCCACCAGCATCGCTACTGCCTCTGCCGCCGCCACCCCCATTGGGCGAAGTACTAAGTCCACTGCGCGCAAACATTAAGCTTCGTGCGTAAAATCTTCCTTTGTCTTTGTTTCGCCACTTGCCTATGTCGCTCGCGCACAAGCCAAAAGCTTCAACTCTTTAACAAGCTCTTGTTTACACACACACACTACGATGCACGCACACAGACTCAGTTGCTCTCTCTTCAAGTGTGTAGCTTCCAATCACTCACTGACGCAGAGCTCTGTGCTCTGCTCTTCTCTGCTTACTGTCTGTTTTGTCTGCACTGTCTCTTCGTGTGAATGCACGATTAAATTATTCACAAATTGCGTCTTTTGATGATGATACGTTGCGTCGCGTCGCGTCGCTTCCCTGCTCTCTCTCGCTATCTTCTTTCTTGTTGCTTCTGCTTCTGGTGCTGGTGCTGCTGCTGCTTACAATAATAACGAAAACAAACCATAAATGAATGGCAAAGAGACGGCTTCGCGTTCAGCTCTTCTTTCTCTCTCACGCTCTCGCTCTCTCTGTTCCTCTTTGAAAATCACGTATTCAAATTTTGAACTTGCGTTCATTTACTTTTAGCTATCTTGCTGTCCCTTTTATTTCTTTACGTTAGCGTTAGTATTAAAACTGCAGTGCTTATGATATTCTTATAAAGCGGAAACTTGGCAGTTCAATTGCATTTTGTTGTTTTTGTTGTTGATTTTGTCATTTTACTTTTACTTTTGTTATCGCGGTTTATTTTTATTTTAATTTTGTTTTGTATTTTTATAGCTGTTCGTGGCGCGCACACGTGGGAAATAGAACAACAGAAATTAAATATAAACATTTATTAAATCACATTCAAATTGTTGCCCAAGGTTGACGAAATACATATAAAAACAGGGTATAAAAATAAGGAAATTGAAAGAATTCGAGTACAAAGTGTAATGGGCCAAAATGATCTACAAGTTGAGCCCAACTCGTCCGCTTTGTGTTATGATTGAGACTGGCGACGATGACGACAAATTCAAACTGACGGTCAGTCAATGACCATGTGCCAAGCTTTTCTCCCTTCTCCCTTCTCCCAACCCCTCCCCCTACAAAGCCTACAGTTTGTATCTTTTTAAATGAATGCCATACATTCAACTTAAATGAAAAACCATCAAAGCCAATTTATTATAAAAGGCAATCGAACGTGTTGCGAATTTGAGTAAAGTGACCAAAACACAACAATAAAAACATCAGAACCAAAACAACAGCAACAACAACAACAACAACAACAAATGAACATCTGCTGAATAGAACTTGAATGAATGGTTCTAGTTCCAATTCCGATTCCATTGGAAGACGGGAAGACTGGAAATAACCAGTGCGAATAAACTGAGCATATTTACATTGAGCAAGAAAAATCAAGATAAATAAATAAATAAGTATGTAACTAATATGTGCCATATATAAACATGCAATAAAAGTTCAACTATCTGTTAGCTACAAATGTATCTGTATCTGTATCTTCATGCATGTAGATCTAAAAGTGCTGATAGCAGAGGACTAAATTCATATTTAATGAGTGGCCATGGCACACACACACACACACACACTAACAAGCATGTAAATTGGTAAATTGTTGGCCAGATAAGGCTTGCATTATTATAAACTTGATCCACATATGGCCAAGGAATAAGTGTCGTCTAAATTGGGTCAAAACTCTATGAATTATGCATCGTGAGATTGAAATATTCAGCAAGAAAATCAAAGCGAGGAATGAACTTATGGCCCATATATGTAATAGATACATAGATACAATTGTATCTCAGGCTTGAAGTAGTTTCGTCTGAATTCAAATTCAAATTTCTATTCATAATTCCCATGTGTCGTAAATGAAACCAAACTAAATAGCTTCAATTCAATTCGCTTTATTAGGTGCACACTGTTTGTTTACTTGACACAATATCATAAAGAGTGCGATGGTCACACAGAATTCGCGAGGATGGCTCAATAAGTTCACAAATGGATTATATTTTTATTTGTTTTCGCAATAAATTATGAGAATTCACAAGTTTTGTTGCTGCCCTCGCACGTGTGCATTTGCATTCGAGTCGTGCAACTTATGGCGACCGTTCCGCACACGTAATACGTGATTCTGTTCACATTAACCTCTGTCCGCTCCCCCACCCACCCGATTTATTGTTGAGCACGTAAACTGCCTAAGGCAAAAGTACCGCTAGACTATGCAAACAGCTGAGAGGTGTAGTAAACGCATTGATGGTGAGAAGAGCGCGCAAATGAGCGAGCAGCTGCGAAGAGCACAATCAAAAGAGAGCGAAAGAACGAGAGCAAATGAGTTATATGTGAGCGTGTGTGTGTGTTTGTGTGGATCGTCTTAAAAAGTAAACAAATATTAAAAATGTACATTTAAACAGAGCGAACAGTAGATGTTTATTTGTTTGTTTGTGCGTATTTTTTCTTTTATTATTGGTAATAAATGTTAAATGCTGGTTACCTGGCCTCGACAAATGTTATGGCCAAAAGAATAAACAAATGCACATTTATCTATAGCAACTGCAAATATGTACACACATATGTACATATATGCAGTCTGTGTATCTCTGTAAGGGAAAGCACACATGACAACTGTGCTGCATTTATATAAGCCATGGCCAAATCGGACAGAGCCAGCGATATGAAGACATCTTGTTGCCGTTGTTGTTTTAATTGTACTGATAGGCAGACATCTATTGTATATAAACATAGGTACAAGTATGAGTGTCTGTACAAGAGAATATGTATAAATGACAGTGTATATGGCCCCTCGAAGGCCACAAGGTCAACGAAAAGTGGGTCAACTGTGTGCATATCTGTGCTACATATTTTTTGCATGTACTTATGTGGAATCGTCTATATATACACACACACACGCACGCGACTACAAATTATGCGAGCACGCAAAAAAATAATCAAAAGCAAGACGCAATAAAAACACAAACCTGAAAAAAAACCTTATCAGCATGGGCACAAAAGCACAACAATGCCCAAATTGCAGAAATTCTACGTACAGCAAAAACAACAACAAGAAAAAGAGGAAGAAGAGCTAAACGCAAAACACAGCAGACAGCGATAAAGAGAATAGAACAGCTGACGGGCGCAATAACAGACAAAATAAAACAACAAAATCGCAGGCAAAAGCAACACAGAGAAAACTGTAATAAAACGAAAAAAGCAAACACACCAACACAAGCACACAAACACACACATATACACATACACAGATTGAAACACTGAGAGAGTGAATTTATTTTCATGCCTATTTACCAATAATAAAGCAAAGGAAATTAAAAACAAATGTTTTTAAGTATTTACATACATATATAAACAAATGCTGAGCGTACCATTTGTTTATGTTTTGTAGCTGCTGACGTTTAATTAATTTAATTTTTTTTTATAGAAGTTTCACATAGTGCACCAACGCGCACTTTTTAATTAAATAGTCGTTTTGCAGTTGACTTTTTCACTCAACAAATTCTATATGCTTATATATATATAGAGTAGTTCTTTTTTTTATGTTGCTGCGCTGGAAAAACCAAAATCACACAACCAGAGTAAATGCAGACACGCGAGACAATGAGAACGGACTGCGACAGCAACGACGGCAAAGTCGACATCGATAACAGAGCGCTGAATGCAAACTGAGCGAGCGAACAGCTGAAGCTCAACTGTGCTGCGTTCGGGCGTCAAAAATGCATGTGGGGTCACACCGATACACAGACAGGCACGCACACACACAGGCACACAGCTGTACATAAATAAGTATGCAACACATAGAGCAAAACATATAGAACGCCAGTTGCGTGCGCGGGGGCGTCGGTTTGGGGCGGTGCAATGCACCCACAAAAATAAACAACAACTAAAATTCAACAGAAAAGTCTCAATGAGAGCGTTTACACGTTTGTCTGTGAGTGTGCGTGTTTCGTGAGAGAGAGACAGAGAGAGAGAGGAAGAGAGAGCGCCAGAGAGCGTAAACGTTTAACAAACAAAAACAAATGTCGGAATGGAATCAACTACAAATTCCACTGCTGCGCCTCGAGCCCCCCGCAGTCGTCCACCCACCCGTCTATATGTCTATGCAAGTACACCCAACGTCATAAGTATTTTGACAAAAAAAAAAATGTAAAGTGAATACGTTTATAACTGTTAAAAGGGTCGTAAAATAATTAAAGTCAGATAATATTGTCTATTGTATATTTAACTAGAGAAAAACCTTGAAAATGCATAATGGTAAAAGTATTTTTACAATTAAAAAATAAATAAATAAAATTTTATGTTTATACAAATAACCAAATTTTATCTTGAACAAATAAGCGACTTCTTCAAAATAAGACCCCAAGCAGCGTTTAAGCTTGTCAAAATACTTATATCTTCGACTGTGTGCATGTAAATCTGCATTCACTTTTTAGTTGCATGCACAGCGCTGCCAGACAGTAGCACTTTCAAGTCAGCTGTTTTTGTAATAGGGGAAAAAAAAACAAACTAAAAGAAAAATAAATAAAGAAAAAGACTTGTAACAAATGTTTCATTATTACAAGTTGTTAATGCTCTTAACTTGTTTTTCAGCAATTATCTGTTAATAACAAATGCATTCGTTTATCTACTGTTTAAGGCAACTGTCAACGATATCCACAACGCAAATCTAGAATTTGCTGCCAGCTGCTTACCCTCTCTCCTGACCCCTTTAGCAATTAGCATTAGTTTGCCAACTGAAAGAGAGCGGGACTGTGACTCAAAACTCACTCACTCTCACTCTCGCTCACACTACTCTTACATTATTTACTTATTTACATTGAAGACTTGAAAGAGAACGAAAGAAGTTTGCGACGCTGGTCATTAACTAAGGGCAGACCTTACCTTGGATGGGCATTGGGGATTGGGTTGGGTGGACCAACCAGAGTCAGTGAGAGTCAACGAGTTTATTGCACTTTTGCTAAAGCCATAAAGTCGTTGTTAACTTATGTTAAAAGACAAACAGAAACACAAGTTCGGGGTTGGGTAGACAGACAGCCAGTCAGGCAGTCAGACAGAGACACTTACACTTTAAGGAGCGGGTTTTTGGGTGCAACAGCCAACAACAGTAACAAGCAACAGCTCGCAGCGCCAACAAAGACGACGACAAAGAACCAACTTTGCCATAAAAATATCAAGAAATCAGAAAAGGAAATGTTTGTATGTGTGTCTGTGCAAAGCCAATTGCAGTGTTACGGGCGCCAATCTTGTTTGACTTACTGTCTCTTTGTCTGAAGTTTGCCATGTGTGAGTTTGTGTGGGTGAGTAAGAGCATTACACACAACAAAAGAGTAACACATAGTTTAGTATGTGATGTATACACAGCCAATGAGAGCGCAGGAAGCTGTTTGTTATTATTATTATTATTATTATTGGATATTGGCTGTTACTGTTTTGATTGTCAGTCGTCTACACTGCGCTTCAATTGCATTCCCAGCCAGTCAGTCAGGCAGACAAGACAAAGTAAAGTAAAGGACACACCATAGCCCCCTCTCCCCAACTGCTTCTCTTCGAACTCGAACAAAGAGTTTGTGTTTTTGTTTTGGCATTTGGCTACTTGCGTGCGAATTAAAAGTTTACCTTATTTATTTTTCTCTGATGTTAAGTGCATGCATAATTTAAAAATATTGTTTATAAAGAGATGGTCCTACTTACATCGATACGATTATGACGATGATTCGAATTGGTCATTTTATGCGCCGCGAATTTGCTGTCGTTGCCCTCTCTCTTGCGTACGCTTGCTCTCCGTTCCCTCTTTTTGGTTCTCTTTGCGGAGATATTTTTCTTTGTTGGTCAGCCGTTATAGCGTCCCCTTCCCACGCGCACAACAAACGCAAACGCTCTTAAGTGTTTGTATGTGTGTGTGGGTAAGCAGGAAATTATGCGTCGCACTGCGGCTGCTGCTACTGCTGCTGCCGTCGTTGTTGTTGTTTTTGTTCTTGCTCTTATTGTTGTCGCTGGTATTGATGTTGTTGCTGTTGTTCTTGTTGTTGTTGTACCAATTGGTAGTTGGTGCGCTGAAGTTCTTTGTTCTTTTGCGTTGTTGTTGCTGCTGCTGTTGCGTCGTTATAATTATACATTATAGAAAACTGCAGTTGTGATTGACTCGATTACTTTTTAATGCGTAAATTAGTTTTTCTTTGCATTTTATTTCTTCTTGACTTGGATTGTTGTTTCTACGTATTTTTTTGCACATTACACTCGCTCAATAATTTCTAAACGTCCACAAACATACAAAACGATTCTTTTTTAGTTTTTTCTAGCTCTTTTTGCTGTGATTTTTTAGTTGTTATTATAGCATTCCAACGATAATTTGTTGCAACAATAATAGATTTCGCCACTCTTCGCGCGTCTCGCTCTTACTTAATTCTGTTTATGTTTATTTTTCTTCTGAAAATTTCAACGAGATTGCCGTAAGCAACGATACGTCCGATGAATCGATGCAAATCAGCTGTTCTTCAGCTGCTACAAATAGACACAACGAATGGCTCTCGTTAGTTCTTCCCTATAGTCGTTGCATCAAATGCCTTAAATAAATCGATAACTTTCTCGATTGCCCGGTTGTTTTAAACTGATGAACTTGAAAATAAATTTCTTCATGGAAAACACTTTAGTATAGAAGAAATTTGTAATTATGATGGAATAAAATAATAATAAAATAAACGCTGCTTATAAGAATTAAGTATTCTTATTTTTAACGCACAATTCGTGTCTAAGCAGTGTGACCAGTCGGTAGCTATACGTATTTTTTTGGTGTTTAGTATTTTAATATACATGCAGCGGCGACTGTGACTGTCATTCACTTCTTCTTCACTCCTTTCGGTGTTTTGGACAATAGTAAATAAATAAATTATATTAAAACTTAAAATGTGGCCGGTCATAATGGCACTTTTGCGGCGCAATGCTGTCTACTTTACTCTACCAGTTGCAGCAGTTGTGGGCTTTGTGGGCTACAACCTGGAGAGTATCTTATCTGACAAATATACCCCTTATAGCCGTAAGTTGTGTCTGTTTGTATTCACAGCTGATGTAATTTTGTTTTAATTTGTGTACTTTTTTCTGGCAGCTTCCATTCAAGAAGTGCGCGCAAATCGCCTTACTTCTGAAGCAACCCTTGATTCTGCACTCAATGTGGAGAAATTGCAGTTGAAGAGTTCTGTGCTGGAGCGAAATTTGTCGCCCTCCTTGCAGCCCAAAGCGTGATTCTGTTGCCACGGGCATGCTGTTACCTAAGAATTCAAAAATGTTAATTAAAATTAGACAATAAATAAAAAAAAATGTACCGAATTACTGTTTTACCAGAATTCTTTATTACATCCCTTGCGGGGATCGAACCCGCGACCTTTGGATTAGAAGTCCAACGCGCTATCCTCTGCGCCAAAGGGACAGGTGGTGGACGCTTTGCCAATAACCAATACAAACCCCGTAGAGTTTTGTCGACCGTTTTTCCAAACAAAAGCTCGCATTGCGCCTGCAGGTGGCCTACAAAATAAATTTCAGAACAATTCTAAGAATAAATAAAAGCTATACTTGCCAGTGTTAAGGCAACTAGAATGATTCTAGTATCAAGTGTGTCGATAGGCGGCTGTTCACACAAGGCCTCGGTGGCGCAGTTGGCAGCGCGTAAGTCTCATAATCTTAAGGTCGTGAGTTCGAGCCTCACCCGGGGCATGTAACTTTTTTGATTAACATTTAAAATTTTTTTTTTTTTTAATTACTTGAAAATTTCCGAATGTTTATTGTTGCTTAATTGCTATATAAATATCAAATGATTAATGAGAAAATTTGAAAAGGATTCTATTTGCCCATGCGCTGAATGGACCACTCCTGCTGGCACAAAGGACAACGATTATTCTGCTTGACCCACAAGGACATGCAGCAATGATGAAACGAATGATTACATTCGCCCCAAACGACTACACAATCCTGACGACCCAACACATCGCGTTTATTCTCCGCCTGGCAACGCAAACAGGAATCTGCAACAAAAGATCAAGATCGAATTGAGTTATATTGTATATTCAAGATACACAAAGGCATAGATATATATGTATAGATATAGTATCTGGAAATGTCAGCAGTACGTTAAATGCGACACCAACGACATTGGGTGACAATTAGAGGCAGCTGTCGTCGTGTAACCGGACACAATCGGTAAACAGTAGTGCCATACCGTAAACAAGCGTAGATTATGCAAAAGTTTTGAAAATATTTCATTACAAATTAAAATTATCACTAAAAATCAAGTAACACTCGTTTCCCATTCGCTCTGATTTCAATTTCCAGCTTTTCATGTGACAACTTATCGCATTCGATAACCGAATACTTTTTCATTCAAAAATTTTAGTCTTTAAAAAAAATCAACTACGAAGTCGTTTTTTATTGGAGAGGTCACTGATCTTCTCTCCTCTTTTTTTTTAAGGTTTTCACTTCGATACTTTTCCCAGAATTACAGTAAGTTTAACAAAACATGAAACGTTCAATATGAGCGTGTGTGTGTGTGTGTGTGTGTGTGTGTGTAGGCATCACCTGAGCCACTTTTTAGAGTGCAGGTGTTGGTGTTGACATTTCAAAATATGAAAGCGTTTGCAAAAATTTATTAATATCTGCTGCCTACAATTGGAACATAGCGCTCAACGACTGCCAGATACCCTGTAAAAGCAATAAAGTTTTTAGGAAGCTGGCAGTATTATATTACAAAAAAATACCAAGTGTTATGTATGAAAAAAATACTCAAAAAATAAAAAAAAATCAACTTGAATTTAATTTTAAATGCAGTTTTCATTGAGAATTCAAATCATGAACAAAATGACTTCAAGTGTGAAAATCGCTTGAGTTTTGAGGAAGTTTTGAAACTTTAAAGTAATGAAAATACCAAATTTTTGTTTTTAACATTTCACAGCAGAGTATATAACCATCAAGCTACTTTCTACGCAAATTCTACACTTTACAGGGTATCAAATGAGCAATGTTGTGATTAACATGTTGTATGTTGAGAACAGCACGTATACGCCACAGTGGCCGAAGCCCATTCACATTGCTGATTAGGACAAAAAGTAGTTTGGGTAAGTGAAGGGGGTATGAGGGGCCTGTAGCTGGGGGGGTTAAAAAGAATTGGGTCTCTGCATTGAATGAGTCAAAAGAGTATTATAATTACTTACTTCTTTGGTGTGAAATTCGCTTGGATTTGTAATCGAAAACTCAAAAACAGGAAATTGTTAAAATTTCTTTTTTCGAATTTCCACGAATTTTGTTAAAGTCAATAGCCGATTTTTTTGAGTCGACATAAGCGCGTTTTAAACTATAGAAACTGCTTAAGTGGGCGTTCGATAACGGTTATTGGTCTTTCAACTAGGCCGGAATCAAATTACAAACAAATCTGATCATGAATTTCGCAATTAAACATATTTTACGCTATGACGCATTTAGTTCTCATGGATATAGTCACGTCCAACAGACACCGATTGGGGGTTGAGGCAGTATTTTCAGGTGGAAAACTGTTTAAAAAAAGGCTCATCCAAAAAAATCTGGATATATCTTGAAATCTTTCATATCTGACATACAAAACATCGGTTAAAAGTCGTATCTTTCTGGTCTTTAACGGTAAGTCTCTGAAACCCACATAAGTACAGGGTATTTTGAAGTTAAAAATGCTGATATTTTTAGCCATACTCATAGTTAAAGCGTTTATAATTAACGAGGATGTAATGAACCGAATCTCGAAAGCAAATCGAATGCGATTTGAATATAGAAATTAGATCAGTGTTCAGTGATCAGTAACCAGATTCATTGATTGTTTTTTAATGTGTATCAATTTTTAGGTTTAGTTACCAAAATGTGTCCGAGGGTATTACAAGTGCTTCCAGTTCTACTATTGATTTACTGCTCCAGTCTAACGGTAAGTCTGAAGTTTAAGTGTTTTTTGAAATGACTGATCGTCGTTCATCTTAGACTGGACGTCTACTCAAGTTCACGAACGTCAAGTGCATGGATCTGCCAACAAATGAGGGTATTACGAAATACGAGTACTGTCGTTTGAAGGTCGTCAAACGGAATTATGTGGAACTATCGCTAAAGGTCAACCTATTGAAATTACCGTTAACGAATCTGACCACAAGATTGCAATGTTTCCAACGAACTGATGGATATCGTCCATATATGTATAATGTTTACTTTGATTTCTGCAAATTGATGGGCTCAAAGCGTTACGATATCTCCATACAGCGATTTATCTTTAATGCTATAAGACTACATAGTAATTTCAATCAATCGTGTCCTTGGAAAGAGGTCTGTATATATCTGATCGATTCATTTTTATGATTTAAAGTTATAACTATTTCTAGAACAACATGAGAGTGGAGAAATTTGCACTGGATTTTACCAAAATTAGTATGCCAGTGCCGATGGGTGTTTATCGCTTGGATTTTACCTTCTATTCGTTCGGAAAACCCTTGACCTTGACACAGGTTTACTTTGAGAAAATAGATTAGCAATTGCATCCAAAATGAAACGGTTTCTTTTATGGTATAACTGGTATTTTCAGGCATATGTAGATTCAATACTATATAGTATATACTATCTAGTATTTACTGTATGACAATCGATAAAAATGTATTTCATCATTCGTATTTGCATGTGAATCTGTCTGTATTCCAGAATAATTGGTCTGGACAAGTTAAAGGCAATCAAGTCAATAAACAATGATCTGATCTAACATTCCCCAAGGGGGCCGGAGTTACAGTGGCACAAAAGTGTCAAAGTGTCAGTTAAAAATATTCAACTGTAGACATTTCTACACTCAATACTGTTGCCCCACTGTGCACAGTGGCGCTGAGTATACGTATTGGAGGGTGTGTCGTCGTTTAGCATCTTTTGAGTTATGCAAAACGACAGCAGACGAAGTCAGACGATCAAAAGCGGGTTAATTAAACAAAATATAAAATAAAATGAAATGAAAAAAAAAAAAAAAAAACTTGCTTGGTCAGGTCATTAAAATTGCAAATGAAACTGAAATGAAACGTGACAAATGACGTGACAAGGGCCTCAGACACAGAACTCAGAGCTTGTAACTCGCAACTCGGCACTCAGAACTCAGAAGTGCGACGCAGACAGCGAAACTCAGGTGATTCTGAATCAAGTAATATGAAAAGCGAATTAAAACTAGGTTTATTATTGCGCAAGTATACTCTATAGCTGCCAGCTATGACACTTACTCCCACACATTCAGCTGCTTGCTATGGCAGACATAGTTCTTGTACTGCTGTGATAGCGTTATTATTTCTTTAGTTGCTGTAGCTGCCTGCTATTTCACACAAAGACAACCAGCTACCTGCTATAGTCAAAGAGTTTTTAACTTTCCAGTCAGTTTCCGTATTAGTTGTGCTACAGCAGCTGCCAGCTAAGTCACTCGTCTGCTGTAAAATATACAAGTGTAGTTTGTAGCTACCAGCTATGTCACTGCCATTGGACTTTCCTTTATTCTGCCATAATTTACCAATTAATATTTTATGTACTTTTAGTAGCTAATTTGGCATTCAGAAATCTTGTTCTGTTTTCGAAACGATTTTTATAGTGTATTCAAATTGGAACACCATTGACTTTCATGAAAATGGAAATACCTATTCAAATGGCATGAGAAATATTTTGATTAGACAAGTCGGCTGATACGACCAGACAGATATAAATAGATATGTATTATAATTGAAATTCCGGTTTTAAACACCTGACTAAACGACGCCAATGAACTGGGCCTAATGCATTCAGACTGAACAACGAGACTAGATATGCAAATATTCCCTTCTCTCTCTCGCACCCGCTCTCTCTCTCTCTTACTCTCCCTCTCTGCGTCATACTCACGCTGTCTGCCTCGCTCTTGCCTCTCCCCACAGTCTGCAACTTATGTAACTCTGCGCCGCTTGAAGCGCTTAAGTTCAAGGTTAATTTGTAGACAGGCTAGCGGCTTGGGGAGGGGGAGGAAGAGTTGGGCTTTGGTAGTGCTATGACGGTTGCTGTCTAATATTAGCACATTTGCTGTTTGACAATTCTCACACTTGTGACACGAGCAATATAACGTTTCCGATATCTGCGTCTTATCGACAATGCAAACTCGGTCACATGCACTCGCTGTCCCTCTCACTCTTGCACCCTCTCGCTTTCTGTCTTGCACTTTCTCGTTGCTTCGTCTGCTGACTGATCAGTTAGTTTATTTTCTTGTTTATTCTACATATCACGTTGCACGATTCGCAATGCTTGTAAACACCCCACCCACTGCCTCCCATACAACTCTCTTTCGAGTCGGTGTTTCTGCTGCTCATCTCTTCGCTGGTCTCGATTACGTGACGTCACGCACGGGGGCCCGTCTTTTGCGCTGAAGAGAAACGCGACGTGCCCCCTTAAACCAGCTCGCTATTTCTCTTAAAAAAGCTCTGTGTTCTGTGCTCTTAAGTGCATCAATATTTAAAGAGATGCAATTTGTTTGGACTGAAATGCAGACATTGTTGTCTATGGAAATCTTTTAAGCTATCAAAATAAAGAGGATTTTGCACTGCAGTAATTCACGTTTGGTTGTGGAAAATTACACGTGTGACCGAATCACAGGTGTAAATCTCATTAACTAGATGCTAACTGTACTGGCCAGCACAACGCAATAGCAAGTCGGTAGCGCGAAACTTAATTAACTAACTTATTATAAGCAATACTCGGAAGCACTTGTAGAGATCTCTCTTAAAGATTGTGAAACACATGTTTGATATAGCAGAAACGTAAAGGTTCAAAAGCTGTTAAAAAAAATTAAATTAGCTTTTTAGATGTGAATTATCACTCAGATGCAGCTGTTTTTGTTTTTGTTTAACAAATTGTAAATTGCACAAAAAATACAAGTAGATAAAAGAAAAATCCTGTGATCAATTTAAAGCCAAATGGGAAATAAAGTCGACGACACTTGAATTTTTGGCAATGTGCCCCTTTAAAAGGCGAGACAGAGACGGAACGAGATAATTCTAGCATATTCCACTTGTAGGTCGACATGCCCAAAGTCCAACAACATGAGAACGGTGAACGATCGCAGTAACTTGCAGAGAGAGGAGCCCAAAGGCAGTGAAGAGAGAGGGCAGAGCAGCGGCAGCGGCAGAGGCAGAGGCAGTAGCAGCATCAACGACCGCAATAAACCATTGCAAACTTGAAATGACTTTTCGAACATCAATTGTGGCATATGTATGCGTGTGAGAGTGTGTGCTTGTCTGTTTGTATGTATTGGAGTGAGTGAGAGCCATAGCCAGGGCAAAGCAAATGGGATGAAGAAGCAAAAGAGATTCTTCATTGCATCCCAGTGACTCTGACGCATTCAATAAACGAATGGAAAATTTTGATTTTTGCTTTACTTTACATTCGTATTCCCTAAACACACAGTCAAAGTCAATGTGTGTATGTGTGTGTGTGGTGCGTGGTATTCATGGTGTATGCATAAGTACATATATTTGCTGGTAATTTTCCATAAAATTTTCCACCAACTTTAAATTTAGGACTTCACGCGACTGCAAGCACGAGACAGTCGAGTTCAAGAGTAAATTTCTATGTGTATGTGTGCGTGTGTGTGTTTGTCTGTGCAGTGACTGCAAGAGAAACCATTGCAGCTGTTAAAAGCTACGTCCCAACAGATGGCGCCAGTACTGCTTTTTAATGCCTTACTATCTTATTCCAACCTATCTTTTAAGGCCAACATTTGTCACTAGCGTGATATTTTGCTGTAATATTCTTATTACACTAAATTACTGTAATTTCAATGCACTTTTTTGTTGGTAAACTAATTTGGCGGGAATTAAAGTGTATCATAATTTTGCAGCTTTATATTTAAGATTTGTTTATTAGTGGACAACACACAATAATCCCAATCTTATCATCGGTTGGCATAACCATGTCACTGTATCTCATCCCATTGACCTTGTGCCCGAAGTTGGAAGAAACTGGCTATAGTCGTGTCTAGAAGACTCGCATATCTCTCTACTCTTTTGGCTCACTTTGGCACGCTTTACATAAGAAATGTGCGCTGAGCACGTGTAAATCGTAATTGTAGCTGTAACTGTAAGTATCTTTTCAGCTAGAGGTATCCGATTAGTGCAGAGTCAACTCGTAATCTGCGCAACACTCCAGGTGCCAAAATGAGCGATAAGCTTGAATAAAAGCAACAAGAACAACAGTTGTAAGCCGAGTATGGATATGTGGGAACAGGTAATACGACTATTCATCTGATAACATTGACATTTGTTCATCTAAACAAATAGCGCACATGAGTGGGAAGAAAATTGAAGACTCACTTTACTAGAAAACTACGGAGTGGAACAGGGGAAATTTTAGAAAAGTTGAAAGGTAAAGCTACAAAATTTTTAAATCTCCAACTAAAATTATATCTTAATCAATATCAACCATAATAGTTCAATGTTTCTATATATTAATTTACTACTAAACTTTTATTATTACTATTAATTTAATGCCATTTATAATATGCCATGCAATTTTAGCTGTAATTGCCATTAACTTCAAGTTAAACTGTAGCTGTAACTATAGGCACTGCTATGCATAAATTACCTTAAGTTAATCTGTAACTAAAACTGTAACTATTACAAAATAACGGGCGACTATCTGACAGATTGACTGTCATAAAAAAGTACTAGAAACGCTTCACAACGTTATCTAATAGCTGCTATTTGTCACACGCAATTGTTATTTAATTTGACATTTTATTGGGTGGCTGCCCATAACGCCCGCCGCGTGTCATCTTGCGTAGTCTAAAATTACCTATATAAATTTAAAAATTACAATTGAAAAAGTTTTGTAAATAAAAAAAAGCCAAAAAAGTTACATGCCCCGGGTGAGGCTCGAACTCACGACCTTAAGATTATGAGACTTACGCGCTGCCAACTGCGCCACCGAGGCCTTGTTCTAATCGACAACCGTTTGCTAACTTGAATGAGTTGCCACGTGGCTGTTTCTCTCCCTGTCGCTTTTCTAATTTTAACTTGACGCGCAACTTGATTTGCTTGCTTTATTATTATTATTAATTTTAATTTTATTATTTAAATGTACGCAGGATTTGGAACATTTTTGCACGTAATAAAAAGCTCTGGAAAATAACAAAATATTTTAAGCAAAACATTCATTAATGCCAATTTCAACAGTAGCAAAGCAAAATGTGCGAAATAATAAAAGCAAAGGGAATCAATTAGAATATCAGTTGAGCTCGATTTCCATCAATCATGCGACATTGTTTAATTGCTGATTGTGTTCAATCAATTTATTGCGTATCGGAAAAGTACCACACTTTATTAACTGACAATTTTCTACATCTAACAAATAAATGTGTGTCTCATAGATTTTAGTTGAATCTAGTTTATTGTTTTAAGATACATTTGTATCTTTTTGTTTAGCTATTAAAGCCCACTGGTTTTGCGAATTTATGTCGGAATTTTTAAAAGATTTCGCAGCAGACGAAGAAATGTCTAAAAATATAACTGGTCGGAAATACCAAGTAATTGAAATGAGTGAGTGGGGCATGCTTGACGTGTAGATACCTTATTTAGCTACCGCAGCTAAAAATATTAAGAGAAACATACGTTAGTCACCTCCAATTAAATTTTATGATTTAGTATACCCATTGCATGATCACAGGGTATAACCAGTTGGACAATTACCATTTTAAATCATATTAATATATGCACAGATACACGATTGTCTGTCTGTGTCTGTGCATGTATGTATATCTATGTGTTTATAACTAATTAACAAAGTTCCGTCGATCGGCTACGTAAAGTTTTTTATTAGCGCTAGACGAACAACTTTGCGGCGACAACTTTGAACTGGTCAGCGATGTGAGACTTTGACCTTGAGTGAAGGGCGCTGGTATTGCCATTTAGCCATAATTACCTGAATGAGTGTGCACTTAGAGCAAATACTTGCATTGCATTGTACTATAAAAAGTCTACACTCATTTCTACAACTAAGTATTTATTCGTGTATTACAAACGAAACCTATGCACACCGAATTGTACACAAAAATAGAAACCAAAAAGCTTGCGTCACAAACACATACACACTCACACTCTCACACACACACATGCACAGATTTGAAGCATTTTGTTTTAGGGGGCAAATCCCAAGCGGCAGTGACTTCAAAGTTTAAAGTACGTTTGAAAAGTATTTGATTCGTAATCATTATAATAGTAATGCCATAAATATGCTGATAGCTCATTTGCCAGTCTGTTAACTGCATTCAATAGCTAAGATAAGCTACGGGCTGCCCTAAAATTCTTAACAGTTTTTAATCGCAGTCTGAAGAGAAAAGTCATGCTGGCTTCTCTGAAATTTATAGAGCGTCTGAGTGGCTGAGTTTGCATTAGTGTGTGAGTGGCTGTGTGTGTGTGCTTTCTGCTAGCAGTGTCTGTGTATTTGTTGGAGGCTCGTCGGTCGTCACAAAGCTCGCACGTCATACAAAATCGCCATCTTTACATATTTATATATGCATACATACATACATACATACATACATACGTATGTATAAATAAGTACACAGCGCACATACATATATTTGCAGGTTGTGTGCCAAAATGGGCCCACGTTGAAAGCTAAAACAACAACATGCATACATATTTATATATATGTGTGTGTGTGTGTATAAGCAAGTTGGCGCGTGAGCGGGTGAGCGGCGCAACGTCCGGCATCACATGCTAAAGTTAATTTTATTTTATTTGTAGCATTTTCGAGTGTGCGAGCGTTAAATATAGCATTTTTGGCTTAATTACCAATGCGCTAGAGGGGGCGACACAGAAAGGTGAAGAGGGAGAGAGAGCGCAAAAGAGACCGACAGATCATGAGAGCTCATTGCGCTCACGTGTGCTCGTGTGTGTGGGACTATGAGAGCGGCTCTCTTACTCTCGTACTATGGTAGAATTGCACGTTTATTTGAAGTTGATTAATAACTCAAGAAGTAAACATATATGCGATCAGTTTGTTAAAGCTGTTTAAACTTCTTGTTAATCTAACAGTGCTATGAAATAGTACACTCTTGATAATGTGTGGAATATTTCTTATGTGTCGGCATCAAAAGAGAGTAAATTCTAAAATTTCCATAAAATCTGAAAATTGCACCACAGTGCTCTCGCGACTATTTACATGTGTTTGTGTGCCTATTGGGGGCAGTGGTGGGCGAAAAGCTTTTATCGTTTAACAATTGAACTGACTGTTCCTGTGATTGTATGACTCCCAACATCAATTAGATAAATAAGCTTTTAATGATTTCACCTAATTTATTTTAATTTGCGCATGCTTTTTTTTTTTTGCCATTCCCCGGAAATATCAGAGCCAAAGGCGTCGACAATCAGCATTAATTAATGAGTGTACTGTATCTGTCACCCAGTTACTTATTGTATTGAAATATTGTGTGTGTTTTTGTTTTTTGGAGCTCTTCTGCCAAGCCAACACATAAATTGGTAGCTCAGTCAAACAAGAAATTTGCTGACGCAATAAATGCCAATTGCATCAGCTTTTTCGTAAATACGTGCGCCTGCGCATGCGTCGAAGCTGGCGTCGAGGCGACGACTGCAACGTTTTCCCCATACTATGTTTGGCGAGAGCCAAAATATCTTCTCACCCTTTACATCTCACACTGTTACCAAGTGCCTCACACTGATATTCTTACTCTCAGATATGCCTGTTGCTGGCATTCTTGTTGTTGTCGATTCTGCTTCTGCTTCTCTCGCAGCTGTGGTCGCTCATGCTGCTCATTAACTGCGGGCACGTTATTCATGTACATGTGTGTATGTTTGTATGTATGTGTGTACGTGCAGGCAGCAGCAACAGCAGCAGCAAATGAACGCCAAGTCTTGGGGGCTCGTCTGAGCTTTTACTGGTTGAGCGAAATCGCTCATTTCTGATAAATTCGCTCTTTTGCTGTGATTCCAAGAGAGCCAGTTTGTTAAATATCTTTTGTTAACGTCATCATGATAATGTGAACTGATTTATAATTAATTCCGATTCAACAAACTGAAACTAACTACCTAACGAAATACTCTAAAATATCTTGAAATTGAAATATATATTTTGAATTTTTAGCGGATGTATTTCATGCAGAAGAGGTAAACAAAAAAAAAAGGTCAGAGCAAATTCAAGTTCATTGCACTTTCGTTACTACCATTTTTGCAAAAATTTGCTCTTGTTCGTTATTATCGAAGTCCCCTAATTATCGTGCGCCTGTAGTGCTCTCTGTGAACCACTTTTTTGTTTGGTTTGGCTACCAAATAAGTTTTGACTCGTGTTTGACCTCCCCTACATATGTTTCATGCTTTTTCGGCGCTACAGTGAGGCCTTGAGAAACGTCAATTATTATTTGGTTAGTCCAAGTCAAAGTCGAGGGTAAATGACGATCGACGCCTAAGATAATACCCTGTATACGGGGTATTAAAAAAAGTACCATTTTAAATAAAGTAAATTTGTTATTAAAAGGTTAAGCTACCCTTGGTAAGAGCTACATTTATAGGGTATGTGCTATGTTGGGTACTTCATATATCATGATTAAAAACTTTCCGTTAATCTGTTTACGTGAATCAGGCATGTGCGTGTGTGAGTGAGACAGAAACACAAGACGTTCAAGCTAAAACAGTTGGATGGAATTTGTGCGAATTCATTGAGTGGGCAATGTTTGTGCCATGTTATGAAATACACAGAAAGACGAGCCCCTCCACAATTGGGGGCACGATTCAAAACAAATAATAATAAAAAACAGACTAATAGCCAAACGGAGCCACAATTATTATTTTGCTTTTTATTTATTTTGAATAAACCCAATTGCGTTGGTCGAATAAGTTTGATTGAATGGCGCCCAAAAAACCAAAAACAAAAACAAATTTGAGCTGAAAGAAGAAAAACCACGCAAATGTGCTCCAAGGCTGCAAAATTTGCACGCGCCCTCAAAGTCAATTTAATAATATTCAATTAAAAATATGAAATATATAGTATGTGTAAATAAAAATCAATTGGCACAAACAAAACGCATACTTGGCAAACCAATTGGCTATTAACGCGACTCCAATACAAAGCACAGTGGCAGAGCGGTAGCGGCAGCAGCGCCAGCCAAAACAAATCAATAAAAATAAAAAAAATTAGATATTAGACAGCGCTGCTTTTGCCTCTGCTGCTGCTAGTGGTGCCGCTATGTCGCGTCACGTCCTCCAAGAAATGCCCATAATGCGTCATAGAGCAGCGCAGCATCTTAGAGCACAAGAGAATGGCGGCAGCGACGCGACGTTTCAGCTGCGCCGGCGCGCACAGCGCAAGACAACAACAATATCTTACACCTTCGACTCTGCTCTGCACTTTTCATCTAGAGTTGGCGTCACACAAACGTACACACATACATGTAAGGGTGCCTCGTTTCATTCATATTTTCTTTGCGGCCTTCGCACATTACACTCTCTCTCTTTCTCTCCAAAATCAAACTTTGTCAACGTTTCCTTGCGAGCAAGCACACACACTTTCAGGCACACACTGATACACCGATATACATTTATATCACACAGCTACAGAGAAGCCCGCAGTGGGAGAGCATACGCTCTCACTCTCTCGCCTTGTTTACCGTTCAGCGGCGGACTGACTGACTGTGTGTAAAAAAAGCTCGAACGAGTTTGTGTGAATTGTGGTGCTCGCTATATAAACGTTGCGCATTCGAATCTCTTGCTTCAGTGCCACAATAGTGGATATCACATTTAGTAGTTTGTTAAAAGGTAAAAATATTAAGCGATAAGCGCACAAGAAAAAAGCGAAAACTATGCAAAAAACACACGTTCATTATGAAAACGAATACCAAAAATGTATTATCTAAAAGTTCATTAAAATAAACATATATAAATTAATAAAAATACTATTCAATTTGTCACTGTGATTTATGGTTAGTTATTTTTAGTAGTTTTCTTTCGTGCTACAAGTTCCGGTCGGAGTCTTATCAAGTTTTGTGTTTCGCGTTGTATTTTATATTTTATGCAAACAAAAAAATATAAAGAAATCAAGAAAATACATTTAAAAATTAAAAATAAACAAGTTTTTGGTTTGTCTAGTGCAAGAAAAATTGATGCGCCAAATTGTCTTTTAAATTAATGCAAGTTTTTGCAATTTATAACTACGTAAATATGATAATTAAAACAAATAGTTGACTGTCTGGACACTTGTCTAAAGTTATTTAATGCAATAAGTACTAGTTTTACGTAATTTCTGTGTTTGGCTAAAGTGCTGTAAAACAAAAGCAATGACAAAAGCAACAATAACATCTACACCACAAATACAAATGAAATTCACACATCAAGGCTAAAACAAAAAAAAAAAAGCAAAAACTATAAGCAAAACAAGAAACAAAAATAAGAGAATTTGCAAACTGTCGAAAAATTTTTGAGAACGCGCGACCGTGAAAATTGTTAAATTTAGAATTGTTTTTATCGCAAGCCACAAAACAACACTATATGTAGATATAGTTTAGATACATATATCTATTGTAGTTGTGTGTATCTGTGAGAATCGAGAAAAGTCGAGTAAATAATTACATATTGCAAATTTTCAAAATACTGTATGTATTAATTTTTGAACACGCAAAAATGAAAAGGTCTAAGCATTATTGGCCAGACTAATGTGGGCGTCGCGTTAATTGAACCAAATTGAAATTTGTGCATGCTTAAGTATAATATTATATATAACAACGATTTAATTGTCTCTGCTTGCGTCTCGGCTCGTCTTTGTTAATTAACAAAAACCAAATAAAGCAAGTAAAGCTTGTTTTATTTTATAAATACGAAATGCCCAAAAAACGCACATCAAAATTCGCAACGTTGCACTGTTGACAAATGAGCCGTCAGCACAGCAACAATTTGCACCTAAATATGTGAGTGCGTGTGTCAGTGTGCGAGGGAGAGAACGTGTGACGTTTACAGCACGTGAGCGCATTTTTTGTAAGAGAGTTCATTTTTGTGCTTGAAGAGCATGCATTGTGAGCTTTGCTTAAGAGAAATACAGACCGACAGAGAGAGATAGAGTGAGAGAGGGAGCATTAAGCGCGATGCGCTGCATGTTTCAGTGTGGGTATAGTTTTAGTTGTTGCTTATTATCGTAGGTAGATCATTTTTGTTATTTTTTTGTCTATCATTAGCGATAGGCTGCCCCAACAATTGTATCTATGTTTATGTGCTTGTGCACACATATCAGGCATGAATCACCCACAGTCCGCTAAGCTCAGTCCAAGGTCAATTGCACAATTTTCGGTACATTTGCAAAAAAAGGCAGCACTAACAAACTCACGCATACACACGTTGTAGCGAAATGTAAGTCAAGCAGGACAAAAGCTTAAAGTTATGTCAGAGCACCAAATAAGTAAATGCCAGCAGCCACAAAGGCGTCGACGCTGTCGTCGTCGTCGTCGCGACACTTGCCGGCAACAGAGGGCAGCAGCAGCGCTGTCGACAAACGACGTCACGGCGCCCACGCGTCCCGTTTGTTAGCATCACCAAAGAAATCACATGACGAAGGAGCAAGACGAAGAAAGCAATAAAGAGCATTTATCTCTTTTCTGCTTGGTGTTGTGTTGTTTTTGGTCTCTTATTGTATATTTAAATTCTTGGCCCACAGTAAAGATCGTATTTTAATTTCGGCTAATAAATGTGACAGTTAAATATTTTCAAAGAACAAAAATAAAAACAAAAAAAAAAAACCGAATGTGGAAAATTTTTTGAAAACAAAACACAAGAAAAAACAATATTTTCGCCTACATTGTGCAAAAAAGGCGCCAACAGTGAGCGAGAAAAATGTTGACACAAGTGCTTATTAATGGTGCTTGAAAAAAGTATACTGAAAATGTGTCAAAATTATCATTGCGTTAGTTTTAGCTAATAGAGCAGAAGTAAAAAAAAAAAAATAATTATTAATAAATATATTTTTGAAAATGACTTTGACAGCCGCAACAGTTGGTGTCAGCAGTAATGCTACAGGTGAAGAACAAGTTGTTTTTCATTTCACATTTTAGGTCGGCTCACAAATTAGTTTCACGTGCGTTCAAGGACAGAATTTTTGTCAAAATATAATTCTTAGAAAGATATAAATCGTTCGAATATTATAGATTTAAAAGTGGGTGTGTTTCTATAGACTAGACACCCATACATATACCCTATATGATATGAGGGGCTCGATAAGACAACAGACAAATAACAATTTCAAACTAGACTATACTACAAAATAAGTTTACTTACTAATTACTCATGATTCAAGTGGCCAATCTTTTGAGTTATATAGCAGTCAGCTATAAATAAACACTAAGCTAACTATTATTAAACTTGAATTACAATCTCTTTTACAGCAAAGACAAAATCCAAAATACAAAATCCAAAATAATAAAAAGACCTTGCTTACAATTGACAACCACAGAAAAAAAAAATAGAAGAAGAAAAGAAATCTTTATTTATAAAAAAAAGTCAATTTTGTTTCAAGGCACAACTACAACAAACATACAAAACCCAAAAAATATTAAAGTTCAAGTTCAGCATAATTTGCTATTGATAAGATTAAGATGAGTGGACGGGACAATCGAGGCGCCGGCAACGGAGGAGGCGGCGGCAGCGGGGGAGGAGGTGGGGGACACCACCATCAACCGTTGAGCAGCGCAATGGGAAAACTTAAGGAAAAACTAACACGTGCGGGTGTAAGTATGAATTTTATATCTGTAATACTTAGTTAATGTCTGTTATCACACGTTGGCAACGATTTGAGAAAACTTTTTTTTTAAAAAACACTTTGGAAAACAGGGAAAGTATTACAATCTTCAATAAACGACCTGACAGACAACTTATGTTAAATTTTATACCATAATTATATGAAAATACTATATACGGGGGTATTTCAATGTCTTTAAGAAAAGATAGAGTCTTAAATACCCTGTAGTTGTAGCTGGTAGCGAAAGTATCTTTTATAGAAGTTCAAAAAACTTTTTTGAAAAATAAATTAGCAAACTTAAGTATCAAAATATTATTTGCTCACTGTCTGATCAGTGCACAGTTCAAGCTATAAGGGATATGAGCCTGAAATATGCAATATTTTCTAGTTTTACCTATATAGAACCCCCTTTTGAGCTTACTATACGAAGCTATATGTGTTCTAGCTATAGCTAAACTACCTCCGAAAGCGTATTGTTTATAGATTAAACCAGACGATGCTGCTGAACCTCAGGAGATAACAAGATGCGTAGTAATTACTGGATTTCTTGAAATCGGTGCTAACATTTGGCTTTGATTTCAAGAACAACTGAGCATAGTACATAATTCTACAAAGTCAGACTTAATTCATATATAATCTGGTCAACGTTGCTACAAGTTATTGATTCGCAAATTGTTGCCAGCGCGTGTGAGGCAAAAATTCGAAAAGAATTAAATTAAAATCGCTACTTTGTGATTAATTTGTTGGTGTTTTAACAATTCTTAGGAGGAGCTGGGCTATCATCGTGTAGAGAGCAATTTGTCAGCATCGAATACGGGCACAAGTCTGGACACAATATTGCCCGAGGATCCATTTCCGTTTCCACAGGTGGCGCCACAACGTCATCCACAGCAACAGCAACTCGTGCCCCAACAACAACAGCAACAACAGCAACAGCAACAGCAACAGCAACAGCAACCACAGCAACAGCTGCGACTGTTGCACGACGTGGACGACGAGCCACCGCTTTCGTTTCGTCCTTTGCTTGAGGACGACGACATTAGGGAGCCACCAACGCAGCTGCAGTCACAGCGTTCGACGCTACGCGCGAGTGGCAGCTTGGAATTGACACCGTTGCCACCACCGCCAACATCGTTGGAGCCACATCGTGATCGCCAGCAGCGGAGCATTGTCAGTGGCGTCGGAGAGGATTTGCAGCGCAGCAAACAGTCTCTAAAAGGATCACGTGTGTCCTTTGAGAAGAAACGCGGAGAGCAACAGCAGCAGCAGCAGGCCGGAAAGGGCGGGGAGAGCAGCGACGAGGACAGTTTCGAGGATAAACGCATTGGGTTCCAGCAACAGAAGGCCACCAGTGTCGATCACAAGGGAATACTCAAGGATTTGCGTAATATTTTGGCCACCGACAATCGTCGACAGTTTCAGGCCAAAAAGCATGTGTCGTTGGACATTAAGGGCACTAGATTTCTAGAGGATTTGCTAAAGGAATCCTCATCGGAGGAGGAATTTCATAAGACACGTCGCGAGTTCCAGGGCCGCAAGCATCAGAGTTTGGATCCACGTGTCACATTCAAGCTCGACAAAGTATTACAGGGCTCCAGCACCGACAGCGACGAGGAGGGTGACGACGCGGAGCACAAACGTCTCATTCATCGGCCCAAGGACATTACCAAGCCAGTCATTATCGACCTCAAGGATCTGGAGAGCGAGAGCGACGAGGATTTTCTCACCTCACGACAGAATTTCCAGCAACAGCGCTCCATCAGCACAGATTCACGCAAAAGGTGAGTGGAGCGTACGAGGAGAATACCAACTTCCGATTCCTCTGATCCCTAATCATCACGATTACTCACAATTCCTCTGTTTTCCCATTACTTCACTCTAAATTCCCCCGACTTTGAATTCCTCCGAGTTCAAATTTACCCCGATTCCCATTCAATTGCTAGAGAACTAATTCTAGAACGCAATTTGTATTTTCGTATCTTCTTTCAGTCGTCGTCTGTACGAAATGGACGACATGGGGTCTAAGCGGGGTGACAATATCCGACGAACGGTACCCTTTGTGCGCCAGATCACCGAGGATGGCAAGCCCAAGCTGGAGGTCTACAGACCTACAACGAATCCCATCTATATATGGACACAGGTAGGTCAAACAAGTGATCAAAATAACGAATTAAGTTGAAAACACAAAGTTTACACGACAGTTGACTTAACGAAATCTCTTAAAAACTTGAAAAGAATGTCTGATTAGAGCTGACTTCAGTGTAGTAAACAAATCTTTATCAAAAATTGTTCACGTGTTGTCAGAATTCGTGATATTCATGGCATAAACATACAGTTTGCCTTTCCATTGTTGACTCATTAAGGACTGAGACTGTTTGCTAAACTGGCGCCTATACGAGGCACAACGTGGGCTTAGAGAGGTACGAGGGAGGGCGTGTCGAGGGGAGGTTGGCCTTATGAATGGCATTAATATTGCCATAAAGCCATTTTCAAGCTCGCATTCATACTTTGCCCACAATTTAGAGCGTGTTATTTGTGGGTCGCCTACCCGACGCATTGGAAAGCGCGTGTCGTGCTATTTTCGCACGCCCCGATTTACCCCACCCCTCCTCGCCCCTCTTCGCACATTTCATTAATTGAAATTGAAATTGAAACTGAAATAACGCAGTTAGTTAGTTAGCTTCTGTGAGGGAGAACGGTAAAATGTGAAAACTAAAAATATAACAAAAATAATCACACATTGATTGAACCGTACCCATCAAAATGATGGACTACAGAAACGAGCAGTGCATCTTCTGTGCCTTTTTCTGCTTCTGCATTCGCCAGGCAATAGCAGACTCAAAGCATTTAGTTGCACTTGGAATATCAGCAGTGACGCTTGGATTAAACCGCCGTAAACCGGCGCAAAAACGTCGGACAATCATCTTACGTCTGTTCTATACGGATGGAGGGATTTTTAATCGGTCTTTAGCCGATTGCACACACGTAAACAGCGTGTTAAGGCGAATGTCAACAGCTGATACAGAACTGATCTCAATTTTAAATAAAAATATACATATCAAATACATATGTAAATATATATACCGATTCAATTGTTGTCGATCGGTCAATATTATAGGAAATCTATATATGGTTAGCTACGCAATCTATGCATAAATCCGTGCTAACCCCGTTGCAATCAATACGTGACCACACAAATCAAATTTGAAAATCACAGTTCTACATCGGACATCAATGATCAAATATTGTATATAAATATATATACGTATATATGTTTATAGAGAGTGTTAGAGTGAGTGAGCGATAGACGATCAGGTTTCCGTATCAATAGCAACAGCAATAGTTTCAGTTTAGTTTTGTCCGGCCAAGTTCCCAGATCTCAATTCGAATTTCAAGTCCAGCTTCAGTAAGCCTCAAGTGAAAGGCGGCAACAGCGCAAATTAATAACCTTGTGTGCTAGTCGCTTGATTTAAGCTAACCAAAAAAAATGAAGATCCTTATGCGCGCGGACACGCATGTGTCCTTCTCGGTGCCCATCGATGAGCCCAAGGCCAAGTGCACCTACTCTCAGGTAGACGAGCGTTCAAAAAAAGCCAAAGAAAAAGCTAAATTTCAACTCTACTAATTTTGAACCTTTACTTTTTCCTTTCTCCTACAGGTGCTTGCTGCTCTTAGCGTCTCTTTGGGCTCCCTTGTGGTGGGTTTTGCCAGTGCCTACACGTCTCCTGCTTTGGTCTCCATGACAAACCCGAACATAACCTCATTTGTGGTCACCGAACAAGCGGTAAGTTAAAAGTAGGCTAAGAAAACCTTTTGTTTCTGTGATAAAATTGATCAGATTTAAATGTAGCTTCAGTTTCCTAATCCTACAAATTCCTCTTCATGACTTTTCCTTTCATTGCAGGCATCCTGGGTGGGTGGCATTATGCCCTTAGCCGGTTTGGCTGGTGGTATTATGGGCGGACCGTTCATAGAGTATCTGGGCAGACGTAACACGATTCTGGCGACTGCAGTTCCCTTCATCGTCTCCTGGCTGCTCATTGCGTGTGCAGTGAATGTGGCCATGGTGCTTGCTGGCCGTTTTCTGGCTGGTTTCTGTGTCGGTATCGCTTCGCTGTCTCTGCCCGTTTACCTCGGAGAGACGGTGCAGCCGGAAGTGCGTGGTACATTGGGTCTGCTGCCAACGGCTTTTGGTAACATTGGTATACTGCTGTGCTTTGTGGCCGGCACGTATATGGACTGGTCCATGTTAGCCTTCTTAGGCGGTGCTTTGCCTGTGCCTTTCCTGATTCTGATGTTCCTCATACCGGAGACACCACGTTGGTATGTCAGCCGTGGACGTGAGGAGCGTGCACGCAAAGCTTTAGTTTGGCTGCGTGGCAAGGAGGCGGATGTGGAACCCGAGCTGAAGGGTCTGATGCGTTCCCAGGCCGATGCCGAGCGACAGGCTACGCAGAATCCGATGTTGGAGCTGCTTAAACGCAGCAATCTGAAACCTTTGTCCATTTCACTGGGTTTGATGTTCTTCCAGCAGTTGAGCGGTATCAATGCCGTTATTTTCTACACTGTGCAAATCTTCAAGGATGCGGGATCCACCATTGATGGCAATATCTGTACCATTATTGTGGGTGTGGTTAACTTCTTGGCCACGTTCATTGCCACGCTGCTGATCGATCGTGCTGGACGCAAGGTAAGCACAAGGATTACTTAAAAAATACCCTAAAGAATCAAATTGGCTCTCCTTTTGAGGAGTTTGATATGTACATGGACTTTAATAGTCGCTTCTACCCCGATACTATTAAGTTACTTCATCAAAACTAATCATATGTATTCCTTTCTTCCAGATTCTGCTCTACGTCTCCAATATTGCGATGATTCTGACGCTTTTCGTGCTCGGTGGATTCTTCTACTGCAAATCTAGTGGCATGGACATCTCCCATGTGGGCTGGTTACCACTCAGCTGTTTTGTGGTCTATATTTTGGGCTTCTCACTTGGTTTTGGCCCCATTCCCTGGCTGATGATGGGCGAGATTCTGCCCGCCAAAATACGCGGCTCGGCGGCTTCTGTGGCCACCGCTTTCAACTGGACGTGCACCTTTGTGGTGACGAAATCGTTCCGCGACATGATCGGTAAGCCCTCTCTATGCAACCAATAATCTTCGTAACTCTAATCCCTATATGTTTTCTATAGACCTAATGGGAGCCCATGGCGCTTTCTGGATGTTCGGTGCCATTTGTTTCATTGGCCTGTTCTTTGTGATATTCTATGTGCCAGAGACACAGGGCAAATCGCTGGAGGACATTGAGCGCAAGATGATGGGACGTGTGCGACGCATGTCTTCGGTGGCCAACATTAAGCCCCTGTCCTTTAACATGTAATCCTCTCAAAGAGGGAGTTGGACAACAAGAAAAAAGGATCTTTGAAGCGATCAAACCAAAAATTAGTCTAGTGCCTTAGTGCTTAAGTTGTACAACTACACCGATAACGATAACAATAGCTAACGTTATCTATAGCTAGAGCTATGGAATGTAACTACAAGATACATATATATCTTTATATATATATATATAATTCATGGCCGATTAATGCCCATAAAGTAGATCAGCAATTTGCGTGTTTCTAGCTAAAGAATTTCCTTTACTTCTATGCAAATATTATTATTATTGTTATTATTACAATTACTATTATCATTATTATTATTATTGTAATTATTATTTAAATCATTAAGTCGCGTAGTTTTATTGATTGATTGTAAATTATGAATTTTAGCACTAATTTTGTTGACAATTATGATGAATTAGCGCCTATTTATAGACAAATGACATACAAATACATATACATATATATCTAGTTGATAAGGAAGTTAAGAAAAGCTATTCAAAACTAAAGCCAAAATACCTAAACCCCCCACCACACTTGAGAGCTATTCAAAATTGGCTATTCGAATAATCAGCATGTAAAAAATAACAAAAAACTATGAATCTTTATAGAATATCATACGCAGAAGCTGCATAAATTGTAAATGAATATTGTAAATTAATTATAAATTAATTAAAAAATATGAAAACTTAAAAACAAAACAATTTCAAGTGTTTTCCTAAGTAAATTTCTAACTTTTTAGCCGCAAATAATTTGCATGCGACCTCTCGAATTGTAAAATACGTGAAAATTATACTAAAATTTGATGGTTTTCAAATCTCCAAACACGACTTGCATAGAAAACTACTAAATCACGTAATCAGTTAACTGCAACCAAAGGTTATGTACGCAAATTTACAGTAGCAATAAACTAACTATTTAAACAAAGTCTGGCTGATAACGACGCGTCGTTTGCATCGGAATCTTATCAGCTTGTACTAAGCAATGAATCGAATCAGACGAGAGACGTAGTTATTTGTCGCAATGCATTGATTATGCATTTTATTAAATACACATTTAGTATATACTAATTTAAAGTTAGTACACTCGACCGCAGTGAAGGGAATGACAACCAAAATCTATTTTTAGTTAACTAAAGTAGTTTTTTACATTACCTAAGGATGATCCAGAGATTAGGCTTGAACTTGGCCTTGGTTATGTGCAGTTATAACTGCTTAGGTAAAGGAATTTCGGAATAATGGGTTGAAATCTATAGAGATCGGGTAGAAAACTTGGTTGAAACTACAAATGCGATGAAAATGGAAGGTAAAACTGGATGAAAGAGTATATGTCAAAGGTCATTTATCGTACCTGATAGTTAAATTATAGCTAGTGTAGTTTATTAACTTTCAAAAACTCCAATTTCCAACTCTAAACACAGTTTAAGGTAAGAAAGGTTTAAGCAGAAGGCATAAAACACATTATATAGTAGGCAAAGTTAGTAAATAACGCTGTGTATACATAGGAGATAGCAATTAGGCAACGAGTCACAGTAGACCCTGTAGTTTTGCTTGGTTTAAGGTGACATTTTAGCATAGACAATCCAGAGCACAATAAGAAAACTCTTTAAAGAGAAACACAAGCGCAGTGAAGACGATAGACAATAAGATTTGTAGAAAAGATGTACAATGAAAAGTCTTAGGCTTGACTTTAGAATACCTAAGAAGCCCCCTTATGCGATTGGTCAAAAATTCAAGGTCAAGCAACAACAGTTACTTTTCGTAAGCAGTGCCGGTGGCAGTCGCCCTTTCGCCAATGGCCCCCAACGCTAACTGCCCAACACTTTCTGGTAGTTACAGGCATTATCTGCTTTTGTTTATAGCATTGGCCATCAATAGTAAAACTAACGACTACAACTTACCCATTACTTGAAC
Source organism: Drosophila cardini (assembly GCA_018903735.1). Taxonomy (NCBI): domain Eukaryota; kingdom Metazoa; phylum Arthropoda; class Insecta; order Diptera; family Drosophilidae; genus Drosophila; species Drosophila cardini. Next base: position 8,030,171 of record JAEIGM010000001.1, on the reverse strand, counting down.
GCGGCAAATGGCGCAAATGTCGCATTCCACGTCCCAGCTCCACATTGCCACTGCATTCCATTTCTTCAGCGTAAACATCTTTTCGGGCTTGTTCTCATCGCTGGGTCTGTTGTCCACTGAATTTTCACCGTCGTCGGCCATCATTAGCAATATATTGTAATGTAATTTAATTAAAATAAAATTGTTTATTGTTTAGCAAATGTTTTTGTTTATGTGCTTGCGCTACGTGACTGGCACTTTGCTTCTTCTTCTTCTTCTTGGTCGCTGCAGAAAAACAGCTGTTAACTGTTGGGATATTTTTGTGCCCTGCTTAGCGGCGGCTCTGTTATTACTGGGAAACAATATTGGTATCTGCAGAAATAGTGGGAATTGAACGATTCTGGCGGCTGTTTTTAAATATTTTAATGGGTAACTTTTGCTACTTACTGTGGACTGCTTTAAACGAGCTGGGATTTGTTTGGCGCGCGTTTCAAATTGGAAACTTGAGATTTAAGACACTTGCCACAGTGCTTTAAACGAATTTAACCGCAGTGCTTAGATTTCGCAATACCTTTAGCGCTACTTTATATTGTTTTACATTTACTGTTACCATTCTACCACAACGAGGTCATCTCAGTACTCAAGTTGCAAATTTTTTGCAACGCATTTATGTTATTTTATTACTATTACTATTTTTTGGCTGCGTCTTTTGCAGCTTCGTTACGCTTCGATTGCACGTTGAAGCCAATAAAAAATGGAAATTAAAAATAAATACAACAAACAGTAGCTCACACACACACACACACCGCACACACACGCACACACACTCATTTAAAGCACATTCAAATTTTTCAAACAGTTTATGACAGCGGCAAAAATTGCGAAAATCTTTCAATTGCCAAGTGATTGTTTGGCCAAGTTAACATTTTGCAAATTTAAGCACTTGTTGACGGGTTGAATTGTGTGTGTGTGTATGTGTGTTTGTGTGAGTGTGTCCACTTCCTGTAATTACGGTTAACTATGATGCAATCGCAAATCACTAAATCGCGCCTCCGCCTCGATTGCATAACCAAACTGGCCAAGAATACACAGCAACAACAATAACCACAACAACAATTGCTGCAACTATTTGTTAACTGGTTTTTCTTCACATTGTCATTTTCATTTTGATTTTCATACGGAATTCAATTTTCGTTTGGTAGCACGAAAGTGTTACGTTGTTTTCTTTAGCTCTTTGAAGTAATTTCTGGTTCAGTTGATTTTTTTACTTTCACTCAAATTACCAAGGCCCCTACTCCCCGCCCCTCTAGCAGCCCCCTCCTTGTCATTTTCCGACCATAAAAAATAAGTGTTGTTTTTTTAGTGTTTCTTTAGCTTATAATTTAAATAAAAACAAATAATCGTACAGCTATAACAATGATACTCGTACAATAAAAGTATAACACATTTGGCTTGAAAACAATTTTGTTGGCCAAAATTCGTGGGATGTTTTTAACGAGTTTTGGCCAAGATTTCGGTGTTGTCGTTGTTGTTGTTGTTCTGATCGAACAGCTAGCTAGTTTTGTCCTCTCTCTAGCTGTTCGTACAACACCGTCTCCTCCTTCTCCTCCTTCTGCTCTGACTCCGTTCCTCCTTGTGTTTATCACCCGTTCAACGTCCAGCTCAACGTTGCTGCGTGGATCGAACAAAGACTCTCTGTTAATCTCTTTGTGCTCTCCATTTTCTACTCTCTCTCGTAATCGCTCTCTTTCTTCTGTTTCTTTTCCTGTTCGTATTTTTCTTCTTCTTCTTGTGCTCGCGTTCTGTGCTAACGCCTACGGATCCTTAATAGTGATGCTGATGGTGGCTGTGATGGTAATCATGATGATCCTCATGATGATGTTCATGATGCTTGAAGATCGGCACCTCAACGTGATATTTCTCTGGTACCGGAATCTCCTTGTGAATGGGCACCTTGACTTCAGTATAGACGGGAATGGGCTTCTCGATGGGCACCTTAACTTCATAGGGCACTGGCTTCTCCACGGTGTAGGGAACCTTCTTTTCGACCGTGTAGGGTTGTGGTACGGGCACCTTAACGTGCACGGGATAGGGCTTTTCCACCTCAACCTTGTAGGGCTTGTCGACTGGTACTTTCACCTCATAAGGAACCTTCTTCTCCACATAGACATGATAGGGTTTTTCGACCTCAACGTCATAAGGTTTCTCAACTTCAACGTTGTATGGTTTCTCCACCTCATATTTGACCTCATAGGGAACCTTCTTGATGACCTCATAGGGTTTGGGAACTGGCACCTCAACTTTCACCTCATGTGGCACCTTCTTGATAACTTCATAGGGCTGTGGCACTGGTACCTTCACTTCATACGGGATTTTCTTGATGACCTCATAAGGTTCTGGCACTGGTACTTTCACCTCGTATGGCTTATCGACAGGTACTTTCACCTCATAAGGTACTTTCTTCTCGACAATGTAGGGCTTGGGCACATGCACGGGAACCTTGACGTATTCCTTAACATGCACCGGATATTTCTTCTCTACAATGTACGGTTGTGGCACATCTACCTTCACTTCATAGGGAATCTGAAGAGAGAGGAGAGAAGAAGAAAGTATAATTAAATATAGATTAGAATGGAATTGGAAATGGAAATGGAAATGGGTGGAAATTTACCTTCTTTTCGACGGTGTAGGGTACATGCTTAGTCACTGTATAGGGAACTGGCACTTTCTTCTCAATAGTCACTGTCTTGATGTGCTCATGGTGATGATGGTAATCACCCAGATGCAGACCGCGCTTCTCCACAGTTTTGCTATCCTCCGCAGGGGCAGCGGCAGCAGCATCGGCGGGTGCAGCGGCCTTCTCATCTATGGCAGCACAATGGGCCATTGCCAAGCACACGGCGAGACAAGGAAGTACGAACTGCAAAAAGGATAACGAGAATTCCACGAGAATTTTAGTTTGCACATCACACGACACCAGCACACAGTTTATATATAATCCATGTAACGCTCATTACCATTCGCATTGTTGAGCTGTTGCTTTGACGTCTCACGAGGAAAACAATTACTCCACAATAAACTGTGTTATACCAATAACGAGATCCAAGCTGGTACTGATTCGTTCAGTCGCTGCACTCGGCTTTTATACACCAAAAAATTGGTCTATCGCAACGCAGTTCACCAATTCCAATTCCATCTAGCTCCTAACCCCACCGCTCTCTTTGCCCGCTCTCTTAATCACTTCCTCTCTCCCTCTTACACCAAAGCCATCGTACTGTTTGCTACGACTGCGACGGCGTCTCTTACTCTCTCTCGCTCGCTCTCTGCTTACACCAAAATCTGACAGCGACTGCGACTGCGCAGCTGCTGGCACATTCGCAACTGTGTTGCTGCTTTTGCTTTTTGCTATTGCTGTTTTTGTTGTTGTTGTTGTGGATACGGCTTAGTAATGAAATGTTGAGGAACACACTGTTATATGAGCAACTCGTTTCTCATTTCAACGAAGACAGCGTCGCAACGGGATCTGCATGTGGATAAGGAAGAGAGGGGTTAGAGGGTGGGGGAATTAAAACTGCAGGAGCACATGCATACGAACACTAACACAATTACAACAGGGTAACCGGGTCGTTATCCTACAAAACAATAGCTAGGAAATTGTTACAGAAACCCAAATAAACACACTGCACGTCTGCAAGTGTATGTGTGTGTATGTGTGTGGGTATTTATTTTTTATGTGCAGTGCATGCTTTGATTTTGTTTGTGATAAACTACAACAATTGTCGCAACTATCAGATAACCAAATCAGTATTATGTTGATGGCTTTACATAATATGCTTTAAGCTAGACATTGACATCCCCGCAAAAAGCATTCGTTCCGTTTTGTTTTTTTTTCCTGCAAAACAATATGTGATATGATAATATGATGGATTATGTAAATTAAAGGTGATTGCATTTGTGATATTGACTCTGCGGCCAAAGCTGTAAACAACACCTGTGTGTGTGCGTGTGTGTCTGTGTGAGTGCGTGGTAAGTGGCAAAAACAATAAGAAGGTTAAACACAATCAGTGCGTTGCCTTTTACATGTGTATGCATTTGTGTGTGTGTGTAAATGGCAGCTTCAAGTTGCAAAGTGATCGGAGTATTATATTTGTGCATTATCCCATCACTTGATCCGTCTCATCATGAAAAAAGGCTTTGTTAACGACAACAATATGGCGCCGCTTAAGTTTTCTTTTCTTTTTTTGTGTTACATAGCATTGAGCTTTAGATCGAGCTGCTTTGTTGTTGCGGCCGCTGCATAAAGCCAAAGGTTAAGAGACTACATATAGAAAGACACACAATGGCGATTGCTCAATTGGGTACATTTGTAAAATTGGGTACATTTTTACATATGGTACACACACAGGTACATTTGTGCATGGAAAACGTACGAACTGCAAATCTATGAATGTAGGAATGTTTTAATGTATGTAAGTATGTACATATGTATGTATCTATGTATTTACGTTGTCTGCTTGTGGTACATCCCCCCAAAGCAGCGATTTTGCTGCCACATTTCACTCAAATTGGCCAAAAATTTCGACTTGTGGCACGATCATGATTACAGCCTGTAGGAGCTACAAGAGCGTGACTGTGTGTGCATATGTGTGCGTGTGTGAGTGTATGTCTGTCGTTGTGCGCTTTGTGCAACACAGTCATTAAAATTGAATACGTTGCTAGAGTCGGGTCTATTTAAAGCACAACATGCAGTAACCACTGCTACTTAGTGTGCGTTTAAAACTAAAACAAAAACCAAATTAAATATACATTCACATTCCCATACATGTATGCACACATGTGTGTGTGTGTGTGTGTGCTAACGCTCTCCAGCAGGCATGTGCCATTAGCAGTGCATTAAACAATAATAAAAAAGTATAAAAAATATTTTTGTATACTTTTTTTTCGTACCGCTTCGCATGCTTTTCCAAAAAAAACCCGCCGCAGACGCGGAAGACAGTCTTGGCAGAGACGTACGGTAACCTGGGGACGTACATACGTACTCTACCACTGCGAAACAATGGTCATAACAAAGCATATTTTTACCTGGCTTTATTCTATTTCATAATCAAGACAAAAGCGCTGAATTTCGCGCACTAATTGCCCATTATTGCGCTTACAATTACAATTACAATTACAACTACATTTAAAATTAGAGTCACTAATTATTACAATTCTGGGTGTTATACACACACACACACACACACACACACAGACACTTGGAGATCCACTTGGTCAATAACCTTCGATGAATCGGGACAAGAAAACTGGACCATCTATCTGCTTTTTGGGAAAGGGCGTTATGTAAATTTAACCCTGACCCAGTAATTAGTTTACTCATTTAAGCCGTTAATTGCTGTTATTTCATCTGGCAAAGAGATTGTCTTAGAGCCCTTTTTCAGTATGATTAAATCTCAAGTAGCATTCGTCTGGTTTTGTTGATTTTAGTACCTAACAAGCAAAATCATTGTATAGTATTTATACAGTGTATGATATTAAAATTAAGGTGGAAATTTCCATAATCCAAGCATAAATATGCACACAAATTTAACTTTATTTAATTATTATATCTCATACGCAATTGTAAATGATTTGAAATATTTAAGTTTACGCTCAATGTAAAAATGACAATTCAAACTATGCGCGCCAAAGAAATTTTTTATTCCCCTTGTCAAGTGTGACCAGCAGCTTGGCGTGCGTAGTGCAACTCTGTTATTAGACGTGTTTTTCAACACTGTGCCGCCCATCAACTGTGGCTGTCAGTTTTATACGCAAGTCATTTTGGCATCAAAGTCATTCCGGCATTTGGAAATTTGTTTGTTGTGCATTTCAGTTGCAAAGAACCGTAAGAATTAATTAAATAATTTAACTAAAAGTAAGAATACTAATATATTCTTGGTTGTTGCAGTTAAATACAAAAATGTTTATGACACGCTCCGAATACGATCGAGGTGTAAACACCTTCTCACCCGAGGGCCGCCTCTTCCAGGTGGAATACGCCATTGAGGCCATCAAATTGGGCTCCACCGCCATCGGCATCTGCACCAACGACAGTAAGTACTTAAAATTCAATTATGAGTAGAAAGATATTAGATTTTTCCTACTTTCTTAGGCGTTGTTTTGGCCGTGGAGAAGCGCATCACGTCGCCCATGATGGTGCCCAAGACAGTGGAGAAAATTGTTAAAGTAGATGAGCATATTGGCTGTGCCACCTCTGGCCTGATGGCTGACGCCAGAACACTGATTGAACGTGCTCGCGTCGAGTGCCAGAATCATTGGTTCGTCTACAACGAGACCATGACTGTGGAGTCGTGTGCCCAGGCCGTGTCCACATTGGCCATACAGTTTGGTGACAGCGGTGACAGTGATGGCGCCTCTGCCATGAGTCGTCCCTTCGGTGTGGCCATACTCTTCGCCGGCTTCGAGTCAGGCAAACCCCAACTGTGGCACATGGATCCCTCCGGCACGTACATCCGCTACTGCGCTAAGGCCATTGGCTCGGGCAGTGAGGGAGCTCAACAGAATTTGCAGGACAAATACACGCCAGAGATGAATGTCAAGGATGCCATTGATCTCTGCTTGAACACACTCAAACAGGTCATGGAGGAGAAACTGAACGAGACCAATGTGGAGCTCATGACCATGACCATGGACAAGAAGGAGTTCACCATGCTCACCGAGGAGGAGGTCAAGAAATTGATTGAGGATCTGGCGTAAATTTCATTTTCATTAAATAAGAAAAACAAGTGTATGTGAATAAAGGGATTATAAATCGGATCTGCTTAGAAATTAAAGGAAAAACATGACTTTGAATCAACGGAAACCGGAGGTACTATGGGCCAGAATGGATAAATTTTCAACAAAAACAAAATACTAATATTTAGAGCTGGCAAAAAATCGAAATTTAAGACACTGAGCTGAACGTCTTCAATAATTATGAAATACTTTTAGCTAGCAAACAAAAAAGCTAAATTTGAAATACTTTTAGCTTGAAAATACCGTTTGTCTCAGCTATAATTTAGCACACTTATACGTTAAATTATTAAAATATAAATTTTTTGATATATTTTATATACAGTTGACTTTATTTATATATAATATTTATACTGATTTCGTTTATTTTGTGCATACTCACTAAAAACATTTCTTCGAGTTCCCCTCGCTTTTAAATGTGTGTTTGTGTGTTTGCGTGTGTGTATACTTATTACATGAACTGTTGAGCAAATCAAACAGCTTCGATTAACTATGTTAATCTCATTACAAAGGCAAATCATAAAGAATTTTAATCACTACAATTATTATAATTTCATTTTTGTTTTTAATTTTGTTTCTTATTCGATGCGCAGACTTGATTTTTAGCATTTTGTTTCAAAAAATGTGTAATAAGTTTATAAAAAATTGTATCTAGAAACGATAATAGATGATAATTGCAAATTAAGGCGCATATATGCATATATAAATCTAAGTATAAGTATATAATTATATAGAAGATACGTGTATGTGGATAATGGATATGGATAAAAGGAGCTTTGGTGTTTGAAGGGGGGAAGACGAAGGCAAATATCGAGAAAAAAAAAGAACAGAAATGAATAATCCCTATAGTATATATATATATAGTGTATATATGTATGTATATATAGTATATGTATTGTATATATCATATTATATAGAGCATTCACAATCGTTTACATCGCACCTAAGTTTGATGCTCACCGCCGCTGGGACTGCTGCTGGTGTTGTTGGTGTTACTGGTGTTAATATTGGTGTTGTTGGTGTTATTGGTATTGTTGTTGTTGTTGCGCAACATGAGCCTCGAGAGACTCGTATTTGGTTCACTGAGCGAATAAATTTCTGGCTCAAAAACCGGCGGACATTCCATATTTGGATAATCGGGCGTTGCTGCTTTCGAGTCCAATGAATTGGTGTTGGATACTTTTGGTGTTGCTGGTGTTTCACTGGCTTCACTAGCGCCCACTGTAGCTGCTGCTGTTGCTGCTACTGTCGCTGCTGCCACCGCTGCTGTTGTTGGCGGTGGCGGTGCTGGAGGCAGCGGTGGCTGTAGCGCTTCAGATGCACAAAGATTGGTGTTGGACACATTGGTAGCACCACGATAGCTACGCTGACTGTGTTGAGTGGGGAATATAACCTGCGAGAAGATCTCCTGATCACATTCCGAATCCAAATCGGCACTGCTGGGCAGCTGATGTTGTAGCTGCTGCTGCGGATGATGATGATGCAGCCCGAAGAGCGTGCGATGCAGCAGCGGTGAGCCTATGAAACGGTTCTCCTTCGAAGGACGCGTGGGCGTGCCAATACCCCCAGCACCTCCACCACCCGATGAGGAAGCCGAGCTGATGGACAGCTTGGAAAAGATTGGTATTGGTGCGGAGTTCTTGCGATGTGCATCGTATTTGGTGCCCACCACTTTATCCCTTAAATCCTGATTATAAGTTTGGCTTTTCTTGATGTTGCTGCTGCTGCTGCTGTTGCTGCTGCCGCCGCCTACGTCTCTGCCAGCAATATTGCTGCCGTCGAGTGTATGATTTGATTTGGATTTCTTGTGCAGTGGCAACGTCATCGTCATGGGCGTAAATGCAAATCTGCGATCGCTGCTGCTGCTGTTGGATTTAGTTTTGCTCTTCTTGTTGCTACCGCTGCTGCTGCTGCTGGGAACGCTGCTTGTCTCGATGGGATCATGGGTGTGCTTCTTGTTACTCTTGTGCAGAAAACTACCGAAATACTTGGAGCGTGTGCTCTGCTGCTGCTTCTCCAGCTGCTGCTGTTGATGCCTCTCCAGCTGCTGTTGCTTCTCGAGCTGTTGCTGATGATGCAACTGCACCTGCTTCTCGTACTCATTGCAGCTGGATTGACTGGATACACTGGCGCTGCAGTTGTTGTTGTTGCTGCTGCTGTTGGGCTCATCGCCAAAGATAAGCTCGTAGCCAAAGTCACGCAGCTTTTGTCCTTCCTTGGTGCGTGTGCGTTTGATGCTCTCGTCATCTGGCTTAAAGCTGAACTCATAATCCGGAGTCTTGGGTAGACTCAAGCTCTGTATCTTGGCGGGTTTCTCGCCACTAGTGCTGCCATTAGCCGTACCTGCTGCTGTTGCTCCCGGTTTTCCCGATGATGCACTTGCTCCGCCTGCTGTTTGTTGACTGGCATTGGAGTCTGTGCGCATGTGTTGGCGCTGATGCTTCTCGATGCCCAGATGCACACGATTGTTGTACATTTCCTGTGATTCCTCAAGCTGTTTGCGCAACATCAAATCCTTTAAAGTCATGTAACCCTGTATATTGTTGGGCTGATGATGTGCATCCAGATTGCCATCCCCTGCGCCCTTTTTGGTCATAAACGATGACTTGGTGTGCGAGTGATGATACTCAAAGACCTCCAGATTGGGATTGGAGGCGTGCAGATAATGATACGGCACCTTCTTTAAGCTCGATTTGCTGCTGGGACTCTGACTTTGGCTCTGGCTTTGACTCTGGCTGGGACTCGGACTGGGACTGGGGCTGACACTGCCACTGGGACTCTGGCTCTCCTCAAAGCTCTGCTGTTGCTGCGGTGGCTGCTGCTGCTGCTGTGACTGCGACTGCAGGGAGCTCAGTGTGGGCGCAGGAGAATTGGGTGGACCCAAACTGACGGAGGTGGTGCTCACGACGCTACTGCGACTGGAACTCCTGGACAACATCTTCTGAGTGGCATTCAGCGTGAGCGTCGGTGTTGGCGGCTGGGCAGGATCATGATATCCTGGAGTGTTTGCTCCGATCTGTATGCCACAACTGCCGCCAGGAACCTTCCGAAACGTTTGAAAATTCGCCGTGGGGACGGGAATGTCACTGGAGCTGGATTTTGCGGCATTGCTCTTGAAGGTGCCCATAGTGAATTTTCTAAACGAATCAAAGTAGCCACGATCCAGCTTCATGCTATTGTTACTGCTCAAACTGCTGGTGGGCGTGCCACCGCCTCCGCTGTTGTGACTCCCGCTGCTGCTGTTGTTGTTGCCACCGCCGGAGGAGAGCGTGGAGAGCACATCCTTAGCTGCCTGTGGTGATGGTGTGCAAAGATTCGTATTGATCAGTGCATCATTCTCCTCCTCGCCAGAACTCTCGTTCTCTGAGTACAGATCCTTGCTTGTACAATTTTCGCTGCTCACCGCCGGCAGCTTAAGCGACGCAATCCGCAGAAATTCCACCCATTGATTCAGTGCATCCAAGGATTCGGCGGCAAAGTAGAAACTCTTGGCCGTATGATAGACCTTAAAGGCATGCGGCTTCGAGTGCACCTCCTTGGCCAGCGAGACAGTGAATCCGGGCAGAAAGATGACCAGACTGGCGCTGCTGCTCTGCTTGCTCCGGAAACCATAGAGTATCGTGTCCAGCATTACAAAATAGATGCGAGCCCAGTAGGTGACACCACGCAGATTCTTCGTACGTCTGTACAGGTAGCCTTGGATGTCCCCAGTGCCTAGTAGCTTGAGATTTGTGTTCCTCCTCTTTGCCATCAAACTGTGCTTCTTCTTCAGCGTCAGAGTGCGCGTTTTACTGGGCGTCAGCAGCTCGCTGATCTCCTGCTGGACCTGCGGCGGTGGCTGTTCCACCACTGGCGGCGGTTGCATGCTCGCTGGCTTGGGTGGTGGAGGCGGCACCACTGGTGGCGTCAGATCCCGTTGCTTGCGTGGACGTGGCGGTGGCGCCGGTGGCGTCACTATAAGAAATTCCTTGCGTGGCTCAATGGCCGGTGGCGGTGTATCGGACTCTTCCTCGCCAGAATTATCATACGCTGGCGTGCTGTGACTCTTGTCCAAGCGACCACGACGATTCTGTTGGATAAGCGAGGCATTTATGGCCTCCGCCAGCGGCGGCGTCTCCCGCGTCGCCAACTCAATGGCCTGCAGCAATTGGGCACTGGTCTCCGCCTGCGCACAGCTTCGTAGCGTTTCCAGTGCATCCTCATCGCCCTCGTCGGCGAAGGGAATGGGTTCAAAAGTCTCCAGTATGGTATTTTCCACATTGCACGTAAACTTCTCGTTCTTGACCACATAATCCTCCACCTTCATGTTCGCATCGAAGCGCACCACTTTGCTCACACCAGGTTTATAACGATTAAGGAGCTGCAACTGCTGCTGTGACTCTAATCCTGCCTCGGTGAGCTGCTTCAGTTTACGTGCCTCGTTGAGTAATCTCTTTGCCGCATCCGCACTCTCGCTGGCCGCCAAACCAATGCAGGTGGTGGGTCTGGGTGCGATCTCCAGGCCGTAACCAAATGATATTGACTTGTCCCGTATGCTGGGGGAGCCGGGATCACAGATGACACCTGGTTTACGCTCGTGCCAGGATGGTATTACCAGATGTGGATGCTTCAGGCTGAGAAACTCATCGCCACATATCGTGTGACGTCTCTGAAGCAGCGCACGTGGCTTTGGGTAATACAAACGCATTTCACGACTCGCTGACTTGGGATCTGTGGGTGTGGGCGTGTCACTGCAACTGGAATCAGAGTCCGAGCCACCTGCATTTGCTTGCACTGGTTCTCCACCATCGCCACGTTCATGCACCAGCAGCAGCTCCTGAACCTTCTCGCTCTTGTTGTCCTCGCTGGGCGGCGTCTTGGTCGCCGTCTCCAGCGTTAGGAAGGCGGGACGTGGACTCGGACTGGGCAAATTGTCGGCCCAACGATTGGTCATATTGCGTTTCTTGCTGGGCAAACGATACGGCTGCATATATATCTGTCCATACATTTTGGTATGCTTCGGACGCTTCTTCACTGTCAGCACCACATCCGGCAGCGCTTCACGCAGATGGTGCAACACCGTCTTGCGTTGCCAGCCCACAACAGTCTGATAGTTGATCTGAACGATTTCATCGCCATCCTCGATCTTGCCGGAATTGTGAGCTGGTGAATTATACTTAATATCCGTTACACGATGTATGCCATTGTAGCTGGACTCTATGTTAAATCCCAAATCCGATTCGCGTTTCTTGAGCGTCACCAGATTTAGTGACGCCGGCTGCAGCACCATTGGGTCCGATATGTCCTGTATGATGAAGTTGGCCAAACGCTCCAAGCGTTCGGCTGTTGCCTTTATCTGGGCCACGGGACGCTCCGCGAACCGATCCCGATGAGCAATCGTGGCCAGCTCCAGGCCACAACGCAGCACATTACCACAATACTCGCGGTACATGTCCTGATTGCGAAACGGTGAACTCTCCAGATTTCCAATCAACGGCTTCACCGTCGCTATCGTTCGCGTTATGTCGTGCAGTGTCCTCGTATCGATCTTGGTGCTATCTGCATGATTCTTGGCCAGCTCCCGATGCAGATTCCTCGCTGCAGTTCCCACATGCAATGCCATAAACTGTAGATTATCATTCTTCAGGTGATAGTGCTGCAAATGTGGAATTCGTTAGCATACGTATTATAGCACACTAGTGCACAGTGGTACAAAACAGCTGAATTAGCGGACTAAAAGTTACAATTTATGTGCAGCGTAAAACCAGTTTTTCTGTTTAATTTAACACGCACATGAATTGCAGCTAAAGTTTTATGTCTTTCGCTAATAGAGAGTTTCGTTACACTGTGCACCGTGTGATGGAGATACACTCACAAAGTTACGCAGATTCTCAACGGCCTCAAGGACAATTTCCTGATGGCCAATTGCCTGCATTCCCAAATTTTCCAACTCATATGGCCGTATATGGAGCAGGGCGCGTCCTCCGATTTCATGTCGCGAAAATTCGTACACATAGCTTTTCATGGACTCGTCGAGACCTTAAGCGAAAATAAAAAAAAAAAACAATTGTAATTCACTTGAAAATCGCTTGTGAAAGGAATGTTGTTGTTGTTGTCGATGCTGCTGCTGCACTTTTCCTTGACCTGTTAAGTGAGCACTAGAAATTGATTACCTCTGATCCAGTCTGTAACTTGGTCGGGCGTCCATTCTGCTATATTTATATAGGCCATACTAATTAAATAAAGCACCAACTAAGCACGCATCTAATCCATTTTAATTTTGAACACAACATAAACAATTGATTAAAATAAAAAGTTTTTTGTTCGGACCAGGGCTAACAACAACAAACTTATCTGATGTTGTGTTCATTTATTGGCTCGGGAACCTAATGAGTCATTTCTATAAGCAGTTCTTGCATTCAGCAAACCAGTCGTTCATGAACATGTAACAAGTGCATTTATTTTGTTCTAAAACTAACTTAAACTATTAATTTAAATTTAAGTTATTATTGAGCTGCTGAAATTTAGAACTCCTTTCTGCCTTTCGTTGTTTGCCTAATTTATATTTATTTATTTTTAAATTTCAACAGACGCACAACAGCACAGCACAGCCTAACATTCTGTTAAAGTTTAACAGATAAGCAACAGTTTTGTTCATAACTCATTTATTTTTGGTAGTTCATTCTTTGGTGAGCTGTTCATTCGAACTGATTATTGTCGAAATAAAACAACTCTGCCGAACAGCTGTCTTGTTGCTACAGATACTGAGATTTGCATTTGCAAATAAACTCGAAAGCCAATAATAAAAATGCTTTGACTTAATTTAGCATATGTATTTACATAAATACATTTTACAAATTACATAGATATTACTACTATGTTTAATTCAACATAGCATTTATATGAAAGAATCGATGTCGCGCACGTTTTGAGACGCTGCCTTCATAGACCATGTACTATATATATTTTAGTCATTTACGGAGAGAGAGGCACGTCAGAGTAATCACCGCGTGGTTTGGTTCATTTTAGCACATTGCAGTTGCAACAGCACAATTAACTGGGGAAATATGTCTGTAACCCAGACAAAACAAATTAAGTTTTACAATCCAGCGAGTTCCGCGAGTTCCGACAGGTAACATAAATATGAAACGGTGATAATAGTGAAGCGTGAAAATCTACCTAAAACTCATTCATCATTGAAGAGCCTAAAAAGTTGAGCACGCAATAAAATCATTCATACACGCATACACACATGTGCATGTATATAATCACATGTCCATGTATGTGTAGATACATACATCTATGTTTACATAAATATATTATATACAGACATGTGTACATAATTAAGCGTGCGATATAACGTGCTTTTCGTGGATACCAAATATATATTTTTTATTTTATCAATATGTGTATGTACATTACGTACGCTCTGATACATGACAAATGAATTTTCTTTCAATATTGAAATCCGATGTCAACATTGCGACGCTGCAGCAGCAGCAGCAGAAAAAGAAGTAAAAAAAAATGTTTTCATTTCGTACGTACACAAACACAGTTATAAGACAACGAAGCAGATATAACAACAACATACAGTGCCTGCTCTACCTTTCGGCTGTACCTTCGTCGTCGCCGTCGGCGGCGCTGCCAGTGTCGCTGTCGCTGTCGACTTCGCCAGTTGCTTTTAACCTTAGCTCTGCCAATCGAAAGACACTGAAATAGACGGCAGGCGATTGCGATTTCTTCACACATTTTTAGTCATTCGCCAACGCGGCTGCAGCACGTTGCTTTTATTTTGACCGGTACCGGTATAACAATATACAACACATGCATGCATTTCTTTTGATATCGAAAAGAGAATTAACAACGCAATAATAACAATAAATATTTGGTGAAGACGCCACTTAGTAGACCAAACAGCACAAAGCAAAGCATCTCACATGTGAAAACCATTTTGACTCGTTCGGCCACATTGTGCATACATACATATATACAAAGACATTTTTGTGAGTGTGGGGGAGTGTTCGTGTGTTTGCGTGAGTGAGTGTTTATGTGTGCGTGCGAGTGATTGACCCATTTCGCTGTTAAGTTCTCAACGCATAAAACATCGTCGTCGGATTTTGGCATTGCTCATTGGGCTAAAATGAGCAGCATCACGTTTTTATGCAGCAAAGCGAGCAACAACAACAACAATAACAGCAAAGATGTGCCTATCAAAGGAAAGGCAGCTACAGTTTCTTCAGTATTTCCAACAGCCTCGTTACTTACAACAACAACAGCAACGCTTCAGCAACAACAACAGCAGCAACTGCAAGAATCACCAGCAGCACAAACAAAGCTTGATCTACTGCACAACAAATTGAAGAAGTTTAATTCCGCAGCCAAAACCAACGGTCACAGTCACATGTAATTTCATTGCATTTTTATTCACATTCTTTTTTTATTTAAATCACACATACATGCATGCCTATATACCTATTTGCCATGTACGTGTGACTGCTAGTGTGTGCGTGTGTGTATTCCAACATTTGCGATTGTTTGTTGTATTTCATCTGGTATTATTTTTGCATTTTATATTTCACCAAGTTTGTCTGACATTCATACATACAAATACACTCTCTCTCTCTCACACACACACACACAAACACTGTCTTGTCTCTTTGTGTATGTATGTATGTAAAGATGTATGTATATGCGTGTGTAGATATAAGCACTAATTGTTTTGTTGTTGTTACTTCCAGTATTTTGTTTCTGTGTTTAATTAACGTTCTTTTTAATATCGTTTATCGTGTCGCTGCGACGACTATCAGTCGCTGTCGGGTTGGCATCGCAAATGTATAAACAGCGACAGCGTCATCAAATGCTGCTGCTGCCGCTACTGATGATGTTTTTTTTGTTGTCTTTAATGTTTCAATATGGCTGCGATCAAGCCACGTCTGCTCCCTTTCCTTTTCCTTTGCACAAACCAATTTCTCCCTCTCTCTCTCTTCCTCTCTTTCTGTGTGTCCTGCGAGAGGCCTGTCAACCTGTTGGTCGTAGCACGTGGCAGTACCATACTCCTATGCCTCAATTCTGCACTGTGCATGAGTTAAAATGTGTAAATATATACAAATACATAAATTTGCATGTATGTATGTATGCGTGTGTGAACGTGATGTTCATAGGCACATGCTCTAAGTAAACTCATCAGTCTGTTGTTAAACTATAAATAAATAAAAAGCATTTGCCATAACGGCAGCGAGACAGCACTATGCGAATATCCATGGGATGAAATACTAATGTACATACACTTATACATATACATGTATGTATGTATTTGTATGCATGTCTAAGGCACAGATGAGTGCAACGAACGGCATATTTTATTGGTACTCTCTGCATACATACGCAAAATGTTAGTTGCGCGTCGAATTGTCTGACAGAAGGCTGTACGCACACATGCAAACACGCAGACGAACATATGATTGCATGTGTGTGTGTGTGTGAAGTAAAGATACGCTGTTAACATTTTTGGTAAAGAAATATTTTTTTTATTGTTGTAAATAAAACGTTATTGTGCAATTTATACACAGTATATTTTAAAGTACAATAAATAAATCGTGAAATGAATATGCACAGCTAGCAATTTATTTAAACAAATGCCATAAAATTATACGATTTATACGGTATTAACTTTGGGACTTTTTTTTTGCAATGAAATCATTTATATTATTAAGTACATAGAAATGTATTTACAGTAAAACGTCTAGCCTTTTTATTCAAAGCAAATAAATAAATATAGAAATTCGGTAACGCATCATAAATCTGTTTAAAAGATCAGAGGCGTTTGCTGATTTTTCATTTGAGATATTGCAATAACAGCAAAATACTGGGAATTAAATATCTGCCTAGTTCATGAGTACTGGAGATGGGGGCGAAGGAAATTAATTGGTAATGGGGAGAGAACAAAGCGGGTGGGATGGGGGTTTATACGACGTAGCATTCTAAAATCTATATAAACTCTTATGCGGAAATGTAGCAAATAAATAAAATAATACTACGTAAAATGTTACAAATCTTTGTCATTGCTGCATAAATAATGTGAAATTTCCTTTGAATGCACTGCTCTTTCTATCTCACTCTCACATTTCTCTCTACACACACACACACACACACACACACACACACACTTAGAACGCCGGCATTCTGTTGATAATATTTATATGTATTGTGCTATAGTCGCGTGCCAACGATTCTTATCTGACTTACTAAGTGGGAGACTCCGTATTATCTTTGTTACCTCTGTTTAAAATATATAATATACAAACTCTTTTCACATAAGACATTTCAAAATATACCTTCTAATGTCTGTGTAACTATATTGATATTATATGTATTTATTTTACAGCGATGATCGCTCCGATGTCACGGAACCACTGTACGTTGATCCCTACGCGGAGCAGAGCAGCAACTCCGCCGCCGGCGGCGAACTGAACTGCTGTCCAGCGTCACCGACAACGGTGCCAGCAAAATCCTCACTGGAGTCACCTATGCGCCGATCAGGACGACGACAACGTACCACATCCATTGGTAATCAGACGACCACTGCCAATCCGTCCGAATGCATAATAAGATCAAATAATCGCACCATTTATACGGCGGGACGTCCACCGTGGTATAACTGTGCCGGACAGCAGGTGGAACCCTTTGTCATAGGTGTGTAGCAATTATGAGGAAAATTTTGGAAAACTGTCTAACTTCTCTATTTGGCAGGCATTTGCGGTGGCAGCGCTTCCGGCAAGACCACAGTGGCCGAGAAGATCATAGAGAGTCTTGATGTGCCTTGGGTGACACTGCTGTCCATGGATTGTTTTTACAAGGTACACAAGATACCGGCTCAACTATAGACTATATAATCACACACAAATCTGTTATAGATTCTCAATGAGAAGCAGCACGAGCAGGCAATTATAAATGAATATAATTTTGATCATCCCGATGCGTTTGACATCGATTTGCTGGTGGATGTTCTAACCAAGCTGAAGGAGGGCCGTAAAGTGGAAGTTCCGGTTTATAATTTTGTCACACACGGACGGGAAAGCCAAACGGTAAAAGAGTTAAATTAATTATGTAAATAAATTGAGCTAACAATTAATTTTCTTATAGAAAACCATGTACGGCGCCAATGTCATCATCTTTGAGGGCATACTTACTTTCCACAGTCCCGAGGTGCTTAAGCTGCTGGACATGAAAATCTTCGTAGACACAGATCCGGATATACGTCTAGCAAGAAGACTTAAACGGTAGAGGAGAGACTAGCCAAGATTTACCAGCGTTTAACTAATCTATAAACTATTTAAACTGTACAGTGATATCTCCCAACGTGGCCGGGACTTAAAGGGCGTACTGAAGCAGTATCTGAATATGGTTAAGCCTTCATATGCCAATTATATAGCACCGACCATGGCACATGCGGACATTATAGTTCCACGTGGTGGGGAGAACAAAGTGGCAATAGCTCTAATAGTCCAACATGTACACACACAATTGCAATTGGTAAGTAATACCTTGATTGTCTATTAACTGTTAATTGAATTAAATACCTTTGTTTATTTTAGCGCGGCTTTAAGCTACGTGAAACATTGGCCAATTCGTATAAGGATCAACCGATGCCAGATTCATTGCATTTACTGCATCCGACACCGCAGATCAAGGGATTGCACACATTTATACGCTGCAAGAATACATCCCGGGATGAGTTCATCTTTTATTCGAAGCGTTTAATACGTTTGGTCATTGAATATGCGTTGAGTTTGTTCCCCTTTAAGCCAACCTGTGTGGAGACACCTCAGGGTGTTTTGTACGAGGGTAAACGCATGGAATCGCGTAAAATATGCGGTGTATCTATACTTAGGGCCGGTGAGACCATGGAGCAGGCCGTCTGTGATGTGTGCAAGGACATACGCATTGGCAAGATACTAATCCAAACAAATCTGAAGACTGGCGAGCCGGAGCTTTACTATTTGAGGCTGCCGAAAGACATTAAAGACTTTAAAGTGATTCTAATGGATGCCACAGTGGCCACAGGTGCTGCTGCCATGATGGCTATACGTGTTCTACTTGATCACGATGTACCCGAACAGAATATCATTCTAGCCTCATTGCTGATGGCTGAGATTGGTGTTCATTCGATTGCGTATGCCTTTCCCAAGGTAAGTTATACCTAAAAACTTATACTACTCCAAAGACAGCTCCTAAATTATTCCAATTTAACAGGTTAAAATTGTTACTTCCGCTCTGGATCCGGAGATCAATAGCAAATTTTATGTTATACCCGGCATTGGTAACTTTGGGGATCGCTACTTTGGCACTGAGCCCTCCGACGAGTACTAAGGGCCCATTTGCTATGGCGCTAATCAAGTTTCTAAAGTAATATTCCTAGGCTACAAATTGAAAACGTTACTTAAATTATCAATTCAGAAAAAAATGCATTGCTTTTCATTTAGTTAGACTAACAAGGTAAGAAATCTGAATGAGTACAGGGTCATTTACTGTCGATTGTAGCTTTTTCCTAATAGTATTTTAATTTTAGTAATCTTTAAGACTTTTCTTATCAGTTTGGAAAGTTTTAGTTATTTATTGACGAGTTTTATAGGCAAATTTATAGATATTCTTTATTTGTAGCTTTTAGCTGAATTGGATTATATTACGTCCTTCTTCCATGCAAAGAGCTGTTGTAACACTTAAAAGCGCCATCTATTGGTGAATAGATTGACGTTTGTGAATATATTTATCTGGCAACGCCTCGCAACCAACAACATGTCTGGCAATGCTAAGCCTAAAATTTTTGGACAGCGCCATCTATAAGTCAAAATGCTGCCTTTATTTGCTAAAACGGCTTAGAGCACATTAAGGAAATAAAAATTAAATATATAAAATATATTTTAACATTAAACATAAAAATGAGGAGTGAAATGCAGTCAAAGAAATTCATATAAGACAGGTATGAAAATACTTTTATGGAATTAGAAAAAAGTTGGCTGAGAACCGATGCCAACAACACGCGGTGTTCCCAAGCGGTCCCCCATCTAAGTACTAACCGCGCCCGACGCTGCTTAATTTCGGTGATCGGACGAGAACCGATGTATTCAGCGTGGTATGGTCGTTGGCGAAAGACGTGTGACTAAACTGGGACTTTATAGCTCAAAGTGTAGACCATTTATAACAAATTTAAAAAAAATTTAGTTTAAAATGGTATCACAAAGTAGTGACCAGATTTCAGCTAAGGAAATATTCTGAATAAATTAATTAAAATATTATAAGACGAATGCAGATTTATTTAAAATATTTTATTCATCAGAAATACGCCTGCGTGACCGGCAGATGGTCCAGACACAAAGACAGTTTGGCTTAAAGAGAGGTAGGATTCATGTATGTTTTTGGGTTGGGCTGTTCACTTAACTCACGTCTTGAGATGACTAATTGGCTTGGATACAGTGAGCGAATAAATATATTTACAGGTATATTCATAAGTAATCACTATAAAGAAATGCTCACCAAGTTACATTTTATTTGCCCTGCGACTTGAAGGTGGCAAGGTTATCACGTCTCACACACAAAGAGCCGATAATGACTCAATTTCAAAGAGACACACATCTCTTTCCCCCGCTGTCTTTCTTCCTTCCCCCTCCGCTTTCCTCTCTGTAAGTTTTTCCGGGAGTTGCCAAGCAAAAGAATTGAAAGCCTAGGCCAGAAGGCGTCGCTCATTTCCCGGTGTTAAATTAAAGTTAATTGGATTAACACTTTTTTTTGTTGTGGCTTACGAGAAGTCAAGTCTCTCAGGTCCATAATTATGAAATATCTCTGTTGTTGTGGTCATTTTGTAATTGAAGCAAAATGCTTTCCATAATCTAAATTGTCTTTACTGTCTCTTTATCTCTCTCTCTGTCTCTCCCTCTCTCTCTCGATTGTGCCTGCCCGTTGTTTACGGTCAGACAGACGGGCACTTGCCTTGATTAAAGACGTTGATAGCAGATTTAGTGAATAATACATTATATGCCCAGTTTTGGAAGGGGCGATTTTTTATATGCCCTATGGAAACTATATTATTATGATTACATTTTTGGGTATTTTTGCTGGACTTTGATTTGTTACTATCAAATAAATTTTAAAAACTAAAGTTAAATAAGAATTATGTTTCATACTTTCTTTAAAAAGTATGCTACCCTCTTGCAAGCATTTCTTTCAATGGGTATAAGAAGAAATTTTAATGGAATTTGCTAGAAAATATATACTTGCGCTTTTCTTAACGATCTCTCATGCAGCTATATACTTTTATTTTTCTATTAATTAATGTTAACTATACTATAATATACTCTGACAGCGATAAGCAACGTTTCATAAGACCGATTTTATAGAAAGTTCTTTCGCATATGTGTGTGTGTGTCTTAATTTTCAAGGTCTAAATTTTTTTTTAGCAAATTAAGTTTATTTTAAAAATTATCATTTAATATTAACAATAAAATTTAACGATTTAATGCTTAAAGTAAACTATAGTAAATTGGGTTGTTAGTACTTTTAGAAATATTTATAAATATATATTTTAATTGATTATTTAAATTGTTATTAAAATGTCTTTAAACTATAATTTGCCACGAATTCCCAGTTGAGAGCTGACTATATTTTCTCTTTTTTTTTTGAGTACGAAATTCGCTATATTCATAATCGCAAATTTGTATAATCGGGGGTTATGCAATGGTTCAGCTTTGATATGATGTCATACCTAATACTACCAGCTGGGCATGTGGCGTATACTTAATTAATTTAACTTTTTTTTGATTCCATTTTAACAATTTATATCTCCAGTTGTTCTTCTAGGATATTGGCGTGCTGTCGCGACATATGATTGTTAAGATTTCCCACACTTTGATAGGACTTTTCACAATAACTGCAGGCATAGGGCTTTTCCCCCGTGTGCACCAAATGATGGGAGCTGAGGTGACCGCGTGTAAAGAACGCCTTATCACATTTATCACACTTGTAGGGTCGCTTCGACATGTCCGGATCATGGGATCGCATATGTGTACGTAGATCAGATTTAGTTGGCCAAGTCTTGGTACACACACCGCAGCTGTAGATGCGGGGCTTGGTCTCACCTGTGTGCATGCGTGCGTGTGAACTCAATTGGGTGCGTAGGACGAAGCGACGATCGCAGATCTCACAGGCAAATGGACGTTCCGTCGAGTGCAGTGACGTCACATGGTAGCGCAGACTGTGACGTGATGCAAAACTTTTGGCGCATATCTCGCAGTAGTATTGCCGACCATCACCTAATCCATGCACCGAAATCATGTGCAATTTCAGTTGAAAGTTACGCGTAAACTTCTTTTCGCACTCCGAGCAGGGACGCAAGGATTTCGGTGTCCTTGAACGTGTTGTGGCTGCAGTCACTCGCTTGCGCTTGGGTTTATCCGTCTCAACAGTCGCTAGCTGCTCCTCAAGCTGATCTAGTGTTGCTGGTATATGTACAGGTGTGTTCAGTGTGCCGGCATCATAGAAAGGAGGTGCTCCCAGGTGAGAACTGTCGTAACAGCAGTCAAGGTTATCCGTTAGATCCAAGCTGCCTGTTGTAGAAGTAATTAGAATCAGTTTAAAAAAGTAAGTCTAAATCTTCTAGAAGAGACTACAGTCGAGGGAGTCGACAGTAAACGACCCTGTAGTTTTGCAACTCGCGGGGGAGTGGCTTAAATTTAAAATAAACTGTAGCTGCTGGCTATATCGTCTCGATTTTCCATGCTGATCAGGAATATATATGATTTATAGGGTCGACCACGCCCTCTTCCTTCTGTTAATCACACTTTCCAGTACCACTCTTTGAAATATCGCTCAATTCTTACCAAAATCCACTGGCTCCATAAGGCTCAACATAGGCAACGTTTCGGTCTGATCCAGACAACCGACTTCCCGTTCCAGACACTCGAGTGCATCGTCGAGAGCCTGTTCGTGCCGGGCACGAAGTATATGCTCGGAGTTCTCGCAGCGTTGTCGGAACTCGAGAGCGCGATGCAGTTGCTGCAGACACTGATCACAAATGACATCGTTGGGACGAATTTGTAGATTCGGCACAAGATCCAGCAATTGGTCATTGAGCTGATGATTCTCGCCAAGATTGTGGACAATTTGCGGCTGTTCCGAGAGGCAACAGCGGCAGACAATGAACACGGAACTCTGCAGCAGCGGGAACATAATACTAAATGGTGCGTCCGATCAGAGATGTGATCGAATAATGACAAGAGTCTCTAACAGAGTAACAACCGATGGACTCGCGATTAATTAATGCCGGGCTCAGGGCAGATGTGTGTATACACACACACACATATACAGTCCGTCGAGATAGCCCTTGACATAAGCCGGGCATACATAGGGAGTATATATGTATATATACATAAGTCTGGTACTAAAACTGGGCGATAAGATAAGACAAGACGGTCTGTTAATGCTTTTGCTAATTTACAGTCTATGCTTACTAATTGATTATCATTGAAATTTTTTGAATTTTCCAAAAATATATATATATATATATTTGGGTGCACACACCTTATCGCAAAGCCCTCTCTCTTTATCCCTAATCCTCTCTCACCGGGTGCTAGTGAACCTGTTATCTCATCTATGTATTGACACTTTTTGTCGCTTTAGGGGTGGTCCAGTTTTGACCTCATAGCCCTCTTGATACCATCTCCGGTTCGTTCGAGAATATATATACAAACATATGTATACATGAGAGATTACGAATCGTTATCTCTATTAAGCGCTAATATTGATCTTTGTACTAAACGGAATTCCCTTTTATTCTAGAATTTAATATGACTCGATTTAGTTGTTGTATTCAATTTAAACTTTGATATGGGAAAAGGGGCTGAAAGGACTTTTGAAATTATTGTACTATAATTAAACCAAGTGGAGTTTTTAGAGAGTTATAATATGGATCTAGTAAAAATTCCAGTTTCCCTATATTAATCCCTAAACTTTCACTGCCTAATAGAAAACAAAGTAAACTAAATTTTTGATATAGTTTTCTAAAACATGATAACTCCAGTCATAACATTACTTTTAGTTCTCCTAAGCTCAATAAGCAGTAAGTTAATAAATTTAATATATATTAATTATATAGTTATCATCAGTACTTAATACTTCTAGTCGCTTTTGGGCAATCCAATGAATGCATCAATTGTTCAGTTTATAATGGCGACTGTCAGCTGGAAACTACTGGTTGGAGTGCCTTCAGAATGTCGTCGCGGGACAAGTCGCTTGTGGTCCAAATACCCGAGTACAGTGATGACTCCGAATATGAAATAGTGTTTGACGAAAACTTGATCAATTGCGTTAACGAAGGCTACACAATAACTGGTTGAAAAGTGTTTTCAAAACCCTTTTTAAACCTCTTTTAACTGATTTACTTTCTTGTAGATACACTGGAAACATTTGCCTGCTTTTGGTCACCCGAAATGGGCTGTCAGGGCGTGGCAAGTAGGGAAATTGTTAACAAACATCATATGCATGCAATTGCCTGTAAAATCTGTGCCAGATACTGTAACTGTCCTACCGTCAGTGGAATCGGGCCCAAAGGCTTAAGCCAACTCTTAAAGCTGATTGTGTATTTTGTACTAAACTAAATTTTCTTTCAGCTCTACTTAGTTTCTAGTGTCAGTTAAGCAATTCTGATTAGTTTAAAATAAAATATATTTTTTTTATAGACATAATGCAAATTTGTAGTGTAGTTTTGATGGTCTGTTTTACCTTTAAGCTCAGCTCAATGAGTTGTAAGTCAGAAAATGTCAAAAGTTTAATTTAAAAAGCTAAAAATTTTTAGTATTTTTTTCATACCAGATGGACAAACTACGAATTTCTGTCCCGATTGCTCCAGTTGGATTAAGCCAAACTGTAAAATTCAGCAATCCGGTATGGCAATAAGCAAATTTGACGATATTGCCAAACTACAAAAGATTGTCGACTCCATAAAACCGGATCCTGAACTGCGGGAATGTGTTGACGACAAGTATAATATAATTGGTAGTTATATACTAAATATAGTAAAGCCTGAAAAAAAAGCTATATAAAATGTTTGTTTCTAGGTGATCTAAAAGGCTTCATTTGTTTTATGTCCAAAAAACGCGGTTGTTTGCTCATTGGCAATAAAAATGCTTTGAATGATCAAAATTCATTGAAAAATGTCTGCATAAATTGTGCTCATACTTGTGACTGTGAGAGAAATATTGGATCATTAAATACGATTCATAGATTTATTAAATATTATCTAAATGTTTATATACTAACATGTATATTATATACTATATATTTGTATTTTTTTATTGATTAAATACTTTGACATATAAAATTTCTCAGACTTTTCAAATTTGTCAACTATATATTTATATAATTTTGATCTGAGAATACATTATTCATTGCTTTGAAAGTCAAATTTTTTAACTAATTTCATATTTATGTAGTTTTGTTATTGAACCAAAATGAATACTATACAAATAATATTTTTTCTAAGTTTTCTATATATTTTTATAAGAGGTAAGAGAGTGGACTCAACCTATATATAACATTACTATATCATGAAAATCCTCTTTTAGGGGGACAAGCTGAAAATGTATGCGTTGACTGCAGTAAATATATTGATCAAAATTGTGTTGTGAACACTACGGGAATGGGATTTTTAGCCAATGCTCCAAGGGATAAGTTAAAGATTGCAAAACTTGAACCAGGTGAGAAACCCGATTCGGATTTAGAGGACTGCATGAATCCAGAATATAAACTACTTGGTAAGTGCTAACAAAATAGTTAGTATAGTATTTTAAGTATTTTTTCGTTTTGGTTTCAGCTACATTATCGGGTTTTGTTTGCTTTTGGTCTCCAAAATTGAAGTGTCAAGCGGTAGCTGAAAAAAACTATAGAGATGAAAAAATGATTAATAACAAAAGAAAAGCGTGCTACACTTGTGCCAGTTATTGTGGATGTGAATTTTCCAGTGGATTTTCAAATGCCATTGACAATATCCATCTACTTTCTATATATATGGCATTGCTCATATTATGTTATTAGGAATATATACACGAAATACTCTAGAAGATTCCTTAAATCCCTTAATATTTTGAACTTGAACTAAAATTTGCACGATTCAAGAAATTCCAAAAAATTTGCTGTAGTTAATAGCGCCAAAACGACAATAAATGATAATTTATTAAATTAAATGCTTGACAAGAACACTGTTCAAAATTTATGAGTAACAATCAAAACTAAACTTGGTATCGGAATTTTATATTTTTTTTGTTATAAATTTAAGATAAATGATATGATTTTTATAAATTAAATTAAATTAAATGAATTTTATAATTTTTACGACTTAATCTTTTTGGCTCAGTGTAGCACGGCGTTTATGCTGGTGATGTGCGACAATCGCAGTCTCATTCAAAATCCAATCAACGCCTTGTTAATGCTACGATGTTTACCCCGTGTATACTATATATAAATACACACATATATAGAACGTCGTTAAACCCCGCTGATTGCACAGAATTGAATTCAACGAATACGATTTTTCGCATCGTAGTACTCGCAGATACAGATACAGATACTGATTCTGATATAGTTACAGATATAACTATACCTTCAACTGTACACCTACTCAATTGGATGAGCCGTCAATCCTCGGCCGAGTTGAACGTGCTCATCTGACATTCTGAATACGCTATCACCATCTCGCCAAACCGAATCACAGTCTATACAGTCCACAATTCTCATATTTATAAATGTGTGTGTGTGTGTGTGTGTTTGTGTGTGTGCCGTTTGTGTGTGAATTTTCTCTGTTTGAAATAAATTGTAAATAATTTTTATTAAAATTTCCGCTTAAACACATTTCTCTCGACGATTCGTATTTTGTTGTATTTTGGCTTTGCTCTTTCTCTATGCAACTTAAATTTATACAATAAATTTTTCAATTTCTTAAACATTTTTCTCACACATTCATAGTATATGTTAGTGTTGAATTTTTCATAGCTAGAAAAATTTCACTTCCTGACGCTTAAAACTTGTGCTATTTTTGGCAAATGATCAATTAGGAATTTTGTCTGCTAAGCTTTTGATTACTGCAATTTTACCCTAATTTTTTAAGAGACTTGATCGTAAAATTAAATTATTGTAAGCCCGAGAATGTTCTAAGCTTTTTGAAGATGTGTATGTGGCAAATTTAGATTTGTAAGGACACTCTTCTATATAGTATTCGGAAATATATCGCATTTCTAATTTAATAAATATTTTTTTGTTAGTATTTTTGTTAAATTTAATTAAATTTACATAGTTCCCTTTGGCGCCCATTAACTGCTTGCCAGCTGAACCGCTCCTGTGCTGATCGATATTCACTGCTCTACTTTAAGTTAAAGTAAAGGATTGTGTGCACACAGGTAATAGAATTTCGGTACTCACTACAGAGTTTTACTATGCGATTCCATTGAACTGAGAGTTCTGTAATCATTTATGGTCATGCAGTCCCAATTTCGTGCGAAACTCTCAGCAGCATAAACAAACACACAAGCATACACTTACAACCACTCACACAAACACTCACGCTCACTCACACACTCAACAATTTCCACATGACACCGTTAATCGGTAAGAGAGCGCAGGCGCAGCATTTGATGCTAAAGAAAGAAAGTGGCAAAGTGGCGATTAATGAGCGAAAATGCGACCTTCAGACTTGAGAGTACAGCGAACACACCTGTGCTGTGGAAGCAGGTATAGGAAAATGATATTTCCCAAAAAATTGTAAACCGGCACAAACCGGTGCGCAAATGCAGCGTGCAAGCAAGCGAGCGAGCGACCAAGAGAGAGCGTAAGCAAGTGGTGCAACAAGTGAGCTACACAACTGCAAAGAGCGCATTGAGCGGCAAAGAGCGCGAGCTGGCTTAGGCAACCGCAAGAGAGTGCGTACGAAAGAAAGAAAGAAGAGAGAGAGAGAATGTGTGAACGCGTACAATAGCTGAGGCTGTGTAAGTCCAAGACTCAAAATAATTTCAACGGCTTCAGTTTTGCCAGTTCGCGAGATGGTCTCAAAGCCAACGGTCGCAATAGTCGCTCCGTCAATCGTTCGCTAGTTCGAACTCGAATTCGAATTTATAACGGTCATTCACAGTGCGAATATAGTATAATTATATATATATAAAATGACGGACAAGACAACGCGTGTGCTTGGTGTTCTTTTATAAGGAATAACTACCATAATATTTAAATAGTTATTATATAAAATATTATTATTTTTATCATCTGCGAAATACGATCAAAGTGCAATTGCAAATTTTTCTCAAGAGAATAAAAGGCTAACTGCAAAATTTAAATTTTGCTTAAAATAAAATAAAACGAACAACTTTTTCTAATCAATTGAAAAAAACCTTTTATTTGGATACCAAACGAACGAACGTCGCAGCATTTATCAAGGTAAGATTTGCCAAAATTCCTTTCAATGAACGATTTCTGGAAAATGCGTATTAGAGGGTGTCCATTTAGGGGTTGAAAAAATATATGTACTACGACGTATCGGAATTTGTGGGTTCAGCACAACAAGTCTTAAAGTGCGTACTTGCATCCCCAAAAAGGTGGGAAACAAATAAATAAATAAATTGAGCGAAAGATTAATAAGAAATAAAAATATTTTAATAATTTTTTAAGCGACATTTTTAACAACGAAAGCATTTAAAATTTTTAGGACTACTTTAGCAGCTTATAACTTATTTAAGTATTTCCTCTTTCCTTATGGACTTTTTTACTATAAAGCGACTATTGTAAATTTCCAAATTTCAACCATAAATTTTGAGTGTTATAGCAAGTTTTTATAGTAATGGCATCGCAGTAATGCCTTAGTTTCCATTATAATAAAATACTACACAATAATTCAAATAAATTGCAACAATTTAATGGCCAATTTAGGGAGTAATTTAAGCTCAATTATAACTAATTTGTAAATTGTGTTTGCTTTTGGCGCTCTTCAGCTCAAGATTTGCTATGAATAAAGATTTATGCCAATTTGCACCTTGGCAAATAATTTAGTGTGTGTGTTTGAGTGTGTATGTGTGTGTGTGTTAAGCCAAATGAGTGGCAACTGAAACTAGTTTAATTAAAAAAAAAAAAAACTAAACTAAAGACTTTAAATTACCATTCAAGTGGGGCAGAGCTGAGCTACAACTCAGACAGTTAAATGAATGCTATCAAAATGGAACAGAGATACAATTACCACAACACCTGAGACTCTCTTGGCCAAAACAAATTGGCATTCAAAATTGAAGCGGAAAAAGTTTTGACACTACAACAACACTAACACCAACAAACAAGTTAAAATATCAATAGCAAACATTGGTCAATAGTCGAAAAGAAACTCATACATTTTCATAAGTTTGCATTTTGAGCATAAGAGTTGAAATGAGTTACATAAACTTACCACCACCGCAACCACCTTCCTCGACCTACAAATAAACAGAAGAAAAAGACCCGCTAACGATCCCAAATCCAATCAGTTATCGGTCCACAAAATGAACGTCATTAACTGCACACACATGCGAAACTTTGCTCGATAAAAATAACAAAAAAAAAATCAAAAATCGAAAAAAACTTAAAACAAAACAAATTGAAAAATCATTGTAATCCGGTTTAAATTTTGGACTATGTAATGCATAAATATTTGTGACTCCCCTCGGAGTACCCGCCTGCCTGTGGCAGAGACATAACACACAAAAAGGAGTTGCCAACTCTCCTCAAAGTTAATGAAAGTTCAAGTGAAATTGCCATAACCGGTTCGTTTGGGTCAAGTTTTAGTTCAGTTTGAGTATTTTCTTGGGTGGAAGGGGGCGTGGAGGGGTAGGAGGTATACAATTATGTTCAAGGCCGAAAACAATTTCGAAAGCGAAATTAAGAAAGGCCAAGTCTGTGCAGGTTAATGCAATTAATCAGGTACAGTTGTGCTGGAGTTACAACTTGTAAGCTATATAACTATAGGGTTTTCCTATAGTTAGTTTCTTAAATTAAAACTAAACTCATTTTAGCTGACAGAAATTTTCTAAATATTTTTTTACTCACATCGTATCAAGCGACTCCTACCATAACGGTAATTATAAAGCTTATGACTGCGTTTAGTGGTATGTCAAGCATATATAATTCTACAGCTGGGTAGCATTAACTATCACTATCACTGTCACTATCAGCAACATTAACTTACACTTTCTTTGGCCAGGTGATGTTTAATGCTAATTAGGCTTATCACATGACTTTTACTCTCTTAAGTTCACTTTCCGTTGGAAAATGAGCAATTATGTTGGCGTTTTTTTCAGGCATTTCAGCATCGACTTAATTAATCTCTCAATTGACAGGCCAATAGAAAAAGATGGAAAGAGAGTAAGAGTGAGAGGAAGAAAAGTAAGAAAAGTTAACTAGAAAGAGAGAGAAAGAGTTACACGTACTGCCAGTAAATGCTAAAAAGCAACAAAAAAGAAAGAAATAATAATAAAACAGAGCAAAAAACAACAACAACAGCAACGAAGACAAGCCGAAAGGCAGAAACCGTCGAGAAATGTGGTAGAAAAAAGAAAGTGCATGCTCACACACACACATGCGCACACACACACACACGTACTCACACACACATGCTCTCACACACATACATTCGTTCAGCCCCATATGAGACTGGTTACATGTGCGTGTATGTGTATGTGTGTGCTTGTGGTATAATAACTGAGAGTTAACGGCACTTCAGAGCACTCAGCTACAGTGCTGCCAGAATTTCATGGCTATAGCTAAAAGTATATATGCTAAAGGTATGAAAAGGCAGCTAATTTTGAAACCGATTTTGATGCAGAATAAACCATAATTTCTTATAGAAAACTAAATTCTTCTTAGAATTTTGCTAAGTAATTGTGTTGCTGAAATATAAGCAATAGAAACTATGACTCTTTGTAGCTGTAAAACAGCTAATTTGGCAACGCTGCGCTGCTTTATGGCTTTAGAGATTTTCTGCCCACTTTTCCTTTCAAATTGCATATCAAACAAATTACTTGAGTGCCCCGCCTCCTTTCCACCGCCCTCCCCTTCAGTTGTTACCTTAATGACTTTGGCATTGCCCAAAGTGTCATTTGCTTTGGGCCCACTTGACACTGGGAAATGGAGCTAAAACTGGACTCCGTATCGGACTCAATGTTGGCCAATTTCACAGTGGCAGCCGTTAACAGCTTTCGTGTTAAATGCTTAAGCAAATAATAAAATTATATTTTAGCCATTTGTTTAACAGTTTTTTTAAGCCAAATTATTTAAACGCTTCAAAGTCGCGTGCTGAAAGTTGTTAATTGATAGTTGATGATTATGATGTTGAGTATAATGATTATGATGTTTGTATCTAGTAAAAGTGAATCTGCAGCAAACAATTTTCCAGCTGAAACCAGTTCTTAACTCTTACCTGCTGGAAAATGCATTGATTTCTGGAAGGGTGGAAATCAAAGTCAATAATTATAAGGGAATTAAGAAGGGAATTGGTAGTCTACCTGCTGAGTTGGGACTCTAATTGATGGGAATATTTCTAAATTTATACACAACTGTACAGATTTGGTAGAAGAGTCGGTAGAAGAGTTGTTACAGAGTCGAAGGGAATTGAGAAATTTCAAGCTAAACTGAGTTACTATTTTCTGGCATGGAAAGTACTCCATAGTTAGCTGTTTCTGATTAAATTTTTACCAAATTAATATTAAATTTGTATAGGGTATATTTCAGCTGGGTTTAAAGTTGAATAGTTTTCAGATTCAATTGGTCTTAACTCATAATGGTCACCTAAACATTGGGAAGCCATAAAAAACACCTCAACAGGTGCCAAATAGTTTAGTTAAAGCAATTACTTTAATCTATAGCTTCAATCACCGGAAATGTATCTAATTGAATGAGTTATTTTAGTGGCTTTTAAATGCTGTATTTAATGATCTAATCAGTTTTTGGGTTTTCAACACCAAATCGACTGCTCCACTGACCCAAAGACGGACAAAAAGACACACAAATCGTATGTTTTAACATAAATAGATGATGTGGTGAAGGAAGACGGAGTTCAACTTGGACTTCAAATGCGTCTTATAAAACCGTTTGTTAAAACTAGCCCAAAAATGGCTAATTAATGCAAAGTCCGAAAAAAAAAAACATATAAACAAATCAAAAATCGAAGAGCTTAAAAAAAATACTGAATTCAAATTGAAAGCAGTTACAGTGAGCGATGAGTGAGTGTGTATAAGTATGTGTGTGTGTGTGTGTGTGTGTGTGTGTGTGTGTGTGTGTGTGTGACCCAGTTAACAGCGATGGTCGCCGCCGCGCATGCGTCAGAAAACAATTTCAACTTTTTTAGCTTTAAATTGGCCGAAAAAAGTAGAAAGTGTTTTCGATTTTTCAGATTTTATTTCTATATTTTTTTAGCTTTTTATCAAACAGAACTCAGAGATTATTTAGCTATTTATTTAAAGTGCTGTTCAGTGTTGCATGTGGTCAGCCTCGACTGTAAAACTAATTAAAATTCATTGCAAACATTTTTGTGTGGCAACAATTCAAAGAAATACGCCAAAGGTTATTTGCCAGTGTTTTTTGGCCAAAATGAGCAACAGAAAACAGTCAAAACAGTCAAAACAGTCGATATTAATCAGCTTTTTGTCAACTACAAGCAAACAACCTATTAAATGATTTGTCTTTAAAGACCGTGCCACGCCCACCACGCTAAGGTCAACAGCAAATTTGTGTTCTACTTGAATGGCTTGACCCAAATTTAAAGTCACCCACAAGGCAATATTTAATGATTTTTTAAGGGGGTGGGGGGGGGCCCCAAAGAGTAAAAAAAATATATATATTTAAATATTAATTAATAAAAAAACAATTTTCGTCATAGGTTTTTTTTTGGCATTTCTGCTTTGTGCGTTTTGTTTGTCTTAGGGCCATAAAAAAATAAAGTTTGCAATAAAAATAATAAAGTTAAAAAATAAAATAAAAAAAATGCTAAAAAAGTGAAAGTTGTTGATTTTGTGATTTGGCAAAAAGGAAAACTTGTTGTATTAAGTATTTGTGGTTGCAATCAATTTTGGGATTGTAAATTGTTTATTAATAAATT
Organism: Drosophila cardini; assembly: GCA_018903735.1. NCBI lineage: Eukaryota > Metazoa > Arthropoda > Insecta > Diptera > Drosophilidae > Drosophila > Drosophila cardini. The sequence continues at coordinate 7,997,275 of JAEIGM010000001.1, read as the reverse complement.
ACGCTTACAAAATGATTAAATTAATCAAGAAGAAGAAGAAGAAGTAGTGATACAATATAAAGGCGTACTTATAGATGTTGTAAGACCAGGATTATGCAACTCATGTAACACCGCTGATGGATGATGCAAAAAAAAAACACTTTTTTTGTATTTTCTGCGGCAGAAAGCAGAAACAGTTACTACAACAGGTAAAATGCAGGTGCAACAAACTGTTAACCTGTATGTTGTGCTGGTTAAAACCAAATAATACTGGTAATATGCAGAAATTGTGTGTTAACCAGCACTGTTTTACAGTTTTGGCAACAACTCACGCATCTTGCACAACTACTTAGTTAATCGATTAGTTTTAAACACAGCTTTTAGTGTAGTTTCTTTAACTAAGTGTTAAATCGACAATTTACAAGTTTTTGAATTTTGTTTTTTAAACAAAACTGCACAAAGTTCTGCAATAACAATTCAGAAAAAAATTTAAAAAATAAAAACCAAATTGAAGAAACTTGTGAGCAAAGAAGAGAACAGAGGGACAGTAAAAGAGCTAGACAAGGTAATGCCCTGTAGTTATGAGCTGAACTAAAATAACTTATAATATGCCAATATTTAGTTTTTTTGCTCTTTACTCCAACAGGTTCTTCAACTATTACAGGGTATACAAACTGCGTTGGGCCGCGCCAAAAATTCCTAAAAAATTCTTTGAAAGAAATCAATATGCATAAAAAGCAGACGGCCAAAAGTGGCAACAAAAACAATATAAATAAAGAGAGGCAGAGTCACACACACACACACACACACACACAAACACACACACACACACACACACACACACACACACGCACACACACACACACACACACACACACACACACACACGCAGTCAGCACCTTAAATAATAAATTGCTTTGGGGTTGACCAAAATAAAAAGCGAACGCAAAACAAAAGACTTAAGCGACAAACTCTGTTTTTTTTTGGCCAGGCGGCAACTTTCTCAGCCTTTTCAATTCAATTTTTATATATTTTTTGTTGTAAAGAATTTCTAAAGTTTTTTGCTGCTTTAAAAATGTGCGTAAATTTGTATAAAATTTACATTTGGCAGCGATTTAGAAATACTTTCAACAGCTAGAAGTTAGCTATAAAACCACCATGTGTCAGCTGACTTTTGACCCAGTTAACGAAACGACGAAGACACACAAATTATACAGCCAAGACTCAATGTTGTTTAAGTATATAGTATATATATATAATATCTGTTTCTATATAGTTTAGTTTGTTTTCTTGGCACGCATTTATGTTAAGGAGAATTACGGGAAATTCTCAAGGCGTTGTTGGCCTCAACGTGTGTAAAATTGGTAAGGGGGTGTAGTGGGCTGGTGTGGGGAGGGGTGGAGGGGGTACAGGGAGGGTATACAATAGTTTGGCTTATATTTCATAAGCCAACAAATCGCATTTAGTCGAAAAGTGAACCCGCATTTAGCTATTTTGACATCTAATGTCATTTGCCAGCTGATTATGAAAATTTTAACAATTTTTTTTTTGTTTAGTTAAAGTTGAAGTCGTCGCTTAAGTTGCGACACAATTGTTAAATTCATTAATGAACTTTGAGTCTTCCCATTTGATGTTGTAAATTTAGCTATTTTTTAAAAGGTTTTTTTTGCATAATAATAGCTTTGACTTTGGCTATTTTTAGCTACAGCTAAATGTTGTTAGTAGTTCTGAGTATTGCAGCTAAAAAGTGTGCAAAAAATGTGCAGAGTGAAAGTGTGATTAACCAAAATTCAACCAAGATTCAAGTAGTGCATTCCAGATGCAAAAACCGATAAACATAATTAAAGCCGACACACGAGAGAAACTCTTTGATAAATTATGTAAAGCATAAGAAAAATTGTGCAGTGACAGACGGCAGATGTGTAATTATACTCAGATTAATTACACATTAAGATTAAAAAAATTAATATAAGAAAATGTATTGGGAGTTGGAAAAGCAGCTGATAGATGGAAAAGAAGACATAACTTTGTTGACAAGATTGATTACCAAGTTGTCTCTTTTGGGAGTGGGTAACAACTGTTTACTGCATTCGATTTGATTCTATAAAAAAACTCCAAAACTAGCTAAAGCCCATACAAAGTAACTGTTTTATTTGCATAACTCTTTACCGCTCACAAAAAGTGACAACTTGGACTTGGAGGTGTTTGGCCCTGCACTGAACTGGGCTTAGAGTTAGACGAGTTATATATAAATAAATAAATCAAAAACTGAACTCATTTGCTGTGGCCTTTTTAACACACTGGTACACACACACACACACACACACACACACAACAACGGGCAACTATTACCATAATGCTCCTTTTTTGCTGGCTTATTCATTAAATCGGTTTGACATAATGAACCGTTATGAAAAGTCTTCACTAACAAACACAAAACGGTCCGTAACCTTGACTGGTAGCGACTTTTTGGACCTATGGACATACAAACGTGTTGTAATTTCAGTTATTCAGTTTTATTTTTGTTACAATTTGGTAAAAGTGCAGCGTCAGTTGTTGCCGTTGAACCCATTTCAAAAAAAAACTCAACCAAAAAAAAAATGGAAAGTTGTTCGTATATGCTAAATATAGTTAGATATATGTAGGTATTTAGTATGTGCAAATACATAAGCCCATGTTCAATATAGTATAAACTCATTAAATTGACGCTTAGTTGGCGTTTAGCATGCAAATGTCAATTTCAAAAGCAAACAATAAACAAATATCATGCAATTTTACAACTTCATTATTATACGTACATTATGACCAGCTGTTTAGTTACGGTATGCAGTTGCTTGATTAACAGCAGTTTCATATTTAACAGCCTAACAGTTAACAGGCTAACAGCAGCTGTTAAGTGGTTTAACAGCAACTGCTTAACAGAGAGACGTGTACACTATTTACATTCAACAGCTGTAATTTTAAAAACCACTTAACAATTTCATATTCGGCTCTAATGTTTTTAGCTCTTGTTGTTGTTAATGTCTATGTTATCTTCCTATTGTTTTTGTTTTTTTTGGTTTCATTTTTCGCCATTAGTCTCAGTGTTGTGCAATTATAATGCTAATGTTCTATTCATGTGGAGTACATAAAGGCATTTTGTTTGACATATTCATAATGCCAAATTCTGTGTTTGGCATGAATAATTGCTTAAACAAATTGCGCAGCAACAAAAAATAAAAAACTATTGGTAAAAATTATACTTGAGTTAAAGCTAATGTTTCTAGCTGAATAATGTATAAGACAACACCTAAACAGTCATTAGCCAAGATGAGTTATTAGCAGCTTCTTTGTAACTTCCTGATACGATTTAGATAGCTTCTAAATTATTTGATTGTTAGCTATCGGTATCATAAAATCAGTAATTAGCGTCATGAATGAATTAAAAATTTATTAAAAATTCTCTTACAAATTATAAAAAATGAAAATAATTAAAAAATTATTGACGCCCCCGGGTGGACTCGAACCACCAACCTTTCGGTTAACAGCCGAACGCGCTAACCGATTGCGCCACGGAGGCGATACGTGTTCTGAGAATTGTAACGTATTTGAAGCTAGCAACGAAAAACGATATAATATCAAAACAACAAAATTCTTTAGAACTATACACGTGTAGTACCAAAATGATTTCTGACACGCAAAGCACAACTGCCTCCGTGGCGCAATTGGTTAGCGCGTTCGGCTGTTAACCGAAAGGTTGGTGGTTCGAGTCCACCCGGGGGCGCAGAATTACTTTTTTTTTTAAGTTTAATTACAAAATCTAATAAAATTTTTTTTTTTGTGTAAGTTAACTAGATTTCTTACTTATAAAAAACTTTTTGTAAGTTTAGTTAATAGCGGCAAATAATAAATACTATGCGCATGTTCACCTTTTATATTACCGCCGTACTTGACTTCTATAATCATACTAATAGCGCACATTAGCTTATATTTTCATAGTTATTTATTTTATTACTTTGCTTTGTTAGTTGAACAAGGGCATTTCTGTTTCTCGAATTCATTCAGACAAAACATCATTCAAAATCATCCAACATCTGAGAAGTTGTGTATTGAGTCTGCTAAAGAGCAGTGCGTGTGCTTGTGTGCGTGTGCGTGTGCGTGTGTGTGTATTAAGTTGAAGGTGTCGGTGAACAAAGTCAAATAGACACGAAGTACCTTTAGATATAGGCATACGTCGACGAATACTTATTGCCTATAATAATAATAGCACCAATCTACCTTTGCCTCATGTCTTTCACCTTCACTAAACAGCACACACGTGTATGTGTGTGTGTGTTTGTGTGTGTATGAACTGTGTGCTTTGTTAATTGTCAGTTTCAAAGCTGTTTCCTTTTTAGTTAACTTAATAAATGTGCCTTATAATAATATATATAATAATTGCTTGTTTTTTTTTTTTTTGTATTTTTGCAGATGACTTGCGGCATATCATGTGTCGATAAGACACTCAATAAATCATTTTATCATCTTGGCATTTGCATAGCGAAACATCCGGGATACTTTGTCATAATACCTGTGATGTTAACACTGCTGTGCATGACAGGGTGAGTTTCAAAACTGAAAATAAAACTTAAAAGTTAACAAATTGTAATATTTATTAATATTTTTTTGACTCTTTCATAAATTATCTTTTGCAGCTATCAACAGTTAAAGTATCAAATCGATCCTGAATATCTATTTTCACCCATTAATGGCGAGGGGAAGGCCGAGCGTGCGGTTGTTGAGCAATTTTTTAAGGTGAATTATACGCATCGCTTCAATGTGGGACGCATAACGAGGCCCGGTAAGTCGTCAACAGCGAAAACATCAAAAAATGCGGCATTAACAACAAAAAGTTTGTTAGCCATAATGGCGAATGTTGGTTAGGCAAGTGAAATGGCGTCGTCGACACCCATTCAGTCGTCCAATTAAAAATTGCAACATTTTAGTTTTATTTTTATTTTTTTTTGCTTTGCAAACCCAACAGATGTGTGACGTTTTGTCGTTGTTTCCAAAAAATACATTTCTAGGAAAAAAGTAAATAAAATTGTTGAGTTGCAAAATTACCGGAGATTATTTAAACATTTTTCCGCGATGACTTTGAGTTCAAGACTACCTTAAAATATGCAACAGGTCCGGGTCTGGGGAGATGAAGATGTGTGGGCATCATTTGTTATTGAGGTCTTGAACCGACGACTAGCATCAGTTTCTCTACACGCTATTAACTACGCTAAACGGTTTATTAGCCAGAGTCAAAAACAATGGCACAAAATTTCCCAATGATTTGTTGTCATATATAAATTATAACTTCAGACAGATAGTTTAACAGTATTATCAAATATTCGTTAGAGTTGGCAACAACTTAATTATAAAATAATTTCAAGAAATGATTATTAATAAAAACAATCAAAAAAAATATCTTCCCATACCGGGAATCGAACCCGGGCCTTCTGGGTGAAAGCCAGATATCCTAGCCACTAGACCATATGGGAGGCTATGGATTCTTATGAAAAATAATCAAATTTAAAACAATGTGTGCAAATTTAGTTTTAAAATAGTATTTTAAATCAAATTTGCAGCTATAAATAACGCAATTTATAGTGCAATATAAAATAACTCGCCCACATAAATCTCTTGACACACAAGTGTAGAAATAATATGAAGTAAGAGAGTTTTTTTTTCAATTGGTAAAAGTTATAGTTTTGCAAAATAATTAAAAAATGGCACGTAGCAAAAAATAAAATATGGTTGCACAAACGTGTGCACTATGCGAGTGTTGAGTGTTTGAAACGATTAAAAACGAACCGCAATAAGTCGTTAAAAATCATCAAATATAATGAGCACAGCCAAGTTGAACTACTTGCTTGAAATTTACCACAGAAATCTTAAAGCTGGACCATTAAAAAGAAACCAAAGAAACCAAGGAAACAAAGCCAAAACTATTAAAAGATACGCGCAAATTAACAAATTATTCTTGCGAAATGAAATTTGTTGGCCTCATTCTAAATGAAGCTGCTGCACTCGATGTGCGAATGTGCAACGAGGCTTTAACTATAAACTAATCCAAGAGCTAGTTTTTTTTTTTCTAGTACTTAACCCATTCAACTACTCATCCAACCACTCATTCATTTTATTCATTCAAGATTCGAGCTTGATTTATGATACGAATGTGGTGAGTGTGTCTCTCTGTGTGTCTCGTTGTGTGTGTATGAGTGTTTTGTGGCAATGTTGTGGCAGCATCATTGAACTTTGTTTTGACAATCACAAATGTTGAAGATGAAGAAGTCGGCCGAGTGGTTGTGATTGTCTAGAGGCCTGAACACAAAGACCAATTTGTGTTGCATTTTAACTAACTGTATATGGGCATTATCTAGACCGCATTTAGAGTTGGTTACGACCAGTTGACTGCGCTTCGCTTCGCTTGCACTTTATTCCCAGACACGGAGGCGATTTCAAATGCTTTTCAAATCAAAAACCACAACGCGCCCGCCTCGTTGCTTCGTTGCATGTGTGGCAAAACTAAACTCAAAAGGCAACTTTCGCCCCATCTACTCGGACTCGACTGTTAAATTGTTGTAGCAGCTTTATTTTTATTAATGTAGCGCAACAAATTGTTGATTCAATTTTTCACCATCGCCTTGAATGTTACATAAATTGATAAAGACTATTAACTAAACTTTTTTCCATGCCAAATAATGGCAATGGCTGTAATAAATTTGTATGCTTTTTTGTTAAAAATACTTTGATGGTCTTCAACTGCCGCTTTAACGCTGCTTGCAAGCATCTCCCATATTGTCTAGTGGTTAGGATATCCGGCTCTCACCCGGAAGGCCCGGGTTCAATTCCCGGTATGGGAAGTCGCAATTTGAGATTGTGTCAGCACTTTTTTTTTTAAATTTGTAAATTGTTTTTAAATTATTGATTGACAGGATTTTCTTTTTATTCAATTCGGAAATTGTAAAACACAAATGTAATGGTTAAATTACTATGCTGAAAAAATAGAAGCATTTCTTTTTATCATTTTCTGTCAGATTGATATCTTAAGTATGGCTTTTAACGTCTATTATTAGGAACCACTTAAAATGTATCTCAATCGCCTTTAATATGTATCTTTTATAGCAACAACGTGCAAAGTTTTCTTATGCCCAAAAAGTTTGACGGCCTTACAAGTTCATTCAGAAAATGACAAGGCAACGTGTGGACTGGCACGTTCTGTCCAGATGTTAAACCAAACGCTTCTTATTGATATATAATAGATATAGATATATAGTAACTATATATGTATGTATGTATCTGTGTACAGTGGGCCTGGTATGTGACAAAGACTGACGCAAGTGGACAGTGTTGCATTTGTTATGGCGCATTAAACACACAAACGATTTGCACAAATATCAAAGTGGAAGTGAATTAAACGTACAAAACGGCGCACACACGAAATAAATAATAATAAAAAAAAAAAAAAAAAAAAAAAAATAAGAAATACAACTTAAACGAAACTTATTCGAATTATTGTCACGTCGACAGACGAAACACAATGAAGGCGCTGGCACTGAGAGGCAGGCCATAGGCAGTGCACAGTGGTACCAAGTATTGATTAAAACTGACAACAATTCAATTAATAAAAATTTAAAAAAATATATACTTAGAGAAGGATTTAACATAGATTTATCTTAGTTTATCTTATAGTCCTATTTAAATCCCATTTTAAAACTACTTAACGAGGTGTCACTGTACTAAACAGAGAAAGTTGGTGTACAAAACTAACTGTATTTATTGCTTATCTAATCATTTGTTTTTGTTTAACTGCAGGTCGCTTTGGTCGTGTCATTGTCATACCCAAAGATGGCGACGATAACATGATACGACGTGAAATTTTTATGGAACTACGACAATTGGACAATATGATACAGAATGCAACGACCACATATGATGGCGATACTTTCACCTACAAGGATACCTGTGCGCGCTGGGAAAATGAATGTTTCGAAAATGATATACTAAATCTGGATGCATTAATGGATGATGTAAGCAACAGTCTTTAACCTAAACTTGAACTTAATCCAACTTAACTCTGACTTAAACTACTCTAGATTGAATCGGGTCAATTGAATCTAACATTTCCGATTATGTTCAATCCTGTGACATGGGATGCTCACGCCTTTCCCGTATTCTTTGGCGGCACAAAACTCACCGAGGATAATTATATAATCAGTGTGCCAGCGATACAATTAGTTTACTTTGTCACTGCCGACTCCAAGCGACAAGATGCCAAGTGAGTAACGATTTAGTAAGAAGAAGAATCGAAAGATTTATTTTGTGGTCTCTCTCTAGGGGTGCTGAGTGGGAGGAAACCTTTTTGCGTGTGGTGGGCAAAGCGGAAACGACAGGCATGTTCAAGCACATTTCTGTATCATACTTTGCCTCACGCACCTTGGATCACGAACTGGAGAAGAATACGAAGACGGTTGTGCCCTATTTCAGTTCTACATTTTTGCTCATGGGTTTATTCAGGTAAGAGTTGAGTTGAGTTAAAGGAAAAAACTGAAGACTTCGGTAAGAAATTGAGTCTGAAGTAATTCCGAGCTAAAATCAAGAGTTTTAGTCTCAAAATTTAATACCTTTTCCTCAACTTTGTTTATCATTATGTTTTGTTTAGCGTCATAACCTGCATGATGGGCGATGCAGTGCGCTCGAAACCTTGGCTGGGTCTTATGGGCAATGTTTCGGCCATTATGGCCACTTTGGCCGCTTTTGGCCTGGCCATGTACTGTGGCATTGAGTTCATTGGCATTAATCTGGCAGCACCTTTTCTAATGATTGGTAAGTTAGCAACTAAAAACTTAAATTACTTAAATATTGAGTAATATTTTTTTGGTATTTCTAGGCATTGGCATCGATGATACGTTTGTTATGTTAGCTGGTTGGCGTCGTACTCCGGCCAAAATGCCAGTGCATCTGCGGATGGCTCACATGATGTCGGAGGCTGCTGTTTCCATTACAATCACTTCAGTTACCGATTTCATTTCCTTTCTGATTGGCATTATCAGTCCCTTCCGATCGGTTAAAATCTTTTGCACCTACTCAGTATTCGCCGTGTGCTTCACTTTTATGTGGCACATAACTTTCTTTGCCGCCTGTATGGCCATTTCGGGCTACAGGGAACGCAAGAATCTGCATGCGATATTTGGCTGCAAGGTGAAGCCCATGTCGGTGGCTATTAAAGGTGAGTTAACAGTTTATTGGAAGAACTTAAAAGTATTAGGTATAATTTATGGAAAGCTTAAGGTTTTTGGTATAGGATATTTGGGAATTTTTCGGAATATTACCTGAATTTGCACTTAATTTCTTCTGATTTCCTTACCTCATATAATTTCAACTAGCGAAAAGGACTACAGTTAAGCGATCCGACTGTACAAGACCCCGTACTTGTCATAGTGCTCATTTTTCCATTTAAACAAACAACTTTCGACCGGTTTGCTCAATGGGAGCTGTAGGCTATAGTTGTCCGATTCCGATCAAATTTAGTGGGGATGTCTAGAATCAGGATATACACATAATGTGTCAGTTTGGTTGCGATCGCTTAACCAACACTACATGTCTTCATACAAATTTCCTGTTTTTGAAACATTTTTCCTATGGGAGCTATAGGCTATAGTTGTCCGATTCCGATAAAACTTTGTGGGGATAGTTATAATGGTACCATAAACATAACATGCGAAATTGCTCACCATAGCTCTAATCGTCTCCAAGTTATGGCGATCTAAAAATAATTTTCTTCAATTAGCACACTTCGTTTCTCTCAAACCTAAGAACCTGTGTTCTTTTTGAGTACGGCGTCTAAAAAGCAAAGTATTTCAGTCATAAGTTTAGAGACTTTTCATGTCATTAAAATATAAAAATTTCGATTCTCTGACTGGTCAGTTGACAAACTTTTAATGCAATAATTGAAAGAACTTTATTAACAATCCGAAGTTATTGTACGATTGATTGAATGTTTGCTCAAGCATAAAATAAAGCAATTTTCAACGTACGAATGCGTCTAATTGATGACGAAAATTGGCTTGAAAATTGGCTTGTACCAAGTTCCAGTTGGTTTTTGTTGTTGCTGTGACAAGGTGCACTTGTGGCAGTTCAAGTGGCCAGAACAACCGGCTTAGAGACAAGCTTATTAGTTAGCACAAGTCATTTAATTTAGACGCATGACCAGCAGCAGCTGCAACATGAACTTGATCATGGTGCAGCTAAAAAAAGCTAAAAAAAACTAGACTAGAGTCAAGAAATGCCTAGAGTGTGATAGCAATCCAATCAATTGAGGTCAATGACAACTGGACTATAATGTATTCCATTTTGATTTGTATTTATTTATCACAGAGAAACGCAACTTCCTCTACAAGGCGATCATGGCCGGTGGCATTGATCACAATGATCCCGATAATCCCATCGATAACAAGGATCACATGTTCATGGCTTTCTTCAAGGACAAACTGGCGGCTGTGATCAATAACAAATGGTGCAAAATTATTATAATCTTGAGCTTTGCTACATATTTGGCTGGTGCCTGTTATGGCGTTACACAGATCAAGGAGGGGCTAGAGCGTCGCAAATTGTCACGTGAGGACTCGTATTCCGTTGAGTTCTTTGATCGTGAGGATGATTATTATCGTGAATTTCCCTACAGAATGCAGGTGAGTTTTCCTCTCAAATTGTTTAAGAAATTGTTTATAAATAGTCATAACTTTTATAGGTTATAATATCGAGTCCTTGGAACTATTCGGATCCCTGGGTGCAGGAGCAAATGGAGAATTTAACGCGTACTTTGGAGCATACTTCGTATGTGACGTCATCACTATATACCGAATCCTGGCTACGTTCATTTCTGTCCTTCATGGATCGCAATAATGATTATTTGAATACGACAATCGAAGATGAAGCCTCGTTCATTGAGGCTGTTAGAGATCACTGGCTATTCCCGGGAAATCCCTATTCACTGGACGTGCGTCTAAACGACGAGGAAACACAGATTATTGCCTCCAGATTCCTTATACAAGCTGTGAACATTACGGATACGAATCATGAGAAGGAAATGGTTCGAGATTTACGCAAAATATGCAAGGATTCTCCACTGAACGCCTCCATTTTCCATCCCTACTTTGTGTTCTTCGATCAATTCGAACTGGTGCGACCGGTATCAGTGCAGGCTATGGTCATTGGTGCCATTATAATGATGATCATATCGTTCATATTCATACCCAATATATTGTGCTCCTTGTGGGTCGCCTTTTCGGTGATATCTATTGAACTGGGCGTGGCAGGATATATGGCACTGTGGGATGTTAATCTGGATTCGATTTCGATGATTAATCTTATTATGTGCATTGGTTTCTCGGTGGACTTCACCGCACACATTTGCTATACGTACATGTCGTCCAAGAAGCGGAATCCCAAGGCCAGAGTCAGGGAGGCATTACACTCGCTGGGTCTGCCTATTGTACAGGGCTCCAGTTCGACTATATTGGGCATTATAGCCCTCTTGCTGGCCCAGAGCTACATCTTCTTGGTGTTCTTCAAAATGGTCTTTCTGGTCATCTTCTTTGGGGCCATGCACGGTCTCTTCCTGTTGCCCGTTTTGTTGTCGCTCTTTGGACCCGGCTCGTGGCAGACGTGGACGGGACGTGATGACGGCTCCGAGGTGGAAATCGATGATAGTGTAGAGGACATGAAACTGGGACATGTGTTGGAGAAACCCTTTGCCCAATCCTACTACATGCAGTATCCCAGCATGGGACTAAATGGTCCTTATGCTTATGGCTCCAAGGGTTTCCTGGGTGCACCCTACAAAGCGTACGGCGTGGATGAGAAGGATCAGGGACTGGGTACCTCCGGTGAGGACTCCTCAGAGAGCAGCTCCAGTCGCTCCCAGCGACGACAGCAACAGGCTGCCAATGCAGCTCCGCCCACAGAGGATCCCGCCCAGCTGCGACGTCGTTATGAGGACGGTTGGCGTCGCTCGAGCTATCAGAATATCTATGGCGGTGCTCAGTTCCAGGCACAGCCCGATCTCTATGGCCAACAGGTGTCGGCAGCCGAGTGGCGTCAACGTCTAGACGCACATGAGCAGCAGCATCGCAGCGCTAAGCAGCGACAGCAGACAAACGAGGGATTCGATAGCTATGACAGGGATATGCAGCGAGCACGTCGTAATTCTCACGGCGATGTCATCGATATACACACACCAACGCCAAACTCCTCACTGGACGCACGCATGCGCCGACAGTATGAACAGACGCTGAGCGCTGCGAGCGGTGATGAGGGCAGCTATCATCGTGGTCAGGCAGCGTCGGCGAGTCCCGCTCCGCTGGCGAACAGTTCAGCGAAACGTTATCATCGTCGTCGCTCGTCGGAGGACTCGACGCGCTACCATCAACGCTGGCCGGCGAACATCGAGGAGCGTCGTGCCCGACGCGCTCAGTCGCCGAGTCAACAGCGAAATTCGCATTCCTATTCAGAGACTGCTGCCGATCAGTTTGCCCGTCGCTCGTCCTCGCATCACAATCTCTATCAGCAGACGGGGGGTAAGACGACGCATCAGCCGCCCACTTATCAGTACGGGGACTACTAACATAATGGTCACAAGGAAGTCATCTAGTAACAGGGACAGAATCAGGCGACAACTTCCTATAGTGCATGCAAAAAAAAACAGAACAAAAAATGCAACAAAAATTTATCTATATTTGAATTAAGTGTAGTTTAATGCAATCTATAAATAATTATATATATATACATATGTATTTATCGAAATTTCATCAAACTTTCTTTAATACTAGAATTTTATGCCGTGCAAACAGTTTTCCTTTTTAGTTACCTTATTCAAGTCCAAATACTTTCAGGTCCGTCCAAAAAGTTTCTAATTTATAAAGTTCTTTGCTCAATTAAAGCTGTCTGGCAACGCTGAAACGCGTTAAGTTAGCTGCGCCTAACTCTCAACTGTTGATTAAACTCGTTTCTGAACTGTTTACGCGGCATAAATACAGTAATTTTTAACAATTGCCTCCATTTTCAACTTGCCGCCTTTCTTTCTGTAATTATTCAGTTTTAATCACATTTCAGTCACTGTAAATTGGCAACGCTTCATTTCGCACACTTTTATTTAAATACACATTTGAAGTTTTTTAAAGTTTGTTCACTTGTTTTTTAGTTAGAGTACCGTTTTCAAGACGTACTCGTACTCGTACTCGTACTCAATGTATGCATTTTTAAGAAAGGCTTAAAATCAAGTCAAATAACTTAAGTTTTCACATTTAGTTCATATTAAAAAAATTGAGTCAGTTTGTTTTTTTATTTAAAATTAATTTTTAGCTATAATTTGATGATATTTTGTATAGAGCTAGTGACACTAAATGAAAGAACTACTAATAGTATAAACAATATATATATAAATATTTAATTGCTGCACTAAATTCAACAACATTCTAGACTATAATTAAGACTAGTTTAATGTGCAGTTTTAGCATTTTATACATTAATTTTAAGGGACACAAAAGTTTGTAGAGTGTTAACGATTTTTGCTATTGAATAAATATTTTATATTTTCCTAGAAATCAGCAAAGATTTTTTTTTATTTATATATTTATCTTCCCAAATTTCTTCCCAAACTAATTGCTTTTTAAGCGATTTTTGTCCATCCCAATGCTATAAATAGTCACGAAATGCAAATAATTATTTAATTTCCTAAGTGAATTTGAAACAAAATGTTATTTCGCCTTTTGCTACTTTTGTGCACTCTGCATTTGTGGCGTTGTCAGGAGGTTAAGGAAGAAAATTACTATGCAGCTACTTACTTCAAGGTAGGTTTAATTACAGGGCAACTAATTTTGGTTTAAAATCTTTCCCCTTATTTGTCTACAGTCCAACTGGTTTAATGCTCAACGCGCTTGTCATCGTTCTGACATGAATCTCGCTTCAGTCACTAGCATGCAACGTCACCTGCAAGTGATTCGCAGCATTTCCCAAGAAGGTAGAAGAAAACTCAACTGCTAGTAGTGGAAAATCTGTTTTCAATCATTTTCTTTGCTAGGACATTTGCTGGGACTTGAGAAATTCTGGCTTGGTGGCAATAATTTGGGTGATCTTACCACCTGGAAATGGGTAAGCAATGGATTGCCTTTTGGCTATAAGAAATGGGCCAAGGATGAACCGCAGTCACAGCTGACAGGACAGGAAGGCTGCTTGGTTATGGGCCTAGACGAAGATTGGTACAGTGAAGATTGCAGCGAGGAGTACTTCTTCATATGCGAGAGATCGTGCAACGCTAGTGCTACAGTAGAGCCGCTGCTTATATAAGACCTCTGCCAATTTTGTATGATTAAATCATAAAAAATGTTTCAACTTGAATTAAAGGTGCTTTTAATAAATGTTTTGTGAACAAAATTGTAATAATTTTTAATTAATATAAAATGTTGTTGAAAAAAATTAAATTTTACTAGCACTGAATATGAAAAGTTATGAACATTTTTAGTTTGGTATTTAATAATTAGCAACACCTCCAATAAGTAGCTATAAATAGCAAAGAATACATCGGTTCTCGTCCGATCACCGAAATTAAGCAGCGTCGGGCGCGGTTAGTACTTAGATGGGGGACCGCTTGGGAACACCGCGTGTTGTTGGCAATCGGTTCTTAGCCAAACCTTTTTTTTAAGAAACTTTTATATTTTTATAAAATGTTTTTAATTTTTCTTAAATATTTCCTATGGGAAAATCGATACTGATCTCTAAAATATTTTCAAGTTTCTGTAAGTTTCCCAATTTGAAGTAAATACAAAACATTTTGATTCTGATTGCAAATATGAACTTTTAATATGATAGATTATAGGGTGTCACCAATATTTTAACAAGCACCTGCCACAGTCGCTTTCTGGCACATGAAATAACGCGATTCGCGACAATCATGATTGGACCAGTTAGTAGTACCTGGATTAAAGCCAATGCAACGTGTGACTGATTTCGAGGGAGTGACTAGGAATTCATTGTAATTGATCTGTTTTCCACTGCTGTTCCACACATATTTGCTTGAAGTACCATGATTAGAGCCCGAAGTCCAAAGAGGTATTCCGTTGAGATTATCGTAATCATCTAGAGCATTCAATAATCCGACAATATCTTCTTGTGCCGCTGATGAATCAATGCTAACGAGTTTATATCCCTGCGATCTGCAAAGCAATTCAGCCGTATACCAGTTCACCTAAAACTCCACAGTTAAAATATTGAACATCAAAATGTAATCACAATTTACCTGATTGTAAGTACTAATGCCATAATCGCCTTCAGTTCCAGTATAGGTTGCGGTAAATATGCTGAACGCTATTTGCTGCGGTGTTTCTTCATTACCAGGCTGTGAGTCTGAATTCTCTTCAGCCCATGCCACAGTGCAGAGCAGACAGAATAGAGCAAAACCTAAAGACTTCATTTTGTAAGGAGTCAATTGAAACACTCTGCTTTTATATAGTAATCGAAAGTAGTAGCTAATGACCCAGTTCATCTATCAATGTCAAACAATGTCTCTGTGGTTTATCAGTGAACTGTAGAATTTACATAATATAATTGTTTCTTAACTTAACTTTACTTTTACTATAACTTCTACTTACTATATACTCGTGAGCAAAGAAATAGTGGTAGCAAATATTTGCTTAGAGTATGTATTGGTAGCAAACAAAACCAAGAAGCAAAAGTTGTTTTCATAGTTTCTTGACAGCAAATAATATATGATACTAGCAAATATTTGCTCACATTCAAAGCAAATATTTGCTACAATTAATGAAAAATTTGTCAAAAACAAACTGCGTAATGAATCAGTAGCTCATCTCTTCTAGGAAGTACTTGGTTTAGCATAATACTTAAGATTAGAATATATATTAGAATATGAAGGAAATGCACAACCGACGACATTGATGGATGCCTAAGGCAATTAGCCTGAGCTTTGGTTAACTGTATAAAAGGGAATTCAAGTCGTTGAACTCCTCACAAAATGAAGTTAATCGGTCTCGGTCTACTCTGTCTGCTCAGCACTTTGGCCTGGGCTGAAGAAGTCCTGGAGCAAGTTGATGAGGTTGATTTGGATGAGTTTGATCAGTTTTTCGATGGAAATGAAACGGACTTTTCCCAACCGTGGCCAATAGCTGCCGCTTTTACGGGTGTGGAATACGTTGTTGTCATGCTGACGCCGGTAAGAAAAACTTTTTCTTTTCCTTTATGCATTTCATGGACAACGAAAAGAAAAACAATTTTCCTTTAACGTTTTAGATGAATTGGTTCCAAGCCAACGAAGCGTGTGCCGCACAGGGCTTAACGTTGACCTCTATAGACACAGATGATGATCAGAAAAGTGTTATGAAAGATCTAAGGGATTCGGGTGCTTCACGTAATATTGGCACACCCTTCTGGACCTCAGGCTCAACTCTGGCAAATGGTGCCACATGGATGTGGTATGCAACCGGAGAAACGTTAGGCTTCAACAATTTTGCCAGCAAACCAACTCCAAAGGGAAATCGGTGTTTGAGCATCAATCCATCCACTGGTAAATGGGTCGCTGAAGTTTGTACCGAGAAGCGTTACTTCATTTGCAAATGCCAAACGGAATAATCAGTGACTTATGACCACAATTCAACTAATAGTAGTAAATAATTTTGGTGAAGGTGTATAAAAATATAATAAAAATTTTCTGATTGCAAAATATAAAATGTTTTCATTTCGGTTGTAGCATGCAGCTTTTGTCCGCAGTGGATTAAGCTTTTGCAGGGCTTTTTAGCAGTAGCTTATCCAAAGACACATTTATTAATAGCCACTTAAATTAATTTTAAACAAAATCTATTTTTAAATAAAACTCTGTTCCAATTGCTTCCACTGGGAAGCATAAAAACGACCTCTAAGCACAAGTCATACGCCAACGACCATACCACGCTGAATACATCGGTTCTCGTCCGATCACCGAAATTAAGCAGCGTCGGGCGCGGTTAGTACTTAGATGGGGGACCGCTTGGGAACACCGCGTGTTGTTGGCATCGGTTCTCTCAGCCAAACTTTTTGTTAAAAAATAATTGTTATAAACTTTTAAAATTTATGCTCTTGGTAGCCATTTTAATAAAAAATTAATTAACATTTCGATTCTTTTTCAACTTTCTCGCATATGAAGTAACTTTTCTCCTCACAATCGTGGTCAGTCCAACTGCCTGTGAATCCATTGAATCCAATACAACGTGGAACTGTTGTAAGTGGATCAATTTCAAAATTTTTGTAGTAAACAAATTGTCCACTGCTTAGCCAAACGTAACGGGAATAATCTCCTTGATTCGTGCCCGAGGTCCAAAGAGGTTCATCTTCCAGCAAGTCCAAGTATTCATAGGCAACAGCTTGAATCCAGTCCATTATATCATCTTGTTTGGTGTACGATGGTAGACTAACCAGATTATAGTCCTTAGCTGCACAAATGAGTTTGGCTTGATGCCAGGTAACCTACAAATATTACAATTATCAGTTAAATGTGGAAGTTATGGGGTATTACGTGTTACCTTGTCATACAACCCAATTGCATACTCATCGTCCTCAAAAGTAAAAACTTTTAAATCAAGGGGCTCAGGGTTTGAAGCTGGTACATCCTCAGCCCAAACTAGGGGACAGAGCAAACAAAGTAGAGTAAAACTTATTGACTTCATATTGTTTAGAATTCAAAATAATTTTACTTCTTTATATAGCCTTTGGAAACCCTCACTTAATTACTAAGTTCATTTATCAATGTCATTCAGAAAGTCTTAAATCTGTTATCAATTCGTTAAGTTAGAAAAGGTATCTTCATTTTTTCGAAAAATATAAAACTTCAAAATCAAATAGAAATTTGACAAAATGGGTTGGATTTTGAGAATTTTAGATTTTGATTGCGATTGATTCTGCTAGTTGCCCAGAGTATAAAAAGGTATGACTTTTTAAGATATCGCTTCATTTGGCTGAGTTATGATCAGTCAAAGCTTAAGTATTGAACTGTGGACCTTTCAAGATATCGCTTCATTTAGCGTCTTTAAAGCTCTTCGCTCTAAGTGAACTCTCCCGCTTAAAACTCTCTTTTTTCGACATTTTGTGTGCGATTTGCAGAGCAAACTAACAGCTGTTATTTTAACAGCACTGTTATGTTAATAGAATATTTCGTATTTTACTGTGGATTTTTTTTCGTCTGAGAATTTAACGAACAGAACTTTCAGTAGATCTCAAACTCAACGGACAGTAAAAGAAACAAGATAATGTCGGTTACTTTTATTGTATTCTGTTTGTAGTTACATAAAATATATATATATATATATACATATATATATGTAACTGACTACCAACAACGTTTCTGGCACATAAAATAACGTTTCTCGTCGCAATCTTCGACGCTCCAGTAACCGGTAGAAGCATTTAGGCCAAGACAACCATACGTGGTAGTTGAAGCTAAGTCGATAAATTTGCGATACTGGAAAGATTCACCGGTTGTATACCAACTCCATTGATTGTTGTTTGCCAAATTCGAGCCAGAAGTCCAAATTGGCTCTTTTAATTCCTTTTGATAACCAGATCTTCTGATTGTTTGCATTATCCTCGTCTGATTTCTTTCCGTCGGAATTGCCACAAGGGCGTAACCCATTCTGGCACAAGCAACAGTGGCTTGAAACCAATTTAACTAAAATTATGAACAGGTATTAAAATTTATTAATGGCAAATAGGGAAAATCGTTTACCTTAGAAGCCATAGAGAGTACATAAATGTCGTTCGTATATATAAGGGATATTGGCAACGGATTTGTATCATTACTTGTAACTAAATCAGGTATATACTGTGATTCCTGTGGGACAACAAAAGTCCAGGCCAAAGACCAGAGCAGACAGAGTAAACCAAAACCTATTAACTTCATTTTGTGCAGAGTCCAACGAGTGTGAATTCCCTTTTTATAGAATTATCTTAAACTAAAGCTACAGCTAATTGCCTTGTGCATTCATCAATGTCACTCGATAAGCTCGAAATCTTTGCAATTCTTTCTCTTTAAGTTTTAGAGGGTTTGTGTGGTTATTTTTTTGGCGTTTGCCATAAATTTAACTTACAGTAAATCTCAATTTTAAGCGTTGCGTAAATCCGTTTGCCATTTTTATGGCAAAGTTTTGCGCTAATAATGTTATCCAGTGTGAGGGCACTGAGTGCAGTTTTGCACCCCAGCAAACGGAAACAGAAACAGAATTTATCGAAAAAATGTAAAAGCATATCTCATTTAACTGTGCTGTCAGTGAGGGAGAAGTTATTATGACGGGTCAAGGATTGCCAATTGCCAGCTAGAATATTATTTGGGACTGTGAGTAGAGAGGGAGTGGTAGAAGGGGGGTGGTGCCCCCTCATCAACTTGGTTTCAACTTTTTCGCTGCTACGCAATTCCTTCCATTTTCCATCTATCGTTTTCCCTGTTTACGAGTCCCATTGGGATTGGACAACAAGAAATGAAATGTGCAAGCACAGATCGTTGCATTTGTTGTTAAGGAGGGTCGTGTGAGATATAAAATCAAAAATTGCTTGCTCTTGCTGTGTATGGCAAACAGGGCGTGTGGATAATATGATTTCTGTTTCTTTTGAATGGCATGCCATTTGCATTTGCCACTGCAGCTTGTTCCTTTTGTTCAGCAAGGTCACAATAGTGTCAGCATGTCTTCGTAAATACCAAAACTCTTTTAGAACTTAATTTCCATTTTTATAGTTCTGATTGAATTTGAATTCTATTTTTAAATGATTATCATTAAAATATACTATGTAGTTTGCTTAGCGGTGATAAGTTATCGTGCGTAGCATGGGTCCTGTGGCGCAATGGATAACGCGTCTGACTACGGATCAGAAGATTCCAGGTTCGACTCCTGGCAGGATCGGTTATTTTTTTAAATTTTATTTTTAAATTTCTATCAACAAGTAAATTAATTAATAAATGTTTATGATAAATAAATACAAAAAGTTAACTTGCGCCCAACGTGGGGCTCGAACCCACGACCCTGAGATTAAGAGTCTCATGCTCTACCGACTGAGCTAGCCGGGCTGTTAGGACGATGATCGCTAATAAATTTTAAGCTTTACAACAGATATTTTTGGAAAACAAAATTTGAGAAAACAAAAAATTTTGTTTATAATTTTAAATAGATTGAATTTTTTTTGCTAAAGATTGAAAGCAGAGTATTTACTGTAAAACTCGAAAGCTAAAACATTTAAAAACTTGAAGTTTATTTACTGTTCGCCGTTTGAAGCACAAATTGAGATATTGTGTTTGCTCTTGTTAAATGTGCGCAATTAGATTGTAAAACTTGTTGACAAGATGACATGATCTATTAGCTTTGGTTATTTGTCTTTGACGCTGAGAGCTGGAAAAATTGCAATTAAATTGGCTGCTACAGCAGGAAATTGAGTGCAAAGGACGAGGACGCGGATGAAAACGGCAGCAAGGACAATAACATTGAATGCTCGAAGAGGGGAAACTGGAAACTGACAACAAAAGTCACGCAGGATAAATGCACCATGCGACAGGGCTAAGGCTAAGGGCCAATGGCTGCTGCTGCTTCTGCTCCTGCTTTTCCCGTTTTTCCTGCTTTTTTCCGCAGCTCTTTCCACTTAATTTATGCGACAAGCAAAGCAGCAGCAAGTGTGTGGCTTAAGCAGCAGCTGTAGAGTGAGGGGAAGGGGAGTTGGCTCTTGGCCATTTTCACAGCACGTTTAACGAAGGTCGTCAATGGCTAAACCAACGCTTAGTTTTCTTTTATAGCGTGGAAATTCATCTTAGTCACACACACACACACACACACAGTTCGCTGTCTCCCTTTTTAACAATACAGTTTTCCAGCTTTTCAATTTCCCCAATGTCCCGCGTTTGCCTTGATTAACAAGACTGATAACAAAGGTTATTGCGCAAGGTGACTAAGTAGTAAATTGTTAGAAATTAGTTTTTATGCTGTTAAAAGTAGATTAACTCTTTTAAAATCTTTTAAATATTTGGACAAAATATTCATACTTTTGTTTATAAGTAAGATTATGCAAGAAAAGAAATTATTAAAGCATGCAAAAAAGTTTGGTTGAGAACCGATGCCAACAACACGCGGTGTTCCCAAGCGGTCCCCCATCTAAGTACTAACCGCGCCCGACGCTGCTTAATTTCGATGATCGGACGAGAACCGATGTATTCAGCGTGGTATGGTCGTTGGCGAAAGACGTGTGTCTTAAGAGTAAATTTATAAGGCAAAATGAATTCTATTTTTAGAATTTAGAAGTATGAAATATACAATTATTTTAATGAGTGACTATTTAAAGAAAAGACTGTCATAAATAGTAAAGGTATTTGAAACTAGTCTGAACAGTTCGGATTTATAATAAATAAAGGATTAAAATACAATAGATAATTCCCATTTTGCTTTACTCAAACTTAAATTTAAATCTTTCTTTCCAGCTCCTTGCATAATCACTGACCCCTCGAACGTAATTCTCCTTTAATTACTCCGTTTCTAACCAAATCTGTGCAACAAAATCCAATGTTTCATTAAGATTTTATCGCTCTTTTGTCCCTTTATTATTAGTTTCCATTTTAGAGTTAGTTCTTTAGTCAATTTGCCGTCAAAGCTGGAGACATTAGCGAGGGTCGCAACGTTTAATTAACAAATTTCCTGATGTAGCACAAGGTTCTTTTGGGGTAAAGTTTCCAGCTAATTAGAAGAATAGTATGTCCCCTTGCCCTCCCTGCCCCGCCCTCCCTCTGTCCTTTTTTGTTTGTCCGCCCCCAAATGATGCAATTTGCGTGTTTATTAATTTTATGTCAATTTGCATGCAATTTTGGCTCAAGGCGAAGCTTTATCTGAGCCAAAGTCGAAGTTGTCGTTGCAGTTTTCAGTTTTCAGTCTTCAGCATTTATGATGGCTAATCTAGTGGAATGGAATGAAATGCATTTTGCACAGTGGGTTAATTAAAACTAATGATCAACCCAGTTATGTTTGTTGCTAGCAGGTTGCAACTTGCAACTTACTACATCAAATCCCTCCCCCAAAATGTGGCACCAAAAACGTGGAATTGTCTTTAGTTGAGTGGATTTTCATGTTCGATGGATTTGAAACTGCAATTCAATAAAAATAAATACGTCGATGGAAGCTTAAAGGTAGCAAAAGTTATATACTAAACAGTAAACTGATGGAGAGTGGTTCGACTAAGACATACCCATTACATTACATAGTAATCAAATTTATAGAAATTTATAAATAATCTGAAAATGCTTCTTCAATTTTTAATTTAATTTAATATAATAAAAAATTAGTTAAGCTTCAACACTCATTTGATTAAAAAAATATTACCTAATTACTTTATATTTAAAAGAAATATAAAAATTGCATAATTTTATCTGCCTATGATGCCCTTTATTAAACATTTTCTCTTTACAGGGTATAAAAAGTTGCGTGCGACGTACACATGGGGGCGAAAATAAGTAGAATCGAGAATGAATTTTGTATTTTCACATTTGGTATTTGGGATTTGCTGTTGTTGTGGCATTTTCTCCCGCAAGGTCATTGCAAAGTCACTGCAAGTTGTTGCGTGCACTAGCTGCTGTGTAGCCGCCCTCTAAAACAAGTCAACTGTAAATTGGCTTAAATATATAGTATATCATTTAATTTAATGTCATTTCAAGTTTTGACACTTTTTGTTTCTGATAAGACAAGAAAAAAATTGAAGTTTGTTAAGGGAATTTAAAAATTTACGTAGTAAAATTCATTGAAAGACAGAATTTCCATTGGTTATTGATAAGCAATCAACAATGGTATTTGTTAACTAAGGTCAGTTAAGCAAAGCTTTCGCTAACTAACTGACTTTTAATTTTAAAAAGTAAAATCTGTTAAATAACAGAATTTTAAATAATAATTTGAAAAAAAAAGCAAAAATTTTGGCTGAGAACCGATGCCAACAACACGCGGTGTTCCCAAGCGGTCCCCCATCTAAGTACTAACCGCGCCCGACGCTGCTTAATTTCGGTGATCGGACGAGAACCGATGTATTCAGCGTGGTATGGTCGTTGGCGAAAGACGTGTGACTAAAGTGTAAATTTATAAGGCAAAATGAATTATATTTTTAGAACTGCTTTAACTAAATACGCAATTCAAAGATAAGCAGTGAAATCTATTTATAGAAAAGCACATTTTTTATACAGCGTGTATTAGGCCTAAAAATGAGCTGTTATTTGAAGAAAAGTGTTGTCTAAACTGAGTAGTTCTAGACAAATGTACTTATTTAGACACTACTTACTACTCCTATTGAAATTGCTAATATTATAAAGCAATACTTTTACTTGTAAACACTCGTATTGAGTAAATGCTTTCATAATTAGCCACGTTATAAGCGCATTACGTGGTTAACTTAACTGAGAGCTAAGTACCTTAAGTTTATTTTCCCTCGTCTAGGAATTTAGCTCATGCGACACTGAGTAAATTGACAATTGTATTAAGTGCGTTAAGTGCTGCAGTCTAAGTATGTGTGTGTGTGTGTTAGTGTGTGTGTGTGGCAAGCACAACTAGAACAAGCGAGTACATGGATTATTACAAGGACTCACTGTTGTTGCCGGAAAGCGATGCTTTTTATCCGTCAAAAGTTTTTGCTGTTACAACATTTGTGGCAAGTGTTGTTGCAGCAACTGCGGTTGCTGTTGCAGCTGTTGTTACTGTTACAGCTGCCACTTCACCCCCCCCCATTATGACACATTTGCTCCGAGGTTGCCACAAGCTCTGAAGGATAATTGTCCACGGGGCATCCTTAGCATGTCACGCACAAGTTGCCACCCTGTTGCAAGTTGCCTTGCCTTGTGGCAAGGTCAAATAAAATCTACACGTTTTGTTGTCATTGAAAATATTTGATTGATTAATTTATTTGCTATTAATACTTTTAAATGTTGCAGTTGAAATTGTTGTTAATAATTTAATACTTACTATAAAAATACTACACTTAAAAAAATATTTTAGTTAACAGATTTTCAGCTCAAGAGAGCTCATGAAGTGAACTTTATTTACAATATTCTAAATTAATTATTCGTCTTTTTTTTCAGTGTAAGTCAGTTAAACCAGTTTTTACTTTGGCTTACAGTAAGCCTAATCAACCTATTATACTAAAATCTATTCACAGCATGTTATTAAAATCTTTAAACTACTTTTAAACTATTTATATTAGCCGTAAAATCACAGTTTTACCCGGCATTGTCCGTGCTGCCACTAACTAATACCACAAATCCAAAGAAACTTAACTTTTAGGTTAAAATTCCTTTACTTTCTTACTTTATCACTAATCGCTTAATAAATTCTAAGATCAAATCTTTCTAAAAAACAATTTCCACAACTTTTTTTAATACAAAATAATTCTCAATTTATTAATTAACCTCTTATTAAACTAGACTCTTTCTAGCTTTAAGTAGATGTCATCTTTGGAGGAGACTACGGGTGAGAGTGTAGCAAATTCGATGGATTTTACTGTCTTTTCACAGCTCTGAACACGATGATTGCGTAATAGATGTACTAAACCGAGTTTGGATTGCAATAAACCCAGTCGCATCCCAATGCAGTTACGAGGACCAATACCGAAGGGCATATAGGCATCCATATTCAGATTGTGACGATTCTCTGGTGCAAAACGGGACGGATCATATTTTTCCGGCTCCGGCCAATACTGCAAATCAAAGAAATATATAAGATTATATAGTCTATATAGTAGTTGTAAGTCCAACTTACACGTGCATCGCGTTGTATGGCCACTGTGGCTATATAGACGGGAGTACCGTTAGGTACCTCCACATCGTAGTAGGGCGCCAGAGTGAAGCGTTCACCGGTTGCGGGTTGCTTGCACTCACGTTCGGCATACCCGACAATGGGATACTTGCGCAGTGTCTCATTTACCACCTGGCTGAGGTAGGGCATCTCCTGAATCCTCTCGTAATCAATGTGATCCTCGTTACCAAAGTAATCCTTGATTTCCTCACGCAAACGATCCTGAATCTCATTGTTCTGCGACAACTCATACAGGGTCATTGTCATGGTCGATGAGCTCGTCTCATAGCCAGCGGTTTGGAAGACTGCAGCCTGTGCCACAAGATAATCCAATTGATTGGCCTTATTATCGGGCTCATTGACAGCCTCCCGTTTCATGCTCAACAATATATCGATCAGATCTCTCCGCTGTACACCCGATTTCTCACGCTCCGCAAGTACATAGCTCATGGTACTCTGTATAAACTCAGATGTCTTTTGGAGAAGACTTTGACACGTGCTAGGGTTGCCAGCGCTGGCACTGCAAATATGACAGCAAAGTCCAAGGCTCGCCTTAGAGTTGGAGTGAATATGGCTATATTATGATCATAGAATTCGCTCTTCATGTCCTTAAGGGCATTAGCCTTGATGCCAAAAGCAGTTGTGGCTATAAGATCGGAGGTAAAACGACCACAAATATTCTTAATGACGATCATTGAATCCAGCGACAAATTATCCAAATGTTTTTCCAGATCTCTGCCGATCTGTAAGGTAAAAATTTAAATAATAAAAAGCTATATAGTTATTATATATCATAAAACCTACCTCAACCATAAGTGGATACATTTGTTTAATCTTTCCACTGGTAAATACCGGTGACATCTTGTTACGTAACTCCTTCCACTCGGGATTACGCACAAAGAACAGATTATTATAGCCGAGAACATCGTGATGTGGATCCGTTTGTAGCGCCCGATTTGTAAAGTAATTAAATTTCTTGATCATCACCGTCTTAATTAAATCCAGATCACGTATAATTAGAGCAGGTCTATGCAATAGATATACTCCGATCAGTGGCTCCTTTTCGTATCCGGGTGTATTGTGCAACATTTTGACCTGATCGAAGAACGCCGCTTTGCCAGTCAACATTTTTCGCATATTACCAAAAACTGGTATTGGTTTTATTTGCTTGATTCCCAAGCGCTGCCAGAAAGTGTAAGTACGTCTCTGCCATATATAGAATAAGATCGCCAAAGTGGCGATCAGTAGAAAAGTCTCCGTATACATGTTTGTCGTTTCAACTGCTATGATCGACTGAAAGCTCTGTTCTCTAGCAGCGGCCTATAATACCGCTTGTCGTATCATCTAACAGGGCAACACTTGATAAGCAACAAATTTGCACCGCTCACTCAGAATCGACAAGTTTTAGCATTCTCATATTGCACACTCGAAATGACTAGGCAAATTTAAATCAGCTTTGAATCAAATGTTTCTTATAATCTTAGTATTGATACAAACGTAAACAAATTCTACAAACACGAGCAAACAGTATGCTGATAAGCTGCATACATGAATTGAATGTTTTATATTAATTATAAGCGTGACATACACAATTAAAAATAAAATGTTTATTAGAAAGTTTAAAAAAAGAAAGATTATTCAAGCATTTCCCATACCGGGAATTGAACCCGGGCCTTCCGGGTGAGAGCCGGATATCCTAACCACTAGACAATATGGGAGTTGACTTCGCACTAGAAAAATGCTAACTTATATCACAGTTGATTTGACAAAAGTATAGCAGTTTACAAATCTGCTTGCACCATACACTGCTTCAAATACACTGCTTCACAAAGTCGATAATACAGTTTTGTGCTCGCTGTAATTTAATGGTCATAGATACATACAGAACTTGTGGTCCTGTGGCGCAATGGATAACGCGTCTGACTACGGATCAGAAGATTCCAGGTTCGACTCCTGGCAGGATCGGATTTTTTTTGAAATATTTTATTTTTCCAATTTTTAAATTTTCATCATTTGGACGCTCTCAGTAGATTAACAAGCTTACACGGAAAGTAATTTTAAGACTGACAGCACCTGCGACGTGTTATATACGCGTAAGACGTGCGCTATTTGCTTTTCAGTTTGTCGCATCACACGTTATGCATTTACTCATGAAACGCGCGGAATGAGTGAGATTTTGCCTGGGGCTCAATGACAAAGTTGAGCTGTGGTGGCTAAAAGCATATAAAGTGGCTTCGTGTAGAGTTGTGTGGATTATGTGTATGTCGCTTTATGCTAAACAGTAGAAATGTTAAAAGTTGATAGCGAGGGCCAAAGTTATAAGCAAGGAAGAGGTAGCTGCGATTGCAATTGCACGCCAAGGACATTTAAGGTGACATCCAATGCGAATTCCCTTAGCAGAACTGACTGCAAGTGATTTTATGCTTGTGTGTTTTAAATGACTTTTTATCCACTGAGATTTGCATACCAGCAGAAACTTGTTATCGAAAAATCTTGCAACAATTTGTTCTATTCGAATTTAAACACATTTTGAGCAACTGCAACATATTTATGATGGAAGAGATATTTAATTTAAGGGTCAATATAACATTTAATTTTGTACTAAACAAAATTTAAAAAAAATATCTTCCCATACCGGGAATCGAACCCGGGCCTTCTGGGTGAAAGCCAGATATCCTAGCCACTAGACCATATGGGAGGCATGTGATTCGACCGCGAAAATCGCTTAATATTAGCTCTTTATTATACTCCGAAATTTAAAAAATTTTGTAAGTTCATTAAAATATTTAATACTTTTCAAACAAAAATTCAAAGCAATGGAAATTATGTAATTAATGTTTAAAAAATTTTATTTTTTATTAAGTTACCAAAAGAGAAACTCCGATCCTGCCAGGAGTCGAACCTGGAATCTTCTGATCCGTAGTCAGACGCGTTATCCATTGCGCCACAGGACCGACAAGTTTCGGAGCCTCCGATGAATGATATAATATTGACGCGATTTTATTTTTGATTATAGAGAACTATTTCTGTTCTTTTGACAAAATTTAATACATTTAGTAATTAATATTCTATAGAACAGTAAACACTATTTTTAAAGAGTAATTTTAAAATAGCAAAAAACTATCGATCCTGCCAGGAGTCGAACCTGGAATCTTCTGATCCGTAGTCAGACGCGTTATCCATTGCGCCACAGGACCGGCAGCTACCATGTTGACTAATATAAATATATTATCACCATCGTTATTTTCTAGTAAATTAAAATTAAAGAAGCAGGCCCACAAGCAGTGAAGCAAGCAGTGTTAGCATACAGCTGTTTAAAAACAACTATCAATATAAAAGCGCAAATATAAGAGAATGGTTTTATGAAAAATACGATTTTAAAAACATAAAAAAGGAAATTAAAACAATTAAACTACATTAATTTGTTTATACTTAAATTGCAGTCAAAGCAGTGGTAAGGCTTCTGCTCGCTCTCCAACGACACTTCTCTCTCTGATTCTCTCGTTCGTTGTTACTCTCAGTCTCTCTTTACCACGATTACGTCGCGTCGTCAAAACGTCTGCAGCAGCGCCGCTTGGCGGTTGGCGTCAAAATCCAAATTCGGTTTAGTCTCTCTTTGGCACTCACTGTGTGCAGTTTAGTGACAACGCAAACAAAAACGACGACGCTTTGGACGCTAAAAAGTTTTACGTGCGCGCGACGTAAGCAAAAGCGAAGCAAAGCAACAAAAAAAAATTATGAAGAATCTCTGAGCAACAAAAAAATAAATAATAATTAATACATACATACACCAAATTGTTTATAACAAATAAAAATAATAAAAGAAGAGAGTGTATTTCTGTATGTGTGCGAGTGTCTGTGCAATTATGAGTGCGTGTGCAATAACAAATAGAAAATATATGTGTGTTAAATAGAATTAAAGCAAATAAAAATATTAAACGGTTTTTTCGGTAAGTGCAACTAAGACTCCCCCATCTCCAACACATCCACCTACGTCCCGCCAAGCAATTTGTGTACAAAAAACCTGCCGCCGTCCTGCCGCAGTGTTTCTTCAATTCTTCTTCTACACACACAAACCCATTCTAAGCGTTTTGTGTTGAGTTGCCTATTCTGTTTTTCACATACTTTTTTGTTTTCATCGTCTGCTTCTGCTCCTCAAAACATGAAACGGAACGAAATGAAACGTAAATGTACAAGAACAAGAACAATAGGAAGAAGAAATGAGAAAGAGCCCAAGGCAAAGCGTAAAAGCGTAAAACGAAAAGCGAAAAGCTCAAAGATTGGGGCTAGGGCTAAGCAGACGCCGCGCTGTTCGTTGTTTTCGTCGTTGTTGTTTTTGCTGTTTGTTTAGCTGTCGTTTCTCCATTTACATATGTATGTACACACACACACACACATACGTAGCGTACACGTACGCTGTGTATGCTTGTTTGGCTGTGTAGGATATGATATGTTGTTTTCGTCGTGTTTGTGTGTGTGTGTTTGTGTTTGGATCTCTTTGCTGCGCTGCCTACAATACTATGAGACGGTGTCACGCTGTTGTTACTTGTTGTTGGCGCTAGCCATGTGTGTGCGTTTATGCTGGTGTGCGTGTATGTGTGTTTGTAGGCCTCCATACTGGCAGCGAAAAGCGCCAAGCGAGCGACCTGCTCTCCGCCCTCTCTTCTCTGTCGCACTTCTCCCCATTCGCTGTCTTTTACTCTATCTCTCTTTTTCGTCGGCATCTCCATCTTTTGCTTCTCCTCCTGTCCGCCGTTAACTCGTTTGGCGACTTGTTTTGCCATACAATACCAATACCACTACCATTACCAGCACCAACACCAACACCAATACTAATACTAACACATAAAAATAGTCTGGTAGAATTGTTGACTTCCCTTTTGACAAACGTGCCGGCCCACAAATGTCGGCGTCAGTGTGTACACATCACAATTATGTAGACAAATACTACATATCTGTATATAACATACATTCTACATACTCCCCATTATAGCCAAGGCACCAAAATTGGCATAGTTTGTAGGTAGAATGAGATTATATTAACAGATCTCCCCAATGCAACAATTCTAAGAAAACTACTTGAATTTAAACTAAGAAGTCTTTTGTTGATAGTTCATTTTTAATCAACAAAAAGAGAAAGCCCAGTTATCAAAATGAGCTTTAGCTGTCTTTATTTTTATCGTAAAATATTTCAAATTATCAGGAAAACTTTGAAAATTAAGTTTAAAACATTTTAACAAACAATACAGAAATTATTTTTTAAAATTAAATTAAAATTATGGAACTGTAAGAATTATTCAATACAAACTCATAACTAATTCAAATAATTCAAATAAACTTATTCTCCAAACACTTAATTATTTTAAAGACTAATTATTCAAGTACATTCAACAGTTTTTTATAAACAAATTTAATGGCTCTAGCTCTTACAGACTCTGAGATGCAGGTGAACTCTTCCTTCTGCACGATAAGTACATTTTTGTCAAAATGTTATGACGAAAATTTCTAAAAATAAATTTCAAAAGAAAACTGATAAGGTTTTTGTAGTTATATAACTTTTCAAATAAAACCCCACATAGTTATATATTTCCTCGATTTGTAGTTTGTGAAACGTCACAAAACTGCTCCGATTAACGACATTGAAAATCGACTTTTAACTTGTTTTATTGAAGCGATAGATTTGATAGATTAATGCTTAAGTGGAATTCTTCTCGGTTGTCCATAGCCCATAGCCCCATTAACCTGTTCAATCGAAAACTTGTCTGGAGCATTAATAGCGTCGACCATTTTGGGTTGCAGCTTCAGTTGAAAGCGAAAATAGCGCAGGAAAAAATAACTAAATAAAAAAAGAAAAGCAAAGAAATAGTAGGAAAGGAGAAGAAAGGAAAGGAACGGAACGGAAAAGAAGAAAAATGGTGTTGTGTGCTTTGGGACTCTGTGAGTTGTATCTGCTGTGAATGTATCTTGCAGATATATATCTAAAATTGCTACATAGCATGCAGTGTAAGAACCAGACACAAGTAACTAAATATAACATACAGTCACACACACAAACACACACACACACACACTTACAGACTGCAGATACATACTAGCTCTATGTCTGCATCTAGGTAGTATCTCCTCCTCTTTTCCCCCCCTCCAGCCGTGCTACGTTGCGCCGCTTGCAATTTCATTTTCATTGCAACTTCATGCCCCTGACATCGGACCATGCCACATGCCTTGCACGACTGTCAGCCTGCCACAGCCTGTTGTCTGTCGTTCGTCCCTACCTCAACCCTGACTGCCCTGCCCCTTTCGTGCTCCTACTGCCCCTTTTGGTTCAACTGCACACGCCTCCAACGACCCTTTATTTTTTTTTCCTGTGTGTAGCATTACACGGCTTTTTACTCTCTCTCTTATTCTCTCTGCACGTTTCTACGCTCATTCTTGTAAAATTGCAAGTTGCTGCGGCCTATTGAAGCTCTCTGCCTCTGTCTCTGCCACTGCCACTGCCGCTGCTACTGCCAGCGCCACAATGCTGCTAGTGCAGTCGGCCATGCAGCTGTCTGCCTGCCTCTCTTCTCCTTAACCTCTCTCCCTCTCGCACCTACTGTGCTTGTCGCTGTTTGTGCTTGTGCATGAGAGTGAGTACGAGTGCGAGCGAGTGAGGGCGCTGCCTTGCCCTAACCTACACCACAGAAAATTTATTGCGTCGGCTCTACTACTTCCACACACACAATCACACTCACTCAGACTTCACTTGATTTCTCGCATTATCTACGTGTATCTACGAGGCATACATTTTTCAGTCTTAGCTTTTTGTTGTTCTTGTTGTTGTTGTTGTTGTAGTTCTTGTTATTTGTATTTCTTCATTAGTTTTTCGTTTTGGTTTCATTGATGCAATTGCTGCTCATACAGTTTCTCGATTATTCGAAAACTAATTTTCATTCCATTTTTTCATTGCAGCCGTGATTTGTGCGAAGTATAATCAATCGAGCTCGTCAATTAATTATACAATTTAAGCATTATTCATAATACATTCGGAAGCGTAATCGTGCAATATCTTAACTTGAAATACTTCTAGACGAACCGCCTCAATCAACCAGCCCAGCAAGTATTATTAGTTATGGTAAGTTGGAGCTTTAATTCATATTCTTATTGGTTGGAAAGCCCATATGACATTTTATCAATGACTGATCGTCAGGCCCATTAGCTCAGCTGGTTAGAGCGTCGTGCTAATAACGCGAAGGCCGCGGGTTCGATCCCCCCATGGGCCATTTGATAATATTTTTTTAACTTTTGAATAAATTATTGGGCCTAAATAAACTTATTCAACATCCTTAAGACAAGATGGCGTCAACAGGGCCCATTAGCTCAGCTGGTTAGAGCGTCGTGCTAATAACGCGAAGGCCGCGGGTTCGATCCCCCCATGGGCCACAGTTAGTATCCTTTTTTTATTTTATAAACTTTTTTCAAAATGATAAGTTTAATATTAAACAAAGTCCTTAAAGGAAATAGTTTTAACGGGCCCATTAGCTCAGCTGGTTAGAGCGTCGTGCTAATAACGCGAAGGCCGCGGGTTCGATCCCCCCATGGGCCACAGTTAGTATCCTTTTTCCAAAATATTTTTGATAATTGATAAATTTACTATTAAAAAAATCCTTAAAACAAAATGGCGTCAATAGGCCCATTAGCTCAGTTGGTTAGAGCGTCGTGCTAATAACGCGAAGGTCGCGGGTTCGATCCCCTCATGGGCCAACTTTTTTGTTTTTTGAATATCTATTCTTATGTGTTAATACGTCTAAATTACATAAAATCAAAAGGTAAAATGTTCCTTCACGTGTAACGTTAAGTTCCTTATAGCTTAGTCAAATAATCTTTGAAACAGAACTGGGGCAACTTGGCCCATTAGCTCAGTTGGTTAGAGCGTCGTGCTAATAACGCGAAGGTCGCGGGTTCGATCCCCTCATGGGCCACAAATTTAATATTTTCCCCATTATAGCAGCAAAGAAAATCAAATTCTTATATTAGGGCAAAAAAATAATATTTTTCATTTAAAATAACGTAAAAAAAATCGTTTCAACTTGGCCCATGGGGGGATCGAACCCGCGGCCTTCGCGTTATTAGCACGACGCTCTAACCAGCTGAGCTAATGGGCCTGTTAGACAGCTTGTGTCAAATGCTATACATGAAAGCATATTCGTCGTGAAACAATATAAGAAGGAATTCCATTACACAAACATATGCATGCTAACAAAGTAATAAAAAAATTTTTTTCTGCGCCCAACGTGGGGCTCGAACCCACGACCCTGAGATTAAGAGTCTCATGCTCTACCGACTGAGCTAGCCGGGCATATTGGAAGTAGCTGCCTAAAACGGCATGTCCCTATACAACAAGAGGTTCTATACTCGAGGTTGCTTTCAGTTGATGATGGCATGAACTATATTTAAGAATGTTCTCCCGCTTTGAGTCGACAGAGCTCCACGCATACACTGTTCGCTTTGCTCCTCTATTTCTGGCACATTTCCCCCTTGGATTGCCTTTGTAATTGTTTTCATGATGATAGGACCCTATTGTGTAGCACATTTGTGGATGCTTCCTAATGGAAATGATGTATAAAATTACGCGCCTACCTCAATGCAGTAAGGGGTGAAGTGCAGTTGTTCGCAGACGCTGCTTGCTGTCTGACAGTCTGATAGTCCGACAGCCGCCCCCGTCGGCCAAGTAATTTGCTATAAAATATTAAAACGAAACAATGTGTGAAAGGAAACAAAACAAAATACATGCATATAGAAACAGAGACTCAGACATTGAAGCAGAAAGTGGAAAAGAAAGACAAACGATAGAGAGAGAGAGAGAGAGAGAGAGAAAGAGAGGAACGGGTCATGGGACTAACAACGAGAAGAGACGGGAATACACGGACAGACGGACGGGGGACCGACACACAGACAGCAGGCAGATAATCAGCCTGGCAGACAGCTTTTGGTTGCGCTACATTCGAGACAATCGAGCATATTCATTGGAAAATAAACTTAAAAATAAAGAATGCAGTATGGAAAGGGTTTTAAAAGTTTAAAAACTTTTCTAAGCTACAAATTAGACAGTTCAAGAAAATAATGGAGTTTTTCCAATTCGAATAACTTGTCTTAAAATGTCTGTTAACTTTTTTTTTTAAAAATTCCATTTGATTAACTTAAATTAAACTTATATACTCTCTATATTTAAGTTGGTTCCAGCATTCTTTTATTATTATTGTGTATTCCTGACAACAGAAATGAGGGAAAATGTGTTATTTGTGCAGACAAATTGTTTTTTGTTTATTGTCTATGTTGGACACTCAGCGACCCAAGTCTAGACCACCGCTCTCTTCCCCTCCAAGTTTTATGCTTAACTCTTATATGCATACAAACAAACACACACACATACACGCACATAAATACACGAGCACAACTCAGTCGCATTTCCATTGCCAGAGGCAAAAGACAGTGTCTGCGGCAGACAAGGCCAAATAAGTTAGGGTAGGCTCGCAAAATGAGATAAACAAGAAATGTTATTTGATAAACAACAAGAAACGAAACCAGTTGGTAACATTTTCGGAATGAACGTTAAAATTAAAAGGAAAAATAATAATAAAAAAAAAAGTGTTTTCCGCCCAACGTGGGGCTCGAACCCACGACCCTGAGATTAAGAGTCTCATGCTCTACCGACTGAGCTAGCCGGGCTGATAACACGTAGGGAAAATTATCAGGTGAAGGAATTGGTGGAATCTGTTCAGAATGGAATTTGAAAATTTCAAATTATAAACAAATTTTTATATCTTTTTTAAGATTCAATAATGCTTTAAGTAAATATACTTGAATTGTTAAAATACTTTTCAATCAATAAACATTAATAGAAAAAAAACTAATTTTTGCACAAACGAGTAACGTAATAAATTATCTATTCTATCTATTATCTGTTCCCGTAATTTTTTCAAGAGAGTTGAGATTTTTTAAAGGCGTTGTATTATCAGATCCTTAATATGAACTTCAGGTATGCATATTTTTTCTTCCAAAGCACACAGCCCGGCTAGCTCAGTCGGTAGAGCATGAGACTCTTAATCTCAGGGTCGTGGGTTCGAGCCCCACGTTGGGCGTAA
This sequence comes from Drosophila cardini, assembly GCA_018903735.1. NCBI lineage: Eukaryota > Metazoa > Arthropoda > Insecta > Diptera > Drosophilidae > Drosophila > Drosophila cardini. The sequence continues at coordinate 7,962,333 of JAEIGM010000001.1, read as the reverse complement.
CACAACTTTTTGTATTAAAATTTTTATTTTACAGTTTTATGGCGTTTAATAGATTTTTTTTGTGAGAGATGTTAGACCTTGAGTGCAGTTATAACTGCATTGCTTTGTTGGTAAAAACAAACAAATTGACTATAAAGAAATATCGAATTGCAAGTCTCAATAAGCAACTATTGATGAGCCAAGCGACTTTGTGACGCTGCTAATAATCGGCACAGAAAGCAAATGGAAATAAAAGCACGTTTAGAAAATGCATAAATTTGAATGCATAACATTGCTATACACAACACTAAACAAACACACACACACACATGTAGTATACACCGCATTGAGTGGCGACGTAAAAATATTAAAAACGTTTCTGTTTGTCATGCAAATAAAACGAAACGAGGCGAATGACTGAACTTAACCTTAAAACAAAATACAAACACATATCTCTCTCTCTATATAGTACACACATATGTACGTAAATGTATACGTAATTCATATATGGACTTCAACTATTTTGTTTAGACAACGCAAATTGCGGTTAATGCACCGCAAATCCAAAAACAAATACAAAAACAAAACCTGAACGATTTCAATATACAAATTGCAAATATTGCGAAATATTAATGACGCTACCGTGATTTGTATACTACAGTGGAACTTTTTGATAAGAAATGTGTGTAGTTTGTTTAAAAGTTTATAGTTAGAGGTTTCTGTATTTTCCCTAAAGGAAATACTGCTGATTAGGATTTTTATAAATTTTTCTATTTTCAAGAATATATTTTTGTTGAAAACTAATTTCATTTTGGGGAAAGCTATAAACATATCCCATATTGTCTAGTGGTTAGGATATCCGGCTCTCACCCGGAAGGCCCGGGTTCAATTCCCGGTATGGGAAGTTGGAATTGATCAAGTTTTCTTTTTATTTTTAAATGTTCTTATTTTTCTGAATACTCAGTAAATTGCTATATCTGCTTATGAGTTTTTAAGTAAAATTTCACACACTTCGGCCATGTTTTTATTCCCTTAGTTGCATTTTCATTCGTCGTATTTTTCGCGCGTGACGAAACACTTTATAGTGAGAGCAAGAGCAAAAAGCAGCTACTTTTTTCGATGCTTGTGCGATAAGTCTGCACAATGTCTGGAGCCAGTTTCAAGTGCATAAACTGTCCAATGCTGGACTGAAAACAAAACTTGCTCCACCACTTGGTGAGAGTCAATTGAGACAAAGAGCGGCCCAACGAGTTTTATGAAAATGACCTTGGCGGGATGGCTGCAGCTTTAACAAAACCCTTTTGCCGTTACGAAACACGATCACGATATAGTCATGCGAATTTTTACTAAAGTTATAAAAGAAAAAGAGTAAAAAAAATTTGAGTCGCCCCCGGGTGGACTCGAACCACCAACCTTTCGGTTAACAGCCGAACGCGCTAACCGATTGCGCCACGGAGGCTGCTGATTGCTGGCAGAAATAAAACCCAACAAGGATTGATCATTTTATGGGTTTACAAAAATATTAAGTTTTGACAAAATATTAAAAAAGTTATTGACGATCCTGCCAGGAGTCGAACCTGGAATCTTCTGATCCGTAGTCAGACGCGTTATCCATTGCGCCACAGGACCGATTGATCGCACTGCGAACTAACGCGTAACTCGAAATCATTAGCGAATTAATACTAAGTTCTTAATAGTTTTTTTTCTACCAATATAAATTCAGTCTATTGTTTATTAAAGCCCCCGTTTCATCAATCGGCAAAGCTTCTGATAAACTCTTTGTTAATTTATGCGAGTTCATTGAATTGAGCAAACTGTTTTTTTTTTTTTCTAATTTGCATGTTTGTTAAAAAGTAAAAACGAAACCAGTTTATAATCAAAGTAGTTTGACGTTAAAAAAGAATATTTAATATTTCATCTATTTTATTTATATTTCTTTCTTTTTCTCTTTGCAGTTGGGAACTACAAAGATAAATCCGCTTTTGTTAATGAGTGAGTAAAAAATAAAACAGAATATTTTGATCATGCGAATAGTTTAAACAATTCAATTTGTTTAATGATTTTTAAAGCTTATAAAATTATTATCGTGATTTCATTACCTCATAAAAAATAAGTAAATAAAAAACGACGAGACTGAAATTCTTAGTTCCTCATTTTACTTTAGGCTCAAATGAAATTTATCGATTTTTTTCTTGTGCAGAATTTTAGTTTCAATTTCCATTTAATGCCGCGTCGAGACGTGTCCTTGTGTCGCCATGGCGGCTACCAGGTGGTAGACCTTTCCTTTGACTCTGTTTTGGGGTAACTGCTTCAGATTCGGATTCAGATTATAATTCTCATTTGGTCTATAGTGTTGTTGGCCATTGTCAACGCCCAAACAGGCAGCAGTAAATATTCAGATACCCTTAGAGGAGTATTTGTTAGTGGTAATATAATTTATAAAACAAATTTAAATTTGTTAAGAAATTTATGCATATTAAACTTAAAACTATTTTCTACTTTTTGGTATTTTAAATATATTACAAAATCCGCTATAAAATATTAAAAAAGAACATCAATTGTTCGCTATTAAAAAGATTTCTGTCTATTCTTGTTCGTTCGTGTATTTTCTTGTTCTTTCTTGTGCATTTCCACTTAACTTTTCACGTCGTTAGTTTCTGCCATACGCCCTGTGGCCCACAAATTGGCGCATTGTTTGGGTCAAGGATGCACCAATGGAACGTCATGCTGTGTGCCAAGGGGAAAGTGAAGGGGGAGGAAGGGGCGTGGCTAAGGCAGGGCAAGGAAGTGTAGAAATCACTTTTGCCTTGTACATTTTGGCGGCACTTGACTTGAAAGCTTTGAACCTTTAACAGGCGTTTACTTTTGGTGTGTCTCCGCTCCTTCCCTCTTCCCTCCCCTCTTCCCTCCTTCGTAGCTCGCCCCTACCACCTGCTGAGCATTTTGAAGGGGTCAGCTCAGAGTTTTTGAGTTCACACTCTGTGAGTGCTCATCAAAAATGTGCGGCAAGTGAAGGAATTTCAATGCTCTTGGTGCAAATTGAGTGCAGCATGCATAAAACATGAAAAAATGTCTGGCACAAAGCTAAAGAATGTCAATAAATGTAGAGTAGTTTATTTTCGAGGTATGATAAGACCCCTTGAGAGCCGTGAACACTTAGCTATCTGTTTTTTATGCTGTTTGCTGAGGAATTAGTTGCTTAAAGAGGATAGAATAAAACGATAGAAAGCAGAAGAATTGAGAAAAAATTATGTAAGTTAAGTAAACTTTCCCAATAAATCGTCGAAGTTTTAAGAGCTCCTAAAAAAAAACTCTTTCTCCATTAAACTGCTGTATATTTACCTGTTTAAATTTCTTTAGCTGCTTGCCCCAGTTAAAACCATTTAGAGCACTTTTTTATCGATCTTTTTTTTGGCAAAAAGTTCTTTGGCGTTTTGCGGTTTTCGACCCAAACAGCTGTTGAGGCATTAATACCAAAAACCAAACCAAACCATTGCCAGGTAAATTTGACCTACCTGTGTCATTTACACAGGTGTAAATGGCATGCACGACACATTCCACATGCCACCATCGTATTATTGCCCCTAACACCCCCCAACCCACCCCATCCCTCACTTCTCCTCCTCCTCCTCCTACATCTCCCTGACATTTGAATTGCCTTACAACTGCCACTCGTCGTCACATGATGCATCCGCTGACATAGCAAAATTGCTGCCATTTCCACCAGTCCTTCATGCCCCCATCCACTTTCCCCCCACCCACCACTTCCGCCATTGCAACGTTTGTACAACGCCCTAAAACAAAAACTGAAACGAGAGTGAATGCAGTTTTGCCGATGCCGATGCCGCTGCCGATGCCGATGCTGCTGCCGATGCCACTGCCGCTGTCGCTGCCTGAGCCGAAAATAAACATGCAATGTTAAATAGGCCGCCACGAACTATACTCACTAGTTGTAGTTGTTTTGTTGTTGTTGTAATTGTAGTTGACAGCGCTCTCAGCCTCTGCCAAGGCAGGCGCACAGACACACACACACATCCATATATTAAGTATGTATGTACGCTCTCTGGCCAAGTGCAAGAGCAAAGTTTTAGCTTTTGCTTTGCTGTAATTTACGTCATGCACTGCAAAGCTTTTAGCTCACTTACACTCACTCACTCTCTCACTCTTGTAGCTTTTGGGCATGCACTATGTGTGCTTGTGTGTGTGAGTGCTTGATAGTGTTTGGTGCTTGCAACACTATTTTAGTTTTTTTTTTGTGCCATGCTTGGCTGCTTTGGCGTTTCGGCTCTCGCGCTACAGCTCTCGCTCTCTTTAACGTTGGGAGCTGCGAGGCGTCCATTGTAAAATGCTGTAAGTTGCATGCGCTGCTCGCCGCTCACATTTGCATGCCTGCATATGTGTGTATGTGTGTGAGTGTGTGTGTGTTTTGTTTCGAGTGTAAAATTATTCATTTTTTCTAAGGTTCAGTCGCAGAGTTGAAGGTCAGTTGATGTTTTATGTCATTCAACTTGCCGTTGTCGTTGTCGTTGTCGCCGCTGTTTTCGTTGCTTTTGTTGTTATTGTTGCTGCTTTTACATTTTCGTCATTGCTGCGCTTTGCGCTTTTTTTTATTGCCGTTGTTGTTGCTACCGTTTATAAATGTTTGCCGCAATTCGCTTTGCGTGTTGAGACACTCAATTGGGGCGTGGAGCCCGGCATCTAATCGCATTCCCATTCCCTTTCCCATACCCTTCCAGAAATGTCTTAATTTGTTATAAATGTTAAGTGTGATTTGAATGGAGATTAAATAAAGTTACATTTTGTTTACGTATTCTATTAAAATAATGTAAATTTGATAAGTGAAAACCTTTGTAGCCTTAAACAATATTTGCTTTTCTTTCGAAATACGTTTTTTTGCCCGTTTTTTTGCTTTGCTTACAGGGTCGTTGTTGCTTTATTGGATTCCCCTTGACTGATAGGTTCAATAGACGATTATTGCAAATTAGTTGAGGGTGTGAGTTAAGTGAGGTTATGTGTAACGCTTTGAGACGCTGAGTCTACCTTTGTTAGGGCATTATAATCGGTTTTTATGGCATGCTGAGATTTAATCGTTTTGTTTTCCATGCAATCCAACACCTGACCTTTTCACTTGCTCAAACCGCTTAAAATAAACAATAAAAATTGCCAAATTCCCACGAAGTGAAGAAAACGACGTTAACAGAAACAGCAACAACAGCAACAACAACAACAGCAACACATGTGCGTCGTCACTGTTAATCGCAATGCACTTAAGAGAGTAAGCGACGCTGACTAAGAGAGGGAGAGTAGATGCAGCCAAAACGGGTAGAAAACATAAATTCCATTAAAGAAAAAAAAAACATTAAAATCAAAAGTCACATCGCAGCGACGTCGCGACGCTTCGGCAGCGAAATCAACACAAAAAGTGTGTTACAAAGTCAAAAGCACAACGCCAATAACAACAACAACAGCAACAACAACAACAACAACAAGAAAATGAAAATGAAGAAGAAGAAACAGTCGGTCGGCAGTTAGCAGCACAGCCAACAACAAGTAGAGCTTAAAAACCACATTGAAAAAGAAACCAAGAATACCAGCAACAACAAGAACAACAACAACAACTAGTACAACCAAAAGTAGCAACAGAAGCAGCGGCAGCAGCAGGGGCGGCTGCGGCGGCAGCGGCAATAAGCAGCAAGTCAGGCACACACAATGAGCCCATGTTGAAAACCAGTTTTTTAAAAAGTTCCGCACACTGGCCTCAAACTTAAATTAGTGTGGGTGCACAGTGGGCAGGAAATGCATCGGTTCGTCAATAAATTATTAAAAAAAAGTCCAGGACCTAACCCAACAGTTTTCTCCTATTTTAAGTCCTCCAAATAAAATTTAATGACTAATTTTTTTATACTTCATTTTTTATTTTTGTATAATTTATAACCCGTTAAACTAAACACCCCATTTAACTCATTTTGTGCACCACGGTGCAGCAGAGCACTTCTGCCGCTGCCGCTTTGGCTACTGCACGTTTCTTCTTGTTGTTTTTGTTTTGGCTTGCGTTGATGTTCGCGCGAAAGTTGAGCGCAGCTTAGTGAAGTAGAATCAAGCATTGCCAAAGTAGAAAAAACAAAATTGAGCAGCACGCATGCGCTCATAGCAATAACAATTGCATGCTCTTTACACCCCGCCCCCACAATAGGCAAACATAAGACAAGAAACAGTAAAAGAGAGCCAGAGAGAGCAAAGCGCCCAAAGAGAGCGCGAGAGCAGCGACGAGCTGTGTAGCTTTGACAGCAGCAACAGCAGCAGCGCAGCGACGTGCTTAACGGCAACGGCGGCCTTTTAGTTTTAGTTTTTATGTGCGGCTCTCGTGTAATGAAAATTACATTGCGCGTCGTTTATGTTGCTGAAAAGTGCAGAAAAAAGAAGAAATAGAAACAAATCTGTGCTAGAAATACAAGCAAACGTAAAGTGAAACAAATTTTTGTTAAATTCAAATACCTAAATGCCCAGCGGCTCTGCGTTTTTGTTTGTGTATGCGCGCGTGTATGTGAATTTGTTTTTGTTGTGTGCGTTAAAGTCGCTTAAGAAAAGTTCGATGTGTTTTGCTGTCAGAAGCAGAGAAAGAATAATAACAACAACAAGCACGATAAAGTTTTAAACAAATGTTAGTTGCAGTGGGCATATGTACATAAAAATATATGCATTTACATCTATAAAGGCATATTTATATGTGTATGCATGTGTAGTTCTAAACAACTACAAAAACTGTGCCGTGCCAAGTGCTATTGTTGTTGTTGTTGCTCTGTGGCTGCTGCTGCTTCTGTCGAGTGACGTTTCCCTCCCTTTTCCCACCCACATAATAATTCCATGCATTTGCTGGCGCTTGTTTACTCTGAGAGAGAGAGAGCCGTCAACTGAGGAACTGAGAGCACAATTGAGTGCAGCAGCAGAATGCTGCTGTTTCGGGTGATGCTGTTTTGACTGCCGTTAGTGTGTGACGTTACCCTACTCCCTTACTCCCACCCACACAAACACAAACACACACGAGTCGCTTTCATGCAGTTGTTGGTTCTTGTTTACTCGCTCGTAGTTCTCTCGCTCTCTCTATGACACTGGCTCTCCCATTGCCGCTCTCTGAGAGTTTGTGCTATTGAAACCGTGAAAAATAAAACCAGAAAGAGTGCAGTGTGTGCGTTTTAATGTTGTTGTTGTTGTTTTTGGTGGTCTTACTGCAACGCGTGTAATGTTTATCAAATCACAAAAATAGCAATTTTATGCAAAAGTTGAAAAATTTAAACAAGCACATTGAACAATTTTCATTCAAAGTTTTTGCTGCGTTGTGTTTTCTTCTTCTTTGTCTCGCATGCCAATAAAATTTGCTAAAATGCACGTGTCTATGTCTACAAGGGAGGGTGTTAGCAGTCAGGGGAGTAGGCGGGCCGTCGGCGTTGCCATCTGACTGAGACCCAATTGCATAGCACGCCAAACGTGCTCTTTGGCTCTCTAGAAACCAAACATTGCTCTCTCTCTCTCTCTCACAATATCTCGCTCTTTGGCGCTTTTAAACAAAGTGCAATGGCGCACAGTGTGTTAAACATCATTTGCATGATGATTATTTGAAATTGACATTGGACATTAAACTGTCAAAATTTGAGTGATTGATTAATGGATTGATTGATTAAACGAATGTTATCTGTTTTTATTTACAGATTTTGGTGATTTTTAATACAAACTGACAATTAAGAAAAACATTAACAAATCGAATAATACACAAAAAGCACTGCGATAAATTTTGGATATTATAACTAAATAAACTATATGCGAAATTGGTAAGTAATGATTAAATGTTGTTTGCCAATATTATCTAATCATTTGAAAGGTATTCCAGTGACCCATTGGGTTAAGCTTATTAATAATTTCAAATCGCTTTTCAAATTTGTTTGTTAGTTTGGATTCCAAAAAATAAGAAAAAAAAAAAAATAAAATTAAGGGAAGAAGAATATGAAAATGAAGAGGAAAAAGTGCAACTCTTTTGCTAATTGTAATGCACATACATAAATTGCAGCTGTTTTGTGGCGCGCCAATTGGCAATGCAGATGAGTTTTGAGTTGCATGACAGCCGTCGCTTTTCCTGTGTGCTCACTTTTCTTCTTCTTCTTCTTCTTCTTCTTTTACCCCTCTGATTTTATTTTTGTTGTTTTTTGTTTTCAAAAATAAAACTGAAACAATTTTTGTTCGCAACGGAAATGCATCATTTACAGCGTCGGTCCATCGGTCAATCAGGCGGTCAGTCAGTTTCAGACTGCTTGTTTAGTCATACGATAGACATATAGACAGACAAATAAAAAAAACAACAACAAATGCTAGTATAGCCCCTCCTCCCAAAGTCCCCCTATTCGACATATACTGCTCAAAAATGGGTGCAAGTGCAACGAAAGGCGAATAAACTTTGCCAATTGAACTAAAATAAAAAGAGAATCAAAAGAACTAAGAAATAAATTCTATTTTCAACTGTGTGTTGAATAAATAGATTACAAATAGTCAATTTTTAAGCGGTTCACTCAAGAAATTGTAAGAATCGGGTATGATAAACTTACAGAACTCCCAAAACCATATTAATAAAATATACCTTAAAATGAGAACGATACTGATACTGAATTTATAAAACTTTGAATCGATATAGGATATGATAAAGTCAATAATTTCAATAATTCATGATTTATTTATGTATGTCAGAAGCAGATAGACAGAATGTCCATATAAATAAAATTTCATGTAGCTTCAGCTACAAGTGTAATAATAATATCCCTTTATTCCTCCTAAGAGGGGGCTATCCTTACATAAGCAGTGGATATATGGAAATTGGGTCAACGGCGGCGCAAGCGACCTTATCAAGGATTCTGGGTCAATATGCTTACGCCACACACATCTTTCAGTGTGCTCATATGCGTGTGGGTGTACAAATATGGGGGTGTGGCAATGCATTCTCTTGAGAATACAATTTACACTGCTTGTCGGTCGAGGGAAATGAGGTGGACGTTTAAGGTGCATTAAACTGCTGTATTGGCCTCATTAAACTACAGGCAATTGACATTTAGTCATGCAAACTCTTATTAATATAAAATCGGAAAAATGAGCTTAAAGAATAGTTTATTTAAATATATAGTTTTATAGTAATTTTAAATCAACTTATCATTTCAATAGCAAAAACTATATAACTACTTTATTTAAATTTAAAAATATTTAAAATATCAAAAAAGTTATTCATGCGCCCCCGGGTGGACTCGAACCACCAACCTTTCGGTTAACAGCCGAACGCGCTAACCGATTGCGCCACGGAGGCTGCTGACAAGGGAGCGGCCAATGTTGGTTTTGTCAAGCAGTGTACACAATACCCATTCGAAGCAGTCCAAGTGTGAAAGCTCTTAATAGCATTTTTGTTTTTGTTGGGCTAGTCAGAACTTTGGACAGAGCTCTGCTTATTTAAGTATGCTAAAATTTTGGCCTGCTAACACAGCCTCCGTGGCGCAATTGGTTAGCGCGTTCGGCTGTTAACCGAAAGGTTGGTGGTTCGAGTCCACCCGGGGGCGCAGCAATAATTTTTTTTTTGTATTTTTAAAATTGAAAGAAATGTTTTCATTGTGAACCTAATTAATTTAAATTTTTTTTTTTAGCTTTACGGCACTTGGAAAAATATGTAAAATAAAATGCTTATAGGCAACATGACGGCGTGGCCATGTTGTCAAACGCCACTGCAACAACAGCAAGAACAACAATTAATTGCAATTAACAATTTCATGCATTCAAAATGTACCGTTTGAATGCCTCACAACAGCAACAGCAGTCGCAGCCACAACAAACTGTACAACAACAAAACAAACAACATAAACAATCAACAACAATCCCCAGTCACATTTTGTTGCAGCAACAATTAACAGCGGCCGCTGCAGCAGCCGCAACTGGAGCTGGCAACAGTAACAACAGCAATGCCGCCATCGCCTTGACCTTTCAAGTGGCCAATGCAAATGGCGGCGCGACAACAGCACCAGCAGCAGCAGCAATAACAACAACAACTCCAACTAGTGTTGAGGATAAATTAAAGCTATTGACAACTGCCACGGCGACGCCGACGCCGACAACAGTACCAGCGCCAGCTATAATAAAAATCGAACCCATGCCTGACGTCATCGCCTTGACCACCTCCACCAGCAACACCAACACCACCTCACAAAGCAACAACAACGGCAATACCAACAGCAATAATAACAACAACAGCAACAACGGCAGCAGCAGCAGCTCAGTGGCATCAACATCTGCCGCTGCAGCGGCCGCTGCTGCTGCGGCTGCAGCATCCAATGGTCATTTGGTCTACGTGCCCACAAAGCGGCCGCGTCTAGATGCGTAAGTTTTGAACCGAAAAAAGCTTTTATTTCTCATGCACTCCAGCTAAAGCTTTCACTTTGCTTTTTCACACACAGACCTGAGGATTGGATGTCCACACCGAGTCCAGGCAGCGTGCCAAGCTCAGCGCCGCCGCTGTCGCCATCGCCAGGTTCGCAGAATCACAGTTACAACATGTCCAACGGTTACGCATCGCCAATGTCAGCTGGCAGCTATGATCCATACAGTCCCAATGGTAAAACAGGTGAGTGTGTGAGACAAGATACAGTCGGAGGGGAAGAAGGTGGGAGAGAGACAGCATGCTTTTGAAAAGAGCTTTTGCGCAAAGTGCGTACAGCGCCATCTAGAGTTCGTATGAAATGATTCGGCTGTTAAGCGTTAACAGAGTTTGTTCACAGATGGCGCTCTTAATTTTGTAAACAGCTGTGGAAAATGTCTGTAACGTTTTCAGTGTTTGATGTTTAATTAATATAAAATATAATTAGAGATCAATTTAGGTTCTTGCTTTATATAAAATATTTTCAAATGGTTTACAATTGATTGATTTGAGTTACTTATGGGTTATATAAATGCAATATTTGAAATTTTTGGCAAACTTCTTTCGTCCATGTTTAAACAATTAACATAAATACTGTAGAGAATGTTCAAAATTGGATTTTCTTTAACATTTTGTTAACAAAGATATTGTTTGATATGTTTTGGTATAGCATGTATAAATAGATTCAATTGTTTAATATAAAACTGAACTTTAATCACTCATCTTTCGCCAACGACCATACCACGCTGAATACATCGGTTCTCGTCCGATCACCGAAATTAAGCAGCGTCGGGCGCGGTTAGTACTTAGATGGGGGACCGCTTGGGAACACCGCGTGTTGTTGGCATCGGTTCTCAGCCAACTTTTTTTTTATAAAATAATTTTCCTAAATTTATTTTACATATTTAAATTTTAAAATTTCTATTTATTAATTTTCCTTCTTTCTCATACTTTGTTTGTACCAAATCTTTAATTGATAGCAGTCGATTGTTGTCTATTATCTCAGGAAGCAGTAAAATATTCAAACGATTTAAACAAAATTCAACGAATTCCTAGAATTAAAAAGCAGTTTGTTAACCTGTCCCAGAATAAGTAGCTAAAATTGTGGCTTGAAGTTGAGCACAAGGAAAAGCCTAATGCCACAAAGGAAAAAAAACAGTCAAAATGTAGACCTAAAAGTGAATTAGGCACGAACAGAAATAAATACATTCTATACTTACACACACACGCACACACACACACACATACACACACACACTTATATTAAGTGAATGTACGTGTCTTTCACCTTTCACGTGAAAACGTGGCCATTTTCAAGGTCGCGCATGGCAGACAGCAAATGGAAAGCCTTCTCAACCCTGCTCAAAGGGGAGGGGTGCATGGAGAGGCGGTGTCTAGGGGAAGACGAGTCAAAATGTAAGCCTCAAAATTGCTGAAACGCGCGCAGACATAATTATGGGTGAGGGATTATAAGGGGGGGGTGGCTAGGGTAGGTGTTAAGGGGGGTAGGGGGTGGGTTTTGTCTGACTGACAATGCCAATAAAGTTGAAAGTTGAAGGTCACCAGACAGCGTCGGTTTTTGGCATCGCCGACAAGTTGAAGGCTGAATGCAGACAATAAACTTTGAGGTAGACAGACAGACCCGCCCCTTAGCACCCAAAAGATGGACGGAGGGGGTGGGTAGGGGTGGGAGTGGGAATGGCAACGACAACGTCCTTTTGCGCAGCTTCCATTCCAGTAACCAATTTTCATTTGGAGTTTCCACTTCCATTGCCATTTCCATTTCCAGGCCAGGCCCAAGTAGTGTCCCTGGCCGTGAAATGTTTTTGAGGGTCTACCCACAGAAAAATAACAGAAACGATGTCGTCGGCCCGAAAATAATCGATTGTTTCTCCTCGTAAACATTCTGCCTTAGCGCCCCCTAGCGGCCCTTATGTGGAAGTGGCTTCTGCTGCAGATTGTGCGTGTGCTTTTGAACCCAAAAATTCTCGTCTCGCTTTCACTTTGTGGATGTGTCTGGCGGTGCGCGGTGCAGGATAACGGAGCCAAGCAAACGACCCACAAAATCCAGAAAAGAGCGAGTAGGGAAGTAGGTAAAAGGGAGTAGGGAAAGAGAGAGAGAGAGTGAGAGAGAGAGAAAGAGAGAGTGAGAGAGAGAGAGAGAGTAAGGCGTGTGGGTGGAGAATTGTGACGGTTGTGTGTGAAAAGAGAGCAAAGCGCGTAAAGTAATGAAATCATGCCAAGGCTGTTAAGGCAGACGGAAAATGGCAAGGACGAGTGCGAGAGAGAGAGAGAGGGGGAAAGGAGGAGAGACAGAGAGAGCCTGTAAAAGATGTGGGAGAAAGTGAAAGCAAGGCAGAAAGTAATAGCAACGAAATAAGCAAAAGTTTGAGGAAAAAGTAGTTAAAAATAGACGAATGCAGTGTGCTAGACTGCAAAACAACCTGTAATAAGAAAGATGTCAGTTATAGTTAGTAGTAACTAAGTGCAAAGTTTCTTAAATTGTAGACAGTCATACCTAAATGGGAATCAGAATCAGTATATATCTAAAAATCTGTAACACAGACTCATAACACTCCTGTACCTGTACTCTTTAAGTGCTGCGTGTGAGACTGTGAATATATCCAAAATGTGCCTTAGGGACGATGACGTTGTGGGCCAACAAACACACACAACACTCTATCACACACACACACACACATTTACAGTAAAGCAACCCACATGTTGTCTAGTTGTCGTTATTCTTGTTTTTTTGTTGTTATTTTCTCAGTTACACTGGCAATTTGGCATCGCATTTTGTGCTATGCGTTCTTCAATGTGTTCAATGTGGCGTATGCGCAATGTCTGCAAAACCATGAAAATGCTCCCTAGAAATCCCAGCTGTTATTGTTGTTGTTGTACAACTCTATGTTTTCTGCTTGATTTTACGCATATTTTTCGTACATTTTCTTGACATTTTCATTCGATTGCGTTTTTCGCACATTGAGTTATGTTCTCTGGATTCTGGAATCTGTAATTGGTTATTTATATGTATAGTCCAGACCTCGAGTGCACTTAATGCCAATTGGTATTAGGTGTATGCGTGTGTGTGTGTGTGCCTCATTTATCTTATGCTAATGACAGGCACAAGGTCGACACAGTTCACAGCCGATGATGAAGAAGATCAGAGTTAGAGACATGAAATTGCGAAAGTTTGCAAAAGTCTGCAAAAAATGAAGTTAAGAAACAGCTTTTGTTTATTGTTTAACACTAAAGTTAACATGGAGGACATGCGGGCTGTTAACTGATGCAAAGCAAAAACAACAAAATTAAGAATAAGTCTTAAACAGTTTAAGCTAATGAATAAATAAAAACTTTGCAGACAGAAATTGTAAGAAATTTTTATATTTAACAAAGTGTGTAAATAATGCATTTTTGTGGGGAATTGTGGGAATTTGTGGGAATTGCAGTTGAAACAGCTAAAAACTGTAAACGAATTTAGTTCTTTAGGTATTAAATTAGGGTAATAGTACTACTTTTGACGTCTTTCTAGCTTAAGTGAAAAAAGAATTGGCTAAAGAACGTATGAACTTCATCAAAATGTATCAGAAATTGGAAGATATAACTTATAGCTGGGTTATAGTTGCACTTAAGTCACTATTACTAATAAGAAAGATAGATTTCATCACGGGTTTATAATATAAATTTGAAGATACTAAATCACGCATTCAAATATAAAATCGTTCTTTAGTCACACGTCTTTCGCCAACGACCATACCACGCTGAATACATCGGTTCTCGTCCGATCACCGAAATTAAGCAGCGTCGGGCGCGGTTAGTACTTAGATGGGGGACCGCTTGGGAACACCGCGTGTTGTTGGCATCGGTTTGTTCAGCCAAACTTTTTGTTTACTTTTTAAAATTAGTTAAAGACTTAATTTATTATAACTAATAGTTATTTTGTATTATTTAATGTTTTTACTAAATATTTGAGCTATTTTAGACGTGTCAAACTTTAAAGTCGCTATTAAAAATCCATCCTTTTTACTGCCAACTAAATTTGTATTTCTTTCTTCTTTCTTGCAGGTAAGTGCTCGTTACTAAAGTGCTCTCTCACCTTCAGAAGCGTAAGCGTGTTTTGTGCCGTCTAGCGACGTTACTTAACTGTTAATTGCATAAGAATTAACCCGAATCAGATTTCAAGAAGCAACTTAAATTAGCATAAGGTGTGCGCTCCAGGCGCTTTCCAGAGAAACCCAATCGAAATTTGCTTCCTCTTTTTAAAGTCGCTCAATCGATGGCATCGATTGGGCCATGGAGACTACAATTAGGTGCGTACCAAAAGTGTCTAGACGGGCCATACCCAGAGCAGAGATTTTGGTAACTAAGAACTAAAGAACCCAGTAAATAAACCCCTAAAAAAACAGCAACTAAAGAAGGTGCAGTCTCTGCTTAATCTGTGCAGGACACGCAAAGGTTTTTATTTAGCCAGAAGTTACTTAAAGTTTTCAAGGTTTTCAGCGATGAATTTCAATTTCAATCATGTGCCTGAAACATGATAACCGTTTGCATGTCTGCCTGTCTCACTCACACTCACACACACTCCCTCTCTCTCTGTCTCGCTCACTTACTCTCTGTTTGTCGTGGTAAATAATAAATGGAATTGGTTAGAACTGGTTTTATGGCTTGCATTTCCTGATCTTTGCCTTAGAATTTGTTGCTTGACCAAAGTACCAAAAAAAGAAAAAAAAAATACCAAAATAATAAAAAAAATACCTTCTCTTGTCTTGAAATTTGTCGCTGTGGTTGCTCTTCTCCATAGAGTTCTGCTTCTTTCTACTCTGGTTCTGTCTGGCTTTGGTTTTCAAGGTCTACCAACATCTTCTTTGACAGCAGCTGCCTTTCTGGCATTTTTTTTGTATTTTTTGTATTTTTTGTGTTTTTTTTTGCAGCAGGTACACTTGTCTGCCCATTGTCCAGGGCTCACAGAGCTTGATCATCAGCATAATGATCATTGCGGCAGCCTTAGTGTGTCAAATGGTCTGCATTGGGGTTGTTCCCAAAAAAAACAGAGTACAGAGAGAGGGAGAGAGAGAGAGGGAGAGGGAGAGAGAACGAGAGAGCGCGATTTCCATTGTTTATGCCATCGGCACATGTTTGCGATTCTCTTCTCTGCTTTTTTTTTGGGCTTTTGTACATAAGTTTATAGCTTGACCTTGATCTTGAAAACATATATACAAGTCGTTATATATATATATTTGTATGTATTTTGTTGTGGTGGAGTAAGCGCATAACGTGTTGAAGTCCGAATTCGAGTGTATGCTTATACAGGGTGTCGCTAGTTTGTACAGCAGATCGAAAACTCAACTAAAATATGAGAAGAATTCAAGTTGGAAAGCTGGAAGAAATCGATTTGTTTATGATTTGAGTGCTACTTTAATGCTGCAAATAAAATTTATATTAGTTTTAAAATTCAATTTAAATTTTTCTCATATTAAGATAACTTATCCATACTTTACTTTAAAGTTTCGTCACTTTCTCAAAAACTAACCGATTGTTATTATGTTTATGACTTAAAAACTACTTTAACTCTGCACTGAATACTATATTTAGTTTTGAATATTCAAAATTTTCCAAATATTCAAAAACTACGGAGCACCCTGTTAACCCAGTGCGCTTGTAACCCAATTAACTTGCAAACTGCATACAAACAACGATAACAGCAGCAGCAGCAGCAACAACAACAGTGAGGACTCGTTAAGCTGGACAAAATTGAAAAGTTACCCCGCATAAGTTGAAGGGTTAAAAAAAAAAACAGCTAAAATTTGAAACCCCCGGAGCGAGAAACGAAACAGCAAAAAACAGCGTTACCTAATATGCCAATCTATCAATGTGTGTGTGTGTGTACAAGAGAGTGTGTATGTGTGTGTGTGTGTGTGTGTCAAATACGTGGAAGCATAAATAGGCCAAATGCCATTAGCACATACAAAAATGTTGTGGCGGTTTTTTGCTTTCCTGTTTGTCTTTCATTTAGCAAAGAAGTATATAGCGAGCAGTATATAAATAAATACTATATAGTACAGTATATAGCATAACTGCAACGCCGGGAACCCGCACAATTAATTCCCTGCAGAAAAAAAAAAAATTGAACGAAAACCTTCCCAAAATGTTGTGCAGCAAAAATTGAGTTTGAGTTTCGAGTTTGTCCTTGAAATTCATGTGAATTTTTGAATAACAGCCAGAACAAGTCCATGACGAAGAAGAAGAAGAAGCACAAGAAGAAGAAGAACATTTGAAAAACATGATAATGAAGTTTCCTAATGACCTTCATGTTCTTGTTGTTTTGGAGCTCAAAATGATGAAAATATGCGATTAGGTAACGCCTATTCCCTGTTTATGGAGCATAAAACATGCATACATAGATACAATTAGTTATGAGTTGGGTTTAGAGCGGGACTTAAGACCCAAATACGTGAGCTACGTGCCCACAAATGGATTTTAGATGTTTAGACTTGTCTTAAACATTAGTAGATTGTTGTTCCTCTAGTTCCTTTTGTTGTTGTTGTTGTTGCTGTGGGGATTTTGTGCGTCAGTTGAATTTGCATTTGGGTTACAATTTGTCCCAAGTCTCAAACTCCCTCGGGCTTAAAATATATGTATCCATTTGATTGGCACTTTCCGAACGAATTTGATTGGCATTAATGAATTGAACTCAAATGTTTTTCTATATTCAAATTTAAATTCAAATTCAAATTCAAATTCAAATTTATTGCTAAGGATATCATTTTGCAGTCAGTCTAAATGATGGCTTACAAAAATTGACAGCTTTTAGTTGATTAAATATGTTAGTTATACAAGAAAGCTATAAACTTTAAGATTTAGGCTGCAATTGAGCTCAGGGTTTGATCTTTATATCAATGATTGACTACTGGAACGCCAGTAAGTCGGTTAAAATATCTTTAACTGTTAAATTAGTTGATTAAAATGTTATTTATTCAAAGTTACTATTCGAATAGTTATTTATAAACTATTTCTAGCGCTATAATTAATTGCTTTATTATGAAATTCTTATTTCTTAAAGCAGAAATTAGCTTAATTATAGCTATTAGTTTGAAAATAACTAAACATACAGGGTATTTGCTAGTTAATTACCCTACACTTTGTTCGTTTACTCATAATTGAGTTGTAAATTTATTTTTATTTGCCAGTTTTATTAATAGATCAATTTTTTATGTATGAATCATGTGCATTATAGCTGCTGCTGAGAGCAATCCAAGTGCTCATAACATGTTTTTGATAGCTATACCCTGTAAAATAAACATAAAGAAGAGGCAGCACTTGAGGAAGCTTTAGGGTGTACTATAAAGTTTACAAAAATCAAGGAATTTAATAGAAAATTTAGAGTATTTTATAATAAAGATAGAATTTTTTAGCATATCTTTGTGCTTCCTAGGGTATCTCAAAGTCGACTGCTGCTGGTTTCCCTTTCCCTTTTCTGATTGCACATTTGTCGCTACTAGATTTATGTGTGTGTATTAGTGCAAATATCGCACATATGTTTATTTATTTATGTGTTTTTGTTGCTGTTGTTGTTTTGCTCAGTTTCAGTTGCGTTTTCGTTGTTTGCATTGTTTGTTCTTGTTGTTGTTGTTATATGTACTATATGTTTGTATTTTTGCACTTGGCCTTGAATTAATACAGCGAACTTTGGCTTTTTTATATGGCGCACAAGTTTTATCGTACATCTCTGTAAAAAAAAAAAAAAAAAAAAAAAGAAAAGAGCAAAAAAATAAAAGATAATTAATTTCATGACAACGCTGCGATAATTACCGAGCGCATTTTAATTTGAGCTGCTTGCATTTTGTCAACTTTCATTTCATCAATAACACAAATCGGAGCGAGTGAAACAGAGAGAAGTCAGAGAGAGCGGGAGAGCGAAAGAGAGAGCAAGACACGCGCGATAATTTCCAAAATGTGCCAACAACAAAGCAACCGTTTTCAAGGTCACGCATACAGCCTCACAGCAGTTGCACTAACACGAACACACACACACACGCACACACACCCTCAAACACACACACAGTCACACACAGCAGGAGAAAGAGAAAGAAACTCACTCGAAAAAAGCTAAAAAACAGACGTTGATAAGTTTCTTTTTTTTTATTCTTTCTTTTTTTAAAGTCACGCAAAATTCGTGTGGGGTATACCACACTACATAGGCAGCCGGGTGGTTGGTGTGACTCAGTAGTGGGCGTGGCTACGATTAAGTCTAGTAGCCTACAATGAACTAGATTAAAAATCTTTATTAATTTTTTATTCAAACGCTTTTTTTTTACAGAGTATTTATGAGTCGTGCTTTAGCGCTTTGTTTACTATGTGTTCAATGCCATTGCTTACTTTTTTTTTATTTTTATTTTGATTTTTATTTTATGTACACAATTTTTTTTTTTTTTTTTGATAAGCAATTTTGTGCACAAAATTTGTTGACGTTTTAATTGGTTTTTATTTTTGTTAATTTTATTTAAGGTTTTAGCATTTCTAGAATCTTCTAAGCTTAAGTGAAAGTGCATAAAAAATTAGAAATAAATTTTAATTTTTATTTGTTTTTAGTAGAATTTTTTTTTTAAATTTTATTTCTTTTATTAAAAATGTGTATAAACATTTACATTCTGCTCGTGTCATGACATGATATTTATTATTATTAAATCAGGTCAGAGACCCATTAACACACATACTATATAGTAGATATACGTATGTTTATATATAATTTTTTTTGTGGGGGCTTTCGAAGCATTTCATTTCATCAGCAATCGCTACACGTGCTCATGTATTTGTGTATCTGTATCTGTATCTGTAGCTGTATCGCATTGCTGTATCTGTATCTGTATCTGTATCTGCAGCTTGTATCTGTAACTGTCTGTGTGTGTGTGTGAGTGTGTCGCACAATTGTCTGACTGCGCGTCATCAAAAATGGCCGACAAGTCGAACAATAAAATCAAGAAAAAACATATATATGTACATATATATATGCACAACGTATTCGACTCGCAAAAAAACACTATATATATATATATATATATATATATATATATAATTATAATTTTTTGGCTTTGTTTTACGCTTTGATTTAGTTTTAGTAGCTCAACTAATTGCTGTCTAGCTTTGGATATTTATCAATGAATTGTTTTCCAGCTTCACTCATTAATAACTCGAAATCGTGTTCATCTTACTGATCTGAACATGAGTATATTGACTGGGTCATTGCAAAAAGTAGTAGAATATGAATTTTACGATAAGATAAATTTATAGTTTTAGTTGTAATTTTGTAAGTTTTTGTTGCCTACTTTTAGCTGTTAGTTTTGGTTGGGTTTCTTGGCTTAAAAGCTAAAGTTTGAGCTGATAATATTTAGTACTAATTGTTAAACTTTGTGAATAAGTTTAAATAAAAGTTTTGAAAAGTTTATTTTAAAGATTTCACAACTTTAAATCAGTATTTTGTAGAATTTTTGTAGTATTTAATTCATTTTTCACTCACTGTTGCTCTAAATTCTATCAAGTTCCCTTACTATATCCTATATGTAGTTAGGAGTAATGTCTGATAAGCGTGAATCAACAATTAACATGATTTAGATACACAAGTCAAAGCAATTAGAAAGTGACTAATAAATATACTAAATATATATCTATATAATCCACTAGAATTCCAACCTATAGATACATTGTAGAAATCAAATGTACACATATATTCATAGATAGATAGATACACATACAGGGGTATAGATACAGCTACAGATACAGATACAAAGGTTGGTAAACAAACGCAATATACACTCTCGCTTTCGAATTGAAAATGCTTTGAATTTAACAACAGCTTCGCTTATCTCAACAAAAATGCCGCTGTCGAGTGCAACGAATATATATATTCCTATATATATATATGACTATATATATATATAGAGTAGATACTATAGTAAAAGTTTTAGCAAAACGGAGAAAAAAAAAAAGATTCACAAAACAAAGGGCATTAATTAAAAGTAATCTAAACAATCGTTGGGGGGGAAAGGTGAATGGGTTGGAAAGAGGGGAAAGAGGGGAAGGAGGGGTAAAGAGGGGCTAGGTGTGAGAGGTTTGTTTGTTTTGCCACCGCTCAATGTTTGATTGATGTTTTATGAGCAGTGAGCAGTGCTAGGCAGGTATGCTGATGATTAATGTCTAATTAATGCGAGGCAATGCACTCGTAAAGTGTTTTGAGCACAAAATACTACAACAATAGCGAATAAATTAAATAATAATAAATATGCGGAACACATTGTGTCAGATTATCAACAAATCTAATGTTCTCAAACACTCTCTCTATGTAGTAGAAATGGCCAAGAGAAAAAGTATCTCAGAAATGTATTCAAATGAATCACATATAAATGCTTAAAGCTGCCCACAAAATAATCTCAAATCTTAAAAGTTAAACAATTTTTGGCACATACACACAGATATACACAGATATACTATATAATTTGAGTGCATTACAAACACAAATTCGGAGAAACAATGAACCTAACGACGCAGTTAAATTCTGTTAATATGTACCTGAAATATTTTTGGGCAAAAAACAAAAAAGAAAGTAAAAAAAATGTATAAAAAGCAAACTGCATGTGTACCTAACATATGTGTTTACAGATATAGATACACAGGCACACTCACAAGCAGAGATACATTTACAGATACAGCTACTTTTGTGCGAAACACGAACAAAGCATTTGAAATCACGGCACTCACAAATAAACCCCGAGAACAAAGGCCGAAATAAAAAAAAAATACTAAACAAAAATTAATGAAAATAACGAAACGAAATGAATAATCGAGTGGAAAAGTAGCTTAAGTAAATCAAAAAATAAATAATTCCAATAGAAATGCAAGAAAAGATGCAGATATATAGAGATACATATGTAGAATGATAGAAAGCGACAGAAAGTTTGTGGGTGTTTGGACTATAAACCAAATATCTTTTGGATTACTTTGTAGAAGTATTTAAATACATATTTCAGAGGTATTTTCTTTATTTTGACATACAATATATAGCTGAAATATATGAGGAAGTACTTAGAAAACCATTGAACTTTATCGAAGTATCTTTTATGTAGTCTTTGAAACTAGATACACTTTTTTTTAAAGTTCAGTTACTGTCAATTATCTAAGCTTTTCCCTTATCTTTTAGTCTTTTATTATTCATCATAACGTGCTTTCCCAGCTTAACAGTTTGCCCAAAAGTCAAGCACAAATTTAGCTTCGAATAAAGTCACATTAATTGCCTCTATTAGGAATGTGCGTCGCAGACAATGCGGCGTATGCGTCATATACGCGTCATACGCACCGTGTGCACACGCATACACGCACACACACACACACAGCTGTCTGCATGAAATTTCGCACTTGCCAAACTTATTTGTCACCACAAAGTTGTTGTTGTTTTTTTTAGTGTTTTTTGTTGTTGTGTGCGTAAAAAAGTGCGTGGTGTCGCCGTCGGCGTCGCTTTATCGCAACTGAAATTCAATGAACCGTCGCAGACAGAAATAAAATACACAACGAAAATAAAAAGAACATTACGAAACTATAATTATAGTTGAAACGCAACGAAACTTATATACCCTTTACAGTTTTTATAGATAAGAAATTCATGGAAATGAAAAGTTTATATCTGATTAACAATTTCTATAAAGCAGTTTTAGATAAAAGTTGAAAAATACGCTAAGTAACAACTGGCTGATAGTTTCTTTAATACCCTACAAAGAGAGTGAAGAGTATAATAAACTAAATCAAGAGCAGCGACAAACAAACAACAAACACAAAAAAAAGCAGCGGCAGCAGCAGCAGCAGCAGCAGCAACGAAGAGCAGAGAAAGAAAGCGTCGAATGAAATTCGCCATAAATAGTTGTTGGCATTGTTATTGTTATTGTGGCTGCTGCTGCTGCAGTCGACGTCGCCGTTGGCAGAGCAGAGAGAGAAAAAATAAAGGGGTATATATAAAAACTATTGCGGTGGGTCAGGGTGAAATGAAATAGAAATCTATGAATAGTGTTGATATAGTTGGGTGTGAGTGTGTATGTGTGTGTGTGTGTTTGTGTGTACGAACGAACGGAGTGCGAATGAATGAATGGAAATGCACGAGTAAATTATAAATTAGACTGAAACTGATTAAAGCAGCAAATGTAATTAAAATGCAACTACAATGTAATAACATGACTCTAAACGTGTGTGTGTGTGTGTGTGTGTGAGCCAGTCTGTCTGTGTGTGTGTGTGCGACTTAGTGTGTGTATTAAAGCGTAATCACATGCACTTGTAGATAAGTTTACAATGGTGTCGTTTCGCTAATCAAGCTCACGACAACAAACATTGCCGCAGGTAATCAGCTTGAGCAGACATTAAATCAATTGTTCAATTACTAATTAGTTTGACCTAAATTTTGAAGAGAAAAGCTATCATGATATATAAATATAGCATAAATAATCCAATTCGGCCTCAATTGAGGGCCCACCCTTCTATGATAGTGTTTTGTGTAGGCGTTATTATTTATGTTTTCGTTTTCAATTTCGTTTGTTTATCTTGTACGGAAATTCTAGAAATGTTTTTGTTGTGCTGTGTACACAATGCTTGACATTTCTAGAAGTTGGGTGCTGGCCATCGATCCACCAAGTGCCCGGCTAGCTCAGTCGGTAGAGCATGAGACTCTTAATCTCAGGGTCGTGGGTTCGAGCCCCACGTTGGGCGGAAATTAAATTTTTTATTTATTTTTTTTTAATAGTACTTATAAAGAGCCAAAAGGGTCTACTGAGTAAATTTATTATACTTTTTTTAGTAGTTACGATGCTTACTGTATATAGTTAAATATAAAAAAAAGAATTCTGCACGATCCTGCCAGGAGTCGAACCTGGAATCTTCTGATCCGTAGTCAGACGCGTTATCCATTGCGCCACAGGACCCATGAACAGCCTAAAAGAAAATAATATAATTGTGATAAATTTTTAACCTAAGGCTCATTTTATAAAATACACATAAGAATTTTGTGTAATTTTCCACATATTAAACTTAAATTAAAAAGCAAAAATATGCAATAAATAAAAGGTGGTAGACAGACCTTTTAGCGACAGAGAATTGCTAAAATGTGTGCAAACAGAACAAGAAAAGAGAAACAAATAAAAATGTATAATAAATACAACAACAAAGCAACAAAATTGACAACGACACGTTTTTGCGCTTCAACGAATCACAAAAAAAAACAGCAACAGCGATGACTTTGGACTGACTGCAAGACGTCGGCGGGCAGAGTGCGAGCGGGGGAGTCTGTGTGTCTGGGTGTGAGAGTGAGCGGGAGGCGTGACAGCTTGCAATGTGGGCGTTAAAGCGAAGGCGCGCGGCAGCAGACAGCACGTCAACAGCAGCAGCAGCAGCAGCAGCAGCAGCGACAGCAACAACAAGCAGAACAATGAAATTGTCGAAAAGAGAAAAAACAAAAACAACAAAACAAAACAAAACGAAATGAAAAGAAACAGTATAATCAAAATGGCCGGCGGGCTGCAATATTTTGAGAGTTTCGGGTGTTTTATGAGCACATACATACATGTACAGCAAATGTTCGTCTGGCACTGAAAGAGACAGCGAAACTCAGAGAGAGAGGGAAAGGAAGAGAGCGAGAGTGTGAGCTTTGGGCAACATTTAAATGAAATTAGAATGAGAGTCATGAACAGCAAAAATTTTTTGCTTTTGCGTTTTGTTTGTTTTTTTTTTCTTTTTTGGGTGCTGCACTCACTTGCTGTCGGTCAAATATCTCAATCTCTGTATACAGTAATTTTCGCTTTCGCATGACACAGAAATAAGCAGACATAGACACACACACACACACAAACACATTGGGAGATAGCAAAAGCCCAGACTGAGCGGGGAAAAGGAATAAGAAAGCAACGTCTGTTTGGCTGTCTCTCTCTCGCTCTGTTTGTCTGTCTGCCTGTCTGTCATACTACATATTGCCTCTAGCCCTGACCCTAATTTTTGGGTAAACAAACATCTTTTTTTTTTGTTGTACTTTTTTTTCACTTTTGTTCTGTCATTGCGACATCGACACCGTTTTCTTAACTCGCAGGGGCATATCTTTTAAGCCCTTATCTACCTAATCTCACGCTGTCTGTCTGTCTGTCTCTATTCTATGGCTGTCCATTTGCTCAGCCTGTGAATGAACTGGATTGCGGTGGCGGTTAGTGTGTGAGTGTGTGTGTGTGTGTGTGTGTGTGTGTGTGAGTTTGTATTGTTTAGAATCCGTATCGAAATCCAAGTCTCTGCTGAAATAAGGTGTCAACGCTCGACGATCTCAACCACATTTTGTTTTTTTGCTCTTTCGGTTTTTAATTTTTTTTATTTTTGGCTAAATATCTGAGAGTCAGCCTCAAACTAGCACATTGACCTATTAAAATATTTGCTTTGTGCATATATACTCTATACGGGTCTAGAGTTGTTGGGGTTTGGGAGAAAGAATAGAGGTAAAAAAAAAATTTATTGTTAATTATTTTTTGCCACTGTTTTAAAATAAATTGTTTTCATTAAAGTTTTATAATTTTCTATAAAATAAATAAATATTTTCTTGCTCCACGCTGTTGTAGAGTATTTATTATTCGCTTTCCATTACTTGACCTGTAATTATTTTTCTATTTTACACTTTTCGTTCTCATTTCATTTTGTTGTCGCTGGCATTATTTAATTATTTTTTGTATAATGAATTTTTATTCCATTTCTATGCCAGAATTTGAGTTCAATGTGCAACGAGTTTTATTTATTTCATTTTTATTCATTTCGTATTATTTCAGAATTCTTTTTTTTATTCATTTTTGTCATGTGACGCATATGAAGCTGACAGCTGTTTAGATATTTCATGGAATTTAGCAATCCGAATGTTGTTGAACCTGCTGCAACTAAGTTGAGTTTCGATATTTGTATCTGTATCTGTATCTGTATCTGTATCTGATATCTGTAACTGTGAATCTTTATATTTTTGGTATCTTTGAACCTCTTCATAAATTGTTGATTGAATTTTTATGATGCCATTTGTCAATGCTGATTTATTTGCTCAATTTGTACAGAAAAATTTGCACATTTTTGTATCTTTTTGTAGATTGAAAACTGGTTGGAAACAGAATTTAATTATAGGCGACTCTCTGATTGCACAAGTGTAAGATGATTACCTAAAAATAAATAAGAGAAATTTAAAGGAATACAATTTAAAGCTTTAAAAAGTAAATTTTATAAAAATTATGTTTTTTACTGTAATTTTATGACAGTTTTTGAGTTGTTTTCCAGTTTCCTTTACTTTATCTCTTCATACAAAACTATATAATCCAGTATCTAGATACATGCTTAAGTACTGAAAGCGGAAGATAAAAAATTATGAGTATTATTATTCAATTGTTGGTATTGTAAACAATTGTTGTTGTGCTTCTGTTATTAATATTTGACCTGATTCCTGGTTCATTTGGCAGCTAAGCAAACGGATAGCTAAAGAATTTCAACAAATAAAAAAATATCTGCATAAATGAGGCCATTATCTCAAGGTCGTTTTCAATTACTTTCGGTTAGGTTTCGTTGCGCATTGTATACATTATAATTGTGTTGTTTTTTGTCGCTTTTTTTGCTGTTGTTGTTGTTGTTGTTGTTACTCGCACTTTATTGAGGCACCCACATGCTTTCGATTTCGTTTTGCTTTCAGTTTTTTATTTTTCCTAGCTATTTCGCTTTTTTTGCGAGTATATAACCTTGATAAACTATTTTTATCAGTCAGAGAAATGGGGCCAATGGCAGAAAGCAGCCTGTTGCCCATTTGTTTGGGGTTAGTGTGCCAATTAACGATTAGATAGCTCTGCTCTCTACTGTGCTCTGTCTCTCTCTCTCTCTCTCTCTCTCTCTCGCTCTCTATTCTCTAGGTTATTGGAATGAAAGCAACTCTTTTTTGGGGAAAAAGCGTTGGGTAAACAAATTATCTATGCTAATCATATGCAAAATGTTCGATGCGTAATAAAATTGTGCTTAAATGTGGGTTGTCTATGGGGTGTATACTTTTCTCACCCACTATAGGGTAGTCCAGACTTTGTTTATCTATAAATAAGAGTTGAGTTGAGCATGCAATTGATATTTGTATAGTGTCTCAGATGTAAACAATGCAAGAGACTGCGTCATAGATGCCATGTAAGAACAGAGTGTGAGAGAGAGAGAGAAAGTTATAATAGGGTTGTCAACAGTGTCAATAATGTCGCATAACAATTAAAATACTTTGGAATTGTTGAATGATGCGGGTAAATCGAATGACGTGGTTAGCCCTGACCCAGTAATTATAGTTGGGGGAAAAAGCCGAGCAGAAATAGACAGAGATGCAGTGTTGTATAACGAGTTTATAAATGTCTAATGAAGTGACAAAGAAACAATTCTCTGTCCAAACTGATGACGTACAGAGAGCGAAAGTATTTATAACCAAGTCTATTTGAGATGCTCGACTTTAGCTAGCCCAGTTCCTGAGTAATGAAAAATGCTCGTTCTCAAAACTAATAATTTCGATTCTATTAAAAATGATGTTAAAATTATAACAATTAATGTTTGATGTACACGTGTATTGTAATCGTTGAAATAATCCTATTCTGAACTGTCTATATTTAGCGGTCTTTTCGATATTTTCGTAGTACTTCTTCTTCTTCTTCGATGCCTGCCTCGGTTAGCCATATTTCGGAATGGTCGAAACAGATTCAATGGATAGCGGTACATGTTTAGACCAAAAGAACCATATCCAACTGCTGTGCCAACTCCAGAGCCAATACCAGTATCAACTACTCCATCGTGATCAATGTGCATAAACGTAGACTCGACAATAGGAAGTTTTAGTCCAACGATCCGTAGGGGTGTATAACACAGTAAAAAAATAACTGATATTAAATACAAAACTAAGTATTGCACGAATTTAACTGGAGCTGTTAAAAATGTAGGAATCATTTTAAATTTTTACATAAAAATTTCCAAAAGTTTAAAAAGAAAAAAATAATTTATCTGTTAATACTTTTTTTTAAAAAAAAAACTATTCTGACTGTTACAAAGGCTGAAATCGAAATGGTGTGTGGTTAGTTTAGTGTAAATATAGAGAAAAATTTCATAAACATTGCCTACTTTATAAAAAATGTTTTTAAAAAAATTTCCATGTGTGTATTTTTATATAAATACATTTTAATTTAAATATTAACTTTAAATCTGTAAATAAATTAAATTACATTTTAAATTCCTGGAATTATAGAAAATACTGTTCTACATGCTTAATGCACTGAAATTGAATTTTTTTTACTATATATTATTGTCTACAGATCTCATTAGGCTGACTTTGTCGCCACAATCAGCGCTAATCATGAGGTTCCAAAAAAATGCCAACTGTCGTACAGTAAATACAATGAAAGTGCATTTTAAATGGCAATAAATCTAAATTAACAAAGTGACAATAACAGAAATACCAAAAAAAACCAAAAAAAAAAATACCGAAATGAAACCGCTTTCCAGACGGGCAAATGACCCAAAAAAAAAGTCTGAAAAAAGTCCGAAAAAAAAACGACAAAGAAATCAAAATAAGAAATAAAATCAAATCAAATAAAATACAATAACAACAACGAGAGTGAATTACAGTTGAAAGCGCAGTTTGTGTGCACAAATACAAATACAAAAAAAATACGTATATAAAACAAATATGGCGACTGTCAATATGTGCAAATAAAATGCAAAAAAAGAAAACGAGTAACGCGAGAGGAAGATAGAGTGTGAAAGGGGGAGGGGAGAGAGAGAGGAGGAAGAGAGGGAAAGGGAGAGCGAGCGAGAGTAAGAGAGCGAGGGGAGGCAGTTAGCAGTTAACCTTGAGCCGGCGACTGATTACAAAATTGCACCGATAACTGCCAGTGACCCCAACACCCAATGAATGGAAGGCAGAGAGAGAGCAGAAAGCAGAAAGCAAGAGCAGAATTGAAGTGACAAAAAGCAAGAGACGAGAAGAAAGTGTGTGTGAGAGAGTGAGAGAGGAAGAGATGGAAACTTAGCGGCTCTGCGACTCAGCGACTCTGCGACTGAGCGACTCTGCGACTGATAAGTCAGCGTTAGCGTCAGCGTCGGCGTCATCGCATACGTCATCGTTTCCTGAAAAGGAACAGTTTAGAAAATGTACAAAAACTTACTGAAAATGTTAAACCCTCAGTACACTACAAATTCCGTACACCTTTGAATTGAAACTGAGCTTTGTTTTACCTTTGAAATTTAAGCCAAATTCAACTAAAACAAATACTACACAACATACTAAAAATAGTTAATTATTTGCTTGTTTTATCGAAAATTTAAGTTTTATCAGTTGGTAAGCCATCAATTCTTGTACTTAAAACTACTTATAATTCCCAATTAGTTACAGTTACAGCCGGCATTAGTAGTGCCCCATCCAATCCCATCAGTGTCTGAAGTTGAGAAATCCCGAAAAAAATGTTGAATTTGTTATTAAATATTTTTATATTTTATTGCAATTTAATGATGTAAATTGCAGCAAATTAAAGTTATATTGTACATAAATCATAAATTCCTAAATACTCTATACAGTTTACATTTTATTTGTTGCTTGTAGCTGGCGCTTAATCCTTTCTTGATCTTCAGAAAGATATAGAATATAGAATTCAACTTAAAATACAGTCCATAATTGATTTGTATGGAAACATTGCAAGCGAATTAACTGTTGGTGAAAAGTCGGCACTAGATCATACCTAGAACATATATTAGTATATATACTATTAAAACAAATGTTTGGTTTGATAGATAGATACCCTGTAGTTTGGCCAATTGTTCGGTAGTCATGACAATGGGTTGCACATGCTCCGGATCGCCAGTTAGCACCAATTTTGGATCAGCTATGGGTCCCATATAGCATTTACGCATCTTTAGATATTGTACCCAAACATTGAACGATTTATCCGACTTGAGGATATCCTGTCCGCCAGCTGAACGTAGATTAACATCAAAATCGATGTGTCCACCCTCGTTGAGAAATACTTGACGTGTCAAATGAATATGACGATTGGTAATATATATATTCGATGGCTGTTGATCCTGTACACGTTGTGCCAATCCCTGGATCTGTTGATCCTGCAACACAGTACGCATAAAATTCTCACTTATCAAATGTAAATTGCAATCCCGTAAATCTTTCATCGATTGTTCTAAGCCACAATTTTTCTCTCTCATCGCCTGAAGTTGTGCATCCAATTTCAGTTTATCCTGTTCGTAGAGCTTCAATGTCTTCTCCCATTCCTCGTTCAGGACACGCATGTCGGAACTGCGCTCCTTAAAGGCAATTTTGGCACTCAGATAACGCTCCGATAGTTCCGTAAACTTGGATAATGCATAGATGCAGGCAAAGATCCAAAAAAAGTGCAAATAAACATCAATCGAACTTGTCTTACAGCTCGTTGCGAACGGATCCTGCAGTTCCTTATCTAACGTATTGTTATCCATAGTCATAAACATCATTTTGGGTTGTTTATTATGTAAAATATATTGATATAGTTAAATGTTTTATAGACTTGTATTAATGTTTGAAAATATTATATATAATATTATATTATATATATATTTATTTATTAATACTATATATATGTAGATATCATGTGGTATAGTTGTGGTATATATATAATTGAAAAGCCTACTGGATTTCTTACTTACCAAATTTCGTTTCATTCGGTGTCCCGATTATATGGTAATAATGAAAAACCAACCAAACCACTAGACTCAGTCCCAAACATATTAGCCAATTCGCAATGCCCCGCATCTTGGCAGGGAAATTGTAAAAACGGTTAAAAAAAACAAAAAGACAACGGCTAAAGCGGCTAAATTGTAAGAATTTTGAAATATTTGCAGTTTTAATATAAATCGAAATTATTTTGGAATTTTGTACAGTATTTTGAAAGCAAAGCTTACTCAATGCAGATGAAAAAAGGGAGTGATCGAGTGGGAAAAATAATAATAAAGTAATTTAACGAACATTAAATACCCTTTCAGTCGTGCGATAACTTTGCTTTAATTACCAATTGTTCCTATGGCAGCTATATGATATAGTTGTCCGATTTGTATGAAATTTGGTCAGCACATAGGGAATGATAACAAATATGTATTAAGTGAATTTGGATGAAATCGCTCAATAGACACTGAAAATTTTCATACTATGCATTTTCAAGCGATTGTTCCTATGGCAGCTATATGATATAGTGGTACGATCTGCATGATATTTGGTTTGCACATGGAATGGGACATGCATATAGGCTCAAATTGGTTGAGATAGCTCAAAAACATTTTTTGTTCCTATGGGAGCTATATGATATAGTCTTCCGATCCGTTTCATTAAGATAGCTTAAAACCTGAGGGAATACTTCGTATGGAAACAGCCGGACAGACAGATGGACATGGCTATATCAACTCGGCTTTTAACTCTGATCCAGAATATATATACTTTATGGGGTCTGCCACGCCTCCTATTTTACTTATAATTTAAATACTTAGCTTAGAGCGGACTTTAAGCATTTTTTGAGCAGTTTTTCAAGATTTGGTGGACGTTCCCTTCTCTTTAATTTGTTTTCATAACAAAATACTAATTCCTTGATTATATATACTAATTAAGTGCCAATCTCTCTCTCTCTCTTTCTGTCTCTCTCCCTCTCATGCCCCCTCTCACGTTTTGTCCCAGTGGCATCACCAGCCAAAGTCTAATTAATGACTTGTCTTTGTAATTTAGTCGTTCTCTATGTAAATTATGACATCGAGTTGTATAAAAACGTGCAGATGCTTAATTTTTTTTCCACTCACGCAGATCCAAAGTCATTTTATCCTGCTGTTGAGTGAATCTAGGCATGCTCGACTGCAGTGTGCCCAGCATGCTATAGAGAAAAGAAAAGAAATTTTCATTAAGTTTATAACTTTCTTTCATTTAAACTGTTTTCAGATAAGGCAAACTCTGTTTTTACGAGTCCTACATACCCTGTGTGTAGCTACTACAGGGTATTTTATATAAGCAACGCGTCGGCGACATGTCCCGACCCAATTAGAGTTCCACTTTTATGCAAAATCCAGACTTGTATAAACTTTTATTAGGATAAATTTGTGTTGTGTCGCGCGTGTTAATCAGAAATTGTGATAACTCATCGGCCAGACAGCACCCCACCCCCAAACTGCACCCCTGAAAGTAGGGGTTAGACAATGGGAAAATTTGTTAAATTTTCAGCTATTTTTCTATATGTTTTGGTGGCTTAATAATTGCATTTAGGTTTATTAACTTTTGTGTCAGACAGGCTATGAACCAAGTAGGTGTTCCTGTGCGTACGTAAGTGGTGTGCGAGTGTGTGTGTGTGCGAGTGTGTGTGTGTGCGAGTGTGTGTGTGCTTTTGTGGATTTCCCAACACTTTGTTGATTTAATTAGGTAAAACTTTGTGGCGTATAAAACGCCAAAAAGTGAGTAATAACCGCAGCGACGAGAAGTCGTACATTGAACTGTCGGCGCAACTAAAAAATTATGAATCTTATATAGTATGAGAGAGAGAGAGAGAGAGAGAGAGAGAGAGAGAGAAAGAGAGGGAGAGTGTGTGTGAGTACAAAGGTGACAATTGCGACCTTTGTTGAAATGGTTCACAGACAGCTAGTCACAAGTCACAAGTAAAATACGACTTAATAAATATTTTTAAATAATTAACAAACTTAACTCAAGTTTTTTTTTTGCAAAATATTTAAGAAAAGTTTAAAAAAATTTTAAAGACAGTTGTTTTGCCTTTAAGTACTGAAGAAAACTTTTCAAAATGTTTAAAAATTCAGTTGAATACTTAAATTTGTAGTGAAATCTTTCACTTAAATCTTCTAAAAATTAATTAAAGTTTATCTTAAACATAGTTTAATCAAAACTTTTGTATATTTTGACCTTATGTAAACAATTATTCAGAACTTATAGCTTTATCAAAGTAATTAACAGTTTAAATACTATTTTTTCACTGCTAAATTTATTGAAAATTGTTTGCAAAATGTAAAACTTAATTAATTGTTGACATGAATGCGTGTAAATAAATTATTTTAATGAATAAATAATAAATGTGGTACTCTGGCGGTACTCATCGACAGCTGATTAAATATGTGCAATTTAAAAATAAATTACACCGCAAAAGGGGTGGGGGTAGAGGGGGTGAGGGTGGAGGGGGTTAAGGGGGTTTGAATTGTTGGTTTAATTTCAACGACGCAGATTGTGTGCGACAAGTGCAGTCAAGTGCGTCGCTATTTCAGTTGTCCTTGCCCACAACTAGACCGCCATCCGCCCCCTTTCCCCCCAGTCCCCACAGCACCCGCCTCCGTTCAAAAAGGGTACACGGGTGTGTGGTCAAGCCACGCCCACAACAAACAGCGACAACTATTTTGCTGCATGCAGCAAAAAGGGCCTTGAAGCTACACTGAAAAAAAGGGGAGTACTTAAAAGAATGGTAAAAGGGTTTTCATGGTAACCCTACTTCTACCCTACCTCGGGACTACCCCTTCTTTGTTTAGGATTAATTTTAAGCCCAGAACACCATTTTGTTCAGTGTATACAGACGAGCAAATGGCGCGTGTTATAAACTTTCGATCCTGTAATCCAATGCCAGAGGCTCGTGGGGGCAATAGGATGGGGGTAGGGGGTAGAGAGAGCTCCTGTGAAAGGATGTGTAAACAAAAATGGCTCAAATTCTGCATTGTAAATCACTGTAATGCTGGTAAAGAGAAGGGTAAATGGAATCTGCACCAACAGGTGGCTGCAACGTGTGGCACGTGTGCTCTGCTATCGATAACAGCTTACTGGGTTGCACATGCCACGCCCCAAATACAAAAAAAAAAAACATCAACGCGAGCACTGTTTAATATGCAAGTGTTGATTTTCAGTATCGAGTTGTCAGTTTCCATTACAATCTGACAGCATAGAGGCGTCGACACTTTATTATACACGTAGTTGTCAATTGTATACCCTGTAGATGAGCTAGAGTGAGCTCTATGTTAAGCCGAATGTTGTTTTATCGAAAATTGTTTAAATAAAGGCAGGAAAAGTGACTTAAATACTTGCAATTACTTGTTAATTACTTTTAGTAGTTGGTAAGTTTGAGGTTAAGGTTTGAATTTTAATGGAAATGGGCACTATTACTATCTTAAACCTCATAATTACTGATTTAATTACTTAAATAGTTAGAAATGTAATTAAAAGAAATTCCTTTTATTATTTAAGTAATTGCAAATACTCTATGACACTTACAGCATATCTGCTCGTCTATCAGACTGAATACAACATTTCCGCATGTTGATATCAATCTGTCAATAATCTTTTTACTCGTTTTTCTGACTCAAATTGTCACATTGAATGAAAGAATGTCACGCAAGGTGGCATTAACATTAAATAATAATAACAATAACAATAACTAATAATTGAATAATAATATGTATGCAACGTGTACACAGAACATATGAATATAAATCTAAATCAAGTTGAAGACTTGTGTTCATTATAGTTTAGAAGCGTTGGGGGATTGAGGTAGATTGACTTAAGAAATCACATGGCATATCATTTAAATGATTTTAATAATATTCCAGACAGTCTAAATATCAGTCGACAGTATTTGTGAAGCATTCAAGCCTCACGTCTGGCCAAACAGAGACTACAGATACAGATACAAATACAAATACAAATACAAACAAAGATACAGATACAAATGCACGAAATCCCTGTATACATAAAAATAACTAATGCAATTCGCGGGTTAAAGCGTTTTTTGTCAGGGGTGTGGTGGGAATTTGGAACTTTTTTGAAGGGGGTTATTCTCTATATAGATAAAAGTTAGCTTAGCTCTTTTCAGACCCTTAAAGGCCCCTTAAAAAATCTTTAGACCTTTTGTTCAACTAAAATACTGCTACTCCATTCACATTTCTCTTAAAAATACCAAAATTCTTTTTGAAAATATTGAATTTTCTTTAAGCTCTTTTCCCCTCTAACTAATTTATTCGGCGCCACTGCTTCGAGCATAGCATAAAGTTCTCTATACTATACTTTACTATATACTAGTCAAATGTCGTATATATCTTTTTGTGGACAGCTCGTCAAGTGTCGCCTCGTTATGTGTCGCAATTTTCAATTTGAATTTGAATTTGAATTTGAATTTGCATTTTGCATTTAACTTCATGTGTCGCCGTTGACACGAGAAACGTGCACAAATAATAAAGTTATCAGACGGCTCTCAACTATAATGCATAATAAAAAATAAAAAATATATATATATATATATATATATATAAATATATAAAAAAAAAGTGCAGAATGCTTAACAGATGTCAAGTGTGCGCTACAGAAAGGGGAAGTTTTTTAATTTTTTAGTCTCAACACAAAATTTTTAACTAAACTTTTGTTTTTTTGTAGGTTATATTCAAAACAGTGGAATTTTCTCTCAATTTACGCAATTTTCACACATTTTCCAGCTGCTTGTTATCATTTTTTCTATGCAAATTAGTGTGAAGTGTTCGAAGGGGGGGAATAACGGTCGCATGCCGAGCGTGAAAATGATGATCAAGGTTTTCCATGGGAAAACAAATGCATGAGAACGACAAATGTGTTAAACTATTTAACAGTTAGAGAATTGTTGCTAATTTTTCGGTACA
The DNA here is from genome assembly GCA_018903735.1 of Drosophila cardini. Lineage (NCBI taxonomy): Eukaryota > Metazoa > Arthropoda > Insecta > Diptera > Drosophilidae > Drosophila > Drosophila cardini. The sequence goes on along the minus strand of JAEIGM010000001.1, from coordinate 7,927,205 downwards.
ACTAACAAATACTTTGTATGAGATCCGGTATTAGCTTGGGAATAACTCCAACTTAGACTTAAGTTTATTAAATTAAAGCAATTTAAACTAATTAATTGCATTTTTTTTCTTTACAGGTGAGTCTCGCAGTTCAAAAACTATTTGGTAAATATATCTTAGTTATAAGTTATCGATAGCCAAAGTAACTTATCGAAACTCAAGCAACCAATCAAAAAATTTGTCTCTGATTTCTTGTGGAGCTGCAGCAAGACAGCAATAAAAGATACAAATATATCTATATCTATATATATGTATATGACTATAAATTGTGCTGATAAAAAGCAATTGAAATGTCAATATGCAATAAAGAAAATAATAAATTATTCAAAGTAAAAAACAGAAAAGAGAAGAAGGAGAAGGAGAAGCAAAAGTGAAGTGAAAGAAAAATGCATGCACATAAAATTTTAAATTAGAAAAGAAAATGAAAATGTTAATGGAAATGACAAGCAAAGTTTTCAAAGCTGACGGTCAATTTTATGATAGACTCAACTTCCCTTTTCTCTCCGCTCCATTTTCTTCACTCACCCTCTGTCAGTGATAAGCGGAAAATGCATTTCAAGTTCTCAGTGGCAATGACAAAGTCGAAATTATCGTAAATGGTGTGGTAATATTTCAGATATGGCCTGGAATCTATGCTAATGGATAATACTTAAGATGGGGACACTTTTTTCAAGTGCTCAAAGTACAAAAAAACCACTTATAAACAAAAAATTGAATATATGGGGGACTTTTATAACAAATAATGTTTAAACGATAGATATGTTATCGATAAATTAATCTATTCTTAGGAAAATAGTTCTATCTACTGATAAAAGACATAGTTTCTATGGTCTAAATTTTAGAATTATGAAATTTAAATAGGTTTTAATAAAAAATTATTCATATTTTTACACTTGAGGTGTTATCGATAAAATAAGGTTTCTAAAATTCGTATAGTTCCATTCAAACGATCGATAAAACGCACTGTTATCGATTTATCTACCTACTGAACTAATCTCAAGTGACAACCTTAGCATCTATGAGTTTGAGAAATAGTTCCGCACACACACACACACACACACACACACACACACGCAAGTAAACTCTATGGGACAAATGCATGTGCCTGCTTCCCCCATTCATATTACAGTAAGCATGAAATTGTTGTTGTTGTTGTTGCTGTTTCTGCTTATGCCCACAATCAGCCGCAAGTCCACTTTTTTCACATTCTCTTCCCTACCCCCCTTGTGACAGACAGCGCCAACACCGCCGCTCTGTGTTCGCTGCCTGCCTCAACTGCAAATGCCGCGCGCCACTGAACGACATTAAACCTGACTTTACCAGCTTACCTCTCACTCTCTGCCTGCCTGTCTCGCTCACGCTATTGCTATCGCCTACTCTCACTCACTCTTCTCCCCCTCTATGTGTGTGTGTGTGTGTGTTAAAACTGAAACCAAAGCGAACCAAACTGAACAAGGCAAACCGGGCAAAGAAAATACAACAACAAAATTATTATGATTATTATGTGCATGGCTTATGGGGCTGCCTCTATGCATTTATGAGCAAGAGAAATAGACATGAAAGCGAAGAGAGTGAACGAGAGAGAGAGAGAGAGAGAGAGCTTCGAACGGGCGCCCATGTTCAAATCAGCAAGAACTAAACGAACAACGAACAAATGACGCCAACGGCAGCTGCGACGCATGCAGCGCCGTTGACTGCACAGTCGGTCTCTCGTTCAGTAGATTTGTGTGTCTTCGCATAAATTTTGCATCGTTGTATGACACGGCATGTAGACAAGTTTTTTCTTGTTGTTGTACACTCTAGACATAGATACAGGCTACCAGATACACGGTGCTGTATGTGTACGATGCTATCAATGTATATGTGAGTTTGCTGCTGCCTTATAATTTGCTTTGTGTGTTTTTTTGTTGCTATTTGCCGGCAGCGAACTACCCCAACAAATGGCAGCCATGACATGCACATACTGTCTCCCCCGCCACATACGCCCAGCTAAGCATATACACACAAACAAACATTCACAATCAGTCACCCACTCACACACATAAACTTGCATGTCTGTATTTGTATGGGTCGGCTGACTGTTGCACTCACACCCAAACTGCTCCAGTGTACTACTGAACGTTTGGCAGTCGGCCAAAGCAGTGGAGTCACACTCTCACGAACACACACAGACACATAGTGAGAGAGGCACAGAGTGTGGGAGACAATAAGAGAGCGCGCTTGGCCCCCCCTGCGAGCAACTACTTTACTCAGCTGTCATTGTTGATATTTTGTGTTTTCATCTTGAACTTTTGTGGTTCAATGTGTCTAGCCAACCCCAAAAAGCTATCAAATTCACCACACACACACATACAAACACGCAACACACATATTCAACTGTTTAGCTGCAAAGCTGTGCAACTATCTTTCGCTCTCTTGCTCTCTGACAATCTAGTATTTTGCTATTGCCCTTGCCTTTGCCGGCTTTTTTCTATGCGTATGCGTACATGACGCTTTCGCTCTCGCGTTGTCGCTTCGCTCTCTGCATTGCTGTCGCTGCCGCTGTCGGCGCTTGCAGCGCTCTACTGCATTCTACACTTGAACTTGCCCAGCGTTAACTTAACATACACACGCACACGAAGGCATACACAGATAAGCTCATACATACGAACGTGCATATATAGTCTGACAGTGAGACTGTCTACAATTATCTGCAGGGCTCCACATCACACCCCTCACTCCACTTTCATATGTACTATACGCGTACGTGTGTGTGTCTGTGTGTGTTTTTGTTTGTATTTATATATCTCCGTTTGTTTGCCTCTGCGCTTACTTTTTAACCACATTGTATTTGAAATGTGCAATTTCATACGTCGGACGTTACGTAGAATACTTTAGTAGAATTCGTTATTGTTGTTGTTGTTGTACTTTGTTTGCACTGTAGATCTTTGGCTTTCATCAATTACGTCTCAGCACGTCGTATCTGTGTATTTGTAGTTGTAGATACATGTATCTACACATTGTAGGTACGTACTTTAAGGCAAACACTTCAGTTTTCGATGCGATACTATTTTTGTTGTATTGGAAATTAGTTTAATTTGCATGCAACTAACTGTATACATGAATAATTCTTTAATATAATATATATTTGCAGTACTTATTCGATAACTTAAACAGATTATAGTCAAATAATAGCGGATTCAAGTGGTTAGAACACTAAAATCCGATAAAGTAGATAAAAATGCATTAATTTAGATTTATGCAAGATTTTTAAGATAACAAAGATTTTACCCAACTAAGTTCTAAGTATAGAGCAAGTCAAAACTATTAGAAATATCATACTGTACAATCAATTATAATTCCCAACTGTATTTTGAGTTATGCAAATCAGTAATTATGCACAGACTTATTCCAACTTCAGTATTCCTATTGTGAGCAGCACTATTTTCCCTAGCTCTCACTTGCGGTTGTTTACAGAATTTCCATTTTCATTTCCATTCATTTTAATGCATAGTATGTTAATAGGTATGTACATACATATATTTAAAGATACATCTATATGTGCGCTAGAAAATTCCATCGTCTCGATTCCCATCTTAACTTTGTATTTGCCCTTGTGTCTAAACAGTCTGTCGTCTGGCAATGTTTATAATCGCTTTTGTGCCACTGTGCGAACACATTTCGAATGTACGTGTGAATTTGCACTTGTGCACCCGACAGAGCCCAAAAGCGATAGCGACTGCGACGTCGACAGCGGCATTGGCAGCAGAGTGCGAGCAGAGAGACACACACATTCATACTCATATAAAAATCAACGAAAATAAAAAGACGACTGATATTAAAAGGAGGCAAATATAAAGGAAAGCGATGATGGCACAGGCACGCACACAACTGCAGACACGCCTCATTATTGTGAGTGTGGGTGTGCACACACACATACATATGTACATGTTGGTGGGAGAATCGTGTTCGTTTGTGTGAGTAAGGTGCCGGAGAGGCAATACAAAGAGCAGCGTGCGATTGCATCGGCATTTTCATTCAAGCCACTAGCTCTGTCGGCGTACGTGTAAGTGTACGTCGATGTGTGTGTGAGCAAGACTATATTTGTGAGAGAGAGCATGCCTGTGGGTTGCGCTTCACATTTAACTTTAGCGGTGATTCCGTTTTCGACTTTTGTGAGCGGTGTTTGCATTAGTATGAGTTGTTCTCTTTCCCCCTCTATCCCTCGCTCTTTCTGACGCTGCTCTCTCACTCTCCCGCTCTCTCTTACTGACGGTGGTGGATTTTGTGGTGAATTTCAACAAAGTTCATCATTTTGAATTTAACAGAGCAATAACATTTAGTATTTGTTTGGACTTTGTCGTTAACGGTTCGTTCTCCCGTTCGCTCGTTCGTTCGTTGTGTTTTTTGCGGTTTGCTTTTGAACAAAATACAAAACAAAAAAATATATAAAAAAAATAAAATAATATTATTAATAATCATAATAATAATATGCAATTGCAAAACGGTTTCTCTGAAACTCTTGTTTATAACACGCGTTGAAACAAAATACAAAAGTAATAAAAAGAAATTACAAAATTATATTTTCTATACAAAATACAAAATAAAATAGAAATTGTTAAACACACAAAAAGTGCAATTTAATAATAAATAAAATACAACAAAACCACAACAAAGTGCAAATGCATTGTATCTGAACAAGTTAATAAATATTGTATGTGTATGTGTAATAGATATTATAGCAAAATAAAGTTGCACGATTTCTACACAATTTATTTTCGGGAATAAATAGTTTTGGTGTATGCAACAAAAAAAGTCACCGCATGCGGCATGATTTAAAATAGCAACAAGCCAAAACACAATAAGAATAAAATTCAAAAACGAAGACAAAATGTGTAAATAAAAACGCACATGAATCTAAACATTTCACAGTGAAAGCAAACACACCACCAACAACACACCTACACACACACACACACAAACACACGACTAGAACTATCAAACATCAACAACAGCTAAAGCAGCAAGAAGAAGAGAGCGGCGACGTTTATCATTGACTGCGCTACGTAATCAACGGGGGCAGCGCCGCCAAGAAGAAGAGCCGAAGAGCGGAAAGAGCAGCAACAAGAACAACAACAGACAAACGTCTACAGTGTGTCTGTCTCTTCTGTCTAGTCCATTATAACGCATGTCCTGCGGTCTCCAAAAGAACAAGGAGTAAGAGAACCAAGAAGAACAAAGGAGTGTGAGGGAGAGAGAGAGAGAGAGAGAGTAAAATAATCGACTACTGCCTGTCTGACTACTGCCTCCAATTGACTAACTGACAAACTGACTGATTGACAAATTCCGCGTTCCGTGTCGTCTCTTTGCGTCTCATCTTCGTTTCGTTTTCAATTCGTTTCGTTCTTTGGCCCGCATCAAAAGTGATTCCAGTTTTTAACAGTTTTGTTACCCAAGTGCTTTTCTCTTTAAAACAAATGGTGCAAATTGAAAAGAAGCACAAAATTTACAGTGTCTCCAAAATCACACAAATTAAAGCAACACAAAGCATGTGAAGAAGAAGAAGAATAAGAATTATTGTTATCAAAAGAAGTGACGCAAAAATATAAGAAATAAAAATAAAATACAAGAATATTTGGATTATATTATACTTATAAATATTATCTACGTAAATGGATAACAACTTTTATGGATTAGTAGCTGATTTGGCGCATTATATAGATGCTAACGGTGAGTTAAAGTTTTCCTTAAAGAAAAGCTGGCAAACTCGTGGAAAACAGAAGAATTTTGTGGTCAAATCAAGTTGGTTGAAGAAACAATGAATGTAGTATAGTTTTTAATGAAAGTTGTAATGAAATTCATGATGAAGTAGAAGTTGAGATGAGGAGTATGAAAGCAGAAAAGAGAATTATACTAAAGAAGTAAGAATAAAAGAGTGGGAAAAAGGAATTCAATGAAAAACATAATGAAATCTATGATGAGACACAAACTGTTGCATAAATAAGATAATCTTTTAGTAGATTTATTTCTTTTAAGTTCATCCGATTACGTAACTTTAGATTTGTCCCTTTTCTCAAGTGAATTAAGCTGTCGTCACATTGGGATTTGTGTATTTTGATTCCATTTTGAGCTGTCAACCATTCCATCAATTTAACAAGCGTCCAACTAGAAAAACACGCTACGCATTTCCTTTTCTTATTTGCTTTTTTTGTCCAGACGGGGAAGAAAAATACAAAAACGAGAAAAAAATGCAAAAAAAATATTAGAAACGAAAGAAAAATATTGAAAAATTGGCCAAGTGAAAAGTTATTTTGCGTGGAAAACAACATGAAGCCATTTCTATGCCAAGATACACAACAGCAGAGCATCAGATACAAATACAGATACATAGATACAGATACAGATACAGATACAATCAAATGGGCCCCAAAATACACATGTTTATGTACATAAATTGGTAATACATTAATTATTGTCATGACAACTGACAGACGGCCAATTAAAGCGCATTCGCTGAAATGTAAATTTATTTTTATGTACAACACTCACACACACACACACACATAAACACGCACAACAATCTCTGAGATACAAATTGCGTAGCTATAAGTGGAATATTGAGCTTCGTTCAACTTGGTCATGTAATTGGCAACCAAAACATACAAATAAATTGCGATGTTGATTGACTTTTAAGTGGGATTTGATAAATAGTGTATGGAGTTACTTGTCAAAAGATACCCTGTAAAGTATAGAACTTATTTTATAATTCTAGGCTTACTTTAAGCAGAGTTAAACTCAAGTTTTTAGAGAAAATTCGTTGTAGTAACTTCAAGTAATTTAGATACTCTGTTCAATCTGTTGTTATCAGTTTTTAGGTAAGTTAAATTGATTTATTGATTTACTCATTATGAGGATACAAGTTTTTCCTTCTTTGAATGTCATTTACTCATGCTTAAAACCCCATTAAGTACTCGATAGAGCTTCATAGGTTTAATCTATGGATTAAATGTAACAAACAATGAATTTCTGATACGATTCTAATGAAGTAGAATTCGGACACATAAAATGTCAAAATAAAAAGAAAAAAAAATTGATGACCACAAATTTAGTGTAAGGACACAAAAATAACGTTAACGTTTACATTAATGACAATTACAACGATGATAATGATGATGATGATGTTGTTCAATGCTTATCATGATGATAATGATAATGAACACGATTCTGTTTCTAATTGTTTGGAATGGAAAATAGCAAATAAAGGAAAACAGAAAAAGAAAACGCGACGCGTGTCTTTAGTTTTTCCTATCTGCTTGGATTTCTGCTGCCTCTTCTCTCCTCTGTCTCTCCCTCTGCTTCTTCTTCCTCTCTCTACTTCTGCTGCCTTTTCAATTAGTATTAAAAATGTGACCGGTGCTCTGCTTTCATTTCTATTGCCTAATTCTAGGCGCCTAATGAGCCCAAAAGCCACATTAACCAGCCTCACATTAGTTTGGCTCACTCGCAATTAATTTCCCTGTCGCATTGAAGAGTCCCCGCCACTTTTCCGGCTTTTTTTCTAATGCCCCACCTCGCCTTCCCTCCCCGTCGGCAGTTAGTCATAATGTTAAAGCTCCGCTTACAGTGGTTTCGGTATACGATGAATCTTCGGACAAAGCAACCTGTCTGCAAGTTTTTTCTCGTTCTTTTTGCACATTAAATTATTTGCCATTTCGCTTTTGCTACAGTTTCTAGGCACAAAAAAAGAAGCAGAAGATAGAGAAGGATAGAGGGAGAGGGAGATGGAGGAAGAGAAAGAGGCAGAAGAAGTTACTTATTGCGTTCGACGTTGTTGTTTCTTCGTTTTATGGTACATTAAAGTTGGCAAAATGGCAAATTTTAATGCCATTTTATGCAAATAGATTTATGTTGTGTGTGCGTGTGTGTGTGTGTGTGAGTGTGTATGTGTGTAGCTCTAGGCGCACATTCCAAAGTGTTCTCACATTGCATTGACAAACTTCTGATTTTAATGGGCTCATAACAGTGTCACATTTACTACTTTCCTGTGACTAAAAATTACTTGCTATAAATTTATAATCTTTTAGTTCTTTTCCATAAACTTTCCATAAATTTACGCTTTCTACTGGTTTATAGCGAGCCATTAAGTGTATAGTAACAGAATTTGGCAAATTCAGCCGTTTTAGGCCTTGCTATAATTTTATAGCAACTTAAAATATGAGCCAACATGGTTACAAATGAATACTGGTAACATATAAATCAAATTAGAACACTTTTCATTTTGCTATAAATTTTATAGCAACTGTTCTAAAGTTTCTATTAGATGTAATATGACTGTAAACTGTATTATGACACCTGTAACAATCAATTTTAATATTTTTCCACTCACCCTGACATTCAATTGACTCAAAACAATCAAACACCTGCCAATGTGTGGGTCAATACAGGGTTCAAGTCAATTTTTATAGTTTATGTGCAGCATCAAATGATTGACAGCGCGACTGGGTCATGAGTCACACGACTGTCCACAGTGCGCTATAAACAACCCTTAAAGGAGAGCAAGAGGAAGGAGTAGAAGAAGATGGAGATGGAGAAGAGGAAAAGGAGAAGGAGAAAGATATAAAGATGCATCAAACAGGTTCCCAGACTGAATTCATTGTGTCCCAATGTGTCTTATCTTGTCAGTTGGTTCAGTTGTTTTTGGCTCAGTGCGTTTCCTACTGACTACCTGTGTGAATGTGTGTGTGTATGAAAGAGAGAGAGAAAGAGACAGAGTGTAGTCACTGTGTGTGAGTGAGTGCGATTATTTGCAGTTCTTTCTCTTTCTGCGCATTCATTGTGCAGCATGCGAGTCTGAAACTCTGGAAAAACCAGAGCAGTGTTTCAGCTTGTACGTGTGTGTGTGTGCGTGTGTGTGCGTGTGTGTGCGTGTGTGTGTGTATGGCATTAATTAGCAAACTCTTTTGCCATAAAAACCAACGCTTGAAACGAGTTTCATTGAAACGCTTTCACAAACACTTTCGCAGCCAATTCGATTGAACTTTCCACACGTTTTAACAACAATTTATCCCTCAATCGATGTATAAACAAATACTTAAGATATTTAAGCGTTACTAACTCTGTTCTCTATAGCCCCCATCTCTCTCTCTCTCTCTCTCTCTCTCTCTCTCCCTCTCTCTAGAAGCTAATGACCTCAACTAAACCAGATTCAAATGAATCATTCTCAAAATGTTGATAAATGAATTAATTATGAATTTCTTATTGTTGTTGCCATTTGACAAATAGAAAACAAGACTCAAGGTCACAAAACTGTTATACACTGTGTTATACGTGTTATACGTCTTAAGCTTATATGACACTTGCATATTTTTGGTGAGCAAAATTAATAAAATAAATGTCAAAAATAAAAATGTCAAAAAATAACTTTTAGTTTTTAGAAACTTTTAATGAAAATCTCTTCTAATAGCTCCTCACTCTGCAAAAAGCATCTGATCAGAAATATATATATTCTATATGTTCAGTTATTTCCAGTTGAGAATTCATTACCAATTTTTGCTATCTTTTGCTTTGACTTTAAATGGAACCAGCTTCTTGGCTTCTTCTTGATTTGCAATTCAATTTGAACAATTTGCAAATTGTTCAAAATACATTTATGTAAATGGACTTTAAGCCAATGACGCCAGAAAGTGTTGGACAAGAAAAAAATAAACACGAGTGTTCAATTTTCAATTAAATCTAACTTTACTTTCTGTTTGAAGTTTATTTCTTTATTTTTTTTGGCAAAATTTCATGACAAATTTGGTTATAGAACTTTCCTAAAGGTCAGACCCGATGTCGTATGCAAATTATGTTGATAATAAATGCAAATCGATAATGGGGAAAAAAATATAAGAAATAAACACTGAAGTAACGAGAAACAAAGTCGAAAAGAGACACAAAGTGAAACCGGAAAAGGAAATGATTCAAGAGTCGTTTTATTTTGGTTTTTTTTCGGTTTTTGTCTCTGTCTTTGTTTTTGGTATTTTTCGGTATTCGATTTAACTAATATAATTGATGTTTATATTTTTTATTGAGTGTGTTTATATTTATTTTTCAAAAAGCATCAAGGTTGCTGTCGATTTACTTATGACAATGTCAATATCTGTAGCTCCGTTTTGTATCTTTATCTATGAGATATGTACCGCTACTTTATGTAGATTCGTTAAAATTATGTCAATAAATAATGATACATTTTCTGAACGCCCAATGAATAAAGAGACAGTCTTCTAGAATTACAGCGTAACTGCCTTTTTAAGATTTTTTTTTTTTTTTTTTTTTTTTATGAAATTAATCCAAACGCGTGGTTACAAAGTATTCCAGCAATTAAGTGCTTTTTTGCGCTCATCTAATGAAAAGCTGAAAATCTGTTTTGTATTTTCCTAGGGAGAGTGAAAAGAGAGAGGGTGATGAAAGCAGTAAGAGAGTTAGGGCAAGAAAAATAGGCTGAAAACACAAGTTGACCATTAAAAACTTTTTTTTATAATTAAGTAGAGAGGATATAATTATTTTGCTAATGAGAAACAGGGATAAATATATATAATGCCGTTAAAAAGATACAATTTCAATAGATGAATATATATATATATATATATATACTTATTAATATAAGCTGTCATAAGTGTAAAGGAAGCTAAAAAACCTCTAAAAACTTCATGCATAGAATTTGTTACAAAATTATAGGGTATCTGCAGTTCTAGCACAGCTTGAGCCAATAATATCTGCATGTTTTTACAGTTAATTGGTTTGAGGCGTAAATTTATTAATGAAGAAATAAAGCCCGTCAGAAAAAACAGAAAGAAAATTGGCAAAGAATTACATGCAAATGATTTTATGATTTTTATGGCACTCACCATAATCCCAAAACTGAAATAATTCAAAATGTTTTAAGCCTACTGAGAATTCACAGCTGTTTGAACCATCAATAAAAAGTAAATGCGTAAAAAATACCAAAAAAAATACTGAAAAAAAACTACAAAAAGAAAAGAAAAGTAAAAAAAAACGAAAATAAAGTGCCATAAAACTATTTGGCTTAACATTGATGAGGGTCAAAAAAAAAAGACAGAAGTTTTTATGTGTAACTTCACCTGTAAAGTTGTGTGTTTTTTAGACCCTGTACTCTAAAAAAGAGAAAAGGGGTCTATTAGGTTTGTCCGAAGCGAAATGTGCGTAACAGCGAGAAGGAGGCGTGGTCAACACCATAAAGTATATATATTCTTGATCAGCATTAACAGCCGAGACGATATAGAAATGTCCGTCCGTTCGTCTAGAGCTATTATGACTAAATTCACACAGTACCATAGGACTAATAAGTCAAAAATAGCTTATTTCTAGGGTAAAATACGCACTTGATTGAGTACGGGGTCTTTTACAGTCGACTAGCCTTTCTTACTAGTTTTTTCTGCTGCTACCTGTTAAGCTGTTGTCAAGTGTTCAATTTGTGTCAATTGAATGGCACAATTCAATATTTAATGCTTTAAACAAATCAGCAAAAGTTCACCAGAAACCAAAAAAAAAAAAATACCAAAAGCCAAAAAAAAACAAAATCAAAAAAACAAAAAAATTCGCGGAAAAGTAAAGCGCAACCAGTTTGACTTGGGTTATATTTTGGATACCTTCTTTTATTTTATGTATAAAAAATATATATACACACAGATACAGATACATATATGTTTTATGTGTTTATAACTTTGGACACATACAGATAAAAACAACCGTTAAGTTGTCAGTTGAACAACATATACAGGTAACACTGTATGTCTTCGGGTGTTTTTTTTTTTTGTTGTTTTACTTTTTTGGGCACGTGTGTTTGCACTCAGTGTTCAAGAGGGAACCCAAAAAACAAAGGGCAAGAAGCAGAAACAGAATCAGAAGCTAAGAAACTGCAAACAAAAACAAAAGTTCCATTACCACCAAAAGAAAAGAAAGAGAGAAAGAGAATAAGAAATGAAATGGAAAGAAAGAAAGAAAGAAAATAAAATGAGGTCAATTGTGTTTTTTTGGACTTCTGCTTCTGCTGAATTTCGAGTGGTTTTTTGAAGAGCTTTGAAGCCGAATTCAGCAACTCAAAACTCAAATCAAAACTTCATTACTTCATAACTCAACGAAATACAGCAATAATAGTTGGCTAAAACTGTTAAAATTTTACATTTGTTTACCAGTCAGCTGGTAGAAGTAAATCAAAGGAAGAACTGAGAGTGAACGACTAGCAAATACCCTTTAAAGTTATTTTAAAAGTAACTAAGAAACTTTTAAAGCGTTTTTCAAAGCACTTTTCTGGTAAAAACTTAATTCAAAGATTTTTAGTGTTTAATTTTATAAGAATTAACATAAGAAATAACAAAATATTTAAAAAATATTCAAATTCCAACTGCTAAAATTGAATTCATTTGAAATCTTTTTTGATCATTTCATTACTTTTACAACTCAAACTTCAGTTAGCTGCTTCTAAGCCCTTTGTAGTCTAGCATACCCCATTGTAATCGATCATATCTGGTCTATATAATATGTAACACATGTTTCTCGATGCTTTTGGTCCATAAAAAGCCAACAGGAAGTCAATCTCAATGACAGTCATTAGTTGAGTTCGCATAAAAGCCTTTTTTTTTTTGGAGAAACATTAGCTTCAACTAGGAAGCACTTTTCTCACAAACACACTCTGTCTCTCTCTCTCTCTCTCCCTCTCTTTCTCTCTGTCTCTTTCACTGTCTGTTGTTCTGTCTCTTTTTCGTTGTTCTTTTGGGTGGCCCTGTGCATTATTATTAGATTACTTTGCTTGAGGCGACTGAGTGAGTGTGTGACTGACTGAGTGTGCGAGTGTGTGTGTGTGTGTGTGTGTGTGTGTGTGTGTGTGTGTGTGTGTGTGTGTGTGTGTGTGTGTGTGTGTGTGTGTGTGTGTGTGTTGGTGTTGCTGTTGGTGTCCATGTGACACATGTCGCAGTTGTGTTTTGTTTATGGGAATATGCCACATGTGTGCAACACACACACACACACACACTCATACACACACAGTATACTCAGAGAGTTAGACCCTGTCCAAGATGTTAGCAAATGGAAATCACGCGGCGTTTTCACTACGTGCATAAAAATAACAGCAGGAAATTAAAAGGATCCATGTGTGTGCACATGTCTGTGTGTGTCTATGTATGTGCAGATGTATGTAGTATGTCTATGCATATTATAGGCCTATTAATGGGGGCCTTTAGCCTAGCTGGACAAGTCCAGAGAGCGGAAATTTAATTGTTTTTCTTTCCCCTTTCTTTTTTTTTCGGGGTTGAGAGGTTATGTAGGGCGCTATGTTAGTCCTGTAAAGAGCCGAGTACCCCTTCCTTCCGCTGTACTTAGTGCTTATTGTCGTTGTCGTTATTGTTTAGTTAATAAACTTTATTGCATTTCGTATTGCATAGAGTGGGAGTAACGTGAATACCTTCAATACTTATTCTCCTACTTCTTCTTCCTTATCACTCCCTCTCATATCCTATTAATGGCAAGTGACAATCGCGTGCTAGACTTTGACATACTTGTAAATACTTCGGCATAGTTCAATTATTTACCAGAAGTTCAGTAAGGAGTCAACTATAACCATTTCTTATTTATATGATTTTATTTAGCGGGAATTATGTCAAAATATTTCAGTAAATCATTGATTTCTATAATAGTAGCTAAAAGTTAGCCTTTTTTAGAGACCAATTTTAAAACTAAGCTTTAATTGATATATTTTGTGAATGATTTTGTTAAATAGTTTGCCAAAAACCATTAAACTCTCATAAAATTAGCAAATTTCTGCTTTGAGAACCCTTCTATGCGATTCTCACATAGTAAGCTGCGCTGATCGATTCATGCGCTGTTATACAATTGCCATTCTTGAGCTCTTAAGCTCTCGATGCTTGAAGCTTTGAGCTTTCATGCTGCCGAACACACATTACACGCGTAACAAATTGTTCCCTAACAGCAACAACAAAAAAAACTTTATGAATTTCACAACAGAAGCGCTGACAAATTACACACAAAAACAACAAAATGAGAAGAACTTTTACATGCTGAGGTAATTACTAAGTGAGAGCAAGTGCGAACGAGAAAGAGTTGAAGGGAGAGTAAGTGTGAGTGTGACAGAGAGAGAGAGAGAAAGGCAAAGACGTTTGCGTCTGCGTCTTGTGCTGCCTTCTTACACTTGCCTTTTGCTTTGTTGTTTTTGTTTTTGTTTTCGTTTGTCGTTTTGCAGCTCAAGTTTAAAAGCGACAGCAACAACATTAACCAAAAGGTAAAAAAAATGCGCAAAAAGCGACAACAACAACAGCAAAACAACAAAAACAACACGCAAAGCTATAAAAATGCCTTAAATGTCGTTTATATATCACATTTAAGTATATGATATGTATGTAGAGGTGTGCGTGTGTGTATGTGTGTGCAAACTGGCTGCGTCTTCTGCTGCGTCGCGGCCTCTGGGCAAGATTTTTGTAGACAACAAAACAAAGCAACAACAACAAAAACAACAACAGCAGTAGCAGCAGCAAAGAACAACCTGTTTTTTTGTATTGAACGAAATACGTCGAGAGCGACAGGTTTTTACGTGATTTTTTTCTTCTTTTTGTTGTCTTTTTTTTTTTTTTTCTTAATGCGGGCCAAAATCTCAGCAATGTGTTTGCCTCCCGTCGCGACGCTGCTTCGCGCTCTTCCACTTTACCTTCTCCCTCCCCCTCACACACACACACATATTCCAACTGGGAATTGTCTGCCTGATTTACTCACAAAAGCCCTTTACTCTCACCAAACTGCCGCTCTTTGATTCTTACGCTCTCTGCACGTTGTTCTCTTGTTCTGTGTCGGCTCAGCCACATAATTTGAAAGCTTAGAGACAGGTCGTGTATGTATGTGTGCATTGCCTTGCTTTACGAATTTGTTCTAAGCTGACTGCGCAAACGAGATGGCAATAACAATATCAATTGCGATGCGCTAAGCTCACTGCTCAACGTATACGCCTCTTTCACTCGCACACATGTGATTGAGCGGGAATGGAGGTGGCTGCCAAACCAGTTTTGACGCTTTTTTAACAAAATAAATCGTTCGAAAACTTTTGCTTATTAACTTTATTGCTGTTTTTGTTGTTGTTGCCGGTATTTACTTGGACTTACCTTTAAGTTCAACTGTCAGATGAATCACCTGTTTGAGTATCTCACAAATGACTCAACTGCAATCCTCTTGTTAGGGTCAAGCTACACCATGACCAACACCAAAAACTACTAACTGTTTGTATTAACTTGCTCAATTTTAACTAAGACTTTCACTAAATTAATGTCTATCAATTACAATTGTGTGTGTGAGTGTGTGTGTTTTTGTGTGAGTTAATATAATTAAACATTGTAATCCCATTAAGATAAATTGTGGGAATACTTAATTAAATTGACAATTATATATGTCTATATAATGAGCGTAGTTAGACTGTTTGTGGTTTATATATACTGAGTTTTAAGCAGCTATAAGGGAAGAGAAGGAAAGGGACTAAGTAATACTAAAAAATACTACAAAATACTTAAAAAATACTAAAAAATACTTTAAAAATACTATTTATTTTTATTTTGGGGCTTATATATACTGAGTTTTAAGCAGCTATAAGGGAATAGAAGGAAAGGGACTAAGTAATACTAAAAAATACTACAAAATACTTAAAAAATACTAAAAAATACTTTAAAAATACTATTTATTTTTATACTTATTTGTAACGAATTCTTACTAGAAATTCCTATAGTAAATTTATCTGTTCCGAATGTTCAGACTGCGCGTCTATTTCAGAACTTCTCACCTTTCCGGCTGTTGTAACTTCCTATTTAACCAATGTTATCCATAATAATTTTCAAGGCATCGTTTGTTTTGTGTTTGTTTGTGGAAAAATAAAAAACACACTCACTCACTCACTCACACACACACACATACTGTGGGTAAACAATTGATTGTAAAAATATTTAGATAAGTGCGACAAGTGTACATAAAATTCCACAGTCTTTTGGCTTCCAATTCATGCTAGTATTTCAGTATTTTTTCTTGTTTTTCCGTAAATAGGGAAATAAAATTGATAAGTTTTAGTAATATTTGGATGAGAGAGAATTTGATTGATTGGCAATCATTAGTGGTCTGAACTATGATAAGATCTTTTACCATCTGAGAATAAAAATACATTTCTTTGGACAACTTTTAGCAGGCAGATAGACAGATATTTGACATTTCCAAGAATGGTCGAGACTTTTGTCTCTGACTTTGATTAATTGTAAGTTGCTAACAAAATTATGGTCTATACAGATGATAATAAATATTTGCCAACAATTTTGTTGTTAATCACAACTTTGCAATCTCTTGTTTTAGGAGTAAAGAGAACTGGTTTAGTTTTTGAAGCTTTGAAAAAAATACCAAAAAAGTTGTCGGTAAGATATTATAGCCAGAAATCATGTTATGTTCTATCTAAATTTGATATAAGAAGCTTAGATAAATTTCTTTTGGACAGGGTGTCGAAATTTATTAGGTTTCTTAACAAAATTTGTTTTCTTTTGATCACAAAATGAGGAAAGTTTGAAGCGAGTTTGCCAAGTTTTGAAGGTTTTTAGATTTTGGCTATAACCAAACTTTAATTTTACAGCAATCGTTTGTTAAAGACGCTCGAAGAACGCCATAAAAATGTATTTTGAACGCAAGCAAGTGCGTAAAAAATACTAAATAAAATACTAAAAATTATATCAAAGGAGAGAAAAACAATTACAAAGAGGAAAACTCACAGAGAGAAGAAGAAGAAGCAGAAATATTTGAATTAGAAAAATTTAGGACAAAATCAAATTTTGTCCAAAACTCCATCTAAGTGGTGAAAAGTTGTGGTAGTGAGAGAGGAGATAAAAAAAGGCAGCACAACGGCGACCATCGGCTACCAAATGATGAAACGACGCTGGTCGAACAATGGCGGCTTCCTGCGCATACAGGAGGAATCCTCCTCGGAGGTGACCTCCTCAAGCAATGGATTAGTGCTGCCATCAGGCATTAATATGTCACCATCGTCACTCGATTCACATGATTACGGTGATCAGGATTTGTGGCTGTGTGGCAACGATGCCGGTGTCTATGGCAACACAAACACTGTCAATGGCAATACCTTGGGGCACAGTGGGACACAACAGCAGAGTGTCATCACAGTGGCCATGCACGGCTGTTCCAGTACTCTCCCTCCCCAGACAACCATCATCCCCATTAACAACAATAACAACAACAACACGAGTAACAACAACAACAACAACAATAGTTCCATGAATGGGAATGGAAATGGTCATCATTATGTGCCCGGCGCCACAAATCTGGGCTCATTGACCAATGGACACAATATGGGGAGTCTGGTGAATGGCATGCAACAGCAGTTGCAACAAAATGGTCACAGTCTGATCAATTCCACAACGCCCACGAACACGCCCACAACGCCACTGCATATGCAACAGAATGGAGGTGGTGTTGGTGGTGTCATGGGCAGTGTCGGTGGCATCAACCTCAATTCGCTGCATCACACCAATGGCAACACAAATGGTTTTGTGGCAGGCATCGGTGGCAACATCGGCAACAACAACAACAACATCGGCATGGGCGGACCCATGGGCATGGGCATGCAGCACACGCCGCGCAGTGATTCAGCAAATTCCATTTCATCAGGTTAGTGGGTTATAAACACAAGCTGAACTTCAATGTCGGGCTTTAAGTATAACGCTGAAAAAATACCAAAGAAAATACTGAGTTTATATACAGAAAATTTGAAAGTTTTTCCTTGGTTGCTTGAGTGTTCGATAAAGTTGTGACTTTCTTACCAATAAATAAGTTAAGTTAAGCAAAAGTTTAAGTATTTCGAATCAAACTACTAGTATTTTTAGGTATTTAAATACTAGTAACAAAACTGGCTTAATAATTATGGTATTTTTTTAACTTCTAGCTTATATTAAATACTTTACAGTTTTAATTTTAATACCAACTAATTAGAACTGTAGTTTAAACCTTCATTAAACCTTTTAATAGCTTTTCAAACTTTAGTTAGTATTTTTTTCGACATTTTTTCCATAAACATTTGAAGTTTATCTTGTTTTAGGGGCTATGATCGTAAGCCGTTATTTATGGCCCACCATATTTAATTATTTACTTTCCCCGCTCAACACTCCGCCACGCCCTTATATCAACGCCCTCTACTACATATATATATATATATATATATATATGTGTATCTGATGTACGTAGCACTAATTAAATTTTATTATGGACATTTTATGATGCGTTTTTTATGAGTTGCATGCCTCGAGTTGGAGGCGTAGGGGCGGGGATTCAGTGAAATGCACTCAAAGAGGTCCAAGCAGCAATCAACAGTGCACACAGATACAAACACACACACACACACACACGTACATGTCTATGTATATGTATGTACATGCCTGCATTTATTGTTGTTCGTTGTTGGGACTTTATCAGGCTGCGTCATGGAAGGTTGCATGCCACAGACACACACACAAATACACACACACACACACTGATGGAGTGTATGTGCAGTCATAAGGGCGGGTGTTGTAACTTGAACCTACCTCAAGCTGTTCTATATTTAGTAGTTCCCCCTCCTCCCCTTTCACTCTTCGTACCTTCAAGAATTGGAAGATGAAAAACTGTATCTGAAAAGTCTTTGTTTTTTTTTTTAGTATTATTTTGGTATGTTTGCCACTCTCGATGCAGTCTCGATGACGTCACCCAGAGAGTTCAGTGCTGTTTCCCTCACTACTGACCTTCGTTTGGGATAAATGACCTCGTCCTCGTCCTCGTCTTTGTCTTCGTCCTTGTACTCGTTCTTGCTCTCCTGTTGCAAGTGGATGGAAACCGGGTCACAGCATTTTCAGGCCAATTTGCATGCACTATGGTGACCCAATTGCCTGATTTTCAGTTACAGGGCTGTTCTTTTTTCCGGAAATCGATGGGTTTTCACATCCTGACACAGTTCTATTCCGTACACACACACACATACCTGTTTCGGTGACCTTTACAGTGTCGTGTCATGGTCAGGTCATGCAGTACATGCTTTTTGACCACATGTTTCCAGTAAAGTTTCAGCAGTCAGAAATTTTCAATATGAGAAGTTAATTTATTAAACAGCTTTAATTTATTAAGTATTTTTGTAGTTAAATTACTGCACCATTTCGGCAATAATTAAATCAATAACAGTAATTACTAAATTAATACTAAGAGTAACTGCAGATCACTCTTAAGTGTCTTCAAACTCTTACAGCTGCAGCTTTTTATACTGTTATTTTGAGTGGCTTTGAACTCAACTCGTAATTTTTGAGCAATTTGGGTCACTGGTGCAGGCCCAAAAAAAAAAATGAGAGAACAAAAACAAACCGCAAGGACAAAGCTGTCAATGTGCATATAACTGCACTCTTTACATCTCGCACTTCCTCTCTCTCGTCTCCCATTCGCTTGCTCGTGCTCTCTCACTCTGCAAAGTGTTACGTGCCATTGCAAGCATTGCAAGCTCAAGTACATGACCTTACCCCTGCAGACGGCAATGCGATGCCGACGCTGACGCTGACGCTTACGCTGACGTCGGACTTTGTGTCTGAAGCTGTTACCGGTGTGTAAACACATTGCCGCCGAAGTCAGCTTCTTCTGCTGCTGCTGTTTCTGCTGCTGCTGCTACTACTACTACGTGTGTGCGTGCTTTTTGCACAATTGTTTTGCCCGGTCAGAGCTTATTATTTGCATTTCTTCTTTGTTTTGCATTCGGACTGAGTTTTTGGTAAATTCCGAATGAGATTTAGGGTGGTGAGTGTACTTTTATTGGGGTTGATGTTCTACGATGCTTTTTATATGACATAATTTAGTTCTATACGCTGCTCAGGCAATCCTAAGCTCAAGGACAACAACAAATCAGTGCTGCAAAATGAAATTTTTTTTTATACGTAGCTTGAACTAAAAATCTACGTATTTTTACGTAGCCAAAATTTGGTCAAATACGTAGATCTACGTATTTTTTTTTAAAGTCAAACAAAGTCAATTATAAAGGGTATTTTAATTATATATATGCCATAATTGTTTACATATAAGTTTTTATTAATAAAATTAACATTTTTTTTAATATTTAGGAGTGAATATTTTTATTAAAATAGCTTAGGAACTTTAGGAACTTTTTATCGCGACAAAAATTTACATGTGCTGCACAGCTGAGAATAATGAATATCGTTGCCAGCCTGTTCTTTCTGGCAACATTAGGCAACATCTTGACTAAAGCCTGCTGCTAGCACACTGTTAGTGTTGGTAAATTGCAAATTACTCGTTTACTTTTAAATTAAACATTTAAATTCTGGTTTATATCTAAAAAAAATTTGCTAAAATTTTTTTTGTACAATTTAAAAAAAATACGTAGATTTGGGAGCTCTATACGTAGATACGTAGATCGGGGCTGAAAATACGTAGATCTACGTAAAAATACGTAGATTTTGCAGCACTGCAACAAATAGAAGAAAACAAGCACAAACAGACACACACACACACACACAGACACACACTCACATTGTGTACGCACGATAAATACGTGCGATAAAATGTAAAGAACGATAACAGAGTCGCAGTGGCATTCAATGTAGCTAATGTTGTCAGTTGACAATTTTTAAGTCTTGCATTCGCATACAAGTGCAGTAGCTGATTGTCATATACATTAGTTTATGAATGTGTGTGTTCGTGTGTTTGTGTATGCGAGTATTCGCATGACGAAAAAAATGAGGTCAATGATTTTGTGCCGCCATCGTCAGTTATCGACGTCGCGATCAAGCAAATGCCGAAGCGCACTTCGTGTGCAAGCCCCAAGAATCGCGAAGCAGCAACAGCAGCAGCAACAGCACAGCGCCAACTAAATGAGCGTAAAAACTACTGTGCTCATTGCTTATACGCTCTCTCGCTCTCTTTCTTTCTCTCTTGCAAGTAGACACTCCCTCTACCACGGCCGCACGCTAATTGAAATGGACTCGCGCGCTCATTTGATTAACAGCCAACAGCAATCTTAGTGTTGTTGTTATTGCTGTTCATGTAGTTGCGGCTGTGAGCGTAGTTGTTGTTATTGTTACATGGCGTGCACAAAATGTTATTCATGCTCAGCTACATTGTGTCTACTTTGTGTAAACGAGATAGTATTTGTTGTTTTTGTAGTTGTTGCTGCTTGTAATTACGCCGTCTCTCACGCTTTGACATTGATAAGCTTTGGGCTTTGCTGCTGACTGCTGACGCGAACTGCGCTGCCACCGAGTGCATGACAGTCGCCTGACTTTGACTTTTAATTGTTTGTTTTTGCTATTTTAGTTTTTGCTTCTTTTATTTCATTTTATTTGACTTTTTTTCTTGCAACTTGTGTTTGCTTGCGATTTGTCATAGAAAAAGCAATGCAAACATTTGTGTTTTGCATATGAAATGTTTATAGCGACTATTTAGCGGGTGCTATAAATTATTTAAAATCAGCTGGTATTTCAACTGACAGCGTATTATTTGTTGTGTTTTATTTTTCTGTAATTTCGAAAAACAATGTAAAATTCATGGGGCAGCCAACTGCATGGGGCGGCCATTTTGAAAGTTACTCACATGTGTGTGACGTCAGCATGAGAAAGCTTTGCACATCGTCAAACGTACACAATGTGTATGTGTGTATGTGTTTGTGTTTGTGCATACATATTCATATGGTTGTATTTGTGCATTCTTAGTATGTTTTTGGCTATTTTCGTACACTTGGCATTAATTTGCAATCAAATGAGAAATGCAAAGAAAGCAAAGAGTAAACAGCGCTGCTTCTGCTGCTGCCGCTGTCGCTGCTTCTGAGAGCAGAGCTTTGCTTGTGTTGTTCAGTGCGTCGACTCAACGTCAAGTGCAGTCGTCGCAGTCAGAGTCGGCGTCGACGTTGACGTTGACGCAACTAGCGTTAGTTTTAAATTGCCTATGTGTGAGTATGTGTGCATTTAGCGAACACGTTTTTATAGGTTAATGACACAACCGGCTGCTAGAAGCTAATTTATATACTATTTAATTAGTTTTAAAAACAACTACAGTGCAGCTGCCGCTTTTAGAAACCAGCGAATATAAATAATATAAAAGTGAAATTAGTTGCTGGCAGATTTGTTGATAAGTTACACAATACACAGCGCTCACTGTTACTATTTGCTTGGTTTTTGCCAGTTGGCAAATCATTTTGGCGCCACTGTGCTAAGCAGCAATTCTGCTATAAATAAATTATAAAATTTTGAACAAAAAATAAAATAAAAACATTAACTATGTCAGTAGTGTGTATGCACAAATTTTGAACACGCACACTTTCATAAATAAATAATTCACAAAAATACATAAGTATTTCTTTTTTCCTTCTTTTTGTTTTTTTTTATTAGCTACAAAGTGAAATAAAAGTGCCAGGAATTTGTTTTCGAAAGCAACAAAACGAATATTTATAACCAACAACAGAAACAACAGCAACAATAACAAAAATGCTAAGAATACACTTTTTCTTATTAGGCAACAACACAAATACATTGACGGGAGAGCCACAAATAGAAAGAGAGTAAGAGAGCGGCAGAGTGAGAGACAGAGAGAGAGAGAGAGAGAGAGAGAGAGAGAGTGTGTGTGAGTGAGCACTCAGCGCACGCGAGAGCTTTTGAATTGCAGACGACAGACAAACCAACTAACACACAATTTAAGCTCCCGATCTGTCTCAACTAACTGTATGGCCCATTACGGTTCGCTGTCGCTGCTTCAGTCGAAGTCGCAGTCGCAGTCGCTGCTCTGCTGCTGCATTCTAAAGAGTCTAAACAACTTTCTAACACGATGTTCATAAGCGCAGCTTAGCAAACAAGTTTCGCTCATACTCACACTTACGCTCACGCTCAACGCTGCTCTCTCTCACTTATTCTTTACTTTCTTCTTGTTTGGAGTCGCCGTTGTTGTTGTTTGTGTTGTTTTTTTATGTCTTGTCTTGTCTTATGTGCTGCTCACTTTCTTTCTGGCCTTCTAGAAATGCGTCTGCAGCAGCAGCTCGGGTGAAAGTTGTTGTTTTCTGCTGCAGCAAAGCGTGATTTTCCACTTTTTCTTTAGCTTTTATTTTCTGTTGAAATTGAGCTGAGCTATAAAGTGCAACGGCAGATGAAATTGTTGTTATGTTATGTTGTTGTTGCTGATGCTGTTTATACAATTTTGATTTATGCTTTTGCTGATTGCGAGCAATTTTGGATTTTTGCATAAATTTCCCATGCATTCAAATTAGAAAAATGATTGCAACTCGACAATTTGAACTTGAAAATTGGCCCAAGCGAAAGGCGCCAACAGCAGAAAACAATAAGCTCGTGTGTGGAAAGTGTGAGAGCGAGAAAGACAGTCAGTTTGAGAGAGAAAAGCAACAATCGATTGTCGATAAAGTGAAAGATCACGTTTCCTATCGATAAATCAGACAAAAAACGATTGAAGCTTAGTAAATGTATACAGAATTCTTTCTTTTCTGGGTTTTAATTGTTTAAATCTTCTTAAATTGCATATAAACAATTGATTATTAAGCCAGCGACAGCTTCAATTAGAATTAACCATTTTTGGTTTTTTATTTTGTTTAACAATAATTGTAATAATTGGTTGGCAAAATACAAGTTTTAATCGCTGTTTAGTTTCACTTTTATTACCTTGACATTAATCGGCGCCCACAATTAGCACAAAAAAATATACACAAAAAAAAAAAAATAAATAAAAAAATGTATTTAAATTTTTGCAATAACAAGTACAAAAAAATATCAATAAATTTTCTATAATTTTTGCACATCATCTCTGGCATTGAGAACTTAAAGCTATAAATCAGTGCCAAAAAAAAAAAAAAGCGAAAGAGAAAAATGATTAAAGTTATAAAAAAAAAAAATATAAATTAATGAATTAACTGATGAAATTAGAATATTTGCTGTAAGGTCATAGAAAAGTTAAACCTTAATTTAGTTGATTTTTTGTGTCAAGTTGATGAGCTCATTAAAATGATTTTCGCGCATTATTTGTGGGGTGTTTTTTGGTATTTTTTTGGTATTTTTTTGGTATTTTGCGCGTGTCTAATTTATAAATAACATTTTTGGCTCAAACCTGTGCTGTGTGGAATAAATAGATGTGAGCGCAAGGTTTTTGTTCATTTATAGTTTTTAATTAATTACAGCTGGAGCGTATCGCGTGTAACACCCTCCATCCCCAAGAAACTCTGCACCCTGCACCCTTAACCCTTATGTTCTCACTTCTTAACCCATTGAGACCTTAACCTGACACGCAATGTGATTTTCTGTCTAGGTGAAAATGAATTTAACACACTATTTGCAAGACAATTTATATATATATATATATTTGTATAGTCAACTTAACGATCTTTTTTTATGAGTTGGACTATGCAAAGTTTAACATAAATTATTAATTATGATAGTCATTAATTGAAACTATTAAATTTTTATGGTAAACTTGAGTTTATGATATCTTAACCTGTATGTAAATATATATCCAATAATTAATGCTTGTAATATAGCATTAATGTAGACTTTAAGTGTGAACAAAGGAATACTTTTCTTAATAACCTTTTAATTCATAAATAAATAAACTGATTGATTTATTTTCCATTTCTTATCTTTGCAGGTATGTGTTTCTCGTATGCAAATCAAAGTCTTATCAAAATGTCCAGTGGTAAGCCCAACAAATACCAGATAGAGATAGAAATAGAGATAGATAGAGAAATGAAGCTTGAATAAATTGTAGCTGAAAGTGGGTCAACAATTTGTAAACTTCCTACGCACTATACAATCGATTAATTTATCGATAACAAACGTAATTTCCACAGTTCATTTTCCTTCGGTGTAAACAATTGAGTATTTGAGAATTTATTTCAATTAGAGGCATAAAATCAAACTCAATCGTCATCATCATGGGGTGTAATGAAATTCCATTGTTCAGCTACTTCAAGACACTACTCTATACCTTCTTCTCCTCACCTTCCTCCCTTACCCACCATCAATTAAGGCAAAGTCCCCCCACCCCCTGGACTTCCCTTCCCCAAGTTAGCTTTGTATTGTATTTCTAATTCGTGTAAAGGGGGGAGAATCCAACAAGAACGAGAGAGAAAAAACGATGAAGTAAATGAAAATTGTGTTTAGCCCAGCAGAAAAGCGAAACACATGACCCCAAAGTGAGGCAAACGTAGAACTCAAAACCCCGAAACTTTACCAAATCGAACAAAACAAAAAGAGACACAAAAAATAAGTGAAGAAAGAGAAAGAAAGAAGGAAAAAAAGAGGAAAGGAATCATTGTTTGTAAAGATATTGAATTCAATTGTCAGAGTGTTGGCTTTTCCGACTGTTTTCCATTTAGTCTGATTGCGTTCTTGATTAAGTTTCCGAAATGTAAATAATTTACTTAGCTATAACTGCTTGGGAATTATAACAAGCACACTTATTCACTAGACTACAAACTTAAACAAGTTGAGAATTATAATCGAAATGTCTTTAAAGCAAAACCTAACCATAAATACTAACACATACTATAGTATATCTAGTATTTTTGCATATATACTGAAAGTACCCATGCCTAAATACGCTTCACTGACTCGGACAAGCATTATTTATTTATCGGTACAAAAAATGCAAACTAAACATTGACCCAAATATGTCAATTAACCCAAATGGAGCAACAAAAGTGAAAAAAAGCCAACTACAAATGGAAAAAAAGTGACAAAGAGTGAGAGAGGGAGAAAGAGAGAGAGAGGGAGAGTGAGAAAAAAGTACTCAAATAGCTCAACGATCAAAATTGTGCACTCGTCACATGAAATTGACCAAAAAGACATAGAATAGACGGTACTTCCTTGGGAAAATGTGATGTTGTAAGCAGTGTTGGCGTTTTAGCTTTATTATAGCTAGATTAGTTTGTGTATGGTTTGATTTTATACAACAAATTCCAGTTATTTTAGATCAACACAAGGTTTAACTTTTTTTTTTAACATTTTTTAGCTATTTTTGCTTATAAAAATCCGCTATTTAGCCACAAATAGCTGACAACACTGTTTGTAAAGCGACTTATCAGTGATACCGGCATTTATTATGCCCAGACAGGTATATGGGCCGGCGGGGTGGGTTGCGGGTGTAGTTTGATATAGGAGAAGGGGGGCGGGGGCTATAACTTATCAAGGCGGTCGCATCTTGTGGCAACCCATATAGGAACTGGAGGTGAATTCACACACAACAACAACAAAAAAGAACTAAGAAAATAAATGAACACCAACAAAAAATTCTAATCAGCACAATTGTGTGTGTGTGTGTTTGTGAGTGAGTGAGTGGGTGTGTGTGCGTGTGTGTGTGTGTGTGAGCTTCGACTATCTCAGAAAGTAGGGCAACACACACAAATAATAACCCAAATTTTGGAACGCACGCATTTCCGACTCACTCACTACAAATTTATTTGTGTGCGTCAGACAGA
The DNA here is from genome assembly GCA_018903735.1 of Drosophila cardini. NCBI lineage: Eukaryota > Metazoa > Arthropoda > Insecta > Diptera > Drosophilidae > Drosophila > Drosophila cardini. The sequence goes on along the minus strand of JAEIGM010000001.1, from coordinate 7,900,657 downwards.
GAGAGAGAGAGAGCGTCTAAGAGAGCGAGAGAGAGAGAGGGAGAGACAAGATAGAGAGCGAGAGAGCGCAACGCACCTACACTACGTAGACTGTCGGCATCTTTCACTATTTTCTTTCGTAATGCTTAATGGGCCTAAAAATCTAAAAGTCTTTCAAAATTTTCATTTCTTTTAGGGTCGTGGGGGTGTGCGTGTGTGTGTGTATGTGTGTTAGAGGTATTCCCCTCTCCGCTTGTCATGTAAAAAGTTTTTCGTAATCGCGTTTTTTGTATTACTTCCTGGTTCATTCTCTAGAGGTGAATGGCGCGTGTTTTAGGCGTAGGCCTATTTCTGGTCTGCCTTTCTCCCTCCCTCTCTCTCTCTCTCCCTTTCCCTCTCTTTCCCACCGCCAGACACTTTCACAACAGTCTGTGTTTTTTTTCGGCGTCTTTTCATGCGGTCACTTGACCCTTTTCCCCCCTTCGCTTGTTATCGTGATAAATAAATATTAAGAAAGCAAGAAACTTGTTCCACTTGCTCGATTCTCCACAAGACGCTCAATTAGATTGCACTATTTATGTCCAGTTTAGTTTCTTATGCAAATATTAGTTTAGGGTACTAAAATTTGTACTAAATTTGCTGCTAATTGAAGTCGCTGACGATTGGATATACGATTTAGTACTTGATTTTCTTCAGTTTCTTAGTTCACATTAGTTGCTTTGAGTTTTTAGAACAGCGTACTAAATAGTACTATTTTATATTGATAACTTTTTAGTATAGATGTACTAAAAGTTAATAAATATGCTTAAAATTCGTCCTAAATTTAGTCAAACCACATTAATTTGAGCAGAAAAGAAAATTCTTTCATTTAAATAAAATATTTAAGCCGTAGCTATGTCTAAAAGTTGTACTAAACGTGTGCTAAAGTCAGTTGGGATTAAAACATATTAAATTATGCTTTAGAAGTAGAAAATTATGACAATATGCACATAATTAGTATAAATTTATTAAGTTTTGTTTTAGTTAAACGTACTAAACATGTTTGATTCGACTTATAACTGAAATCAACTCAATATTTTGTTATTTAAATGAGTTAAAATACCCCAAAAAATACTAAAACCCTGTAGACAAGCGACTAACTACATTTGCACATTTCCTAAAACAAGTTTTCATTTTTTTAACTCTTGGTCTTTTGTTGAAAAACCATTTAGCCTTCACACTTGACCAAAGAGTTCATGAACTGACTGGAAAATACATGCAGCGACTTGTCTAAGTTCACACTTAACTCTTTGTGTTTTAGTTTTATGTTCGTTTTTGCTTTTGTTTTTGTTTTTGTTTTGATTTTAATGATTTCAACTAATTTTGGCGGGTTCAAGTTCAGGGTCGGGAGTGTACTAAAAGGGGCGGCCAAGGGGGGCCAAGGGGGCCAAGGGGGGTGCGTACTAAACTGTTGAATGTTAAGTGCGGAAGTATTTAGTATTTTGTTTTATTTTTTTTTTAAGACTCGCAGTTCATTCAACTTGATTTCGTTCTCAGTTGTTGATTTCCAATTCCAAAATCAATTTGCATTTCGAATGCAGTTGAAACTTGGACTTTAAAGCCAAAAGAATCGTTTACTATTTGTGGCTAGCTCAACAGGTAGAATGCTACGATTGGCAACCAATCTGTTCAGAATGAGAGTGAGAGTGAGAGTGTATTAGTTTTTTTTTTGGGTTTGCTTATCAAAAGCGGCCAAAAATGCCAGTCAACATGCGTTATGGGAGGAGATAACACAGTGCCCCACAATCGGATGGTTCAAAATGAGGTTAATGTGCGAGTGTGTGTAAATCAAACACACATACACAACAACTATTCAGAAATATGTGTGTGTGTGTGTATATTTTACTGATAATGCACATTTGTGCTATTTATTTTGCTATAACAATTCTTCATACTTTATTGTTATTATTTTTATTTTCTACTTGCACAACAACAATATAAACAATTTTTTATTTGTTATTAGCTTTTGCACTTTTTTGTTGCTATTGTTGTTGTTGTTTTCCGTGTATTCCGTCGCATTACTGATAAGATAACAGCGTCTTCAGCTGTCATTGTATTAGTAACAATATCAACTATATATAATTATAGTCTTTATATATATGTTTTTTTTTTGCTTATAGAGCGTCGACTTCATTCTTGACAATTGAAAGTGAAATTTTTACTACTTTTTTTTTGCAATCTCCGTGGGGCAAATCGTGGAATTTGATTAGAGTGCTTTTAGGGAGACCATACAATAAATTTTTATTTATTTTAAGAATTTTTGAATGAAGTTTGTGCATTGATTATAAAGTTTTTGTATTAAACTTAAACTTAGAGTGACTTTTTGCCATAACAATTGAAGCAGTTAACAGCAGAGTTGCCACACACTCGACAGCCTTGAGCAAATTGCCATTTTGAAGCCCACAAAGTTAAGAGCGATACTTCAGGAGCCACAAGTATTATCTTTTTGCAATTAAAAAAAGAAAGTGTAGACTCTGTGTGTGTGTGTGTGTGTGTGTGTGTGTGGGCGGGGCATGTGTGTAGTGTGGTGTGGTGTGTGGCATGTGGTGCAATTATTAAGATTTCTTAATTGTGCGCCACACTTCACTTCAGACTCAACACCACAGAGGCTCAATTGAAGCCAACTTAATCATCATAATTATATAAAAAACAACATGCGAAAAGAAGGCCTATGTGAGGCATAAAGTAAAAGTAAAATGGGTAAAAAGGAGAGAGAAAAATTATAAGCAAAATGAAACTATGTTAGCCATGTTTAACCGCAAGCCATTTTTTATGGACCTGATTGAAGGCTAAAGTCGCGCAGCATTTCTATAAGACGTCTCAAAACGTAAAGAAAAAATAAATTTAAAAAAAATATAAACGCCATCAATTTGAAGTCGTCAGTTTTTTGTAGTGGGTGTTGTCTTTTTTTATTTTTATTTTTATTTTTTTTTTTTTTTTTTTTTTTTTTTTTTTTTTGGAGAACTACGCGAAACCTTCGCAAAAGCAAAAATAGTATAAAGCTAAACAAATAAGCGAATGAAACAACAAAAAAAATAGTTAAAAAATAAATTGTTAAAAAGCACGCACTTGTCCCATTGTTTGTTTAGAAAACAGCGAGTGTAAAATAAAAAAAAAATGTTAAAAATGTTACAAGGTTAAGTGCGACCTGCGAATTTATTGTTTAAATTGAACAAATAAAAATTAATACTCAAAAGTAAAAAAGTAATGAACATAGCAACAAATACGCTATTTATTTATGTTTAATAATTGGCACAATTGTCTGGCGATCAAAATTATTATAAATTTGTTAAACTTATACAATAATTTGGAAATTGCTAAGCTAAAAGTTTATAAGGAATTTAATGAGTTAAACGATTAAACAATTTTGGGAGCTAAATAGATCTAAAGATAGTAAAGATAGTATATAAAAGATACTGAAATAATATAGTTATTAATTTTTTTAAACAATATTTATTTAACTACACCTTTCTTTATTTAAAAACTAATTTTTATTTCTTTTTTGTTTAGCCTTTTTCATATTTTTTTGCTAGTTTCCGTATTTGTCTCTGACCTTGTCGCCCAACTAAATTGATTGATGTCTTTGTTTCTATTTAATTTGTTGCTGTTGTTGTTGTTTTATTGTAACGCTAATTAAATAAATGAAATCAAATAGTGAACAATCAAGTGCAGAGTTTAATTAAAATTTTAACGGTGAATTTGCAATGCTAACAAAATAAGAAAAAGTCTAAAATAAATAAGCGAATAGCAAAAAAGAAAAAAAAGAAACCGACAGCAAAAAAAAAAAAAAAAAAAAACTCAAAACAAGTGTTGACCTTTACCTTTAGCTCTGGCTATAGCTTTGGTTATAGCTCTGGCTCTGATCTTGGCTCAGAGCCCGCATGAGTTGTATGAGTTTATTGTCTATTGTGTAATATGATATATGGGCTACAGGTTACTACTACTACAGTGGACGGTCCTCAAAAAAGAAAAGAGAGAGAGACTCACACACGTGTTGATTGAAGCGCGTTAACTTCTCTCTCCCTCGCTCTCCTAGTCTCCCCCTCTCCCTTTATCCCACTCTCCCTCACTCTCCCTCTTTTTCCCACTCTTTCTATCCCACTCTGCGTTAAGACTAAGAAAACAATGGGAAAAAATTGCAAATAATGAAGGTAAAGCCACAATAACGATAACAATAACAATTTCGATAACAATAACAATACCATGTGAATATATATATTCATATTGTAGTCGTTTGCAGCTATACAAAATGTACAAATCATTCGAATCTGTAGTCATACACTCACTTCTATATATATACTATATACTGTATACTATATACTGTATACTATATACTATATATATATACTTGATATACGAATAATTCAAGTACGAGTCGCGTATTTTTTCGTCAATGCGAATCGAAAATAATTGTAGGACCGTGCTCAAGAGGAAGAAGAAGAGTGAGGGCCTATTGAGGGGGCTGTTGGCGAGGGGAAATCCCACAATTCAGCGCACAATTGAAATTCACAGTAAATAATATAAAAAAAAAATAGGAAAAAGGCAAAAATATATTTTGTTGTTGTTTTTTTCTGCTTGTGTTTCAAGTACAACGAGTGCAAAATGGCATTGCCAAAAAACTGAAGAAAACAATCAAAAACCAAATTAATTTAATAATAATAAATTTAAGTACAAAAATACGTGTCAAATTCTAAAAAGTTTACAAAGGAAAATTCAAAGAGGAAAAGGAAAAACAAAGGAAAACAAAATGAAAGCGAAATATTAATTAATATACAGGGACTATTTTTTATTAATTAAACTAACGAGGGAGGTGAACTAGTAAATAAATAGAGTCAGCTACGAAGGGAATTAACAGCTATGTAAATAAATGAAACTGAGCCTACAATACAAATATCACGCATACGCACCGTTTGACCGCCCAACAATATAAATATTATAATTTTCTGAGGCATTCACAACTTTATTATTGTTAGAATTTTGTTGTGATTGTTCAAGTTGTTGTTGTTGTTGTTGGTAGCAACTAAAAATCGTTAGAATATTTTGGCCAAAACGTTCATTGACCCGCACGTTCAAGGTTAAATGCTGATGCGTAATAAACTAACAACAACAGTGGTAACTACAACAACAACAACAACAACAACAACAAGTTGGTTCACACTTTTTCGCTTAGAAATAACACGTTGCTATAATGGAACCACAACAACAAGAAAGTATAATAGAAACCGATGCCATGTGCGTGCCTCGAACTTGGATTCGGACTCGGAATCGGAATCGGACTCGAATTTGAATTAGAATTATACGTTGGGAATTTTGACAATCTGAGTTTTTACTTCTATATAGCCGGCTTCTGTTTCGTTTCTATTCTCTTCTCTTTTCTTCTCTATTTTTATAACATTTTCTGTTTCTTTTTCTCTATTTTTTTGTTGTGGGGGAGTTTCTGCTGCGTCAGCGCACACGCGAGTTTTTTTTTATTTTTCGCATCGCTCGGTTTCTTGAGCTCAGAGTTCTCTTCATTTTTTTGTTTTTTTTTGTTGCTTTTTCTATTATTTTCTTTGTCAGTTTCGGTTTTGATTTTCGCTTTTTTTCTCGGCTTTTTTTTTTTTTTTTTGTTCTCTATTTTGTAATTTCGTGTGTCGTGATGACGATGATCGTTGCCGAGCAAATTAAATTTTATGTTTACTTTAACTTCCACTCTCTTCCCACCCTTAACCCCAACCACAACCCCTTCGTACCGCCCCTGAGTTTAGAACAACACTTGAGCTGAACCTTTCCATTCTCGTTTCGTATCTTTTTTTCACATATTTATTTAAGCCATGTGCTTCAATTTCGAATTTCGCGTTTACAATTTGGCTCTTTGTTGTTCTGGCTTTGTTGTTACTATTATTATCAGTGTATTTGTGTGCGTGTGTGAGTGTGTGTTTATTATTTTTTTAATTAAAATAACAATACGTCGCAATCAAAAGTGATTTATTAAATTTTTCTATAAAAAAAAAAGAATTAATTTTTTTCTGACGCCATTCTCTCACTTTGATGCTTTCATAAGTTTTTTGTTAATTCTTTTTTTTTTTTTTGTGGTGTTGTTTTTGGTAGGCGCCAAATTTGTTTTTCCTGTTGCTGAGACGTTGAGCTTCGGTCACAGTCGGTTACACTCGCTTTTGTGGCATAGTTCGTTGCCTAAGTCTTTTGTTTTGCTAACGCACAAAAGAAGAATGAAACGATTATAAAGTTATTATCAATTAATGAGTTGAGGCGGAGCTAGAAATTGTTGAAATTCAAGAATTTGTTGTAGAATGTAAAATAATGTGTATACAGTATACATTTTAGCCACTAAAACGAAAGTCAAAAGTGTATAAAAAAATTAAAAACTAAACACAACTATTTAAAAATAAAATCTAAAATAAAAAAAAGAAAAAAAATTCTTGTCAGAAGTGGGATTCGAACCCACGCCTACAGAGTAGACTGCGACCTGAACGCAGCGCCTTAGACCGCTCGGCCATCCTGACTCGATAGAATGCTATTGCTAGAAATTAACGGTTCGTTACGTTGCGTTGCCCCAGTACTTGTGTCTATTTATAGACAACTGAGGAAAACAATCAATTCAGCAAGAAATCAAACAAACGTTTCATAATCATTTTTTTTGCAGAGCTTTTCTTTGCCTACGCTAAAAAAAAAACAACGAACTACTGCAAAAAACTAGGTTAACAATTATCGCATTAAATGTGTGTGTGTGTGTGTGTGTGTGTGTGTGTGTGTATACCAACATTTTGGACGGCTTTCTGTTTGGCTCAAAGGCGTTAATTGCTGAAATTTCTATTTGAAATATTTGCATAAAATAAACCATAAAAAATGAGTAAAATAAAAAAAAAAAAGAAAAGATTTATTTGTCATAGACAGCAAAGCTGACAGCTGGGCGAGCATTTCAATTAGCGACTGGCTTAATCTGCACTTGGGGATCAGCTGAGCTAAAAGTGAGTGTGAGTGTGTGTGTGTGTGTGTGTGTGTGTGTGGGCTGTCAGCTAACGGTAAATAGGCTTGTGTCCACCTATTATGGGCATGTTGAACTATTGAAACTTGATTTGTTTTTATCGCTGCGCAGGTGGCCAATAAAAAGATCAAACTTGGCCTACTGAATACAAGTTTTTGCCATTGTCTTTTAGTATTTTTTTCCCCCATTTAATGAAAGCAATAATAATTATTAGTATTTTTATTAAACTTTTAAAAATATTCTGTGTTTTTCGGCCATTCTCTTTCAACTGTTTTTCACTTCTACGTGATTGAAATATCATAAAATTAACGTGTTATTAAATTAAATTAGGACTTCCGTAGGTCTAAGTGGAGACAAGGAAAAATTATATGCAAATGTTGCGTGAAAGAAGCTTGAAAAAATTACAAAAAATTGATATAATTATAAATATAATAGCAATAATAATGCTAATAATAATATTAATGATGAAGTTGTTCTCTTACTTTTTATCTCTCTCTCTCTCTCTCTCTCTCTGTCTCCTTTTCTCACTCGTTCGTCTTGTTAAATTTTAATTTTTGTATAATTTTCTTAACATAATTTAGTTGTAGTCTCTATTGTGGTCTCTTAACTTGGCTGTCTATGTCGCTGCCAAAAGTAATTATCTGTAAACTGTTTGCTTTCTGTTCTCTCCCGCTTTTAATTGCACAGTTTTTGTGTTAGAACTTTGAGCCAGAATTTTATATGGCCAGCTGGTCGGTCTGTCTATCTTAACTTTTTGGATATTATCTTTGGATTGTTTTTTTTTTTTAGTGTTTCTTTTGGGTTTTTTGTCAAAATATGTGCATAAAGAAGGAAGAAACAAGAGCGTAAGATCAACAACAGCTTGGCCAATTGGTTGGGCCTGATGGCTTAAAGGTCTGAGAGGTCCAAGAGGTCCAAGAGGTCGCCCTAACGCTATCGGGGCCAAAGCATCAAGCCACCTGCTGAATGGATGAATGAATTGTTGGATAAATGGATATAGTATAGCATACACTACTAACCGGAACCAGAATGAGAACCAGAACCAAAACTCTTGTTCTCGACGCATTTTCAATGAGTTTCTCGCTTTTGTTTTTTTTGGTGCTTGTTAACGTTTTGTTGCCAAAGGGCAGCAGCCAAGTTAGCAGCTTGCCGGTTTTGTGTCAGTCTTAAAATTGCCTAAATTTATTTCAATCCTTTAAGCACTAATTTTAAATTAGATTCCAATTGCTCCCTGTCTCTCTCTGCTCTCTCCCTCTCTCTCTCTCTTTCTAGCTGTACTCCACTTGGTTTTAGCCATGTTGGTCTGGGCCACTTTGGCGGCGCTTTTAGTTTCTTTTTGTCCACTTTTGTTAGCAGCTGTTGCTCTTTCTTGGCCCTCGTTGCTTTGCTCCCGGCATCTGCTCAAATTGTATCTTTTTGGCTTTTTGACTGTTTGGCTCTTTGAGTCTTTGGCTGTTTTTGTCTTTTTGATGTTTTTTATGCGATTTTTATCGCAGCTCAGAGCCTTAATTGGCAAACAATGCAGAAAAATGCAAAGCGCTTCTACGCTTTTTGTCTTATTGTTGTTGTTTTTATTTCTGTTGTTGTTGTTTTTATTGCTTGTTCTCCTCTCATTCATTTAATCAGCTCATCAATCAAGTGTAACACGCAACGCCAAAAAGTTATTTCGTTCAATTACTCATGCCATAAATAATAATATGAAGAATATGAACAATTATAAGCGCATTTGTTGTTATTTTTTGTTGTTGTTTTGTTGTTTGAATATGAAAGGCGAACATTACGCATACGCCATGTGTCCAAGCAGGAAGAAAATTAATGAAACAAAAGTTGTCAGCGTTAGGCGAGAAATTCAAAATGAAATGTGACAAACACTCAGGCACATACACACACACACACACACACACACACGCACAACAAGTTTTTCAGAGACTTTTCTGCTGTTGTTTATACTATATTTATTTATTTGTTAATGCCCAAGAAGACCTAGACCTAAATACACTCCTCAATATGCTTTTACTCAACCATTCATATTCAAAATCATTCACTCATACTCATACACACACACACACTCATACACACACTCACACACACACACACTCATCACATAGACAGACAGCAAGGCGCGCCTAAAAGTGACATTTGTGTTGACACTCGAATTCTACAGGGTATTGCGTGTCGTGTACTGCAGTTTGTTGTGGTGTTTTGCAACCCTGACCAGTGGGGGGGAGCTATTGTCGTAATGGAAAACAAGCTCTTGCCACTATTCAGTGTAAGCAGAGGCACTCGAATCACACAGTATGTGTTTTAAGGCTAGTGAAATGCGTTTTACAACACTGGTAAATTACAAATTTTGGATATTTGTATGATAAATATAAAGAATTGTATTTACTAAATGTTTTCTTTCGTTCTTCTTCTAATGCTTTCACACATTCCCCTCCGTTTTCACCCCTCTTTTGTCGTGACAAATTTTATATAAATATCTTTATAATTGTCTCTGTTGCACCCTGTAAAAAAAACTAACTTTTTATGCCAAAAATTTGTCAAACGCATTTTGAAAACGCACCGCAAAACAAGCGACAAATTTTTGCACGATGCAGTCAGCCCTTTTCAGCAATATTTCGAGTATAATGAATATATTTGTATGCTCAAATAAATCTACAAAGTGTGTAAGAAAGAGACAGAGAGGGAGACAGAGAGAGAGAGAGACAACTTGGTTGCTGACAACATGAACAACACACAAATAAATGTCAAATGAGCCACAGTTTTTTTGATTTATAGGCTCTGCATATTTTTGCATACATGGATCTTCTTCCCCTTTCTCTACCCCTTTCTCTACCCCTTTCTCTACCCCTTTTTCTGCTCTTCTTCCTTCTCTACTTCCTCCTTCTCGTTCAGGTTGTCCAGCTGAAATGGACTTGGATTTGTGCAAAAACAAGCGCGACAACTTCTTCACTTTTGTTGATGATTCTACAGTTTCTCTTTCTTTGCCTCACTTCCCTTTGTCTCTATCGTTCTCCCTCCCCTTCTCTCTCTCTTTTGCTGTCCCTCTTGCACTTGGGTCAAAGATTTTTCACTACCTAAACGCATAATTTGCATTTCGGGCGAATGTTGTGAATGCCTCGAAATTGATAAAGCTCGTTGCCCCCTTGCCCCGTTTGCCCCCCTTGCCCCCTCGCCCCGTTGCCCCCTTCCCCCGTTTGCCTTTTTGTCAAATGATTCAATTTCAACGTTGACTTGAAATGCATTTCGAAAACCCAAAAAAAGAAGAACACAAAACACAAAATATGTGTTTTCTTGTTAAAAATTCTTGGGTGTGTTTTCTGAAATGCAAGCGAGAATCTTTAGCTGCCCTCTCTCTCTCTCTCTCTCTCTCATTCTCTCTTTCTCACTGTCTGTCCCTCTAACTCCCCTTCACTCTGTCTCTTTCGTTGGCATATCAAAAGTCAAATATATCCACTTCCTCCTCAACCCCACTGACCATGCCCCCTTCGCCAGCCCCTTTTTGATCGCCTTTGGCCTGTCAGAGTTTACACATGTCGGCTTTTAGCTGGCTTTCAGCTTTATTTATTTTATGTTTTTAGGAAGGCGCAGTTTTTGACTCTGTCCCTCGGTACCTCGGTCCCTCCCCCTCACTGTCTGTTTGTGGTATCTGTGTCTCTTTTATTTTATATTTTTTTTTGGTTTATTAGTCATAAGTCGTTGCATGATTTTGACAATTCTTGTTTTCCCTTTGGTGTCTTTGCTTGTCACGCCCCTAAAATGTGCGTGTAATTAATCAAAGCAGGCACCGACCATGGTTTTAAGATAAAACTGCAGTAATACTCCTTAAACTGTCGACAAGTTTATGAATTTAAGTATAAAGTATTGCTTTAATTATGTGGTTTAGTTAAACTATTATTTAAGTGGTAATTTCATATTTTATATAACTGTTTTACTGATTTTTCTATAAAAGTATAACTTTGACTACTTGAATTAGATTTCATAAACGTTTCACTGGCTTTTCTATAAAAGTCTTCCCGTCTTTAAATACTTTACTTAAGTTTTCTAAACGTTTCACTGTCTTCTCTATGAAAGTCTTCTAACTTCGACTATTTGAATCAAGTTTCAGAAACGTTTCACTGGCTTTCCTTATAGGCATAATAAATTTATTTAGTTTTAGCTGGTTTTTAATACCATAAAATATATATTTTGTAGGCCTAAAGTGAGTTCTGACCTTGGTATATTGCAGAATGGTCTTCTTATTCCTTTCCTTCAATTCTTAACTAAATTAAGTTTTGGTAACTCTCACTGACTAAATTTCGTCAGTTTCTTTTGGCGCACATTTCGTTTAGGAATAAAATATTTTTTAATTTTTGTTTTTCTCGTTTTTCTTTATTTTTTTTATGAACTTCTCTTTGCGTGTGTCTTTGCACAGCGTGCAAAATAATATTTTTTAATACAAGTATCAGTTTTTATGAGTTATGTGAGTGTGTTTGTGTGTGCGTGTGTGTGTGTGTATTTCTGTGGCGAAAATTGCGCGCGTTTATTCCATTAATCATTTGGCGAGGCAAAGGTTTTAGCTTTAGCTTTTTCTCGCTGTTTTTTGTTGTGTTTTTGCGTGATTTTGTGAGCCACCAAGTTCAATAGAACTTGTTTGCCAGTTAACGAGTAATATTTCGCAGTTTTTGTCTGTTTTTCTTGCCTAAAACATGACCGAGCAAATTTTGGTATTTTTTTTCTTTATTTTTTTGAAGTCGATACTCGAATCAAGTCCAACTACAACTCCATTCGAAAAGTTATTTGATTTTTTTTTTCTTTACTTGTTTTTGTTTTTGCTGCTTTTGAGGCCGTGATCAATGCCTGAGGCTTGTCTGCGAAACTTGATTAAAAATTCAAGGCCATATTGTGGCAGCAACGAGCCATTTCAAACGAAAGATGCAAGAGTCTGTATGTGTGTGTCTATGTGTGTGTGTTGGTATAGAGGTGTGTGTGTGTGGCATGCAACTTGCTTTGTGGCATGTTTAGAAAGCGGTTACACACTCAGACTCCCAAATAAAAAACTGACTGTGCTCCGTTTGCCCAGTGCACTCGTTGCACTTGCCCCTTTTAACCACTTTTGGCCAAAAACAAGTTGGCTTACCTGTTAGTGGCACTACTACTGGGTCTATTGGAAGCCATTGAAAGTGGTTTAACATGGAACACCTCTACTATTTATTGTTTCTTTTACTTTATCTATTTGATTTTATGTTAAATTATTTGCAATTGTTTTTGCTCACTCAACAGTTGAGTTTAGTTCATTATACTAAAACTTTAGTACTATAACTATATATATAACTATATATACGATATACTATATCCCACAAAATCGTATTTTCACATCGCTTTTAATTGCATTTAATTTCAATTGTAATTGAAATTTGCTTTTGTTCATTAAACAATTTTTATTTAATTTAATTTTATTGTTTTATTTGTTGTTGTTGCCAAATTCACAGTTCAATTAGAAGTTGGCTTAATTAACGTTTTCTTGGTAGTTTAATTAGTGAAACATTGTTGCCACTTTAATGACAGGAACTTCGAAATGAACACAAGAAGTTTTCAAAAGTTTCTAAACAATTTATTAAATTATACTACAATTTAAACTTTAGTTTATTAGCAACTGAGTTTGACTTAATTTGTGCTGGTTAGAAGGAAGTTTTAGCCAAGTTAAGCTTTATTTTTTTTTAGAGCTTAACCTTTTGATAAATAAAATATTTCATAGGCTATATATTTCAGTTGACCACGCCTCCAGGTGTTTAACAAGCAAATGACAGCCCACTTGTGTGTGTGTGTGTGTGTGTGTGTGTCAGTGTGTGTGCTTTTAGCCTGGCTGCTTTAATAGCCTCAATCTCTCTTTCGTTTTGTAGATTCTTAACGCTTCTTGCTACCAACTGTTGCTGCTGTTTCTGCCTCTTTTGATGGGAGCCAACATTTGTTGGGGTTCTTCTTCTGCTTCTTCTTCTACTTCTGCTTCTGCTTCTCCTCCTTCTTCTTCTTCTTGTTCTTCTTGTGCTTTTCGCATGATGATCGCATGTTTATAAATAGTTGGAACGTTAAAGTAATATGTATATGAAATGTCGATTTCAAAGTGTCTACAATTTCCACACACACACACTCTGACACACACACACTCTCACACACACACACACTCGTAGTTATAGTTGTATATTGTTCTGAGTTGGTTATTGTCGGTGCCTTTTGAGCTTTACCTTGAGTTTTGGTTTCATTTACCCAGAGCCAAAGTCGCCGAGAAGAAAATTGTCGGTCGTTTGGACATTTGCTCGTTTGGCTTGATTTTAGCTTGTAGCTTGTAGTTTTAGCTTTTAGCTTGTAGCTTTTGCTTTTGCTTTGTTACTTGTAATTAAAGTTGCCAGCGGAAGTTAGACGAGCTGTGAAGTTACCTTAACATATGTACAAATCACAATACACATACACACATATAGTACATATAGTTATTATTCCACCGTGTGTGTGTGTGTGTGTGTGTGTGTGTGTGTGTGTGTTTCTGATTCTTATTGTTGCGGCTTTGCTTTTGCTGTTTGCGGAAATGTAATGGGAGCCAGATGCGCTAGGTCGTAATGCAAAAAACTAGAAAAAAAACCAAAGCAAAATAGGGAAATATACAAAGTTATATGTACATCTCAAGATCATGGTGGAAAAGCTAGAAAAAATGTGCTCCAAGTCGGCAGACAGCTGCGCTGAAAGATATAGATTGATGTAGACAGTTTCTTACACTTTACTATAACTCTTGTAAGGGGACTGCTGGAAAGTTGGAAAATGGGCTTAAAGCTGTGAGAAAATATTTACTCTCTACTCTTAAAAGCTAAAAAAAGGCTAAAAATATAGCTATGTGTATGATTACAGGGTATAGCACAGCACGTACCTTTTTAAGTTTGTAACTTTTCTACATTTTGCTAATGTTCATTTCTTTCTGTTCTTTCATTTCAGGTAATGATACACAAACATACGAAATGTCAACGCGAATTTGCTTTTCCACAGGTAAAACCCTGTAGCTCTCGGTATACTATGTATATAAAGTTTTCTGCCAAAGTAAAATATAAAACAAACTTACGCCTACACTACACACACACACACACTACACACACACACACACTACACACACACACACACTACACACACACACACACACACACACACACACACACACACACACTCGCTGGCTTTGCGCAATTTCTTTTGCTCTTACCAAAAATTTGACAGGCACAGAAAATCATATGACTGACAAGTTGCCCCTTGACACACTTAATTTTTTCTCTGTCGTAGCAACAAATATAATAAATTGTTGTTACTTTTTTATCTATATGAAATAATACTTTTTAAAAAAATAAATATATCTGTAAAATATGTTAACATTTTGGCCAACAATTTGGGAGTGTTTCGACTTGACGTTAAGTAATGACCACAAAAATTGGTTGCATTAAATGAGCAATAAAAACATTAATTTTTTTTATAATTTTTTATAAAAAAAAAAGAGTTTCTGACTATTAGATACTCTATCCTTAAACTCATTCAACAGTTTTGTTTTTAAACTTAATTAATTTAAACATTTCAAGTATTTACATTAAGTGCCAAAATCTTGGCCCATAAATCAGCAGATAAAACAGAAAGTATATTTAAAGATTTATAAACATTTCAGTAGCTGCTCAACAGTTTCGTCATTTGTTGTACTTGAAAAGCTAAAAAAAAATATATTATTTATATATTTAGTTAAAAAAAAAAAACAATTTGTTATATTCCTTTGAGTTGTTGTTGTTGTTGTGGCTTTTTGTCAGCCAATCGTCAGCTTTTTTCGCTAGTGATTTATCTGCAGAAATAGCAACAATAAAGATATAGTAATAATAATGATAATATTGTTTAGTTAATGTGTGTGTGTGTGTGTGCGTGTGTGTGTGTGTGAGTGAAATGCAAAACGGGACAGGTGTTTGCCAAAAGAAAGTTTTTCATTTAAAAATATATTTTTGGTTTTTAGCAATTTGTCACGTTTGAGATAAATGCGGGATAATACAGCTGAATAGGCCTATGTCTTGCAGCCATAATTATAGTAAATTTTAATATTATTTACAATAATTTCAATTCGTTTTTTATTGTTTACTTAACTCTCTTTAGTCTTCTTGCGCTTTAAACAAAATTTTCGCCTGGCGCTGCAAAAAAGAAGAGCAAAAAACATAAATTGATAATCGCATTAAGTTCATATAAATTTTACTTTTTTTTACCTCGCTGCTTATAAGAAAATTCCTGGAATTGTATTTTGTAATATCTCGTATAGCTTTTTTAGCTTTTTTTTGTATTCTTCTTTTTTTTTGGGTGCGCTCTCGTTTTACAAGTGCCTGACGGCGTCGGTGTTGGTGTTGTTGTTGGTGTTAGTGTTGTTGTTGGTAATGTAATACCGAGCGTTGCAAATACACTTTCTGCTGCACTCGACAAAAGAATTTCCCACAATGTCAACAGTCAGCGAAGCAAGCATATATTGCGCATACGCATCGTAGCACAGCAAAAGTACCTCAAATGCTGCCCAAAGGCTCTACGACGTTTTGCACTTCAAAAAGTAAAAACAAAAAAACGAATTTTAAAAGAGAAAACTCTAAAGTTGTTGGCTTTTTTTTTGGCTAAAAGTTCAATGGCTTGAAAGCAGCTTATTTAAACTAGCACTGCTTGAGAATTATAACACTAATGTGCATAATTGAAGCTTTAACAACACTGTCGAGTGTTTGTCAACTATTTATAGAGCTAAATGCAATTGAAATTGTATCAGAAATTTGCAGAGTCTTGGCTCTTAATCCTTTGTTTACCAGTTGAAGCAACAATAAATTTTGTTTTGTTGTTGTCATTCGAGAGTCGCAGATCTCAGATGCATTGTCAAGTGACGTAAATTACTTCAAGGACGCACAGTAACCCGCCACAGACAGAGACACAGACAGAGACAGAGACAGTTATCATAATAAAAGACGACAAACAAGAAAAGCAAGAACAAGCAGAAGAAGACGTACTGTAGTCGCAGAAAGAGAAAGAGGGAGAGAGAGAGTCAAGTCAAAATAAGACAAGAAAAGACACGACAAAACAAGACAAGACAAGAAACGAGTCCAACATTCCAAGTGTTGTTGTAGTCCAATAAAAATCACTGACCATCAACAATGTGGCTGATATTTAATAAGTCTGCAGACCAGAATAGGAGACGAATAGTGGCAAAGAGGGGAAAAGAGAGGCAGGGAGAGGCAGAGAGAGATGAAAAGAAAGCTAGATAACAAAGAGATACAAAACAGGGTGGACATGAATGTTGAACGGTGTTGGATGACTGTCTGTCAGTGAGTTGGAATGGATTCGGTTTCGGGTAGTGCGAGTAGTGCGAGTAGTACTCGGGGATGCTGCACAACAGCTTGTACAACATGTTGTTGATAATGTAATAACAATAACAATAAAATGTAAATAAGTTCAGACAGACTGACGACCGACTATAGACAGACAGACTGTCAGACAGTCTGGCTCACGAAACGAGGACGTATTGCAGTCGAAGCAGTAGTCTCCTCCATTCTGAATGCATTCGACTTTTCCCTATGGCCGCAAGGTCATTATTGACCTTAAAGTAAATATAAAATTTTCAGTTATCAAACGATTCTGTTTTTTTTTGTTTTATTTTCTCCCATATTTCATTAAAAACTTCCGTTTGTAACTTTTTCGAACTTCGTAGCAACAACAACAAGAACTGCACTTGAATAACTGCAAAATTATAAAGTTTTTCTCGCTTTTTTCTCGCTTTTATTTTTATTTATTTTTTGCATACGAGAAACGCTTCAGTGAGTGCTTTAAAACACGTTTCACGGCGTGAGTAGAACTGTCGACTGCGGTGTGGCAACAGCGCATCGTAATAACATGGTACAATAAGAGAGGCTGTAATCGATACTAGATGCCGATGCCAAACTTCATTAAAAACAATATGCTTTCATCTCAGAGTCCATTGTTGTAAGTTACTCTATTGAAAAGTTGATTGCGGCGTTGCCAAACTTCTTGCGGAGTGCCAATGCAGTCGCTTTATAGTTTTTCCCTGGTCTGTTGCCAAACTTCTTGTGCCAGCAGAGCGAGAGAAGGAGTAAGGCTTGTAATTGGCATGCGCTGTTGCCAAATTTCTCATGATTTAGCTAGCAATGATAGCGCATTCTGATAGCACTTTTTATGCTGATGAGAATCTTTGCTGTGATGCAACACACTGACAACTCTACGCTTGTCATTGTTATGTTATGGTCACACTGTCATAGGCATTGCCGCTTAGAAGAATGACTTTTGTTTCAGTTCATTTTCAATGCAAGTTTTCTACATTTATATAGCGCTCATCTATTTTAACTTTCTTTGTTTGTGTGTGTGTGTGCCTGTGTGTGTGTGTGTGTGTTAATGGCTTCACTCCATTGCCATTTGTTCCACACTCCATTGTTTTTGCTCGGCTTCTGGAATTCTCTTCATTCTCCTTTTATTTTTTGTGCTTTGTTGGGCAACAACAACATTTAAATGAATGCATTACCACGCCTCCCCGACCACCCGCAGCTGCCCTCTGGCCCTGTGCTAGACACTTTAATATTTGTTAAGTGTCGTGCCGTGTCAGTGTTGGTAAACGACTTGCGCATTGAAAAAAAAAGCAGCAGCAGCAGCAATAGCAGCGACGCAATGCAAAGTGCAATAAAAGAGTCCACTGAATATGTCGAACATATGTGGACTATAAAAAGCTAACTGTAAACAAAGTGTGCGTGTGTGTGTGCGTGTGTGTGTACTGCTGTATGTGCGTGTGTGTGTGTTTATGCAAACATGTGCATGATTAAAGGCGCATAAAAAGGAATATGTCGGTCCACTGGGCCAGAGATATTGCATGACTGAGCCATGTTTAACGAGTGACAGAGAGAGGGAGAGAGACAGAGAGAGAGAGAGAGAGAGAGAGAGGGGCAGAAAGAGAGAGCTGAAGTGGCGCAATGTTGTTGCATAGTTCAAGGCGCTCGCTGCCAAGCGAATCAAAGTCACACGCCAACAAAAATGGAGCTTAAAGGCAACAGAGTGACCATATTACGTTTAACAGGAAAGAGTTGATTGATTTTTATGAGAAATTTTGCAATAAAGTTGGGATAAATTCTAGGAAAATTTGGAATATTAAAATTCGAAATCGATTAAATTTATTTTATACAAAGTATTCGGTAAACCCTATGGTCACCCTATTTGTATTGGAGCTCTTAATGACTTTTCACTTGAATTTTATGTATGCAAATCTGTGCTTAAAACAAGCATTAAATTTAATTGTGGCTCTACAGTCTAAACAAAATGGCGTCCACTTAACCACACTGTAGTTGTCCTAGTCCTTGTCATGTCAAATGCACATATTTCCTTGAACTCGGCACGAAAAAAAGAAGAAGAGTCCGAAACGGAAACGGAAACGAAACCTTTGCAAATACTTTCGTTTACCTTCGAGTGTTTCTTCTGTGTCTTCTTTGTTCACCTGCGGTGAGTGCACCTTTGGCTACTTGGCAGCCATTTTAAAAAATTACCGACGCCATTAAATGGCGTCATTCTCTCTCTCCCTCTCTCTCTGTCTCTTTCTTGCCCAAAATGTAAATTAGTACCGCAAAACGCTCTGCTTCTTACTGTTTAGACAGTTGCACCTAAACACGCATTAAATGACAAATCGAATAACTTGGCTAAAACCCCCTTTGACTCCCCATCCCTTTTAAGGTCTGCTATTCAGCTCGTTTGAAGGCATAAGCACAAAGGTCATGCGACGACCCTCGCCAAATGTCGACCTGTACTTTAAGTAGGTTAAAAACCACTTCCAGCCCTGTGACGTACTGCAATGTGCATTGCAACCCTGTTGTTTCTTTTGGCGTGGTCAAAAACACTCTGCGGGGGTGTTGCCACAGGAGAAAGGGTTTGGCAGGGGGTAAATGGGAGGGGTGTGTGTGTGTGTGTGTATGTGTGTGTGCCATGGCCTAGGCAACATGCCAACGAACTGAAAAAATCAATTTTCAGTGCTGCCTTCAACGAAAAACGGTAAAATAGAAAAGGCGAAAAAACGAAAAACGAAAAAGGAAAAATGGAAAAACGTGCCTAACCAGCGAGAAACTCGTGCAAAATATATTGCAGCCTTGCACTAGAACCCCATCTAGGAAAACCCCCCTGTGGAAACAGGGTGCAACTGAGAGAGAGAGCGTGATCGAAGTAGGGGGAGAAAGACAGAGAGAGAGAGAGAGAAAGAGAGAGGCAGGGAAAGAGCGACAGAGAGAGCGAATGTTGGCAATGCATTTGACATGCGCTGCTTCTGGTACAGTTTTTCAACTCCAGCTAACAAAACTGGCGCCAGCCATTGCAGGCAAATCACTCCCCCCTTCCCCCAATCTGCCCCCTACTCACACCCCTCTCAACCCTTGTGTACACTTGCCTTACCTAGAGTTGTGCACCATGTTGATGTTTGGACTTAAAGCATTTAGCCAAGTCAAAGCCAAAGCCAAGGTAGAGAGTAAAGACCGTTAGTTGTGTGTGTGTGTGCTAGTGTGTGTGCACTACCTTTTGGGGGTGACGGTGGGGGTGTGTGGGTGTTGGTGTAGCGGCTTTGCAATTTTAGGGTTGCCATGGTTAAGGCTGTTAATGTTTTGGCCTTACTACGTTTCGAGTTAGTAAGGGTCGTCAGCCCTATTTATGTAATAGGTGGACCCTTTTACGGCTATTTGGTCAACAACAGCAACAAAAAATGTGTCAATGGAATGATTTCTCGATTTGCTTTTTGACACTTGTAAACGCAGCGAGGCGAATGTCAAATAAATATAATAATAACAATTATTGTGGGCTGTTCTGTGGATTGAAAGTTAACTGGAATCCACATAGGATCCACTTATGCTTATATTGCTATACACATATTATTTCCATATAAAATCATAAAATTTGCATACTTCACACATGCCGAACTTGTGTTCCACTTATGTTCCACAACTGAAAATTCACACGAAACGCAAGAAACAAAGTTCACTTGAGAGACGAAGAGAGAGACAGTGAGAGATTTCTTTATAAATAACTTTACCAGATGATGATGTAGTACAACTGAGTGTATTCATGATTCATGATTCATTCCCTGACATTCACAATGAATATGGCGCCATCAAATTGCAATGCATTCCAAATCCAAATACAAATCTCATCCTCACACACACAAAAACACACACACACGTTCATACACGTTCAAACAATTCGCATGAAATTTTCACAATCCACAAAAAAAAACAGTTAAGGCAAAAATCTCGAATGCATTTTTTTTATATGAGTATGTGAAACGAAATGAGCTATAGACGAATATAAGCAACTGTGTGTGTACGTGTATGTGTGTGTGTGTGTGTGTGTATTTGTGTTTATATTTGTAGCTACAACTCAACTGCAAATCGTACAAGCAAACAAGCCAGCAACAACAAAAATAACAACAACAACAGCTGCAGCAGAAAGTTGTCGTTGTTGCTGTTGTTGTTGTTGCCCAATCGCTGTCTGACTTTCAGGCGACTAGATTTCAACTTGCTAATATAACAGTATGACGGCAGTCAGGGGAGAGAGGAAGGTTTGGGGATAGAAACTCAAGAGAAAGAAAGAGCGAGAGAGAGAGACGGCAGCTGGATGGTAAAGCAGCAAAACAACAACAACAAAGAGCGCCTGCATACATATTTATTTTGTTTCTTCTTCATCTACTTTTTTTACGCTGCAGAAGGCGCTATTTGCACATCTCTTCCTCTTACCCAATCCCCCTCCACACACATGCATTTATCCATCTTTTATACACACACATAGAAAGCCGCTTAAAAATATGCATTGAAGCAAGTAAAAAAGTTTGCCATAGAATACAACGACTAGAGTAGAACACAAAGCAGAACAAAAAAAAGAATACGATAAAAAAAGTTTCATTTCTTAGCATAGAACAAAAAAGCACGCAAAACGGACGAACAGAAACCAGAAAACAGAAGGGAGAGAACTTACCTATACCACGTTCAAACTGTGTGCGACATGCAATTCACAAGCACAAACACACACACATACACATACAGACTTACCATCTGTGCTGCATAGCAAGAGGAAAGGGGAAGGGGTGCATCAAGAGAGGGGTCTGCGCTAGCAGCGCTGCTTGCAGTGACAGTGGCAATGCCAAAGGCAAAGGCAAACTGCATATTCGAGGCCTACATCAACATTTTTCTGCTCTG
The DNA here is from genome assembly GCA_018903735.1 of Drosophila cardini. Taxonomy (NCBI): domain Eukaryota; kingdom Metazoa; phylum Arthropoda; class Insecta; order Diptera; family Drosophilidae; genus Drosophila; species Drosophila cardini. The sequence goes on along the minus strand of JAEIGM010000001.1, from coordinate 7,879,417 downwards.
CAGCAAGGGCGCCCAAGAGAGTGCAAGCGACAGAGTAGGAGAGACAGAGACACAGATACTGTAAGTGAGAGCAAAAGCAGACTCAACAACCAGATAGCAAGAGAGCAAACTGCATGTACGAGTGCTGTTGTTTGTATGAGTGCGTGTGCATGTGTGCTTGGCTGCTGTTAAGTTGTTTGACTGTCGGTAGCAAACGACGTCGACGGCTGCAGTTTGTGTTGTGCTTTCGTGGCCATAGCTATGGCTTCTGCCGCTGTTGCTGCTTCTTCCTCAGCTTTAGCCTCTGCCTCAGCCTCTGCTGCCGCGTAGCTTTCGGACGTTTACATGGAATATGTGGGTATGTAGTGCGGCGTAACGTTGTACCGAGACCGAGACCGAGAGACGACCAAGCACAATAACACAATGAACTCCAAATGTGGGCAGAGGCCGGGCTCTCGGCTCAGTGCTTGAACGAATGGTGTTTGTGCGGGATGGGAGGGAAAGGGAAGGGGAAGGGAGAGTGAATAGGCGAGGGGATGCGCCGCTGGCTGCCTTTTGTGTTTTGTTTTTGTATTCGCTTGGCGTCTATATATATATAAATATGCTTTTTTCTACTTTTTCCCATTGCCCGCCTTTGTTTTGTTACTTCATGGCGTTCTTTGGCGTTGTGCGAGTTGGAAAAATGGCTTTTCACAGTGAAAAATGAAATGTGGCTTGTTTGTGTTTGTAGTTGCTTTTCAATGTTTTATTATTGTATGTGTGTGTGTGTGTGAGTGTGCGTTTGTGTGTGTGTATGAAATATAATAACTCATCAGGTTGATGCGTTACACTGGAGCAGCTTCAAACTGAGGTAATTGCAATGCCAAAATGGCGGACAATGATTTGATGCGGCAACTTTTAGCGCCACCTGGCGTTAGACCAGAACGTGCTCTATTGTAAATGCTCTCGACTCGTTGTTGTTATTGTGACATGGCCTTCAGCTGTGTTCTAATAGGAAATGCAGTTGATTGGGTGGAGACGTTAAGTTGATAAGAAATTCTCGCTGTGGACTTTATTGATTATAAATGAAGTTGGTTTTAAATTAGTAAACACTTTAAATACACAAATGAAAGTGGGATTTGTACTGATACTTAAAATATAACTGTATAACAGTTTAAGCTGAACTTAAGCTTGCTTTTGGAGTTATTTGATATATTTTTAATCAAATTGAACTTTTAAATCTATAACTAAAGTTAGATTCTGATTTGCTTAAACAAAGCGCTTAAAATAAAATTGCTTTTGTTGTAAATGCTCAAACAAGCCATGAAAATGCCAAACATTGCATGACGTTGTCAGCGATAAAACAACTTTGGTAGAGTCGAAGCAACGAGGGGGTATGAGAAGGGGAGGAGGGGTTGCTTGCCACACACAGGCAGAGGAGTAAAGGGGGTAGAGGGGCTTGGGCGGTGGTTAATGATTGGATGTGTGTGGTTGGTCAGGTTTTTACTTTTCAGTTTTTTTTCTCCTACTCGTACTCGTACTCGTACTCGTACCCGTATTATGTTGTTGCTACACACTTTTTCTTTGCCGCAACAGCAATTTACTGCATTTTTCATTTACCATGAGAGCGACACACACACTCAGACACACACATGCACTTGCCACAGTTGCAGCACGTTGCACGTTGCAGTGAAAATTTGCAGTCAAGTTGGCGTCGCCGCTGAAGCAGACAAAGTTTGCATGACGCCGCAGTTTATTTCATTTTATTTAGCGCGCTTTTTTCTGCTTCTTCTTCTTTTTCTTCTTTTTTCCAGTTTTTTCTACTTTGTTTTTTTTTTTTTTGCTCGATGGCAGTGAAATTGAAACGACTTGTTGTAGGAGGGAAAGTGGGAAAGCGGGAAAGCAGCGTTAGTTGGGGCAGCCAACAAGACGACTGGGCGTATGCGCAATATTTCATGGCAAACTCTTTGCCATGGAAAACTGCCGCCTGTGTACGGGGGAAAACAGAAAACTCGACGAACAGAGAAAAAAAAACTGTGTTATGCCGACAATGCACCGCGTTGCACTCACACATAACGGCACATATTTGGCTGGTAGGGGTAGGAAGGGGGTGGTAGGTGAGGGGTATGGAAAGGGGGTGTGGTAAGGAGATTACACTTGTGGCCAAGTGTTTTGGGACACGACTCTGTCTTTGGCTTTGGTTGCGGCTTCTTAGTCAAGTGTTTCTCGGTCCTGAGTACGCCTACAGTTGCAGCCACGCCTCTTTGTCGTATCTTTTTATCTACTTAGTCGTTGTGCCAACCATCCATCCATCCATCCATCCATTTAACCATCCATCCATTCATCGGTTTGCCCGATTATTACTGTCTTTGTACACACACATAAACACACACACACACTTACACACACTCTCGCACACACAACAACTTGCACTTGATATGCTTTTTGTCGCTTTCAGTGCATTGTTGCTTTCCCCCTCTCTCCCACTCCCTTGTCCCTCTCAGCCTTCTCTTTCGTGCCGTACGTGACTATTCGTGTTATGTGCTTGAGTCGAGCCCTTTAGAGTCCACAGTCCACATAGTTTCCTGTATAAAAATTTAATCGATTTTGGCTTGATATTTCGATCATTACTTTTGAATTAGCATATACATGCGTTCCACATGGAATTTAGATGGGAAAGATGAAAAATGAATAGTAAATATTAGTAAAGTATGTTTTAAGAAGCAATCTCATGCGTTCCACATGGGTTCCACATAGATAACACATGTCAAAATGTTAAACATAGCTTATTAAGATGTTAAAACCAACTGAGATATAGAAATTAAGTAATTTTATACTACCGCAATAGGTTCCACATACATTCCACATTGGTAGTATTAAACATATTGTTACAGAATTGAATAGAATATATTAAAATAGAAGTTTAGAAAACCTCTGTATACATATATTCTCAGATTTCTTGGTAAAACATTGGCAAATTCAAGTTTCCAGTTTCCAGTTTCCATCAACGTTTTTTATTTCGATTTGGTATCCAGATTCTTTGTGACTTTGAGTCTACGTACGTTAATTGAATTTTAAATTTTCCTGCTGCTGAACACACCGTTACAACTACATAAAGATACAGATATACAGATATAGCTATAGCTATAGCTAGAAAGAGATGCACATGTTTTGTCTTTGAATATTTCTTTGAAATTTGCAAAGCAAAAAATAAAGCGTGAATGCAAATTTTGTGCACAGAACTTTGAGAAGAGCACACACTACACCCCATCCCCCCTCTCCACCCGACACGCCCCGATTTCTCCCTACCCTTGTTGGCTGTTCTACGGCAACTGCTAAAAATTTATTTATTTGGGTCTAATGTTTTATGTAAGACAACAAAAAAGATCGAATTTTATTAAATATTCACGGAAATCGCAAAAAAAAAACACGAGAAAATAAAGAAGAAGAAAAATGTGAAATTTAAATGAAATTTTTTTGTATTTATTTATTTACAGGTCGCGATGATCTCTCGCCCTCGAGCAGCCTCAACGGCTACTCGGCGAACGAGGGCTGCGATGCGAAGAAGAGCAAGAAGGGTCCAGCCCCGAGGCTACAGGAGGAGCTGTGCCTGGTGTGCGGTGATCGGGCATCGGGTTATCACTACAATGCCCTCACCTGTGAGGGCTGCAAAGGCTTCTTCCGCCGGAGTGTGACAAAGAATGCCGTGTATTGCTGTAAATTTGGCAAGTCCTGTGAGATGGACATGTACATGAGACGCAAGTGTCAGGAGTGTAGACTGAAGAAGTGTCTGACCGTTGGCATGCGGCCGGAATGTGTTGTCCCAGAGAATCAGTGCGCGATGAAACGGCGCGAGAAGAAGGCCCAAAAGGAGAAGGACAAAGTGACAAGTTCACCGAGTTCACAGCATGGCATTAACTCGAATTCAGGGCCAGGATCGGGCGGTGTTCCACATGGCACCCATGACTATGTCAAGAAGGAGATACTCGACCTCATGACCTGCGAGGCACCCCAGCATGCCACAATTCCGGTAAGTATTCATGGCTGATACCCTATAATTTCTAGTGTATTAAATTTGTTACCTTCTTACAGCTACTACCTGATGATATTTTGGCCGAGTGTCAAGCGCGCAATATACCTCCATTAACGTTCAATCAGTTGGCCGTTATATATAAATTAATTTGGTATCAGGATGGCTATGAGCAGCCATCCGAAGAGGATCTCAAGCGTATTATGGTGAGTACTAAAATCGAACGATGTTATATGTATATAATATATAATTTCCTGTACCGCAGAGTCAACCGGATGAGAACGAGAGTCAGACGGATGTAAGTTTTCGGCATATCACCGAAATAACGATACTCACAGTGCAGTTGATAGTGGAGTTTGCGAAAGGATTACCAGCGTTTACAAAGATACCCCAAGAGGATCAGATCACGTTACTCAAGGTAAGTACGATAGAATACAATTATTTTCGATAACTAAACTAATCGATAACTTATCGTACAGGCCTGCTCATCGGAAGTAATGATGTTACGAATGGCTCGTCGCTACGATCACAATTCAGACTCGATATTCTTTGCGAATAATCGATCATATACACGCGACTCGTACAAAATGGCGGGCATGGCCGATAACATTGAGGATCTGCTGCACTTTTGCCGTCAAATGTTCTCAATGAAGGTGGACAACGTTGAGTACGCGCTACTCACTGCCATTGTGATCTTCTCGGATCGGCCGGGCCTTGAGAAGGCCCAGTTGGTTGAAGCGATACAAAGTTATTACATCGATACGCTACGCATTTATATACTCAATCGCCATTGCGGCAATTCGATGAGTCTCGTATTTTATGCCAAACTGCTCTCGATACTCACCGAGCTGCGTACGCTGGGCAATCAGAATGCCGAAATGTGTTTCTCCCTCAAGCTCAAGAATCGCAAATTGCCCAAATTTCTCGAGGAAATCTGGGATGTTCATGCCATACCGCCCTCGGTGCAATCCCATCTTCAGGCCCAGCAGGAGGAGCAGGAGCGTTTGGCCCGTGCCGAACGGATGCGCGGTGCAGTCGGTGGTGCCATTGCGGCCGGTCTCGATGCCGATTCCGCGTCCACATCCTCACAGGCAGCGCTGGCGGCTGCAGCGCAGCAGCAGCAACAGCATCAGCAGCAACAACATCAACAACTCCATGCGCTACCCATGCACACCCTGGCACCATCTGCCGGCAATGGCGGTGGTTCAGTTTCAGCTGTTAGCACCAGCAGTGATTACATAGGAGGAGGAGGAGGAGGCGGAGGTGGAGGTGGAGGAGGTGGATCAGGAGGAGGCGGTGGAAGTGGTAGTGGAGTAGCAACAACAGGTGGCGCCAGCTCCTCGACGAGCATCACGGCTGCAGTGCCGTCAAGTTCAACGACGTCATCATCGGTGGTAGCCAATGGCAGCATGTATGCCAACGCCCACTCGGCCATGGCGCTGATGGGCGTGCCACTCAAGTCGGAGCATTCGACGACCACAGCATAGCCTCTGCTGGAAGGAGTGGGCGTGGGAGGGGGCATGGGAGGGGTAATGGGGGGTTTACTGCTAGGCAGCATTATAGAGTGAATTCAGAGAGAGAGAGAGAGAGAAGAGAGAGACAGGGCGGGATACGGGATCGGGGCGTGGCAGCTTGTATACAATACAAATACACACACATAAACACACACACACACACATAAGCTGTACCGTTAAGCGCTTAATGGAACAATTGAAAAAGATTTCAAATCTGAGCAAAACACAAAAATTAAACAAAAGAAAACTCTCATTTTTTGAAAGCAACAAAGATAAAGGAATAAAGAGAAGAGAAGAGAAGAGAAGAGAAGAGAAGAGAAGAGAAGAGAAGAGAAGAAGAGGTGGAAGAAGAAGATGAAGTAGGAGATGGAGAAGTAAGCGTAAAATGCAGTTATTTAGTGTTAAGTCTGCAAATATTAGAACTAAGAGAATTATGGATATACAAATTACTATATATATATATGCTATATATATATATATGTATAAACTTCTATATATATTTAAAGAAAATTCTTAACATACACACAACCAACAACAACAACAACAAATGCTTGAAACGAACCGAGAAAAGATAGAAATTCTATAAAAAGGGCGTTGAATAAAAAGCAGAAATTACCTTAAAAAACAACAAGAAATTAAAAGCTTAGAAAGTGGCAAAGAAAAACAGTTAATAATAATTAATAAATTGTATTAATTTATGTTTGAGTTACTGTTTGAGCAACTGCAACGCCTGCAAAACAGAAGAGAATAAAGATTGTTTATATTTTAAAAATATAAAAAAAAACACACATACACAACACATAGACACACACACCGATACACCGACATATAATAAACAATTATGAAAATATTAATGATAAATAATTATAATAGCAGCAGCAAGTGTATATAATCTATATATATATATATATATATGTAAACTAATTCAAAAGCAGCGACTAAATCTGATTTAAAAACTCCCCTAACTATAAAAACTAAACTATAAAAACAAATAAAACATTTAATTTAAGTTAAAACAATTCGCAAAAAAAACAACTCTAACTAAATCTAAATAACAAAAAACAAAAACAAAAAAAAAAACACGCAAAACTTGGACTGATTTTATAAATATTTTTTTTAATCATATTAACTGAAAACAAAAACAAAAAACATAAAAAAACACTGTATAACTGTATAAAAAATGTAAGCGACAACAACAAAAACAAAACAAAAAATAATGAAAACGACATATTTTTTTAACATATTATGCCCTCCTTATATTTTTAACACAAGAATTTACATTTTTTAAGCGCCGTCGTTTTTTATACAATTTATTTTTTTACAGTTTTTGGTTTTTATTTTTTATTTTGGAATATAACAAATTGGCGTCGTTTGTAAAAAGTTTAAACAACAAAAAGTGATTGGAGTTTTACTCAAAAAATAAAAGATAAAATGCATTAAAGGTATTAAATAATTAATTTAAAATTGAAGCGCAACATAAAAAAAAAGTAAATTCAAAATTAAAATTTAAAATTTTCAATCACTTGGCATGCACACACACACACCCACACACCCACACACACCCACACTCACACACCTAAACCAAAAGACTTCAATATTAATTTATAAATGAAAATTGTTTAATTCAAAATTAATAAATATTTTGTATTTTTTTAGAAATTAATTTTTGGCAAAATCAAAATTTTTTTTTTAAACAAGAAACAAGAAAAAAACGTGCAAATTATAATTATATATTTTATTGTATTTTGAAAATTTGCTTTATTTGAAATTATGTTATGCAATTTTATTTATAATTAATTAATTTGAATTTGAATTTCTTTTTTGTTTTTGCTGCTTTTGCTTTTGATTATGAAATGTAAAAAAAAAAAAAAAAGAAATGAACGAATTGTTGGCCTTATTTTAACTTAAATCAAATTTATATTAATTTTAGTAGCGATTTGTAAAATACGACAAGAAAAAAAACAACAAAAACTAAAAACAAAAAATAAAATAAACAATTTATTTGTAAAGTCGAATTAATTTTTTCTTTTAATTGTGTAAAAAGTGGCAGAGAAATCTTTTTGAAATGTGCAATTTTTTAATTTTACAACTATTTTAATTATAATTACTGTATAATTATTTACGCTAATTAATTGTATAATTTTCACACACACACACACACGCCCAACACACACCTTAATACACACACACACACACATTCACATTTAAGTAAATTTAATTTATAACCATTGAATTTGTTCGATATAAATGAAAATAATTGAAAATAATTAAAAATTTAATTAATTTAATTAATTGTAAACTGTACGTCAAAATGGAAAACAAAAACACAGTGAATAATTTAATTATAATAATAACAAATACAACCTATTAGTGGAAGGTATCCCCATAAAAAATAAAAATATTTGAAAACTCCTAAGTTTCATTATAAAATTAATTTAAATTTATAAGTTTTTTTTAATTAAGCATAATGCGCGTTTAATTATTATTGAATAATTTGTTTTGTAGTTTTACAACTAAAAATCTATCATAATACTAAATATATATATATATTAATAATTTTTACTATTTTACGTAAATGCAAAAATGGAACATGCAAAAAACATAAAACAAAAAACAAAACAAAAATATACAAAATATACACAATATATATATATAAAAAAAAAACATGTTGAATGAGAAGGAGAAAGAAAGAAAGAAAAAAATAAGAAACAAAAACAGAAATTCAAGCATAAAACATAAATGCAAAAATTGTGTTTTTATTTATTATTTTAACAATTTTTCAATTTTCCAATTTTATTGAAATTTTGCTTATGATTTAATATGGAAGCGAAGTGTAGGCAAAGACTCGTTAGACTTAGGCGCAACAACAAACTGAGGATCGATAATTATCGATCTATCGATAAATTATATGCGAAGCAAACGGCTGTGAAGTTGGCTTTTCAAAAATTATTATGAATATTGGAATATTGGGTATAAAAAGCAGGCTAAGAAAATTTGTATGTGGATTACTGGGATTACCGAAAGGATTACCGAAAGGACTATACTTCGTGGTATGGAAAATAAATCGACTTTAGTTATTTGTAGTAGTCCAAGTTTTAGTTAAGCCAGTTGGAAAAGGAAAACGAAAACGAAAGAAATGATTTTAAAATGGGTGAAACTTGGGAGTAGAACCTACAAATAATTGAAAAACATAAGACGCGCTATAAAATAGCTTTAGATGATACCGAGAATGATTTGCTAAAACCCTTCAAAAGTTCTGATTTCCAAGAAAATTAAAATAAAACTAAAAACCAATATATAATAATAGGCTGAAGTCAAGTCAAGTAAGTTAAATAAATTAATCTATAAATAAAAAAAAAAATAAATAAAATAGGAAGAAAATAGAATTTAAATTCCTCGAGCCCTCGCTAAAAATATTTCTTTCAACTTTGATAAGACATAAGCATAAAAAATTTAAAAAAATATAAATAAAAAATAAAAGATAAAACCCGATAATGTGGAAAATCCTACTCCTAAGCCTCTAACTGTAAATATGTATGTACTCGCTCCAAAACTATATATGAAAGAAGCAACAAAAATACGAAACATACAAAATAAACGCAACCTGACAAAATTAGAATGATGAAAATAAGTTATAAATAAATTAACAAACTTGTTGAAATATCCATTCATATAATAAATAAAACAAAAGTAATTCAAACAAACCAAAAACAATTAAAAAAAAACAAATAAAAAACAAATCGTTATGTAGATTTTTGAAAAGAAATTCAAAAAAAAATTAAGAAATGAAGTAAAAACGAAAGTAAAAAAAAAAAGTTTATTTAATTTTTATGCACTGTTTTCTGTTATGTGTAACTTGTAACTTGTTTTGCCCATAACTACTTACTTGATCCTGATCCTGAGATCCTTAGACGATACGATCCATAAAATGAGAACCCAAATTGAGCACACAGCTAACCAAAAAGAGATCTAACAAAATACATTTGAGATACAAATTTAAATACTAAAAATAAAAAATACTTAAAGTTTTGTGTTCAACTTGTAGATATTGATCCTGAATTGAAAACTACCTCAAACGAAACATTCAAATGAAACACGATTGAAAGGTTTTTGAGCATTAATAATAAACGTAACTACAAGCGAGACCTTAGCATACAGCGCTAACCACAAATATACTTACACACATAAAAACAAAAAACCAAAAAAAAATATTAAAAAATTTTATTTTTGATTTCATTCAATCGCAAAAGTTTCCAAACCCAAAAAAAAAAAAAAAAAAAACTAAAGTAAAATTGTTTTGTTTGAAATCCTAACGCCTTTTTAGAGGTACCTGTTTTGCAGCACTCGATGATTAGAATCGAATCGAATCGAATCGAATCTATCGAATCATAATTACCACAAATAACACAAGACCTGTTCAAATAAAAAATAAATTCAGTTCATTTTGAAATCAAATGATAAATACAGAATATATATAGAAATATATATATATGAAACTGCTTCTTCAATCACAAATCTCGAATCGTACGCTAAACGAGTCAAGTTTTGAGTTGTGTAGTTTTTCTCACTGCCAAATTGAAATCTAAATAAAAAAAACGAAAAAAAAATTAAGAAAAAAATTAAGCAAATTATAATCATGCAAAAATTTACGTTATTAATAAATACAATTTGTGAAATTTTCATTTGCAATCTGTAGCAATCAGTAAATATACAAAAAAGCGTAATTAATTAATTATCTAAAGATATAGTGCTATATAGAGATACGAAAGAAAACAGAAAACAGAAAACAGTTCAAGTCAATATAGAAACAATAAATAAAAAATACATTTAAAATACAAAGTATGCAAAAGAGAACGCACATTATTCAAAAAAAATACAAAAAATATAAATAAATAAAAAAAGAGAAAAGAAAATCCCCGGAAAATACAACTTAAAACTGAATTGATGGCATTTTAGTGTTAAAACTTAAATATTAAAAATGAAATTCAACAAAAGAAATCAGTAAAAAAAATTAATAAATATATTCAATTAAATATTCTAAATGAAAAAACAGACAACAAAAAGGAAAGAAAACACAAAATACGTAATAGAAAAGATTCTTAAACACTTTTTGCATAAAATATAAATTTTTTTTTTAATTTTTTTATGTTTCAGAAAATTTTTCTTTAGTTTTTATTTGAAAGCTACACTGCCAAAAAAAAAAAAAAAAAAGAGAGAAAACTTTAAGTTAGTTTTAAGTCCATTCAAATGGCGGCTAGTCTTATGGAGATAATACATCTAAAGTTGAAGCACCCCAAGCCCCAAGAGACTTCAATATAGTTTTGGCAATTTGCAATTTATTGGCTTCTTTTCACAATTATTATTAAATACCGAATTAAATAAAAACAAAAAATGAGAGAGATGTAGAGATTGTTAGCATTTAAACCGAACAAACATTATAATATTATTACATTACTATTATTATTATTATTATTATTACTATGCATTATTATTATTATTATGATTATTACTATAACTATTATTATCAAGCGATTAATACCAACACAAGAGGTTAGCTTGTTGTTTTTCTGAAAACATAAGGTGCATTGATCTATCTATATAGACATACTTATACTTATACTTAACTTAATTAAGTATATCTATCAAACTGATATTTAATTTTGAAATTCTTTCATTCAAATGAATATTATGTATTTGCTAAAGAAATATAAAAAAAAAAAAAAACAAAACAAAAAAAACTTTTATACTTGAGAAAAGCGTAAAACTACGAGTATAACTTGACTTAAGTTTGAAAAATATAAAATATATATATATAGTATATCTATATACATACATTAACGTATATGTATACAAGTTAATGTAAATTTGCTATTTATGTGTAATTTTGGGCGATCGAGTGGCAGTGCATTAACTATGGTAAAACTGAGTCATATGCAAGTCTTAGGGCGTATATATAATTACATTTTTGAAATTAATTACAAACATAACAAATCTACATAGGTTTAGACTACACACGTACACTTTAAATAGTTTTAAAACTAAGTTGTACATATAACTTCTAATTATAATAACAACAAAAGTCTATATATATACGATATATTTGAAACGTGTAATAAAATAAAAAATATATATATATATATTTAAAATATGTTCAAACGATTTGCAATTGAATTTTTAATTGAAAATTTAAACACGGAGACGTTTTTTTTTTTGGCCAAAGTCGGTTCAGAATGCCTCCGAACGACTTATCGATATACCCATCGACGTAGTTGGCAACGCGTATCGATTGGTTTTGTAGCATGTTAAGTTGGCAGGGCCAACGATGTGGCAACGCTGTACCATTACAAGTCATCGATATATTGTTTTCACAGCTCAGACGCCGCACTGTGAGAAAAATAGGATAATAGTAAATTTATAATAAAAAAGGTTGGTTAACGATATAGTGCATAATTTGCATGTATAACAGCAAGTGTTGTAAATCAGAATTGCAATTGTCAAGCTGTAATTAGTCATTCAAAGTTGGTTAACACAACAACACGTAAGCGTTTTTGCACGACTGGCGGAGGCGGCAAGATGGCGGCGACGCGATTTTCCAATTAAAATTTCAGCAATGATTGTAATTATTGGCAATTGTGCAGGCGTTAAGCTGTGCAGCTCGAGTTGTTTTTTTAATCAATCAAAAGCAAAGTGAACAAGTGTCAATTTATAAAAGATTTAATCTCTTATTGAGGTTATGTGTGTGCTCCGTAGTGCCGAAAGAAAACTCCAAGCCGAAGTGCAATTTTCCCTCGACAATAATTGATGCAATTAATTGTGTTATTTCTCTCTCGACTTGCAGATAACTAACAATGGCTGATTCAGATGATGAATACGATCGCAAGCGGCGAGACAAATTTCGCGGCGAACGCGACAGCTATAGGCCCGAACGACGGGACGACCGTCGGCCCATGGGAGGCGGTGGTAACGCCCGCGATGAGTGGTCAGATCGGTAAGTGGACAGTTAATTATGGCGCACCAACTGTTGGCATTACAATGCATTTAACTGGTTTACAGCAATCCGTTTCGAGGCAGTGCGGCAGCTGGTGGCGGTGGAGGAGGCGGAGCACGACATCGTCCAGATTACAGTGATTATCGAGGTTCTGGGCCACGACCACGGTATGGGTCACCTGGCCGTGAAATGCCACCTGCCAAACGCATGCGTCCCGACTGGGGAGACAGCGAAATGCGCTCTAATCCCCGATTTGGTAAGTTCAACAATAAGAAATTTGGTGTATCTTGAGTAATATATTATGTATTTCTTCGCAGGTTATGATCCCTACCTTGTTCAGGCCTGGAATGATCACTATCAATCATTACACTCGGCCTACTCCCATGCAAGTCATGCTCCATCTACCAGGGAACCTGCGCCTAGCGGAGGCATCTCCGATACACAGACCCAACCGGCGATGCTGACGCTGAAACAATTTCTGGACACGCAGGATGAGAACATATCCGATTCGGAGGTAATGCGTAAATACACGGAATACAAGACGGACTTTAAGCGACAGCAACTAAATGAGTTCTTTGTGGCGCACAAGGATGAGGAATGGTGAGTGTCAGTTGATGAATGAGAGAGCAAATAAGGATAACTTCTTTCTCTCTCTTTCTCTATCGACTTGTTTTATGACATTACAATTCTCTTCCATTTTGTTTGTTTTTATTTTTAATTTTGAATCTCGGCGCGACTGAATCACAAATCATAACCCTCTTTGTATACTTATTATTATAAGTTTTTCTCTGCAGCTTTATTGGGTTTAATGGCGTTTTGCGAACTGAGATTCATAGAGAAACGAGACAAAGATTCAGCCTCAGTCAGCCTCTGCCCTCGCCTGTCTCAATACAAGCATATACTATATATATACATATATAGTGTATAATATACAATTTTAAATTTAAATTACCCGGCGAGCAATGCCGTGGGTGTGTTTTATATTTTTTGCAAAACCGCGATTTATTTCAATTCGTATGCCTAAATAATTCTCTCGTATATAAAAACCGATATGCATTGAATATATGTGCATATAAATATGCAAAGGTAAGACTTTGGGTAATATGTACATGCAACAGAATATTCTAAATTCAATTACAAATCCAAATCAAATAAATATGATCTATATGCGCCAGTAACTCACCATTTATTGATGTGATGCCCGCTTGCTAAAGGATGCGCGTTGGAATCTCTACACATACAACATATCAATATTAATAATTAGCCAACTTTATCTATAATATATTATAATTATTTATTATACTTTAGACGTTTTTTACCATTCTTGTCTTTGTCGTTCGCAGGTTCAAAAATAAATACCATCCGGAGGACAGTGTGCGACGCAGCGAGGAACAGCGCGGATTCCTTAAGGTATTCTTGACTAAATCAATTATTTACCTCAAGAATAACTTATATTATTATACTTTACAGAGACGCACGGATGTGTTCTTGGAATTATTGGAGAACAACACAATTGGCAGTGTTAAGATTGATTCCTCTCAAGCTGATGCCTTGGTGCGTGTACTGGACACCTGTGTGATAAAGCTAGAGGGTGGCTCAGACGAAGATCTCAAAGTTCTTGATGAAAAGCCAAGAGAGATTCTACCGGTAATTGAACGCAAGCCAGAAACTACGGATTCTACTGCTGTGGCTAAGCTAGAGCCACCAGAAAGTCCCAAGCAGACAAAAACGGAGAAGGATGATGAAGATTTGCCAATTATTGTCTCACCAACACGCAAGAATCCGCGTCCCATTCACTCTGACGAGGAGAATTGGGATGAAGATGAGCCGATGCCAAACGAGGGGGCTGCTTCCAAAAAAGAGAAGGACGAAGATGAGCAGACAGCTGAAAAGGCTGGCAAGGAGTCTGATGAAGGTTCGCCCAAAAGTGACGGTGAAAACAAGCAAAAGAAGAAGAAAACCAAGAAACGTAAACGCACCAACAACAGCGACAATGATAGTTCATCTTCTTCAAGCTCTGATTTGGACTCGGACTCCGATGAAGAGAAACTGAAAGAGAAATACGATGTGGAAGAGGGATTACGTGCCGATCAAAAGGCCGAAGCACAAAAAGACAAAGAGGAGGAGGAGGCTAACAAAGCTAATAAGTTAGCACCCGCTAGTCCCAAGCCAGAGGAGTCTGCAGAGGAAGATAAAGACAAAGATGTGACAACTATCAAAACTGAAGACGAAGAAATGGAGACAGATAAGGCGGAAGGCACAGCTAAAGAATCAGAGAAGGACTCCGAAGAGAAGGCAGCTAGCAACGGTGAGCAGGAGAAGACCGATAAGGACCAAGCGGCAGAGTCTGCAAAGTCGGCTGTCGCTGAGATAACAGAGACAATTGACTTGGACAAGGTTAAAGATGGACCACAACCACGTGCGTTACATCGTACCTCATCCATATTTTTGCGAAATCTTGCCCCTTCCATAACCAAAGCAGAAATTGAAGCGATTTGTACTCGTTTTACTGGATATCTTCGCGTGGCAATTGCAGATCCTTTAGTAGATCGACGTTGGTATCGTCGTGGTTGGATTACATTTACCCGTGATGTCAACATCAAGGAAATTTGCTGGAGTTTGAACAATCAAAGATTGCGTGACTGTGAAATGGGAGCAATTGTCAATCGGGACTTAAGCCGACGTGTACGTCCAGCTAATGGAATAACAGCTCATAAGCAAATTGTGCGATCCGATATCAAGTTGTGTGCAAAGATCGCTATGAATCTGGACGAGCGTTTCAAACTGTGGAATGAAACACCTTCCACAGAGGGAACCGAGGGGGAGGGAAAATCCGGAGCAGAGTCTACAAATGGCAGTGGAAACAATTCAGCTTCTTATGGATTCAATTCTAAGAATCCCGTGCTTCAAAACATAACCGATTACCTCATCGAAGAAGCTTCCGCAGAGGAAGAGGAACTGCTCGGCCTGGCTGGCGACACAAAAGACGGCGAAGGTGAGCCCATCGAAAGGGATGAGGCGTTATTGAGTGTGCTAGATCGCTTGGTGCTATATCTGCGCATTGTTCACTCTGTGGACTACTACAATCACTGCGAGTATCCATATGAGGACGAGATGCCCAACCGATGTGGCATCATACACGCCCGCGGTCCAGCTCCTATGCGAGTGACCAGTAACGATGTCCAGGAATATATCAAGACATACGAAGGAAAGTTACAGCAATTCTTAACCAAGGTCGTTCAATTAACCGATGATGAGATCAAGGAGCTGGGAGCTAAGAACGCCGAAACGGAAGTAGAAAAATTTGTGCAGGCCAACACACAGGAGTTGGCCAAGGATAAATGGCTTTGTCCGTTGTCAGGCAAGAAGTTCAAAGGCCCAGAATTCATTCGCAAGCACATCTTCAACAAGCACGAGGAGAAGGTTGAAGAGGTGCGCAAGGAAGTCCAATATTTCAATAATTATTTGCGCGATCCAAAGCGTCCTCAGCTACCGGAGCATCCTGGTAGTTCCAAACGCACAGATTCGGAGTCAGGACGTGGCTCTGGGTAAGTTAATCTATAGTACTTTACTTGGTTTATGCTCATGCCTACATTTCTCTTATCAGCTATCGCCCTCCGATGTATCCTCCTTTCTCGGGAGTGCCCTATGGATTCGCTCCGCCTATGATGGGCGGAGGACGTGGAGGACGCAATTTCCCGCCAGCGCGCAGGTTAGTTGATCAAATTTCATTCATTTCTGTCTATAGTTTTAAGACGCGCTAGGCAATTCACTGCTTTTACAAAAAGAAAGTCGAATTAAACAGTTTTAAAATCAAGTAATATCTTTTGTCCGTTTAAAACTTATTGAAACTGTCCATTATACAGCTATAGTTAAACTAAAGTTCATAGAACTATAAAATAATTATTTTTAACAGTTTTTCGACGTGTAGGGAAACAGCTAACGCACCAACTTTTCAACTAATTCGTGGCTTCAAATGTTTGTATGTTTGATTTGCTAATATTCTCGTGATATTATGGGATCTTTAGCAGAAGTAGTCGCAGTTCTGTCCTTTAATCCTATAGAAACTAAAACATAAACCTTTTATTTGTTTCGTATTATATAATTTTGCTTGCCGTTCAAATCAAACATATTTAAGTTTCTGAGCATTATGCACCGTCTTCCTGATCTCTTTTAAAGCTTTAACAACGAATTCTAATCTAAATCTTTGAAACCTCAAGAGCCACGATCATTCTGTATAAGAAACTTAGCGTATTTGTCCACATATCTCTTTTCTTTCTATATTTTGCTTTCATTTTTGTTGTTGATCTTAAATCGAGAATTGTCACAATTTTCTTGTGTCGCAAATTTTTTGCAGAGAATTGCCTTTGGATCACCAACGACGGCTTATCGGTTACCATGATTTGGATGCGCCCGTTAATTCCGATATGTTTGACTAAGTCATTAGCTCAAAACGAATTCAAAGTCAAAGAAAAGCAAAACAATAATATAAAACAAGTGCAGAAACTACACAGATTATGCAATTTAGAGTTCTCAAGTCCTCAGTAATACTAGCAAAAAGATTATCAAAGGGAAACTACAAACATTATGATTAATTTCACTCCCAACTACATATTTTTGGTTGTTTTTTTTTGTTTTTGATATTTACAATATACGAATTGTATTGATTGAGGGGAAAATGAAGCCCGCGACCGAAAATTTTCAAAAAATAAACATAAAAAAAATTCTTTCTAAACCAATCAACGAATTTCAATAAATGTTTGCTTTATTTTAAGATCTTGTGTTAAATTATTCCTCAATCTAAACTCATTTCCCCGTTGCTTACAGACCCGGTGGTTTTGATTATCGCGCCAGATCACACTACCGGGACTTGGACGCGCCGCAAGAGCCGTATTAAATCAATAATATTAAACACAATTAGTTTGTAATTGACAAACAAATTCACACACACGCAATGAACAATTAGTCTACATTATCAAGCAGAGATTTCTAAATTAAATTATTAAAATATTCAACTGACAAATGTTTACAAAGAATATGTGCTTACTGTTTTGTATTGCTTGGATCACAAAAAGAAAACAATTATTAAATAAAACACGGAATTTTGATGGAAGTGATAGTACATTTATTAAAGGATGGTCCACAGAGGAAAGATACCAGAAATTTAACATAACCTTTTACCAGATACACTGTAATATGTTTAGAATTTGCATTAAATTATAAAAATAAGCTAGTAATCCACAAAAGGATAGCGCCAAAAGTGAAGATAAGGATAAACTGCAAGGTGCGATGGCGTATGCGAAGACTGCAAGTATAATTATATTATTTTAAAAAGTATTTAATTATAATAAGTTATGAGTTTCTTTACGTGTTCAAGTGCTTCACGGCCTCTTCGCCTTGTTCCTCCTTGCCCAGATAGATGCGCATGCCAGACAGTGCTCGCAAGAAATAGCTGTCCCAATCCAAAGTCTGCATATCAAATGGGAAAAGCTGTTTATCTGCTGGGGACATGGACTGCCACAGCCTATCCGTGTTGATCGACTCAAACGTCCAGGACTGTAAGCCAAATGGTGCCAATGTATCCATTATGTTGTGTATTTTCTTGTAAACTTTGATCAAACGAGGCTTTTGACCTCGCAATCGTAGCACAAGATCAATAATATATCCGGGCACCAGATGAAGAAAGAAGGTCAACAGTTTGAAAACCCAAAAGTTCGCAGTGGGAATAAGGAAGGGATACCACAATGATTGCTTCAATGGACAAGTGTATCGATTTTTTTCCACAGCATCGAAAAAGTCACCATTTGTAAACAGATTCTTGTGATGCGGAACAAAATTATAGATAGTTGGATCTGGTAGAGGTCTCTGAGGATTACGATTGGCGCTGTCCTTAGCGGTTTTCCAGGCACTGGCAAGAACGAAGCTGGCGCAGTGATCAACAGGCACAATCGGAGATTGGGCCTTTTTATTAAAGAGCGCAACATGTAGGACACCCAATGCGGTTCCGTAAATAAGAGCAATGGGTCCGTAAATGTTGTCTATCCAGCCAGACACTGGCTCCATGCTAGTCGCAATAACTAAAGGAATTCAAAATAGCAAATTATTAGATATAAATTAGAATCTCATACTTTCACCGGGACGAAAGATGCAGACGGGCATCTCTCCAGACTCCTTTTGGATCACCTGCTCAGCCAGAGCTTTGGTGTATGTGTAGGTATTGGGAAACTTGTCCTTCAAAACTGATTCCATTCTATCGAATACATTATCATCACAGATTTCTCTCAGTTTTAAAAGTTTATCAACGGTGCAGCACAGATGATCAGGATAGAAACGCTCCTCCAAATGCTGAACTACACAATTGCTGAAAGCCGTGGAGACATGAACAAACGCCTTCAAATTAATCATTTCCCTGGCCAGGTGCACCATTAAACGAGTGCCTCCCGTATTCGTATCGACGGCTACTTTCAATGGTTCAGTAAAATTGACCGTGGCTGCACTGTGGATAACCACGTGCGTCTCTTTCTTTAAGAGCGCACGGTCCTCGACGCTGATACCAAGATCAGGTTTCATGCAATCCCCGGCAATGGCCACAATTCGCTCCATCGCATTGGGCTTTGTTTTGAGCAGTAATCCAAACAGCTAAACATATCTCATGGCATAAGTTCAAGGAACGATCGCTTATTTCTGAAAGTACTCACAGGATCAGTTTTCCATGCATCTATGCGCTCCTGTATACTCTTGCCACGCTTGGATCGGAGCATCACATAGATGCGAGACACTTCCGTTGCTCGTAGCAACTTCTCAATGACCACTGAAAGACACGATCACGTTCAAAGTTCGTAATTTAAAAATTCTATATAGGTCTTTGATCCCAAATAACTTTTTGACATCGTTACATAATTTAATGAAGAGTTAACCAGCGACAAAATGAGATAATTATTTAATATCCTGTTTGAACGTGTACCTTTTCCCAAAAATCCACTGGCACCGGTCAAGAAAACGGTTTTCTTTTCGTAAAATTCCTTTATTCCCATATCCATTTTTTTAAATTTTGATATTTAAATTCTTGAAACTTATGCAATGCAAGCGACGATACTTTTTAAGCGAAGACCGGAAAGCTAATGCCAATCCATCAAAGTCTGAAGTACCTCTTATAGCGAAAATCGAAGAACTACGGCTTGTCGGCAAATCTGGACTCGTGTTGTTTATTTTTTCGAGTTAAGTTTTCGTTTGTTCGAAAAAGCATAAATTATAAACTTTGAAATTATGAACCGTTTCGAATGCAATGCTACACGAGGCTGCCATGAGGTAATTTTTTACCTTTTGTTACATAATATTTAAATAATTTAAATTACAGTTTGATGAAAGTGGAGTCCATTTATTAAAGAAAGTGCGAAAAGAGCAACAACCAGATGCAGATACATTTAATATAAATTGAACAATAACCACAAGTCTTTTACCACACTCTCTGGATCTACCAAACCAGGTGGCCCACATTGTAATTATCATTGAATCTTCCAAGGGCGCCATAAAACCACTTGGCAATAGCAAGAATTAAGCAGACAACGATAAACAGCACGATCAGATGATATATATAAAGTCTGTAAGTAAAATTGTGGATTATATCAAAGTATTAAATAATAATAAATAGGTTTCCTCACTTTTTCAAGCGCTTAATTGCCTCCTTTTGAGCCTCTT
Organism: Drosophila cardini; assembly: GCA_018903735.1. Lineage (NCBI taxonomy): Eukaryota > Metazoa > Arthropoda > Insecta > Diptera > Drosophilidae > Drosophila > Drosophila cardini. The sequence goes on along the minus strand of JAEIGM010000001.1, from coordinate 7,859,229 downwards.
CTCCTGGTTCCTCCTTGCCCAAATAGATGCGCATTCCAGCCAGTGCACGCAAGAAATAACCGTCCCAATTCAAGCTCTGCATATCAAATGGGAAGAGCTGCTTATCTGCTGAAGACATGGACTCCCAGAGCCGATCCGTGTTGATTGTTTCAAAGCTCCAGCTACGTACACCAAATGGAGCCAGTGCATTCATAGTTTTGTGTACTTTCTCATACAATTTGATCATACGCGGCTCTTCACCTCGCAAGCGAAGCAGAATGTCAAGGAAGTATCCGGGCAGCAGATGTAGAAAGAAGGCCAGCACATTGAAAATCCAAGCGATGGATGTGGGGTATAGGTACGGATACCACAATGATTGGTTCATTGGGTAAATGTATCGATGCTTTTCTACGGAATTATAAAGGTCGCCATTTGTGAGTAGATTTTTATGATGGGGCACAAAGTTATAGATGGTCGGATCCGGGGGAGTTGTAAGAAGATTACGCTCAGCGCTCTCCTTAGCAGTTTGCCAGGCACTGGCTAGAATGAGACTGGCGCAGTGATCCACAGGCACAATGGAGGACAAAGCGTTCTTATTTATGGGTGCAACACGAAGGACACCCATTGCGGTACCGTAAATCATAGCAATGGGTCCGTAGATATTGTCTATCCAGCCAGGCACAGGCTCAACGCTGGTCGCAACAACTAAGTGATTAAATCCTATTTATAAAAGTTCACAATTCAATTGAAGTACACATACTTGCACCAGGACGAAAAATGCAAACGGGCATTCCACCGGACTCCATTTGAATCACCTGCTCCGCCAGGGCTTTGGTGTATGTGTATGTGTTGGGAAACTTGTCCATCAAAACTTCTTCCATGCTGTTAAAAACACGCTCATCACAAATTTCTCTTACAGCTAATACTTTGTCGACGGTAACTCTTAAATGGGCTGGATAGAAACGTTCCTCCAAGTGATGGATCACACAATTGCTAAAGGCCGTGGAGACATGGACAAAAGCTTCTAGATGATTCATCTCTTTGGCCAACTGTACCATTAAACGAGTAGCTCTTGTGTTCGTATCGACGGCCACTTGCAAAGGTTCGGCAAAGTTTACCGTGGCTGCAGAGTGGATCACCACATGCGTCTCCTTCTTAAGTAACTCACGATCCTTAAGACTGATACCGAGATTGGATTCCATGCAGTCCCCCTCAATGCCCACAATCCGCTCCAGCGCATTTGGTTTTGTTTCAAGCAGTAAACCGAACAGCTAAACATGTTTTGCGGTGTAAGTACAAGCGAGGTATACTGGTTCTTGTAATACTCACAGGATTGGTTTTCCATGCATCCAAGCGCTCCTGAGTACTCTTTCCGCGCTTAGCACGGATCATCACATAGATGCGAGACACTTCCGTTGTCCGTAGCAACTTCTCAATGAGCACTGAAAGACACAATCACGTTCAGAGTTCGTAAATTTTTATTGCTTTTATGATCTTTGATCGCAATTAACTTTTTGACTCTGTTAAATTGTATTATGTTGCTTAACAATTCATGACAGTATATAAGCTTCTCATAAATTATCCTTATTATGTTTTTACCTCGTCCCAAAAATCCACTGGCACCGGTCAAGAAAATAGTTTTGTTTTCGTAAAATTCCTTTACTCCTGTCTCCATTTTTTAACACTTCTATATTTTATGTTCTTACAGAAATTGAGTGTGAGCGACGATACTCTTTTTGTGAAGACCGGAAAGTTAATAACAAGCTAGCAAGCTTGAGTGTACCTTTTATAGCCAAAGCTTAGCGCGTCTAAAAATTAAGGCGTGTCGGGCAAACTAAATTTAGTTTTCGAGGCAGATTGAGCAGTGTGTAGTGCAAGTGTTTCTATTCAACTGCCCCGCAACGTATTTATGCCATGGCTAATTGCTAGACTAAACTGTCATTTTTATGACACATGTTATGGAGCATCAGATGAAAAGATATGTCTTGGATACCAGATGTTCTGAGATTGCATAGACACGAGCAATGCCGGCTTCTACCAGCTTTTACGCGGAGAGGCGTATAGAGAGGAAGCGTACGGAGAAGAGTGTATTTCTCTCTCGTGCCGACCAACGTTTTTAAAACAGCGAGTTTTCCCAAGAGAGTGAGCACAGTGTATTTTTAAGTGTGCTGAGGGAAATGTTTGGAGAAACGTGCTAAAAATAAGATTAGTCAAAGTATAACCAAAATGCTTTCAGTTAAGAACTCATCTCGGACGACGTAACACCAGTTCCAATTGAGAATTCATCTGATTATCGTATATCTATATATAAATATATATATATAGATAGTCGTTTATATGATGGTGCTAAGTGTGTCATGTGCAGTTTGCGGTGTTTCTGCTCCGCTCACCTGCACCAGGTGCAAAATGGTGCGTTATTGCAACGGGACGCATCAGAAGGAGCACTGGCCCAGTCACAAGCGTTGCTGTAAACCCTTCCGCGAGGAGCAGGATCCCGAGCTAGGGCGTTACTTGGCCGCCACCCAGGACATCGAAGCCAAACAGATTATTTTTGTGGAGGAGCCTCTGATTGTGGGACCCAAGTGGTTTCTCACCGAGCCCGAAAAGTCGGCCATTGTGGTCCCATGTGTTGGCTGCTACACGCCCTGTCGTCTGGGCAAGCATCAGTGCCGCAGGTGAGTACACTGCAAAATACGCCGATGGAATTTGTGTGCTCAAATTTATTTATGTGTATTGTGTTTTAGCTGCCGTTGGCCAATGTGCAGCGCTGCCTGTCAGCACGAGGATTTGGAGTGCAGCATTCTTAGCCTGGGCAATGCGCCCTCTGCCAAATCAGATGCACGTGCTCAGCATGATTACTTTCGACACGATGCGTTGCTGGTGTTGAAGTGCCTGCTGCTGCAGCGTTCGCAGCCGGAGCGCTGGAAGGCTCTGCTGGAGATGCAGTCACATGAGGAGGAGCGTCGCGATACAGAGTTGCAACTTGAGGCAGAGCAGCGCATTGTTAGCTATCTGGAGCACCGCTTCCTGAAGCACCTCAAGACGAGCAAGAAAATGGGCAATCTGCTTACAGAGTACGAACCGGAGCTACTGCATCGCCTGTGTGGCATCATAGAGACGAATTACATGGTCATCGAACTGGCCACAGGAGTGGAGCTGAGTGGACTCTTCCGAAAAGCCTGCATGATGGAGCACGCTTGTCAGCCGAATTGTTACTTCCAGTTCGATGCAGCCACTCAACGCATAGCTGTGCGCGCTGGCTGTGATCTTAAGAAGGGCGATCACTTAAAAATCACCTACACAAACATATTGTGGGGCACACAGATGAGACAACACCATCTGCGCATGACCAAGCACTTTAGCTGTCGCTGTTCACGTTGTGAGGATCCCACCGAGTACGGCAGCTATGTGAGCGCCATGCGTTGTCTCGGCGATGTGTCCAAGACGTGTGATGGCGTTCAGCTTCCACTGGAGCCACTTGACGACCAGACGCATTGGAAGTGCAACACTTGCCCCATGATAGTGGACGCTGCCTATGTAACAGAGGTGCAGACCCACATGACCGAAGAGGTGGACAGGCTGCTTGCTGGCAATCCTTCAGCCAGTCAGGTGGAGCTGCTCCTAGCACGTCTTTCACAGCTGCTGCATCCAAATCACTTTCATATGTTCAATCTGAAGCACACGCTCATACAGCTTTATGGGCATGAGGCGGGCTTGGAGCTTTCGGCGCTAAGTGAACTTCAATTGGGTCGCAAGCAGCGACTCTGCGAGGAGCTGCATAATGTCTGCCGTCGTCTTGATCCGCACAGCATCAAGTTGGCCATATATGTAAGTGTTATTTTGATCGAGATTGCACATACGTTGGAGGAAGAAGCACGCAGATTACCAGCAGAGGCTACATCAAAACTGGAACTGGCTAGATCGCGACTGCTAGAGGCCCAGGAGGTGCTAGAGAAGGTTCAAGACTCCGTCGCCGGCAAGAAGCTGAATGATAAGCTGCAGTTGGACCTTTTCGAACTTGACAAGCTGATGCTGGCTAATAAACACAGCCAAACAGTTGCTTAAATATTAAAAACCTTGGTTACATTATATATAAAATAACAATTAGTATATTTTAACCAACTTAAACTAGAAATATTAGTTAGCAGCTTGGAGTTCTGCTCTCTCCTGGTTTAATAGTTGCGGATTCGCTTCTAAAATCTCTCGCTGTTGCCTCATATTTTTGATGATGCCTGGCAGGTGCCAGCCGTGCCTCAGCAAGCTGTTGCTCACATCGAAGTGGGCGTGTCGTACACACCGCAGTTGAGAGCAATGTGCGACAGTTCTCAAATCAATTGCCATATCGTGTACAAGAGCGGCTATGTACTCTTCGCTCTCGTTGATCGCATGCAGTTCGAGTGTAAAGTATGGTCTCTCAAAGTGTATCAGCTTAATGCCATATACAACAGGTTGAGTATTCTCTGCTGGCCTAATCAGACCCTTACAAGCCAACTCGTAGGCTGCCTGTGTCTGCAGATCGACGCCACAGAGTTCAAACATTTTACGTTGGTGGGACGCCTGTAGAGAAGCAGCAAGACCGCTAATACGATCAGCTGAGACATGTCGATGATTGGCGCGTGCTGTGGTGCGGGAGTCAGGTAAGTGAGTCTCTGTGGCAGTGCCCATACGTGCGGTGACATGGTAGACCCTTATGGGCCGATTGCGTTGAATACGACTCGATTGTTTTAGGCCCTTCTTTAAGCCGAATACTAAATAAAATTCTTAGATTAGTCTAGATTCTATATGAAAGACCTTTTACTCACATAAAACGCCACTTGTATGTTCACCTAGCGAAGCAACAGGTGAACAACGAATATCACCAGGCAAATAACGTGGTCCGGCAGCCAATATGTGATCCGATAAATCCGTATTGGAGGCAATGTTGTGTAAAACGCTGTCAGCGGCGGTGCCAGTGCCCAGCAGAGGCCTGTTATTTGGCAATTTACGAGGTTCCCTTAGTTCTAGTTCATTTAACCCTTTTCATTTACAAAATTAATATAAGACAATGTTTAAATATTATTTTACTCTGCAAACCTTTGCAAATGTTGCTCAAAATGGCATTTTTCACATGCCGTACTTTCATGCCAGCTGGTTTGTACACATTTATGATACCGTTTAAGTGTTTAAACACAGTCGCCGCATCGTAGACTTTTGTAAGTGTCATATTAAAATTGTACAATTAAAATACAATTGCAATTAAATAAAATCAAGCATTTGTTGTTTTTTAAAACGAAACAACGCCAACAGCTGTTTTGTTTGATTAATGTAGTTATTTTAGCTATCGATTGTGCAGTTATCGATTTGAGTACACTCAATACTTTACAGCACTGTTTTGACAACGCACAATAGAGTCATCTCGCTCACTCACATTTGGCGCTGCACGTGTAGCATTTGTTTTGCATGCTCGCTGCGTGTTTCAGAGTGTTTAATTGTCTTAAAAGGTAATTTAAAGGGCGATTTAACAAAATGAAGTGGACCACAGCTAATCACAAGCATGTCAACTATACAGCCAAACATGAATTGTTTGTGGGCACACATACAGGCTCCTTCAAACGTAAGTCACTACAAACGCTCTCGCGCGGCTCTCATCATTCAATTTAGTACTTTTCTTTATTTTATAGATTTGCTGCCAGCTGCGGATCAGAATCCACACGCACAGTCAAACCTCAGCGAGTTGAGCAGCTTGGATAAAGAATCACGCGTCACAGCTTTAGCTTTCGGCAACGAGGCACAAACGGAAATACTTCTTGGTCGCGCCAAAAATGTTGCCGAGCTGCACTCGCTCGGAATGGGTGGAGGCGTCACAACACGCTCTATTAGCTTCTCCGGAGCTCCTATTGTAGGCTTGGCACGTTATAATAACAATTTAATTGCTGGCATTAGTAACGGACAAATACAGACTGTGTCCCTTGAGGCTGAGGAGGACGCAGACGACGAGGCGGCAGCAGCGCCTGTTTTAATTAACACTGGAGATCACATGGATCATCTCCGTCAGTGTCCGACAGCCTCGCATGTTGTCGCAACTGGCGGCAAGGCAAGACAGAATAATCTAAAGGTCTACGATCTTAGTGCCGATGGCAAGATAATCTTCAACTCCAAGAACTTGCCCAACGATTATTTGCAACTGGAGGTGCCTGTGTGGGACAGTGACATTGGCTTTGTGGATGGACCCAATGTATTGGCCACCTGCTCGCGGCATGGCTATGTAAGGCTCTACGATACACGCAAACAACGTCGTCCAGTTACACACTTTGCCAGCGAAGAGCATGGCATGAGCTTCGCAGCGCTGGTAGCACATGGAAACTATATATACACCGGCACCACCATGGGAGCTCTCAAGGTAAGTTCCCAATATGATAAACTAAACGAAGCATTATTAATCGTTGAACTGTATCTAGGCCTTTGACACACGCCGCATGAAAACCCATGTGCACACGTACAAAGGATTTACTGGAGGCATCAGTGACTTACATCTGGATGAGTCTGGCAAATACCTCAGCTCAGCTTCCCTTGATCGCTATGTGCGTGTGCATGAGGCAGATTCAACAGTGCTGCTCTATCAGTGCTATGTAAAGTCCAAGGCAACCAAAGTGCTCATAAGGGAACTGTCGGAGCAACAACAACAGCCCCGCAAATCCAGCGATGAAGATGAAGTTGATCAAGAAACTGCATCGCATAAGAATAAGAAAAACAAGCGTCAACTGAAAGCAGTGCCTCGGGATGCAGAATATGATGATTTGTTTGAACAAATGCAGACTGTTGGGTAAGTGCAATAAGTTATAAACATTTTAGACTTGACATATCATTAAAACATTTCCATTAAAGTGAGAGCGATGAGGAGGAGGAGGAGGAGGAAGAAGCTCAAGAGAAGAAAGCACCAACGGCAGCAAAGCGAAAGGCGCCAAAACAAACACTTAAAACAAAAAAGAAAAAACAATAAAGCGTGTTTATAACTAAGTTATACACTAAACAAATTTACAAATTTCGCAAAAATATGCTTAAGTCCAGGCCTGCTTCAATTGCAGTGCTCTTTGCTGCTTGTAGTTGATGTACAAGCGAAATGTGCAGTAGTAGAAAAACTCCACAACGGAAATCATGCTCAGCCCAAGACACAGATTGAAAATGCCACCCAAATCAGCTGCAAACGATGGAGGAAATCGGAAACTTCAGAACTTCGTAAGCATAAACAATTTATACTACTTACAGAGCAGTCCTATCCAAGACATAACTGTCACCTTACGTATCACTGGCACCACCTGTTTGGCCAAATAAACACGCAGCACGAAACTGTCGTTGTTAAGCAACTCCGGAGTGCTAAGAAAGTTAGAGATTTGAATTAAACTAGTAAATATTTAGTTATTTAGGGACTCACTAGAAGCTGCTTAGGGAAAACTGATGTTGATTGAGATCCGTTTTGTAGGAGAGCGTGGAGTATGTAACGTCATAGCAATTGGGTAGACATTGATCACATCGAACACTCTTGAAATTATCTAAGAAGTAAACATAAGTTAAAAGTGTTGGGGCTTTAAAGGGTGCTACTCGAGTGCCCACATCTGTTAGGACACTCGTTGCGCGTTTAGGAGACACGTTTTGAATATCAAATATGAATAATAAATGATGCAAGGGAAGCGAATCAGACAATGCACCACAAAAACTGGTACGCAGGTGTTTATAACAGACAGGCAGGAGGACACGGATTGACAATGACCTTGAGAAAGGACTTCAGTGCCCAAGAGGAGCAACATTATTTCTGAATTTCAAATTTTAAAAACTTAAATACTAGTTAATCCACTTGATGCTTACCGTAGTTATCTGAGTAGCAGAAGGTGTCGTTGAGATTACACTCCTTGAACTTCTCGCTGACAACGGGCAGTAAATAAGGATGACATCCACATCGATTCACAATCGCCCTCGTTTGACAGGCTAATAAGCAGGCAGCCTGTCGGTAGGTGCGCAGCTGAAGATCATCGGAGATGAGGCAATCCCGCTTGCTCTCCGACAGCTCTAACACTTCCGTCGATGATGACTGTACCGTGGGTGAGACTTCCACAAAGCTCTCGGATCTGGCGGTGATTGTTACTGAGGCAGCTGTCTCTGTGATATAATCCATTGGATGATGGACGAGCACAATGAGTCCGGTGTTTAGATTCCTTTCAGACCCCTCGGCTCCAATGAAAGTGAGGCCACCGTCCATGCCAAAGATGTTGGCAGAAAACGGCACATAGCTAGTGTTGCGTGGATTGTAGTTGAAGGAGCAGCAGGGACCAAGATAGGCCGTGGTCGGTATGAAGGACAAATATTCGTGGGTTTGATTGCAGGGAAACTCCTCGTAGCCCCAGAAGCAACGCTTGACAAAATCTTCACAGCCGGGACTCACGGCCATGGCAGCATCCCAAATGGACACGTTGTTAAGACGCAGCACAGCATCTGTGATCCTGTAGCTGTCATGGGATGGAGGCACAAACGACTGATCCGTAAAAGCATTTAAAAACTCAAACCCAGCCTCAACATCGGACAAAGCGTACTCCGGTGGTATCATGCTGAAAAGAGAAGTTAATTCACTTCCTAGCAGCAACTTAGTGTTACCTACAGGGTCTTTACAAAGCGTGTAACACGTTCTAAGTTCACTGCCTTGGGACTGCAGATAGTTACACCGGGAAAAGCCACATCCGTAATGGAGAGATCGTTGGAAATTGTGTTCAGAATAGGATACGAGTAGAACTTTAGCCAGAGCAACAGCGTCAGATAAATGCTCAGCTGCAGTAAACCTATTAGCACCGATGACCAAATGAATCTGCCAACGGAAGATATCATTAGCAACAGTGAAACCACAAACTGTTTCCAGACTCACCTAGACAAACCTTGCGTACGATTGCGTCGCAGCAGCCACATGCCACTCACCTTGGTGCGCTCCGTGTACTCCCAGAAGGTGTTGGCAATGGCCAATCTCAGTGGATGATTCCGCCACTGATGCAAAAACTTTTGCCTATAATTTGCTGAGACACTGCTCCTCGGTGGCCACTTGACGTTCAGAGCCATTTTGACCACTTGGCGCCATATGACACTCCCATTTATAGGACGGATAGAAGGACAGATGGACGGAAGGACTGAATGAAGAACTGCCGCCATGTTTTAATGCTAATTATGTACTAATTGACTTCCAAATTTGTTTTAGTTTGAACAAGTTTTGTCACTTGTACTACATTAGTTATAATGATAATGGTTCGACAACATTTGCGGACAATGAGGCAAAAGTTTTACAGAGCTGGACGAACTGGGTGAAAAACTGATTAGTGTGAAGAGAAAGGGGGGGAATAGGCAGAAGAGAATAAAGTTGAGTTGAAGAAAAACGGGTCAAGAAAATAGAGTTTAATAGTTAGCGATAAAACCAAGAAAGCGCTTAGAAGATAGAGCCCCAAATAGTAACTCAATTTGCGCACAAAACTCATACCGTTATTCCATCATTTAAAGTGTTGTATATCAAGTTTAAAGCCAGATAACTTAAATAAGCTTAAGCTGTAAGCTTTAAATTAAGATGAAGTGATTAAAACTCGATTAAGCTGGAAACTAGTACGCTAGCAAGGTCATTGAGGTCATGTCGATGGACAAAACTAACTTTAAAGTAATAATTCCACTTTAACAACAAGTTTAGAGGGAACTTTTCTATCGGAACCATCAGTTAAAGTGTTTGTCTGTGACTTTACCAAAGTTCTACCTCAAATTCTGCTCTTTTGTCGGCGCGCACACTGAGCGCAAAAAGTTTGTGCATACAAATCTACCAGCTCTTAAGGACTGGCAATAAAAATCAGAGCTTGTGTTAGCTACGAAATCCTGCAGGCAGGAGACAAACTAACAAATAGAAAGCACAAAAAAATAACAATTTACTCAATGCGAACACAACTTGCAGTTTCTGAAGTTCATACGAGAGGGAAAGTTCAAGAGAATGCAGAGAAAGAGAGAGTGTAGAAGGACAAGGGAGAGGGGGTAAGTCGAGTTTATTTATAAGAAATAAGTTGGTGATTTTATTGAATGCTTGTGTTGTCACACAAGTTTAGCAGCTGAGATTGAATTTTAATTAAACACGCGTAGTTAAATGAATTATTTTATGCTAATCAACGCAATTAAATGCTGAAAGGAAATGAAAAACAAAAACAAGAAAATGGAAAAACAAAGTAGCGAGGGGAAAACAACAGAGTCTGCTGCGAAAAGAAGCAACTTTTAATTCCTTTACCAACTAAAGTAATAACGGAAAAACAAAAAATGTCAGCGAAAATGTTTAAGCCAAGAAAATGCCTTCAACTTTTCATGTTGCCTTCCCTTTTTTATCTCAAAAGTCGCGCGCGTGTCGCTTCTAACATAAAAGTGTGATACGACAAGATTCGCAAACACACACACACACACACACACACACTGACACACTCCTTCACACCCACACAGCCATTTCAACACACACATACGCACACACTATTAAGCTGGCCCTGTATAATCGCAGACAAAACTGTCGAGCAATTTGTAAAATTTGTGGCTCTGATAAACACAGAGTATCACATTGAGTTCTTTGCCAGACGTTGGAAAAACAGCAGAATTTTCAGCAGCAAAAGCCACTTTTTAGTTGCCTTAACTTAAAATATTCTTTAATGATTTTAAGCTCATAAAACTCTGTTGGGCTTATTACCAACCTGTACAGGTAACTCGGCTCCAATAGGCAAACCACCAAAAGTTGCTGGAAGTTTAAAATTTTGTTGTTTCTACTTTTAATACCCTGTACAGCCAATTACTGTAGAAAGTGTGTAATAAATCAGGTTTAACTTCTATGTAATATTTGAGACATACAAAATTTAGTTTAAGATTTTGATTTACTTAGTATTAGTTTAGCTGTGTGGCTGCTTTTACAGGGTATTCCTGTCAAACTAGCCTCTTGTATTTTTTTATCTTTTTTGTGTATTTTACTTGTTAGTTTAGCTTTTTGTCAAAGAGTGGTTTTTACGCGTTTCATAAACGCGAGTAAAAACTTTTATTTTCATGCAGAAATAATTCGTGTTGCCAAAAGTTACACAAACTTCAGATTGATGTTGCAACATTCCGTTGTGTGTGTCGCATCCTTTTGCCACCAAATGTTTGCTGTGAAAGCTTTGACAGTTGCCAACTTTTTTATGCATTTTCCAAAATGAAAATTGTAAATTTTAGCAAATTAGTTTGTTAGCTTCGCATTGATTTGACATGAAAGTAGCTACATTTGATATAGGAATGAACAGACAATAAGTATTAAAAGCTAACCAAATCGGATTTAAAGTATTCTAAACCATATTAAATTGGTAAATAAAAGTTAACATTAAAGTCTTGTCTACGAAATCAACTGAAATTCACACAAGTAGCAGATAAATTTAGTCAGAAAAACCACTGAGAGGATAAATTTCGAATAAATTGTAATAAAACCTTGAGAAAAAAAAGGGCTTTGACTAGCGGAATTTGCAATATAAAATTCTCAAGTGTCTGGACAGTAAAATAAAGTAGAATGTCTCTTGGTGGCACTTGAGCTGGATCCTTTAGTGTTCTTTCGTAATGATAAGCCAACAATAATGCCAGCTGACAATCAGGCAAATCAGGCAAATCAATCAAATAAGCCAAGTTGAAGAGATTGAAGGCTATAAAGCTACAAAACATGGCCATTGGCGGTTAAATCAACTTGCTTATTGTGTTTGAGTAGCACTTTAACATGTCTTCCAACCACATCAAAATCAGCTGTCGTCACAATAAATACAAAAAAAATAAAAAAGGAACAACAACAAATACCAGGGTATAAAGACAAATGTTCTTAACGTATTACGAATATAATAAGTACTCGTGTATTTGCATACACATTGAATTGTGAAAGCCACAACGAGCCGTACGTGTTGGCCAAGATGAGGGCCTCGTTATGAGGCTCAAACCAAATACAGTGACATAATCGTAAAGTAAAACAAATAATTTACTGCATATCGCAGTCGTTCTGGTACACTCGTACTCCTCCCGGTCATTTGCTGGCGGCACTTGTATCTCTTGGCATCTGGGCAGTGGCTGAAAGGGCTCGTAGGCATTAAAAAATCACCCAAGGCACCTCGGAAATTGTCTGTACTGCAAATGGAGCATTAAGAATGTATGGAACCGGATGCCGCCGGCTTATGGACTGCCGCGCCAAAGATTGAGCCAACCATGGCAATACAACTACCAACATCACTACCAGTACCAATACCAAGGCCAATATCATTGCCTTTTGGCCACGACAATGGTGAGCCTTTGTTCGGGATTCATGTCCTGTGTTGAGTCAGCAGAAATAGTTGCCAAGAGACGACAAATATACACATACACTCACACACACACTCACACACACTCTCTCTGAAGCAAAAGGATTTATAGAACTTAAAGAAGTTGAATACTTTGAAAAGTCTCAAGGTTTCCCTTTCAATTGTTTCACACACTCTGCTCTCAGTAATTAAAAGATTTTTGTACAGTTAATATTTGGCTAAGTTAAGTATTTCATTTTAACACAATAATTCTTAAATTATTTCTATTTAATTAAACAATATTAGTTAAAATATTTTAACTCAACCAAATGACTTGATGTCTTAGAAAGTTATAACCTTTTGGACACTGGGCAACTAAGATTACGATTAATATTAATCAAAATTTCCAAAATTTCCACTTTTGTTAGCTTTTTCTTATACTGGAAATCTTAAATAATTTATTGAAAATCTTAAGAACTGAAAATTAAACCTCAATCTGATTGTTTTCTTAGAAATGAGCTTAAGAGTTTCCAACTTATTCGGAGTTCTACTTAACTCTTGAAAGGGTATGGAAAATCAGAATATTACAGCGATTGAATATGGAGAGTAGTGGGTGGTAGAAGGCTGTAGGGAGTGGGTGTGGAAGTGGGCGGTAAGGAATGGGTGAGTGGGAGATATTGGGTGTAGTTTTAGGATGCTTCGCGTAAACTTGAGAGTCAATTTAGCATAAGGAAAACGCCGAAGACAAAATACTTTTATTTACTTGTTGTAGGCCGTCCTTGAATCTCCATACTTTTTACCCCTTTGACCTTTTAGACGCCTAAAAATACTGGCTAAAACTGCACATACGTGTTTGCAAATTTGGCTCTTTGCATTTTCTTAAGGCCAATTGATTTTTAATGGCTTTATGCTCTACTGGAATAACAAATGGGACTTTGAGTGCCCCGTTGGTTTCTTAAGGGTATTGCAAATGGGCTCCAAAAGTATTATAAATATACATATATATGTATGTATAAAAGTAGAAATAAAAATAAATGTATATAAATACTTGGCGTGATGATGGGTGTGATAATGCCTTTAATTTGTTTTCAATTTGTCTGGGAATACTCGTGGCATAACCTTTCGACAGATTGAGTACCGCCCGCGGCCTTTCCTCAGAAATCCCATCAGGAGCAAGAATTCTGGCTAAGAAAGGTGGTAAATGCTGTTAACTAATTGCGTTTCTTTTTCCCATTTTCCTTCGTTTTCATCGTTTCCTTCGTTTGCTTATTTTGCCTCTTTGCTTTTGGCTTTAGCTTGACACAGGTTAAGAGCATGAAGTGTCTTTACAGTGGCTCATGAAAAGTAATGCACACTTGATGTTTCATATTAAATATAATTTGCACGTTTAAATCATTAGCTTATATTTTTATGACACACCCAAATTTGTGCTTAAAATTAACGGTTTCTAATGATTAAAATCATTAAGATTGTAAATACTTTAAGTAAGTTTATTCCTTAAATTTCCAATGCACAACATTTTGCCCCTTTAAAATCCAATCGAACTTTTATTCATTTGAAACTTTTTTAGTATGGCTTCTCACGTACATCGGCCAAGAGGTCGTCGACAAACTTATCGGAGTCACTGTAAGGTTAAGAGTGCGTCAAGCTGCTTGCAATGACCGTGTGGCATGTTGTCTCATTCGGTTGCCAGGGTCTCTTTGTTGTTATTGTAACTGTCATTAAATTAACGCACTTTGCATTTAAGCCGGCTTAAAGATGCTTCTAAGCCTATTAGGTGCTCACACCTTGGTAGGTGAGAGAAAAAGGTGAACAATATGGAAATAATGTAAAGGAAAAGCGTTGATTTTCATGTTGTTTTAACTGAAACTGACAAAGGACCTTCAACAGTTGATGGAGTTCCTCGATTCCCGGTTTACTGGGCTACTGCGTCCACCTGTTTGGATGTCTGTTTTGGATCCTTTACCCACTTGATATGATAAATCTGCTTTCACAGCAGATTAATTCTTGCTCACTGCTTTAATTCGTAATCTGCGTTCAACTTTTCACAATTAAACCTCAAATTCTTTCCTTAAATTTTAGTTAAATTCATGAGAATTTTATTTACTCTTTCTATTTCTATTCTTAGTGCTTTTGGGTGCCTAATAAATTGAATTTCTTTTTGACCCTTTTGAATTTTTAGGAATTTTGTCTAGAACGAAACTTTTTTCAAGTATTTTCAATTGATTTAGGCATAAATTGGCAATAAATATCGGTTGCCTAAATGGAATAAAGACTTGTCAAATTGTTTTCTTAAATAAAATTAGAATTTCATTCAAGTTATTGGCTTAAAAGGCTCAAAGAGAGTAGTAATCATTTCATTTACTTAATTAACATTAAGCTTAAACATTTGTTGTTATATTTAATTTAAATGAATGTTTGTTTAGCTAAACTAATTCCGTCTATTAGCTGTCTAGCAACAAATCAAGCTATCAATATCCATACATTAGCCATATCAAATAACCGACGTTTGGCTCATAAATATCAATGCCGTGAAAAGCCTCCACAAAAGAAGGAAAAACAAGCAAAAGAAAATAGAGATGGAAATAGAGGGAGAAAAAACAATTTAAAGCATCAACATCAAGAAGCAAATCCGGAGTTAAGCCGGAAACAATTCGCTGGCCATAAGCAGCATAAACATAAACTGGCTAAAATGATATTATTTTTTGTCTGTTTGTTGTTGTTTTTGTTGCTTGACCGTATTAGGACACGTGCGTGCAACGGCCCAGAACGCGGCACGCCCACTTTGTTTGCTTCGCCTTTCACGCAAGAGTCCTGTCAATGCGTTTCGGCTTACAAGTTGCGCCAATTAAGAAAACAGGGCAAAAGCAAAGCGAAAACATAATCAAAATGGCCCAAAACAAAAATGGTAGGCGGCACTTGGCCAAAAGCACGGACTCATTAATGGGCCCATAACGAAAAGGGGATAAGGGTGGGAAGGGGGCGAAGGGGGGGGGCGTGGTTGAAGGATATTTTCCATTCCGAAAAGCCTTTAGTTGCGTGTTAAACAAACATATAAAAGCGGATCTCGGACAGGATACGAATCTGTCCTGTTTTCTGCTGAACTTCGACATGGACACATGATGAGGAATTATGAATGCCAGCAGATGGGAACAAGGGAGGATGGAAAAAGGGATTCGGGACTTGGCTCACGGTAGATGCCTACTTGGAGATAGGCGTATTTTTGGCACACTAATTGTTAGTTATGTGGAGCATAAGCTAACAAACTGGGTGGAGGAGTGCGAAGTGAGAGAGGGAAGAGGGAGAGGGAGGTGAGGAGTGGGAAGTGGGAGGTGAGAAGTGATTCCTTGACATTTTTCTCAGCTAGTGCACAGCATGATAAATCACTTTGGGGCCACTTGAGATGGCTGGAACTGTTGTGTTGAAAGTTTTCCCTTGTCTGCTACCAATTTGTTGGCACTTCCAGCCACGTTCAGCACTTGATAATCTGATTACCACAGATGCTTTTGCTTAATACTCCAGAGGCTATCACATGTGACTTGGCTCAAATTCCCTCTCCTTTTCTCTCTCTCTCTCTCTCTCTCCCTCTCTCTCTCTCTCTCCCTCTCTCTGCTGCTATCTCCTTCTATGTTTTGTCTAGCAAGAATCTCATTTGCATATGTAAAGTTTCCATTACTAGTTGTTGGCAGTGTGTACATAGGAGAATTAACACTTGATTTGAGTTTGGTCAACAAATTTGTGTTCGCATTATGTGTCAACTGTTGCGGGCTTTTGTGCTTTTGTTAAGCACAGATTAGCCAACATATTTTTGGCCAGTAAAGGTAACTTGACACTTTAGTTGACATAAGGCTGTTTAGTTTTTAGCCAAAGACTTTAAGAGAATTCTTTACAAGACTTTTAATTCAGATTCAGAAATTATGATTAGTTCTAGGATATAGTTTCTAGATTATAGATTATATATATGCTTTTTTCTGTAGCTTATATTTTCTATATTCCATGCTATAAGTATCTGTCACTACATGTGATTAAATCTCTGCTTTAAGTCCTTTCAATTTAACATTCTCGAGTTCTGTTTATATTCAGTTTATAATTATTAACTTATAAGTTATATACCTTTTTCCCTATATTGTCTGAAATGTTTAAAACGCATAAATTACTTAATTATTTGCCAGTTTTTTCTGTTTACTTTAAATTTTCAGCAGAAACGACAACATTTAATGATAAATTCTTATTTATTTTATGCAATAAAAAAATGTGGTAGAAAATTGCCTTCAATAGAGCTGTCGAATGTCAAACGTCAGCAATTTTAAATTAAAAGACAAATAAAAGGGAAATTCACCTGATAAAAATGTACAGGTAACATACTTGGAAAGTCGGACATTCCATGAAAACTCCAGGTTGTTGTGGGCTTTTGTGTGACATGTAAATTTTGGAAAACATTGCAAGTGGAATCTCTGAACTCTATTTCCTTTCCCCGAAAGTCTACAATACACAAATAGACCCATACACACACACACACACACTTTTGTGTGGGCGAACAAAAGTTATTGGCATGCAATAAATGTTGCAGTCAAAGTGGCTAATCTCGACCCTTAACCCCAACACCAACCCCAACCCCAAACCTCAACCATCACCCCTAAGCCCCACTATCATCCCTAGATCTGCCCATTGAGTGGTCTGGCAGGTGGACTCACCTATTGGCCCTGTACTAAATCAGCCACAACTGGCAGCTGCCAGAGCTCTTGGACCCTAGATAAGGACTCCGAATGAAGAACAATGAACAAATTTTGTCATGTTTTTACCCGAATTGTGCTCTCTTTGAACAGCAGGTAACAGTAATTTGTGCTACCTGCAACGTGCCACAAAATGTGGTTCAAAGCACAGTAGATTTATGTACAAACTTAATATGTAAATATGTGTGCATACACACGCGCACACACTCCTACACCTACATACATACATAAATGAATGCGAAATGCAACAAGAAAGAAAAGTACAGTCGAGCATGCCCGACCGTACTAAATTTATTTTCATCTTAAAACTCAACTAGAAATTTCTACACGAACTAATAAAGTATATTCTCTGTTTACTTTCAGGTTAATCTTGGCGCAGGGTTTTAATTTTTTTAATAATAATAAATAAGTTTAAATTCTTAACAAAATTTATAATAAATTTGTAGACCTACATTAAAATAATAACTATAATAGTTAAGTTGAATAAAAATAAATACAACTTATTTAATATATAACAAATTATAATAGAAACTAAAATTGTTACGATTAAGAGTATGATTTTTAAGAATAAAATGAATTTTAAATTTAAATCTAACGTATTTTTCATTTTGGAGGCTGTAAATTTTCTATTCTCTGTTGTTTATATTACATTTAAACCACCAGCCTGAAAGTAGGCAATAAAAATTTGCATTCAAAAATCAGTGTGAAAAGCGCTCAAAATCACAAAATGCTCTGTATCCTGGCCATTTACAGGACGATTTGAATGTCCTTTGGCCAGTCGATAGTCCCCATCGAAACTTATCGTTGGACACAAGGATCGCCAGGATACGACAGGATACAGCCGAGTTAGAGCCAATTCTTGTGTTTTCAAAAATGTCCTGGAAACTTCACCGTCTTAAGGATTTTCGTCCTTTGGGCCACGTCATCTGATTGGGTACCACTAGGACTATCTGTGTGCCAAAGGACATCTCGATAGTCCTTCAAACGGCCGAGATATTGTGCAATTAAGGATTTTTGGCCAACTTTTATGAGCCTCCCCCTTGGAAAATGGTCGAAAAATTGCCGGAAAATTTTCGGAAAAATTTTGAAAATCTTTGAATGCCAATCGATAGTCCTTCAAATTGTGAGCTTAAAAAAGTATGTCCTTTTTAATTTCCGCAGGACATCGAGCTGTAAGCGATAAATACAAATGTCCTTTTAAGGGAAATTTGCTCTATAATGTGTGTTCACTTTCAAACTTAATGGAAATTTCGAATGTTGCATCTTACTGTGTTTTTCTTTTCGTCTGAGAATTAAGCTGGATATTTTTATATAGCAGCTGTAATATCAGGCGAACAGAACTTTCAGTAGATCGCGAAGCACTAAATCAAATTTAACGGCGCACACACACAAACTTGAAAAGTTTCTTCTGTTTGTTACATACTTTTCACAAACCCAATATACTCTTGCAGAGAGTATAAAAACCACAAATTGTATTGGTGCTGATTGGCAGCTCTGCCCCGCCCCTTCTGCCCACACACGCTCCCTACTACACATGCTCATTTGTCCATTGTCAAAAGTTCAGAGAAATGCCGATTGGCCCACAATTAGCCAAATTTGTTGCTGGTCTTTTGTGGCTGAGGCAGTTAACCACACTGTTTATGGCCAAACGATTTAGGCGTGGAAACGTAATTAACATAAATATACTTTGTTTCCTTTAAGTTTATTCCTCTTGGCTTAAATAGTTAGAATTAGCCATTGAAACTTAGCTGTGAACTTACTTGTTTTTGTAGCTATAATAAATAACATTTATCGCCAAATTAATTTGTTTACTGATATTTAAATTTTATTTGCACATTTGACACTTTAAACATTTAAATAATTATTGTGTTACTTAAACTATACAGTAATATATATTTAGAGGAATTTGTCGATTATCTTAAATAGCAAAATATTTCAAATTTTATTTTATTTATTTTGTAGCATTTAACAACTAAGTGTATTATATTTATTTAAAACAATATTTCCAAATTAGTAGCGAGTGCGCTCATCGTATCGTTTGATTAAACTGAAACCGCAGAAATGAAAATTATAATTAAGTTTTCTTTAGATTAATTATAGAGATAAAGTTACTTATAATTTGTTTTAGGTGCTGCAGTGGGTTTAATTGATGTGATTTGGTTAGTTAATCGCTCTTACCTGTTTATCAGCACAAGTTCTGTACAAAATATTCTAATTGCTTTAATTAAATTTATTAAATTTGTTGCTGTTTTAGCTGTAATTATGTACATTTGGAATATTTGAAAATATTACTTAATTATTAAACATTTATTTATTTGTAGTTTGTTGTAGTTTTAATACCTAAAAGCAACCACAACTTAATTTAAATTAATATGCTTATTTACATAAATTTATATTTAACATTAAACGATTACAATTACGAGTTTGAGTTAGTGATGGGCGCGTGACACGATGTAACACTCTAACTTAAACAGTTTCGTGCTTTGGGCGTCCATCTCTAGCACAAAAAGTGGAATATAAATACAATTTATAAACGATTACAAATTATAACTAATTATATTATATGCTTCTCTTAAATGCTATGGAACTAAGTTAAGCACATCACATAGAGTACCGATAGTGGGTAGTACTAGTAGTAGTTGATATTTAAGTACGGGAGTATTTACAATAATAAAAGCCTAAACACAAATACGATTACATTTAATTCTCTTCCTATTTAATACTGAATATTCAACTTAATTGTTATAAACTAAACTTTAGCGCGTTTATTAGACACACAAACACACACATAAACTGTTTAAGCTTTAAGCTCTCAGCTTATAGATTGCACCAATACAAGTGCAAAACACTCACACATACACACACTCACGTTCACATTGCTTAAGCCTGTCTGTGCTGCTGGAAAGTGTTGAGAAGCCTTCTTAACTACAGGGTGGCTATCATTGGTTATACTAGGCTCAAAGCCCATTGGAAACTTGGCCAGAAAGGAGATCGAGCAGGTAACGGGGCTTAAAAGTAGACACAACAATTACTGCCAATTAGCAAAGAGTATTGTAGGTGCATTTAGGGTGCAGAGTGCAATCAGACAGTTAGGCAGGTAAACAGACAGGTAAGCAGACACACACACAGAGTGACAGACAGACAGACAGTGAGATCAGTTGGCCAATTGTTTAGAGCTGTTCGTCGGCCTGTGGTGGAGCTGTGCCCTCCTCCAGCAGCTCCACAATCAACGTGCCTCACCTTTTCTCATTGATGATGGAACCGCGTCCGATGTTGCCACCTGCGCCCATACCAATGCCATTTCCACTGCCAGCATGCTGCAATGCCAACGAGTCCTGGCGATGGAAACTACCGCCACGCCCACCTGCCGCAGTGCCATGATTATTATTCATGTGCAGTGAGGCGCGATGGGCAGCTGCTCCTCCCATACCCACTCCGCCACCGCCACCGCCACCACCAGCACCGCCCACATAAGTGGAGCGACGCATCGAAGTAACGCTGGTGTCCATCACACCCGTTGCGGTGGAATGCTGACGCAGATGAGCCTGTCGCTTGACGCAGCAGCAGAGATAACGGTTGAAATGCTGCCGAAAAACACCAGAGACGCAATACAATGCCACAGGATTAACGCACGAGTTGAGGAAACTGCAAATTAAAAGGAAAATCGGAAAAGTTAGTTCGTAGTACCAATAAGTGCAGCGAAGAGCTGAAAATGTTGGTGAAAAAGAAGTGATTTGGTCATGGGGTGGCAATACTTTGGACAAGTAGCAGCTGTTTGTAAGACAAACAAGTATTGGAAATATCAAAAAAATTAAAGAATTCTATAAATTCGAAATCTAAACAACAAAATCAGCTCCCATGTCCCATGCTATACTCTTACTGTAAGTTACTGCTGGGTATTTTACGGTTGGTTGAGCTCCTCACTACGTGACTTTTCTATCTAAGCAAAATACTTTTGCACTCCCAATCAGTTTGTATTATTTTCTATTCCAACTTTCCAATACAAGCCATTTAACAACTCAAATCCAATTTCATTACATTTGTCTTCCAAAAACTTTTATAGTTAACTCAGTTTCCAACAGTACAAACTGATAATTTAATCACTCAGACTTCGATTTGCTTTAATGGCTTAGTGTCTTGTCTAAAATTGTATTCAACACACATTTTGGTTGAACCCTTTTGGTATAAGAATGCAAATCCCACTTGGTTTGCTGACGTCACAAATTAAGTTATCAAAATGCTGACACATTATGTTCTGTGCACTTTAGTGCGCTAAGTGAAGCCCCAAAGTGCTTTAAGACCTGCCCCTTTCTCTAAAGGGAAGCAGGGGGGTGAAGAGGGAACTGAATTTACTACCGTTTGGAGCTGAAGTAGCGAAAGATTTGCCAAAGGCGACAAAACCAGAGCAAAAACCCACGTGGGGAGCAAAAAACACTTTTACAAGGATTATCTCTTTCAATTAAACAACGCGACAAAAAGTTGGGGGAGAAGCAAAAAAAACTTAAAAAACTCAACGTTGAATATTTTATTTCAGAATTTTATAATTTTTTTTTTTTGTTGTTTTCCAATTTGTAGTCAGAAACACGCACAACAACTAATTGCCAGCAGGTGAATATTCAAAGGAGAAATGAAATGAAATGGAAATGAAAGTGGAAATGATGGAAGAAAAAGAAAAACTATTCGCGTACCTGGTGCAGAATCCCACGATGCGAACCATATGCCAGAAGCCATCGAAATCATCCTCAGCAGTAGGATTCAGATAGTACCAAAGCTCAAAGACATGGTATGGAAAGAAGCAAATAAAGAAGACTATCAGAGCACAATTAGTGTGTGCCTTGCGCACAGTGCCTGCCAGATATACTCACCCACCACAAAGGCAACCACCATTCGAGCCACGTGACGACGAGCACGAGCCTGACTGCGACTTTGGATGCTTAATTGCTCTCCGGGCATATCGCGGGCGCTAATATGAAGCCTCTTGGCCATCATGATGTAGAGCACCCCAATGATGGACAGTGGCAGCAAATAGTATATTGATGCCTTGGCAACAACCATGTATCTGCGATTAAAGAAAAATAAATTAGTATACGTTCAGCTAATGATTAACGCGTGGAAGCTTAACAAAAGTTGCCAAGACAGTGCCTAAGAAAAGTTTGTTGCCAAGACAAAATAAAAAGAAATATTAATAAGTAAAATCTGTTGTTAATCACTGTAAATATAATCCCTTTTTCAGACTCGCGTAACCGAGGTTACAGTGACTGCAATTATGTATACGCACAGCTTGTTAATTCAGCCATTTTATCCACTGATAGCGATAAATGAAAGCATTTCAACGATTATTCAATTAATCAATGTCCAGCATGGATTTGTCAACAGTCTGTCAATTTGTCAATCACTTTATAAAACGTTTTTATTACAAAACTTAACTATAAATTAATTTAAATTGACAGCAGTGCAGATTAAATCATTTAAGTATTAACTGTAAACATTTTTTTAAGCTAATAAAATTATTAAACTGCGAAATGCACTAAATTTAATGAAAGAAAATAAATTCAATTTTCTGAAATTTTTTTAAGAGTTTTAGTAGAATTTTGTGGAATTTGTGATACCTTATAATTCATGACTGTACTCTGGTAATTTCTTGTTCTATTTTAAGCTTGGAATTATCGCTGTCCATGAGTTTTCTTTTTAATTATTTATTGATTTGAAACAATTTTTGCAAACTTTCCGTGTTAAATTAATTGACAGCAAATCCAAAGAATTTGCTGAGTCAACTGAACTCAACTCAAACCCTAATTACAAAATTCAATTAAGTTAAATGTTTTGAAACTCTGATGATTGACAGAGGCAGTTGATAGTCAATTTTAAATAAATTCCTATAAGCGGATTTGGGACAAATAACTGCAGGTTCAAGTCACGCTAACAATTTGTTAGACTATTAAAATGCCAGCAGGCACAGGCAGTAGGCACTAGACAGTAGTCACTAGACAGTAGGCACTAGTCATCGGGCATTAAATACATTATGAAGCGTAGCCCATTTTGTTGATGGCACATAAAAATAAATATTACAAATGAGAGTTGTCTTAAAGAGAGGGAACACGACTAAGAGATACCCTAAGGACAGCGCTCACGTACTAGAGGAACGAGCAGCAGCCTTGCGATGCTGTGACGTTACCAGAACTTAATGGGTTCATTTTCAAAATAGGAAACTTATTTTGTGTTAATAATTTTAGGTCAACAATTTTAAATTTTCATTTAGAAATCAACTTTCCACTTTTAAGTCTCAATTCAGCTTTTTCTGCTTAGGTACAGTCCTAAAATTCAAACCCTAGAATGCTCAATGTTAGGCTCAAAATTTAATCATGTTTCAATTTTAATTAACATAAACAATTTACAATTTTTGACTGCCCTTTTCTAATAAAATCTGGATTTAAAAGTTACATAATACATGTATACATGTTTTGTACTATAAATTTCACCGTGATGTTTTGACTTTTTTTATACTTTTAAAACAGTTGTAAATGAGATTTTTATGCATAAAATAAAATTAGCGGCGAGTTGTGAATTACAGCAAAGAATTCTAGAGAAAGGTGGAGTAGAGGCATGGGGAGTGGTCAGATTATGTGGCAACAGCTGCCGTAGTACAGGACAAAACGATTTCCAACCAAAGGCAAAAGGCGAGTAGACACAACCGCAGGGCAGTGGGAAAGGAGGAAGAGGGGGAAACAGTGGGCAAGGGGAAAGCGGATTGCAACCAAAGCCGCGCAAAATGCATTAAAACCAGAAAAAAGGCAGAATTTGAGGAGATAGAAGAGAGACAGAAGGGGAAACAGGGGTAGAAGGGGGTAGGAAAGTGGGCATATGGCCAAAGTACGAGTATAACGAGCCGACCGACCAGTTGAGCTGATGACCATACGGCAGTAAAAGGCTCAACAGATACTGATGAGCAGCTTAGGAAAACAGATTATTTCTGAAAGACAGATCAAATCGGATACGGTTTAAGAAAGTAGACAATTTTCCGCATCAGAAAAAGGTTAAATTTTCACACTATTTAGTGCTCAAATGAAACGAAAAAGAATTGAAAACTTTAAGAAATTTCAAGCATTTAACAGAGTTATTAAGTTAATGAAAGTCAGTTAATATGAGCAGACTTAAAGTCTTAGAGAAGCTCTCGTCATCAGTTGAATAATTCTTTGTGACTACAAGGAAATTTTCGGGTATAAATAAAAGTAAAATCAAGAAATGGAATTTATTTATTGAACTGTCACAAATCAAGACAGAAAACCACTTTAAAAGATACCAGAAATGTTTTAAATTATGACCACTGATGTTGTCCATTTTAATTGAAAGCGAAAGTTTCCGCTTCATTGGATTTTGGTTGAGAAGGTTCTAAGGAAACGAATATTCACTTAAAACTGAATAAAAACGAATGGAGTGAAAATATCAAAATGATTGGGCAGTTGACTAGGTAGGATAAACAGGGAGTTGGTCAGAATTGGGCTTGTTTGAACAGGTATATACTCACTTTCCATAATTCTTAGTGCGAAATGGTGAGCACACTTGAATGGTTATGTTGCCATTGGGTGTGGGCACGGGAAAACTTTGGATGTTGGAGACAACGAACGATGGCATTCCAAGCATTATGGCAAAGACCCAGATAATCACGGCTGTGAAAACAGTCAGCGGCTTTGTCTAAATGGGTATAAGAGTGTGTAAAAGTGTGTGTGAGTAGAATAATAATAAATTACTTTGGTAAAACCAGGTGTTGACTTCATTCATTGTATCTCCGTTGCTCACCTGCAATTTACGCAGCGGATTCACAATGGCGCAATAACGTTCACCGGAAAGTGCCGTTAGTGTAAAGACGGAAACACCAATGGAAATGTCCTTGAAGAATTCAGTTATGCGACACATATTACGCTCAAAAGGCCAACTCTCCTGGGTGTAGACAATTGTGGCCACAGGCACACATACCAAAATCACCAACAGATCGGCCAGAGCTAATGACAATATGTAGCTGAAAATAAGGTAAGAAAATAAGTTAATTAAAAGTCAGTTAAGTAAAGTAGTTTATTAATTAAGGAAAAGAAATTCTGTATTGATTTTAAGGTTGAATAAATTTTACTTTAAAGGCAGGAATACCCCCAATATTAAATTTAATTAGGTATAGTACTCTGTAGTTTTGGTTATTCAATGGCTTACTCGACAAAAAAAGATAAATGAAGCCTTAAAATAATTAGTTTTATATACTATTACATTTAAGTACTTAATAAATTTAATGCTGAATTAGTACACATACTTATTACTGAAATTTATTGCGATAAAATTGATATTTCTATGGGAAAGCTAAAGAGTCTGGGGATTTTTAGCCCTTTCAGTCGTTTAATGTTTAATATTTCATTTATTAACTTTTAATTAACGACTTGAAGCGTAATAAATATAAATTTAAAATCCCAAATATATAATAGTTAAACAATTTTATGTTGAATTAGGACACTTAAGAGCAAGATATTTGTTAAGATAAAACTGAAATTAGCTTGAGATAGAAGAAACAGTTTTGTGCTAACCAAATGGTAGGAATCTGTAAACTTTTAACCCTTTATCCCTCGATTAATGTTTTTTATTTTATTTATTGTTTGACCCTCCTTTACACACACCCATACACACACTCACATACGGTTAAACGTGTCAAATTTGCTGCATGGTTGCACTGGGATTGAAAATTGGAATTGCAAAAAGTATCGAAGGCGGAGTCATAATATGAAAGGGTGCTTCCCACTGTCTCAGTGCCCTTTCCTGTTCCGATTTCAGTTCCTTGTTCCGGTGCCTGAATCAGTTGTGAGTTTTTCTTGGTGTGTTGTGCATTCATTTGGAAAGCACTCGATTTGAAGCGCACTTTATTGAACAAATACTCAATATGTGTTGGACATTTTAAAGTGGAATCTTTTTTTTAGGTTGAGTTGAGTTGAGTTGGGTCTGCAGGTGACAGCGAACGAGGCTGCAGAATGACCAAATGGGCAAAACGTGAAAGAAAGATAGAGAAACGCAGGCTGAGAAAGCGGGAGAATGGGTGAAATAGAGCTAGAGACAGGGAGAAATCTTCATGTAAGTGTCAAAAAGGCAAATGCTGAAATTTTTTCTTTCTTTCTACAAATTGGTTTGGCATTGAGCTTGAACAGTTTGAACTCCGATTTTGGTGGCAAAAGGCATGAACCAGACTAAAAACATTTGGCTATAATGTGTATCATTAGGGCCTCTAATTTGGCATTACTGACATCTGTCTAGACGTCAATAGAATGATAAAAATATGATTTCTTTTCTTGCTTTGGTTTGGTTTGCTTTGGGTTGTGACCAAGACTCAATGGTGCTCATTCAACACCTTCGGAAAACTTGTCCTTTTCTTGGACGCTTTTCATGAAAATTGATGCACTAAAGAAAGACGATTTTCATTGACAGTCGAGGCGTGAAGACAATTTATTATAAATATGCTTGTTATGCAAGTTAACCCCTCACCATTCCGCACCCCCTCCCCCCCTGTATTACTACGCCTTCTTGTAGACTACTTGTCGCTTTTTGTGGGTGGCAAAACTTTTGATTGAATTTCCATTTCAATTTATTTACATTTTTTGGGAAGACAGAGAAGCCACTGAAGCCGCAAGCCACGTTACACAGTTGTTAGTTTTGTGTACAAGTTGGCAACTTAATAAACATTTGCATATGTCTCTTGCCACGTTCCCTGCCCCTGCCCCTGCCCTATCCCAGCAGTCGTTTTTACATAATGCCAACAGCTGTTGGCTATAAAATGTTTGCAAAACTCTGTTATGTTCTGTGCTGCCAATACTTGTACACAGTTATTCTTTGAGCCAACCACAAGTTGAGGCACCTAGCAAAAACAGTTAGTAATCGTTGCCAGAATTCAGCTTTTAGCTATGCAATTTGGTTTTATTTGAAATGCATTACGCATACGCAGCGTTACACACCCTCCTTTTTTGCTGTGTTTTATAAATAAATACAACACATTACGCATACGCAGCGTAAGCTAATTTGTAATTAAAAAACATGAATTTTGTTTTATAATTTGTTGAAATAATTTAATGGATTCTTGATTAAGGGATTATTTAAATTGAAATGGAACGTAAGTGTAGTCAAAGTCGACGTTTGGATTCGGGTACTTTAATGTTTTCTTTTGATCCCTTTTGAACCTACGTTAGAAGGCAGCGAACCTTTGTGGCCCTTTTTTTTTACTCCTTGCTTGTGGCATAGGGGCTTTATTGTAGTCATGGCTATGTGGAGTAGGCGTGGCAGTTATGCTTTGATACATAAAAAATTCTGCACGTTTTTTAGATCTTTTAGTCTAGAAGGAAACTGGTTAAGGAAACTGGTGGCCGTGCTCTTTTTCGCATCCCAAAGAAGCCAGTTTTGCTGGGAAAAGATTGAATTTTTTTTTGAAGGCTGAGTAACAGGTATCTCTTAGTCGGGCTGTCTTGAATTTTATTCAAATTTGAAGCACCGACAGCTCGTCATGTGCTTTCTATTCTTTTGGTTAACTTTTAATTTGGGCAGAATGCTGACAGCTGGTCGGGATCTGAGCTGGATAGCTAATAAGGCCAAATGGAGGCCCAAGGAGTCAGGAACAATAAAATCAAAGATGTCAGTCAGTCCATGAATGTTGAGTGGCAATTTCGGTTGTGTTTTATATTTGGTTGGGCCAAGAGAGAAGCAAACGGAAGTACACACACACCCAACACACACACACACACATGCATACATTTATATTATGTATAAATACATATACTTATATTAAGTGTTTGCTATGATTATGATTATGTGAATGGAAGGAAAGTCACCGCGGGTGGTTACGTGTGGTGTATGGGTGTGTGGGTGTGTGGGTTTCTTGGGTGGTTACGGCTGCTTTGTCACTTACGTGTTTGGTATGTTGCGCATGGAACGATGGCGAAAGAATATGATGACGAGTGTGCCATTCCCCAGTACTCCCACAATAAAGATGAGCGTAAAGAGCACGGTAATAATATAGGTCTCTGGGCGATCCCAGACATCCACGTACTGTGACATCTCCTCAGCACTGGCATTGCGACCGTTCAACAGTGCCGTACCCAATGTAGCTTTCGAGCCGTTCCCTTCGCTCAAATTGCTGACTTGGCTAACATTTAGAGCGGCTGCCGCTGCTGCTGCTGCTGCTACTGCTGCTCCTGCTGCTGTGCCAGCTACGTTAGCAGCACCACTCGACTCCAGTGGTGCATAGACAAGACTTGCTGCCAGTGTCTGGCTCATGTCCATTAGTGCTGCGTACATGTTCACTGGTTTGTGGATGTGACACGGTGACTAACAAACTGTCTCTTTCGCTCTCTATCGCCCACTCACTCTCTTATTGTTACAGCTGCTGTTGCCGTGTGCGTGCGGTCTCGGTCTTTGTGGCCACTTCCGTTTCCTTTTTGCGGCTCAAGGTTTTGCACCACTTCTATTTTTTTCTCTCTCTGTTTTTGTTTTCAAGAGGGGTATTCAGTTTATGGCATTTACGTTTTCAATGGAGTGCTTGTTGTTCGTTTCTGTTGTTGTTGTTGTTGTTGTCGTTGTTGTTGTTGTTGTGTTGCTGCCGCAGTAGCGTGTTTTATTTTGCACATTTTGTTTTTAGCTCTAACCACAATTGTTGTTATTTTTGTTGCTGTTGCTGTTACTGATGCTGTTGTTCCTGTGCTCTTTGACTGGCGCCAGTTGTTGCCATGCTGCAAAACAAAGAGTAGACAGAAAAGAGATAGACATAAGCGGTGTGAAAGAGATGCCAATGCTTGTTAAACTTAAATGATTTAATCTGCTTTAAATTAAATAACATTGCGTATACGTAATATATGATATTACATTGAAATTGTTGTTACACACACTGCGGCTTATGTCGCACACATTGGCAACCCTCTTTTTAGGGTGGTCTATTATTTATTTGATATGTAAATATATTCCTTACCCTAAGAAAACAACAAACATATGCACAAATATTCACTCAAGGCAATTTCAAAAATGATTTCTTTACTTTACCCAATTTTTGGGGTAAAATAATAAAATATCTGATATTGAAAAATCTAATAAATTTGCCTAGGAAATTGGAAATTGCTTTATTTTATATTTGTTTTCGGTATACAGCTAAACGAACTACACATAAACTTAATAAAATTAAATTTTAACATAGAAATTACTGTAAATAATTTATTTATCTGCAGCTCAAATAATTGATGTTATTCAATACAAAATTTAAGCTGCTGTTCTAATATTTATAGCCAATGGAATCTATTTGTAATAGAAGCTAAATTTACATGAACAACAAATGCAACTAAAGATTTTCCATCCATTTTTTTACTTTGTTAGCCAAAAAATGCCTTTGACTTTGTGCAAACGAAACGGCAGCTGATGGAGTTTCTATTTGAGCCATGGCTTTAACTGATTTGTTGCCAGGAATTCATTTATCTACAATTTGCCCTTTCACACACTCCCCTTCTTTTTATTCTATAAAGGGTATTGTTCGGTTTTTGAGGCGTTGTTTGCGGTGCAAACGGACGTTGACTTCAAGGTTTGAGCTCAAAAGATAGTCGGTATTGTAAACTAATACGATTTTATTCGGGGTAAATACTACAAAAGACTTTCGAATTGCAATCAGGCATCTTCATCCACAGTAATCGCAAAATGTAATCGCAGCCTCAACACGTTGTGTCTGTCTGTTGTGTATACTCATGATTTGGTATTGGAATGTGTGTGTTTATTTCTCGTGTATCTCTGTTTGTTTCTGGTGTTTGTTTTGCTTGGCTTATATCGTTTCAATTTCAATTTGATATTAGATTGTTTTAGAAGTCGTCACTTGTTTTACTGCTATCGATTTTTGTCTGTTATCTCTCTCAGTCTGTAGTCCCCGATCGGACCACACTGCGTATGCGTATTATTTATTCATCTTGTTACAAATTGTTAGCAAATCGAACACAATCTTCTTGCGGCCATTCAGAGAAGCTATTTATAGTCGCTTGAATGCCTAAGCAGCTTAGCAAATTGAAAGTACAATGTAATTGCAATGCTCACAACCATAAGTCCAAAAGGGGAAAAGGGGGAAAAGGGGCACAAATCAGATAACGTGGGCACGTGGGGGTCAGGTGCTTTCACTGGTCCAGGTCAGGTGCATTTGTTTGGCATAAAATCAAATATTTATGGGACAGCTTGTTCAAATTATTGAGCTGTACACGCCAAGGAGAGCACTGAAATGATTGCCCAATTGGAAAAGAGAAAACGAAAAGTGAAAATTCTTCTAAATTCAATTCTAGAAAAAAATACGCTTCACTTCCCTGATTATTGTCTAAATTTGCTAACCTAATCAAGTGTATTTCAAGCAAATTTAAAGACTAGTTTGCTTTACTTTTCTTAAATAAATGCTTTCATCTCTTGGGCGCCATTATTAAAACCATAAATCATGGCTAAATAAATGTGTTTAGTAGGTATTAAGGAAGCTGTATAATAGATTAATATAATTAAGCCACACATGCTCGAGTTACTTGATTTATTAGCTTGAAATCTCACAAGTGTTTGAGTCTTAAATGTTTTACACGTTGGGCGCCAACAGTAAACAACTTAAATTCAAATGGCACTTAAACCGAATTGAATGTGAGCTCATTTTGATTGCCGCATTCATAACCCAACAACATTTGCGGTCCCTTCATAAAGGGGTCAAGCATACAGAAATTTAAGAGCAATTAGCTTTGACACTCGACTCGTGAACGGGGGGAGGTTTCGTGGGGTAACGGTAAATAGAGGGATTTTAAACTGAAAGCCCAGCAATAGCCAATGGCCAAACATTTTTAATGACAGCTCTTGGCGCAATATGCTTTCCATCACTGTAATTTTCCTCTTCTGTTTTCATATATTTTCCCTCAGAGTTGAAATTCGGTATGTGACTTCCGGCAAGGATGAAGCAAATGTTTTGAAGGCTTCGCAATAATAATTATTTCTCGTATTTTTGTTGTATTTGTATTTGTATTTGTATTTGGTGTTGAAGTTTTCATATGCTAGCCAAGTTTTATTGCCTGCTCTGGGCGACAGGCAATTATTTAGGGCCCTTAAAACTTGGCTCGAAATTCCAGCATTCCAGTTGATTTTTAACGCATTGACTTTGTCCCCTTAAAATGAAAACTTCATTCGTTTTCGGCAGTTGGAAAAACTTCTGAATTCGTTTCCACTAGCAAAAAGTAAAAGACAAATACGAATGCGGATACGGATGTGACAACCGAAGCGAAAGCAGCTGAGCCAAAAACCATCAAAGACAGGGCCAAGACCAGAGACCGGACCAGAACAATTTCAAAAACTTAAACGTCTGTCGGAGCTGAAATGGACGTGTCGCGACGCGTCGCAACGCGTTTTACAGGCGTTGAAATGTGCACTCCAAAACAAGTTGAAGTAACACGCCAAATTTCTAGGGAAAACAGCAGAGAACACAACTTAAGTAACAGTTTGAGATGTATTCAAGATATTTTCTTATTTTTCTTTTCTGTCTGCTAACAACAGCGGAAAATTATGAAACTTATGGGAATACGCCCTGTGGCGACTAAGCGACCTCTGACCGCAATCAATTTAATTGAATTTCTTGCGCAATTTCAGAAACTTTTATTTATTTATTTACTTTGTTTTTTTTTTTTTGTGGACACCCGAGTTCCTAGGAGATGTGTCAATTTTTTTTCGATGCCGCTAGCAAATGTGCCAAAGATATCACTTTCATTCCATAGCTAATTATCTGCAATAGCTAAGAGAAAAGCCGCCCCACTTTCGTCACTAGAGCGTTTATACTTGCATTAGAAACAAAAGTATTTTTTAGTAATAAGTATGAGTAGCTACTTAACAACAAATGCCAAAAAATACAGTCTGTTAATTAAACAAAAATAAAACAAAATGAATTCAAACAAATTCTTTGTGCTATGTTTTAAGAATTGCCCATTTTGCTGCATATTTATTTATGATTTAAAGCATCTCCTGTGAGAGCTGTGAGCTCAGATAGCAACCAGAAACCAGCGGCTGCTCTCTGAACGCAATTACATTTGTCAGAGTCGTTGCAAGGCGTTGTGATGCGAGGGAAAGTCTATTAAAACGCTTGACTTTGTCGGCTGACTGGCTGAATGGCTGCCGTGGATATCCCGTGGTTACTGTGGACCCCCTGCGGCGACCACGCCCCATAATGTTGGCTGTGCTAAGCAGACAAAGGCAGATAAAACATATTGTCGGAATGGTGTTGCAGTACATGCTCAAAATTCTTACAGAGTCCTTCTCAGTTAGATAAATCATAAAGCAAACATAATTTAATACACACACACACCAACACACACACCAACACACTCGAGTTTTTCTTGCTTGTAAGCTGGCAGCGGCATACGGTGCGTATGTGTAATGTAGCGAGCGTGTTAATCATACGCCACGTATGCGCAGCCAAGCTGAATAATGAGCTTTAAGAAAAGACATTGTCTCAAGTGTGTGTTGTAAGCAAATTTAGTAGCAAACTTGAATTTCCAACTCGTATTCGAACTCGAACTCGAAACACGAAACAGGAAACTCCAAACTCTTATTAGCTTTGGTGCCTCTGGCAAGCAAAGACTAATGGTCTGCCCATTATGCCACGCCTTCTAAGCTATTTTAATTGTAGTCAGAGGCCCCAAAATATTTGCCATCTATTAAAAAGAAGCGTCTGCTGCTCATTTTGTATGCACTGAGCTCCATTTTCAGCGCCTTTCTTGCCGCTTTTATCACGTTGTGCTTGCTTCACTATTCCTCAATAAATTATGCAAATTTCAAAGCGTTCCATTTGCTCTTCCCCAGCTCCTTCAAGCTGTGAACATAAATATTGACAAAGTTACGCTGTCTTGCAAGCCTCCAACTCCCACTCCTTCTCCTACTCCTACTCCCCTCTCTCCCTCTATTGATATCTGGGCTGAAATCAGGCTGCACAGCAAGCAGTGTAAAATCAGTCTGTATAATCAGACCGTAGACTCGGTCATTCATTTTGGGTCATAAAGCGTTCTGCAGAAACTCTGCAATTCATTATGATTGAAAATGATTGAAGATGATGGCAAATGTGTCTCTCAGCACGTGCCTTACATCGATATGCGAACGATGACGTTTAAGGATTATCTTTCATGAATCCTTAATATGTCAGGCTCACCAATCAAGATTTTATTTCAACCCAATCAAATTAACTTTTGACGCTAAAGAACCAATCAAGTCCAGAAACAGCTGTTAAGTCGAGAAGAATTTGGAGATAAAGTGGAGAAATGGAAGTACAGTCACCACTGAAAATAATCTTTACTCAGTTTTCATTTCAACAACTTCCTTAAACTAGAAATATTTGTCTAACGAACACATTTCTCTACAAATTAATAAAGTTTCTCAACTTGTAACTAATTTAGAACTCAAATTGCAAAATGTCCAAACGTGTGAGCATTGCGACTCCGACAGGCAGCACACCGCGTGCCTCGAGTTCATCAAAACGAGCTAGTGGATCAGTGAAGAAAAGTTCCACCTCAACGCCACCAAAGAGTCCCCGGGAGAGTGCAGCAAAAGCAGTAGAAGTGGCAGCAGAAGCAGAGGCGGAAGAGACTGCATTGGTAAAAGTTAAACCACAGGAGAAAACAGAGGAGGAGCAGGAGGTGAAGGAACCCTTCTCAGATGACTGCGAACGGTATCAAAAGGATTGTTGTTGTTGTCACTGCATCGATGTACGTTGTGCACTGAAACGAGCTGCCTTTTTGCGTACTCCAGAGGGCAAGAAGCGACTGGAGATGAAGATGCATCTAAAGAGCTTCTTCATGGACATCAATGCATTGACATATGCCCGTCAAAGGATTGAGAATCAGTTGGATGACAGCAAGCCATCGATGCCTTCGTCACGGGATGGTTATCCCACCAGCATAACAAAAGTGAAACGTATTGATTCAAACTGTCTGTCAGTGGATTGGTTCATCCACGACTCGGATTACGTGGATCACTATGAAATCTATGTGGACAATAGACGACACAAGCGCATCTTTAACCCAAAGATTACCTCTTCCATTTTACTGGATGTGAATGCCAGAGTTTCGCACAAGATTTTAATGAAAGCCAAGCCCAGAAAGGGTTCTGGTTCCGATCCTAATCCAGTTGATCTGTTGATTCGAGATGTCTGCTGTGGTCACATGGACAGGGTCTTAAAGGGTGACTACTTTTGTCAGTGTGCCAAGCAAACGGAATCGGAAAAAATCGCCAAAACTTACAAGAAGAACAAATGTCAAACTCTAGTTGATTTCTGGAAACCCAGCGAGTTTCTCTACACACCTGTCTGCTCCTGTCCAGGTAACTGTGACTGCGATTGCTATGCTCAGTAAATATTTTAAAATAATGCATAAATTTTATAAGTAAATCTCATACTTTTAATTAAACAAATGGGAATAAAAACTTACTTCGAAATTTAATTGAATTTCTTAAACAAATTTCAAGCTAAACAATCGGAGTTCTAAGCTTTAAGGACAGAAAACTTAAATGGTTCAGAAATTATTTATAATAATTCCTCAAGACAATAATTATATGATTGCTACACACATAATTGACGAATAAGCTTAAGTTTAATATAACTTAAGACTTAAATTCCTGATTTAATATGTGCATTAAATAATAAAGA
Source organism: Drosophila cardini (assembly GCA_018903735.1). Classification (NCBI taxonomy): domain Eukaryota; kingdom Metazoa; phylum Arthropoda; class Insecta; order Diptera; family Drosophilidae; genus Drosophila; species Drosophila cardini. The sequence goes on along the minus strand of JAEIGM010000001.1, from coordinate 7,824,529 downwards.
AGTTGAAAAATGCGAAAAGATAAATTCAAGCAGCTAAAGCAAAACTCCGACAACTTGAAGGAACTCAACTGAAACGAAGTCAGAAATGAAATAGGAATGTCAAATGAGGGAGGTGCTTAGGGGAAAGAGAGGGACAGAGAAGAGGGGGAGGGGGAGGGGGAGGGGGAACGGATAAGGTCATGTGTAGAGGAACTTCAACTGTCGGCTTTGCTTAAAAATATATAACAATAATAATCTGGTATGAGTCGTCAGTGCTCATTTTATCAGTGGCCAGCAGGCATTAGCAAAGACCGACAGACAGACAGAGAGAGAGAGACAGTGAGATATAGGAGACAGAGAGGAAAGAGAGAGAGGGAGTGAACTGTTGCTGACGTAGTCGCCACCATTTGGAGAAATGACGTGGCGTGATTAATTATTTGGCAAATATTTGAAGCACTTCGAAGAGGTTTCACTTACAGCATTCCTCTCCCCAGTGAATATGAACGATTTGCATATAAAAAAATACAAATAAAATACCAAAAAGTAAAATAAAAATAAATTTAGAAAATGAAAAATTGAAATGAGAAAAAGCAAAGCAGCAAAGTAATTTACGCAAATACTTGGTCAAATAGTCAGTGCGTTTCTACATGTACATATATACATATATTTAATTAATTTTCACTTTTGGCCAACTTTGATGGCCCCAATGATGGGCAGAGTGTGGCACACACAGACTTTTCACAATTTTCACATTTTCATTTTCCATTGGCATTTTGTTTTGTTTTGCCATCTAAACAGACGCCACTTAGTAGTCGTACTTCATTTCAATCTATTTCAAAGCAAATCATTTCCTCTCCTCTCCTCTCCTCTCCTCTCCTCTCCTCTCCTCTCCTCTCCTCTCCTCTCCTCTCCCCTCCTCTTCTCTTTCCTTCTTCTCTGCTTTGTTTTTAATTCGGCCAACGCGGCGTATGCGCTATTTTTTAATGGTCACATTCAATTACTTTTCCACTCTCGTTTTCTACAATTTTATGTGTTGTGCGATTTCTAGTTTGCAAATATTTTAATTGATTTCATGTGTTTGTTCTGCTTCCTCTCTCTCTATTTTTTGGTTTCTTCTCCTAATTTTTGTTGTGTAAATATTTCATTTTATTGGCAGCTTCTTAGATGTTTATACAAATTGTTTATAGCGTAATTGTCTGGCTTGTAATTGAAAATTGAAAAAACTTCACATACAATCAGCTTTTCCATTTACTCTTAACTGAGTTGCAGTGCCTAAAAAACAAAGCGAAGCAGCAACAAACAAGTTCAAAGCACATAAATCACATTTTGGACAGCAGGTCAAACACGAAGCTGCGAATAAATTGGTAGCTTCTGCAAATACCGGGCTTTGACTAACGGAATGTCAACAGGGCTTTTTGTAGCTCCAGTTTAAAGGGTATTCACGGGGCAAGCTGCTCAAACAAACTGACTAAAGTTGATCATGAGAAGCATATGTGGCGTATACGCAACAAAAACTTTTCTAACGGAAATTAATTACCAATTTTATTACTATATGTTTGGTAGTTTAAGAACTGTTTGCTAAATAAAACAGATACTTAAAAAACACAAAATACTAAAACAAATTAAGTATTTGTTTAAGAAATAACTATTAAATATATTTACTATATAATTTATAGCATATTTTTTTACTAGAATTCTCCTTTAAAAAGAACATATTTTATGCCATTTTCTTTACCCATTCCTTGAATTAACATATGGATATTGATACTATAGCTAAATCTTAAATTTATTACAAACGGGTTAACTATGACTTATGGCTCCCTTAGGTATTCAATGATTTACAGCAGAGTATCTCAGTATTAGCTAAAAATATTTCAACAATTTTTTACTCGGCTTTCATTTTTTGCTTGGCAAATTTACCTTCGTAGCGATTTGTCAACGGCAAAGGCTGTTTTCAAAAACACAGCGAATTTCAATTTCAAATTTCGTGGCAATAAATTTTTGATGTCAATGGAACAGAGAATTGGTTGGAAGTAAATCTGAGTTGGATTGTTTTGGAGTACTGTATTCTAATTGGCAAAATCAGGCCAATAAGCTGAGAATTCAGGCCACAGGCATCCATGAAATTTATTGTCAACATAATTCAAGTAAAATTCAATTTGTGAACACAGCAGGTTTCCTCAGCAAATGAAATTCAGTCGCACTCCATACACAACTGATGAAAATAATATAATACGTGAACATCCACAATTCCCATTTACATGCATGATATATTTAGGAGACGATTTCCTTATCCACATGTCGGTCAATGTCAATAGAATATTACCACAGAGACCGAGACACAATGTACAGGGCTAAGATTAGCACAGTTTGTGCCAAGAGCATGAATGAAAATGTCTGGAAAAATGGAAGGAAAAAGCAAACAGCTCTCATTTGGCAGATGTATACAAATTTTAAACAATAGCTGCTAACGACTAGGGAATTGTTTATAGCAAATGGTTTATTTATTATGATTAGATAGTTCCCAGAGCGTTGTGCTTATTTGGTTACATACTAAACTACAAAAAATCAGCGTGGTAGCAGAGACTCTGCTGAAAAATATCTGTATAAAGTTAAATCAAAATAAATTATTTTTCCCCTGTTTAAAAAGACGTATAACTTTCACAATATAAATTCCAGAAACTGCAGATTAGGTATATTTTCAGAAGAAGCCCTAGAAACATTTGGAGGCTATTAAATTTTCTTAAACAACAGATACAAGAGCTTAAAGATTTAAAGCCACTCAAGCACCTAAAAGTATGCAACAGTTTGTACACCGTTTTAATTTCAACTTCAAAGGTGAAACCTAAAAAAAACAGCCACTGACCGTCTCATATCAGAAGCTAATATTCATTGACAAAATAAACTAATTAACAAACTTTTCCCTTGAGGCTCTCGACCTAAGAAAAGTTCTTTCCTAAACTCACATCAGCTGGAAAATAAAATAAATATAAAAAACGAAAGATGAACAAAAGAAGTCACTGTTACTGTGACTGTGACTTGTGTAAGATGGGAATGTTTATGTAAATTAAATGCTTTTTTTGCGCTTTATTTGTAAGCCAGAAGATAAATGTAGCTCACCAGACAAGACAGCGGGAAAAAAGTGTATCAAATAATAGAACAATGTGTTCAACTTGGCTAACAGAGCAGAAAGCAGCAAAAAAGAACAAGAAAAGATACATCTTTTTTCCATATTGTATATTGTATCTATTTGTTTGTCTTTTGTTTTCTCTCTGTATCTTTTTTGTGTATTTCAGTGCATTTGTTAAAGCATTTGTGGTCAGCGAGTGGGCGTGTCTCTACTCCCATGTTTCATGTTATGATAAATGACGAAAAAGTTAATCATCAACTCGAAAGTGCTCAAGTAACCAATGGAAAAAGTTTCCCCCCCTTTTCCTCCCGACCTTGGAAAGTGAAAAGTTACTTTGGGTTAAGGCAGGTAACAAGAACCAAACTATAATAATAGTAAAGAAAAACAAGTCATAATACTGAAGTTGCTGACGTCAATGAATTGCAAATGATGATGCTCTAAAGAAAGGTTAAAGAAAGTTGCTAAAAGCTTACGTAATTGATTGATATTGTGCTTGAAAGATTAATGCACAAGTTTTTAACCTCAATTCGTATAAACACTATCAAAATTAGCTCCACAATGAACCAAAGGCCAAGCACAATCATTTGTCAACGAGGTAAAACCCATTTCCAATTCACCAACTAACACAAATCACATAATATCATTATCCCCAGGCTCAAAAATAGCTCACCTTTCAGCCTATTTTGGCATCGGGTTACCTTTAAGGTAGATAACTTGGCTAAGATAGGTAAAAAGTGGTAGATAGGATAGGAAATTCAAAGCAGTAGCTAAAATTACACACGTACTGTGCACATTATACGCATCAATTGATTCACTGAGCATCGATTGACAAGCTGTCATTGCCTCAATCTCAAAATCTCAGTCTTAAACTCAATCTGTGATTCGGTTCTGGCTGAGAAACTTGATTTCATTTGCAATGACAACACACGTTTTTACCTCTTGCATTTATTTAATTTCCTATTTATGCCATACAAAAATTGAGTAATTGACAGACTGACGGAATGATGGACTGACGAACTGACACTACTACCGACTTTATCCACACAACTGTCATTCACATACAAATGAAAATTGTAATTGAAATTCATTGGTTATTCATGCGAATCAACTGATATAAAAATCACATACTTATACTATTCAGACTAACAAATAAACAATAGAATACTTTATAAAACATTTTAATTGAATAGACAAATTAATTAACAGAAATAAACTAACAAATTGTGACTGGCCTGATTCCAGATTTCTACAAAAGACATTTATTTAGCAGAGTTTGTTAAACAATTTAATGTTTAAAATAGCAAAAACTAATTAAAATTTATAATTTATATATTAACTTTTAAATTAAACAATCTTTAGAGTCGAGATTTCTTCTCAGTAGCATCATTTTCACAGCTGTTCCATATTCATAATTTAATTTACATAATATGTTTTTACTTTTTACTTTCCCCCTCATTATGCAATCAGTTGATTAAGTGATGAGGAAATCCTAGAGTCCGGCAATGAGACCATGGCATAATTGAGCAATTTAGCCAACATTTGAGCCAGAATCTTTTTATCGTTGGGCATTAATAACTGGCAAATGGCATTCATCAGTTTAATATGACGAATTAATTTGAGTGCGTTAAAGAGGCGCCACAGTAAAACCTCATTAAATGCAATGTCAAAAGATTTAATGTTTACTTTAAACATTAAACTTCAACTTAACTGAAAACTCATAAATGAAACTGACACATTTCCGAAACGGAGAACAAAAGACTAAGAAAGAAAGAGAGAGAGTGGGAGAGTGGGAGAGAGAGAGAGAGAGAAACTGCTGTTGACAATGAACGACACGAGCCAAAGGATGCTGGAAAAACTGAATGAAGCGGAAATTATAATGGGAAACTCATATTGAATTGGCAAGATGGAAACTTGTGAGCTTGAGAGCAAAACGCATTAAGAATGCAGATGACATTTAAATGAAAAACTTTAAAACAAACGTCGAGGAAAATCCAAGTAAATATAGCCTTATAAGTATTGTGATCAAATCACAGCACAAATCCCGAATCCAACTGCAGAAAATAACTGTCACAAAAAGGACTTAAAGCCAGAGAAAGACGAAGATTGAGCGTGTTAGCCTTAAAAAGGCCTAGTTACACATAAATCAAGCGAACCTTTAACTTAACGGCCGTACAGCCAAAAAGCCAGCAAAGAAATACAAGTAAATAAATCAATTTGTGATTGAAGAAGAACGACTAGCAAACACCCTGTTAACAGTTGGATAACAATTCATAAAGTTCTGAACAGTTTACACATTTTTCTAGCTATTTCTAGCCAAATTTAAACAGTTTTTTTTGGACTTAAAAGCCGTAATCTCTAGAGTATTTAGACTATAACTCATTTTGGCCATTTAAAACTTAATTAGCCTAATTGTGCGTATACCCAGCCAAACGTTACAATATTTTGGATTACTGGGTGAAAAGAGCCGTCATAACACATAAATATCAATTTGGTCAGGGCAGTTTTTTCGTTAATGAATCCAATATATTATTACCTGATACATTTTCCAAAAATATATATAAAGAAAACCCGATAAATATGAACATAAATTATGGAGACCATAGATTATACAGACGCCTGACGCCTCACGCCTGACGCCTCACGCCTGACGCCTGTCGCCTCACGACACATTTGTTGGCAATTAAAATGCGAACATGTCCAACAAAAAAACGACTTCTTCTCTCTTTGTCTATCCCACTGTTGCTGTCCTGCTTACACTTTGGTATGCCTTAAAAATACCAGCACGGAAATGATATGAACAAACATCTAAGTAAAAGTTTTCTTGCCCCCGTGCGAGGCTATAACTAATTCAATTGAAGCTGCAAACGATTTATATTTTACATTCTCGAGCTGTCACAGAAAAAAAAGTTACCATGGAAATTCGGAGAGACGTGGATATATTGCTTTTAAATGGTCAGACGACCCATGAGTGAAGTATCAACCTCAGCACCTTATCTGACCCCAATGAAGACCTTAACAACGAGGGCTGACATATGGCCAAGTGACAAAATGAGAAAACATAAAAAAAAAAGTTTTTCTTTTTGGCATTTCAAGCCGCTTTTAAAATACTCCAAGTGTGGGTGTATGAGGGTGGGTATAGCTGGGTGTGTGTGTGGGGGGGGGGTGTGTAAGTCAAAGTATGTGTGTGTACTGTTGTGGTTTGACCACAATTTAAACTGTTGTCTTGAACTGAACTTAAAAGCAAGACAAAATGTTAAATTTTAATTAGAACTTCTTTTTACATTTTCTAATTATGAATTTCAGACGAACACCAACCACATTAAATATTAATATTCTTAATAAGCCAGACAAAATGAGCAAAATATAACAATGTGCATTGTGTAAATTGAGAAAAAGTTAGAATTTTCCAAAGCAATGGAAATTCTACAAAAAGCAGTTTAATTATTAAAGATACTTTTTAAATACTTTACTCCGACTTTACTTCTACTGTAGAGAAATACGATTTGACCCTTTTTTAAGCCATTACACACCCTTTCAGTTGTTTAATTAAAAGAGACTCCAAATTAACAAAACCCAAAGTGTATATAACTTCTACTTTATGAGAGCTATAAGTGTTAAAAATGAGCAAAATTTCAATATTTCAAACTAGAAACATTATTTTAGTTCAGTTTTAAGAAAATACTTAACAAATTTCGTATTGTGCACAACTGTCGTATATGGCAAACTGTCTAGTTAACTTATTTACTCCCTTAACTTATAGCTAATTGGCAAAAGGAGTCAGCTAAGAACTGAATTTTCTACACAAATATACTATCGAATGCAAATTGAGTGGCACAAACTCGAAAGGACTTCGTACCCGCTGCTTAGATATACATAAATGTGAACTGTTTTACGGTCCATTTTGTTGGGATCCATTCACCATTTGATCAATGTTCATCCAGCTGTTAGCGGAGTATAAAATTTTGCATAAATTGTATAGTTTCAAAAAGGGCTAAAAACAATTGAATTTACCGTTAAGCGCATTTTCAGACCACAAAATATTTTACCCAAATATACTACTAAATAGAGCTATTGTTGTGGGCGTGTGTGTGTGGGCGTGTGTGTGCGGGCGTGTGTGTGCATGTGTGTAAAGTTTTAATGCCTCAACAATGTGTGGAAAAATAATCAAATGATTGTCAAACGCACACGAAATATAAATATGACCCTATGGGCATATTACGACGTTACGTATACGCCATGTGCGCTGCGTCAATTTTATTAACCACAAAAAGTTTTTTTTTGTGGCTGCGTGGAAAGGAGACAGACAATCACATAATGTGCCTGCCCCTGAGCCAGGGCTGCACAATATTTGTCTAGGGTAATCATGTGGAAGGCAACACAAACGTTATCAACTTTTGTCATCAAATTTTGCGTGGCTTCAACCCGTCGTATGCGTGATTATTTCCACTCTAAAGTCACAGAAGGGAAGAAACAATTATAAAACCAGTCACGACCCCTCAGTTCCACCATAAAATGAAGGAAAAAAAAATGTTAAGTAAAGCAGGGAAACATTAATTACGGCAACAAAATTTTTGGTAGCAGGTAAATGGATGATGAGCTCGTGATGAGCTCTGGGCATGTCAGTGATTGCGTTTGCTAATTAGCGTCAACTGATTTTGGCCTTAAACTGACAACTGAATTCGCTGCTAGCTGCAAGGGTTAACAAACTGATGAAGGGACCAACTGAATAACTGTCTAACTGACTGAATGACTGACTGGATGCCTCTCTGACTGATTGGCTTATGCAAATTGCGGCAAATGGTTTGTCATTTGCTTGATTCTGATTGATCCCTCGGGCAGGCGTCGTAAAGGAGGCGTGGCGCCAAACTGACTTTATTGCTTGCGCTCTCCGCCTCACTCACTACTTAGTTAAGACTACTTCAATCCGTTTAATTAGTTCAATTTCTTTGTCTGTTATCACAACTTGTAAATCAGACTTTGTCTTTTGTTTTTTTGTGTTTTTCTTATCTAAATTTGTCAGCGAAATTTAATTTATTTTATGTCAGCCACAAGCACAAAGACAAAATGTGTTCAAAGGCTTACCTTATCAGAGATTTTCCCTATTCTGCGTACATTCTTAAAATTATTTTAGTTGCATTTTGTGAATTTACAACTCTTGTTTCCCTAAAAGCCATAAAAGTAGTTAGATAGCCAAAACTTGCCCAGCTAGCACTTTAGTCATAAATTGAATACTTTGTTGCATTTGTCAGCTAATCAAAAACTTTGTCAGACAACCGTCAAAAACAGAGCGTACTGAAAAAAGAAAACTCTGTTATGTGAGACAGATGTGGTAATGATTTAATCCCACCTAAATACACAAAACTTTTGATAAAAGTCAAACCGATCGATTGCTCTGTTGATTTATGGCCCTGACGACCCGCTGACATTGTGAGTGAATGGAAAACACTTTTCAAACTTACGAGCGCTCACCGCATTGCCGACTAAATTTTCCACAGATGCCTGCAAATGTGGCAAAAATAAACAGCAGTGAAAAATTGGAAAAATTTTAGTTCCTTAGCACAGTTTTTCTCTATTTTCTTTTTTTTTGTATTTTCAAAAAACACTTGTCCACCGACTCGAGACGTAAACAAACTTGGCACACTTCACAACGACCCAAATAGTTCAATCTTTTTGTTTATTTGCTGGTTTTTCATTTTCTTTGTTCCGTTATTTTTTTGGCACACTTTTCAATAAGTTTCTCAAATTTCAGATTTTACACAAATTTTCTTTTGAGTTTACGCTCAAACGGAGAAAATTGCGACCGCTTCGGGCAAATCCGTTAACAGGACTAAATTGAGAAAGTGAAATCGAACAGAGTCCAAGCCGAATGCCATCCACAGCGGTTGTTGCGAAAAGCGCGCCAAAAGTTAGCATCCACAATGAACACCGAATGGATTCCACCACGTGCGTTGCTTCTAGCTGCGCAGTCGCTTCATACGCTGTGGATGCTATTCATTTTCTGACTGTGGATGCTGTGCAAGTACGTGGAGCTGTAGGTGTGTGTATGTGTAGGTGTGGACAACTGTTGTTGTCTTTGATATCATTGAGCGAATTTCCATTCATAATTTTCCGCTACTGAAGCATTTTCTTCACAGCTCCTCAATGGACTCTAAATATATTCTTTTTCTAGTATTTTTAGCTGGCTTTTAGCAATTTTCTTTAGCTTTTATTTTGAGCAAAGCCTTAGAGGTTTATTCAAAAGAGACTAGCAAAGAAGCCTCTCAATAATAATACACATTTTGTGTATAAGAAATTCATTTTTAATTTAAGTTTCAAATTCATAACTTAGACAATTATTAGTTGCGAATTTAAAAAGGTATTTCAACTCGGAGAACACCCCTACTGTAAATATTTACTTTACCCCAAAACTATAAAGTACAGTCAACACTCGTAGTGTTAATCAACATAGATACTTCAATTATAGCCGCAATATATTTATTAAGAATTTAACAATTTGTAAATTCTAGTCACAAGGAAGTCCTTGAGCTTGTTTTTCTTTGCAATCAGCAGAAGTATTAGAGCCAGAGCCTCCATTGTTAGGTCCCCATGGACACAAAGGTGATCTCACCAAGCACAATAAGGTTCCCTCTGTCTCTGGAACATTGAAAGCCAACAACATGGCAACCATAGCCAAATAGATGAAGAACTTTGGCGACATTTTACGACTATAGAATTCGAGATCTGAATCCAATTTAAGGTGACTATTCTCCAAAGAGAACTCCCTTTATATAGTCACTAAACAGCAGTTATTAGGTATGTGTAAGGTGTTTACTTAAGTGACAATGGGCACGTGTAAGTTACTATACCCGGTACGGGGTGGTATGGGTTTGTTGAAAGCAGACAGCTCCAATTGAATATCATTAAAAATTTTAAAAGTTTGTGGGGGTATGTGGTTGTTGACCATTTTGTGTGGTGGTCCGGTAACAAACATTTGATAACTAGCTATTTATTTGTATTTGCTGTGATGCAACAAACACTACACGAGGCAATTGTGTAGATTGATTACGTATTGGTCACAAGTAAATAGAATTACGTCTATTTGATTGTTAAATAAGAAGCTAAATATAGTAGCTCTTGAATATAACATTTTTTTTAATCATTAGTAAATTTTAATTTATTTAAATTTATCATTCTTATAACGCTTCTGCTAACAAAACCATAGGATTCCTTAACTTTTATCGCTTAAGGAGCATTATTGTCTTGTTCCCTCTTGAAATCAGCATGACTTAAGTGCTTTATGTTTAGAAATGTTAAATACGAGCAATAGAAAGTTAACCTTAAGCTATTTAGATGTTTAAATAAACATTTACATTATGGTAATGGGAGCTTAAGTAGAAGATATAATCAAATTAACTTCAATATTATAAATAAATTGAATTAAGTTTATTAATGGAAAGACAAAATTCTTCATCTTCTGTTAACAATCATCAAAAAATTATTTATTTGAACAGATAACTTCTTGGTAATAAATCTTTCAAGATTTATAGAATCCTACAGTTCAAAATCCACCCATAGGTCAGGATTTCAACCAATTCCATAAAAGATCAACAATAATTTTCTATGCAAACCCACTTCCCACTTTAAGCCATTTAAAGCCAAATGTTTCCCACTAGAAGAAATGTATTCTTAAATTTCTTTCGTTTACCAAAATGTAAAAATAAAAGTTTTGTTTGTGAAAATAAAACTCAAATGTATTCAATGCAAAATTTTATATTTATTTCATAAGATATTCGTGTTTATCCCGAAGGTGTTGTGGTGCGGAAGGGGCAGAGGGGAGAGCGTACCAGGCACAACCAGAGCATGACGGTGCCCTCTGCAATGGGTGCGGCGAAGACCAGAAGAATCGCCACCAACAGCAAGTAGATGAACAGATAATTTGTGGAAAACATTTTGTTACTCTGCTCTGTATTGCTTCTCCGCCAAAGACTGACGGCTAACGGTTAAACTAATCCACTTTATATACCCACTAAGGGTTTGAGGTAAATGCACTAATATTTGAGCAGTTGTCACTTGTTTACACTCGATTAACTCGATTGTAATTGAATTGTCAACGATTATGCAATTGTTGTTGATTAATGCACCTATTAGTAAGTGATTGGAGTTTAAAATTGAATCAATTAAGCGTTTAGCTAATAAAATAATCTCCGAAATAAGTATTTTGTTGGAATAAAAACTTCAAGTTTGCAAGCAAAATTTGCATGAAATCATTTAGCTGTAATCACGCTAACGCTCACGCTCCCACGCAATTTGTGGCATGTTCTGCCCACGTGGCCTGGTCATTGTGGCATGCAACACATGGAACTCCCACAATTCCAATAGTTGCAAGTCATTTCCTGATCAATAATTCATCATTTCAGCGAGAGGAAAAGGTAAAGGTGAAGGAAAAAGAAAAGGAGCAGCGTTACCAGAAATTAGAAAAGGACCAACTGCCAACGTGCCACCTGACGTATGAGTGATATTTAATTAATTTGCCGTCTGTTTGCAAATTGCGTTGCGCAAATGTGTGCGTTAACGTTATACATAATATTACAATGTCGACAATCTGAGTAAACTTTTGATTAAAGGGGGAACGAGGGGAGCGGGGAGTAGGACACAGCTGCGAGAACGAGTTATTTGCGCACTTGGTTACCTTTTCCCTCCCTTCCCCCGCCCCACCACCCTTCCATTCATTTGCCCCTCTAAGTCATCCCATGAAACGAAAACACATTTAAAAGTCTACAATAAAACTTTGAGAGCAACTTTGTGACACCGCTAAGTATGCAATGGTTTCTTTCAAAAAAAAAAGGTATATATATCACAGACCGGATGACAGTTGCCAGATGTCAGTTGTCAGATGCCAGTTACCGGATATCGGATACCAAATACCGGATGTGACCTAACAGGACCCGACCAGGTTGTGAGTAAATATAAATTGCTGTTTTTTACACCTTTTAGACACTAACAATTTGTGTGAAAATCGAATTGACATTTTAGTGTCACTAAAAGTACGGAATTGAACACGTTCCACACCCAAAGTGGCCCTGACACCCTGCCACCATAACAATTCCTTTATGGTCGTCCATCAAATCTACTCAATCGCAGTGGCAAAGTTGAAGCAATGAACAACTATTTACGTGAATCTAAGTATCCTTTTATTATTAACAAACTAAAGTTTAACAAGTTTAACAGTTGAGCTTACAATTTACTGACTTTTAAGCATTTTCCATAAACTTTTTACCTGTTGTGAAATGAAATTTGTACAGCTCATTACAGTACTGGCATTATTTTATTTCTAAAAATATTATTTCTGTATGAGCCCGAAAGTATGCAACATTAAATGCCAAAATTAGAAAATTACAGTGAAAACAGAAAAATCAAATTTTATTTTATGTTTTCCAGCTTTTAAACTTTTTGTACTCACTGTTAAGAGCATATTAAATTTGGGGACAGTGCAGAATTTTTATAAAAATTATCAGAATATCCCTCAGTCAGATACGCCCATTTAATACTTTGTAACATTTAAGATTGTTGTAAGCTTTTAAGTCTTAATTGCTTGAAATAAGCAACTTAAGTACAGGTATTTCTATTTCTTTTTGTGCGCCAAAATAAATCTTAAGCTTTAACTGCCAGCTTGTTGCTTGCTTTATCTTTTCCTCTCACATTTTCTATGTCATTCCTCTGCTCTTTCTCTCTGTTACTCTCCCACTCTCTTCCGGCTTAACATTTTTGTTTGGCTTTTCCTACGACTAATTAAATATCTATTGATTTGTATTGCCTGCATTTGTCTGTTCACCGCAAACAGCGGAAAACTTACATACACTTTTCTTGGGCCATCTTTATTTTCATTTTTCTCTTCGTGACGCTACATTTGTCAACATTTAATGGCCAATTTATTTGGGCCAAATGTTCACGTATAATTTATTGATTTTCATTAAACACACAAGTATAATGTAATGGAAATATTACTATAATGTGGAGCAAATCTTGCTATTAATTTCTGTTTAAAAAAACAGTAAAAGACAATTTAAAGAGCAGAAACCTAGTACAAGAAACAGAACAGCGAATGTGACTTTCTTTTGTGCTTTTCTTTTTGTTTTCCTTTCTTCTCCTTCTTCTTTTTCTATAGCCAAAGGCTCTTGATTCATTTGCACAATGTTCTGGAAATTGAAAAAAATTTGCGGCTGCCGAAATGTTAATTTTTGTAGTCCAACTCTAAATGGCTTTATTTACATACAGCTCTCTTTCAAACGCACTCTCTCTCTCTTTCTCCATCCCTCTTTCTCTTTTTGTGCCCCTACCACTCAGATTCTTTGTGTGTTTTACAAATTTCATTTACTGATTGGCTTCGTCTCGGGATTCCACGGGGTCTCCACTTACTGGGAAGAAGCCTTGCCTCTGGCATATGGGAAATAAAACCCAAAATTCCTTTTATTTTTTTTTTTCCAAGCATCAATATTTAGCAATATTTTGGGAAACACATAATTTAAGAGGCAGACCAATTTGCATAAATAACTAGCATTTAAATTTAAAACAAGGCAATTTCAAGGGCGCAATGGTAGAATAAATTCACGTTTTATGTTGAGCTGCAAAATTGATTCTCTACATTGTAATACAAGCTTTTAGCAGCAAGTTAACTAATTAAGGTACGTATCAAATTTAAAACCCAAAGGCAAAGGGACTCTAAGAGCAGCACAACTTTATCACTGGTCTAAAGAAAAGCAGTAAAAAACGAGATAAGTTATTACAAAAGTGCTCTAAAAAAATATATAAATTAAAGATGTTCCTTTTAAAGAAGTTTAGGCAGCAAAAAGGTGATTTTCAACATTTTTAAAAATTTTAAATAGTTGATTCTAAGAGTAAAGTCTACTGGAAAAGTATTTAAAATAAGTTTAAATGTTTATAATAATTTTCTAACTATAGTCTAATTTTACTCTTCCCCAACATTTCTTAGCAGTTAACTTTCGGTTTTGCTTACTGGATTCCTGTTCTGACTGGAGTTACAAACTGAAATTATTTAACCATGTCACGTAGCAGTAAAAGCTTTGCACGTTGAGTCGGCTTTAATGTGCTTTGCACTTAATTAGCGCAAATAACTAATGACAAACTTTGGCATCGACTTGAAATGAACTCAAGTCTTCTGGCATTCAGCCAAGCAGAAAGGCTTCTATTTGAAGAGTTAACTCAACTTGACTTATTCCTATTCGTAACTCATACCCAAACTCCATTCGAATAACATTCATTCATTCGCTTTGCCACTTTGACACTTTTCCACTTTGGTACTTCAATAACAATTAAGTAACACTTTGACAAATTGTTAAAAGCATTTCTATTTATAGTGATTGAATAATTCACAGCTTTTAATCACACTTGAGGTGTGCTCTTTGATGGAAATCTATTTCTAATTTCAAATTGAAACTTGAGACCATGAAAAACTAAAAATTTTTAAAGTTAAATTAGTTTAAAAATAGTAAATTTGGTTTGGTTTTTTTAAATGTTTTATTTGGGTTTGCTCAAGACGTGAAGACTTAGTGAATTTAAATTAAATTATGTTCCCGAATCCATTTTAAATTGAGTTTTCAATTCATTATCTAAAAAAGTAATCCAGTTTTGAAATAAAGGTTGATCTCATCCCATCATTGTTGTTGTACGGAATGGACAGATTGCAAGACGGTAAAGACAAGCGAAGAAAAGGAATGTAGACTCAGTAGGCGGAGTGATAGCGATCAGTAAAATGGATGCCACCAGCAAGTAGAACCACAACGATAAGAAATTCATAATGATTTTCTTTAACTTTAATTGATTAAAACACTTTCTTCAATTTTGTATTCAACTCCGAACTCCAAAGTGCGTAATGCTGACTAACCCATTGGATCAGTCCGGCTTTTATAGTCCCCATATTGGACTATGAAGTGTTTGCACAGTTGCCAATTGGCCGGACAGGTGACTCGAAGCTGTCTTTGACCTGCTTTCAACAACTGATCATTGAGCACTAGTCAAATATTTAGTCAGTCCAGTAAATAGTTCGGTTACAGTTTATGCTAAAAGCTGTAGCCATGGAAAAAATCCCATTAGTTGGACAGTGAAAAGTCAGTAAATAAATCAATTTGTGGCAAATGAGAGGAAAAGCCAATTAGGCGCTGGAAAAATGCTGATAATTTGCGTAAATTTTGTTTGCGTGAATTTCCCAATTTTCATTTAAAATTCAATTATTTTGACTTTGTCGACATTTACGTAATTGCTACTCTCTGTTTGTGGCTGAACGTGTGTGCGTGTGTGTCCGTGTGTGTGCGTGGGTGTGTGTGTTTGTTTGAGTCTGCGTATGAATAATCGCTTTACAATTTAGCGCCAATGCCAATTGTCTAAAATTTGATATTCCATTTCAGATAAAATGTTTTGGCCCTAATTGAATTATGTGCTCCAAGTTGACTGCACACATTGAAGATTATGATGTTCAAGATGATAATGAAGTGAATAAAGTACGTATACTTAAGCTGAGTTGGTACAATAGCAGCTTACTAAAAATGCACCACAATTGTGCTATCGAAAGCATTCCAAAACTAATCCGAATAAATATAAACGTTTTAGTATAACACATCAGCTCGTGTCATTGCAACACGCGCTCCCTTTTTAAAAGCGGCCAAAAGTATGCTACAAGCATTTAAATTTTAAATTGGGATCGCATTATCTGCAAACTGAGTGGGTTTATGTGCTAATTGCTCATTGTCAAACAAATAATTAGTAATAAGAATTAATGCAAAATAATGCGGTTTACCATGCTTCAATAAATCCATTACTCCTCAATCAATTGTTGAACCTTTTTAGCCTACGCTTTTGTGTTTTTGCCTTTGACTTCGCCTTTGGTTTCGCCTTTAATATTTGATGGCACGCCTCAACGCACCAAACGGCTGTCAATCAGGCGAAACCGGAAATTGGCCACAGTAGCTGCATATTGATTAAAAGGCAACAGCTGCCAAAGCCAATAATAAACCTAATATAATTATAGCAAATTTGTATTAACTAGAAACCTAATCCCAGAAGTATGCTACAATTATTATAAGAACAAATTATATTTAAAACAATTGGGAAAAATTCAAATTGTTTGCGACTTTAAATACAAGCCACAAAATGTTTGGCAAAGTATCGCTTACAACTCAAACTTTTGGGCTCTTGGCCAACTGGCAATTAACAAGTTTTGGGCCACAATTCGCAAGTTGTTTCGCTGTAAACAATTCCACAGCAATTTGGTTGAACGGAAACGGAAGTGTCCTTGGCAGCGGCTTAGGGACAGAGTTAAGAGTAGGGGTTAAATTAGCATACTGCTTAAAATGTAAATAAAGATTCAAGTTATTACACTAGCAGACAGTGCGTGGGTTCTTCTGTTGCTCCTCTTGTTGTTGTTGTTATTGTTGTGTTTACTTGACAACTGCGTCATGTAAAACGAAGTATGAAATGTCGCGACGCAGTTTAGAAAATACTACAAAAATACCCCCTTCAACCCCCCTGCTCTCCCCGCCCTTCCCTTTGTTGTGCTGATTCACACATGTCCTCCGCACAATATACACGCGCCGCAGACTTGCTCATGAATAATGCAACCAGATGCGTAAAAAGTGAATCCATTGACTGAACCCATAAACAAGTAACAATTTTTGTTTGTGGGCGTACAGAGTGGGCTTGGTTTGTAGGTGGTTTGGTGGGCGTGTCTTCTACAGTGGATCACATAGACTGGCTACAATTAAAGCCAAATAATGTTAATGCCAGACGACAGTTTAGCTGCAGCCAAATTATGCAAATAACGCGACTTTTGACAAGGGTTTTAGTTCACTCACTTTTCTTCTTCTTCGTCTTTTTCTTCTTCATTTCCATAGCCAATGGAAATGTGTAAATTTCATTCATTCAGTGATTCACTTGTTCAGCCAAAGAAAAGCCAATTCTAAGCCATAGAAAATCTCATTCATAAACCCAACGAACCATGCATGTTTTTATGACCAAAAGCACATTATGCTAAGTAAAACATAAACTTTCGTCAGAAGACACAAATTTAAACTATCAATGCCATTTTTAAGAGAATCTTAACAGCCCAAATGAATGGTACTCACTTATTTCCTTCATTTTTTTTTTTTTTTTTTTGTCTTAAAGCTATTGCCCCAAACTATGTCATATTGAGCTGACCATAAAGTTTGAGCCAATAAAGTTTAACAACATTACAGCTCTTCAAAACGGTGTTGAGTTTCGTTTTCTCAGCTATTTCTACCAAATATTACACAAATTTAAATTTTAAAGACATGTAGTAAGACAATTTAATAAAAAAGTCATAGCCACAATAGCAAATTTTTTGGTAAGTTAAAAAAAAGATAAGTATTCCATAATAAATCAACCTATTAGTCATAAAATGCTCACTTGAATTTATAATATCAATCAATTTGCAAACTGAAAAGCTCTGAAAAAGCTTCACAAGCTTTTATTCATTTCATTTAAAGACGTTGAAATTCGACCAATGACATGGGCGTACACAAGTATTTTTAAGGGATGCTTAAGACAACTATATGAAAGTAAAGTCGTTTACTCAGTGAACACAATTTAGTATTTTCTTCGAAAATAATTGTACTCTCACAGAACTATATATTTTTCGGCTGCCCCCCTTGTCTACGCCACTGGCTGCTATGCTATTTCGCCAGCTGTTGAGCTTGGAAAAAGCTCGCGCAAACAATGCAAAACTTTCGTTGCAATATTAAAGCTTTTCGATAAAAAGTTGCAGCCGTTATTAACCGTTTTTATGAAATCGATTGACTAAAATGGTTTATAAGGCCTGCGAAACGGGAAAGTTCCAGAAATGAACAAACGGTTCTAAGCGCGTTCAATGTAGACGCCAAGTAATTTTTCCCCTTTAAGAAGTGAATTTAAAAAAATATTTGAAAATGGTGAAGTTCTCCATTGACGAGATACGTGACCTGATGGAGAAGAAGCGAAATGTCCGCAACATATCGGTTATAGCCCATGTGGATCATGGTAAATCGACGTTGACCGATTCGCTGGTCTCTAAGGCGGGCATCATTGCCAGCGCCAAGGCGGGCAATACACGTTTCACGGACACCAGAAAGGATGAACAGGATCGCTGTATTACCATTAAATCAACGTAGGTTGAAAATCGGAACTCCCAAATACTTAGAAACTAAACTATGCTTCATATTAGGGCCATCACAATGTACTTTGAGGTGGAGGACAAGGATTTGGGTTTCATTACTCAGCCCGATCAGTGCGAAAAGGACACAAAAGGATTTCTAATCAATCTGATTGACTCACCTGGGCATGTGGACTTCTCCTCGGAGGTGACAGCCGCTCTGCGTGTTACGGACGGTGCCATCGTCGTGGTCGACTGCGTCTCTGGTGTATGTGTCCAGACGGAGACGGTGCTGCGCCAGGCGATTGCGGAACGAATTCGTCCCATTTTGTTCCTTAATAAAATGGATCGAGCATTATTGGAACTCCAGCTGGACTCAGAGGAGCTGTACCAGACATTCCAGCGTATTATCGAGAATGTTAATCTGATAATTGCCACCTATAATGATGATAGTGGGCCCATGGGCGAAGTCTCCTTGGATCCCTCGAAGGGTTCGGTGGGATTTGGAACGGGTTTGCATGGCTGGGCCTTCACCCTCAAGCAGTTTGCGGAAATGTATGCCGATAAGTTTAAAATTGATGTCGGAAAGTTGATGAAACGGTATGTAAACTCGAGAAGAAACTCTATAAGCTCTAGTAATTATTGTAATCCTGCCGGCAGACTCTGGGGATCCAACTTCTTCAACACCAGGACGAGAAAGTGGCAATCCAGTAAAGATAATGACAGTAAGCGATCGTTTTGCCTGTACGTCTTGGATCCCATTTATAAAGTATTCGATGCCATCATGAACTACAAAACGGAGGAGATACCAGTTCTGCTGGCAAAGATTGGAGTGCATCTTCTGCCCGAGGAGCGAGATGAGACGGGTAAGGTGCTGCTCAAGACCGTGATGAGGAAATGGTTACCAGCTGGTGAAACTCTGCTTCAAATGATTGCCATACATTTGCCATCGCCGGTGGTGGCCCAGAAGTACCGCATGGAACTCCTCTACGAGGGTCCCCAGGACGATGAGGCGGCTGTGGCCATGAAGAATTGTGACTCCAATGGGCCACTGATGATGTACGTCTCGAAAATGGTGCCCATACAGGATACAGGACGGTTCTATGCCTTTGGTCGTGTGTTTGCCGGCAAGGTGGCCACGGGACAGAAGGTTCGAATCCTCGGTCCGAACTATGTGCACGGCAAGAAGGAAGATCTGCACGAGAAGGCGATCCAGCGAACTGTTCTCATGATGGGTCGCACTGTGGAGGCCCTTGAGGATGTGCCAGCAGGTAATATCTGCGGTCTGGTGGGTGTGGATCAGTTCCTGGTCAAGACGGGCACAATCACAACGAGCAAGGAGGCCCACAACATGAAGGTCATGAAATTCTCAGTGTCCCCTGTTGTCCGTGTTGCCGTGGAGCCGAAGAATCCAGTTGACTTGCCAATGCTTGTGATTGGTCTCAAGCGGCTGGCGAAAGCAGATCCTATGGTGCAGTGCATCATCGAGGAATCCGGTGAGCATATTATCGCTGGTGCCGGTGAGCTGCACTTGGAGATTTGCATTAAGGATCTGCAGGATGATCACGCCTGCATTCCCCTCAAGACATCCGATCCGCTGGTATCATACCGTGAAACCGTTTTGGAACCATCCAATCAGCTGTGTCTGTCTAAGTCACGGAACAAGCACAATCGCCTGACCATGAAGGCACAACCCATGCCGGATGGATTGCCCGAGGATATAGACAGTGGCTTCGTTAGTTCCAATGAAGATTTCAAGAAACGCGCGCGATACTTGAATGAGAAGTACGATTACGATGTGACTGAAGCACGTAAGATCTGGTGCTTTGGTCCCGACTGCACTGGTCCCAACATCATTGTGGACTGTACCAAGTCGGTGCAATACCTGAACGAGATTAAGGACTCGGTGGTCGCAGGCTTCCAGTGGGCCACGAAAGAGGGCGTCATGGCCGAGGAGAATATGCGAGGCGTTCGCTTTGACATACATGATGTGGTTGTCCACGCCGATACAGTGCACCGCAATGGCAGCCAGATCATTCCAACCACAAGAAGATGCCTCTATGCATCTGCAATCACAGCCAGTCCGCGGCTGCTGGAACCCGTGTATCTTTGTGAGATTCAGTGCCACAGCTTGGCCATTGGTGGCATACATAAAGTGTTGAGCCGACGACGAGGACATGTCTTCGAGGAAACCATGGTTCCGGGCACACCCATGTTCATGGTCAAAACCTATTTGCCGGTGAACGAGTCCTTTGGTTTCACGGCCGAACTGCGCACAAACACACGTGGTCAGGCGTTCCCTCAATGCGTCTTCGATCATTGGCAGATGCTCCCCGGCGATCCTTGTGATCCCAGCAGCAAACCCTACCAGATTGTGCAAGACACTCGCTTAAGAAAAGCGCTCAAACCAGGGCTGCCAGAACTCACTCAGTATTTGGACAAATTATAAACGCAGGCAAAGAGAGCTTTTAACTTCATTTCACCATCAACTTTTTCTGACTGATATATTAATCAAACTATTTATTTTCTTTGTGATATCAATTTAAGTAATTCTATTTTATTTCAATATATTTTGTCGTAATTTAAAAGCCCGGAATCATACACCTGTTGTTTTTCTTGGCTTGCGATAAGTGCGATACGACAATTATCGCTCACATCGTGCTTTGTTATCGATAACACTCTTTGGTTAGAATTAGTGGTGGAAACAGCTGATCGCTTGCGGCCTGTTTGGAGTTTATTTCATAACATTCAAAATAAACTTAAAATGTCTGCGGCGGATCAAGATCCAGTTGAATTGATGCTTAAGAAAACAGGCTGCATTGAACTACACTACAAAGTGCAGGAGTGCATTGCAGAAACCGGCGATTGGCGCACGTGTCAAGACAAAGTGAAAGAGTTCAAAGCCTGCATGCAAAAGTATGTGGATCAGCAGACCAAAAAATATGCAGATGTTAAGTAAGATAATGCACAAACTGATAAGCACCAGTTTCGCCGCAAACCAAACTAAACTGGCGCTTATTGTGCGCGGCGACATCAAGATGAGCAAGGGAAAGACGGCAGCCCAATGCGCCCATGCAGCTATCATGTGTTATCAGAGCGCCGCGCAGGGAAGCGAGGCACAAAACGCGGTGCTCCAACGGTGGTGCCGCATGGGACAGCCAAAGATTGTGTTACGTGTCGACAGCTACGAGCAGTTAAACGGACTACAGCTGCAGGCACAGGAGGCAAACGTTGTTGCTGCACTGGTTAGAGATGCCGGACGTACGCAGCTGGAAGCCGGCACAGCAACAGTTCTGGGCTTGGGACCAGCGTCAGCCACTGATCTTGATAAACTGATTGCACATTTGAAACTTCTTTGAATTATAAAACGATACAACTATAATTAAACTTCAGTTTTTAATTGATTAACCTAAAATAGTAATCAACATTCAAGCTGACTTCTTGCCTTCGGCCATTGTGGATATGGTTAGGGAAACGGCTTGGCCAAACATTTCCACCAAATCAGAGGTGACACGCTCAGTGATTTGTCGTAGTTTTCCATTGGACTCACCGCAAATCAAGCGCTCAATACGCGGCGTAGGACACTGCACCAGCACCGAAGTGTAGACAACATCTGCAATCAAGATTGTAAGCTATAAACACAAGTTTCAGTTTGATAGGATCGGTGTGGACATACGCTTTTCCACATTATAATACTCCATAGTGCATTTTAGATTGTATGGTATCTCCTGCGGCAGGTAGTCCAGCAAACGGGCTCGCACGCTCTCCACTATCAGCGCCTCGGGCGTAGCATCTGTGTAGACATCTGCAGGGTATTTCCAACGTCTCGGCTTTGCGGCACCCACCAGGTATTCCTGCAGCTCCTGCAGCCCATTACCAGTTAGCGCGGAAACTAGAAAGACATCGCTGAAGTGACTCCAGCTAGTTTCACGCTGGCTCAGTGGTGTACCAGCATCCAGTGGCTGCACTGCATCACGTGTGGGTAGCTTCTTGCCTGCACGCCTTCCTTGCAACGTATCGTTTGTCAGAGTTTTGATCAAATCCAGCAGCACACGTTTGGACTTTAGTGCATCTATTTTGTTGAGTATGAGAAAACTTGGCAGCTTTCCATAGGCTTTTAAAGTGTCTATAACCGTTGGATGCAGCTCTCTTCTTGTCCAGCTATTCGAGGCATCCTGCATGACGGCAACTATGTCCGAATGTTGAATGGCATGGCGGTAAGCGCTCTTGAAGCTCTGCTCCAAGTTGTGCTTGCGTATCTCGCGCTGTGTCACCAAACCAGGTGTGTCGTAGAAGACGAGCTGCGTCTGTCCGACCGTCCAAATGGCCGTGTTTGATTGCCTTGTCGTGTGCACCTTGGCGGAAGTGGGGCATACCTAAAATACGACATTTATCAATTAAAATATTAACTATCTATGTACTTGTTGACATATCTCACTCTATGATTGATTAAGTTGTTGATGAAGGTGCTCTTGCCAACATTCGGAACTCCTATAACGGCTACATGGAGCGATTTTTGCTGATGCGTATTATCCTTGTTATCGCTGTCCGACGCCTCTGTCGACGGTGGTGGTGGCCTTGCCTCAACTTTATCTCCATTTATTTGTGCAGTAGCTGACAAACTACGCACATTAATTGGAATTAAAAACTTTTTATTGCAATTAAGCAATGTTAAAGAAGTTCTTAGACAATAATATCGCATTGCGGCAAAGTGTGACTGCCAATTTATCGGCTGTCAGCTGTTAAATAACGTACATCGATAGGGCGATATATCGATTGTTAAGGCAAATACGTAGCTCACGAAATTTAGCACTGCTTGCAAAAACAACAATAAAACTATAAAGAAATTTGTAATTGTTAATGAACGTTAGTTTTTAGTTTGTCAAACAGAACAAAAATTAATATAAATATAATTGGATAGTGGAAATATCAACTTAAGTACCTAACAATTACATTCATAATTTTGTATTGCATATCAAGTTTCAAAGGGTGTTATTACATCGACTCAAAACTTTACGGAGTTTTTTGAATTTCATTTCAGATTACAGCTAAAATACCACAATTAAATACCAAATTAAGGATGCAGAGTTCAAGTCTCAACACTCATTATTGAACCAAAACTGTGTCCAGTTCCTGTACCGAATAGAAATCAAGCGTTTTGGCGCTGTTTTCTAAAGGCACAACCAGATCGGGATGTTTGGCATCGATATAACAGAGTCGCGGTGTATTTCCAGATAAATGGAAACGTTTCATGACCAAGCCCTCCAATGTCTGCACAGTTATCATGCGGGGCAACTTCTTTTCCCACACCTCCCCGGTTTGCTGATGCTGGATGCGGATTTTGATGAGATTCGATTGCTTGACTTGGGTGCGCGGCACAAAATCAGCGGGTGATCCATATTCTAAAATAAAAAATTATTAAAAACAAGCTAAAAACCAAATAATGTGCAGCTTACTATTAACAATCAGCAAATATGTGCGATGCTTCTTGTAGAATTCCCGCAGAGCATCTGCACCCAGTTTTGTTGCCTGCATCCAGTCCAGGGCATACTTTTTCCATATATCATACTCAGCACCACGTCGCTCCTCGGAAGTCACCTTTGCTTTGTTTACAAACTGCAGGCCTGCAATACTGGCCACAGCCTTGGAAAACATTTCATCAAAATTCGATTTCAAATGTGGCGTTTTATTCACTCGTTTCAATTGAGGCAACTTGTCGAGTTCATTAAATGCCTCGGCCTGGAATTAAATAACGATTATAAAATACATTCAAGTGTAGCGTGGTTTGACATGCTTACCTCATTCCAAATGGGATTATCCAACAAGTTGAGCTGCTCTAGTGATAAAAACATGTTGAGCTTGGACTGCGGCTCACAATCGGGCAATTGCAGCTGTTCAATACTGTTCTCCATGAGATTCAGCGATTGCAAGGTGCGTATATTGCCCAGTTTAATAACTTGATCAAAGTCCATTAGTTTTGTACGATTCAAATCGAGTTCACGCAACTGCCTAAAGATTCGATCACAGTCCACCACATTTAGTTGACTTAGGGAATTCTCCTGCAAGCCCAGAGATTTAATGTCCGGCCAGAGCAATGCCGTCTGCATAACATCTTTCCAATCGGTGTAACCGCAGTTACTTAAATTAATGTGATTCAACTGTCGGAATGCAGGTTCCAGTTTATTGATCTGTGCGTCAGTGGGAACCACCAATCGATTGGAACTGCAAATCACACATTAATATACTGTTTTCCCCCAAGTAGTATACTAGTTAAACTCACCTGAGGTTTAAATTGCTGAGCATGGGCAGCTGCTCTGTTATGCTTGCCACAATTTCCCAGTTCCAAATTAACGTGTGGCTCACATTGAGCGTCGTCAGGTGCGTTAGATCCTTCAGGTAACCGGCTGCATTCACTGGAGTCTCAGCGACACTAATTTCCGACAACTGCTCAAATTTACTTTGTTTGCGTGCTATTTTATCCATGCCCACCACTTCGAACAAGGAAGCCTGAAAAGATGCCTGAGCCTCGCGTATCAGCGATGCATCCACATTGCTTGAGTCATAGTTCAGATAACGTTCACGCGCCTCCGATTCCAGGGTGGCACAAGGTCCCAGTTTTCCAGGCCGAATGAAGCTTCCAGCTGTGGGCAGCTGCGTTTGAAAATAACGTTTGCCATCGACAACACCATTGTGCTTGCCCCGCATGCCGTCATCCCACTCGATGCCCAGCCAAGTTCCCGTGTGGCCGCATACCTGTGAACGAATCGATACAGGTGAAAAATCACCAAAAACACACTTTTCAGATGGCTTACCTCTCCCACGTATTTAACGGTACCATAATTGTTTCCTATTTTAATGCGTGTGCCCAACGGATAAAACAGCTGCGCCTCATCAATAATTCCAACCATTGCTGCTGTTGTTGTTATTGTTATTGTTTGACAGCGTCAACTACTTTGTGTATGTTTAAACAAACGTGCGCACGCTACTGTTTCTTGTATACTGGCTTTTGTTTCACACTGCTAACAGCGTTTAGAACTCTCAATTCACATACACATTGTGTAAATTTAGTCAACAATTAGATCAAACTTCAATTTTGCAACGAAATGACGAATTCTTTATATTATTTCTACGATTGTGGCACAAACACAGGGTTGTATTAACCAGGGCAGTACAACTTTCAGTGTTAATATCGATTGTTGTCAGGGCCGAAGTGTTGTTATTTAGACTAGGACGGATAACAGCAGAAGTCAGCTGTTTGATACGCCTAAACAAATCGATATTAGCCGAACAAAGAAAAACTCTGCAGTATCGATAGTCGACCGATAAAAGTTGTTAGCTTAGCTTTATACTTGTGCACACACCGGCAGTCTTATCTGCAATGAATTGGTTGAAAGACTTGTTTTTATTCTGACAATTACGCGATAAATGTGATTTTAAATAATATTTTGCAAATATATCCAAGATATTAAAGCAAAATACTAGCTTAAATAAAGTGTAGCAAGTGTTGAGTTGTAAATGTGGGATAGAGTAAATGATATCGAAGTTTCACACTTCAATTGAAATAAACAGGGTATCTTACGTTTGCTATAAAATGGGAAGCCCCCAAATTTAAAAGAACCACAGCAGTGTTAGCCAAGTGTTTTTGCAGTAGGCCATATACAGAGAGCATTTTGCGAGTGCCACGTCAGCATTAACTGGCAAAGGAGTGTGAAGAGAGAGAAACATTGCCTGCTTGCATTCATTCAGTGTCGAATTACTATCGTTGGTATTTATTGTGTGCGCCTTTCTGGAAGGTTCCAGTTGATATTGAACTGTAGAAGCGTCCACTTGAAATCCATAAAGATGACGGAAAATAAGGAAGATGACAAAATGAAGGTAACTAGTAATAGGCAATTATTTGTGCTGTACATTTCATAAATATTTATATTTTAATATTCAACAGCCGCGCAGCTATCAATTACGTCTGGTTGAATACATAGCAAAAAATAATGCAATTATTTATTTGCCAACGGGCTCAGGAAAAACCTACGTGGCCATCCTGGCTGTCAAACGGTTTTCAAAAAACTTTAATAGGTTCGTGAAATCTCCAAAACCATATTTTAATTTACATTTTCTTAGGAAAATTCAGATTTACTTTCCTTATTCAGAACTAAACTCATTTATTTTAGTGCCCACTTGAAGCTGGAATCGAATTTCTTACTGAGTATTTGTTTCTGTGCTGCGCTTGTTTATCACTCTTAAATTTGTTCTTCTAGCGCGCTCTCTTGACGTTTTTGATTGTGTGTTTGTGATATTTATATCCCCGCTCTCTTTGTGATCATTTTATCTTACGCTCTCAATGTTGCGCTCTCTTTGCTGTCGCTTGTTGACGAAATCTTTTAAATGAGCAAAATATCGAAATGCCAGGAAATTTAAAAAGCTAAATTATTAGCTTATTTAAATATAAGTTTTAAATTGTTCACGAATTAAACCATATTATCAGTTAGATATAAAATATTTATTGACTTATCAATTTCCGGATTTCTAAATCAAAAAAGCAATTCATTTAAATAAAATAGTTTTTAAACTTTATAGGTCAGTTCAGGACGGCGGACAGCGGGCTTTGTTTATATGCAATACAGTGGAGCTTGCTCGTCAGCAGGCAGTGTGCCTGAAAAAATTCACGAATTTCAGTGTCGGATTTTATGTGGGAGAACAGGGAACGGACAACTGGAATCGCTCCAAATGGTCAGAAGAGATCGAAAAAAATCAAGTGAGTAATTACAGGTTAAGTTATAGGTTTAAATCGGACAGAAAAGGAAAGTGCAGTGGGCTCACCCGACCGGAACTAACCCTGTGTTTGGCTATAGAATTCAACTTTTTGTTTCTGGATTGTTTGTAAAATCGTTTAACGTTAATAGCTTTTAGACACCTGTTGAATTGGAATAGGAATTGTGATCAGAAACATTTGTTTGAGTGCAAAGAAGGGCGTGGCACACAATTTTCAGAGAAAAAGTATTGCGTCTTCTTTTCAGGTGCTTGTGGGTACAGCTCAGGTAATACTCGATCTGTTTCTACAAAATTACATGGAGCTGAAATCGGTAAGCATTGTTGTGTTGGACGAATGCCACCATGGTACAGGCAAGCATCCATACCATGAATTCATGAGTCTGTTCCAAAGGGTGCCCCATAACACACCTTTGCCCCGTGTTGTTGGCCTAACAGGAGTTTTGATCAAAGGCAACGAAATCAATCAAGTTGGTAAGAAACTAAGAGAACTGGAGACTACTTATCGCGGTCTTATCTTAACGGTAGCGGACGATAAGGAAATGGAGAATGTAATGCTGTGAGTAAAGAAAAATGGGGAAGTCCCCGAATTCGATAGCTCTAGTAATCTGAGGAGCATAATATTTTCTCTGTTATATACTTTAGTCACTCGACAAAGCCAAGGGAATGCCTTGTTCGGTATCCATCAATGATGCAAACTTTTCAAGTGATTGAAAACCTAAGATCTCGTATTACCCAGTTCTATGCCACTCTGGATATAATTGACATTGGACAGCAGCCAGTAAGAATGTCAAAGAGTTTGCAGATTGCCCGGGATCCAAATAAGAAAAGTGCAATTAAGTCACTGCTTAATGATTTCCTCTTTCAAGTCGACAACTATGGCATCTATGCGGGCTCCATTGCGATTGTGTCTGTGCTTGTTGAGTTCGAGATTAAACGTCGTCAGGCTGAAACTCTGGCACTGCGTAATCTGTACCGTACGGTAATCACTCTGTGCGAGGGTCTGCGCCATTTGCTTGTGGCCAAATTGCGTGACATGTTGGACGACGATGGCATGTCCGATGATGAACTCAATTGTGAATCGGTGATCATGAACTTCTCGACGCCAAGAGTGCAAACATTTTTACAATATTTAAAGAAAACCTTTGCCAACAAATCGGCGAAAGATATATCCTGTCTCGTGTTCGTGGAGCGGCGTTACACATGTAAATGCCTTTATGGACTGCTCCTGAACTTCATTGCGGCCACTCCAGAGCTGAAAAATGTGCTGGTTCCACAGTTTATGGTTGGACGCAATGGCATCTTCCAGGACTTTGAAAGTTTGCTCGAGCGAAGCTGGCAGAAATCGGTAAGTAACTTATTGGGTTATCGAAAAGCGATCAATTGAATTTTTTAGTAGCTATCGAACTTGAAGCGTGTTTTGAAGCGACCTGGTCACTCTTATCCAGTGGTCAGCAAGCACACAAATCAGTTGAGCTTTAAAAAATTGTCAGTTATGTTTTCTTGCTTCAAACTTAAAGAAATATAATTTGATAAATATTGTTTTTTTATTATTTAAGAATAGTTTTAATTATAATCTATTATTACTAACCATTTCCATAAGCAATGGAGAGAAATAGTATTTTCTTACTGCTTTCTTGAGCAAAGAATTCTGTCCATGTGTGGAAGCAGCTCACATGTTAATTATTTAAGTGTATGTGTGTGTGTAGGCGTGTAGGCACTGTTGCTCTGAATTAACGGAATTTGACTATTCATTTGTTTTTTAATGTACTCTGCAGGCCATTCAGCAATTCCGCGACGGCGAAGCCAATTTGATTGTGTGCTCAAGTGTGCTGGAAGAAGGTATCGATGTGCAGGCCTGCAACCATGTCATCATATTGGATCCGATCAAAACCTTCAATATGTACGTGCAGACCAAGGGACGGGCACGTTCCAAGGACGCATCCTTTGTGTTGTTCTCATCGGACATCGAAACGATAAAGATCACAAAGCAAATCCAACAATATCGCCAAGCCCACGATGAGATCTCCGAATATCTCAAGACCCGTGTGCTTGAACGCGCCGAGCCCCAAATGGATGAGATAATCGAACATTTCCGAGATGAAATCCAACCGTATAAAAATGAAAGTGGTGCCATACTTTTGGCCAGCAGTGCTCTGGGCCTGCTCAATCGGTATTGCCAGCAGATGCCATCGGATGCATTCGGAATTGTGCTGCCCTGGTTCAAGCTATTGGAGTCCGAGGAGCGCAAGAAGCACACGTCACTCTGGTCCAGCAAATCCATGGTGTCTCTCACATTGCCCCTCAATTCAGCACTACGCGAGACAATCTATGTAAGTCCTGGCCTGGTTTGAGTCAGTCCAGCTTTGATCTTTAACCCTCTTTATAACATCCATTCAGAGCGACCCCATGAGCAGTCCAAGATGGGCTAAAATCTCTGCGGCTTTCAAGACCTGCATCAAACTACATGCGCTGGGTGAGCTCAACGAACGCTTCCTGCCCACAACGACTGTGGAACGGGTCGCTGAGATTGCCGATGTTCACTTTGAGCACTGGCATAAGTACGGAGACAGTGGTGAGTACTCCGAATGGACTGATTCCGCTCCTATTCCTGCTCTTCTTAATTTTCGTCTTCACTCCTTTTGCAGTGACCATTAAAAACAAGGATCGGGAACTAATCAATAACAAATTGAAAACTTATCAGACCAAATGTCCCGACGAATTTTATAATGCTATGCCACGAGTTGGCGAAACATGCTACGCCTACAGGATTGGTTTGGAACCACACTTTGAACGCGATGACTACACGGGATATATGCACGACTCACTCCTTTCCACTCGTGGCTACGGACTGCTTCTGCGTAAACGTTTGCCACGTCTGGCCGCAATGCCGCTGTTTAGTCACCAGGGTGAAATCCATGCTCATGTGGCAGAAGAGCCGCTAGAGATTATTATTGATAGCCAAACAAAATTGGATCAATTGCAGCGATTCCATGTTATGATCTTTAGGGATTTGCTTCGCATTTGGCAGCCATTCTTTGTGCTCGATCGTCGGAGCAAGGAGAACTCGTTTCTGGTGGTGCCACTAACGTGCCGTGGATTAGACTGGCCACTGGTGGAGCAGTTCCAACGTTTGCCCAAGGTGCATGCCACCAATGTGGCCCAACGACGGGAGATGCCACCGCCACGACCGGAGGACTATGTGGGCAGCATTGTGACCCAATGGTATGCCAACTACGAGGAGAAACGCATGCTGGTCACCAAAGTGCATACGGATCTTACGCCTATGAGCATGATGGACGAGAAGCAGCAAGACAAAAGCTACTACACCTTTACCATGTCCAAGTACGGTAACTATATTGGCGACGTCGTCCACAAGCATCAGTTCCTGCTCGAAGTCCGTGAACTGACCGATCGCATGAACTTCTACATCCAGCAGAGTGTGAAGCAGTCGGCCCAGAGAAAGGCACGTGCCCGGGTGATGCTCATACCGGAGCTGTGCTTTAACTTTGGTTTTCCCGGGGATCTCTGGACACAGCTGCTGTTCCTGCCGAGCATTGTGCGGCGTCTCTACTATATGCTGCACGCTGAGACTCTGCGTGTGAGGATTAATAAGTATCTGGGATTGGATAAGTTGCCCTCGAATGGAGCTGACTACAGGCCGAAGCCCTTGGAGATTGATTGGTCACTGCGACGCAATGTGGACTATCAGGGCAACGCAATACATGCCGATGACCATGAGGAGCCGCGTCCTCTGCTCGAACCACTGCCCACCAAATCGGTTGAGTTTTCCTTAGAGAAATTGCAGATATCGGATCTGGAAGTGCCATGGCAAAAGTACATGGAACCCATTGATATCGCACGCAACATCATGTCCACGTTCCCAGTGGAGCTATCCTACTATTACAACTTTACCAGCGGCAATATCGTACAGCTCGAGAAGCTCGAACTGGAGGACAAAGAGTATTGGACACAGAATCAGTTTAAAATGCCTTCCGGCAATATCTACAACACTCCCCGCAGTCCCAATCACGGTTTGCCCGCTCTCATGCCTGCTCAGGGCTCAAGCGGTCCTCGTCTCCATTCTGTTCAGCTGTCTGTGCTCCGGCATAGCATCTCCAACGAGCACCTGACCCCAGCCGAGCAGGGGGAATTCCTCGCTGCCATCACGACCTCCGGTAGTGCCGATGTTTTCGACATGGAACGATTTGAGCTCCTTGGCGACTGCTTCCTAAAGCTCAGTGCCACGCTCTACTTGGCCAACAAGTATCCAAACTGGAATGAGGGCATCCTGACACAGGTTCGTTGTCTAGACTACAAATTTTGAAAAAAGAATTGAATTTAAGCCCTTTCAAATTATCCTAGGTGAAGTCCACTCTGGTGTCGAACCGCAATTTGCTGTACTGTCTGAGTGACACGGACATTCCCTCTCGGATCTACAGCACCATGTTCACACCGAAGTATACGTGGATGCCTCCTGGTATCAGTCTGCCGCACAACTTGCTCGCCGAGTGGAAGGACAAGTTGGAAGTGTCGGGAATGGTGGGACCACATAATCTGCGCAACATAACGATCAGCGAGGCTGAGGTCTTCGGGAACGGGGAATGCAGCAGTGTTGCCTTGAGAAGCTTCGTGGAGGGCTGTCAATCCAATCAGCATTCACATCATGCCACCCTCGATTTCAGCGCTGAGGTCAACTTCTGTGTGGGCCAAGTGAAGATGGGCGACAAGCTGATAGCCGATACACTGGAGGCACTCCTCGGCGTTGTGGTTAAGAACTATGGACTGCATCATGGCTTCCGAATGCTGGAATACTTTGGCATTTGCAAACCGGACATTGGAAGACCATTAACCAAGTTACTGGATCTGGAGTTGGGCAGCAAACGTTTGTGTACGAATATATCACAACATGAGGTGGATGGATTCCTAATCAATCACCATTATTTGGAAGAGAATCTTGGCTATAAGTTCCGTAATCGCGCCTTTCTGCTGCAGGCACTCACCCATCCGTCCAACCCCACAAACCGTTTGACGGGCTGCTACCAAGAACTGGAATTCGTTGGCGATGCCATACTCGATTTCCTCATCTCGGCGTACATCTTTGAGCACAAGACACGCATGACGCCCGGTCAGTTGACGGATCTGCGTTCGGCATTGGTCAACAATACAACGCTTGCCTGTATTTGTGTGCGTCATCGTTTCCATTTCTTCATTTTGGCCGAAAACGCGCTGCTTTCGGAGTCCATCCAGAACTTTGTGCAGTTCCAGGAGTCACAGCAGCATCGGGTCACCAACCATATGCGTATTCTGATGGAGGAGCGTGATGTGCAGGCCGAACCCTTAGATTCCGATGACGAAATGGAGTTTGCCAAAGCAGCCGAATTGGCCAAATCAAATGCACTTAAGGACAGCTCCTCGGAGGAGCTACCACGAGTCGGAGACTTCAACATTTCACACAACGTGGATGTGCCCAAGGCATTGGGCGATGTATTGGAAGCCCTAATAGCCGCTGTCTACCTTGATTGCCGCAGTCTGGAGACCACTTGGCAGGTCATCTACAGACTCTTTGAGCCCGAGCTGATAGAATTCTCCCGCAATGTGCCAATAAATCCAATTCGCCAGCTAATGGAACACAAGTTGGCCAAGGCAACGTTCGGATCACCCGTGCAGGACAGGGATCAGGTGATGGTCACCTGCCAGTTCATCTGCATGGAAAAGACCATCAAGGTCTGCGGATTTGGCAACAACCAGCGACAGGCCAAACTCGCTGCTGCCAAACACGCTCTCCAGAAATTGGCCAAATGCGAGGCGTAGTTTAGGGCTTGTCAAGCCTTTTTTTAATCATTTTATAATTTGTTTTTATTTTATTACCATTTTTTATATCACTATTTGTAGTTTTCCAGAGGATCTATCAATTAATCCTCTGCAAAATGAATGTCGATTTTTTTACTTTTGTAAAGTGAAGTTAATGCACTCATTCTTAATTTAATCAGGCTAATATCTAAAATAATTTTGTATGAGTTTGATAGTTTCTGCATAATTAATGTTGTAATAAATTACAATATTTATTATACCGTTGCTAACAAACTTAAACAAAATATTTCACTTATCAAATGAAAAAGAATTTTATCTGCCTTTTATAGGCAAATATGTCCTATAAATTCAGAATGAGCTATTTGGCTAATTTTCTTAAAATTAGTTCAACTAATATTAGAAATTTTGCAACTAAAAGTTGCTTAGCATTATAAACAATTTTACATTAATAAAAACTTTTATATTCATTTGTAGAGTAAGTTATTTATTGCTGGGATTACTTACAGCTTGGCCGTCACTGTAATGAGTCGAACTCGTTCTGGATTTAGCAGCCTCTGCAGTGGTTCGACTGTTTCTTCCACTAGTGTAGCTTTCTGAAATTTTTGCCAAGCACTACAGCGGGTCGAATTCCACTAGTGTTTACTGCATTTAAATTCTTGCTGACCGGTTAGACTATTGACAGCGGTTAGACTATTTTTTCCACTAGTGTGGCTTTGTAACAGTTTGAGTACCACTGTACTTTATTGCACACTGAATTCGTTCTGAACTTGCTCACTGTTTTGCTGGCACTGTAGCAGCTCCACAATTTCTCCCGCTAGTGTTGCGTAGAAGACAGAAATTTGAGATTACATTTTAATTGCGTTTTTATTTACCGCGTGCATATAATTTATTTTTCTTTTCTTTTTGTTTTTGATTTTCTTTACATCTTGCGTTGCCAACGAGGTTAGCGCAGCCTATTTACAAAATGCTGGTCGCATAAATTCCACAATTCCACATCCATTGCTGCATCCGGTGATGAATCATTTTTGGTTTACCAGACATTTATAATTCCAGATATTAGACGGTTAAACATTCGTTAATTGTCCCGCAACTGGTTTACAATAATTAATCAAGTGCTTACAATTTACATAAAACAAACATTGGAAAAGTTGTTAATATTAATTAATTTAGCAATTAAATTGAATTTAAAGAAATTATTATAGAGAAACCAAATAAATATTTCGGAATGATATACAAATTGCACAGTTGCTGCTGAGATAAGGTTAAGGATAAGGTCAACTGTTTAAGCCCTTTAGATACAAGGGACAGAAAAGACACTCACAACAAATACTAAATTAGAAATAAAAGGAAATTAAAGCTAATGCGGTATCGTATCAAGTAGTTACAGATTAAATGAGATTAATTAGCGTCGCCTAAACTAAATTCTCTTAAAACTTTTCAATCATTGAATTTCCCATTTTCTTGTTGTTTTCTTGTTCTTTAAACACGACAGGTGCAATCGGGTTTGTTAATGCTTCGTTGTCTTGTCTGCAAATTACGGAGCGCTGCTCCCCCGTACTGTATGCCACTGCCAATGCGTTCCGGGTCAAGTTCTCCGGTTTCAATCTTTGCCAATATGGTCTTAGAGCACTTGAGAAAGGCTTCCTCTACATTCTCACCCGTCTTGGCGCTCGTTTCTAGGAAAATTAACTCTGCAAGAAGGTAAATTATATATTTGACCCCACTGTGCACTACTACACTCACCATTCTCTTGGGCAAAGGAGCTGGCTTCAAGGAATGTAACATCCCGTGCCTCCTCCAAATCTTTTTTGTTGCCCACCAAAAGTATAACAATATTTGGACTGGCCAGAGTGCGTGCATCATTTAGCCAGTTTGTCAAAGCATTAAAGGAATCCCGTGACGTTGTGTCATAGACGAGCAGAGCACCAGCAGCTCCACGATAATAAGAACGCGTCACTGAACGGAATCTTTCCTGACCAGCTGTGTCCCATATCTGTAGTTTCACCGATTTACCACCCACATTCACAATTCTTGAGCCGAACTCAACGCCAATCGTATGCGAGCTGTCGTCTTTGACTACAAAGTATAAAAATATAACATTTATAAACCAAATCGTATAAATAGTTAAGTTTAATAATACTTTACTTACATTTGCTTTCGATGAAATGATGCAAGAGACAACTTTTACCGCTGCCAGCACTGCCAATTATTAGAAACTTAAACAGGTAATCTATAAAGGTGAGCGAACACATAAATGCAATTACTAATTAATTCTATTTGGACAAAAAAGTGTGACAAACCGTATGTTTCAGACATGTTATTTTTGTTTTTGCGTCTTTGTTGTTCCTTTGTTTTGCAGCCAGATCCTTTTCGTTGTTTGTTTCACTGGGCCAAATGTTATCTTATTGGCTTCGTTGATGTGCTCTAAAAGGTCAGAATATTGATGCGACTTCGGGGAAAACTTATTATTGTATTGTTTTTAACTAAAAAGTGTTGTTGCTCACATGCAGCTACAGACTCACATACATACAAACATTCATGGAACTATGAATCACGAACAATGAACGACTGCAATTGAGCTGAACTTGTTGGCTCTGGACTTAGTTCTTTGGCTCCAACTAAGCTGCATGTTCGAATTTATTATATTAATAGAAAGACTTGTTTCCTTGTTTAATTAATACAACTTTATTACACATTATATTTTATGCATTTTTCATTATATTATCTTATCTTATCGTAAATGCATTTATGAATCCTTTTTCTGTTCCACAAAGTTTTGATAACAATTGATGGGATCCTTTGCTGTGTACACCGAATAAGCTTTACGGCTGCTTTCAAAATTCTACATGCATAAATAATATACAAAACATTAGTTAATATTGAAATAATTGTTCGATGGAATAACAGCTGACTGTTCTTGCCTTACCTTAATATCACCGGTGATTAGTGTCCATAAATAAATAAAGACAGCTGGCATCAAGCTGCTTAGAACAGTCAGTTCAAATATGTTTAGATCTCCAAAAACAGAAACCTTCATTTTGTTTGATGTAGTTTAAGTAGTTTTAAAATTTAAATGCAAATTACTTCAATGCTTGTGCGATGACGAATTGTTTATTGTTGTTCACGTACACCACAAGCAAGGGCTGCCAACTCTCTTTAAAAATTTTGCACTACATTTTACATGTGTCCCATTTTTTTTTGGTATTTTTGCTTATACTTGTACTGCCACACAGCTGATAGCCACTGAGTATTTATTTTGTGGAAAACTAATAGAAAAACTAACGAAATGGCTTTCCGCATACCGTTTGGCAAGAAGCACGCTGAAATTGCGACATCCTTGTAAGTAAAATCGCATAATCATAAATTAGCAATCGAAGGTATAAAACGAGAACCTTCTTTAGTGAAAGGGAGCACTCGCCTGCATTGCATAACCAAAAGTTATTGAACTGAATTTATTTTCTATATTTTAGCGTTCGCTCTGGCGCAGGATTCGGTGGTGCGGCTGGTCTTGCCCTGCTGTACTACACAGACTGGAAATTGGTGCTCCAGTACATGCCCATCTATGGCTCCAAGTTCGACAAGAGCGAATAAACATCTTTTTTGCAAATCCTTGAACTAGTTCAATACGTTTAATGATCGTGAATAAAATAAGTTCAATTCAATAGTTGATTTATCTGTGTATGATTTTAATTATTATTATTTATTTTTGTATATGTAAGTACTATGCATAACAGTTGTTAGTTTCTTAAATTTAATTAAAGTACAAAGGAGGCGCAGAAGATCTACGTTTGGAATAAAGACAGGTTCATTCGTTGGTTCGTATTTCCGCAGATCGATTTCACTAGCTACTTAAATTTAACGTTTCTTAAGTACTTCGTATTACTTGTGCTTAAACTATTTTGATTTAAAAATCGTATAAAAACTACATTATTCGACATTTTGTATTCGAGTTTTGTATAAAAGTACAAATAGGTCTTTTTCGAAAAGATTGCAAAGAGATTGGAAAACATTTAGTGGAAGCACAAATCGACCGGCGATTGGAAAAAAGGAATTTTGACAAATGGGTGTAAGCGTGTGTGTGCGTGTATGTGTGTATAATTTGAAATTTCACCACGAATATAGTGAGGAATGTGCTGTTGAGAGGGAAGCTAAATATCCGGTTCCACAAAGGAAGCTGGAAACAAACCAGTTTTATGAGTGCGCGCATGTGTGCCCTTATACCATCCATTCTTCTGCTTGCGCTGCACATAGATAATATCCCCCAAACGTAGCTCCAGTTCAATCTCGCTGTTCGGTGGATAGGGCACAATGCAGCGGAAGCGACTGTAAAACAAAAACAAATCTTAATCAAATCAAAAATCAAAGTTAGAAGTTCCCAAGACGTACCTCTCCCGAGTGCAGTAAACGGACTTTGTGGTGGCACTGGCTTTAATAGCTGCCTCAGTAATAATGGCGCTGCTGCTGGAGTTGCTGCCATTGCTGAGCACATGACCTGCATCCAGGCTCTGAGTCTTCCGATGATTGGGTGCCATGATCATGTTGGCATGCAACTGGGTTTGGGTTTGTGTATGGTTTGATGGCGGCGGTGGAGATACCGCATTATTATACATGCTACGAAAGGTGGCTGCATCCAAGGATTGCCTGGCACTATAAGGGAATTCAAGTGGTTTTAATTCAAGTAGAGATAGGGTTTCTTTCTTTCCAACTAACCAAACTAAGTGCGGTCGCTCCTTATTGCTTTTGATGCGTTGCGAGCCATAGGAGATGCTGCTGCTGCTACTGCTGCAGTTGGACTGAAACTGTTGCCCTGCATTGGATGTGGAAGTCTCCTTGGGTGGCTGACTCTGCTGCAGCTGACTGGGACAGGAGCCAGATCTGTTAATTCAATTGGAAATGGGTTATTAGAATGGGGCCTGTAAAACATACTTAAATAATATTTACCTAACATGCACTGGGTGTAAAGGTGCTGATTTAACGCTGCTTTCAGTGACTGCATTGCTGCTGTTTACCTGTGCTTCTTTGGGTACCACTTGCTGCTGCTGCTGTTGTAGTGGGGCACCAGGTGACTTTGATCGCGTTTTCATATGCGTCAAACGTCGCATAAGTCCAACAGCGCCAGAGCTGCTGCTTGAGTTATCCGGTTTACTCTCCGCACTGCCGCTAGATTTGCGACTAAACAGCGCCTCCACCGGCTTTGTCCACACCGAACAGCTTGTAGTTGTTGTTTGCTGCTGTTGTTGTAGCTGCTGCTGCTGTTGTTGTCGTGGCGGCAAGTCTGGTGGCTGTGTGGGCAGCATGTTACTTAGGCGCACATCGAGCGATTGAGCCGGTGTTGTAGTCATATCTGTGCAAGGCTGCACATATTTCCACTGATGCATCAACTGCTGTTGATCACGTGTGCGCAATGGCGTCAAGTAGTTGCCCGGAAATACTCCAGTAATGTCTAGCCAGTTCTTTCCTTTGAACCAGCCATCCACACATCGCTCGGTGACAATGTAGACACAGCC
The DNA here is from genome assembly GCA_018903735.1 of Drosophila cardini. Classification (NCBI taxonomy): domain Eukaryota; kingdom Metazoa; phylum Arthropoda; class Insecta; order Diptera; family Drosophilidae; genus Drosophila; species Drosophila cardini. The sequence continues at coordinate 7,786,197 of JAEIGM010000001.1, read as the reverse complement.
CTTCTTCAACTCCAGCTCATCTGCGTGGCTTGGCTTGTAGGGGAAGAGGGCGAGGTAGCCCCAAGGTAGCGTTGGTGGTAATTGTTGCTGATGCACATGGGTCTTGAGCACCCGTGATGTTTGCGACGTATGCGAAATCGCCGCCGTGGCTGCATTTGCTTGTGAACTGAGCTCCAAGCGGCTAAATTCATGTGGCAGGCTGAGAATCTCAGCGGAATGGCGATTTGTTTGCAGCAAACTCAACGGCGCTGACTGCAACAGTGCATTCAACGAGTGTCGCTTCTCCTTGGCGCCTTTGTCGCGATAACGCACCGAACCACAACCGCTTCCAGCAGCTGCTGAGACAGCAGCAACGGCTGCAGCAGCCGCCGCTGTGCTAGTTGCAACATGTTGCGGTGTATTCGGTAGCGATTGATGGTTCGGACTGCAGTTGTTGGAGCTGCATGTAGAGCTTGAGTTGCTGCTGCTATTGTTGTTTGATGAATTGCTGTTGGAGGAGGCAGTGCTGGAATCGTTTGTGATCTGCGTGGGATCAATGAGCGGCACAGGTGGTAATGCACGTTGTTGCTGCTGCTGTGGCAGTACCTGTGGCGTAGGATTAGTTGGACCACTGTCCAAGAGCTTTTTAGCAACTGCATTTAGCTCCACAAAAGCTATGGGAAATATGCCAATTGTTTGACCAATTCGTCCCTCTGCCCAGTTGTGATCCACGCGACGCATCACATGGATGACAGTGCTCTTTTTGAACTCCAAGCAGCCCTCCTCGTCGCTGGGTCCCATCTTGAAGTCATACATGGCTATGCACTGTGGCATGGGCAAAGCGACCGCAACTTTAACATAATTAATGGGAAACGTGCCCTCCTGCCCGTTGGCCTGGCCCACAAACCAATTGTTATCGATGCGCTGCTTTAGCAATATTAAATCGCCCTTTTTAAACTTTAAGTCACTGGGTTCGTTGCTCACAAAATCAAACAAAGCATAGGCGTGTGGCAATAGAAATCGACGTTGTTTGTGCCGCGTTGATTGCGGCTGTGGTAGCTGCTGTTCTTGTTCTTGTTGGGTTATTTGTTGCTGCTGGGGTGCTTGTTGTGTGGGTGGAATTTCCTGTTGCAGTGCCAATTCTTCACATTTATTGTCATTTTTTCCAGCATTTTGCTTCATGCCTATTGAGAGTGAGAGGTTTAATATTAGCTACCAATGTTAATACTGTTTGCTGCCCACAATTAATTCACACACTGAATCATAGATTGCGCCTACACACACACAATCACACACACGCATACAAACTCACCTTCTAAAATTCTCATTAGCAAAACATTTGGCGGCAGTTCGTCAATGCGGCAGAGAACCAAAACTCGACATTCCGGGCAGCGCAGTTTGTGCTGACTGGCCACAATATCCTGTATGGGTATTAGAATTAAGTATATACATAATTATTATGCTAAATAGCAAAGTAAACTCACCAGCAAGCACTTGCGACAGAAGGTGTGTTGACATGGCAGCACTTTTGAGGTGGTGTCCAAACGTTCTAAGCACACCGAACATTCCAACAGGTCATTCAATGTGTTCGCATCCATTTTTACTTGAATTCACTTTAATTTCGCATAATTAATTGCTTGCGGTCTCGTTTCTCTGACACTTTTCTCTCACTCTTGCTCTCTATCGCAAGAAAAAAATCTCAAGGATGGTCACAATTTGAATTTCGTGCAAAGCAACATTCCAAAAAGCACACGCACACACATTCACGTACACATACACCGTTTAGCAGTGAGCACAAGCTTAAACTTGTGAAATACATACAAACGTATGTATAACTAAAGTATCGGTTACTTGCAAACTAAAAACTACACTGCACTATAATAATTTAAATTTACATGTTCACTGTTTTCTTATTAGCAAAACTAATGGCTCAGTTGTTTTAAATTTAATTTTATTAAATGCAGCCAGCGTGCAGCTCGTGGCCATCACTCAAACGAACAACTACAAATATGCATACACATGCACACGGACTCAAACCAGCTTGCTTCTGAGCTACACAGCATGGCATTCAAATATGTACACTTGCTGTTAATCGACTGTTAGCTGTTGTGTTAATTATTTTTTCTGTTTACATACAAGCTACATTTATTAATTTAAGAGTATAAAATAGCTAGAAAATTTGCAAGATATTTTTATTTACAATATTAATTTGTAACAAATTAATGCCATTTGAAATGAACCTAAAGTTATGCGAGGCGGCGTAAAAAATGAGTGGCCAGATCGATTTAGTTGTTTAAAAATTAGATTGTATGGCAGCAATTTCAAAACATCGAATAAAAAAACTTTTTAGCAATGACATTCAATAGATGTATATCAATTGTTAATTCATAGAACATTTACATACGTTAATAATAATTTATCTTATCATCTCCTTATTACTTCTCAGTTAAAAATCGTTATCGAAATATCGATAAAATCTCTTGTCAACAATAGTTCTATCGCGCGACCTAACCTCTCTTTTGCGGAACGTGTTTGTTTTGATTCGTGCGTGCTGTGAGAGCAGCGTTTAATTTCAACTAAAACGCACATAAATACAACAAAACAAATATGCCGAAAGTACGCAGCACACCGGGCAAGCCCCGAACCCAGGGTTTTAATCATTCCAACCACTCCATGAATCCGGAGCGCCCAAAAAGTGGACTCAAAGGTGTTGCGCACCCGCGTACCAAAGGCACCATCAAGCGTCTTCAGATGTACCGCAATTTCAAGGCCAAGCGTGATCGTACTGGTAAAATCATAACACCTGCACCATTCCAGGTAAGCTGACAATCATTTACCGGAGTAACTTAGAGGTCAAAATTGCTTGTTGCTTGATTTCAGGGTCGTCTACCCGCTGGAACGATGGCCAGAGTGGAACCCACGCCAAAATGGTTCAGCAACTCCCGAGTTATATCGCAAAATGCTCTGCAAAAGTTCCAGGATGAGATTGGTAAAGCTGTCAAAGATCCCTATCAGGTCATAATGAAACCCTCGCAGCTGCCAGTTACTTTGCTAAACGAGGCTTCGAAATATCAACGTGTTCACCTGTTGGACACCGAGAGCTTCGACAGTGTGTTTGGACCAAAAAAGCAGCGCAAACGTGTTAGTCTTAAAGTGCGTGATTTGGAAGATTTGAGCCGTGCAGCCGACGAGCAAGCCGATCAGTACGACTCAACTAAAGATGTTGATCTTATACGCGAGGATACGGGTGAAAAGAAGGCTGTGAGAGATTGGGTGTTTGGTGCGGGTCAGAGCAAACGTATTTGGAATGAACTGCACAAAGTTGTGGATGCATCAGATGTATTGTTGCAGGTGCTTGATGCACGTGATCCAATGGGCACACGCTCCAAATATATTGAGGAGTTCTTGCGTAAGGAAAAACCCCACAAACATCTCTTCTTTATTCTTAACAAGGTGGATTTGGTGCCCGTGTGGGTGACACAACGCTGGGTAGCAATCCTAAGTGCAGAGTACCCCACAATTGCCTTCCATGCCTCGCTGCAGCATCCCTTTGGCAAAGGTCAGTTGATATTATAAAGTAATTTAGTAAATTTTGAATCAATCTCTTTCCGTTTCACAGGTGCATTGATCAACCTGTTCCGTCAGTTAGGCAAACTTCACATGGACAAGAAACAAATCAGTGTTGGTTTTATTGGTTACCCGAATGTGGGCAAATCCTCGGTTATAAATGCCCTGCGCTCCAAAAAGGTGTGCAATGTGGCCCCAATTGCGGGCGAAACTAAAGTCTGGCAGTACATAACGCTGATGAAGCGCATATTCCTGATTGATTGTCCTGGTGTGGTATATCCCTCGGCTGAAACGGATACGGAGAAGGTGCTAAAGGGCGTCGTGCGTGTAGAGCTGGTCACCAATCCTGAAGATTATGTAGACACTGTTTTAAAGCGAGTGCGCAAGGAATATATCGCAAAGAACTACAAAATCGAGAATTGGACAACATCCACACACTTCCTGGAACAGTTAGCCAAGAAGACGGGCAAACTACTCAAAGGCGGTGAGCCAGACGTAACGGTAACGGCACGCATGGTGCTAAACGATTGGCAGAGGGGCAAGTTGCCTTTCTATGTGCCACCCGAAGGTTTTGAAATACCCAAATCTCAAGAAGGCAAGCAACCCGAGGAGGAAGTACCTGAACCTGAGCCGGTTAATGAAGATGTTGATGCCAAATCGGAGGCGCCCACTTTTGTTAGCGAGTCGGTGAAAAAGGCTCGTGAATTTAAACAAATTCAAGACTTTCGTAAAATTCGTGTGGGTCTGGAGTATGAACAGCAAGATGAGCGAGAGCTGGACCATATTGATCTGGAGCTGCTGGAGCAACAGAAAGCAGAGCGTGCTGCCCGCAAGAAGGCGCGTCTTGTCAATCCCGAGGAGGAAGACTCTAGTGACGGTGCCAGCGATTTTTATTCCGAGGACGAGTACAATGATGACCTGCAGCGTGTAGTTCACAAAAAGGCCAAGGCCAAGAAAACGCAGCACTTGGCCATCACATCTTCAGGAAAATTCCGTGTTGCGAAGGTTCAGCCCGATGATTCGGACAATGTGGACGACAGCGATGAAGATGGACCCAGCTCAGCGAAGGCACCGCGTCTTAATGCCAAACAGAAGCGTGCCCTGGAACGCAGCCAGAAGCGTAAGAAAATTGGTAGCAATTTCTATGAGACGACCAATGTGAAGAATCGTAATCGCAACAAGAAACGGGACACGTACCATTGTTAATCTCTAGGTTATATATTTCGTTGCAGATAAACGCTACAAATTAATTATTAAGAATCCACAATAAAACTGTTTGCCCCAAAAAAAAAGGAAAATTTGTGAACAATTTACTCGGCACACTGCTTCTTTTTAGTTATCTTGCGTCCACACAAATCCACCAGACTGACCTTATCATGGTCATGATCATCCGTATCCGAACTAGCCTCAGAATCGCTCGATTCAGTATAGGAACCAATGCCCGGCAGTATAGCAATACATTTGAGGCCGCCCGTATCGTGTCTTGTCGTCTTTATGCTGACAACAGGAGCTGATTTCTCTACAGGTCCATCGTGGTCGACTTTAGCCATTTTGCTGGTAGTGGGTGCTTCACCATTCTTGCGTTTAATGCCCTGTCCCAGCAGCGACTTTTGTGAGTTTCTCGCCGACGATGGAGCACCAACTGATTTGGCTGTAGTTTTAATTTCCGCCAGCAATTTCTGCAGGGAATCAACAACAGGAACGTTAAAAATGGATTGTTTAAAAAATCTGCTGCAACTATACCTTATCTACGCTCTCTTCGTGCAGTTTCTCGACACGATTGCGAAAGTCTTTCAGCTCCATCTCCTCATCTCGCATCTGTTGTCGTTCCGCATTCATTTTATGCGCATCAACCAGCTCCAGGAACTGCACCTCGTCATCGTCGAGACCACGTATTAGGTTCTCTGTATATTTATTAGTTAACATCATTTACAGTTGAATATATTTTTAGTAATGCCTACTTAGTTTGTGTGCTTCCTCATATTCGATGTCCTTTTTTGTTTTTTGCTCCTTTAATCGATCATAGAGCGAGCGGCCGTCGTATGGTTCTTCTGGTCTTTCCAGTGGATCATCAGGTTGACGTACGCGTTCCCATTCCTCTTGGCGACGTTGGCGCGCTTCTGCTGCTTCGGATTCAGTAACAAACCCAGAACTCATTCTTATTTCTCTTGGCAAATGATTTTCTATTAGATGTTGGCTTCAGAAATGTGTTGTCGCTTATTGAGGCAGTGTTGGTAATCGTTTTGTTCTGTCGTCGATTGTTAAAATTTCGATTATATTGAATGGTTACCTTGGCGCCAAATTAGAATTTGGAATGACTACGATTTAGTTGCATTCTCTTCAGATCTTTCTTTTTTAGCGATTTCAATGTAAATTGCCTTCTGATTTTCGCTCATTTCTCGCCATCTTTTACCAGCCACCTGAGCAATAGTAGCTTGATTAATGTTTTTAATACCCCGTTCCTCTAGATTGGCACGAAACTGCGCAAGAAATACGAAAAATGGACTATTAGGCATAGTATTGGTATAAGAGTACCGCGGAAAAACGATTGATTTTGGGAATTGTTTAAAATTGTTAACTACAGTTGGTAAAATATTTTATAAAATGGTTTTCAAATGCCAGCTACATAAAATTTAACTTTGAAGTCGATGACAACTTTAACTAATAACGAATATATTGCTATGCAGCTCTCTCTCTGTATCTCAATCATTCTCTCTCTTCTTTTCTCTTTATTTCTTATCCTCTCCCTCTCTCTACCTTTCTATATTGTATTGTGTGAAATTGTTAGCTAATAGATAAGCTAACATATTCTAGCTAGTTCACATAAAATTACCAGAATGGCAACATTTTAACATTTATCGGCTGAGCACTTATCGATGCTTTGTAATATCAACACTGACAACACTAACAAGAAGTAAACAGCGTATTATGCATAGGCAAATAACAGCTGTTGTTTTAGTAAACACTTTAAAGTTATAGAATAAAACACAATTCATTATTTATACATTACACGGAACACAACATTAACTAAAATTATAAAATGTCGGATGATTTACCAGATGAATTCGATTTGGTTGTTATAGGCACAGGTATGTGTGTATTTTTGTCTAGGTATCATACCTCAATTGATGACTCATTGGATGTTTTCTAGGCTTCACGGAGTCTTGTATTGCAGCTGGAGCGAGTCGTATTGGGAAAACTGTGCTTCATATTGACGCAAATGAATACTATGGCGATGTTTGGAGTTCATTCAATTTGGATGCATTCAACAACTTGTTGCAACAGCCTAGTGATCAGTCGGCGCTACTAAACGGACGCTATACTTGGCATGAATCCATAGAGGAAGCTCCCAGTTGGACACCTGAAAAGCTGTTGGAAAAGTCTAGACGATTTAGCTTGGATTTGTGTCCACGAGTGGCTTACTCGGCTGGGGAGCTGGTGCAATTGTTGATTAAATCCAACATTTGCCGCTATGCGGAATTCCGTGCCTTGGATCATGTGTGTATGCTGTACAACAACGAAATTATCTCAGTGCCTTGCTCCCGCAGTGATGTGTTTAATACTAAGACGCTGACAATTGTAGAAAAGCGTCTACTGATGAAGTTCCTAACTGCTTGCAATGACTACGGCGAGGATAAGTGCAATGAGGATTCCCTTGCCTTCCGTGGACGCACTTTCCTTGAATATCTGCAGGCTCAGCGGGTTACCGATAAGATTGCTACCTGTGTGATGCAATCCATTGCCATGTGCACGCCCAGTACCAGCTTTGAGGAGGGTATGCAGCGAACCCAAAAATTCCTGGGCAGCTTGGGTCGCTATGGTAACACTCCATTCCTGTTTCCCATGTACGGTTGTGGTGAATTGCCACAATGTTTCTGTCGCCTTTGTGCCGTATATGGCGGCGTCTACTGCCTAAAGCGGAGCGTGGATGGTATCACAGTGGCGCCAAATTCAAGTGAGTTTCTACTGAGCAGCGCTGGGAAAACTCTGCGTACCAAACACGTGGTCTCCGCTCCTGGTCATGTGCCCGGCCAGGGCGAGATGCGTGCCCACGTCTCACGCGGACTGTTCATTGCCTCCAGCCCACTGGGCGGAGAGGAGCTTAACAAGGGCGGTGGTGGCGTTAACTTATTGCGTCTGCTGGCAGACGATGGTCGACGCGAAGCATTCCTCATACAACTGTCCCACTTCTCCGGCACCTGCCCAGAAGGTCTATGTAAGAAATTCACTGATTGATTCCATTTATATTTAATAATCTCCACAATTCCTTTGCAGATATCTTCCATTTGACTACACCCGCATATAGCGATGATCCCGCTGCTGATTTGGCTGCGTTTGAGGCGCAGATATTCCAACCAAATGCTCCTCAAATTATCTACAGCGCTTACTTTACCATTGCGGCGCCCATGAATACCAATGCTGATACTGCCATGCCCATTTACTGGACAGCCCCTCCAGCCTATGAGCAGGATTATGATGCTGCGATTGCCAATGCACGCGAGATCTTTGGTAAGCTATACGAAGATGAAGAGTTTTTGCCCCGTGCTCCCGATCCCGAGGAAATTGTCGTCGATGGCGAAGATCCCAGTGCTCTAAACGAACACAGTTTGCCAGAGGATTTGCGGGCGCAGCTACATGATTTGCAGCAGGCGGCACAGCAAATGGATATTGCGGAATAGTTGGTAATTAATTGAATTCAGCTTTAATTCTCATCACTTTATTGTAATCAATCAAAAGAGGACAAGATGAAATCAGATCTGGAAATCTATATACACACTAAAGTATCAGATTTATATATAGTATAAGTATGTATATCTTTTTTGGACATTTGAAATTGTATTCGGGACTAAAGTTTTAGTAATAGGTTTCTTTTTGCATACAATTCTTCATATGTTTATTGTGTAAATTATTTTTTATAAACTCTAAAGTTATTAAATATATATATATATATATATATTTATGTATATGTGTGTGTATTTATATATATGTATGAGTAGGTGTGTGAGTGTGCTGTGTGAAATATATATTCTTTCGAAAAATATGCATTTCCAATGCGTTATATAAATTTATTTCTTTTTATATATCAAAATTTATTGCTTGACGGTTTCCTATGTATTTTTTCTCTTGTTATTTGTGATGCACTTTGATGAGTAAATAAAAATAAATGGGAAAACAGCACAAACAAATAATAAAGTTTAAACTAGATTTAAGAATTGTAAAGTTAACAAGGAAGAACGCACCAATTAAGTCTTAAGGTTAAACAAGAGCAGGCAGTTGAGAACCAAATGTGAGTTTAGAATAATTTGAGAGTTGTTTTCATCTAATTGTTAGATTAAATTAGTATAGTATATGCTACTATTCAAATTATACTGTTTGCCAAAAAAGGATAAAAAACGAGACTAAAAAGCATTTGTGCATTTGTTATCATTCGTTATTGTTATCTCCCTTATCCACAATCCACAATATTATCTGCAGTGCATTTTACAATAAAGCTTTTAGGTTCTCGTTTCACTTAAATATCAGCTGCTTCGTTCAGGAGTTTATATATGTATGTATATATTAAATTGTTGCTTTTCTCTTAGATTTTAATTAGATTATTGTTGATATTCTGTTGGCGTTTACGTTTCGCATTCATTGCATCGACAATGGGCTGCCTCTTGGCATTATACTTCTTGTTGAGCTGCTCAATTTCCAACTCCATTTCGTGATCAATGTTGCTCAGCCTTTGGTTCAGATCATCGAAGGTAAGAAACTTGAGAAACTCAAATTCTCCCTCCACATACGCATGGGATTGTGTGTGCAAATGTTGATGCTGATATGCGGGCGGTGGCTGTGCCCCTACAGCCACTCCCCCTGCAGCTGCCGATGGCTGCTGCTGTAGTTGCTGCGTTGTGTTATTGCGCAGTAAATTCTGCTGATTGTTAAGCGCAATCAGCTGCTCGTTCATCAGCGGATAGGCCATTAACAAGTGTTGTTGCTGCTGCTGTTGTTGCTGATGCTGCTGCAGACCATATTGATTGATTGCGGCAATTTGTTGGAATTGCATTTCCATGTTATGCTCCCAGTTATTGGCATCATTCGCTCCACTTGCCAAATGCTGCACATCCTGTTGCTGCTGCTGTTGTTGTTGCTGTTGTTGCTGCTGCTGCAACTGCTGTTCAACTGCTGCAGGCGAGTATTCAGTGGGTGTGGTCGTTGCCTTGTCATCGCCACGCGCATCTCCAGCATTTTTGCGCTCAAAGTGATCAAGGAACTGTGGACGATAGCGAAAACGCGGCTTCTGATCATCGTTTCGTTTGGCAGTTGTGGAGTCATCTGAATCCGAGTTGATCACCATAGTGCCTGCAAGCAGAATTCATATTAATTTTGGTAAAGATCTGATTACTTATTTACTTACCCAAATTGGACTCCAGTTCGACCATTGTGCCACTGTCCACTGTTGCCACATCCACTGCTGCAGTGCCACTGCCGCCGACTGTAGTTTGTGCCGTTTTGGCAGCTGCTTTTGGCATGCCACCACGTATGCCACCTGGTCCCAGTGTACCCTCGTCTATGTCCTGCTCGGGATGTGCTATCATTGTCGCATCCGAGGCGGATGTCTGTTGGTACTCATTGAATTTCTCGGGCACCAAAGTGCCGGGATCATCGATAAACGTTTTAACAGTGCCCGAATTGAATTCGGTCTCCTCCTCCTGCAGCATTAGTCCGGACTCTTGTGTGGCCAAACTCTTGGCCTGGCTCATGGCAACGCCAGCAGCACGATTGGCACGTTGTTGTTCCCGTATGGCACAGGTCTCCTCCAGCATAGTCTTAAGTATGCTGCGATGCTTGGCATTCCGTATAAATTCATGTTCCAGCAGGTCAGTCGCTGTAGCACGCTCATCGGGATCCTTGACCAAACACTTGCTGACAAAGTCTATAAACTCGGTGCTCCAACGATCAGGTTCGCGGAACGAAGGCGGCGGCTTCTGTGGTATCATGAATATGGCACGCATTGGATGTATATCGCCATATGGAGGCTTGCCCTCGGCCATTTCCAGGGCCGTGATGCCCAGTGACCAAATGTCAGCTACACAATCGTAGCCAATTTCCTCAATTACCTCGGGTGCCATCCAGAAAGGCGTTCCAATCACCGTGTTCCGCTTGGCCATTGTATCTGTCAGCTGACCGGCGACTCCAAAGTCCGCCAGCTTTGCGTAGCCCTCGGTGTTGAGCAGTATATTTGCCGCCTTAATGTCGCGGTGTATCTTGCGCCTTAAATGTAGGTAGACCAGACCCTTCAGTGTGTCCGAGAGTATGGTAGCAATCTCTTCCTCGGTCAGCGTTTTCTTACGCAGACGCATTATGTCCGAGACACTGCCGGCGCCACAGTATTCCATGCAGATCCACAGATCATACTGCTTGAAGTATGAGCCATAATAGCGTACCACATAGGGAGAATCGCATTGTTGCATAATCGAAATCTCCTTAATGATCTCGTGCAGATCGGACTCAACCGGCACCAGCTTAATGGCTACAATGGAGCTACTTTCTTTATGTAATGCCTTGTAGACGGAGCCGTAGCTGCCTTCGCCCAGTTTGTACATAATGTCAAACACTTTCTCCGGCGGCTGCAGCAGCGACTCCTCTGACAATTTCTTCAACTCGCCATTGCCATTGGAATTGGATGACATGTTGCTGTCTCTTCTTGTTGTTGCTGTTGCTGTTCTTGTCCTTCTTTTGCTGCTTGTCCTTGCATATGCGTTCAGTTGGAGCCTGCACAAATAATACGTACGTTTGCTAGTCTATTGTGTAGCATTCAATTAATACACAGACCCTGCGCTACACGGTAATTGCCAATTTAAATCGACATTTTTTCACACACATTTGTTCTTTATTCGTTCTCGCCAGTGCAGCAAAAACTTGTCATTGTGCTCTTCACGAACTATCGATATCGATATGCCGAACTATCGACCATATGTACCGCGAGTGCTGCCAGACATTTGCACTGCATAATGTAAACAAACCTGTGTGTGTGTTGCTATTTTTCTGTCGGTTACAATTGAAAAGCCTGCAAATTTTGTAAACAATGCGTCTTATCAGTCACTGTGCCTTTTTGACGTCCTATAATGTCCTAGCAACGCTAGCAACGAGCACCATAGAAACCGGCTGCGATGCCAACACACGAAGTGGAGCCACCTACACCGATTGCGACTGCGATTGCGATTGGAGCGCTAGAAAATTCCTGCACCTGGACGACAGTTAGTTGTTTACGCTTCGTGTCGCTAGTTGGACGTCGGTTCTACTTGTTTTTACTGCCTGGCAAATGTCTCACACGCGTGTAACTACCGCTTATGGAACACGGCCATCGCACGATTTCCATACGAACTCTATATCGCTGAAACAGCGCTCGAAATCCGCAAATCCACCGCAATTAAGACCTTTTAGCGGTATACAGGGTTCGCGACCCCGTTATGTGCCGCCATTTTCGATACAATCGCAGCAAAAAAACACGGTCGTTATTAACGGTCCCATCCATGAGGCTCCCGTAACGGCAAGCGCGCGCGGCAGAGCGCCGAATCCAAAATGTGCGTATTCCCCAATTCTATCCCAAACAAAAAAGAACAAAAAAAACTTTCTACTTTTTTGTTGTGCTTGATTTGTAGGTTTGAAGAAGCAACAGAAATCTATATCCACATGCAATTTGGGTGCCAGCTTTAACGGCTCCACGGCTGTCAAGAATCCGGGGCGTGGCACACTCTTTCGCATGTACTTCGATCGCGGAGATCTGCCCATTAAGATGGAGTATCTATGCGGTGGCGACAAGATTGGCTGGACGGTGAGTACAAAATTACAGGGTATTATGTGCTTATCATCAGTTTAGTGTGCGCTCAAAGCAATTAACTGTATAATTATGGAGTATTTGAAATAATTGATGTTTGTTTTCTAGCGTGATTAGCTGAACTTTGGCCTATAAATTACTTGACAATATTCAATGCCAGCTAATTGGCAGTAGGTGTTAGCCCACTTTCTAATAAATATACAAAGGTATATTATGTAGGTGCCATCTGCAGACCTGCGTGTCCAATTATTTGAAGTGTTCGCTTGGTACCGAAGGGAGAAAAAGAATTCCAAACTAAAGAAACTAGAATATAATATGCCACTGTCTATTTCCGGAACAAACGGACTGACGCCCACGTCCAGGTGTCAGGCAGTCTGTCATTTCCAGTCAAGAGAGCGAGAAATGGCAATATTGCGAACATGGTTTGACTACTCAGGATTCATGTGTGTAGACACTTTCAATGTCATCAGTCTTGGATTTGGAACTTGGAATTATTTTGAAAGTGGGTGCGTTTGTTTATTTAAGCCGTGATGTATTTATGACAGCTCATTTACATATGTGAGACATGTGAGTGACACTATGTGTAGGATGACTATTTGCGTCACAGCTGAAGGTCAGACAGAAAGTGACTTAAAGTGGGTTTATACAGGGGACAGTAAGCAGTTAAGCTATACTGTAAAAATTACTTATATTTTTGGTTAAGAGACCAAGAGTTAAGTCTTCTTTATATGTAGAAAAGGGTCTATTAACAATTAGTATGTTTTGGTATAGGATTAACAGGATTCTCCAAGTATAGCTTATAACAACTAAACTCTTTAATCTTTTTAGTAAAAACTCCATTAATAATTTAGCTAGAGAATTAATAGCTTCTTCTTCTTTCTTCCAAGTCAATAGTTCCTGAAATTTCCCAACAAAAGATTCCTTAGCTTTTAATAAATAAACCCTATAGCATACCATTAATAATTTCTGTATTTCGGTAGAGGATTAATGGCTTCTCCCTTCCAAGTCAAAAGCTTCTAGAACTTACCTACAATAGGTTCCATAACCATAGCTTAAATTAACTAAACCCTTTAATCTACATACACAAAAAATGAATTAATTTATATTTCGTTAGAGGATTAATTGCTTCTTCCTCGCAAATAAATAACTTCTGGTATTTCCCAACAAAAGTATACCAATACTATATTTAAGTCATTCCAAGTCATTTGGTATTTTTCCGATTGACAAAGAAAACAAACAAAATGCATCTTAATAGAAATCAGCAAAAACTTAACAAGCATCGCGTGCAAATTTACACCTGTACAAGAAAGCAAAATAATCGTCACCTCCCACTTCCCACCCCCCACCTGCCACCTGCCACCTCTTAGCTCCCACCTTTCCCCCCCAAAAACATTGCTATTTTCCTTGGGTATTACGTATCGAAGTTAGCTGTCAATACTTTTTGGTTGCAGGTGGACATTGACAAGTTGGATTACAGCCTCTATTTGCCGCTGTTCTTTGATGGATTGGCCGAACCGAAGCATCCCTATAAGACCTATGCGCGACAGGGTGTGAGTGACTTACTGCTCGCGGGGGGAGAGAAAATCCATCCTGTAGTGCCTCAATTAATTTTGCCACTAAAAAGTGAGTACCGCTTTGCGACAGGGCTAAAACCAATCAGTCAAAGCCAGCAATAAAAACAAGAAGTCCTAACACGCAAGGACTTGTCATAGCTTTAATTTCGACACCTACGTATTTTTTTCCTACTTCTTTTTGGGGTTCCCCGCAGACGCATTGAGCACTAGAAATTTGGAGGTTATGTGCACGACATTGAAAATTATACAACAACTAGTTATGGCCTCCGATATGGTTGGACCCGCCCTGGTGCCCTTCTACCGACAACTGCTGCCCATGTTCAATGCGTTCAAGGTGAAAAACTGTAAGTTCCACACAATCTAAGAAATGAATTCATTCATTATTCATTTTTTAATCACTTATTGAACTAAAATACAATTTTGTATGCCTTATTTTGTAGTAAACTGCGGCGATGAGATTGATTACGCGCAGAAGAATAATCTGAATCTGGGCGATCTAATTGATGAGACCCTGCAGGTGCTGGAACTACATGGCGGAGAGGATGCATTCATTAACATCAAGTATATGGTACCAACCTACGAGTCCTGCTACCTAAACTGAACGATCAGCTATAAGCAGCTATCAAAAGCTTTTCTTACCCCTTTTATGCTTCGTATGATTAATTTTGATCACATCAAGAGTATTTATTGAATTTTACATAGATGCGAATGATTCGAACTTTATAAATTGCAGTTTTGATCTTTGTTTTTGGAATTTTAAACATTTGCCCGATTTAGTTTGAGTATATATAGTATATAGTTTGATTATGTATATAGTTTTAGCCAATGCCACAGGTTTATTGTGGCAAGGCAGATAAAGCGCAACAGCAGCTAAAGGGGAGAAAGGAGAAGAAATAATTAGAAAGGAGTTGAGTTATGGGCAAAGTAAAGAGGTACTTACAGCTGCCACGCCTTGTTTTGGTTTAGCATTTGGGCGGGACGAACTCGTTCTTCTTCACATTGTGGGGAGAGTAGCGATTGTAGAGTCCCCAAATGGAATTCATTAGTTTATCGTTGTACTTGACCGGCAAATACTCGCGTTCTGTACAAAAGGTGAATCAGTTAAGATTTTGAATTGATTTCCCTTCATTTGTTTACTTACGAGTATTATTATCAGCCTTATCAGCATTATTGGCAGCACGGAGACGTGACAAGATCATATCACGCTCGTGAAACTGCTCACGTAGCTTGCAGGCAGCGAACGCACCTTGGGGCAAAGCCATGTCAACAACTGTTTAAAATAAAGAAAGGAAAAAGGAAAACAAATAATTTGTATAAGCAAATGTTTTTTAAAGCGTAAGATTTAAGGCACTTACTACTCAGTCTGAGGTTATTGAATAAATAGGAGAATTCAGTTGTTAGCAGATTGCTTTGATTGAAGAGTTGGTACCAGAGTTTAGTCACGTGTTGACTAATTTTCAGGGGTTTTTCACGCACTTGCAGCAGCACCATTCAAAGCGTAGAGATTCGAGGGAATTGAATCGATAAACGATTCAAAAATGTTTTTTTTTTTTTTATTTTAAATGTTTGGCAAATACCACTCAATCACTTTTGATTGATTGCTTTTGGTTTTTTGTATTGTCTTTTATGCTTTTCTGGCACAATTATTTATATGGCATTGGGAAAATGCCCGGCGTATTGAGGTTTCCACGATGTTTAAGCTTTAACACTTTGCACTCTTCATGCTCTGGACTCTAGAGATTCGAAATTGAACTGACTCTCTGGCGCTGATTGAAATGAAATTTATATGGAGCCTCAGACAACGAATGCGACTACGTGATAAGCGAGAGACAGAGATCAGCTGGACGCCATTTTGTTTTGACTAGAACTACGTATACGTACGTGAGTAAATATCTGCATGTATGTGTATGTGTGTGTGTGTGTGGGATGATGGGTATTACTTATCTTGATTGTAGAAGGTTGACTTTCTAATCGAAGGATGCAGTTTCTTCCGAATAATCGTAGTGTAATTAAAATCATGTAATCACCTGCATCTTTGACCCAGAGATCTGAGAACCAGGGACGTAGATCAAGTGGAAGACGTGATGCCGACTAATAAAGCTCTCGACATTATTTGTGTAGGGGACTGATAAGAATATCGATTAGAAAAACTGCTTTAAAAACTGCGCAATTTTGTTAGAAAACTGTTGGCTCATCAATCAGTTAGCAGAGTCAAAAAAAGAGAAAAAAATATAAATATAAATACAAATAGAACAAATTTTGGGAGATAATCAAAATGAATGTTTGGCAAACCTTGGCCAATGGGTGGTGAAGCGATTCAAGAAGCTTCCACAACTGAACAGTGGGACAATATTCTCTTGGAATTATCTCTCTCGTTCTCCCTCTCGGTTTCCCTACTCTAGGTTCATGTGAAGTCAACAACTGAACCGCTTTTAACCGCTTCACAATGTGTTATTAATATATTTATATATGTACATACAAGTATATAGTACGGATCTGTCCACTTTTGTGGGTAGTATTCAAGTACTAAAGTACCTGCTGATGCAATTACTGACCTCACTGATATTATTTATGTTGTTTACAGACTGACTATATTTTGATTTATACAATTTGTACAATCAATCAGTGGAATTGGCAGGATCCGCTTAAGTCAATTGACCCGTGGGTTAAACTATTTAATTAACAAAAGTCATATGACTGCTTTGTTTATACACAATTACTATTGAGTGTATTGAGTGTATAATTTGAATGACACACTTTATGCTGAATACGCATGTATTAACAAATGCATCATCATAATTCATTTAATCAAGAATTTTAATTCGATTTACTGTTTACTGTTGTCAAGAGCATGCTGTAAATAATTGCCTTGTCTTGAGATTACAATTGTATTAAATTGTCGCACTTCAGTGACATCACAAAATCCTTCGTTTCACTCCTCTTCGCCCATATTCTTAAAAAAATCATTTGCATTTTGCAATAATCTGTTTGTTTATTTCTTGAAATAAAAAATAAAAGTCCAAAAGAGGTGTCCAAAAGTACAGATACTGGGTGAAATGTCTGCCACGAGCAGCTGAAGTCACGTAGAGCCCGATCCCTCTTGCTGATTACGTCCAATCTTGTGTTTGGAATATAGTACAATAAAAAAGAACATACAAGCAAACATAAAATACGCGAGATTGTGTGCAAGGTTGGCCTAAAACATAGTATTTTAAAGATTACTTCATAGTATATCAAATAATTTGAAACGGACATTGATTTATATTCAAATGTCAAGTTAGTAGAGCACGTCAGCATTGTTGTGAGAAATTCAAATTTGAATTTAAAACAAAAGCGCGCGTTTTGTTTGTAGGCGACCTACAACACTGTTTTAGCATTCTGCTAAACTGTTAAGTTGGCAGCGTACTGTTAAGTACACAGAGTCTGGTACACCCTGTGTGCACGAAGTTATCGAGCTGTCAGTGTTAATCGTCTGCTCGTCGCCAAAATTAGCTAATAACAAAAGAAATACACGGGAAGTTGTTAATTAAAACGGTGACCTAGATCTAAATACAGAACGTCAGACGAGGCACTACAAAGCCATGTCGTTAAAAAAGGAACTGAAAACACTCGCGAAACCCTACTACTGGGTTAACATACTACTTGCAATCTCGTACCTGCTGGCCAAGAAGACAAAATTTATTTGCACGCGCATTTTCCAGCATGCGGCAGAGGACGATGTGTGCGATATGGATAGTCGTGAAGTGGAGATACTGTTCTTTCTGCTGATAGTGGTCATGATACGATCTCGAAAAACTGGCAGTGTCACCATGATCAACTATCTGACCTCGTCGTTCCTCTACACAAAAGTGGCCAACATGATACTCTGGTCCTATGCCGACTTCCGCTATGGATTAGGCTTCCTTTTGATGTGTATACTGGTAGGCATGCTGCTGCCAGAGCCATCGTATCGTGGTCCCGAACACATTACGTACTTCCGCAATGCCCAGGTCTTTGAGGAGGAACTGACGCGAGACAAGCGCACGTCCTGGTTGATCTGCTTCTACACCGTTTGGAATCCCAGTTGCGTTAACTTTGCACCCATCTTCGCTGAGCTCTCGGCTATGTACAACACGGAGCATCTGAAGTTCGGCAAAATCGATATTGGACGCTTCCCGGACGTGGCACAAAAGTATCGTATCTCGGACAGCAGCTTCTCCCGCCAGTTGCCCACGATCATACTGTTTCAGCAGGGCAAGGAGGTGGAACGCCGGCCCAGCATTGATTCCAAGGGCAAACTACAGAAGTTCTTCTTCTCCAACGACAATGTGCGGGTCACTTTTGGACTGAATCAGCTGTATAAACAGGCAGTGGAGCGACTGCCTGCGTCGGTGGCCAAGTCCGCAGCGCCAGAGGAGTCCAAGAAATCGAAGTAGATTCGCGATATTAACCAAATGACATCTCATTTTAACACTTGTACGTGCTTGCATTTGTTAATTGTTTAGTTTTTAGTTGTTATAATTTATTTTGTGTCACTGCACAAACCACAAAAACAAAAAAAAGGGAAAAAATGAAAGACACGTACAATTTGCATTCTCTTATGTATTTAGACAAAAATTGTAAAATGTAATTAATGCATTTGCAAACACGTTGCCATTAACTAATTTATTATTTGATTCTGCCTAATTTGTAGCTAAATTCAAGTCATAAATCTTAATTAATAAAATTGTAATAGAATATTTTTGAGGCGCTGGCTTTTCTTGCCTTTAATTTACTTTAACTAAGCACTTCCGGTGGCTGCTATCTGTGTGGAATCTTAGGCGCTGCTTAAACAATTTCATAGCTGTTATAACAAATATAACATTTCTTTAAAGCACGTTTTTAAATTATTTATTTAAAAAATTACTTCATTTGAATTGAAGTTTGTTATTTTATAGCTCAATAATCGATAGCACACATCGTTATCGTCTATCAAATGCGGCTTAAGTGTTGAGTAATGCTGAAATTTACGATTTAGCTAAATTGCCGCTACTGAGTAGGTTTTTGTCTCGACTAAATATTTGGAAATTTACTTGTTTAAAATTGGAATGCCTTTAAATCAAAACTATTTTGTTTTTACTTCGTTTTATGCCGCCTAAAGGCAACTGACGAATTGCAAATTAAACATGCAGCGACAGTTCTGCCTGCTGTTGCGCCAAATGTGTTAAGCAAAACAATGAAAACTCTGCAAAAAAAAAGAAAAATCGAAAAACGGTGCACAATGTTTCCGGTGCGTTGGCTTAACCAAGGGACTAAAAGGGGGTAAAGTGGGCTAAAAGGGGATCGTTATGAAGGCTGTATACAGGCTTACATATATATACACTTATATGTCTATATATGTTATGTTACCCAAACGGACAGACGAAATACGAAATAAACGCAAATCCTTTTTATCCATTCAATATGCATATTTACAAACAAGCGTGCGAATGTATGTATGAAAATGCACATATACAGGTACAGGGACACAAAAAGAGAGAGAGAGTGAGAGAGAGGGGGAAGGAGGTAGAGAGACAGAGACAGAGACAGCGACAGTTACAGAGACAAAGGCAAACTGGCATCGCTTTTGTGGTTATTATTTGTATTCTTATTTGATATTCAATGAAACGACATGGAAATGGCCATTATTTTGTATTGTGTTGCATAATACGATTATCTCACCATCTGATTCTGGCCTTTTATTTGCCTAAAATATGTATAGAATTTCGATCAAGATGAATTTGGATTGTAAGATTTTCAAATTAGGCAATTAAAATCATTTGACAAATGTGTTTGCTGTTGATTGAAAACCGAATTTAACTGGACCGACAGCCACAATAGAGGTACCTCCCCTTCTTCCTAGCACACTCTGGGTGTGTTGTCAACAGCTTTTTATAACGAAAATCCAATAAGCAGCACCAAAACAACAAAAACAACAACAAAAACGCCATGAAGTCATAGCGGAAGTCGTATTGTTGTCGCCATTTTACCTTGCTTCTCTGTGCGTTGGTCACATTGGATTGATTCTGAGCCATATTTCTCGTAGACTAGAAAACTTGGAGCATATTCGCTTATTTAATGCATAAATCTGTTACATAAATTACTTCATTTTTTAATGGGACTTCAGAAACCCAGAAGTTTTGATATGATATTTGATTTTTGCTGACAGCTTTAATTTATTGAGGTAGCAGCTTATTAACTGGTCTAATACTTTTGCTTAGCAGTGTATTCGGAATTCTTCTTTAAAAATAAATGTGATAACTCAAGATTCCTTTAGCTTTGCTGACATTTTTTATTGCATTTTTATGTCAACGGCAGCTGATGCTTGCCCCGCTCACCTAGTACTCACCACACCCACACCCACACCCTCACCGCCCTACCGACCTCCTTCATCCGTGCTGTCGCCTGTCGTCGTCTCAATATTGCCTCGTTTTGTATTTCTGTCAATTGCGTACAATTGAATTAAACTCGAAGTCACTGGCAGGTGGTGCATTGGTGATGCTGGAGATTGCCGGTGGTGCTCACAAATAAAAACCACAGTGGCCAACAGCCAACCGCAGAGGAGGACGTACCAGGCCAGCCGCAGGGTGTCCAGATTGAATGCCTTGAAATTGTCCGAGTTATCGATGAGCTGAACGTAGCCAGCTCTGAGGGCATCGTTAAAGTCCGAGACGAGCCAATACTGGAAGAGACCGACGCACTGCACACGCATGATGAAGTGCTTTAGTCTACTCTCAAGATGGGAATCTTTGCGCATGGGATACCCTATGACCGGAGCACCCAGGCAGACCGGGGAGTAACGATAGATGGGCTTCTGGGCGTACTGCTGCTGCAGGGCAAAGAATTCCCAACGTTCCACGGTGAAGGGATACGAGTAGCTGATGTTGAAGCTGAGCAAAGCTTTCACCTGTTCACCTGCTTCGGATCCCACAACCAGATCCGATATCTGCTGCTCCAGATGCGGCGGTACTTGCTCCAGAAGCATTGGAATCTCATGATACTTAACCAGAATCTTTTGACGTTGCTCGATGAGCTGCTCGAAGGTGTCCACCTGATCACCTACCAGTGTGGCGGTGAGAAAGCTGCTCAGCTGATTGGAGTACCAGTTGGTCACAATGAATCCCAGCACAGTAAGCTGCAAAGCCACCAAAAAGTATCTCACAGAAGGTCCATAGATGCGGGTGGGCGAGCTGAGGAACAGCAGCTGACAGAGTGCCTCCAGCAAACAGAGACCAGGAGATGCACTCAGTCCGGGACTCAGCCAGTAGAGCGCCAGACTAATATAGCCAACGGCAGAGAGTAGCAGCAGCCAGCTGCTCCAGTGGAACGGTCGGAGGAGGTACATGTAGCGAGGGATCTCATTCCGGACCGGAACGATGAGACAGTTTTGTACGATGGTCAGTGGATAGCTGAGGATGCCCAGGTCGCGATCGATGCCCACATAGGGATGCATTGAGATCTCGAGGAGATTGTCGCCAATCATTTGATTGATACGACTGGTGTCTACGCTGGTGAAGGTGGCACGATCCTGCTCAGCATTGATTACTTCCAGCTGCGCGTTGTGACGTCGCAGGAACTCCGCAAAGATGCGATAACCGAATCCCCGTATCAGTTGTGCTCCTGTCTTCGGATCTCTCACAAAGAAAACCCGTGGCAAATCGTTCTCGGCCATCGTGGACACCACATATCCATCTAAATCCCGCGGAGGAGCACCAAACAAGCTGGGATTTCCTTCCTGCTGCACCTCGAAGTAACGCACTCGGGGATAGGGAGTGTAGCTAAAGATACGTTTCTTGTGCAGCACCAGAACCCGAAGGAACTGAAGTTTCCACAGTTTCTCAAAGAGCTTTGGCAGCGCTGACTGGCCTCTGCTGCTGGACAGGTGGACAATTAGGCGTCCAGTTCGGAGCTTTCTCAAGTGCTCGTCCAAGTGCCAGAAGATGATTTCATCGCTGGAGTAGCAGAAGACCAAACTAAGCAGATCCTCCTTTATGTGATTCCTCAGCGGGTTGTATTTATCCGGCAAACTACCCGAGGCATCGAAAACGTAGCTGGTCACACTTAAATTCAGATGCAGCCATTTCACAAACGAATTCGCGTGCTCCAACTCATAGGGACGACTTATGAATACCGGCGTATTAACCCAACGCTCCTCGCCAGCAACTCTCTGGAGCAGACTCTGTAGGAACTCCAAGTTATCCGACTCTATTTGCCTCGAAAGAAGTGGCAGGAGCAGCACTAGAAGCGTTGCAAGCAGCATGACTGAGTACTCACTGTGCCCCAGGACGTGACCCAAAGTCCTCTTTATAGCACTAGTTTCCTAATAGACATAATTCAATTTAATCGACTACTGATTGGTCTTATCAGTGGCACAGATGGAATATTGCCAACTAATGGATACTGGACAATAACGTGCAACAATTTGTGGCACTTTTAGTTGATGTAATTATGTGAATTAACTTTAAGGATTACTTTTAGAATATAATTAAATTGGTAGTGCTTATGGCATACCAATTGTGAGCTGTATTTAAAAAAATATACTCTTCTAGGCAGATAAAACACTTCAAAGTTTAAAAGAAAAAATAACACAAATTTAAAAAACTGTTTTTTAAAAATTTATTATTAGATTTATATGCAAAAAAATGTATTTTTAGATATTTCGTTCGAAATATGTAAATTTAATTAAGTTTCTTTGAAATTTTAGCTATATTTATTATTTAAAAACATCAAAATTCTCATTAACCCATTTTACAGGGTTTAAAAAAGTAGGTCCTCTCCGTGACAATGCATATCTCAGCATTGCCGTGACCAGGATTCGAACCTGGGTTACCACGGCCACAACGTGGGGTCCTAACCACTAGACGATCACGGCTACCGAAGACTCTTAAGAGTGGCTGGCTAAATAGCAAACATAAAAGAAATTTTAACTCTTGAAGAAACTTTAATTTAGTCGTTTTTGCATTTATTGCTTTCTAAAAACTTAACTTGTTCAGAGAGCAAGAACTGGAACTAGAGCAAGAACCACAGTGAGAAACAGCAGCTGAAATAATGAGAAGCAGTTAATCAAAGTGCTTTACTGCACAATACTCTGTAAACTGCTGCACAAAAGAAGCGAATAGTTATAAATAATAATTATAAATATTTAATAAAATGCTAATCGAATGTTATAAAATATAAAGAACGCTGCATATTAATTTTGCATTAATAATTCCAAGTTTTTGGTGCTACATCACACAGTGTTTTAGCTGAACAAACGATAAAACCGCTGATTAAGATCATTAGACTATTTAAAAAAATTTTAAATGTATTATTAAAATTTAAAAAAATGAATCTTCTCCGTGACAATGCATATTGCAGCATTGCCGTGACCAGGATTCGAACCTGGGTTACCACGGCCACAACGTGGGGTCCTAACCACTAGACGATCACGGCTATTGAAGACTCTTGAATGCCCGCAGAAAAATACTTAATACAAATTTACGCTATCTACGCTTCAACGAGCTATGCTAGCCACTGTTGCACTTTAACAACTTGTTTATGGAGCAAGTACGCTCCATAACAGAAACAATAACAGTAACAGCAACAAGAAGAACAACAATAACAAGTGAAAGGCAAACGAAAGAAACTGAGGCAAAAGACAGAGACCCAAATGGGCAGACAAACCACCGACAGACAACCAATAAACAAGATTTTGGTTTATGAATGAATTTAAATGCCAAACAGTTGATGGGCAAGCAAAGTGGGAGGGGGAAGGCGTGGCAGAGGGGGGTGGAAGGGGAATGGAAATGGTGCTTGAGTTGGCATTTCAATTCGTTTTGCTATCAGCAGCAGTTTGTGGTACAGTGAAGGGGAGGGAGTAAGGGAATGGAAGAGAAGAAGGAAAGAGAATAGAGGGGAGCGGGGGGAAGAGAGGAGAGAAAAGGAAACACAACTGCTTGCTGAGCAATATGAATACGAATAATACAAGTTTAAATGAAATACAATTTTGAATACATCTAACGAGTTTATTCAAATATTCATATGCCATTGTTTTTTTTATTTATATTTAAATATTACGTCAATTTTCTTGTATTTCATTTACACTGCATTTTATTTAGGAAGTGACTGAGTGAGTAACAAGTAAAGGGAGTGGGAAGTTTAAGTTAAACTTATTAAAAGCTTTAATCAATTTAACATAAAACTCTTTTTTACTATTTTTTATTTAAACCCTAAGTTGTCTATTAAATAAATATAGTGTCGCTTAATTAAAAACACAACTCAGTCTTAAAAGCTAATCGCCTTAAAGCCTTTTGTTACAATCAAACATTGTTAAGTATTTAAATATGTAACTTTTATGTTTGATTTAATTGAAATAAATTAAAATACACATAAATTATATACATTTTCATCCCCAGGGAAAAAGGCGTTTTAATTTATTTTAACAAAAAGAACATAAAAAATTGGATTTTATGATTTGAAATTCTGTTCTTTGATCAAAGTGTGTTAATTTTAGTTACCCACGTACAAATATCGACTTAATAATACCCTGACTTCAAGTACAGTTAAGTGTATTTTGGCTTAAACTAATGAGCTTTTGATTTCGATAACAATTAAGGCTAATAGCAAAATAGTTGTGATTTTATCTGGCTCTAATTGATTCAAGGCAGGTACAAAATGGGCTAGCTAATATACCCCAGCTACTAGGACTGCTTAGGTATACGAATTAACCGGACTCACGTGCCTTTAATGAGGTGTTGACTTGTTTCCGCTGTTTTATTCCTCCCCTGGGGCAGTTTAATGAGTTATACTCCAATATATTCACTCCCAATGGAGCATTTTCTGGCTGTTTTGCAGCAATTTCAAAGGGAAATAAATTTATGGTTAATCAAAAGACCTATTTCAAATGATGCGACCTTATCGGCATTTTTTTGCTGTTCATTGGTCAGATAAGCGAATACAGTAAGTCTTATCAGCGCCATAAAACGAATACTTTTCAGTAACGAATAGTCTAGAAGACAAAACATAATTCAATCACTCGATTTATGTGCTAAATTTAGTTAGTTAGTGTTTATAATTTAAAACTCACTTCAAATAGTTACACTCTACTACAAGTTTTCATTTAATTTCATTTGTGTTCTTTGAAAAATGCTGCTCATTTGTCGCGTTTGTGTTGTGTAGTGTAATTTGTACATTTAATGATTTTGTAATTACCCATAAGTGCAATATTATTTCAATGGCACCAAGGGGTGGGCTAGGGGCTAACAGGGGCTTAAAGGGGGTTCAAGGGATCAAAGAGAGTTTGGCTTTCGGGTTTTGAGTACAGCACTTTGGTGTTACGTGCTGCGAACCCGTAAAAAACACATGCAAAAAACTGTAAAGTGTTTACATGTAAGCTGAAAATTTACAAACACACCCACACACACACACACATCCAACTACACCCACACAATCACACAAACAAATAGGGAGACAACAGTCCGTGAAATTCGTGCAGAGAGAAAAAAAGAGATTTTTAAACTTTTTTGTTATTTTTGTGGCCTGCTTTTGAAATATGGAAAAGTGAGTACTTCTGTGTGTGGGTGTGTGTGTGTTTATGTGTGTGTGTGAGTAATTTATATATGAGTATTCACGCTCCAATAATCGTGTAAAATAGTTGGGCTATTTACATGTATTGACCGTATGACTATAAAATGAATTCCAGCCCGTATTTACAAATTAATTTTTGATAACTGCCGCCACCAAACCCCCTTCCCCCCAAACCTCCCCACCCCTAAGCACTTTTTACAGTCCCTGCCTCTTTCCAAAGCCTTTTGTTGTGCACTGTTTTATACAGATGTCAAAGGACATTGCAAAAAGAGTCCTTAATAAGTGTTGAACAGTGGTTTAAAACTAGAGTAGTATTATTAACACTTTGAAAAACATTTAAATATATTTTTAAGACTTGGAAAATAATACCAAAAATGCATTACATAAAAGATACTTTCTCAGGAAGTTTACAACTTACCTTCACCTTTCGCAAGTTACCGTTTTCTAAATTACTCAGGTATATGACGTGACTCAATGGTAACAGGCCGTAACCGGAAAAGTCCTGCCAACAATGGTTTAAGCCATGTCGCCAGTCAGTCTGGCCAGTTCAGGGTCATGATTGATTCCTAGATTTCGCTGATATTGTGGCATATGGTCACTTTTTTTGCATTTACTAATTTGCAGGGCCAGCACAGAGTGTGGTCTACTGGAATTGTACTATAAATATTGCGAGTGTCACGAGTTCTGGCAACAGTCGGTATAAAAATGCAAAAGGAAATTATTCGGTCGCCTTTCAGTACGGATATTCCATACGCCTTTATCTATAACGATACACTTAAGGGCAAATCTTCTTTCCATGGACCCTACGTAGAGTCCTTGCAGAATTTTGCACGAGTTTTTCACTATGATCTGCAGCTGGATCACGTGGCTGATCTGCCCAAGAAGTCGGAGCTGCTGGAAGATATTGGAAATGGCGTTTACAATGCCTCACTGCACGGAGTGTTGATACGCACTCTCACGGATTCCAATAATAGCTCCCAGTACAGTTATCCCATGTCTGTGATGAAGAACTGTGTGATGGTTCCTCTGGCTCCAGAGCTACCCAAGTGGATGTACATGGTGTGGCCATTAGGAAGATACGTGTGGACCTCCCTTTTCCTGGGCATCTTCTACGTGGCCTTTCTGCTCCGTTTTGTTCATAGAAAGGAGATGATAGCCCAGTCGTACAGCCGGAATCTGCTTCATGCCATGGCCCTGCTCATGTACAGTCCCAACATGAATATGGAGGTGCAAATGACTCAGATACCCTTGAGAAATCTGGTCTTCTACTCGCTGCTGTACATACAGGGATTTATTCTGTCCAACTATCACATCAGTCACATGACTTCCTTCGACATGAAGCCCGTTTTTGTGAAGCCCATCAATACATGGTCGGATCTGATTGAGTCCAAGGTGCGCATCATCATACCGGATACTTTGCTGGACGAGTTGACCTCGATGCCAGAACTGGATGTCTCCTCATTGTATCCACAGTTCGAGCCACGCATTTGGCAGGACTTTCAGAACATGCTGACTAAACCACCGAGGGCCTTTGCCTATGTGGTCAGCCATGACATTTGGGAGTTTTTCAATCGACAGCAGGAGGTCTTAATCCAACCCTATTTCCACATGTCCCAGGTCTGTTTCAATGGCCTCTTCAATGCCTTTCCGATACGAAAAGGAGCTAAGTTTGCCCCTGAACTCGATCGATTCATGTTGTATGTGAAGCAAGCTGGTCTTTGGGGTCACTGGGAGGACATGGCCTTTGTCTTCGCGGTGCGTGCG
Source organism: Drosophila cardini (assembly GCA_018903735.1). Taxonomy (NCBI): domain Eukaryota; kingdom Metazoa; phylum Arthropoda; class Insecta; order Diptera; family Drosophilidae; genus Drosophila; species Drosophila cardini. The sequence goes on along the minus strand of JAEIGM010000001.1, from coordinate 7,758,930 downwards.
AATTATGCTCAGGTGTTTCTCGATACTTACCCAGTGGAACCACTGAACCTGGAGTTTTTTAGCACCGCTTGGATGGTAATTGTGGCGGGTTTACCAATCAGTTTAGTGGTCTACATTCTGGAGTACTTCTGGTGGCATTTAACAGCTCGAAGAAGAGAGTTTTCCAGGCACTTGGATAATGATTAATATTGTTCCCACTTTTAATACTTCAATAAATTTCCCCATGGAAATATGCTTAGAAAAAACGTAACTCTCAATGTGAAAATAATTACCAATGGTCAGCTAAATTAGTAAAAAAGTAACACTCCCCAGAGCTAGTAAGCTATGGCGGCTATAGCGTGTTTTTTCTTCATAATGTAACTAAAATTTGTACAGGGATTTGTTAACAATGTTTCGATGAAAAATGTATAACAAAATGCGGCTAATTGTTGTGTAATCTCTGGAGGAATTAACTGTGGTAATTAGCTGCTTGTGAGATGCATAACAAAGTGTTCATCGTTCATATTACGCATACGATTCGTGAACGCATCGTAGTAAAGTCATGTATACGCCGCGTGGTCTGTTTGGAATGCTCGTTTTGTTGCTGCTTCAAGTATTTGCTAGTGGCTGGAATATGAGATACATATCTGGGCTGCTGATGCCGTTCAAACATTTGATTGGACTACAGGAAATTGTGTGGTTCATCAGTCAAGAGCTGAGGACGGAGCACACTTATCAAATGGATCAATTTATACTCACAATGAGTGAATCCTTTGGCATTACACAAACTGTTGTCTCCAACAACTCAGAGATGCGCATAATTCGATCGGCAGCCAGGAGGAATCACATGAGTATTATATTCACCACAGGCCCCCAAGACCCGATTATGACTGTGGCCAATCAAGTGCTCCTGGGCAGACACTTTTACTTCACCATCTTTATGCTGATGGACAAAGTTGGCGACATGGAACCGGTGTATGAGATGTGTCGTCTGCTCTTCGAACATCAGTTTGATAACTCCTTACTCTATTTCGAGTCCATGGATGGTATAAATCAGCTGTATGGCAGCTCGAGGTTTCCTGCCTTTCAGATTGAAAATCGCACGGATATTTTTGCGTTTTTCCGTCGGAAATACAAAGAGGTGGAAAATGCTCAAAAGGATGTGGAAGGACATAGATTTGCTACTCCCTTGCGACAGGATGTACCGCACTTATTTCGCGTTGGAGGGCACTACGAGGGTAGTACGTACCGTATTATAGAAACCTTTGTGAACTTTATCAACGGCAGCTTCGAGGAACTGCACTTACCCAAGGATGCACTGGGTGGAGATGTGGTTAATATGAAACAAACTCTGGATTTGGTCAGAGAGAGACGCATTGAGTTCTCGGCTCATGCCTATGCTCTGTTCGAGACGGACGAGCAGCTGGACAAAAGCTATCCGCTGCTGGTGGTGCGGTGGTGTCTGATGGTTCCACTGTACAACTCCGTGTCCACCTATTTGTATGTCTTGCAGCCATTTGATGCCCTCGTTTGGTTCTTTACACTCGGTGCCTTTGTGGCTCTGATGCTGCTTGAAGTGCTCTGGCTTTGGTTGGGATCAGCAGATGCTTCGGATTCTCTAGTTGTCGCCTTATTCAACTCCTTTTGCTACATAATTAACATAGCCACAGGACGACAATTGTTGCAGCCTTCGTTGCTGAGATTTTCACTGCTTTTCGCTGTGTTTTTCCATGGGTTTTTCCTGTGTGCCTACTATACCTCCAATTTGGGCAGTATTCTGGCTGTTAATCTTTTTCATGCCCAGCTAAACACCATGGAGGACCTGCTGCGTGCCCAACTGCCAGTCATGATCATCGACTACGAATTGGAATTTCTGCAGCAATTGCACTCCGATCTCTCACCGGAGTTTAAGAAACTTTTGCGTCCTGTCGATAATGGAATTTATGCTAAACATCAGATCGAATTTAACAGTTCTTTTGCCTATTTTGTCACCGAGGATAAATGGCAGTTTTTGGATGAACAGCAGCGTCATTTGAATCAGCGACAATTCAAATTCAGTGACATTTGTTTTGGCTCCTTTCATCTCGCGTATCCGCTGCAAATGGACTCGACTCTCTGGCGGGATCTGGAATACTATACCTTTCGGGTTCATTCCTCGGGTCTGCATAATTATTATGCCAGAATAAGTTTCGAGTCCGCTCTGAGAGCAGGTCTCGTCCAGCGCTTGCGGGAGACAAAGGAATATACTTCGGCGGGTTTACAGCATTTGGCCATTGCCTTCATTTTCCTGTTGGCCATGTCGGCGTTGGCGGCTATCATTTTTGGTTTGGAACTGTTTTGGCCAAGGATGTCACGTAGGGGCAGACACACAGGGAATTTTAAGCGAAATGTGTGGTGAACAGTGTTAGCATTTTAGCTATTTTATAGCAACTTTAGCTACTTTTTTAATTTCGAATGATAGCTAACTTTATGTATTACTATAAGCTATAAAATTAGCTATTTTTTGCAAAGGTATTTGACGTTTTTTGCACGTTTTAATAGTAATGTTATTTGAAAATTGTTAAAATTTGTCGTCTCTTCAAAGCTAACAAAATGTAACTTATTTTTGTATTTATGGAACCAGTCGTCCGATCTGCGATTGTTATACCTTTCTGAACTCGGTAGGATTAGGACTATCGATTGGCATCAAAATATTTTTAAAAACTTCAAAAAAAAATTTTGTCAATTTTTGAAAATTTGTAAAGGGATAACATCGTAAAATTTGCCAAAATGGGTCAAATTTTAAAAATAAAATTTTTTGATTACGATCGATTCTCCTACTTGCCCAGAGTCTAAAAAGGTATAACTTTTTGAGATATTCCTTCATTTGGCTGAGTTATGAGCATTCAAAGTTGAAAAAATGTGAATTATTAAAACTCAAAAATGCACCCTCTCTGATGTCCCTTTTGGGTTTCATTACCTAAAACATATATTAAATTTATAGTCTACACCTTAAATTAATCAAATATTTATCTAATAAACTATTAAATTTCAATAGAAACAGTTGTCAGTTAAAAAAGTTACCAAGTTTAAATTATTAATTAAAGTAATGTGATTAAAACAAGTTGGAACTGGAAAAGTCCCGCCAACAATGTTAGTAGATTTCGTTGATATTATTCTACATGTTTGATATTTTTAGAGTCAATTAATTTATAGTTGTTGGTTCAAAACGGAATACGCCCAATTGGAGTTGCTGCCGTTGCAGTTGCAGTTCCAGTTGCAGTTGCATTATAAAATTGTGTGTGCCACGAATCCACTCAACAGTCGGTGTTAAAATACCAATGGAAATAATTCGGTCGCCTTATAGTGTGGATATTCCATACGCCTTTGTCTATAACGATACATATCTGGGTAAATCCGTCTATCATGGACCCTACGTAGAGTCCGTGCAGAATTTTGCACGCGTTTTTCACTATGATCTTCGCTTGGATTACGTTCCGGAATTTCCCAAGCAATCGGCTCTACTGGAAGACATTGCAGAAGGTTACTATAATATCACATTGCATGGCGCGTTGATCCCAACTCCCGGGGACTACAATAAGAATAGCTCTATCATATTTAGCTATCCTCTGACGGTGATGAAGAACTGTGTAATGGTTCCTTTGGCCCCGGAGCTGCCCAAGTGGTTGTACATGGTGTGGCCACTGGGACGATACGTATGGACCACCCTCTTCCTGGCCATTTTCTACGTGGCTTTCCTGCTCCGCTTTGTCCATTGGAAGGAAATCTTGGCTCAGTCGTACACTCGGAATCTACTGCATGCCATGGCAATTATTATGTACAGTCCCAACATGAATATGCAGGTGCAAATGACTCAGATACCTGTGAGGAATTTTGTCTTCTACTTGCTGCTGTACATACAGGGATTTATTCTGTCCAACTATCACATCAGTCACATGACTTCCTTCGACATGAAACCGGTTTTTGTAAAGCCCATCAATACATGGTCGGATCTGATTGAATCTAAGGTTCGCATCATAATACCAGACATACTATTGAGCGAGTTAAAGTCGATGCCAGAGTTCCAGGAGGCCTCCTCGTTATATCCCCAGTTCGAGTCACGTGCTTGGTCGGACTTCCAGAATATGCTGATAGAACCAACGAGAGACTTTGCCTATGTGGTCAACCTGGATTTCTGGAATTTTTACTCTCGCCAGCAAGAGGTTCTCATCCAGCCCTATTTCCGCATGTCCGAAGTCTGTTTCAATGGCATGTTCAATGCCTTCCCAATGAAAAAAGGAGCACTCTTTGCTCTTGAAATCGATCGCTTTATGCTGTATGTACAAGAAGCGGGTCTTTGGGAATTCTGGGAGGACATGGCTTTTATCTATGCGTTGCGTGCGAATTATGCTCAGGTATTTCTCGATACTTACCCAGTGGAACCGCTGAATCTGGAGTTCTTTAGCACCGCCTGGATGGTTTTTGTTGTGGGATTACCAATTAGTCTAGTGGCTTACTTTGTGGAGTTACTCTGGTGGCGTTTAACAGCCAAAAAAAGGCATTTGGGCTGTGATTAAGTTATTCTTCTAGTAACTTTTGAAGTCATATTAAATAAAAATGTTCTCTTTTTATACTTTCATAAGTTTCCCAAGGGAGTTAAGACAAAATATAGCTTTCAATATGAAAATAATTACCAGTAATTAACTATGACAATTAGCTGCACAACAAATTGTACACATTACGCATACGCCACGTGGACACAGCGCAGTAAAGGCATGATTCGTATCGGAAAGGCAGAAATTGAGAGCTAATTCTGTAATACTCTACGCTTTAAGAATCCCAAAATAAAATTCACAAAAATAGCACAAGTTTTTATAAACTATATTCTAAATAAAGCACTTAATAAAAGTTAAACTTAATATTTTTTCGATAAGTTAAATAAAATAATGTTTTATTTATTCGTTTCTATTTTCTTCTCCAACGCTTGTAAATGCGTTTTAGCTGCTGAGCATAGTTCTTTAGATCAAACCATTTCATTTCCAGAACAAAAGCAATTCCAGCGACCAGTAAACCATAGCACCAGGTACGCACCATGCTGGACAGGAATCCCATGCTGAGGGGCATGGGCTCCTCGTCGTTGGTAAACAGCTGGAAGTGATGCAGTCGCAGAGCTTCCCAAAACGCCTGCCGTTTCCAGTAGAACTCCAGTCCCGCCTGCTGGGCAATCATTATGAAGTTCTGATGCGAAGAGCGCAAATGCGAGTCCAAATGCATGGGAAATACATGGTAAAAGGGACCCGAGCAAATGCTGGTTAGCCTGTAGACGGGATAGGTCAAATGTTCCTGCCGCATGCTCACAAAATCCCAACGATCGGTGGAAATCATATATGCAAAACTGGCATTCATTGTATCCCGATGATTTTGCATAAATTCTGCACTCACGATTTCCACCTGCTGCATGAAGCGCTTGGTATAAAGATGAGGTGATCGCAACAATCCATCATATTCGAAATCCTGTACCAATATTCGCAGATTGGCCTCGATCACATCCTCTACAGTGTTCACCTGTCTAGCAGGCGGTGCGGAGGTCAAATAACTGGCCATCTTCGATATATACATATTGGAACAGTTTAGACCCATTATAAAGAGTATAACATAGAGAAATCTCATACGCAGCGTTGCCGGTTTGATGATGGACAGCGGTGGGTTGTTGGTAATGCTGCAGATGCACTGCAGCATGGCACCACTGAGATCACGTGGTCGTCTTGGGGAGCATAGCCAGATGGCAAAGCACATGTAGATGACGGCCAGAAGGAGTAACAACCAAACATTGTCCTGCAGTGCCTCACTCACGTATAACTCCTGGTTGGAGTCATTCCTGTAGGGCACCATGAGACACCAATCGTTGATGCCAATGGGTTCACTGATGCTAACAGAATAGTTGCCAGCGATATCAGTGAAGGAGTGTATCATAGTCTCGTAGGCTCCCTGAGTCACCAGATCCAACAGGTAGGGAAGATCGAAGACTTTCATGGTTAGATTGGCGCTGGTGTCCACAACTGAAGCATTAATGAACTCCAGGAAATCCTTAAAGAAATTCGCACTTGTGCCGTAGACATCGTTGGGATTCACGCCTCTGAAGACGCGCGGTAAATCACTGAGTATCGGTGTCCTGACCTTATACCCTAGAGTATTGATGACATCGCGATGTGTATTGTCCAATTCCTCGGCTCTCCAGGTGTCCGTGCGATTGGCAATTGTGGGCGTGGGATAAGGATTGAGCACAAACAGACTGTTCTCGATGGTCAGCAGTAGCACACTGATGAACTGTTTGCTCCACGTCCACTCTAGCACCTGTCGCACCTCCGTCAGCAGTGCATCCCTCTGATCTAAATCGGCTTTCAGCAGTGGAAGGAGCACAAAGATCGTTTTTAGCCAGCGTACTCCCTGCAGACTCTGAGCTGCTACCCCCATGATGGGATCTCTGTGACTGGTCGTAAAGATTAGCACCAAAGTCGGTGTACTAATTAAATCTCTAATCAGTTGGGGCGAGCTACTGGCACGTCGCATAAATATACGCGGCACCATCGGAAATGTCCTGAAGAAGTTGTGAAAGAACTCCATGCCTCCGGGATTATTTAGATTTACTCTCTCCGATATATAAAATATAAAGTTCTTAAACTTTCGGATCCGATCTACGCGCTTTATAATGCTTAGAGTAAAACTTCCATTTACGCCATGCATCACCAGTTCGGCAGGTAAGTCAAATCGAACGGTGCTGTGTTGATTCAGTATGAGTTCAGCTTTAAAATCATCCATTTTTACCTAAAAATTGATTTAATTCTTTAGTTTATACTCTTTCAAACGGTGTTAGCTTTTTGAGTTCTGCATTCGCACACTTTTCTGACACACTGTTCGCATTTGGGAAAGTGCACAGTGAATGGCAATGAAATTTGTTCCACTTGATGACAGCTGTAAGTTCAGGAGCGTTTCACGCTGATAGCAAATCGAGGGCTGCTTGACAGGTTTTCAGCTGTATGAAATTTGTAGTGTGCCCTGCTTTGGCCTCATACTGCCCGCAAGCCGTTCCTGTCTTACAGCTGCTTCAAAATTAGGGAAAAATATCTTTATTAAAATTTAAAATATGTAAACTTTCTTTGGCCTTAAAACTGTCTTTAATGCGCTCCTGTCGCCGCCTGTCGTTTATTGCACTTGTTTATTGACACATAAAACGCAAACAGCTTTAATCTCAAGTGCAAATCAGTCATATTCACTATTTAGACGTATTTATGCAAAATAGTCCATATAATTGGACAAATCGTTGCGGGACATGCGATATCAGGACTTACAGACGACTCAACGTGTCATTATTGTGGTTGCTGTGCGCCACAGCGTTGCAATGCCAATTAAAAATCACGCATACGCACCGTTGAACCAAGCACGCACCCATTGCTCAGAAAGGAGACGACTCCAGGTGTGTGTGTGTGTGTGTGTGTGTGTTTGGATTATAGAAGACTGACATTGAAATACCGCTGGAGGGCAACGCGTTGCATATCTCATTAACTTTTAATTGCTGCAAAATTGCATAATTGAGTTTAAGTTTGAGTTTGAGTTTGAAATGCCAGCGGACAGGGCCAAAAGCAAAACGAGCTTATCGAGTTACGTCTAAGCTTTTTGGCCAAGCAAATGCAATTAGCCACACACATTGCACACATTGTCAAAAACACACACACACACAGACAGTGACAGAGTCCATACTGTAAGTCATGCTTGTTGTTGTTGTTTATGTTGTGGTTGTTGTTGTTGTTGTGTGTTGTATTGCCTGCAGCTTAAATAACGTATTTATGATTGATGCTTGAAATAGGTTTTTGTGTGTGTTTGTCTGTGTGTGTGTTGGCAGCACTTAACGGCTATGAATACCCTTAATGCCTGCCATATTGACAGCATTTTCCATTGTTCTGCTCGATGATTTGTCAAATATTTTTTGTCGATTTCACGCTTACGTAATTGTAATACGCATTACTAAAAGTCAATGTTAGTCACATTCTTGTCACATTTCAACACATTTTGGCCAAGTATCGTGGGAATCACTGCAGCTGCAGCAAACAAAAAAGCAGAAAACACTGCCAAGACTGAGGAAAAAACAGCCAAAACAGCTATACAGCTAAACAGCTAAACACCTGCAGCTACACTTCACTTGCCACTACAATTTTTTGTTTGTGGCATGTGTTTCTGTCTCACTTCAGTCATCTTGCTCTCCCACTCCCACTCTCACTCCCTCTTACTCATACTTAATCTTCTTTTACGCTCTTGGCATTTCTTACAGTTTTCCCTTTGTTGTTGTTGTTGTTGTTTTTGCTGCTGTTTTTGCGGTTTTTAATGTGTATGCCGCTAGCTCTAAAATACATTAAGTTAGCTTTTATTTATATGATTTTCATTTTTCATTTCTTTAGGATTTAAAGTGCTGTAAACTGATATATCCTGTCAGCTAAATTTACCTACAGAAATTTATGAAGCTAGTAAGGTTTCTGCCTAGTTTACTTATTTTTTCACTATTAAAAGTTTCTATAAAACTAAAGTTTTTAATTTTAAATTCATAAAAGTATCTTTTGCCTAGGGTTACCATTTTCTGCTAATAAAGGCAGTAGAGTCTCCTATGCCAACTAGAGTAACAAGCTTTATATTTAGTTATAATTTGCCAGTTGTTGAAGCAACAGTTTCCGCTTTATTTTTAGCTATTTTGTAGCTTTTTTTTTTGGCTGTTTGTTTGAAATATCTTATTTCGGATTGTTATAGTTTAACTTTTTCCTACACAACTTTAAATGTAATGTGAGCAGTTGTGTGTGGGTGTGTGTGCGTGTGTGTGTTTGGCCATTTGGCAACGGAAGCTAAATAAAGTAAGTGTGCAAGTGTGTGTGTGTGTGTGTGTGAGTGAGTGTAGTTGAATGAAGACTCTCGAGTTGTTTCGTTGCCGTTGCTCATGTCAAGTGCCAGCTGCTGGCCACCGTCCCATGTGTCCTGCTCTCCAACTCTACCCCTACCTCACCCCTCCCCCTACTCGTTCTCTCTCTTTTACTGTCCTCCTGGCCCACTGTCCGACATTTGGCCAACACTCTCGACATTTAGCGCTGTCCACACAGTTAAGTTTTTCTCTTTTTCCAGCAGATGGCAGTGCTGAAAAAAATTTTTAGACAAAAAAGCTAGATTTATTATAAATTCTGCAGGAAAAAGCTAAAATTTATGATTAAATTGATATTTTATTTGAAAATCAGTGGAATTTAGATAATATTTCGTAATTATTATTGTAAAACTAACTTTAATTTCTGTTAAAATGGCTAAATCTCTAGAGTTTTTATTATAAGAATATTTTCAATTGCTTTAAAATAGCTAAAATACCAACACTGGCAGCAGGAGCAGGTGTGTGTGACTGGCAGCGTGCGCCTGGTTGTGTTTGGCTGTAAGCGTGTGTGTGTGAGTGTGTGTGTCTAGCTTCAACTTACTGTTAAGCGAAATTACCGCAATCTCCGCACGTCGAACAATGTTTAATGCTGAAAAATGTGTTTTCTAATTTTCTCTAGTTTTTTTTCTTCCTCTTCAGGTTCATTTTGGCTTTAGACGATTCTGAGTATAACAGGTGTAAAGAATGTGTGTGAGTTTCCTCACCTGTCCACTGTAGTTATAATGAAAAATAATTATTTTGCCATTGCAATTGACAGCAAAATATTAAAGCTTTAAACTAGGATTTTTGTGGAATTTTATACCCTGTAAAGGAGATAAGGGATTAAAGGAGTGGTTTTTACAAAAGTTCTGTAACCAATTGGTAGCAAACAGGGCATCTGGCAGTTAGGCACACCCAGCAATTAACTTCTTGCATTCATTTTCTTTTATTTAAATCCACTCCATGCTCAGCTGGGTCGCATATCACCTGACGGAGGATGCGCATCACTGGAAAATGCAATTTGCACATTAATATCGGAGCAGCTAATTTTCAATATGCAACCGACAAACTTGCAGCTGGCGAAAAGCTTTGGAAAAAAGGCAATTTCCGCTTTTCTTGATGCATTCTTTAATGGTCCAACTTGAGTGGGTAATATGAGAGACAGAGAGAGAGAGAGAGGGAGAGACAGAGAGAAAGGGAGAATGAGAGTGGGAAGAGAGCAGCAAGTGAAGCTGATATGCCATTATGTTAAAAGTTTGTGTGCCAAGGAAAATGTGTGGGAAATGAATAGAAGAAAAGCACTAATAATGATATTCGATATGAACCGAACGACGTTGACGCTGGGACGCTTCAATTCCCGTTAAGGCATTATGAAGTCAATAGAGACGAAGAGAGAGAGAGAGAGAAAATGGGGGAGTAAGACAGATGCTCCAGTGCACGATTAATATGTACAATTAGTAGTGCAAAAAGCCAATGAAAATGCTAAGGTTCAACTTTACGTATATGGAACCCCGCTAGTGACGAATGTTCATAGTATTGACTAGAGTGCAGCAGGAAATTCTCTGAAAATGCCAATGAAAGCTTAGAAATAATAAACATCATTTTATATGCCCATTCTAGTGAGTTTTTCTATGCAAATAATTGAGAATTTTATGATTTGTTTTTATAAAAATAATTTTCTGTTGAAATAATTTTGTTTTTGTGCTTCGAAATTTACTGAAAGTTCTGTTTGCCTGGAACTGCAGCTGGAATATTGAAATTACCAGTTGAATTCTAAGGTAAAAAGAACTAAACAGTTAAATTAAACTTAATTTGGACTGTGCTGTGGTAATAAATAGTTATTTATTCATTTTAATAGGTTTTTACACCCTGTACTCTACAAAAAAAATTGGGGGAGCTATCGGGACCAAATGGTAGTGTCTTTTAGTGTCCGTTGAATTTGAACTTGTGCTTTGAGACCTACTGAAAGTTCTGTTCGCCTGGTAATATAGCTGGAATATTCAAATTCCCAGTTGAATTCTCAGACGAAAAGAAATCTACAGTAAGATACAACAGATTTGATATATATGTATAAAATTTGAAGTTTACACAGTATTTCTATTAAAATTCATTAAGTGTGAGTGTTAGAAAAAGATATAGAAAAATTATTTATTATATTTTTAAAAACATAAACCTGAAACTAACAACTTCAAGTTTAATTAAACTTACAGTATTTTCCTTTTTCCCCAGTTTTCTTTGGAGTCTGCGAGGTTTGAATGAAATTTAATGTTGTAAATAAGAAAAGTGTTGAAGACTTGGCAGTTTGGAGGAAGAGTGACAGAGAGAGAGAGAGAGAGAGAGGGAAGCTGCTTGGATTGCTCTCTTAACCGCCTTGGCATTTTGGCAGCTGGCAAAGATTTCTTTTCTCTATGCGCTTTTCGCATTTTCCACTGCATAATTTAGCCATTTTATGCAGCGCCGGCAAATGAGAGAATGGGCAAAAAAAAATAAAGAAAAGAAAAACTTACTAAGAAAAGGGTAAGGGAAAGGGAGCAAACGTGGATGTGTTTTCACGCCTTTTTACTTGATTTTCAGTTTGCCTTTTGCCTCATTATCTCTTTTGGCCAAGTAGTATTTGTTGTTTTAAACAAGGCAAAGAAGAAGAAGAAGCGTTTGCTAAATGACTCAAACTCAACCTTCTTTGGGTGCTCTATAATAATGTTTGCAATTAAACTAATGAAGTCATTTGCAGTTCTCTATCTCCACCTCTTTTTCTCCCCCTCCTTCTCTTTCTTCCTACTGACCTGTTTTCCTACACGCTCCCTACTGCCCCTACCACTATCGCTTTATTGCCACAAACTACATCGAGTTCTGCATTATGTCAAGCAGTGAAATGGCATTTGATAAACTTTTTTCCTGCTTTGATTTTTTTTATCCCCAAATTTATTTTCCAATCTGCGCAGTGCTAAGTGTCATATTCTGACATTGAGTAATATTAATTGACCACCTCTTTTTTATAACACTACTTTTTTATATTACTACTTTTGTTGCCGTGGTTTCATCCCAACTGACGGTGAAATGGAAAACAACAAAAATAATACAAAAAGTGCACTTTAAAGAGGGTAGTTTAAAGGGTTTTCTGTTTGGCAAAAGTTTTTACTACACTGTACTAGAGTAGTTAGTCAAAAAGTAGTGTTTTAATATTTTTTTAAATTTTATTAAATAAATTCAGTAATGTTTATTGGTTTATGGCTAAGTTTTGTAGCTACCCTCGCATTACCCCAAGCGCATTTGCAACCGCCACAACTTGGTAACATCAAATGGCTAAAAAAAACCAATGTTGCCACGCATTGCTGTCACAAGCACACACACCCACACACACACCCACACACACACCCACACACACACCCACACACACACCCACACACACACCCACACACACACCCACACACACTCGCATACAACAAAAAACATGCATAACTTTTACCTATCCAGAAAATGTTTTATGGTTTCCAGCTCAAATTGGATTTATAACAAGCGATAGATACAGGGATTGTGAATAGTAAACCCCAAAAAAACCAAGAGATACGCTGTAAAAAAGCGTGTACTTTACCTTTTGTGACACTCAAACTGCCATTTACCCACACCGAATACAGGGTATACTGCACAGAAACAAATAAAGTTAACTCAATATAATTTAATATTTAATTTTAATTTTTATTTTATTTATTCGCATTTTGTTTGTCGTTAGTTACAATATTTGTTGTATGCATAAAGTTTCATTATAACTTGCCACAAGTTTCTCTGTTAATTATTTTTATGTGGTTCATATTTATTTATTTATTTTATATGTTGTATGTTGTATGCTAAATGTTCTGATATTACGAATACATTTATGTATGAACATTATATATTTATCTGCGGATTTTCTCGGCTAACTTTTGTTATCATTTCCACTTTTCATCTCTCATTCTCTCTCTCTTTCTCTCTGTTTGCCGTTAGGTAAATTTTCTTTATATTTTCTGTGGTTTTTCTTGTAAGATTAGACAACATTTTGGGCCTCAAAGTAACATTTTACCTTGCTTGTATTTTCTTTAAATTAATTTATTATTATTTTTATTTTTTTTTTTTGGCATTTTTTATAATTGGTTTTTATTAAAAATTAAATAAAATCTAATTTTGTTAACAAATGTCGCAATGCGCTTAACTAAATAATTTTGTTTTTGTTATAATTATATTTTATTTTGGTTTTTTTTTTACAATTAAAATTTGCGCTAACAGTTAAAAATTGTTTCTTGTCATCATAAATTTAATGTTGTTCATTTATTTGTTATCAAGCAATTAGTTTATAGTTTTTAGTTATTATTATAATTACAATATTTAGCTAATTTGACACTTAAAGCGGAAAAACTTAACAACTTTTGGTTGGTTGAGTTGCCTTAATTTTTTTTTGTTTTTATTTCAATTTATTTTATATTTTAATTTGTTTTTAGTTTGCAATGATTTTCAATACACACTTAATTTTTAGTTCATATATAACATTTATATTAATTTTGTTTTATTATTTCCTTGTTTGTATTGTTAAATTTTGCTACTAATAAAATATATTTGATGATGTATATCATTATTATTAAATATTAATATTATTATTATTATTATTATTACTATTAGTTTTATTGCTATTAAATTGTATTTGATGTTTGTATACATGAGCCTCTTTGCAGACTGAGACAGTTGATTTTAAAATATATATATATATATATATGCATATGTACATATATATGTATATGCATGTTTATGTTTATGTATATGTATATATATTCAAGATTTGTTCAAGTTGTAAGTTTAAATTTTACTCTTTAGTTAAATATGGTGGTATTTCTGCAGTCAGCGTTGAGAAGAGCATCTCTTATAGTGATGGCAAACATGTCTTTAGATATTCAGATAATAGATACATACATATATAAATACATATTGTATCTATATAGTATTCATATTTGATAAGTTAGTATATATTAGTTATCTATTTGCATTTGGAAAAGGACTTGTATAGAGTTGGTATCGAGTTTAGTTTTAATTTGCATCTTATCTTGGAAGAGCAGCTGGTGGGTAGTTCTAAAACATGTTAGATACAAAGTTATAGATACTTTCTATAGATACTTTATGAAGATCTCATTCGAAATAATGATTTTCTATGATTTTAGAGGCATCAGAAAATGCAAGTCTTGATCGTCAAAATTTAATTGCCATCCAATTCAGATCAAGACTTTGTGCTAAGTATCTTGGTAATGGTTAAGCATTGGTATTAGCCTATTGCCTTAGCCAGGTTTATATTGTTTTACTTTACTTTACTTTACTTTAGTTTTGTTTGTTTGTTTTCTTTTTATACTAGACCAGGTTGCACCACAACTTACAATTAATTTCGCACACTTTATCTTGAATAAAATTGTGTGTTCATGTGTGTATGTTTGGGTGTTTGTGTATGTGTGTGTGTGTTATTGTTTACCGTATTAGCAACATCGAAAAATTTGTCCAAAAAGGATTCGCATATGTATATAAGATTATCCTGTATAAGTACATATGTATGTATATCTACTATGTATATACTGTATATAACTGTATATAACACACTTTTACATGTATATATATATATATGTATATATATCATATGTTCAATGTTAATAGTTTACAGTTAGCATAGACACAATTTGTTCACAATTTTCTCTAAGTTTAATTAGAAATAGTTAGAGGCGGTGGCTTTTACTTGGACTCCATTTATACATTAGTCAGTGAAACTAAACTAAACTAAATCAAATTAAATTATATGAACTTAAATTGAATAAAAGTGTAAGTACAGAGACAGCAAGGCGTCGTTGGCATCAAAATAAATGTTCATAGTTAGCATTAGCAGAGTCGGCCTAAAAGTATGCTACAATAAATCGTTTGCCTAAAATAGAATTGTACACAAAACCAGCGCCATCGAATTGTACATAATTAAGTGCGTATGATTCGTATATATATATACTGTATATATATGTACCATACCGTATATGTATAAATATAAGATATAGCAAAATCACATTTGAATAATTTCTCCATCTCCTGTGTTCTTGTGATGAATACAAATTACCAATTTCATTCAAATTACTTTGGTATCATCACGCATTTAACAATACATCTGCTAAACTCGTTCATCTTTAATTGTTAATTGATGTGTGTGTTTTTCGTGTTATTGGGTACATTTTTGTTTCTTTTGCAACTACATTAATTCTATGCGTTTGTATTTGTGGCTAAAGTAACTCGTTTTGCACATCAATTGTTTGTTTTTTCTTTGTTTATCCTAATAAGTATTAAATATATATGTGTGTGTGTGTGTTTGTATGTATGTTTACACAACTACCGTTAAGTTTAACTTGAAATTGACATTAGGATCGTTTGGTTCGCACGCATCGGGAAATGCATTTAATCGAACTTCTTTTTACTTAAATACACAAATTAAAATTCTAATTACACCCGAATTTTATAAATGATAATTATATATCGTTTGAGTGCATTTACAACTAGTATATATATATATTTGTAACTGTATCTGTGTTCAATGTATATATCTAAGTACTATAATTAACATTTTGTTTCTCTTCTATCGATTATTGTGCAGTTTTTCTACTTTCCACCGAAAAATAATTGAAAGACAATTGACTCTAAGCTAAGGTTAATTGAAGTGCGTTTACATTTAGTTGGTGTAGCTTATTGTTTCAGTTAGTTAATTATGTTAATTATATTAATTATGCTTAAGTTTACTTTGAATTGAGAAAAAAAAATCAACTAGCCAATTAACTATGAGCAAATTGTTGAACCTTTCAATTCCCAACTGGACCTTCATCATCATCGTCAACCTCCTCCAGATGATCTTCGTTAAATGTAAATTATTGTACCCCATTTTTCAATACAATTTGCTTAAATTTATTAACCTTTTTTGTTCAGTTTTCTTCACTTTTATTTCAACATTTATGATTTCTCCTATGGCAACACATTTATAAAAATACAAAACAAATTGGAAAAAGCAAGAGAGTAAGAGTCAATATAAATCGGGTTTTTATACTCGATTAAACATTCCATTTACAAATAGTTTTTAACACATAAATCTTTTGTTTTTATACAATTTTACTTATTTACAGTTTGACGCGCATTTAATTGGCTTAAAACTTGCTGAGAATTCTCTCTATTTGTTAGTATTTTTTATTTGTTTATAATAAAGTAAATACTGCAATACCAGTTTCATCAAGGCTATATGTTAAATTTTCCATTTTCCATTTTCCATTTTCCTTTTTTTACTAGCGTTGATTTTATTATAATACTTTCAATGTGTGTATGTGTGTGTGTGTGTTTTGTGCAATATAAAAAGCTAAGCCAAGTTAAGTAAATAAAACTTTTGCATTTTGTGAGCAAATTAAATTTGGTCCCTCTTTTATAATTAACTAACTGGTATTACCAGGCATTGCCCGTGTTTCATTTTCATATTTATTTATTATGTAAAGCTCTCAATGAGTGAGTTTCCAACCAGAATTCATTTCAGATAATCGAACGATAAACAAATTAAGCTCTTTATTAATGCGTAATCCAAACCATTATTAATGACAATTCTATGGACAAAGTTTCCTTTACTCTTAGTGCACTTTCACCCACTTTGAATTCTATTTATTTGAAGTATTTATTGCATTGTTTGTTATTGCTATTTTGTTAGTTATTTTATTTAGTTTTTCATGGTATGAACAGTACTGAGCTCTAGTTTCTGGTGACTGCCATCAATCAATGGTCATCAAACTGGACATCTGACATGCAATTTAAGGCCAACAACAACAAAGAAAGAAGACTATCTGTTGTATCCGACTAGCTGATATCCTAAGCTGTACCAAATCCCTGCATTGAATACAATATAGATAAATTTAGTGTTAAATTTATGACTGCCAAAGTGGATTAACCTGTCTAAATCAACCTTTATGTAGTTTTAATGGGTATAGGTACAGGGCAGAATGCCAGTGAATAAATAAGGGCAAAAAAGAGTTGCAAAATGAAATAAAACTAAACTAAATAAATAGACCGTAGATAAATACACGTTGCTCTCTCTGTGTGTGGGTGTTTGTGTGTGTGTGGAGAAGGAAAAACCAGCAGGGAAACTCAAATGAAACGACAATGGCTGGGAATAAACCTTAAACCTTTAGCCACAATGGACCAATGGACCAATGGACCAAGGCATTGCCAATGGTATTCCAAATGGAATATTTATGTAAGTCGCATCGCTTCGTTTGGCATCGGTTTGAAGTAATAGACAAAGGATTACAAGATGCCAATACAAAATCAGCTGTTTTGCATAAAACTTAAGCTTAAGTAAATTATTTATTGAGCCCTTAATAGCATAAGGGTTGGCAGGAAAAGGCATTCAAGTTGGAAAATCTACACACACACACACACGCACACATGATTCCCAGACAGTTGATATATTGTGCAGTTTGAACCCTTTAAGGCAACTGCTTTTTGGGGCAACAAAACTTAATTAAAGAATATTGATACAATTTTGGGAAATTATTGAAGCGACAATTCGAAATCGATTCGAAAGAGTTTTAAATCCAAGTTTATTGTTTCCTATATTCAAAATTGTTTAATAAACTTTTTGCTGTGCCACAAATTGTTGCAAATAAACCGCTTAATTTGTTGTTCTCTTTTGGGCCAAGCCAACTGGCCAAAAGGCAACAATTTTCCATAGATTTTCACCAAAAATTTCCACATGGTTTGAATTGGTTTTGTTGATTTTCATTTTCGTTTTCATTTTCATTTTCTTTTTATTATTTTATTATTGTTTATTTGCATATTTGGTTTGTTTATTAGTTTTGTGCGTGAACCAAATTCGATTCATTTGGGACAGTTAATACCCTGTAAATAAGTGGTTTGAAAGCAAAAAGTTGGGAGGACTCTTATTTGAGTAATGTGCTCTAATTACAGGATTTCTGCTAGTTTATATTATCTACTAGAACTGACTTTAAATGGATTGTAATTAATTTTACATATGAATGCACTTAGCTGTTTATTTTCATAGTTCTAGGCTCTATTGTTGTAGGTTAACTAACCAATTAAAAGGGTGTTTAAATTAAAGACTTGATTTTTTAATGATTTTTCTGAATTTTCTGAACTTTGATTGTGCATAATTCAGCCAAATGAAGGAATATTTTTAAAAGTTATACCTTTTTGGACTCTGGGCAAGTAGGAGAATTGATCGCAATCAAAAAATTTCATTTTTAAAATTTGACCCATTTTGCAAATTTTACGATGTTACCCCTTTACAAATTTTCAAAAATTGCCAAAAATTTTTTTTGAAATATTTGAAATTCTTTTAATGCTAATCGATAGTCCTACTCCTACCGAGTTCAAAAAGGTATACCAATCGAATATCGCTTAACGGAGTCCCTAAATATTCCACTTCAAAGTTACTAGGTTTGTAGCTAAGTTTCCGCTAAGAACTAGCCAAAATGGCAACACTATTGTGGCTACTTCAATTACTTACCGCATGCAGCATAAACTAAGACTCAAGTTGACAAGAATTTGATGAAAGCTAAATAAAACTGAGTTTAGTATGAGTTAACTAAGTGATGACTATAAATAAATACTTAAGTTTAGATTTATCTGCTAGATAAAATAATCTATATTACTTAATCAATTCAGTTTTTAGTTAGTTACTTCATTTCAATGCCTTTAACGAATTCAGAGTGTTCTCATGCAGTTGTTGTTGTCTGAATGAGAGCTTCGGTTGTTGTTGCTGTAGTAGTAGTAGTAGTTGTTGTTGTTGTTATTGTTGTATTTGTTGTTGCTGTTGTTCTTGTTGTTGTTGTTGAAGGATTTGTTAGGACTTGGTGACTGTGGTGCTTGTACATTGTTGTTGTTGTTGTAGTTGTTGTTGTTATGCGGCCACTAACTGTACTCTACTGATGTTGTTGTTGTTATAGTGTTGTCTGTTGTTGTTGTACTGCTTGTTAACTGTAAATATGATAAAAGTATAGCGTGAGTATCGAGTGAGTTAAGAACTTAAGAAATAAAATTTATTTCTCGCCTCTTTTTGTTTAATTGTTGTTGTTCTTGTTCTTGTTGTTGTTGTGGAAATAAAACAAAGTTTTCTTTTGAGTTTTTTTTCTTATTTTTTTTTTGTGTATAAGTTTAAGTTTTCATTTATTTGTTTCGCTCAAGATCAAAGAATTGTATTATGTATTATGTATTTGTATTTGTTGTTGTTTTTGTTGTTGTATTGTTGTTTGTTTGTTTTTGTTGTGGTTGTTTATGTATTTTATGAGATATTTCGTTTGCATCGAATTTCTCTGTATTTCTTACTTAAATTTATATAAGTTTTTTAATGTTTTGCTTACAATTTTTTGTTTGTTTTCATAATTTTTTATCTTTTGTTTTTTGCATTTGCACTACAGCGTTTTTATTTTTATGTTTTTTTTTTTTGGTTTTTGGTTTTGAAATGCTAACAACATTTAATAAATAGTAGTTTTAATAATTGTTTATAATTTGTCATACTGTGTGGCTGTGTGTCTGTGTGTCTGTGTGTGTGTGTGTGACAGTGTCAGAGTGTGTGTGTGTGTGTGTCTATATACTCGTTGAAACAAATTTACTGTGTTGTGATATTTTTTTAAATTGGATTCTTTCGATACTTTTGCTTGATATACGCTGAATGATAGCTATATCTGTATATATAGCTAACATATTGATTATGTTAGTACGTGTTTATGTGTGTGAGTGTATTATAATGTGTGTGTTTTTGTGTTTGTTTTTATGTATACGAGACGCAGAAACGTGTTTCAAAAATTGTTAATAAATATCGAAAAGTTGTTATCAAAAGTTGTTGGGTTTGATCTGATTATGTTTGCATTCTGTAGGCTTATGTTATAATGTATGACTGCATGTATGTATGTATTGTATGTATGTATTTGTTTATATATGTATGTATGTATGTTATGTGTAGTTAAGTATATATATATAATGTAGCATATGTATGTAGTGTTAGTATTAAGTGTATTATTTATTTTCTATATATAAGTTAATTACGATACGATCTTTACGCGTTTTCGACTAAACACTTAGAAAAGTCAATTTAAATTTGTTGCTATGATATCGTTTTTTGTTGTTCTTCTTCTTTTTCCTCTTCTTTCTATACTTAAACATTCATTTCATTATTTTTCTTTTTCTTTGTAACTCATTTTTGAATGCGCCCTCAAAGTATGCTGCGCTTTTTATTACTTTTGTTGCAGCGTGTCTTACAGTCGCGGCATAAATATTAGTACTACTAAATGCAAACAGAAAAGCAAAAGCTTTGACGGAAATAGCTGAAAAATGTCAGTGTGTTATTATGATTTATGATTTAATTTAATTATAATTTATTTAATGAGATTGTTTTTATTCGGTGGATTAGTTTAACAAGTGGCTATGTGTCTCTGTATGTGTGTGTGTGTGTGTATATGTGTTTAATTAAATTGTTGAAATAATATATGACTATTTCCGCCTTAGTACAATCAAGTCTAAAATTAAATTTATGCATTAACTAAACTAAAACGATCAACGCAAATTTAACTAAATTGCATATTAACATTGCTATTATTTATAATTAATATGTATATGAAATTGTGTTAACTAAACACAAGTCAAATTAAACGCATATATTGCACACGCCAAATTAAACAACTTGTCTGGGACTCTAGCTCTCTAATTTGCTCTCGCTCTTGCTTTCTTTGTATATACACATGTGTTGGTGTATTTGCCTTGTGTGTGTATATATGTATGTGTGTGTGTGTGTGTGTGTGTGTGTTAGTGTTGAGTGTGTGAGTTTACAACCGGTCGATGTCGTGTGCTTTAAGAGTCACATTTCTAGGGATCTGTTGTATGCCAATCGTTCACTCTGTGCTATGCTAATTAAACGATTATTTTAGTTGCTCTGTTTAAAAGGTTTCTAGGTGAAATATTTTTGAAAATTAATTAAAACTTTTAAATGTGAAGTGCAGCATTAAATTAACTTTAATCGTTTCGTTTGAGCTGCATTTATTTTCAAGCACAGAGCGACACCAACGCATATCAACTGATGGGAGCCTCAAAGTATGCTATTATTAACAAACCAACACACTCACACACCTACGAGTACACACACGCACGTACACGCACACTGACATGCGATTAAAATGACCAATAAATTATTTGGAGGATTTTCTGCAAATCGCCGTCAACTTTAAATGGAGTTCAGAGTTGTAAACGTGTGTGTGTGTTTGTGTGTGTGTGCATATGTGTGTTGGTTTGTTAAATGTACACGTTCCGAAATTTTGGGTAACTAAATACTGTTTGCTAAATTCAATGCCTAATTTGCTAATTCACTGACAAAATTTCTACAGTTTTCCTTTTTTGTTTGTAACTCTTTTCCCAATCTCACATTTCCAAATTTTCTTTTTTCACTTTTCATCAGTTTTCTGTGCTCGGAAACTGTTGCTTACACTAAGAACAAGGAATGTTATCTTTAATATATATGCATAATATATATAGACATCTATTTGAGGGCTGAAAGGATGGTGAGGGATTGGGAGAGTGGGAAAAATTCATAGCTGCTAATTATACGTATCCAATTACAGTACGTTGTGTAAGTTAATGTACGAGTATATTTTTTGTTTTACATTTTTTTCTTTTTCATTTTCTTTTTTGTTTTCATTTTGGTTTCGTATTTTGTTTTTTTTTTAATAATATTGTTTAAAGATTTTTTCAAAATTATCACCAGTAATTACGCGTACGACTACACTATGCAGTTGTCCTTTATTTAGTATTAAAACATTCCTGTCTGTCTGCCTGTCTTGGCCTGACATCCATTCTCCTTCATTGTCCTCTGTCTGTGTGTCTGTATTTGTGTCTGTGTCTGTGTCTGTCTGTCTCGTGTGTAGTTTGTGTAATTTGTGGTGTAATTATGGTTGAGTTTTTGGTTAAGTTTTCTCAAAGCGATTTTAATTTCGCCTCAATTTACCATTTTTGGAATTTAAAATTGACACGCGCTTCTTCTTTATCTTCATTAAAAACTATATATATATATGTATATATATATATACATAAGATATATACATATATCATATGTCTTACGTGTGTCTGTGTGTGAGTGTGTGTTTGTGTGTTGAAAGTATTACTTTACTATGCGTGTTATATATATGTAAGTACTTGTATGTACGTAGTATAGTTATATGTAAATATTTCGTTAAATGTATGCATGTATATATAAGTACTTGTATGTGTGTGTGTATGTAAGTATATAGTATAAACTATAAGCCTATAAGAATATAGTTGTAGTATCTTGTATTTTTTTCATTTTTTTATGCATTTTTCATATGTAGTTTTTGTTTGCTTTTTAATCTACGTTTTTTTGGTTTTTTGTTTTTTGGTTCTTCGTTTTTTGTTTTTCTTTTGTTTGTTGTTTTATTTAATTTATGGATTGCTCTCAAATATGCATTTCATCAAAGATTATTATGAATTCGTTTCGGTGTACAAAGTTGTTGGTTTTGTTTAGTGTTGTATTCTTTTCATTTGCTGGAAATACCCAAATCATAATCAAAAAGGTTTAGTAAGTAAAAAGGTTTCTTTTCATAGCAAATAAATTTTGTGGTTTATTCAGGCCGATTCCCACTCCACTAGCGAGCGAGCATACTTTAAGAAAAGTTTTCTCGACAGATATCAGTTAAATTCTGTTTCGAAATGCAACTAGGAATTGGTCTGATTATATAGCTTTGTAGTTGTAACTCGTGTAAGCAGCATGGCATGGAAATATCTGAATCGCCTGTGTGACTACAAACGCTCGCGTTGCATACTTTTAGGCGCTGCGTTTAAAGCAACACAGGCGATAAGTTTGTTGTTCGGGATTGCAGTTTTCAACTCGTGTTCATATTTTTTTGGTGTCTCGTGTAGATTCTTGTTGCTGTTTTTTTCATAATTGGACGGTTTCATCAATTTATATAATGTATATAATTTCATTTTTTTTTGTTTTTGATTCTTGGTGGTTGTCAATTCAGTGCTGAATAAACTGGTCCATATATTATTTAAGAATGTTGTTGTTGTTGTTGTGTAATTATTGGTGTAAATAATACAGTTTACAAGAACTAAGTAAAAACCGTTTGAAATCTCGGTCAACGAACGCCTCTCAACCCAATAGAAAGAGTGTGATAGTAAAAGTTGTGAAGAAAAATCGAGTTTCGTTTGGATTTTTTTATCGTATTTTATAAACAGCACCTACCTTGTGCCCATGCGCATTTTTTTAGAGTTGAAAACTACGCGGCATTTGCAAAAAGTGAATAATTGAAATCATAATTAATTTAACATAATTAGAACCTTTTGCATAACAAATTCAGTTTGCTGACATCCTTAAATAACAAAATTTATCTAATTCTTTAGTCAGACCTGTTTCAAGATTCATTACCATCAGTCAAACTACAAGGAGCGTCTATTACTTGGCTCCAAAAGATACAATTTGACCAGAAATATATCTCAAATCAGGCCTAAAAAACTTGATTTCCAATGCGTTTAAAGTATAAGTATAAATTGTCTTTGACTAGTTCTCGAGTGGTAAACACAAGCAAATGAAATAATAATAATTTTTCTAGTATTTTGTTTAATAATTTTTGATCAAAAGATTAATAATTAAAGCACACTAATCATAACTTATTATCGCTAAGGTCTAGCATTGATTACAATACTCGTTTTTGATGGGCGTTTTTTAATTTTTAGTTTTTCATTTTGTTTTTCCCCTTTTTCTTTTTCTTTTTTATTTTGTTTGTTCTTAACAAATGGATTATGTTTGTTAGCAGTTGTTGGTTTTGGAGTGAAAGTATTTTGGGTGTTTATTAGTTTTATACACATTTTTAATGCCTAAATTGTAAAATCGTTTAACTTAAGCCGCCTTATAAATTTCGATATGTTAAAAATTCAGGATTTACACGCTTTAACAATTTGGCATATCGTTTTTGGTAGTTTTATTTTAGTAGTATATCGTTTATTAATATTTATTTCATTTTATTTATAGTTTCATAAAAGAAAGTAAAAAACTAAGAGGGCGTGGGGCTGTGCGTTCCTAGGATGTGTGAGACTTTCTCTATATAGTTAAGTTTTTAAGCAAATTATTTGTCACGTTTCAATTCCTGTAAAATATATAATTATGATGAAAAAACAAACTATGAAATGAAATAAAACCAAATGATAAATTATTTTACATATATCGTACATATATATATTTATATCAAAAAATGAGCGCGCATATTACAAACTTTGGGCACACAAGAAAAGAATAACAACAAAATTTAAATATTAAATAAAACAAATTAATTTTATGCAGATATATTCTGATTCATTCCCTTTCAATTTCAATTTCAAACAGATAAAATTGAAATCGAAAATGAGAACACATCCGCCTACTAAAATATATATAACTAATATTATATATATATACTTTGTTTTATGCATACAAATTAAAAAATATAAAATTATACAATGCTGTAAAATGTTGTATTACATAGAATAGCATTCAAAATCATATTTTTTTATGATTTTATATAAATTATATAGTAGCTACCAAGTTGTATTTTATTATTTATTTAATCAATTCTTTTATTATTTATTTCTTTTGTTTATGCACTAATTAGGAGCTTCAAGATCGTTGTTGCTTTAAGTTCTTAAGAAAATAAATTTTATGATTTAATTATTAACGAGATTTTTTCCATTTGATTTTTTTGATTTCAATAGTTTTTTTGTTTGTATCTCAATAAATCATTAAATTAAGTACAATTATACTTAATTTTAGAAAATATTTTACAAATTACGATTTACAACAATTTACATAAAAAAAACTAAGACAGAAATCATAATTATAGAATGAAATCAAACACGATCGAAGAATTTCTATATAAATAAATAAAGAAAAGTTATAAATGAATGAAGTGCTTTTTCTATCGTTTGTTCTAGTTGTTGTTGTTCAAACTTTAAAGCAATAATTGCACATAGTATTTAATATGATGGGGAAAAGTAATGAAAATGAAAATGAAAATGATTTGCATGAAAAATTCGTTTAACGCCCCTATATAAAGCATATGGTATATATATGTATATATTATCTATATTGTATTCGTTGATTTGCAGTCAGAACAAAGGGATTTCATATCTCTATATAGAACATTCGCCCTGCTTAAAGTACAGACTGTTAAAAACTAAAGAATAGAAATCAGAAAATTATTATAACTAGCTGCTGATCGCTTAAACTAAAGTCAAAATGAATTAGTTATATGATTTTGAATTGATTATTATTATTTAGTTTATTACATATTTATTTATTTAGTTATTTTCATGTTATAGTTAATCTAACATACGCCTTTGATATGGTTGTTACTGTTGCTTTTATTGCTGATATTTCTTTAAATTAATTAAGTTATTTTCTTTAATTATTATTTATATTTTTCAGTTTTGTTTAATGCGTCGCGCCAAGTTTACTTTTAGTTTTGAAATGTTTGGCTCTGTCTCTTCTTCTTCTTCTTCTTCTGCTAACCTTAAAACGCCTCAAAAATATTTAATTTTATTTATATTTTTTTGTTTTTTTTGTTTTTTCTTTTGTTTTGTTTGTTTTGCATGCCTGTCTCAAGTTTTTGCTGTACTTACAAATAAATTTATAAATTTAATATGCTTTTTTTTTTTGGTTTTTGTTTGCAATTAATTTGTTTTAGTTGTTGCTTTTTACATTTAGTGTAAAATTATAATTAATATTAATTTAATTTAAATACATATACAGCTCATACATATAAATTTATGCCTTTTCTTTAAGTTTTTTTTGTAAATTAAGCACAAAAATTATGTTAATGTTCTTTTGTCTTTTTCGTCGTTTCTTTTTGTTAATATTTAATTTAATTTAATTTAAGAAATCAAAATTAAACGTTTAAAGTAAAAAACATTGGCTTGTGCAAGTTTTTGTTTTTTATGTTTCTTGTTTCTCTCTGAAATTTCAATAACTAAAATTAATAAATTTGATTTAAAATTGCTAAATTTTTGGTTTAATTTTACACGTTTTGCTCTCGCATCTTTAATCATTTTCATATTTTTTTATATAGTATATTATATTCCATAATTTTTATAAATATTTGTTTAGATTTTCTGTCTCACACGTGAATACTTGTCGAAATATTGTCAAAAGAAATTTTGTTTGTTGCATTTTGTTGTTGTTATTATCGCTTTATATATTTAAATAATATAATATACTAAAGTCCAATTAATTGTTTAATTTTCTTTGTTTTTGTTTTGTAAAAGTTACTGCATTTAACCTTGTGTGTTGTCGTAATTGTTTATTATTTATTACTATTATTATTATTATATTAATTTCATATTACATTGTTTACAATATGTTTGTTAATTGTTGTTTTGTATTTGAACACACGAAAAACTTTACAAAAAAAAAAAAAAATAATAATAGAGAAAAATTTTGTTGGTGTTTTTGTTGTTGTTGTTGTTTGAGATGCAACTAAACAATTTTTTAACCTAATTTTGTTTTGTTTTCATCTATTCATTCACAATTTTAATAACAATTCTTGTTGTTGTCGTAACGCAAACGCATGTAAGGTGCATAAATGTGTGTGTGTGTGTGTTAGTGTATTGGGTGTGCAAGTGTATGCGTGAGTGTTGTGTATGTGTTAGTGTGTGTGTAGCTTTCGAACGCTGCCATTTTGTTGATGTATTTAGTTTAATTGTGATTCATTATTTAAAGTAAATGGCGCGTAGAAAAGTTACATGCGTTTGCGATTTGTATAAGATTTAAGTATTTGTTTTAAGTTTTAGTTTTAGTTTTAGTTTTAGTTAAATGTGTAAGTGTTGGTGTGTGTATGTGTTGGTTGTGTCAATTATTCAATTAATCATCAAGTTGTTGTTGTTGTTAATTTCAGCTTTTAAAGAAGACTGCTTCTCATAGTTTTGTGTATTTTGTGTGTCTCTCCAATCATCATTTAATTTGCAAATTTGCAATCTCATTTGCTTCTGCAATTTCTGCTATAATTATTATAATTATAATTATTATTGTTGTAATTGTTGCTTTGTTGCCGATGTGTCGTCCTGCCTCTCTTCCCATCCAATGTTACTCCGCCTCCTGTTCTTGTAGTACTTGTTCTTGTAGTTCTTGGTTGGTTGGTTGGTTGGTTAATTGGTTAGTTTATTTTCTTATGTTGTATTGTGTGTTGCAATCGCTAGTTGATGTTGTTGCTGCTGTTGCTTACACAATGGTAATCAAATCTCAATTGTAAATCTCCACCTTGATATCGCTATCATTCTCCTTCTCGATCATGCCCTCATTGGCTGCATTATTCCAAGCTCCGTTCATGCTCTTCGATGACGAGAAGCACAACTTCATGATGAATGGAAACTTGGTGCCTATGTACATATATAATATATGAGTGTGATGACGAGGGAGGAATGGGGAAGATGGAAATACAAGAGAGGAAACATTTGGGAATAGAAAAAGAATACGCATAGTTATAGAATAAATTGGGTTCCTTTGTTGGCAAAAATATAAATATTTGTATTGTTTGTAGTAATGTGTATAAGTGTTGTATATCTGAATTAAGTTATTTTGCTTTTCGCAGAGTTTTTCGTTTGGGAATATTTTCGGGAATAGGAATGGGGAAGAGGAAAATGGATGAAAAGGAATGAGACCAGGGTATATGATTGGAAAAACGCTAACTTCCACTTTGCTGCTCACTGGAATTTTATGACCTAAACCCAAAGAGACATACAATCTTCATTTATTTGCCACGTGCAATTAAAATCATTAAGCTCAATAATTCCAGACCCACCCCGTCTCTCTACTACTAGAATGCCTAGTCCTGCCATTAAGGTGCTTGGCTAACCGCCTAACCGAGTTTTATGTGCCAATTAAATTGCGGCAACCGTCATAAAAAATACTTAGCTGGGTCACGTCACGTATACCAATGCAATCAAAGCCATTCAAACGTAAAAATTGCCAACGGTAGAAAGAGAAGGCACGTGCACACATACACACACACCATAGGCTCGATAAATACAGCGAGAACATACATGGTACATATAATATTTACTAGATGCATAATTTCGCAGCCTGAAAGTATGCAACAGCTTCTGTGTGCATAAAGCATTTGCTATTTGCATAGCAGCGCGTGTGTATGGGTGTGCGTGTGTGTGTGCATTTGCATTCCTTACACTTTTAATTACTATTTACTATGCACTCGAGCGACACTCGATGCAGCAAGCAGCAGAATTGCATCAACAGCAACTGCAAATATGCAAACAACACACCAAAATATTGATAAAATACGCACACACACACACACACACACACACACTGTGTTAGCACTCACACACATATGCAGAGGTAGAAAATTCACACACACACGAGCTGTCTCGCCTTGCATTTGGCAAAGTCTCCTTATTTGCATACAAGATTTTTACGCAAGGTGTAAACAATGACAGAAACACGCGCAGATAACTGCACCACACGCACGGACATGCACATGCATGCACCGACAAGCAGCAACATGCTAACGCTATGCCAATGTCACGCCAATGCATGCAAATTTTTCCTTTTTTGTCTGTATAATTTAGGGCAAGCATTACGTGTGCATATGTGTTGTTTCAGGTGATAAAAAGTACAGCGCGAGACAGTTGAATAGGTTAACAGCAAATGCTGACAGTTGTAACGGTAAGCCAAGTATTGTACCTAACCAGACGACATTTGCTGTATAACAAGCACACTGATTCAATATGCAATATAAGCAGTCAAGAAATTCATAAGAACTTTGGCAATGACAGCGATTCATACTCAACTTATTTGTCTGACAAAATCGAAAATCATGAAAAACAAAGTATAACAAATAAACAAATTTAAATTTGCAATCAAATGTTGATTATTTTATGATGATGATGATGAGGTTGTCATTGTTGTTGTACTAGAAATAATTGCCATGTTGACAAGGTAAATAAAATGGCAAAACAAAATGCAAATATGAAAGTAATAATCGTAATGCGAAGAGAAGACCAAGGAAGGGGGAGTGGGGACAAGAAATCTAAAGAAGGAGGTCGAAATATTTATGGCCAAAGTTTTGAGAGCCATCAAGTGGCCAGGCAGGGAATAGTAAGAGTGGAGGAAGAAGCAGATTGTGAAATCCACGAAAAGTAACGAGTAAAAGTCACAGCTGCAGAAGGAATACCGAAACAGTAAATAGGCTTTTTTGGTAAATGTTATATGGGGGGGCGTGTGTCCTATAAAAATAACTGGCAACCGAAATTGTTTATCTTAATTACCAAATTAAAATTTTCAACGCGACTTGCAACTAAAAACTTTTCTTCTCCCGAAAAAACACCAGTGAAAGAACATGAAAAGCTAAAGTTTTGCGTGGTTTGCTGGGAGATGGAAGGAGTAGGAGTAGGGAGGAGTAGGAGTAGGAGTAGGAAGTGGGGTAATGGTTGGTGGCGTAGTGGGGGGTGTTGGATGTTGTAGGCATGTTGCAATGAGTGTGATGATAAAGTGAAGTTTTGGAGGAGTTGGGGGAGAGAGAGATGTGCGGTGTGCGGCAGTAGAAAGTCAAAAGGCCACACAAAATGGCCTCCTGAAAACTTTCGACTGTAGCGGAATGAAAATGAATGTTGCCTACTTTTTTGGGTGTATGATGTTGGTATTTTTTTTTTGGTTTTTTCTGATAAGGGGGGATAAAAGGTTTGATTTTTTTTTTCTTGCGAAAATTTTGTGTAACTTTTTCATTTGATTCTCAATATTGGAATATTTGGCCATATTTATATGTGAACAAATTTTTCTTGAATCGGCCAACTTTGGAATAACACTTAAACACAACACTATCTCACCTTTACCCTCAATAGGCAGATGGTTGCACTTCATGATGGCCAGCACAGCTTGCGAAATGTTGGGGAATTCGATCAGACCCGATGATGAGCGCTCTGTCTTCAATGGGAACAGACGCACCGATGTGGCTGGTACCTCCTTAATATTAAATATACCAATTAGCTGATCCTCGGTGAGACCGGGCGGTGTGTTAAAGAAGTGCAAGATCTAAATGCATTAAAATAATTTAAATAATTTATTGAATTAAGAATTTATGTACTTACTTTGCTCGGTGGTTGAATGCGATTCTTGCTGGCCTGGGCCGGTGATAGGAAACGATTGTTTTTGGAGCCAGTGTACTCCTTGAAGCTGGGTGAATGATCCGGCAGCAAGAATGGATTAATTACCTCCGACAGGAAGTTTTGCTTTGAGAATGCAATCTGTATTTTGCCGCCAGTGCCAACGGGAATGTTATTCAAATGTTGCACGCAACGTTCAACGGCCACCGAGTCACCCATTTGTACCATGGCGGTGCCTTCCTTTGTCTTCAAGAACTTAATCTGGAAAATTAAGGCAATTAATTAGTTGTATTACAAATAATGTTTGAAATAAAGCCTTAAGTTCTGCTAAATGTCATCTGAGATTTATCTATTGCTTTATTTATTTATCTCAACTTTCCCCAAATGAATCGAAAGTTTCCCATGATTATTATTCAACTGTGTGTCAGCTGCAATCTGTGTCTGAATTGCTGTCGACTTCTGTCTTTAAAGTCACAAAAGTGCGCCAACAACAAACTGACAGTTGCCCCTCGTTCACGCTTGCCACTTGCCACTTGTCAGTTGCAACTGTCACCTCAATTTGTGTCGCAAATGTAAATAAATGCAATTATGTGGCAGAGGCGTACTTATATTCAATTCCATTCATTCACCCACATTCATTCAACTCCAATCCCCCTCCCCCTCGCCCCCACCCACCCATTTGCACTCATGGAGACGACGACTGTCATCGTCGAGTGTTGACCTGTCGACAGGAGCGCCATTTGATTGAATTTTCTTGCAGTGTACGGACTCTTAACCCGACCCAAAGAACCCCTGAACTCAACCCTCAAGTCTTGCTCTATATACCGATTGTGTGGTGTGTGTGTATCTTGCTAAGCATTTTATTTATTTTTATTTTTTTTTTTTTTTATTTTTTATTTTTTTTTTTTTACTTCAAAATTAAATTAAATTATCAAATTGAATGCCATCCTTAATTTGCTGTCCATTGTTAATACGCTCTGTGACTGGGTGTGTGTGTGGCTGTGTTTGTGTGTGTGTTTGTGTGTGTCTATTGTCAATATTTCATTTTGTATATTTTTATACACACAAAGTACGTGACAAATTGCCAAAATTTGTAAAGCAGTTTGCTATACCCTGTAGCAATCAAAGTGGATTGGGGTATTTAAATAATTCTACAGTATAATAATTCTAGAGTATTTCACAGTCAGGCAGTCGAACCACACTGCCTCATAAAGCACACACGCCACTAAAGTAAATGCTCGAGATTTTAGGGCGTGGCTAAGAGAGACCCATTAAATGGGCTTACTTTAGAAATTTCAGAGCGACTAATTGGAGTGTGTTAAACACATGTGTTTTAGGCCAATGTATAGTAATGACTGGGTTTTATTTTTAAGTGTACTACTTTCCTTTTCATAATTGCTAATAAGCCCAAAAACTTTGCTAGCCAACAATTTACGGTCAAACACTTTTCACTCGCCACCTTGTGGCCTAAAAAAGCCATAAAGATAATTAACCATAACAAACATTTTCGAGTGCAATAATAATTACAAGAGCAACAATAGTGAAAGTGAAAAATCTAAGCTTGTTTTTTGGTTTGTTTTTGGATCGTTTCAACGGTTGGTTGGTTAGTTAACTTGGCCGTTAGTTGGTTAACTTGTTCAATTGAATTTAGCAGGCGTAGCTGCCTCTAAGGCATTGAACTCAATAGTGAAAACGAGTTTTCCCAATTGCTTAAATTGGTTTGATTTTACTGTTTTTTTTTTTGCTTTATTTGCAATTGCCTTAATTTGGCATAAACACGCATTAAAAATGCGATTGATTGTCATTAAAGTCGGTTGAAAAGCTGCACAAATTTGGGTCTAGTTTTCAGGCAACTTTAAGCCATTTGAGATTAACTAGTTTTCAATTGAAAGTAAAGTAAATGTAATGGAATAATTAAAGTTTATAGTAAAGAATTGCTGTCTTTATCTATAATTTACTTTAGTAATTTTCGATTTATTTATTTTGTGCAAGAAAACTCTTTTCCCTTTAAATGTATTTAAACCAATTTGTAAATTAATATACGAAATGTATACAATTTCTACATTTATTTAATTTATTCAGTGTATTTGCACAGTATCAGCAGCAAATTATAAAATATTTATTGTTTAATTTGCAACTTAAAACGCTCAACCGAATTGCACATTAATTAAGCAATAAATAATATAACAGAATATACTTTTTGGGTATTAAAATTGAAGCGGGAAACCAAATTGTTATCAACTGAAAGCAGTTCCACATGGAATCCAGTTTATATATAGCTATATATATATACATATTTTTATATCGAAATGTATACGCTTGAATGAAGCGAATAGAAACACAAATACCAGCAAAAGTGAATGAAAACTAAATGAGGCTTATCGAAATAAGGAACACCCCCGATTTCCTCTACTCCCCATACTCCCCCCGCCACTCGATTTTCCACTGTTTTTCCCATTTTCCCAACCCATCAATAAATTGAAGTGAATGAAGTCAGACACGAATTACGTTCGGTTAGAAATCATATAAAAATAAAATAAAGACCTAAAATAAAAATGTATATAAATAAATATAGATGATAAATCAGTGAGGCAGAAAGCATTCAGATAGCCATGTTCGCGTATATTCCCCCAAGTGGCTAATACGATAGGCACAAACCAGAAGGCAGTTGGCTAAAACAAAGGGGCTTTATGAAATCTGTGGCATTGCCCCCCTCCGTCCAACCCCTCCAAACCAGCCAAACGGAGGCAAGGATAATAACACGCAAAACAGGAGCTACAGAGTGTGTGTGTGTGTGTGTGTGTTTGTGTGTGCACACATTCACAAATCAAAGGGCGCTTCTGCATGGCTGACTGGTCACACTGGTGGTCAGCTGGCAGCCAGGAGGAAACCAGCCAGCGAGTGAGCGAGCGACAATCATTTCGGTGCGTGTCTAATGAGCTGTACTGTAGTTGTTTGTTGCTGTTGGTGTTTCTGCTTTTGTTGCCCTTTATCTACCCTCTTTCTACCCGTCTCCGTCTCCACCTGCTCCGCAGACAATCCTCATCAAATACTTTCATGCGTATGTTGCGTTAATTAAAACAATGTGGAAGAAGAGTTATTTAACTGATGTGCTAACAAGATACTCTATAAAAATCTCATTTATTTAACTATAGGGTGTTCAAAAGCATAGCCTAATACACCATTATACCCTGTTAAAGCATAATTGTTCTTTGTTTTGCTGCTCAATGTGGCGTGGCGTCTGCTGCCATTTGATTTAATTGCTCACGCGCTGGACTACAATAATAACACCAACAACAACAATAAACAACAGCAAACAACAACAACAACAAAGAGTGCGACTACAATAGAAAGAATATTGGCTGCAGTGGCAATCGGGGACCAGAAGTTGCTGATTCCCAATTCACCTCCCCTTCCTCCTCCTCCACCCAAACGAAATCCCAGAAAGAAAATGCTTTTTTAATGCGCATTTAATTGAGTGCGTGTGAATGTTGTTGTTCCTCATTGTTGTTGTTGTTACCAAGGCTTGTTGCCTTTTAAAGACATTTGCCAATTTTTGGCCATTTAGTAGCCATTTCTGTTAGTTTTTTAACCTTTACTTTTGTCAAACCATTTAACCTGAAAGGAAAATAATTTGACGATGACTTCATAGCGTTCAGTTAAGAGAAAATAATTAACTAGATTTCTTACAATATGGCTCAGATTGTTGGTTCCTCCATGAAGTCAACAGCGTAGCTTTAAAAGGCAAATTGGTTGGAAAAAGCCAAACGAAAAAAGCAGAACGAAAAACGCCATAAAATATGCAACGCACATAGTTTGAAGTGCAAAATGAACCCAAGTAACAGGACTTGATGTATGCTTTAAAAATTACAAATCACCGACACACCCACACCCCCACACACACACAACATATATATATATACCCAAAGAGTGGGAGGAAAAGTTTACACAGGTAAGACAGTATAAGAAATGTGGCTTGTTTGGGTTTGAATCTATCTCATCTGTTGCTTGATTGCTTCTTATCCGAGAGGGATAATCAAATATCTTTTCCTGTTTCGTTTTTCTTCTTTGCTGTTGTGCCCCCCCGAGGGGGGATATTTTATGTCAAAGTCTATGAGGCTTGACTTATGGGATGTGCTAGATTTGTGTGCTTAATCCTATTCAGTAATCCCTCTATTTAAAGTGTGCAGGAATTCAATGTACAACCAACTGTTGAGGGTAGAGTAAAGAAAAACTGAAAGTCCCTTTGGTTTGTTAAAGAAATAATATAGGAGTTTAGCATATGCTAAAATACCTTTAGTATTCTTTAATACTAAATCTATTTCTATAATCCATTTTAAAATTAAGCTCAACTTTGAGGTCAAAGAGCACGTATTTTATTTATAGATTCGTTTTTAAACGCTAATCTACAGCACATGCTTTAAAAATGAGGTCCTGCCGCCTCAAGGGACGCACATTAACACCAGTCAGTTGAACAGAGAGGCGAAGGAGGGGACGCGACTGTATCTTTGGCTTCAGGCTCAAGCACTTTGATTGAGTGCCCATCAATTTCTCATTCGCAATTCAAACATGTCGGACCATAAACTGATGTGCCATACACAGACACACACACACACACACACACACGCACACAGACATCCTTATCACACACCTATGCCCCCCACACACACACACACACACATGTGTCTGTTTGTGTGTGTATGTTAGTTTATAATGAGGTTGGCTAAAGCATGTGGGCGTGTTTGAAGAGAGACTGAAAGAGAAGACGGTTAACAGATGGAAGAAATGTATGTTTGTGGCTTAAAGCCAGTGAATAATGTTTGCGCATAATCATTTTTAATGGCTAATGAGTAGTTTCCGTCTCGGACAGGAAGTTTGTAATAAATCTCAACTGCTGCAGCAAAAAAAAAACAACAACAACAGAAAAAAATTTGAACTAAATTGCCTCGACTTCGCCTCGCCTTGAATTATCGTCCTCTACTGTAGCCAGCTAAACACAGCTAACCAGGCTAACATGGCCAGCCAACTATCCAGCTAACTATTCCACAACCAATCCCACCAAAGACCTCCCCCCTTCTAATACCCCCCTCTTGACCAGTGACCAGCTTTGTGCTTGTCAGCTGTTGGCCTGGCTTGCTTTTAGTTTGCTGGTCGTGATTTTATTTTACTCTTTTTGTTTGAGCGTAAATTGCATTTAATTGTAGATGGGTGGTAAGTCTAGGATATATAGCTTGGGTATATATAAATATATATAGTATATATATATACGATGGCGAGTGTGGATGTTGATGTAGCGCAAGGCTGTTAAATTATTGGCTAATGACGCGCTCTTGTTGAAAAATTGCTAAATGCTGAAAGTTATGAACCGGAAATTATGTCAAAAAAGGAGTAAAGGAGTTCAAATGCTGCAAGGCGACATTAAATGGAGTAAATTGGCTATAAATTTGAAAAAAATCATTAATTTATTTTATGATAAAGGAAACGCTAAAGTTTATAATAGAAATTTGAAACAAATTTATGTTCAGAAAGTGATAAGTCGCTTTTCTTTTAGCTACTCCGCTTTAAATTTAAAACAAGCAAGCTTATTTCTATACTCTCGGTTCGTAGAAAAACTAGCTTTTCCTTACTCTCTAGATATTTTAATGTTAACTGCTGGAAGCAACCTCAAGAGGGTAAAGTGCGCTTTGTAGCTGACATAAAATAAACAAAGCGCAAACAAGACACAGGGCACCAAAAAGCGAAATAGAAAATAGAATGAAAGAGACAGTAAGGAGTGAACAGTGAGAGTGAGTGAGTGGGAGTGGGAAAGGGAGTGGGAGAGAGGGTAAAGTTAAGTTGTTGTCCTTGCTCCAGTGCAATTGTCAAAGGACACGACAGAGTGAGGCAACTTAGTGGCAATAAAATGAAAGCGAGATTTTTGCTGTCAAGTAAAGTATCTTTTTTTTTTTTAACATTTCGACTTTGATGTCGCGAACAATTTATACCTCTTCTTCACGAATCTGGGCGTGGCAGTAGTTGTGCTAAATGTTCCCCAAGCGCCGCACAGTTCGCCCATTTAAATCGTCATTTTCGGTTAAAGGTTTTCGCTTTTCTTAATGTATATTTATTTGATTTATTTTTGCCCTTAACAAAATTTTCATTTCAACCGAAGGAATTTCTTTTTCTATTTATTTTTCTTGGCTTCCTCTGTATTTTTTGGGGTATCAATTGCTTTCACATTTTGTGAAAAGCTGATGACGCTGCATTGATTGCTGTCCGCAGGCGTCTTTGATGGCGAATATCTTCCCAGTTCCCCTCTCCAACTCTCTTTCTCTATGTTCTGTTCCCTTACAGACCACAGGCACATGTCTGGCATTAATCTAAAACGCTTTATCTAAATGTGTTGCGGCGTCGTCGTCGTCGGCCCTACAAATGTCCAGCTTCGGGCTGAGTATGAATTCTCGTTCTCTGCCCTTTTCTAACATTTTATTGCCTTTCGTTTTATTTGCACATTTACAAATGGAGTTCAAGCACACACATACACACTCGGATGTACACACACTTGTTAGCAACACCTTTTTTTAAGTGCTTCAACAAAAATGTTGCTGACGAATCCAGCTAAAGAGCAAAAGCGCAAAAAGCGCGTCTTTCTCGTGTCATCTGTCTAAGTGCAATTTTAAGGAGTTTCCATCATCTTTTTAAATGTCACTTTACTTTTGGCACATTTGCGAAGTGTAAAAACAAAATGTGCTACTCAAAAAATAAAAAATTTAAGAGTTCTACCAATAAATAATCTAACCTTAATATAAATATTCTTTATATCAAATTTCATTCCATTTAATTCTTTAACAAACTTAATTTTTCCACATCAATTAAATTTCAATTTAAATTATAAACAATTTCTCTATCAAAACCATGTCATAAATAATAATTAACTCATCTTATCCGACGATAAATCAATAGCAAAAAGTCAGCTCAGATAACATTTAACAAATTAATTATGTTTGGCAGTGTAAGAGCCTGGTTTTAGCCAGGAAAGGAGGAAGGGAGAAAGAAGAATATCACTTACCCGTGAGACATTGCCATAGAGGCAGACCAAATTGAAGAGCTTATCTGTGTTGGAAGTGTCATGGTCCATGCCATAGACCATCATGACACCGCCCTGAGGATGCAAGTAGGAAAAAAAAAAGAAGTTAATTAAAATGCTGTCCAGTTGCACATCATAGCACCACAGCTGCAGCTGCAATGGCAG
Source organism: Drosophila cardini (assembly GCA_018903735.1). Taxonomy (NCBI): domain Eukaryota; kingdom Metazoa; phylum Arthropoda; class Insecta; order Diptera; family Drosophilidae; genus Drosophila; species Drosophila cardini. Next base: position 7,721,626 of record JAEIGM010000001.1, on the reverse strand, counting down.
CGGCGGCTGGAGAGGATTACAGTTTGTGGTCGGGATTTTGCTTTCCTGCGAGGGGAAAACCTCCGACTGTCACTGTATCGCTGTCTCAGTCTCTTGCACTCTCTGACAAGGATTGCAGCGTGTGCAAAAATTGTAAATTAAAATTAAAATGAAAATGATATTTATGAAATGGGCAATGCTGCAGGCAAAGCCAGAGGTGCAATCACAGATTTATACCCGCTACTCTTATTAAAGGTTACTTCTTGTGATGGCAAACTTTTTGCGTTAACTCATGAAAATCAAACCCTTAAGTTGCAACTAGATTGGTTGCAAATTATGGAAGTAATGGCTCTTTTAAATGAAGCCTCAAAGTATGCAGTATTTTTTTTTAAAAGGTCCACTGAGTAACGGGTATATTTATCGGTATTATAGCATACATAGATGTATATTTGAGGACAATTTAGAGCAGTAAATGGGGTTTGATTAGCACTCACCTGGGCCTGTCCCTGCTGGGCGAAGGCAACTGGCGCATTGCGTCCGGCAACGACACCGGTGGGCTCCTTCATGAGGCCAGTTGGATGGATAGCGGCGCCCTTCCAGTTGTCCGGCTGGGTGGGATGATATTCGGGTGCTCCGAATGGCGGGAAGGCGGTGCCTGGTCCCAATAGTGGTGGCTCTTTAAATGGAACAAGATTGTGCGTTTGAGCTGGGGCAACAAGTTGTTGTTGTTGATGTTGTTGGTGGTGGTGGTGTTGTTGTTGTTGGTGGTGATGATGTTGTTGGTGTTGTTGATTGTTGTTGTGGTGGTGGTGGTGGTGTTGATTACGATGTGACGCTACTTGAGTTTGTATTGTCGTAACTACATTTTTGTGGTGCATTTTATTTCAACATTTTGTTATTCATTGCATGCAACAACAATTGATTTTTTTTTTATAAACAAAAAGAACAAAAAAATGAAACAAAAAAAAAATAGAAATCGTATGTTTTAATTAAAAGAAATTAAACATAAAACTTAAAACTTAGACATTGAATTAAAAATAAGTTTGTGGTCTTTTTTCCCTCATTGTTGTTGCATGCAAAGTGTGTGTTGAGTTTAAGAAGTTTTGGCCAAAAGTTGCTATAACAAAAGCAAAGAGTAGAGTTTGCCAGTTGTGGTTTTGGCAAGCCAGTTAATTGAATTTGCTGGCCTACCACCACCGAGCTCTAAAGAAAAATGAAAACAAACGAATTTCCGCAAATTTCCGACTTGCTTTAAAGCGGTTGCAGCCGCCGACAGCAACGGTGGTGAGAATCGCAAAGAGAGGCGCAGTGGTATGAAAAAAGTCATTTCTACAAAAACAAGCAGCTGAATAAATAGAAATTTGTACGCTTTTTATCGATTAATCCCACTGTATGCCCAACTCTTGCTGCGAATGCAATAACTGTGTGTTTCTCCCAGAAATTGTCAACATATAGACCCCTAAAAAAAGCCATCGACAGGCCAATAACAAGCAAAGTCTAGCAAAGATTTAGCGTGCTCAATTTGAAACCCTACTCACACTGCCCAAAACTCCCCTTTTCACCACGTCCCAACCAAAGTTAAAACCGCAAAACATAAAACTCGTTGAGGCCAAAGCTTTCAACTTTCAGCTTTCAGGTCTCAGCTCGTTTCTCGTTCTTCGTGCAGCAAAATTCGAGCGTTATAATTAAAGCGAAAAGCGTTACAAACTGTCAAAATGTCGCGAGGAATATGGCAATGAACGAGAGAGGAGTGAAAAGGAGAGAAATGTAACGATAGCAACAACACTTGCCAACGCTTTTAATTAACTTTCAACACATGTGGCATGGGGCCAAGTAGTGTTGCCACAAGCTCAAGCACTTCAAGCTTAATCACTTATTGGAAGTCAACTTTAAGGTTTAAACTTTGAGGGAAGTCACTAAATTTGAATAGCTTTCCTGTTTCTCCTGCTCCCATCTCACTCACTCCACGCCATCTTTGCGTAACTCCATTTTGTTTTGCTTTGTTTTCATTTGATTTAGTTTTGACGGACTAACGCCAGAGCTTGCGGCAACTGTTTGTTTTTGGTTTCTAGTTTTTTTCCTTTCTAGCGACAACCTGACAAAATATTTATATATATATAAAAAAGCTACGTGAAGTGAGCTGCAGTTGCAGGTTGTGCAACACTCGCTGCTGTTTGTTTTTTCACGCTTGTTAGCTTTGCTGCTGACCATTTTGTTTTGGCCAAATTGAATGCTGGTTGTTTTTTTTTTGTGTAAACAGTGAGTAAATCCGTTATCCGTTACGTTTATAAAAAAAAACAGAAAACTCAATTTTACATGTTCTCGCTTTATAGAATTTCATGGACAACATTCGTGTTGTGTGTCTGAACTTAATCCTCATTTAGTTTCTACAGGGTATAGACGCACTCGCAACCACCCCATGCCAACTGCTTGCTCAAGTTTTATAGTTTGCTGTACGGGGCAAAGCTTTTAATCCATTTTGCATTTTGCGTGTGATATTTTGCCTCTATTTTTTTCAAACAGGCAACAGCCAATCAAAAAGTTGCCAGCACGTTTTAATTTAAAACTTGGCCTAAAGCAAATAAGCCAGAGATAAATTTTTGGCAGCGTGCTTCCAAATCTAATCACACACACAAACACACTCACTCACACACACACACGCTGTGAGCATAGTAGTCAATATATATACTCGTATATCAAGTTGAACGTGCTACAGCCTTGGGGCAAGCATAGGAAATCAGCACTTGACGTTCTTTTTTACACAGAGAAGAGGTAAACATAGTCATTCATTTTAACTACGCTCGCAACAGTTCGCCCTCAAGTAAGCTTCACTGTGGGTGTGGCGAGCTTCGTTGAGCTTTAATTGAAATTCACAGTCGAGACGCTGATTTGTTGCCTGGCACACGGGGCGTATGCGTGACGCGCAGCCAAGCGAAATTGCTGCTTAAGTTTTGGGCCAGCCAAAGGTCCATTTCAAAAGAAAATTCACACCCCCCATAGGGCATGTTTTAGTTGTTGTTACTTTGGTTGCTGGCGTTTCGGAAGCGTGCCTAAAATGTTTAAGCATTTCGGGAATTGTTGCATGCAATTGCTGGAAAATGTTTTCACACGCAAGGCAACGACGACGACGACGATGTTGGTGGTGCTCAGGTGTAAATTTTCCACGCTCACAAATTATTTTAGATTATGAGCAAAGCGGCAACAAGGTGGAGGTAAGCTAAACTTTGAGAGCGTGTGTGTCCGGAAGTTGCAGTTTAGTTTTTATGAAGCGTTAAGTGTGCGACGCCAATTTGCCACCTTGTGGCAAGTGCGATTTGCATGCGATGACGACCAAAAGTTACACATACGATTCGTGGACCACAATTAAGTGCAATAATGTAAATTAATGAAGTTTGGCAACAATGGGCGGCACAACTAAGCTGCTGCTAATAACTGCCGTTAGTTAAAATGTAAAACTTTGTCGTTTGGGGAATTTCAATTTGAATTATTACAAGTTAAATCGAACTTTACAGCTTTGGAGGAAGTCGGCAACTGTGAAATGAAGTTTGGCAACACAGCGCTGCACAAAATATTTGAACATATGCAATAAGCGACGTGAGGCAACAGCGCAATCAAAATGAAACCACAAATTGAACAGCAGCTGCTATGTTTTATGACAACTAAATAAACATAAAATCAACGAGGCGCAAATATTGCCATATAGCCACAGCAACAAGCTAAACTCGCAAACCACCCACACATCCCCATTCCCACGCTCTCAGGGGAGACTGAAATAGAGGCAGCAACATCAATTTGCTAGAAAAGTGCAACATGGCTGAGCTGCTGTAGCTACAAGTGAAAAATAGCTACAAAATGGGGCACATAGATCCATTAAAACAGCCTTGTTCCTATGGGGAGGGAGGGCAAGAGACGTTGGCACAGGAGGAGGCAGGAGTGAAAAAGCTAGGATAAATAAAATGCAACCCATTCGACAAATGCAACATTTATGTGGCGTTTATTGCAAAGTGTACAAGCACAAGAGTGGGACAGCACTAGAGAGGGAGTCAGAGAGAAACTACCGAGTGAAAGAGCAAGCAATGCTGCCCACTTGAAGCGTACAAAGTATTTATGCAGCAAATTGTTGCATACTTTGTGGCATATTGGCGCACTTTGTCGAGCAGCAAATGGCAATGGTTACAGCTGCAACGGCAAGCTGAGCGCTGTAGGGTTAGAAAAGGGGTGGGGGCAGGGTTTGGTGGTGAAGGGAGATGGCATATTGTATAGCCAAACAAAGCATTGTGCAAACGCTGCTAACCTTAATTGCAATTTGCTTAAATGTATGCTACACTATTTTTCACTAAGCTACCGTTCGCCTTCCTCCCACGCACAACTTGTGTAATCTATACACCCTTTCACACACACACACATACACACCCCTCTGCTGAGGTGTGCATTTTACTTTCGCTGTTCAATGATTTTCAATTTGTCAGAGTCAACTTTGCTGCACAACTGTACCAAGAGTCATGCAGTCAACTTCCTCTCTTCTTCTCTCTCTCTCACTTTCTATCTGTCTGTTCTATGGCAATGTCAACCAGCTTGTTTATCTGACTAAAATGCATTACAACCACGCCCAGTAACTCGCCCACACTTGATATTTGCTATACTCGCTTTTCACTCTGTATTCTCTGTCATATGACATTAATTTTGTCCATAGACTCCATCTCCCACCCACTGTTCCGCTTGAGTTTTCCACCCACCCCACCCCTATTCCACACTACGCCATTTTGCTTTCCCGGTCTTGTGCACGTCTTGCATAAACATTTCCATAAGCAGCTTCCAAATTGAATTTGTTTTCATAAGCCAAAACTATTATGTGACAGCAAAGAGTTTGCATTCTCTCTTTGTGTGTGTGTGGGTGTGTGCGAGTCATATGATAGCAACTTTATAAAAAATATAAAAACACGCTCGTATGTGTGGGTGTGTGTGGATAGCTGAACTGATGAACTGTGTGTGCTCTGATTATGTGACAATGAGCTTGATTGGTTTTTAATGTTCTCAACAACAAACCCAAAAATAATAAAAAAACATTTTTGGAAAAACGCATTAATTTGGATACGAGGAAAGCAGTAGATTTCCCAGAAAAGTAATATTCACGTTTCCCTAGAAAATATATGCTATTTTCACATATTTCGAAATCAATTCCGATTAGATCAACTGAATACTACCCAATATATATTATTTTAAATTGCTTTTGCCTCTGGCATACAGTAAAGTCTCCTAATGTTCGACTGTGCATATTCGTTTACAACTTTTTATTTATATTTAACTCAATTTATATGTTCCTGAAGCAAAATTTTATCTAATTTTGTTCACATAAAATATGTAGAAAACTTTCCGCTTTTCGCACTGAATACACGCATTTCTATAAATCAAATTCATTCAACGCAAAACAACAATAAAATAGAGGTAGAAAAAGGAGTAAAAAGGAGCGGAAAGTAATGTAAATGCTTATATAAAAAAAAAGCAGTAAGCAATGAGGCAATTTATATGCGACACGCGACCAGAAACTGAACCCCAATTCCAAGTATTTGACTTTTATGTCGCTTCTCTACCCAAAGTGTACAATCTAGCTCATAGAAATTAGCTAAAGGAATAAGTGTGGGAAGTGCAGGGAGGGGGAGGGGAAAAAGGAGGAAGAGAGTGTGCGATAACTTGGCAAAAAGGATTTGCGTGGGATTCTTTTTTTAACGACTCATTCGCCAGTTGGTGGCAAACAAAATTTACGTTTAATTCTCATGAGGCTTAATTACATTTACGTCGGATTTGAATATTATAAAACGCATGTAATTGTTGTATTTAATTCAACCTTTTCTTCCCTCCTCTCACTGCTCTTCTGCTTACCATTCAGCAAAACATAATTAGAAACGTAAAATAGCATTTAAGTTGTTGGCTTTGTTATTGTTTTTTGGCCGTGTTAACAGAGCTAAAGCTAATGCATAACTCATAGGAGCAGTAGAGGGAGTGTGTGTGTGCGTGTGTGCTTGTGTATGCACAACAAATTGACACTTTGTTTTGGCTTTGCTTCGTTCCTTGGCCTGGCCTAATTATAACATTGGTAAACAGTTTGTGAGCCATGGTCACCGCTGTGTTTTAATGGCTTGCAAACACACTACTGCAATCACGGCCCAGAGACGCACCCACAAACACAAGACCGCCTTCTCTGTATATCAGCTTAAGAGCATATTTGTGCTGTCAAAGACTTGCCAATTTCCCAAATTTCTTCATCGACAAACTCCTCTTACTACGAATTGCACTTCAATTTTTCGACTATTTTCGATCTCTTTCGTTCACACAACTAAATCACATTTGGCCAAAAAAGAGCCAAAAACGATAGCCAAGGGTTATATAGAGCTTTTGGGGAATGCTTTGAGTGCGAGTACTCAAGTATTTGAGTATGAGTATAAGTAGTTCGAGTACCCAAACGATGCGATGCGATGCAATATGATAAATAGACAGTTGCCTGATAACATGGCGTGTTTGTTTGCGCCACTAAAATCTACCCCAAACCACACCCACCCCGCCCTCACACTCTTCCCACTCTACACTTGGCTTGCGGTTTGTGATGTATTGCTTTTGTGGCCAGACTGTTTTTCCGGGTCTCCTTTTTCGCCCCCATTTGTTTTGTTGTTTTAGTTAGTTTTTCCCCAGTGCTTATGACATTTTCAGCTGCCCTTACTTTTATATATATATTTTTTGTTTTTGCAACTTAATGGCTGTCATTTGTGTTGTTCTAATAAAGTACAGTGAGCACTATGCTTTGAGCAAAACAAGTGCACATTAAATGGGCTAAAAAAGCAGTAAATTTATTTTCCTGGAGAATATTTCTCCACTTCTCTGATTTTTACCGTTTCTAAACTATCCTTGGCGACTTGTTCCACTTTAGCCAGTGCACACTGTAGTGACAAATATTGTTTTATTTATTAAACAAATTGCGCAGCAACGAGTCGAGTGGGCGACACAATTCTCTTTGGTTGCTTAGGGCCTCGTTTCATTTCATTTCGTATCGTTTCGATTTGATTAAGTCGCTTCAGTTTGGGTCTGTTCTTTGTTTTTTTTATTTCATTCATTCATTTTTTGTTGTTGTTGTACTATGCTTCTCCCTTCTACTGGGGACAAAAGCGAAAATCGATAATGCCATTTGGCATTAGCGTGCTGCATCGAAAAGTGCTCGACAAAAATGTTTATAGACAATTTAGATGTTGTAATTTATGAATTGGATTTACTGTAGACAGTTTACTACTTAAGTAAACTCTGATGGAAATCCATCATAAACAAACTGCAAGAGTGCAACTTTTGTAAAATGCCAAACGCATTAGTTAAATGCCAAATTAATTGCCAAAAAAAAAGCTATATAGCTCAAAAAATGCCGTTGAAAACTTGCTACAGTTTTTCTTTAGGCCAGCTGCGAAAATTAATTACAAATTATTAGAAGTAGCAACAACAAGCAGAGGAACCACAACAGCAGCCGCTGTCGGAATAAATTAAGCAAATGTGACCATAGTGCGACGAAGGCGAAGGGGAAGGGGGAAAGTGGGCTGTAGTGGGCGTTTTACAGTACTTTGGCTCATAAAAATATGTAATGGAACATTAAAGAAAATCATCAGCAACATTTAGCAGCAGTCTAGGCAAATTATGCGTGTTTCTTGCAGGGCAGAGAAGGGCAAAAACTGCTGTACGGTGGTGTAGGGAGGTGTACAGTGGTGCACAGTGGGTCAGTTGCCAGTCTACATGTGGTCAATTACTTTTTGTGTGGCGTTGGAGAAAGGAGAGCGACCGAACTGTTGATTATGCGCAACGTTTATGCCATAATTTGCATGCAAATGAAGAGAAAGTCGGAAAAATGGATAGAGAAATATTGGGAAAGGAAGGGGGAAAAGGGACATGGTCGAGGGATTTCGATTGAAAAGATATAGAGGAGAGCTTAGCAAGAAAATATTTACGAAGGACTCAAAATTGATGATGGAAAAGCTTTAATAAAGCCCTTTCAAGCCTTTGGGTTGCAGGATTTAAAGGAAAAGTTTCTTTCTAATACTCCATATTTGCAACTCCTTCGTAATGCCCATTGATGAATTGCTTTGACATTGTTAAGAACTGCTGAATTTTAGACTGTCTCTAATAAAGACGCAATATCTTTTAGCAATCATCAATCACGTGCATTTGATTGAAGATAATCGACGCAATATTGCGGGCCCATATGCACGCCTAACGCACACTTTTCAAGCGTGCTGCATGCCACTTGTTCCACCAAAAATAAAGAGGAAACTTGAACATTTTTGGTTCAATAGTTTCAGTCTTAAAGGTGAGGGGTCAAATGTTAGGGAGAGGGAGGGGGAGGAGACAGGGCGTAGGTCAGTAGGTGCCGCACTCTGCCCATTAGCGCTCGTTAGTGCTGCGTTCTGCATGAAGGAGCAGAAAGCAGAGAACAGAGAAGAGGAAGAGGAAACAAGATTGACAGTCGAAAAGTTACGACGATATTCCTCTTGTAGGACACGCCATCTAGCGACAGGCAGCGACAACAGCCGCAGCATCATCAACGTCTACTGCTCCATCTTCTTTCTCTACTCGTGTTGACAGCATTTTGATTGATCACTTTTGATTGATTGATTGATGCTGGACGCAGAGCGTAACTTTAAAATCATTTGCAAATGGCAAATTTTATTGTTTCTCAACATGGATTTAATTATGTTTCTGTCGTTTCACAATTTCCGCAGAGCCTTTTTCCGTGTGGGCTTTTCTTTCACCTCCTCCCCATAACCACTGCTCCACCTGGTCTTTTACGCCCCTTCGTACAATGGGGCGTGCCTTAATTCTAGGTGCTGTTGAAACGACCGCAACACAACACAATTTGTCATTTTCAATTTATTGAATTACCATAAAATGCAAGCGACACAATTTATATTTATGTTTTTTGGGCCCTTCTACAACTGTGGTCACATACAAATTGTTGTTGTTGTTATTACTGGGTGGCTGTTGTGGTATTTACCCCACTATGAATTAATTTATTGTGAGAGTTTTTTGTTGGCCACATGATTTACGAGCGACAACAGTTCCCAAAACTGTTCGAAACTTGTCGAATATTTTTTGGAAATATATTAACAAAGGGGACTGTGACGCAATTTTCTTTCAGTGTAATGGATTTTATAGAAAATTTGGTCCAACGAGTTAATTTAATTAAACAACCAAAAGTTTATAATTGTATTGCATACACATTTGATTTATTTTAATCAAAATTATTGTATTTTCGCCCTTAAACAAAGTAAATTAAATTAATTACAGCTGCATTTTGAATGTAATTAACTAAATAAACTCACGGAATTAAACAAATATAAACAGAAGTGGATAAAATATAATGAAAATATAAGGAAAACATACAGAGTAAAGTGGACATACGCTGCCAATCAGCAAAAATAAGCCACAAACAAACCAAAAGGCAAATAAAAATTCGAATGGGGTTGAAAGAGGAAGACAAATAACTTCACACCTAAAAAAAACCCCAAAATTAAGCAACCAAAGTCGGGCAAAAAATACAACAATTATATTTATATAATGTGAGTTTTTTTTCATACCGTTGCCACGTCGAAAGATAAACAAACAATTGAACTTTGCCTTTCCGACTACAGAGACACACACACACACAAACGACTGATAAACCCCAACACGACAACCCTGACAACTCTGGCTGACAATAAATATGGTCGCGTATGCGTAGTGGGTGGACAGAGAGAGGGAGGCGTGTCTTAGGTAGGTGGATGTCCAAATATGTTGGCACTTTTAATGAACAAGCACATAAATCTTGAGTGGTTTTGATGTTGATCCCTTGGAAAAGCCATCAACAACTTTGCAGGGAAAATCTTCACACAAACGAAAAGAAAATGTTGCGTTCCTCCCCCCTCCCCTTACCCCAGCACACACCCCCACACTTTCTAAAATAATAGCCCATTGGTATTTTTATGTATTTTTAAATGTTTTTGCCTCGCATTTAATACTGTTGCCATCTTGCCACCTGGCGACATTTCAATGCTGGCCAGTCTATGTGGGGGCGTGGCCAATGCTTGCAATTGGTTAAAACATTTTGTACAAAAATAAATCTAAAGAGGTATACAGAAAGAGAGAGAGAGAGAGAGAGAGCGAAAGACAAAGAGAGCAAGCGTGGGAGAATGAGAGCGGGAGACAAACATTTGGATTTTAGTCTTTTATATTTTTAGCGGCATTTGCTCAGTTTTAGCAATTAAAATGAATTTATTTGCCAATTATTGAGCATCGAGAACATTTATTTTAATTATACTCTTTGCGTGTGTGCATGTGTATGAGTCTATATAATTATTTAAATGGCCGTTTAATATTTTTATGACATTCTCTTACGAGTTGGGCGTTAAATTTTGTAGCGGTCCATTAAGAAAATGGTAGCAATTTGTTAAGAAAATTCTTGGTAGTATATAAAAGAATGGAACGATGAGTTCTCTCCATACTGTAATATATTTTAAGTATTTAACAATCGACCTTCTTCCAGTAGGAAAGACAATATCTATAATGCTTAAATTCTATTGCAAATGCACGTGCTGAAGTGTGTAGTTTTCCGCAGACATTTTCCCCAAAAATAAAAAGATAACAAAAGAAAATAAAATAGAAATACTCAAAAACCAACGGACGAATTTTCCGTATGAAAATTGCGAGTGCATTGAAAATTATGCAAATTGTAAGAGAGCGAAAAATTGTAAAGAATAAAAATTGATAGCGTCATCATCAGTGTTATAGAAATTTAATAAAAGGCAAAAGCAATGAGATGGAGAGAGAAAGAAAGAGAGCGAGTGGAAAATGCAATTGAAAATTGAAATTCATACACGATAATAACAACAAATGGAAAGTTGAAAGGAAATTGCATTTTATAAATCGCCAAGAAGTTTTCCACTAAAATTACAAAATGCAATTATTTATGGCAGCTTTTGATCTTCGTTTTTGGGCATTTGTTTTATTTAAATTTAGCAACAATTACGGTATGTGTTATTCTTACGAATTTTAGTTGGAACTGAGACTGTCTTTCAAAAATTAGCAACTTTTGGCCTTAAAATTGAGTGGAATTAGTGTAGTTAACAAGTGTAGTGTGTAGTGTGTATAGTATGTGTGTGTATATGTGTATGTGTGTGTGCATGTGTGTTTATATTGGGTGCATAGATATATAGTGTGTATATATTGTGAATTTAGTTTCAAATGTACTTACGGCTCTCAAGCACAACAACATTTTCGGGTATAGAAAACAGCGACTTACCTGAAAATAAAAAAGAAAAATGCCAAAAATGTTATGAATTAGTAAATTTGCTCAATTGTTAAATAATTGAAATACATATATATGCAGATATATATTATATATACTTGCATATATATGTATCATCATTTGTATATATAAAAAACCATTCAAACAGTGAGTGAGTAGAACAATTCAATTTGGATAGCTATTCAAATATGTTGTTTAGCGACAAATGTTGTGTTGGAGACAGGGGAGCAGAAGGGATACTTAAAATACAATAAATTAAATACACTACACGGCGTTACACAACACTGTATGCACATGTCACAAGCACACTGTTTATTTTCTGCTGCATCATGGTGCTAGTTTTTTTTTTAGCTGTTTTTTTTTTGGCCACTGCTTACCATTATGCTGATAGCCAACAGAGCTGTAACCGGTATTCATTGGCTGACGCTTGCGATAGCCATTGGGATTGGGGGAGCCGAGACCCATGAGATGCCCACCAGGACTGCTGGTGCCCATCATGAGACCAGCGGCCGCCTGTGCTTGGCTTTGCATAAAACTATAGTTGTTCTTATTGCCAGCAAATCGGCGCACAGATTGGGGCATGCCACTGAGCAGCGCTGGTGGCGGTGGCTGCTGTTGCGGCGGTGGCACCGACGATTGTTGCATCAGTGGTGATTGCGGTTGCTGCGGTGGTTGCCACAGATACGCACCCGTGCCATTGGCCTTCAAGTTATCCATTCTTATACACTAAGTTCTCTCGCGCGCGCACACAAATTCGCAAAATTCACTTTGATTCGCACAGAATTTCCTTAAACTTTTTAGACGTTTTTTTAATATATTATTGTTATTTTTTTTTTTTTTTTGGCTAAAATTTTCAGTGATTACACTTTTCAGTTAGCCGTCTGACTGTCGAATGATTTTTCAGCCCGTCTGTTCGTCAAACGAGTCCTAAATTTCCACAGCACCCTTTGATTTAATTAAATTATTTTTGATTAATTCCAGACAATGACGACGTCAGCTGATTTATGTCACATTGGTAATGGCCGATTGCAAATATCGTCTATCGTCTGTCAGCTGTAGATTTAGTATTTTTTTCGCGATAACAAATCGATAGGTTTTAAAGAAAAACATTTCAGTGTTGAATAGCGACACTTTTTATGCCATTATAAGTTCAAATGATATCGCTTTATCGATAGATAAACTCTTTTGTATTAAGTTTCAATCTAAAACTATTTTTCGACATTTTCTGAATTAAATTAGTTTCTAAAACTGTTTTAGTTCTGAGAAATTCTTGATTTAACTTAGTTTTTCCTGTTTTCCTTTACTATCAAATGCTTATTTTAAACATACCGTATTTACTTAAAAGGAAATGTGCCCAAAAATTGCTTTTTGTTAAAAAATAGACAAAAAACCGACAAACTTTTAGGCAACTTCCGTTTGCAACTAATTTTGCATGCTTTTTACGCCTAAATGTTTTTCTTTGTTTCATATTCTAAGACTTTGCCGTTACCGCAATGGGCTTCAAGTTGCAAGTGAGTAGAGACTGACTATGCCACAGAAGAAGGGTACAAGAAGAATATGAAGAAGAAGACGAAAAAGCCCAAGAAACGAAATATTGCACATGACAAAGCAAAGTTGCAGCAGGATGCTGCCAAAAAGGCTTTAAGCCATGCCCCGATGCGTGTTGCCACCTCTAAAAGGACTCATGGGCATGGAACAGCGCACAGAGAGAATGACTCGACATGTTTCGTGCCAGAGTGTGTGTGATTGTGTGTGTGTAAGAATGGAGTGTGAGTGTGGAACGTGGCCATTGTGGCAAGTGCCAAAAATGCCATGCAACTGACAGCCAGAGTCAGCGGAATGGAAAGAGAAGGAGAGAAAGAGGTAGAGGTAGGAAGAGAGACAGCCAACACATTTGTAAAATGTGGCAACAGAATTTTCACTGACCAAGAAGTAAAAAAGGGAATTAAAGTCGACACTCGACTAAAAGATACTCCTTAAACAAGCATAACTTTCTAATGACAATTTAAACTATTGTCTTGAATCTTTAAGCAAAAACTGAGTCAATTTCTAATAAGTTCCTTCTACCAACTACAGTAATATACCCTTTAGTTTACCTTTTAAAGGGTACAGTACAACAACAACAAGTTTAAGGGAGCGCAAACAAACTTTAGCCACAAATGCAAAGTTTTATTTGATTCGCAATCAAAAACAGGTGACGTAGAAACATCAAAACTGCATTAAGTGCCAGCAGATGATAAGTTTTATAAACAAAACAACAACAACAACAACAGTAACTGTAACTGTAACAACAGCAATGTTAAAATACAACAAAATGAAACTTTAATTGTATGCAAAATTAACACAAAGAACAAAGTAGACACGACTCTAATGTCCGAGGAGTTGTGTAAGGGCCAGAGACTGAGTGTGTGGGTGTGTTATGTTGTGTGTGAGTGTGCGTGTGCGTGTACGTGTGTTAGACACACAAAAGAAAAGCACTTTAACACTTTTTCCCCCCCACACAACCATTTGAGGCAAAATTGCTTTTATTTTCCGTTACCATTAAAATTTATGATGAACTCGGAGATTTTCCTTTTTTGTTTTTCCAAATTCTGAATCAAATTTAATGGAGAAAGCTTTAAGCCAAGTCTAATTTAAAACAGTTTCCATAGAAATATCTGATTAAACACTATAGTTTAGTTAGTTAAATGATCAGTTAAAATGCGCTTTTCTACAGTATTTGTTCAAGTTGGCATTAACTTGGCAAGCACAACTGTACTTCACACAGAAAGCAGAAAAGTGTTTTACCACCTTTCATGCAGTACAGTATATACTCGTACATAAATCACAAAATGGCCTGCCTAATGAGAACTGAAATGCATTTCATTAGACGACTAAAAGTGCCAGTCACTTGAAAACAACTTTAGTGAGACTCTTCAGTTAGTACCATCGTCTAACCAGGGCCCGTGTTTTGCACCACCCAACGACTAACACACTTGACCCAGTTTTATGTGTGTGTAGCTCAAAGTGCGTTAATTGCTGGTGGCACAGGGTTTCCTGAGTTGACAACAGACGCAGTGAGGAGAGGAGAGGCAAAAGAAGCGTAGAGTTTGGAGGCTGGAAAACTCACTTGAAGCGGAATTTGATGAATTATTTATTACAAAAGCATACACAAACATACGTTGTGTGTGTGCGAGTGTGAGTGTGTTTGTGTGTGGTAGGGGTATAGATGGTTGCTTTGGGTTAAATGCCAAGTTGATGCCATAGATCACTTACAAGCCATTAAGCATTCATTGGAGCCTGGCTGACAACAGCAACATCAGCTAGTCGTCTTATAAATGTATCTTCTAGATACAAGTAGTTTTACATTTGCGCAGCTCAATCATTTGTTGTGCTCGTTGTTCTTGGTGTTAAACACAACAAAAGAGCATAGAAAAATGCATAACTACAACAAACGAAATTTTAATGAAGTGTATCTAATATAGAAATTAATTAAACATACAGAAGATATGCGAAAGACAAAAGAAATGCGCATCAGAGGACAGCCAAAAATGTGGTAGAAATTTCAAGATACACATATAATTTCCACATGGCCCACAACAATCATCGTGGGGATATTGTGGGCAATGGGACTGGGGAGGGGCTGGGGTGGTGTGGTATGCCAGGGGAGGTTATGTCATTGCCTTCACAGGTGACAGCACAAGTTCAACACGTTGAGCGAAAACAGAAACTCAGCTGGTTGTCTACCCCGCTCACTTACTCACATACTCCCCTCTCTCTCTCTCTCTCTCTCCCTCTTGCTTTCGGTGGCTGCTTCATTCATTATGCTTATTATATTTGCCTGTCAGCACAGCTGGGTATGAGTAGCAAGAGAGAGAGGGAGAGCGAGAGAGAGGCAAAGACTGGGAGTAAGCGAAATGAAGATAGTCACACACAGTTGCCACAAATGGACCATTGTTATTTTGGCATATTTATGGTCTACACACACACACATACCGACACACACTGGCACACACATACAGCTCCTTACATACTGCTAGATATTAGACAGAGATACCAAGTCTCAGTGTTTAAATTAAATTACATTAAAATTTCTTTCACTTTGTAGAACAATATATACTCGTTTATTGCGATGTCTGGTATTTTAAAAATGTCTGTTTTCTACAATTTAATTATGTCTATTTCTATTGCTATGATTTATACTTGTCAAGGCCTATATACTACTTGAATTATTCATGCCATAGCTAATTAAAGCAATTACTTCGCATATTGTATTACAGTTCTAAATGTGCCAAAAGATTTAATCAGAAGTGAGTGCTTAAAATACTGAAATTTAGTTAAAGTACTTAAAGTTTTTCTTAAACTTTCCTTTTCCAGTTTACAGTTTTACTAAAAACAAACTTGTGGCAATATTTTCTGCTTAAAGACCACTTTGGCATATAAAAATTGCTTGGAATTTAATTTTGGTCTCAATTTTTGAACAGTGTTTCAACATTCTCTTCCTTTTGCTTCTGTCCGGTTTGTCAGTGGTTCATGCAACGCGCGATTGGCAATTGCTTCGCTTTTTATGGCCAGCAGCGTCATTTATGGCCAAGAGCTAACAGTATCATGGTAATAGCCACAACCGCATTCACATCCACATCCACTTCCACAACGCTAGTTCCACACATCCTCATGTGTGGGCTAGGGAAACTTTCGCTGCAACAATGTTTACTCTATCTCTCTCTCTCTCTCTCTCTCACTCGTTCTCTCCCCGTGTCTCCCCAACTCTGTTTTTCTCCGAATTTCCCTTGTTATTTTCACGACTTACGCATATTTCGATATGCGCTGCTTGCTTGCAAAAATAAACAAATAAAAGTCACTGAGCACCCCTCGCTGTTTCGCCTGCTTACGTAAGACCAAGTAGATGTGGGGGATTTGTGGAGGCGGGGAAGTAGGGGCGGTGTTGAGTACGTTGGCTTTGATGAGCATGGTTCAATGGCTCTATGGCCAGTGCACATACCAAAATTGATTTCGTTTTCATTCGCAAAGGAAGCAGCAACTACAACCACGACAAGCGCAAACATGTTCAATTGGTGAAAACCACTTTTGGCTGGTTGATTGTTGCTTTTATTTGAAACCACGGACAACACAAGATTGGAAAAACTTGATTTTCAAGTTGCGGCACAGAAACGGAAAACGCATTTAAGACCAAACAGCGAACGAATCCAGCGATTTTCCCATAGCTGTCGTCGTTGTCATCCACTTTTGGTCGCATGTTGCTCTAATTGCATGACAAACTCATGGCAACTTTCACACACACACACAGATACATACACACATTTTGGCATTATCTATGGCCTGAACTTACACTGACTTCTACCCCTTTTCAATACAGCCTCATGCGGTTCATAACTGTCACATATCACAGCAGAAAAGTGAAAATCTTTTGACCAGCAACGAGACAGGAAATTGTTAAAACTGGACGAGAGTCTTATGCAAGCAAAGCGAGGAAAGTGAAAACTGTATCGGTTCTTATAAGAAAAATAATGAAATTAAATTTGATACACTTAAAACAGTGAGAAAATCAAGACTGATGTCTGAAGTATATATTCTATATTTAACAGAAACTTATTTAGAAAACTCTGTAGGAAACACCGAAATGATTTCATGACACAAAATATTCAAATGTCAAATCCAAACCGAATACAAAAATCTAGACAACTATATCTAGCATGTACTTAAAAATCATATATATAAATTTATATATATATAAAGATAGAATGCGATTTAAGTGTCTGCATATTTGTGCTGCCAGTGGCAAGTGTAAGTAAACAAATGGACAAATAAACAAATGGACGGACAGGACTGTACAGACAGTCAGAGAAACGATCTTCTTGCACAATTTGCCAATTTAATTTGTGTGAACAATTTGATTGAAATTGCGAAAACAGAAAGTACAGAATGAACAACTTGGACTAACACATACCCTGTTTTATGGTCAAATTTATTTATATACAAAACTCTTTTTACAGGGTAGTAAACTAACCACAATAAACTATTCTTGCGAATGAGATTTGCTTTCGCTTCGCACCAGATTATTTATGATGTAGACCAGGCCAAAACCAAAACCAATTCAATGCGATCCAATTTAATTCGAATCGACCTGAACAGAGGCCACCACCAATCTGTTTTCATTACTTGCAAAAATTTGCATTGAATCGCTTTCGCGGCATGCTTTTCATTTATTTATTCAATTTTCCACGTTTATGCTCTACATTATTTCTCCGACTTGAGTTGTCGATAAGGTCAATGTTAGTGGAATATTTTTAGATTTTCAAGCAAAGGCAGCAAAATTCGAAGAATTCTGTATTTAGACAAAATACTCAAGAGTTTTGGTTTCACATTGAGTAAAGGAAAGTCTTAATCATAAAATAAAAGATTCTTCATAATAGAAATACCACAGAAACCATAACTAATCTATAAAATCCATAAGTAATTCATTTGAAACCGCTTCACGTCTAACCAATTTCCAATTTCATACTTTATTAGAAATCAGGCTGAGTAGAAAGATTTTAGTAATATTTAGATAAGTATTAGAGATAAATAAAAAGTATGGTAAGTACTCTAAAAATATTTAAATATTTTAACTACTTTATTGTTCATCCCGAAAGCGTGTGTTGCTTCTGCTTCTTGTAGTGATTGGCATTATTGGACCTAAAGACAGCAATGCCGATATACCCTCTGATGATGAATGCATTTCGAAGGTTAAAAGCGATTTTCTTCTAGAACAAACCGCCAATTTCACTACACAAGTGATAGTCAGTCGTTTGGAAGAGTTCAACGATGGATTAGCTATTCAATCGGATGTGATCGACGAAATCAATGGTATAGTGTTAAGAGAACTACAATATGGAACATCCATAATGGGAATACTTGAGAGAATTCACATTTGGTGTCTGGTCAGTAAGCCAACTGATACTCCGCCAACGATAATACCAGTAATAGATGAAAATGAAGTGGAAATCGAAACAAGTGAAGAACTAGGAAGCACAGAAAACGAGACAAGCCCAGAAGACGAAAACACGGAAGGCATAAGAGAAGAGGAGGAAGAGGAAAAGGTTGGCGAAGAAGAGGGAGAAGAAGAAGGAGGAGATGAAGAGGGAGGAGAAGAGGAGGAAGGAGAAGAGGAAGGAGAATATGTGGAAGAAGGCGATGGTGAAGAAGAGAATGGTGGCGAAGAGGATGGCAGAGAAGAGTCTGAGGATAAAAAGAAAAAGCCAGGCATGGATAATAGTGGAGAAGAAGTCGCAAACCCAAAAGATCAAGAAAAGGATGAAGAGAAAAAACCAGTGGTGGAAATTAGTGGAGAAGACAAGACGGAGAGTCAAGAGCCAAATCCAGGTATGGATAAAAATGGAAATGAGGCTGAAGTCGGAAACACAGAAGATCAGGAAAAGGATGAAGAGAAGACTGAGGCTGGAAAGCCAGTAGAACAGGAGAAGGGTGAAGAGAAAGAGCCAGGGTTGGTGAAGAGTGGCGAAGAAAAGACAGAGGTAGGGAAAACAGATGGTGAGGTAAAGGATGAAGAAGAGACCGAGGCTGAAAAGTCAGTAGAGGGAAAAAAGGATGAAGAAAAAATCCCCGATGAAAAGACGGAGGGTACAGAAGAAAATCCCGATGTAGGAAATCCAGAAGATCAGAAGGACCTAGAAGGGTCAGACGTAGAAAAGAGTGGAGAAGAAAAGACCGAGATCGGTATGCCAGTAGAGGGAGAGAAGGACGAAGAGAAAAGCCCTGGGGGGGAAAAGAGTGAAGAAGAAAAGACGGAGGATAAAGAAGAAAAGCCCGATGTAGGAAATCCAGAAGATCAGGAGGACGGTGAAGAGAAAGAGCCAGGGGTAGAATCGAGTGGAGAAGAAAAGACCGAGATCGGTAAGCCAGTAGAGGGAGAGAAGGGTGAAGAGAAAAGCCCTGTGGTGGAAAAGAGTGAAGAAGAAAAGACGGAGGGTAAAGAAGAAAAGCCCGATGTAGGAAATCCAGAAGATCAGGAGAAGGAGCCAGGAGTGGTAAAAAGTGGTGAAGAAAAGACCGAGATTGGAAAGCCAGTAGAGGGAGAGAAAGGTGATGAGAAAAAACCAGTTGTAGAAGTATGCAAAGATCCTGCTGATCAGCCAAAGTTAATAAGCTATTTATGCCTGATAGAAAACAACGAAGAGAAATGTTATGTGTACACTTATTCTACTTATACTGATATTTCTGTAGAAGAACATACATTAATCCAAACTATTTAATATTTCTAGTTATTTATTATTTACATTTCCCTATTAAAATGTTGAAACCCTATCTAATCTTTAACCCATGAATAATTGATTTGAAATCAATTCGTGTGTCTAATTTTTGATAAGACTTGTAACTATTTCGCATTCGATTAGAAAAACTTTAGTAGTTAAGAAAGCATCACAGATACAACAGAAGTATGGTAAATTTCTCAACAGTTTCTCACTCATTTAGATCTTTTAATCTATTTAAACTTTTCCCAAAAGAAACATTTACTTTTGCTTCTTATACTGAACGGCATTTCTGGACCAAGCGACTGCAATGGAGAGAAGTGTAATTCCAATCACAGAGTGCCAGTCAGTTACGAAGATATCTCAACCACTACAGTTCAAAGTATTTTATATGCATTAGATTCGGAATTCGATCAAAGTGTCTTTGAATCACCACGGGCAGCTTCGTTTTTTAGTTTCATAGCGGATAGAGCGATTAAGTATACGCAAGGTGGTCAGAAGCTCAAGAGAATGCTATCTTTGATGAAAAGTGGATGTGACCACTTCAAAAATGTAACAATTTTGACTATGACTGCTAAGTCAAGAAGCTCTAAATCTCAAAGAACTAAAGGAGATGCGGCATCCAATACTGATAGTTTACCCAGCTACATTTGCCTCATTGAAAACGGCGTTGAAAAATGTTATGCATATAAATACGAGCTGGATGCAGACATTTCTGTAGAAGATCAGAGTACAGGAACAAAAGGAGAAGCACAAGTAAATAAAACAGACACGACCAAGACAAAGCCAAACACGAAAAAATAATTGATATTCGATAAAAAAGTGAAAACTGTTTGGAAATAAAATATTTATACAAACAAAAAAGGTTTAAAAATCAGTTATTCATAAAAATCATGTGCTAAATGAATACGAGTGCGCACCATCGTGGCGTATGCGTGATTTATCATAATGATGTGAGTTGAAAAATGAAGGGAAAATGTTTTCTTTTACCTACAAGACAGCAAAACTGTAAACTGACTAATTACGTATACGCAACGTAGTAAACGCAGTAATTCTGAATTTTAATTAGCCACCAGACATAAAGTTATGTCTTTATTTGTGTTTAAAGCTCGCAAATGAACAAACTCAACTCAGGATAAACATAAACTTAATATGCATCTTGCTTTTTGCCCTGTACTTTTAGGCCCTGTTAGTTTTTAGCTACAATTTATTGCCTCTTCTCGCTTGTGGGCAAGTAAACAACTAAGTTTAATAACTGTTTCTATGAAACTACAGTCGAATTGCATTAAGAGCAACGTAATATAAATTATTGACTTATTTTTTTCGTACATTTGTACAATTTTTCATAGGAAAATTTCATTTTATATTTATGCAGACTTTTTCTTATGCCATAAACATTCGTTTTCTTTGATAAACTTTGACATTTAATTGCCACGCACTCTATCTATGTTTATAAATTATATTTTTTGTCGTTTGCCACGCCTCTTTTTATCTATTTTTTCTAGCACATATGTGTCAACCGCTTTAGTAAATGGAACTGAAATCTCTGGAGCATTTTGTGGCTTTCATTGGGGGCGCACAAGTTGATAAGCCGCAGTTGTAAATTTGCTATTTTTCATTTTACTGAAGTGTTGCACATTTTTGTTTTTTCCCTTTTTAATTTGTCGATTGCCCGCAATGCAACAGAGCAGAGAGACAGGAGAATTGGATAAAAAAGAGACTGGGGAAGGCGAAAAAATTGAAAAACATGGAAAAATTGCAATTTGTACGCTAGTTTCAGAGCATGTAATACACTTTAGTTAGGGTCGAGTAAGGTCTTTCTAACATAAAGAATCGACCTTAAATACACAACTTAAACACATTGAAATCAATTGAAGTCTTTAATTTCTTCCGTCGTTTACTTTCCTCTTTCCAAAATTAAGTTTTGTGTGTATGAAAATTTATGTGAATTTCTAAGCTGTTGGCAAATTTGTGGCCAAAATTCCCAAATAAAAAAGTACAAGCAAAATAGACAATGAAAGCGTTACAGAAACACGCAACACACTTGCTTAAAATCTCATTATGTAAAGTACCAAATATGAGGCAAGGAATGCGACATGGAAAAGGAGAGTGGAAGGAGAGCGAGAGAGAGAGAGAGAGAGAGAGAGAATGAGTGAAAAGTATAAAAACAAAGAACTGAAAATGATTACCACTTTTACTTGGCTTGCAGCAAATTGAATTGATTTTAATCTGCATACACTGTTGGATAGAGCCTCCAGGAGCACTTTTTGCCTTGTGCCAATAAAATTTGCATTTGAAATCGCTTTTCAAAACAGCAAAAAAAGAAAAAAAGAAAAACTTGCACAGGCGCAGTATCAATTACACGTGTGTGTGTGTGTGTGTGTGTGTGCATGTGCGTGTGTGGATGGAGTATGTGTGGGAGTGTCTTTTAGGGCGAATTAAATTCTGGCCAATAAAAAAGTTTAAAGCAAGCACGACAGCAACTTTTATGCGTGTGCACAAAACGATAAGATTCCACAACTGGAGGGAGTCTGGGTGTGTCCCAGTGTATCTGTGTATGACTGTGTGTGTGTGTTACGCCTGAACGCAAATAAACTTAAAAGACATATGAAAATCAGTTTTTGAATATTGGCACAAGGCAAACAACTTTGCTGTCAGCTTTTAGAGAAGCTTCTACTCCATTCCATTCCATCTCATCCCCCATTCCCTCACTCCAACAGATTGTTGCTTGTATCCTGCAGGAGCATCGCTATCCTTGGCTCTTGGCACGTAGCCAGCCAGAAACGACAGTGTAGAAACCATTTCCCTCCTCTCATGGGCATATCATTAAAGCGGAGCAAAGTATGTATTTGCCTATCTCAATGTCGATGGGACAAACAGCAAGTGAAATTTCGATTTCTGCTTCATTACTTTGCCAAGTAGACAACAAAAGAAGTAAAAGTAAAACAAGAAAAATAAAATTATTATTTCTTACTCTAGAGTTGTGCTAGTTAAACACCCTGTAATCTAGACGATTGAATTTTTAATTTTATGAAATATTTTCACACTTTTCTCAACTGATTGACACATTGAAAAATCGGTTGAGTATTCCCATATGGCATTGTGCCTGGTGGCAGTTTCGGCGCATTTTTCATTACGCCAAATGGCACTTAAAATGCAATTACCATAGTACCACAACGTAGCATAGTTCACAAATGCACTCGGCACACCAACACACCAACACATCGACAAAACGGCCCACGCATTCACGCATCGTTGGCAAAAACATTTTCAAAATCATTTGGCAAAAAAGAAAAAATAAAATCGAGGAAAAAATATGAAAAATAAAGCAACATAGAGGTGGAAAAGCGACCGCAAATGAAAAGCATTTTCAATGCAAATTGGGCGTAGCCAAATTATAAAGCAAATGCTCAGAAAACTATGCCAAAAGAGCTGGAAAATGGGAAATGGTGATAGTAAACCTGTTGAAAATGAAAATGCATTTAATGCAGATCAATAAAAAAGGCAACAGAAAACTCATTAAAATTGTTATAACTGTTTATTATTGATAAAATCTTAAAAGTTAAATGAATAGAACTTTTAAATGCCCAACTAATCAGTAAAGTTCATTAGTTAATTCAATTATTTATGAAAAACATTTAAGACTTGCGATTTAACATAAAAAAAAGCCACTTGATTTGAGTTAGAGAACTCGCTTAACCTTAAGCACAATTCATTAACTTCAAATCTGTTTTCAGCTCAAAGAACTATTTCCCAGTGGAAAATGGTTAGAAAAGTGTGGGAAACTTGCACAGCGTAATCAATTAAGAAACCCTTTTGCCAAAATTAGCGCACTCAATTAATTTCAAAACAGTTTACCCAACGAACGAACGCCAAACACTTTTAGTTAGCAGCTGCCACGCCCACAGTAACGCCCAGACTCCCACTGGCAAAAATCCCGACCTCAACACACCAGCCGCCATCTAAAAATCTACACTTTCTCATACATACACCGAACTTGACAGTGAGTGAAATTTCAATTAATCAAGCTGTGTGCGAAACGTGTAGAATTTTGGGGTACAGGTAAAGGTAAAGGTGTGCATTGGGCACAAGGTGAAAGGGACTCGCGTCTTTTCAGGGGTATTTGTGTGGGGGAGGGGGATTGAATTGGGTGGTACGTTGTTCTAACCTATGTCGACGTTTCAGATATAGTCGAAATTGATGGCAGGATACAAGGATATGAGAAGGTAACGTGAACGAGTGGAGAACGTGTATAGGAATGAAATTTACAGACCCAAAACAAAGACTGGAAATCGACTAGCTGATACCCTGTAGAACAAAGGAATGATTGAATCAAGTCTCAAATTTATAACGAATAATTGAAGCCCTTAATCCCCTTATTTAATTGTACAGGGTATTTGAAAGTGAGCTGGGTGAAATATCTAAAGAATGAGCTGTCACTTTTCTCACTTTTGTGAATGGCTGCTGTTTGCAGGTGGTGATTAGTCATTATTTATTTTAGAATCAATTAGTTTACCTTGAAAGTGCTCCCTGGGAGGGGATTCAAGTGTATGCAGACAAGAAATTTACGTCTCATTGACAGCCAAATAAATTTTTGCACTGAAATTCTATTGGCTTCTCTTTCATGTTTGAGCATTTGGGATTTTGCTATGCGGTCGATATAATAATTCATATTTAAATGAGTCAAATTTACTGTAGTATATAGTAGTATAACCAAATATCAAATGGTCAAACTTTGAGTCTCTCTAATTGGCAATTAGAAGTGCAGGCTTGGATTACAGACCACAACAATTTTGATGGAAAACTAATTAAATTGCATTTGCTAAATTTCACAAGAAATTTGCTCATACAATAAAATTGACAGCTTGCCGCAATTGAAAAATATTCAAAAGAGTAAAGAGAAGGAAGAGAAAACGACTGTTGCATTCCAAATAAAGATGTCAGCGGATAGAAAGGACAGACAAACAGAGAGACAGACAGACAGACAGTCAGAGACTGCTCAAATGCAAATGAAAATGTCAAGAACTGAATACTAATACTAAGTACTATAATACCCAAAAGACAGCCAATGAAAATGCTTTCGATAAAAGTCAACAAGCAACAAACGAGTGAGACAGCCAATCAGATAGAAAGAGAGACAGCCAGAACAAGAAGAGAGAATGAAAGACCAAGAGAGTGAGAGTGAGAGTGAGAGAGACAAAGCTTCATGATAGCCATGAAGCAAATGAGCTAAAATGTAAAACAGGAAATTAAATTTACGAGAATTTATACAAAAGCAAGAAGCTGACGAAACTGTTGCATATCTTGAGCTTCTGATAAAGTGGTCTTAAGTCTGGTACTGAGAGCATTTCACTTAACGGAATTTACAAATTGCACATTTCGAAGAAAAATTTCTTGGGATTATGTCGCAAATGATGACAGCAAATTAATAATGACAATTTAAATTGTTGGCATGCCAACTAAATATTAATTCAAGTAATAAAAGAAGATATATTTTTGAGGAAATGAAATAAGTTGGCAGCACTGCAGGTAAAGTAAGTTAAAGAATGTGGAGTAAACAGCAAGTTGGCAGCTCCATTTTAGACTGATTGATAAATCTGTTTGGTAGTTTCTTAAAAAAGAGTTGGCATCATTTGTTCAGTTAATGTTCATTTTGGCCAGTTGTCAGCTCTTTAAACCTAG
Organism: Drosophila cardini; assembly: GCA_018903735.1. NCBI lineage: Eukaryota > Metazoa > Arthropoda > Insecta > Diptera > Drosophilidae > Drosophila > Drosophila cardini. Next base: position 7,696,405 of record JAEIGM010000001.1, on the reverse strand, counting down.
TATAGAGCTGCCCACTCGATTCAAAATTCCAATTCAGTTGTCATTAACAAACTTAAAGTGAATAAGCCTCAGTTTTAAGGTCTTTGTCGTTGAAATTTTCTTCATTTGATCGTCCAAAGGCACGAGTACACTTTGGTAATCAAATTTCTGACAGTGTAGTCGACTGGCTGATTGTCAAAAGCAGAATCAAAAGCTAATGGCTGATGGTATTTACCACAATAGAGACAGACTGAGTTACGACAATAATCTCCAGGTTCCAAAGGACCAAGTAAACTATGTTCGTCAATCCTTTGTGATTTTCAAGTGCTTCAGCCCAGTTGCTTAGGATTCATTTGCATTGTCAGTGCACTTTTCATTAGCCAATTAATAGGGGAGAAGGTCCTTCGAAAGCAGACATAGCTGAGGCAGGAATTTTCCATTCATTTAAAGCTAAATCAACGGCAATTAAAGTCACGGGATGAGCAACATGTGGTAATTTTGAAACAGAGAATTAATCAGAATACGAGTACAAGATTCTCAGTCATGCATTGCATAAATCAGTCGTCTCGCCTGGAAATAGTTTTGTTTAAACAGTTGCCCGGATATGCATCGTCCGGAAAAGTCAAAAGTCAAGAGAACCATTCATCAGAGTTGCCACAGTTGGTGTACAGTATAATAACGCACTAATTTGCATTGCAGACAGAAGGCAGCAACCAACATCCAACAGCCAAAAGCCAACATCCAACAAGCAGCAACCAGAAACCAGAAGTCAAAATACAAAAAGGACAACAGTTGCATATTGCACATTCCCTGATGGCTGGGATGCTGTGTGTACTGTGTGTGTATGTGTGTGTTTAAGTAAATACAGCATTTAAAACCCATGTCACATATGTCGAGTGTGTGCTGCCATGCCACGCCCATGAGCACAGACACAGCATGTGGGCGGGGGCTAACAAATGAAGCGCTGCAAATATTATTTTTTAATGAAATTCCATTTAAACAAAATTTATTCTGCAACACACATTTATACACCCCATCACACACACACACGCACACACAGTTGGTTGTTCCTTTCGGAGTAGCTCCCTAAGGGGACAGCATCCTCCAAGGAGTAAGACAACATTAGAAGCATTTTCCATTAGGTCGCGCGCAAAACTTTAATTGAATAAGTTTTTTTTATGTCGTTATTGTTAGAGTAAAATGTGTCAAGCCGAGAGGGGTGGGAAGGGAGAGGAGGGCAGGGGGCGGTAGGACAGTGTAACCGAGAGGGGAAGTCTTATATCTCGGTTTTCTACTCGGTCTTTCTGTCAGTAAATGCAATTAATTTGAGCACTGCATAAATATAACTGCGCTGTAAGCTTAGCTTGTTGTATCTAATGCGACTAGCTGATACCCTGTAATAAGTCAGGGACGTTAGAGAAGCATAATATTCATTACTCTCTCAACTACAACCCTTTTAAATAATAGACTATAGTTTACTTTCTCTTAGTTCTTTATTTTCTGCAGAGCTGTAACTACCTTTAGCCCACAATATACAGGGTATTTCTCAAACTAAAAGTCAGCTTGAGAGCAGTTAGTTAAACTGTCGTCTTCTGAATTGCTACTAATAGCAATGTTTTTCAGCTTCTAGTGCAGTTTCCCCACTGTCGTTGTCATAGTTACTGCCACACAAGGAAAAGCACAAGGCTGAGTTACAGTTACAGCTACAGCTACAGCCAGAGAGTTTTCATTTTCATTTTTCCCAGCATTTGGCTAATTCAATTTCCTGGCCATCGCTGTCATCGCATTGTGTTTGGGACAAGTTGTCTTGTCTTTTGTTACAGTTACAACAATTTTCCCAACAGTTTGCAGATTGCGCAACAATAACAATCACTAAAGTGACCAAAGCAACGAGCAAAGAGGGGGGAGCTTCGAAAGGAGGAGGAGCAAGAGTGTGGGGTAAATAACTGTGGGAGAACTTTGCTCTTGTTTTTTGTCTTGTCGGCCACTAAAATTGTCGTCGAAATTAAACGCTTAACTGGGCTGACAAGCGCCGATGACAGTTGCACAATGTAACAGCTGTCTAGTGTGTGTGTGTGTGTGCATTTGTGCGTGTGTATGTTAGCGATGTGGCAACGCCAATTTATGTCGCATGCATCTTTGAACGCTGACAAGTGGCATGAAAAAGCTGCATGCGAAAAGTTTAGCTCGTGATTGCTTAGAGCATTGCATTTTTGGGGTGGATTGATATGATCCCAGTGAGGAAAGCTGCGGGGAAGTCACGAGGATGAACTACCAAATGTGGCACAATATGAGTGTCTCTTTTGGGGTCACAAATGCAACGTTGCATGCGTTGCAACTTAATTGCTTTTGCCGGCAATTTAAAGTTGCTTTTTACGTGACATATTTGACAGGAATTTAACTATGATTTAGTAACTTGTTTTTAAAGTAATCATAACTAAACTTCTTTGAATCATTAGGCACATTAGTACACATACAATTATGACTGACTGTAGAAATTAGTCACAAGCTGTTCAACTAATATGTCATTCAAATAACTTCATGCATTTGCTCAGTTTGCCCATTGACGGACAGTTATGTGTATGGTATTGTTTGGTCAATCAACAGACACTCACAGTGGGCACTCAATCAAATTTATAAGTGGCATCAATGCTGCCACACTCAATTACACGCACTTACAGTAAAGGACGACAATGGGACAGACAGACAGACAGACGACACTCAATGATGACAAAAATTGTTGTCGATTTAAGGGAAAAGCGAAAAAGCCGACAAATGTCTGTCTCAAATGGATGCTTTATAGATTGAGATCAAGATTATACAATAGCCCAAAGCTGCAAGTGCCAAAAAATGCGCCAATTATCGCAATGCAATAACAAAAGGCTCCACCAAAAAAAAGAGAAAGAAGAAATAATAAAGCAAAATTATTATCTGGCCAAGCAGAACACAATGGATGCTGAGAAGCGATTTGGTTGCTGCTGACAGCAGGCTAAACAACAATGTGGCAACAACTGTTGCCAATATTTTGCAATAAAACGCCTAAAAAGATGATGTGCTGATGGCCAAAAACACGTACCATATCTGATGTGGCAATTGAGAAACTTGACAACAATTTGTTGGCTCACATGGACTGTAGTTGCTGTTTTTGTTATTTCTGCTGTCGCTTGAGGTATGACAGCAATCAGCCACGCCCACAAATGCCTCTGGCATAGCAATCGGAAAACACTCAACTACTGAAATCGAGCACAAGTAAGTAACTTTTAGCTACATGTTGTAAAAAACATCAAGTGAATGGAGATTGCTTGACTAGAAGCTGCGCTACAAGTCGGTAGATATATAGAAAATATTCCTTACTTTGTTCCAGAGTTATGCCACCCAACACCACTTACAGGGTATTCTTTTGAGCAGCCAAATTGTAACAGCTGCTCTTACGCGTGTTGAGTGAAAAAAAAAAGTATGAAACAATTTCTTTATCCATATTTCTTGTTCTTTGCTAGTTTCCTGTTATTTCTTCTTCATCTTTTCCTACACTTTTTCATCCTCTTTTTTGGCTGATAAGTTTCGAATGCAATGCCACAGGCTGTTATATCATGGCAGTAATGCAAAATACAGCAGATGAAACCGGAGATGTTGCTGATTGCAAATCGGCTGGGGAGTTTGGCTATACTTAAAGTGGAATTGCTGTTCGAAATAGTAAAATATGTTGTAGTGAAATATTGACGTTGAAATTTCTCATAAAAGTTTCCTACATTCCACCAACGGTGGCAAGTGCAATAAAAAATATAAATATACTATATAAATTCACGGAATATATGCCACTCAATTGAAACTGGAATTGCATTTTATGTTTTTCGCATTTTTGATAAGACGTACAAATAGAAAAGGAGCCAAAAAGAAAATTGAAACACAAAAATAAAAAACTTTTTAGCGTTTTAACCTTAAGTTTTAAATCAAAATCAAATCTGTAATGGAGGTTTCCATAATAATTGTTTTTTATAAAATAAATCAACATAAACTAAAAACCTTTTAATGTTAGAAACTGAGCATTAAAGTACAGAAATATATGATATAAAAGATATTTTGCTTGAAGGAAATATGTGCACATAAATAAAAATCTGTGCGGCACTTGCATTAAAATTAAAAAACATTTCCTGCTGCGGCGGAAACAGCTGTAAAAAGTAGCACAATACGAGAGACGACGGCAACGGCAGACTTTCCCGCAGCCATCGTCATCGCCATCACCATCGCCATCGCCAGTTGCTGTCAACTTCCGTTGTGGGAGGATGTTGGCCATTTTGTTTTTACAGGCTCGGATTTGCGGGACAAACGAGATGGGGAAGTCCATGGGGCTTTGCAGCCGCCTGAACTGTGAGGCTGCGACGAACCTGCACCCAAGGGAGCCAGCATGGAGCGAAAGATAGAGCAGAGCATGTGGAGCAAAGGGGGAAACAAATAACACAACTGATGACATTGCAGCTTAAAGGTGTGAATGATTGCTGTGAGCCGAGACGCAGCAATTGTTTGGCATTTTTGATTAGGCACACAGCAATCACAAGTCCCGAGCCCATAAATATGTTAATGATAATGAATCTCAATTGAAATTACGTTTGGGATCACACCAAGGCTCAACAGAAAAGGATATAATGCGTTATCTTTTTTTACGTAGCATACATTTCGGGGCATAAAAAGTTCTGCATTTTAATGCAGTATAATTAATTGTCAGGCAACTTTTCTCACATATATTTAATGCAACAACAATTTCAATTTAATTAACCTTGTAGCGTAATGAAAAGCAACCGCAAAAATGTAAAGTTAACAGCCAAGCTGATTAAAAAATAAACTTTTACTTTTAATAAAAACCACTTTTGCATTTCGCATTTGCGCGTGTAGCAGAAGACACCCAAAAACAAAAAAAATAAACAATGTCTGAAGAAAACTTTGTGGTTAAATTAAAAAATACTTTTTTTTGTATGCAAAAATGTTTTTCAGCAAATAATGAGCAGTGGTTAGCGAAGGGCGAGAAAGCGGCAGCAAAGACCAAAGGCCAACAAATGCAGCAGCTCAAAATAATAAGTACTATATTGAAATTTATTTGTACAAAAGAAAAAAAAAAAACGAAGGAACGAAAATAAAAGAAAAAACTTAAAGAAAAACAAAAGCAAAACAGATTTGCATTTTTTATCAAGAGCCAAAAAGGCAAGACAGAAAGAGTAAGAAGGATATTCCTGAAAAAGAAATACCCGTTACAAGAAATAGTCCTAAATTCCAAAACAGTTTCTGATTTTCCGCAATTTCTTTACTTGTTAGTTCCCAAATTCTTGCATGAAAACAGCGACAGCACTTCCTTACTCTTGGTCTAACGGGTATACAAACAGTAACTGGCCTAAACAAAGAGCAAGAAGACCGCAAAAGTTACCACAGCCAAAAAAAGAGGAAAACTTATGAAAAATGTTGCAAGTTTAGGGAGATGTTGGGTGGGGGTGGCGCTTGGAATTCACTAAAGTGGGTCCGAAAAAGCAACGGATTCACTGCAAATTAAACACGAAATTGAATTCTGCTCATAATAATTTCCCCAAGGATACTTATTAGGCTAGCAAACAGCAGCAGCAACACCCACAACAACAACAACAACGAGTACAGTAGTCGCCTTTACCCCACAGATTTCACTTGACGAATCAAGTCCTCAAAAGCAGATTCTGTCCTACTATTCCCCTTGACTCTGTACTCTTCTCCTCCACTTGCCACTGCTGTCATAACCTCGACATTGTCATAAGTGCAACTGAGACTCAAGTTGATGTTGTTTTCTTGTGTAGTAAACGAAGTAGTGGTGGCAACTCTGGAAATAACAACAAAAGAAAGGGGAAGAAAAACAATCAAACAATGTCGGCGGAGGCATAAAAAATATATCAGTTATGCACAAAGCCATTTTCAAAAGACACGAGACCATCAAAAAAATGGTAATGAAAATATATATGTCTATATAAAGCAAGAAATCCCTTAAATCCTGTATTGTCTTTGGCGTTATTCGCTTTAAGAATATATACAAAATAGAGTTGAGTTTGTGGCATTTTTATTTTGGATAGATAAAATCAGTTGTAGTTGCAAGTAAACTTCAGACAAGTTCAAATCTGTTTGATTAGTATACAAATTAAGAGTTTTCCAATAGAAAATCAATGTCTACAAACTGTTATTCAATTGGTAAGAGATCTACAAACAGTTCACTTTAAAGAATAACACGCATACGCACCGCAAAACAATTATACGGGTTAACCACGTGAATTTCAGATAAGTTAAACCCAAAACTAAACTAAACTGATGTTTTGGAATTTTCAAAAACTTCTCAACTGTTGTTAGACTCAAACGCATTCCGGGGAATAACAAGAACAAAAAAAGAGAGAAATCAATTGAATTTGACATTTTCGACTAAAGTTAAGCTAAAAGTTTTTGGCTCAAGATCGAGAATACAATGCCAAATGCCGTAGCCATAGCCAATTATCAGACAAAACAGCATTGAAGCGAAAATTTGCTTGTGAAACTTTTTCATTTCTTGTCTTTTTTTTCGGTTACTATCGAGAATCAACGAAATAACTCCCAAAAGAAAATAATAACAAAAACAAGGCAAAAGTTTTGCGCAATTCCCCAATGGAAAGTGAATGAAGACGAAGCTAAAAACTAAAGCAGATACACAGATAAAGCTATAGAGATACAGATACTTGGACTTAGATAGAGAGCTAAGCAAAGTCTTTCGCTCTAATTGAAACCTAGGCAACGCGTTACATGATCTTAAGTTCAACTTTTGCGTAGAAATGCAATTAAAAGCAGCAGAAGCAGCAGCAGCAGCAGTTGAGAAAGCAGCAGTCAGAGACGGATTTTCCTTAATCTTTTGCATCAGTTTTTGTGGTCCCCAAAGCTAACAACAAATTTGAAAACTTTCCACTTCGGCTAATGTAAAAGCAAAGCAATGCTTAAAATTTTATTTACGCACAAATTAAAACATCAAGGCTAAGAACGACCAAGATGTAGAAGAAGAGATACAACAAGAACAAGAACAAGAACAGGAGATTTCAATGGTAAAATTTATGAACGAACGTTCGCCTTTAGGCAGGTTACACAAGTTAAGAAGGGGAAGGGGTGTTTTGGGAGCGTGGAAAGGATACAATGTGGTTGCCAAGGAAAAGCTTGTTTTTAGTTTATAGTTTGAGGTTTTTAGATAATGCAAAAGTTGTAACTAGGTGTGGCCTCCAGGCGCTTTCCATACGTTTTTCTACATTTCCTGCATTGGCCTTGTGAGCAAACTGAAGCCAGTTTCAAACTAAAGCAAGTCACAAATTAAGCGTAACGAGTTACAGGATCAATAAATGATATATAGTAAAATTGACTAGGAGTTCAACAAAAGTCGCCAAGTTGGGATTTCATTGGCAGTAAATTTAATAGAAATTTGTGACAGTTTGAAAAGGAATTGAAACCCTTTGACCACAAAGTTAAACAATTTTCTTATTGTTATATTAAACAATCTTTGATCAACTTTAAATACACTTGAAAGCGAAGCACTCAAGCGATAACGTGACCACTTTTGGATATTTTTTTCTTTTTTGGTTATTGTGTGTCCCTTAAACGTATAAACTTAAGTCAAGATTTCAGTTAGACCACAAAAATGGCACAATAAACTTGAATTGAATTAAATTCAATGTGCGTTCAGCTATAAAAAATCAATTAATTTTGTGCTTCACACGTTCACACACACCCACCACACACACACACTCGCACACGCATACTCTTGCAGACAACAATATTGTTGACCACATTTTGTCGGATGATGTGGTGGGCGTTTGGTTTGGTTTGGGTTATGCGACAGAATCAACGAGAAAATTAATACACATGTTCTTGCAATAACGACAGAGTCACATCTTTGCTTTCATTTAAGTCTTCTCGTTATCTACTCTCCCCTCTCCCTCCCTCTCTTTCTCTGCTTTTCTTATTCTTATCACTTTCTCCTATTTCGCTTACAATCGAATTGTGCTTTAGGGTTTTTTCATTTCCTTTGCGATATTGACACAATTTTTGGAAAAGCCAATCGGCAAATACTTTATAGCATTGCGATTGAAATCTGAACTCTTCGATTATTTTAACCCCAAGTGTGAATTGTCACGTTTTAGGACCTCTATGAAACGTGTCTCTGTGTTTGCCCAATCTGGTCATTTTTTTTTTCTCTGCCAAATGAAGACTACTCTGTAATTGGGTCAAGTGCTGTACCAATGTTGATTTGCAGTTACATTTTTGTTCTTCAGTTAATTAGTATAATATTTTTGTTAGCTTACGGAATTCTTCTTTAATTGCGTGCATGTCACACTCAGAAAAACTTCGCAAAAGTTTAGCAGCAAATGGAAATGGCAGAAGGAGGAGGTTACAAATTGTAATGATTGCAATTTTATAAGGGTCTTCTCCTACGTCAAACGACAGGCACGCTTAAGTGCCAACAATTAGAAAAGTTTCAACTGTTAGGTAAAAGAAAAAGTAAGAAAAATAGAACAGAATAGAAAAGTATGTAGACTTTTCTCTCGGTGTGTGGGTTTCGTATTTGACATACTAATGAATTTATGTAGACAATTTGCTAAACGGTATGTGACCTTTTTAACAAAAATGCGGGAAATGATGAAGAAATGGCAAAGAAACCTAAGAAAATACTTTACAAAAGAATAAAGTAGTCCATGGAGCACGTAATTGTTAAGTTTAGTTGGATAAACTACTACAAGTGTACTGTTTTTATGTAGAAATTACTTAAGTAATTACATTTGGCTTACTTACTAAAATTATTGAAATTGAAGTCAAGTCTGGAATACAATAAAAATGTCCTTAAATTCTCATTAATAAAATAAATTTAATGAGATTAGAGATTAGTAAAATGTTGAATAAAAATCACAATCAACCTAACCGAAAGAGAAGAAACACTTTAACCTACCTCCAATTGTACGATCCTAAGAAGTTCCCCTACTCACAAAAAGAAAGAATACAACAAAAATCGTAAAAAAAAGGGAAAGAAATCAAATTCGATAAATCGAAAAATCCAACAATACACACACACACACACACGCACACACCTTTAGTTAAATTCACTGAAATTGATATAATTGTTGTTGGTGGATTAGGAGTAGGAGGAGAAGGAGAATTAGGAGGGTACAACATTTGTCAGCTAAACAGAAACTACAAATGAATAGGCGCCTTCTACTCACTGTAGGGCTGAGGTCGTGTACCGTAAAGAGGCTCCTGCAGTAATGGTGAGCGACCATTTCCAATCTCCTTAACTGAAATGAGATAAGAGCAAACGGCAAACAATTTGCGCGTGATAAATGTTTCCACAAATTTGTTGAATTTGTTGGTTTTTTGTAGGATTGGTTGTTGGATTTGCTTTTTGGATTGGTTTTTGGTTGATCTGTTGTGGTGTGTGTGTGATATATAAATATATATATCATGTGGCGTTTTATCGAATCGTTGTAGTTTCTTCTTGTTCTTGTTGTTCACTAAAAACTAACTAAGGAAAACTGTTGTTGTGTTCTGTTAATGTTGGAAAAAGAGTCTGTTGTCTGTATTTTATAAAAATATTTGTTTTTTTTTATCATTCAAACGATATAGAAATCAACCAAAAAGACCATGAATGAAAGACGGGCTTAATAAAAACGTAAAGGAAAATCACTACGAAACGAAATCAAACTAAAACCAGCACCTAACCAAAGAGAATAACAAACAACAAGTCAGTGAGAGAGAAGGAGAATGAGAGAAAAGGAAGGGAATTAGCAGATGAAGAAAGAGAGAACTCTGGTTTATAAATACATATACTTTCTATATAAACACATATATGTATATACTGTTTTTGGGGTTTGGGGTCGTTCGCCCATAAACTCAGCTGCTGTTCCACATTATTCATTGCCTTTTGCATGCCAATGAATCAGTTTTTGTGTATATAATAAAGTATATAACAAAAACAACAGCGCAAAAAAATAAAATATCAAAAACCTAAACCCAAACCGAAACCGAAACCGTAACCAGACCAGACCAGACGCAACGTGTATGGGCTAAACTAATTTCATTTGAGGTTTAAGGCAGGTCAGTACACAACAACAACAACAACAACAGCAGCAGCAGCAACAACAACACTAATATCAACAACATTAAATATGAGCAACATTTCATGTTGAATTTAAATTTACGTAACAAATTCAAGTGATTTTATTTATGACAGCAAACAAGATTTTTAACAAAATTTTAAAAAATTCCAACAGATTTAAAAGATTTCAAGTGAAGATAATAATTATCAAATTGATGATCACAAATGGGAAAATTCAATGTAGAAAACGAGAATTGATAGATTGTTATGGTCAACATTAGATGATATCGGGTACAAGTCGAAAAAAAAACACGAGCTAAATGTTAATGCTCCGCGTGCACCTGATTTCAGGGCCAACTTGGCTAAATGTGACCCCAATAATTGTAGTTTTCTATTTGTTTAGCTCGTTTTAGCCACATTCAATTGGAGTTGGCTTAGAACCTGTTCTACACAGCGATTGTTGCACATTAATATGGTCAAAGTGGGCAAAATGCCTAGCATTGAATCGACTTTTAAGGCAAATAAACAAAAGCAACTGATATAAAAAATTATACTCCAACAGAGACTGAAATAATAAGAAGTATTTGCTTTACCATGAACCACAAAAAATACAATATGGATATATTAGTTGTACAATCGATCAAACATATATGGATATAGACAATCTATTTGATCCGTATTTAGTAACGAAGCAGGAGATACACTTGCAGTGGCTCACAAAACTCAATCCGTTAGTTTTTCTGCTATAAGCAATTAATCAGTTATTTGAAACTAGATCATAAGCGAAACGTATTCCGTGAGTAAATGTGAGTATTATTATTTGTTCATTTGATTTGTGCTCTGCTTAGAAACTAGAATTATTTTGGGGGATAAATATTTGATATTTGATTTGCTCATCGCTTCAAGAGTTGCACTTACAAACTATGATATTGTATTGTAGGTAGGTTGGATAGTAGTTATTATTTAGAATAGAGTGCTTCAACTGACTCACCTCCAGTCACAGTAGCTGTGTGTGTGTGTGTGATATACGCAACGTTGCTGAAGTCGTTTCACTTTCTCACTTTATCATTTAGAGAGATACATTATCTTTTTATATATTACTGTCCACAGAACAAACGGTTCACAATGATAATAATAGATATACATTATGTGTACCGTTAAGAATCTACATACAGGACCGACTAATACCACCGGGCGTACATCATACAACATTTCTACAAGCCCCAAAAATCAGTTGCAATAATACATATTCATATCTTTGAACAGATCCCAATGGTAAAATGTTAAAGTTTTTCATAATTTCTTACGATTTAAAAAATTATTCGTATTTTGTTTTTTTTTTTTATCACTTGTTTTATAAATTAAATAAAATTGAAGCTTGATTTGAATTTTGTGGTTCATGGCATGATATACAGAACAAAAATTATATATATATATAAGTATATATAAGCAAGATATATATAAATATTGATATAACAATATATATCTTGATAAATAGGTTCAAACAGAAATCATGTTTATCAAATTTAAAGGTTTATTCTTGGTAATTCAGTTTGTTTCTAGCAGCTCGTCGGATTGTCAACACATCAGGCACAGCAACAACCACAATTGGCAACATTATATTCCGATAGCGATAGCGATAACGATAACGATATCTATAACGATAGAGATTAATCAATCAATCGCTTTTCTTTTATTTTCAGTTCAGTTTTATGCAATAAAATTCAAAAACTTTCGCCATTCAATGTACGTTCAACGCACGGCGCTTAAACATTTCAAGGATCTGTTCAAATTGTACGATATATCGCGACTATATATTGGGATTGTAGCTGTCGTAACAGTACTAGCAGTTCTGGTAATAGTCATTGCAGTAGTTCTAGTCGTAACTGTAGCAGTAGTTGTTGTTAATAGTTTTTTGATATCCCAATCCAAATCCATTTCCGTTGCCGTTTCCAAATCCATTCGATCCAATTCCCAATCCGTTTCCTTATCCGCTACAGTTGTCGCGATGTGATCATCAACATCGATAAATGTGTGACCATTATCATCAATATGATCATTAACAAGATCATCTTTAAGTCCAACAACAACAATTCTTGTTACGTCTGTAGCGTCGCTGCCCGTGCCATGCATCCCTGCACACAGACAAACACAAGCGAGATAGAGATAGATAGTAGAATAGTGTTGGTTTTTTATTTTATTTTAATTTGAATATTTTTTTGGTATCTTGATTTTTTTGTGATTGAAATTGTGATTAGATATACATGTACACATATATGTATATATAAATATATATTTACATATATATGTTTATATATAGAGACAGAGTGAGATATTCAAATATTTGATTTTGTCTGCGAGTTTCTTATTTTTTTTGTTGTGATGCTTAGTCCTGCCCAGAGATAGAGTTTGTTAGATCTATATGAACAGATATATCTATAAATATATATAGTTATATATATATCTATACATATATGCTACATTCTATGCTTGCATTTTCGTGGTTTGTTTTTGAATTTTCTTTTTTTTTTTTTTTTTTGTATAGTTTGCATAAAATTGAAATCTTGTTTTAAAATTTGGTGCATTCTTGGAATATATATAGAATTCATTTTTTAGTTGCATACTGTTGTTGTTGTAGCTGTTGTGGTTGTAGTAGTAGGAGTAGTAATAGTAGTAGTAGTAGTAGTAGTAATAGTAGTAGTAGCTGTTGTTGTTGTTCTTGTTTCATACTAAGGGAATTTAAATAAGAAATAAGTTTCTTTGCACTAAGCTTTTCTGTTCTGGAACTTACACACGCACAACAAAAATAGTAGTAGAAAAAGTAGTATTTTATTTTTCTTGTTCTTAATTTGGTTAAGTATTAAATTAGTTAGTTAGGATGGTCAGGCAAGCAGGCGGGCGGTTTTTGTTCTGAGGAGGAAAGGAGCTATGGCAACGCATTTTGATTGTTGTTAGTGGGCGCCTACAACACACACATATAGGTATATATAGACAGATATATATATTCAAGATATATTTGTTTATATACAGGATTGTTAACGGGAAGTGGGTTCCGTGTTTTTGTTGTTTATATATATATCTATAGATAAATAGATATTTTTAGCTGTTGTTGTAGTTGTTGTTGTAGCTGTTTGTTGTTGCTGTAGTTGTAGTTGTAGTTGATGTTGTTGTTGTTATTGTTAATACCTTTTTTAAACACTGTCATGAAAAAAGAAAAATATGAAACAGAAAATCAAACAAATTAAAGGACATAACTTAAAACATAATAATTCATAATTATTGGGTTAAAATTTGTTAGTGAAATTTTTTTGAAATATTTTTTTTGGCGCGCAGTTTTGTTGTTGTTGCTGTTGTAGTTGTTGTTGTTGTTTATTTTTACAGTGCGAGATAAAGCTGTTGTTGTTGTTGTTTTTTTTTTATAATATATATAATTTTTTAAAACGTGATGTTGTTGTTATTGTTGTTGTTGTTTTGATTGGACTGAAATTGTACTGGCTGTTGTAGTTGTTGTTGTTGTTGTAGTTCTTGTTGTAGTTGTTGCAATTGCACACACTTTTTGCTGCTGCGCTTGTTAAAAATATATTTATATTATGAATTTCATTTTGAAGGCATTCGCATTGTTGCTTGTTGTAGTAGTAGTAGTTGTTCTTGTTGTTGTTGTTGCTGGCTGGATGTTGTTGTTATTATTGTATTATTGTTGTGGTACTTTGTCATATAATACACTATGTATTTTTGTATCTGTGGTTGTTTTTGTTGTTGATGTTTTTGTAATATAATACAGTGTATTCGATTTTTTAGTAGTAGCAGTGAAAGAATCGCTATCGATATGTTATCGATAGCTTTGATTTGTTTTTGGAGTTAATTGTTTTGTTGTTTTACTTTTAGTAGGCGCTTGTGTTTTCTTGTTTTTGTTGTTGTTTGTTGTTGTGGTTGTTGGTGTGTTGTTGTGGTTGTTGATGTGTTGTTGTGGTTGTTGCTTGCCATGTTGTTGTTTCTTAATGTGTTGACAGGATAAAAGTTGTACGTCGATAGCTGCGTGATTTTTCTTTGAATTTTCTTTTGCCTTCCACAAACTTTTCCAAAAAAATTTAAATATTTTTGCTGTGTTCCTCACAAAGTGGCTTAAAATTTAAAATTCTCTCACAAAAAATGTCGAAAAATCAAAATTGAATAAATATATATTTAAAATTTGCTTGTTTTCAAGACATCAAAGATATATTGTTAAAGTTTGTAAAAGCTGAGTATAGTTAAAGTATGCGACTTATAAGTCTAGACTATGCTTAAGTATATAGAATTTATAGCTAGATATTCACATTCAATATAGCTGTATGTAAATGAACGATATTGTGTGTGTGGGAGTGTGTGGCGTAGTGTGTTCAAATGGCTGAATTAAATATGAATTAGTGAAGCAAGTTGGAATCGTAAAAAGTATATGGAAAATCAAAAACAAAATGTTTTTAAATCAAAGCAATTTGTATTTAAATGAAATGTATGATTATATTCCTTTATTATCAATCAAACATTTATTTATTTGCTTTGGTTTCATCAATCATTCAGTCAAACATTAAACTAAAAGAATTTTAAAAATTTACCAATTGAAACAATCCTTAAGTTAAATTCACTGATTAAGTGCCAACTTTTTGTTCAGTGTATCAAATGTTGTGTAAGAAACGTAATTTCATCAATCATTAAGACTTCTACTGTACAATTGAATACAATATTTGCATGAGTGATTTCAAATCCTATGAAACGGAGCTTAGACTCAGGGCTCATCTGCTCAATTTAACCCAATGATGAGAGACAAAACCTCAAGAGTTAACAGCACTTTTGATGCGGCACATTAGGTTTTGAGTAAAACAAAAAGCATGTTACCAGCTTATATGATGACCAACTGGGGAACAACAGCCTCAAATATTATGCGCACCGAAGTGTCGTCGAAAAAACCCCAACCTCAACCCCAAACCCCAACCAAACCCTCTAGCCAAAAACAAAGTTTGGTCAACTGTGGGCAAAAAAGTCTTTATTTTGTGGATGTTTTAGGCAGGCGGTGTCTGCAGATGACTCCTATAAAAAGCCATTTTAATTGGATCTAAATGTTAAAGTTGTCGCCAATGCGTGGTCCAGACAACACAATAACAGTCACAACAATTATAATGATGGTATGGGAGTTGGGAATGGGGATTGGGGTAAGGGGTTTTGCCATTATGGTAAAAGCAAATAAAATGCCCATATCAGAGGGCATAAAAGCAAATTATTCACACTGATTACACAAAGTTTGCCGCTTGACATAAAATAAACCACGCTGAAAAATAAACCGTTATAATTACGATGCATTATATCAGCCGGGAGTGAAGGTTGATATACCAATCCCACCCACTTCCCTCTTTGCCCCTTATCCCAAAGAAGTCTGGCCGAGAGTGAAGCATATGTCTGTTTAGTCTGGGGGGCAAATGTGCCACTAAAAACAAATTGAGGGTCCGAAATAGCGCAAGGCTCTAGATAAAACGAAAATAATCAGCAGGCAGTCAGGCCGAAGGACTTTCCACTCCTCCTAGCACACAGAGACACACACACACACTCCCACACACACGTACTCCCCCACACCACCGCACTCATTCAGTCAGACAACACAGGCAGAAATTGTCGTGTCATAAAAATAAAGTGCCTAAGAAACAGTAAAGAGCCTTGGCAACTGTGCGATCCGAAGGACTCTTGCCATGACTACAACAACAGCAACAACAACAATAGCGGGGCAAACAAATGTTGATTTAGGATAAGCAGCCAACGGGGCGTATGGAGCATGTCCCAAACTCTCCCTCTCCCTTCTCCTTTTGTTTCTTCTTTTGCGTTTTTAAACATCCTTCGATTGCAATTTAAATAAATAAATTCTTACAAGACACAAAAGTCTTTTTTCCCTTTTGCTTTCGTTGGCGCTACGCATAATTGAAATCACAGGGTTGCCAAAGCAACCAAGTATACCGCAACGCTTTAGGGTTGTATGATTGTATCATTTGCATATATAGGAACGACAATCGTTCTCATCATATGAATTATTTATTCGCATTTAATTCGATAGTCGAATGCCGTCGCCTGTTGGTCATATAATAAAGCAGGGAACACCTTTTAGTTTCCCCAAATTCACCTTCCTTCCTTTCTATCTTCTTATTAACCCAACTCATCTACACACACACTTTCATATGGTTACACTCATGCATGATTTAATCATAAACGTAAAATAGTTTTGTCATGTTTTATTTTGTTCCCGAGTGTGTCTCTCATTCTCTCTCTAGGCCATATTCAAAATGATTCTATTTATGCGGCTTTTTAATGTGTTTTGTTTTTGTTTTATTGTAGGGGGTTGGGTGGGGTTAAAAGGGGAGAGGGCCAGGGTGAGGGCGGAGGAGGGGACAGGAACAGTTATTTGTGTTTCTGCTTTTGATGACTTTTGGCATTTTGTTGGTTTTCATAGTTTTCTTTTTGTTATTATTGAAATTTGTGTTTCATGTGGCGTCAAAGGTACCTTAATGGTATACCCTGTAATTCTGACACTAACTGTTGTCAAGCTTAAATGTTTCTCAGTGCAAAATGTTAAAGAATTCAGCTTAAATAGAGTGCAAATAGTTCTTGTGGGTTTTAGCAGAAAGTCTTGAATATTTTTTTGATTCTGTCTGTTAATGGGTGTCTCGCAGTCGCTCCTGTTTTACTTTTACTACATTTTCGTGGTGCTTTGTTATTGTTATTGTCATGCATTCATAAATAAATAATGACAGCCATTACAATGCAGGTTTTTCTACCTTCCGCCCTACCGTTCTCCCTCCCTCTGTCACCCTCCTACCGTCTGCCTGTCTCTTGCTGTGTTGTGGTTTTTGCTGAGGTTGCTGCTGGCATTTTGTGGTTAATTATGGCATAGTTTTGGGGGCGCTTACAAATTTTTTTACGGCTTACTGATACGATAATAGCACAACATGGCGCATATGTCAGCTGTACAGTTACGAGCTCTTTCCGGTCTGACTGTTTACTTTGGACAGCTTTGGATAATGCTGATTGATCGTGGGGACCCAACTGTGGTAATTAATTAATAAAAACGCAAATGTTAACTAACCAATCAAATAGAAAAATAATAATATAAAAAGCCTTTTTTTATCCTTTCGATAATCATTTGAGAGTGATGGAAATGAGCTTAAACAGCCGTTAAACAATCCCCAATTAGCTGACCCTTGTGGTTAAATGACCAGCAAATTGAGACTGTCACTTTAAAAGTAACTCCAAGCGCATTACGTATACGTAACGTTGCGCGTTTTCTGTTTTTCTTTTTTGCTTTTGTCAAGCGAAGCTACGGAAAAATCGAACGTCCTTGGGCTAGAAAAGCCAGAACTATGAATAGAAGGAGACTGAACCGCAACTCAATTCGTTTTACTGACTACGAATAAAACTAAAACTCAAACTTAAACTTGAGCTGAAAAAAGTAGAAGAAGAAGAGAATGGAGACAAGAAGGAGTTTGGTTTGCCACAAAGAACCACATTGCGTGACAACACGAAACAAGCCCAATGCGATGAGCATAAGAATACTTATACATCTAAGAGTCATGGCAGCAGGATAACGGAACAGCGGAAGTAAGGTTTAACGGAAGCAACTCTAAGAGGGAAGGGGGGCAGGGGAGGACTTGGAGGTAGAGCTTTAAGCAAACCGCAAGAAATGAGTGGAAAATTAACAAAACGCGCGCTCTCACATAGATAAAATGCACGTAAAGTGACTCGAGGCACACAACAACTCTTCCCCTTCACTCCCACCCCACCGCAGCTGCAGGTAATGCTCCCCTTTTCACCTGTTCAGTTGGAAAAGCACCTACTAAATATGCAGCTAGCTGTCAGTTGTCGACCCTGACGGTTGGCAAATGCAAATACCAAAAATTGTTGTTATACACTTGATGAAATTTTCTTGTTCTGCTAAAGTTGTTTTAAGTTTCCCCTCTCTCCCTCACTTCTTTCTCCTTCTCTCTCACTCTTTCTAGTTGGATGGCTTGCCACTTCGTGAATTACTTCAGTGTTTACCCAAAGGCGCAGAACAGGACACTTTTTGGTCGCTTAAATCGATTGCCAGCGCTTTTCCGCCATTTTGCTAGCCCTGCCCCCATCCCAAACTTTATAGCCACCCCTTTTCTCTAACTACCTGAATTGGAAAATCTTATGCAAATATTTTGTTTGCATTTTTCACTTCATATTTAACTTGTTATCGCTGCTTTCTACTATTGTATTTATATTTCTTAGAGAGGTTCAGTTTTCCCGCTGTCGTTTGAGCCATAAATTCATGCAAAATTTATTACTGGGCGCAGCTTGTGGGCGTGGCATGTCACTAATTTTAATGAATTCTCTATTGATTGGCCGGGCCAGAATACACAAAACAGTTTATAATGGCTGTCATACAGAAGGTCTAAGGTCGCAAAGTGCCAAGTTCTAAACTCTTGAGAAACATTCAAAAGTTGCATAACGGAAAATTACCACAAAGGAAAACTGTTAATAATAATCGAAGCAAGTTTAAGTGACTCTAGTGGGATATATAAAAGTAAAGTTAAATTGAGTTTACATTTGAGTTAAAGAAAGTTTGATAAATATCTCAATAATTAAGTGGATAATTATATAGAAGAATTACAGTTAAATTCGACAATTAATTAAATACGATTATCGTAACAGTCGTAATTTGTTAAAAAGATAAAGAAACAACTTTAAAGGAAAAACGTTCAGTGGCCGAGCAATTGAAATTGCAACTAACCAAGTGGAAAAACGCATCAAACAGAGACAATGGAGGACGACAGTGTAAGAGCCAACAAATGGAATGAAAAACAGAATTGTGGCGCCACCACCAATGACCAGTGCCACACAAATGCAGAGGCAGTCACTCACATTCACACACACACGGACACTTTAACACATTCAAAGTGGCATGTTCATTATACGAGGAGGAGGCACACAAAGATGCATTTCCTCTCCACCAATGTTTGCCAACTCTGCAGCTCTTTCTGCGTTATCCCAGACCTAATTTACACGCCCACATAATGTGGCAAGGCGTACCGTGCCACCAAGTTCATTCATTTTACCCATTCATTGAGAGTGCTGGCAAATGGCAGCTGTGTTGTTACACGACTCAACTCGACTCCACATTGGACCAGGTCCATTCGTTTGTGGCCAAAAAAAGGCAAACGAACACAGCCACAGACACTTGCAACTTGCCACACGTCTAGCCTCAGCCATTGCACATGGAAATGGAAAACCAGCGACAAGAACAACAACGCGAGATTGTGACTTGAAAATACCCTGTAAAAGTAAGTGACAAATGAAGAGACTTGCTGAGAAATCTTGCCCGTTTTGGTCGTTAAAAACGTAACATACTCTCTGTGTAGCTGAACTACAGGGTCTAAAAGGCAGATAAATTCAAGGGACAGCCAACAGCCAAAAGTTTGTCGGCTTTCGGAGCAACAACAGCAACAACAACAACAGCAACAACAACAACAACTACAATGGCAAATATGACACTGAGTTCTCGCTGTTACTGCTGTCTGAGTTATTGTGGCTTTGGCCTCTCCAGTCAGTGGATGTTGCTTGTTGTTGTTGTGGCACTTGCAACACTGGTGCGTTGGCCTGTCACGGCATACGAGAGACAGATTTCTGCAGTTTTGTCGTCGGCCTTTTGAAGTTCTTGCTGTCTGTCGACTGGCAAACAAATTGCCCGACAACATTGCCGCCTTGCTGTCTGCTACAACTACACACACTGCCAAAGCAACAGCAACAAAGTGAACAACAACAACAACAACAGGAACACGAGCACGCGCTACATTTAATTTCATTTTTATACAAAAGTGAAATATAAAAATTAAAAATGACATTTAACGGCGCAACTTTGTCGACTGTCGCCGCAGAAAAGCGAAATTGGCAGACAACAAAGGGGGCGGTACGAAAAGGGGCGTGGAGCAAGGTGCATTTGCTGCTTAATGTGGCCAATGTGGGCGTTGACTCCACACAGCCTTTGGTTCTGCTTCTGCTACTGTTTGCTAACTTTGGCGTGGAGTATCATTAATGTTTGATGTGCCTTTGGCTGTTGTTGTTTGTGGTCGTTGTCAGTTGTGTTTTAAGCCTGACAGCTTTGCTGTGTGTGGCAATTAGGCTGTTCGGACGCTAGAGAGCAAAGCCTGCATGTTAGTGGACTTTAAAACTGCCTTAAAGACTTTAACATACCCACAAATATCAAGTATACGTAGTTTCTGTAGAAAAAAAACAGCTAAAATATTAAGTATACGTCGTAAATTGCATACGATTCAGAATTCAAAAATGATAAATATAAAAAAATGCAAATAAAAAAGTTCATAAATAACTTATTTTGTGAAAAAATTTATGAACACTTTTGTTAAGCTCCAAAATAATCACGTGATTGCGCATACGTCACGTGGTACACTCAAAAATTAAATCAAAAACACACAAATTTTACACACACACACATACACACGCGCGTATTATACACAAACTGAAGTGTCAAAGTTTAAGCGCTTGTAAATAAATAAAATAAAATAAAAATTCGTATATATAAATTGTGTGTGGCAATTGAAAAAGTTGATAATAAAAGTACAGTTAAAAGTTTTATTTTTTGTATATTTTTTTTTATGCCTTTTACCTAAAAGTTGAGCTTGTGAAAACACGAAACTAAAATAAAAACTATAAAAAAAAACTAACTAATTTGGAAAATCTTGTTTGTACATTTATAATAATTATAAACTCTCTCTCTTCACATGTGGGCAATAAAAAGCAGGTGTATGTGTGTGTGTGTGTGTGTACGTGTGTGTTGTTTGTGTATAATGTATATACGTGTTTGTGTAATGGCAATGCATTCGTGTTGTGTATAATCATGATTGAAAGAGATGATATTAACTATATATATATATTGTAGTTTGTTGAGGTGCAAAATTGGTATTACTTAGAGGCTAATAAGAAATATTTATATATCATAATATATATTTATATAGTAAAAAATGTGAACGCACTTGGTTGAATCTCACCTGTGCTCAGGGTATAATCCCAGCTAGTATCTGTTTCATTCTTATAAACATTCAATTTCTCTGGCTGCAAGTATTTCAATTAAAATCAATATTTAATTAAGTTTATCATTATTATAGTTAATTGTTTTTATTATGTTACCTTGGCAAAATCAATTTTAAGAGTGCAGCAGCCGGCATAGATGTCAGCTCCATTGAGATTCTCGCGTGCACGTGTTGCCGCATCGAGGCTATCAAATTCCACCATGGCCTGTACTCCATTCTTTTTGAAGATAACAATGCGCAGTACTTGGCCATGTGGATTGCAAATTTTATGCAAGACATCCTGTAAGCAGACAAAGAAAAAAACAAATTGAATATAAGGATAAAAATCATTGGATGAGATTGGATGCAGTAAACAAATGGGTCTAGACTAAGAGATACCCTTTAAAGTAATTATCTCCAAAAGAAGCAATCAATCTTCAGATATTTTTACCTGTAAACGAATTCAACACACTCACACTCCACGTGTTACGGGTATAATTACGAGACACCTGCTCAACTGTCACATGCAGCCATTTTGACCACAAATTCCCCAACACATTAAACCATAAAATGGCTGCCAATGAGTTTTTCATTCAGTTTTCCATTCAGCAAACTCCCGCATTGTTCTGACTAATTAATAAACGAGCCAAGGACTGCACACAGATTGCACTCCAAAAATTGCAATGAATGCAGTCACACACACACACCTACACCCAACCAAATACACACCACATACACTCAGTTAGCTTGACTTTTCTGTCAGAACAATTTTCGTTCTCGTTTTTATACCCTTTTGCAGTTTTTGGGATTTATGGCAGTTTGCTTTTGAAATGCATCACTGAAATCTCTATAAAGCACACATGTTCTTCTGCCCATAATTAACTTTCCAGTCATTTCAGACTCTTCCCATTTTGGTTTACCGATTTCGTACTTTATTTTAGCACTCAGTTTATCGGTCTAGAGAGTATTCGAACTTTAACTTATTGTAGTAATCCAATTTGTGTGCCATTTTTTTTTGTTTAACTGCCGTTTTATAATTGGAATTTCTCGTTTGGTTGGCTTAAGAATTTTTGGCGCGAGTTTTTCCTCCTAACCGATGAAAAAAAAATATTTCTGGCATTTTCACTCACAGTTGGCGCAAGCAAAACTCATTAGCATAATTTAATAAGCAGTTTTTGTCTAGAGAGTCAGTGAATAAGATAGAGAGAGAGAGAGAGAGAGAGAGAGAGAGAGAGAGAGAGGGGGGGGGGACAGCAAGTGCAAGAACTTGAGCTAAAAGACGTCCAAGACCACGAGACCAAGAGCATTTTCCAATTAACATTTATAAATTTCGAAAATTACGTTAATGAGTTTTCCAGCCGACGCCCGGCAGCCAAACATGTCTTAAGTCCTCAACAAAACCCGCCAAAATACATAATACTCTATACATACAAATACATATACACTTTTATATATATATACAAAATAAATAGTACTATATTACCCATAGAGAAATGAGGCGACTTGTTAATTTATGGCAAATTATAATGAGGCGTCTGTTGCCATGGAAATTTATGTTAAATTTAAGCTGTAAATTTGCTTCGTCGAGTTCCTATTTATTCATTTGACAAGAGAATGAAGCAATAGGGGGGAAAAAAGGGGGGGAGGGGCTCTCAGTAATGGGTTAAATGTTCAATTTGCTCAAGTTTTTGTAGAGGAACTGAAGTAGGCGGGGTCAGACGCCCCTTTGGGTGTGATTGCTTCTTGTCTTTGGCAAGTCCTGGAGCGTAAATCTTGTTAAGGGCAATGCCTAAAAATATTTATTATTCATGGAAATTCATCGATAAGTCTGCGCATCAAATTTTGCACTTTTCACTTGAAAATGTTTTGGCACAGATTTTCCCACTCCCTCCCCCCTCGGTACTCAGACAATGTGCGTCAAGGGCGTGGCGTGCTAAGGCGGTAATTGACAGCTGCCAAAAATAGGGGGCTGTTGGGCTGGGCAAAAAGCTTGATTAAGTGGCTTATAAAGGCATTGGGAAAGCCTATAGAAAATGTTTGTGTGTTTTCATTTTGTATTTATATTTCTTTAGGGAAATCTTGGCTTAGCGTTAAGTGAAGATTAAACGCAATCTTCAAGTTTTAAAGTCTAAATTGGGTAAATGAACGAAGAATGCAATGGATTTAATTTGATTTCTTACAAAATATATTTAAATTTAAATTTCAAATGGATTTGCAGCAAATACTTGAAGAAAGACTTTGATTGGAAAGTAATACACTTGAAATTTGGAGGGGAGTGTATATTAAATTGATGAGAAATCAAGTGGAGCTTTAGTTGGAAGAGTATTTACCCTCAAAGTTACCTGGCAAACACATAAAATAACTTTACATCTTAAGCACACTCGCTAGCTAATAACTTACTTAACAGAAAACCCGTTTACTTTGTAAATTGTATAAAAATCCCACTGTAAAGCGCTGCTCTCATTAACAGGACTCAATTTATTGTTGAAAAACTCGCTCGATAATTGCGACATTTACAATAATTGCAGACATGCCCAGCAGCAATTTCTGTCCAATGGACAGAACAAACTGGACAGCTGGAAAGTCTACTCGACGCAATTTGCAATAAATGCAGAATGAGTGGAAAACTTCCTCCACTTGCATGGCCATTTCCATTTCCACACAGCATTTTCCTCTACTCCATTCACATCTGAAACTTGCAACTTGTCTGCAGTCAAGAAGTAAAATGCATAACTATAAAGCGCACTGTGCACAAAAACTAATTAGAAAAGTTCTGTGGTTCCAAGGACGTTGGTCGAGGGAGATGTTCATGTTGGTGTTGGTATTGGTGTTAGTGTTGGTTACTGCAAGTTGTTTATCTTGGATCGCAACGATGTGGACAACTCTCACCAGCTGGCAAAATGTTTAGTGTGTGCGAAGCGATGAGCGGCATTATTAATAATTAAGTAATAGAGCACACACTTTAATACGCTGTGGGGCTGTCTGTGTCTGTGTGTGTGTGTGTATGTGTGGTCGAGTAAATGAAAATGTTGACCATAAAATAGCAGAGAGGGGGAAACAGAGAAATCCAGAAAACTGACATTAATCTATGGCAATAATGTGTGGTGTGAACTTCACATAAATAAAAGATCAAAAGATTTCTGTACTGCGAAAAAGACTCGACGACACACCACTTAAATTGTAGAAATGTGCGAAGAATTAAATCAAAAACAGCTTCTCAAATTCACACTTTATAAAATATTGTAATGCTAAATCTAAGAAATACAAATTTACTTAATGAATTTTATAAATTTTACTACTTAAATCCTATCAGTTTGCATAGTTTAGGGAAGCACAGCTATTCCCAGAAACCACTCAGATTAAATTCTCATATTTTATTTGAAAAATATTTATTTCAATTGCCCAAAGTCTATCATAAATTTCAGAAAAATAACAAAACAAACGTAAATGAGAAACATTTGCCATAAAAACGAAGCAAAAACATAAACACACACGTTGGGCGGAGGTGTACGTGTGTGTGTGTGTGTAACAAGTATGCTAGAATTGGGCAGCGGGTCGAGAACTTAAGTGACCCACTGTCAAGCTGCTGCCTGGCGCATAAAAAAAAAACAAGTAAACACACGAAACACGCGCCAATGTTGAAATTAATAAACAGTACATAAGTAATGCAAAAGGCGTTGAGCAAAGAAAAAATACTGGAAAAAACATACAAAAATATACACATACATATATATATATGTATGTATGTATATAGATATATAAGAGAAAAGGCAAATAAACGGCGTCAAAATGAAAATATTAATAACACACAAGTGTGCATAGTTTGGGGAAGAAGTGTTGGAAAACCGAGGGTAGAACAGTGGCAAAACATGAAACAGTTATTTAAAAATAAGAGCTCTGACGGCCAGAATACATACGTAAAATTTTATGAGGCACTATAGCTTGGATGCGGCATTGCAATGTCCGCAGGACACAACACAACGAGGGCACTGCCAAAAGGGGGAATGGAAAGATGAGAGAGAGAGAGAAGAGGGATAGGGAGTGCAAAAGAAAAACCAAAAACAAAAAAAAAATAAATTAATATTTTATCTAGCGCAGAGATTCCACATGCAATGCCACGCCCCATCAACGCCCACATGCATTTTGTTTGCCATTTTATGGCCATCATCAAAAGCGCATTAAAATTTTACTAAGGCAGGGCCGTCTCCCCCACCTCCAAGCACTACCATCACCACACGCCCCCTAAGACCCCCAAGGTCTGTGTCCAGGCGTGCTAAATATTAAATCAACCACAACAACAACAACCAGGGGAGGGGGGAAGGGAGGTGCGAACTGGAGAACAGTAGAGGGGTAGGAAAGGGACTTGTGTCCAGGCAAACAATTTAAGCGGCTTTCCAGGTCCGTCAACGTCCAGAGTTGCCACGCACACATAATCTCCTCTTGTTCCATTGTTTGGAGACTCGAGACTTCGGTCTGATAAAAATGCCGCCTCATAAAATTGTCCAGGTTTCTTTTCCTTTATTTTTTTTTTTTTTTGTATTCTTCTTCTTTATTTTGGCGAAGCGCATTAAATATTAATAATATTGCTTAGTTCTAATATCAACAATTTTAGTGGTCAGCTGTGCTTTTATTTGATTATCACTTATGAGTAAATGTCATAAAAAATTGCGATTTATGTCGTGTGTCCACATTAGATACCCAACTTGACTCTCTCTCTCTCCCTCTCTCTCTGTCTCTGAAAAACTCTCTACCCAAATCTCGCCCACTTTGTTGATTTTCAAACAAATTTCATGAGAAAATATTATCTTTGCACTAAACACAAAATGTTTTTAAAAGTTGACATATTGCCCAAGTGTTTGGGTGTATATTATAAAGCTATTCAATTATTCAAATATATAAATTTATGAAAATGGCACTGAATACTAAATAAAAGCTTAGATTTTGATTTTATAGACTTTTAGGCTTTAAGCTGCTTCCTTTCTCCATTTTTTTTTTTTTTTTTGGAATTTTAAAGTCTATTTCTAATTTCCTATTTGAAGCAAGTTTTGCATACTTTTAAGTCATAAAAACTAAATTAAAATCCTGCTGCAAATAGTAGTATTTGTGTATGCTAAAATACTACTATTTGCATCAAAGCCAAGCTGCAGTTTATCTTAACCCCTTTTTGCAATCTGTCTCTAAATTAGAGTCATATAAATTTTGCATTTTCTTGGCATTAGCACACAGAGAGAGAGGGAGAGAGAGTCAAAGCATTTTTAGCCTTGATATTCTTTATGCCATTTGTCTTGCCAGCTGCAATTGTGTGTGAGGGAAAAACATGTTTGCTGCTCTGCTCTCCCTCAATTCTTTGTAGAATTCTCTTCTTTTTTTGGGTTGCACAAATTTCGATTAAATTTTGGCCCTGCCACACAGTTGGCAAAGTCAATGAACTGTGTGCCTCAAATTCGCGAGTTGGCCCAAAGGCTCAACCACAAAATTCAACAGGCCATACTTCAATTTCCTTTCTTCCTCCCTCTCTCTCTCGTTTCTTCTTTTTCTTTCTCAGTTTTTTGAGCATTTGAATTTCTTATTGACCCATTTCTGTTGGGCCAAAGCCCCTTAAAAACTGGTTTGCCGGTAATTTGCAACACTTTTGGCTAACTGCAGCAGCAGCAGCAACAACAAAACGATAACAGAAACTGCAAAAAAAAAAGGTTGAAATTGAGAGGCCCTTCAGTCTTCAGTCTACGGTCTTTGGTCTTGAGTCTCAGAGGCTCAACGTTTTTGGTCATTGCCTTTTAAACCAGCTTCCCATGTGCCGTTAGCTGTTAGCCAACCACTTGACAGCCTGGCTAACTGGTGTGGCAACTTTTGAAGGCAAAGTTCGTGTTGCATTCATATATATATATATATACATATATATGTATAAGTAACACTTGGAAATTCATTACGACACACAGTGCAGCACATTAAACACATATCTATGGACTAAAAGCCAAATATACTTTCACTTTCAGCCAGATTTCTTTGCAGCTAACAAGTGTTTTAGTAGATCAACATTTGCTGAAATTTGAGAAATTATTTTACAAATAAAAATCAATTTTATAAGTCATTTAAAATTCAATTAAAGAAATATATTTCTCTAATTTCATTAAATTTTAATTGACAATAAACAAATTTTATAGTTAAAGCAAACTAAAACTTTCTGTTATGTAGTTAAATTAGTTTAGCAATAATTCTCAAATTTGTAGTCATTAAAAATGTGCTCAAATTGCCAGAAATCCATTAAAATCAAATTGAAACATGAGTTCACTTTCTCAAGATTTATAATTAGATCCTGCTACTTCAATTACTCAACAGTCTGTTCAATTTGTAAATTAATATACCAAGCAGATAAATAAGAAGAAGAAGTAGACAAAGTCAGGCAACCTTTAGATACATCAATCTCTTTGGCAGCTACTGTTCGAGTATCTATTTGCATATAATTGAGATATCCATCGCACTCTCACCTGTCTCTCTCCTCTTCCCTCCCCCTATCCTATCGATACTCACCTGGTCTCAGTACCTGACAGCAAACGTTGCCGCAATTAAGTGTTAATGTTGGCATTTTTTTTGTTTTTGTTTTATTACCGACGCCAATTTTCCGACTCCAACAGTAGCAACAACAATTGTGGCAATGTCTTTTTCAATTGCCACTCATTTCCATTTGGCAAAACATTTCTCAATCTAGCGCCGGAAATGTGCCAATTTTCCCCCTGTCTTTGATAGCTGCTGCTCTTACTGCTCCTCCTGCTTCTGCTGCTGTTTTTGATCGTCTTACGCGAGTTCATTTTCTTTCGTTTAATGTGACGTTTTTCTTTTGACTTTTCCCGATAGTGTGACACGTGTTTCTACAGTGTTGCATGTCTGTTTCCGGTAGAAAACTTGCTTAAACTCTCCTTTTTTTCTTTAATTAAAATTTTCCCCTTTTTTTTGTATTTTCGATAATTTTCATTATGGAAATTTATTGTTAGTTCAATAATCAAATGATAGCCGAATACAAATATTTGCCACTGAAATGGGACGTCAAAATATTCCCATTATGATTTGTTTGCCTTGTGATAGGAGGAGGAGGAGGAGGAGGAGGCATGAAACGCTTTTCCAACCACTTTTCATAGCTTTTCAGTTTTTGCAGCATCAATTTCCATTTCATTTTATGTAAATTTGTCAATTTTGTGATAAAGGCGACAGAGGAAATGAAATGCCATCGAGTTTTTAGCCATTTTAATGGAGTTATTTGCAGGTAGATTATTTTTGGGGCTACAGAAATTTGAAATTTTACCGGTTTTCACGCTAAAATAATCGGATTTCTATGACTGATTTGGAGTATTTTAACTGTCTGAAGTTTCTCTCTTCACAATTTATACCTTTAGCCTTTCTTTCTGCTGTTTTTCTCCTTTCCTTTATTAAATTCCTGTTTATGTTATTTTCTTAAACGCTTGTTTATTTGCTTTACAATCTGTATAATCCATTCTTCCACCAATTTAATATTTCTTGTAATTTTCCTGCCTAAAGCTTTCGCTTCAAATCACAAAAGATTTGACAGCCTTTTCTACATGCCATTGTGTTAAAAACGACACAACATTTTTCTTCCTATTTACACACAATATTTCTTTGCATCCTCATTATAATTTTTTTTTTAAAGGTTTCCGCCTCCGTTTTATTATATGTCGACATATATATATATATGTATACGTATATATAGGTATATATGTATTTGAGTGTTTCATTTTTTATTTTCAGCATTTACAGCTCCCCATTGAATTTGGTTGGCTTTTCTTTGATTTCATTTTTTCAATTTGTATTTTAATTAAATTAGCAATGCAAATGACTTTTATGATGCGACACCCTTCCAAAAGTGAGTGAGGTGAATACGTGCGTGTGTGTGTGTGCGTGAGTATATTATGTGTGTATACACCCCGTAAATATGTAGAGTATAAACTCAATGACCCGACGCATAAAAAAAGAGAATAAGAAAAAAACGCCAACTCGTTTAATTTGGCAAATACTTTGGCATCCTTATCGCACCTTAACGCAGCTCTTAAGTAGCCAAGGCACAGTGACTGCTAATTTTTGTTGTACTCCTTCCATTTAACCTTGCACTCACCCTCATAGCCGACTGCTGCCAAAGTGAGTTTTACAACCAATAAAAAGAATTTTATGACCACAACATTAAAATGTTCAAATTGAAAATGAGCACAAAACAAAGCAGAGAGTAGAAGCGGAGCAGAGGAGCATGGGCAACATGAAAAGAAAAGCAACTACCAAAACAGGACATGACAGGCAAAACAGGATATGGGCAAAGGAGGGAGCTGAAGAGAAGGGAAAACAGTAAAGCGATGAGTTCGAGATACATTTTAAAGCAAATTTATGTGGCACAAAGGCAACGCGGCAGGAACAGCTCGTTGAAAGCAAAGGAAACGGAAGCCAGGAAGGAGAATCCCAACAAAAGTTGGGCAACGGTGCAAGAGATTTGTGGCATCAGCAAAAGGGGCGAGTGGGTTGAGTAGGTGGTGTGGTGTGGTGTGTGGGTGTGTGTCTGTGTGTGCTGTGGTGTGGTGTCTGCGACACAAACAAAAGTCCAAAGACGAAGAGAGCCCGCTTAATGTGTGTGTTTGAAGTTGGCTCGAAAACTGCTTGAAAATTACAGCACAAGGGGCGAGTTCGAGCGTAAAAATGTAAACAAGCCGAAGGCAAAAAAAAGAGGAAACAAACACACAGAAACAATAAGAGGAGAAAGAGAGAGAAGTAAATGGCCAGAAAATGTGTGTCGCAATCGGATCGACAAAAAACAGAGAGAGGGAGAGAGAGTAGGAGAAGCAAGAAGGAAGCTAACAAAATCAACAGTTAGCCAATGAGCCTGAAAGTGGCCAAAGGTATGAGAAAGGGAATAAAACACAGCCCGTAGAAACTTAACTCGAAAGGTAAGCAAGAAAGATAAGTAGCAGAGTATGAAAAAGATAGAGAAAGAGGGGGAGGGAGAGAGAGCGAGAGCGAGAGAGGAAGAAAGAGTGAGCGAAATAGTAGCATAGCAAGCATAGTAATGCACATACAACGTCAAAGCTCAAATAAAAGTAGCTAAGGGAGAGCAAGAGAGAGAGAGAGAGAGAGAGAGTGCGGGAGAGAAGTGTAAGCTTGCTGTGTTGGGCACCAGGTGGCGCTGTGAATACCAGACGGGGCCATGGCGTTGCCAGAAGTTGCACAAGACAATTATAAACGTAATGGCAGCCAAGAAGGTACAATAAGAAGGAAGATGAAGAAGCAAAATCAGGAAAGGGAACGACAGAGAACACAGCTGCTAAGCGCATAAATTCTGTTTAACAATGTGAATGCGATGGACACGAACCAGGAAGTTAAGCACTAAGACCAAGAGCAGTGGAGCAGAGAATGAAGAGAATCGAAAGATGGAGTACGGGAAGAGAGAAAAGGGACAGAGGAAGGGGGTAGGGGAATAGCAAAAGGTGTTGCGTCGGTCGTTAGGCTAAAAAGCTAACAGAGATAATGTTGAAAGCACACACATACACACACACACAGCATACAATCTACAGAACACAACCATTAGAAGCTATATAAACTGAATGAGAATTGTAGCTGAAAATGACAGAAGAAAGTAGTAATAAGCGAGAAGGAGAGAGAGTAAAAGAGAGTGGAAGTAGTGTTGTTATACAATACAGAGTTGCAAAGGATTGCAAAAGACATTAAGCACAAAAAAATTATGATGGCAATTCAGCTTAAAGCGACAAATGAAATGGAAAACAGAAATCTAATTGCAAAGAATAGCAATGGAAAGCGGTTAAAGCAAAATATGACAAAGAAATGATTATAAAATCAATTTCTTTTGAAAAAAAGATGAAAGAAAAGGCCAAGGAAATGAATAATAGACTTTGGAAGCCAGGAAAGGAAACAAAGACAAAGAGATAAAATATTGAAATGTCTGCAGAATCACAAAAGCTTTCATTCAAATATTCTTGTATTTATAATTTCAAGTTTTCTTTCTTTTAAAATTACTCAATTTCAGTCTAATTCAAGTGTCTTACTTTAAATGAGCATGACAACCCTGTTGCGACTTTAATCCAACTACTATAACTTTGTGTGTGTGTGTGTGTGTGTTAGAACATTATGCAATTGTGTGTACGTGAAATAAGCGAGTCGCTTTGAGCTTTATATTGGGGTCTAACCCCGTTGACTTGTCGTGCAAAGAAATTAGCAGGCAAACACGAGCTAAAGAAATAAATAAAACGAACGACACGACTGCAAACACGACGAAGCTAAAATGTAGGTGGAGTTAAGGAAATTCCCCAGCAAAATAAAAAAAAAAAGAAGAGAAGGATAAACGCAGAAAACATCCTCTGCACATCCTGGCAAGACGACGGGTAAACGTGAGCTCAACACTTCTTGAGTAATTCATAGAAAGGTCGTAAAAGTCGAGTCAAAGTAATTATGCGAGAGGCAGCAACGAGAATGAGAACAACAACAAACAGACATGAGCACATCATCCGGGCAGAATTCCGTCAAAGCCAAGACCCAGGGATCCAAGATCCAGAACTCTGGTTCGGGTTCGGGGCAGACCCATTTGGATTGTATGCAAGAGTTGTTAAGACAAATACAAGCGTAAGCAAATACAGCAAACACCCCTTAATACATACCAACACCCACACCCCCACCTACACTCCCCACTTACACACACACTCACACCTTCAAGAGTTCACGTCCCGCCACAACAGCTCCGCCTTCTGTGCCTCTGATGAGTTGTGTTAATTGAGTGGGCCAAGCATGTATGCGTACGTGTGTGTGAGTGTATGCGTAGGTGTGTGTGTGTGTATGTGTGTAGGGTCGACTCTGTATGTGGGCGTGACTGTTGCTGAGTGCGCGTTAAAGTGGCAGCTGCTTTCAGCTCAACACCAAGTGGCAAACCGACGTCGCAAAAAAGTATGCAACAATTTTGTGCAAGGCTAAAGTTGTGCTAAAAGTATTCGTACAGTAAAGTAAAAAGAGGCCCATGAATGGGTATGGGAAGAAAGTTAAGTGGGTGTTGGCTGTGTGTAAAAGAAGCACAGTAATTACAATTGGCTTTTAATTCGATAATAGTAGCCACAAATTGGCTAAGTAATCAGCGAGCGATTGATGAAGGTGCGCCCAAGAGGCTAACTTTGAAGTAGCAAGAAAGGCAGAGAACAAGAACTTGACTTTCAATAACTCAACTCATGTTATTCAATAATCTATGAAAATGTTTTCATAGAAGTTAGATAAACTTAGACATAGTAAATGAAGTGACTTTAAGAACTTCCTTCAAATATATTCTGTTCTGTGAAGAATCCCAGTTTTATAAATAATTTATTAAAGTTTAATTTTTATCACCTATAAGAACTTTATTGAAGTAATATTGTTATAAATTCCTAATAATTATACTGCACATAACTTTAGCTTGTAAATTTTCAAACGAACCGCATTTGTCTTAAGTAATTGAACTCTTCAATTTCTGCTGTAATCACAAAAGCATAATTACCAAAAGATTAATTACTTGTATTCCAGAGCATTAAGAACCCATCTACCAGCAATTAAAGTGGGGCCAAAAAGGAAAGCCAACACTTCAAGTAGATCCAGTAGACCAGAAGGCGGCACCAGATGATGTTTAAGTCAATTAAATAATGGATATTTCAATGGCAGCAATGGAAACACTTGAAAATGTTAAATTGCAGCTAGTTCAATTACAGCTATGCGGCTCATTAAACATTGTATATTAGTTGCACTTTATGCAATTAGGCAACAAATGGAAATGCCAACTGTTTGAAGGATATATACTATAATTACGTATATATTGGCAAAGCGAAGTAACAACTATTACCATTAATTGCATGAGGAAATATGTACAGTTGGTTATTTGAAGCAAAGCAAATTGCTTGAATGGGACAAGACAGCGGATGGGGTTGCAAAAACACACACAACACGCACTCGCACACCCACAACACACACACACGCACCCACACATAGTTATCAATGCCAATGAAGCTGCCAACTTGTCTGCAGAATGTGAGCACTGAACGGGCACATTGATTTGCCATGACACTTGACATTTGACAGAAAGTACGAAGGAAAAAAAAAAATATATATATACGAAGTGTGCTTCAAGTTTGACATATTGGATAGCTGATGAGAATTTTCCATAAACTACACAGCGCCCCCTCCGACGCCTCTAAACAGCTTTTCCCCCCCAGCAACCCCACTCACAGCGTTTGTGTATTTATGCTAATGTGCGTAAAAAGCATGCAAATTTCTTAACTAACAAAAAAAAGAAGACTAGTAAGTAGGCAAACATCTAAGCACGACTAAGAGATACCTGTTAATAACAGTTAAATTAAAACTTCTAGAATATTGCCTAGTTTTGCCGGTAATATGCCCCTATGCCATCATTTAAAGGGTATACAAAACCGACTGTGCTCGCTCAGTTAAAGCAAAAGCATTGAATGGCCTTCGGTGAGATTTTTTGGTTTAGGCGGCATCCAACGGTGCGTGGTTTTCTCCCCTGTTTTCCATACTCGCCCCCAACCTCCTAGCATTGTCCACGATTCATTTCCACACCGCATATATGAATATAAATGTTGCAGCGGGCATTGAGAAAGCCTCACGCAGATATTGAGTTATAATATGCCAACAACGGGAGCGACAGAGTGAGAGAGAGAGAGAAAGAAGAAGCGGTATGATTTTTTCTGTATTTGTGTAGCATACATTTTGGGGGCGTTGCAGCAATTTATGCTGTTGTTTGCCCGTGTGGGCGGCTAAATGGACAGTGAGCAACTGAGCAAGAACAACAATAACAACAACAATAGCGCTAAATAAACTATACCAGAAAAATATGCAAATTTTATGCAATGCTGAAGCATTTAAAAAATAAGTACCTAGCTGTTGTTTTCTTCCCTCTCCACATTCCCTTCTCCACCATTTTTCTGCTTATATTTGGGGCGTGGTCATGTCAGTCAGCGGGCGGTTTATGGTTTGGGTGCAAAAATGCTTTGATTGCTCAGATACGCAACGTAACTTGACAATAAGTGACAAAGAAAAAAGGGGTAAGTTAAAGCGAAAAGGAAAACGAGCAAACACTGAGTTCAAGAAAGTCATGAAAATGACAGAAACTTAAAAGGGGGATCAGGGAAAATAGGGTTCAAAGAAAGCATATAACAACAAAAACAATACTTACAATAAACAAAAGAAAGAAAACTTCCAAAAGGTCGTAGAAAGAAACACTTTAAACTGAAGTTTCCCAAGAAAAATTTAAAAACTTTGCAGTATTTTTAGAATATAGCAAAATTTACCTATAAATTGTGTTCATAAACAAGCTTTGAGCTTACAATATAAAATTAATAATTGTTTTTCAATAA
Organism: Drosophila cardini; assembly: GCA_018903735.1. Classification (NCBI taxonomy): domain Eukaryota; kingdom Metazoa; phylum Arthropoda; class Insecta; order Diptera; family Drosophilidae; genus Drosophila; species Drosophila cardini. The sequence continues at coordinate 7,661,864 of JAEIGM010000001.1, read as the reverse complement.
TTTATTGCAACAATTTGAAGTTTATTCAGTTGCTTCCGGCATATTATAACAAGCAGCTTCTGTCCGACCACAATATTAACGTAAAGTGTGCTGCAAATTTAAAGCCCTTTTGGAAAAATGTCGCTCAGCTGTTGACCAATTACGTTGACCATAATAAATGACACAAAGACTCAGAGCATTCATCTCGAGGACAATCATTATTATTTCTCAGTCCCTTTTGTTGCAAGCCTGATTTATTCTTAAGTTGCCATTCATTTCTTTGAGCTGCGATTTTAAAGCTGACCGAGTCAAAATATTGCAATGGTCAACTATTCGGAACTGTGGTCAACTGACCACCAAGAAGAAGCAGAGCAGCAAGAGGAGAAAAAACAGCGCTTGCTGCTGTTGCGGTTGCAACTGTAATTTGTGTTGCATTGTTGAAGCTTTTTTTCTCTTTTTTTAGGGTATGTGGGTGATGAGACTTGAGTAAAAGTTTTATGTTCTTTTCACTCGTATATTTTTTTTTTTTTTTGTTCTTCTTGGCTAAAACAAATGTTGCTTTAATACTGCGGTCGTGCTGACGTTGCCAGATGCTGTCAGTGTAGAGATGCCACACACCACTCTCACTCTCTTAGCCGAGCCACAGTGCGGCTCTCATTTCCGGCTGGCAACGGCAACAACTACAACAACTGTCATGCAACTTCCTGTCGAGTGCACGCTTTGGCTAATGTGATTGCAAAATGGCGTGCATCCGGTTGCCACTGCTGCTTCTACTTTTGCTGCAACCGACTCTTTTGAGAGCCAAAAGCCAGTTGCCAATTGATTCCAGAGTCAGGCCAACCAATTTGTAGAGCTCACTGAACTTGGTATCGTATAATCAGGCACACAAAATAATCCCCTCGAGGAACAGCAAATGCCAGTTGGCTATCTCTATCTACCTCATTCATTCTAGTTCTGTCCCTGTCTCAGTCGTTGGCTGGTAATAAACATTTCTGAGATTAATTGTTTGCATAATCATTCGTTTGGGGTTCTACTACTGATTTACGTTGCGTATACGCAATATTTATGGCACATTCCATTTAATTGCACGTTAGAATATTTACGCACACTTTTTTTGTGCCCCAAAAGCCTCGTCACTTGAATTATTAGCAGACATTAATTTTTCTCCCTACCACTTCATTTTCTATACTCTTTTTTTTTTGTGTTATGGGCCACACTTTTCTCATTCACACCAGCCGGAAAAAGCTTAGCTGCGGGTAGTTTTACGTTAGTTAGGCTATGAAAACTAAGTCCCACGACTACTGACACTTTTGGGCTTTTTGCCGCTCACAAGGCTCTTGATTGACCGTAGAAATTCAGTTGGAAACAGCAGCGCAGCTTTTGTGGGTTAAGAATTTATGTTGTGGGCTGTGGCCGAGGGACACCAAACTGTACTTAAGTAGGTGAAAAATGGTTGAAAACGACAAGGCGCGTGTCATAGGCGTAGAGATAAGCAATTGCTTTGCTACTATTACTACCTTTGGGCGTAGTTTAAGCCAATGGCTAAAGATAATGACGTAACGGCCAAGGGTTAAGTGGTTTGCCTAGCTTATAAATAACCAAATATATATCATCAAGAAAGTCCACAAAATCATTACGAGCAAATGCACAAAGTTAAAGGTTTGTATCTTTAAATTTTAAATATATTAAATATTTAGCAGATAAATGGCAATGTATTTCACTATTTGCCATGCATTTAATGCACTAAAACAAGGACACATTCAACCACAAAGCCTCTTATGGCAGCTCCTCTGCTCGGTTGGCCAAATCAACCAAATCAGCTCAACATTAAATACTGCCATACAATTTTTAGCTAAATCGCCATTTAAATATGGCCAATTAAAGGCTGCTTCATTTATCTATACAATAAAAATGAATGGATCAACGTTGCGTATACGCAATGTGGTTGATTCACAGCAACATTTAACGTTTTGCATACTTGTTTAACATTTTACAGAGTAATTAACTACCAGGCGCATAATTAAAATTCGAATTTCACTGCCGGATGAACAGAAAAAGGTGTATTGTGTTTGCACCACTGAAGCTACTCTCATCTGGCCTGCATTCACTGCATTCATTTGGCTCACATGTCAGTTAACAACAATGAACAATTGAAACATTTCTCCCCTCGCGTCTCTTTCTCAATTTGTTTGCTGACTTTTTCGCTTGATATTAGTTGCCCATATTGACCATTAGAGACCAGTCTCATGTGTGTGTGTGTGTGTGTGTACACATACATATCACAAGCCGTGCACATATGTGTTCGTTGCTTGCACTAATTGTGGTTTTAATTATGCGCTTGGCATGGACACAATGCACAATGAGTCGCCAGAGCAGTAGCAGCTTCAAACTGATTGAAACAAATGTTGTAGGCCCAAACAGTTATGCTGCAAATACCCTGTAAATCAAGCACAAGCAAAAGTGTATGCTTACTACTGTCAAAAACTTACACATTTTGTGCATTTCATAATTTTATCAACACTTCACTACCTAAAATGTTTTTACAGGGTATCTGTTTGCCATACATTATCTAGTCAGTCACATATTTTGGCACATTTGTGCAGCTGGATTAATGCGAAAAGCCAACAAGGGTGTATTATTATTATTATTGAAAATGAGCTCGCACTGATAACCGAAATGTGCAACGAAGCGCATAATTTTTGATTTTGATTGGCTGCTCTTTTCATTTGAGACCGGCAAACAATTGGAAAAGCCGGAAAATTCTATATGAAAAGCCAGTAGTTATGTGAAAATTGTGTAAGCTTTTCAATAGACACTACAAAATACTCTAAACAAGTGTAATTTTTGGCTAAAAAAACCTAAATTCATTCTGAATGATATATGGTTTTAGCTGATAAATCGCTTATTTTGGCTAGTACTTTAAATCGTTGTCTAGAATACACAAATCTTTAGTGGCAATCACTCAAAATTTCTGCTTCAAATTGACAATTCAATTGTGACGCGGAGACGACTTGTGAAATATTCGCATAATATGTTTTCTAGTCTCGCTCTGAATCTAATTTTATAGGATTGGATTTCCCATATTTTGAGCAGCTTTTCAATAATTTTTCACGCGCCAGTGGCGTCTCTATCGTCTCGCTCCCACACACACACTGTGCGCCCAGAAAATGTCATGTCTATGTCAAAGTGAAGAGATGGAAAAGAAGAAAAAAAAAAAAAAAATATATATATATATAGAATTGTATTGTGTTGACTTGCATTTGACAACTTAATGAATTTTCCGTTTTCCACCGTCTGGTAGGCGGGGATGTAGGAGGAAAAGCGCGACGACGTTTTTAATGACATTTCAAGCAATTCATCAGCGTAAATCATTTGACGCAAGTGGCGCCATCTATTGTTGGCGTAACCAAGCAAACGCATAGTTTAACCCTAATACGTGTTAAATTTTTCGCTCGCTACGCTTTATGAGAAAACTTTTCTCTTAGCCGAGGAAAATGTCCGCTACGTGCGGTAGGAAAAAAAAAGAAGGAACACAAAGAAGTCATAAATGTCTGGCAACGCTGGCCAAAAGGAAACATATTTTTGACAATGTGCAAAGCACACAAGCAGCTGCGGAAAAAGCCAAAGAAAACTTTTATTTTTTATGCTGCAACAACAACAACGGGGAGAAGAACAGGAACAATCCGACATTATGTCAAGTGTTTTTTCTGGACTTTTTTTTCTTCTTTTTTCTGTTGGTTCTGTACCAAAGTTTGCTCCATTTACGAGTGTGTGTAGATTTTACTTGTAATTTGCTTTTATGCTTTATCGCTTGCTTGATTTTTATTATGATTATTATCGTGGGAATTACGTAGCAAGTTTCGGGAATCTTATATTGTTAGTGTTCTTCTTGTTGTTGTTGCTGCTGTTGTTGTTGTAACGCCCAAAGGGGCCCAAAAGATTTTGATTTTGAGTGTTTTGTGTGAAGTTTCGCTTGTGATTTATTGGGTCAGCTTTTGGCTTTTTTTTTCTCAGCCTTATTTTCTTTTCTACTTCTCATCTGTTGTTGTTCTGACTTTTGGCCTTTGATGACGGCTTAAGCCTGTCTGTGTGTTGAGTAGATAAGTGCAAAAGGGCAATTGATTGGACCGCTGTCAGTTGTTGAGTTTGCTCAATTTTTGAAGTTAAGATTAACTAACTAAAGCAACAAAGGCAATCATTCAAATTGTATATACATAATTCTCTTAGATCTATCACTCACGCACAATAAGTCATAATCAGAGGATTGCAATCAATAAAGGGAGACTTACCTAAAATGAGAAAGAGGAGAGAAATAATCATGTTAGTGAAACAATTGGTTTAAATTATTAAAACAGAACTTTTAATAGGATTAAATTAAACTAAATTAAATGCAGAATCCTTTATTAGTTGATACTTTTACTAGATTGGTTTAGTTTATATTTAATATGGCTCTAATACAAATATTTTCCTAGTGTTCTCCATTGACTTGTATTATATTTTCCTCCAATTCAACTTTAATCTTTCATGTGAATTTTCCATGAATTTTCCCAACGATTTACTGCAACTTTTGAGTTACTTTTCGTTTGACATTTAGCAAAGAATTGTGTTCAACCCTTTGGGGCTTACGTAAAAAAAAACAAAGGGGAAACCATTTGGTTTATGACGAAAAATTCAACTAATCGATTTGCCAACAATTCAATTCCCTAGCTGTACCTGTACCTGTGCTTGTTCTTCTTCTTCTTCTTCTCTACTCTCCATTTTCATGCCATAAAGCAACTGGAGAACCTTTTATTTCTATTTGCAAAATTTGTGTTGTTGCACTTGCGATGCTATCATAGGGCGAAAACCACAAAAGACTCAAAGCCGTAAGTAAAACAAAACAGAAAACAAACTTCTGTGGAAAGCAAAGCAAAGCGCCATCTAGCGGACATTGTGGAGAACCCAATGTGTGTGTATGGCATGCAAAAAGCAGAGCAAGAAGAGCAGTGAAAGAAGGAGGTAGAGGAGGAAGCAGAGGAAGAGCAGGAAAACACACACACACACACACACACACACACACACACACACACACACACACACACACACACACACACACACACACACACACACAGATACACAAGAGTCTGTGTTGAAAGTTGTCAGGAGGAGGATGCCACACAAAGGGCCACTAAAGAGCTGCACACGTGTGTTTACATGTGTGCTGGAGGTGTGCATGTGTGCGTGTACATGAGTGTGCGTGTGTGTATTTAATGGTAAAGTCAAGCACTTGTGATATGCATGGCACAAAATCCAAATTTAATGACCAAGTAAAATAGACACCAAGTGTAAAAGCTGCATCGGAAGGCGTGTGCTTGTATATGTGTGAGAGAGAAGACATGTGTGTGTCTGCGAGTGTGGTAGGGGCGTGGCACTGATGTTAGTTGAATGTTTGCGTACGCTTTGTTATCGACATGCCTCGTCTTTTTTGCAATTGGATATGCCTTTTTGTGCCTCACGGCTCTGTTAATGTTGACAGTGTTTGGCACAGCCAAGGACATGACACGAGGTAGCAAGCTCAAAAGGGAGCAAGCAGATCAGCAGCGAGAGGAGTGTGCTAGAAGGGAAAACTGGGCAGGTTGTCTGACTTGCTCGACTACCGACTAACTAGATGCTGTCCATGTTGATGGAGTGTTGTCATGGCGCATCGTTAACTTTGCAACTAAGTTGAACATACAAAAATACACATTCACACACATACTCATACACATACCTTCACACACACACATACATATATACATATAGAAAGGAAGAAAGAGACACAGTTCTTACGACCCCAAACGACATTGACATCGACATTTCAACATGGACATGCAACATCATCAGCATCCACATTGGGACAGCCAACTGTCCAACTGTCTATCTTTTACCTCTCCCTCCACCACACCCCCTTCACTGTTTTACCCATTTCCCCTTTAGCTACTTCTGTTACCAACAAACACTCACACATTATGGCAAATTATGACATTGATGCCCGACAGTCTAACCAGGTATAACGTGTCCTTCTACATCTTGCATAAAGGTGTCACATTTTCTTAACATGATCCGGTTCTTGCCGCCATTTTTGCATGCAATTTGCTATGGCATGCCACCTCAATTTCCTGCCCATCTAAATAACGAGCTAACAAAATGTTACTAAACACCCAAGGCGTAGAGATCCTGTGCAATAAAGTGTTATTTTGCAACGCATTTGGGAAACCATCTAAGCTTAAAAAACTGACTTTCTGACATTGTTTAAAATTAAGAAACTTAAATTAGTTTAATAAAATGTGTAGCTAGAATTCCAAGCTAGATTTTGCATAAATTTAGTGCAAAACGAACTAGAACTAAACGAATAAAAATGCTAAAATAGGAGAGAGATATAAAAATTTAAAGATTCTTTTACTTTACTTATTATTCACACACACACACACACACAAACAGAGCACATTAGGAACTCAAGAATATCTGATTTTGAGTAATGCATATAGCATATCAAAAATAAAGTTTCTTCGCTTTTCCTGCTCTTTCTCTGTCTGTATCATAATATAAAGAAAATGTACTTTTTGAGTGCAGTAAGAACTGGCAAAAAGGCAAAGTGCAAAAAGTGCTGCATACTTTGCAGCGTCTTCCACTTGTCCTTCGCTGCCGTTTTTACAGTTGCTGCTTGAAAATGCCGCAACAGCGCTGCTAGCGTAGTTGTTAAATTTTATTTTCATTACAAATTCGTTCGTTGTTTATGCGCAGAGCACACAACTAGAATAAATACCGTCAAAATAAACAACAACACAAAATATTTATACAAAAAAGAGAGAGGAAAAATAAAGGAAGAAGGGAAAAAGGAACGAAAGAAAGTCCTTTTTTTTTTTGGTGGACCGAGTTTTGTTTATTTCTACTGGCCACGTTTTTAGTTTTATTTCTATTGCAGTTCTGTTCAGTTCTGTTCTTTTTTTCGTATTGTTTTGTTTTATTTTGCATTACAAATGACTTTTTCGTAGTATTACGTGCGAGCATTTTAACATTTCAACATTTTCATTGCGCCTCGACTGATGAAATTTATGTGCATATATTTTTCTAGAGGCGTTCATTCATGCGTTACGGGTCGAGATTCAGATTTTTCCAAACCTCCCATACCATTTCAGTTACCTAACTGCAGTTGTTGTTGTTGTTGTTGTTGTTGTTGTTGTCGTGATTCATGCATAATTACTGAGTGCAGACAGAGTGGGACAGAGAGGGAAAGGGAGGATAGTGAGTGTATTCATAGTGGAATTTGTATGCCTGGCACACATAAATCAGATACGAGTTTGAAATCACAAACAGCATCAACAGAACACACACATAACTAGCAAATGTCAAATAGACTAACGTTTTGATTGTCATACGGGGACCGTTTCTACCAACGAATCAACTAAAATATGCATTTATTTTGGCAAATAAATCTGACGGAATTGCGCCATGGCTTACTCATGTTCTATATTACTTTTCCTTCTGGCATAACTTAATTAACTTTATTGTGTCGATTATTTAACTAGAATTAAACTCTTATACTCAATAAATAATTTTGTGGCCTGCAAATATTATCTCAACTTTATCTGCATATAATCGCTGTATTATGCCCCCAAAAGTGTAGTTCTATTTCTATTACAGTGACCATTCATTTAAGTGGACAAAAGGCAGCCGCTTTGATACAGACAAAAGAGAATGAGAGAGAGGGCAGTTTAATATGTAGTTTAATTCCATTAGAAAACTTTTTGCACACACTTTACACAGGTCATTTTTGTGAGGACTAAGTAAAACTTTCAGCATTAGTGCCCCGCCCCCCGAAATCCCCTCTCTCTCTTAAATCGTCACTTTATTTCAAGTTGTTAATGCTTTAAGTGTAAGAGCCCAAATTGAAATTAAAATCAAAACTGTGTGTGTGTGTGTGTGTGTGTGTGTGTGTGTGTGTGTGTGTGTGTGTGTGTGTGTGGGTGCGTTTGAGTGTGCCAAGCTATTGTATCACCAACTTTATGTCTAAAGTTTATCCGAGCAGTATTTTGGTCAATTGAAAGCAATTAAAAACGTTACCCTCAAACTCGAGTATTCGCTCCTCGACAGAAGAGAATTTTGAAATACGCAATGAAAGAGGATTTACCAAAGATTAAGCCGACTCAAATGCTTTCAAGTCAGAAAATCATGTGGCAAGTTTATAAAGCAAAAATCTTTAAAGTTTTGTTATTTTTATATTTATTATTATTAATATATTCAAGGATTCCCTCTGGCATATCATTGAAGAATTATTTACTTTTCTGTTGCATACTTTTTTGGGCGCTACACTCAAATAAAACATGGCTGCCACTGCACATACAAAATGGCTGCCAGGCAACAAACAATGCAATATTGTAGCAATTGAGGCGTGTCTGTAGGCGTCGCCAAACAACAACTATTATTGTATGTGTATGTATGTGTTTTCTATGTATGTGATTGTGTGCTGTAGGTGTGTGATTGTGTGCTTGTGTGCTTTATGTATGTGTGTTGTTCATTGAAACATTTTAGTTAGAAGTATGAGTAATTAATAGCTCCAAGCACAAAAGGACCCAAGCACATTGTTGTTCGCTGACGCATTGTTGTGCTCTGCCTTATGATGTTGTAGTTGTTGTTGTTAATATTAGTATTGTCGTTGTCGTTGTTGTTGTTGTTGTAGTTAAGCCTGCCAGCCAGTAATTAAAAGATTAATTTTTAATGTGCGCTTAGTGCGAGCAGCGAAAGAGATTCCAGAAATTTCCCGCTGCCGCTGCTGCTGGCGGCAGAGCTCCATAAGTCTAAAAAGGATTTAAGCAACTACAATTTAGACTTAGACACACACACATGCACATAAACATATGCTACACACAGACTCACACACACACACACATTAACAGTTAGTAGTATAACACTTTGTAATTTATGCCTCGTTTCGAACTCTTCATCAGCTGCAACTTTTACGAGCCATTTCTGAACTCTTTTCCTCTTTCGCTCTCTCTGTCTAGTAACTTTTTCCGGCACTTTCTCTCTCTCTCTCTCTTTCACTCTGTTCTCCATCATTTTGCACAGATTTTCATACAGTTTTTTCTGGCTACATTTTTTATAATTTTCTTTTTTTTTCTGCTCTTTTGCTTTAGCAGCTGCAAATTAAATGCGCACACCTTTAAATTTTTAATGCAGTTTCTGCCGTAAGCTGATTTCATTTTTTGCCACTTGATTAAAAAACCAACACGTGTACACAGAAAAGAGAACCCGAAAATAAAAAAAAAAGAAAAACTTTGTGAACCAGTTGAACGGCAGCCAAAAAAGGTAGTTCTTCATTAATTATTTAAAATCGGCAAATATTTATATACTTAAAAACAATAAATATTGTTTAATCATGAGGCACGAAATGCCATTAAATTATATAAATTGTAAATGTATTTTTGTGTTGTTGTTGTTGTTGTTGTAGAGAAAATATGCTCATATTTGTTGCAATCAAATTGTTATTATCCCTTGATCCAATTAGCTATAAAAATATTTTCATAGCCAATAATTGAAATTATTTGCAAGTGCGAAGCATTCAACGATGAGTGATTGCGAATTTTGTGCAAATAAAAGATTCGTTACTTAAACAATTATATAAAATTTAATTGAACGATTTTAATTTGATGTGATTCATTTAATGTTAATTTTAAGTTAAAATCCACAATTACCAAGCCTTTACTTCCCTTTGAACCACACATTAATCATCATACTCAGCTCGTTTTTCTTAAGCTTATCGCTGCAGTCATGCTCCATCTCTTTCTCACTCTTTCTCTCTTTGTCACACTTAGTCGTGTCAACATTGGAGTTTCGTGCACTATCATTAAAATTGGAAAATGCTAAAAGTAGCCAACACTTTTCTTTATTGCTGTTTAGTTGTTTTTTTTTGTTCCTCTTTTATTTATTTTAACCCAAGCACGCAGGGACATAAGCGCGCATAATTAGCAAACAACAACAACAAGGAAAACAAATATAACAACAACAACAACAACAATAGGCTGAACAGCGCATTAGAGAGCTAACGAGGGCGTACCCAAAAAACCAAATCCGAAGAGTAACCGAAAGAGAGAGAGAGGGAGGGGAGGTAGGCAAAGCGAGGAGGGAGAGTGCCCCCAACAAACGTCGCCCAACCAAATAAACTTGACAAATTACACGCTCCGTTTGCTTTAGCTAAGCGATTCCCTTTACCCTTCCTCTCTCTCCCCCATTCCCAATCCTATCACTGCCCCGAAACAGTGGAAAAAATAGGCAAAATTAGGCACATGGAAAAATGTTTGTAATCTGATACACAAAAAACCGAAAAAGAAGAAGAAAAAACATTGCAATATGCAACAGCTGACAAAGTAAGGGGTAAATACACTGAATTGTCATGGGGTTAAACTGGGCGACGATCACGTCACAGCACAAAGTGACGTGTGTTATTGTCATTAGGTTAACCAAGCGTATAATACCAACAATAGAGTGAGTTATCATATAAGTGGAGCATGATTCGTTGGCTTTTCTTGCCATACATTCAACTAACTAACTAACTGCTTGAACTAATAACCGCAAAAGGCTAAAAAGCCTGATTAAACTGCGGTTAATGAGCCACACAATAGACCAGACCAACTTGATCCGTCAAATGTAATCTACACTAGTGACTACCTTCTTGACTACACATGCGGTATATCAGTTATCGTCTAGGAGGTGCACCTTGGCTCTGTGTAATTGAGTAACGCGACAGGTTGAACCACAGTCAATGTCAGTTTGTTAGTTGCCAAACGTTGAGGTCAAGTTCAGTGGTTACCAATCAATGTGTTGGCAATGAATTGTGGTAATCAGTTGAAGTTTAACCTTAATAATTGATAGCCCTAAGTCAACAACAAATTAAATTATTTATAACAATTCCCACGCACCAATTTATAGCTATTTATAAATATAATTTCCCATAGAATTCTCTTGAGTTTCTCAGCTTATAAAATTTGCAATTAATTATATATCAATTAATATTGTTAATGTTTTTTTAACGCATTTCCAAACATTTGCTTTCATTGTCATTCACAAAATAATCCAAATTTTTCGTCTATACATGTATTTTAGCCCATTATTTGAAATTCCCAGGAAAGGTAATAAAAACCAACACTAACACATCAATTGTTGAAGACATAATTAAACTATCGATTGAAATACAAAATAAACAATCATCTCTAGATGACTACCAAGAAAAATTTCAAGTTAAAAAAGGTTTCCAATCAATACACACGTTTTTTCGATCTCAAAAAGCTATTGCCGAAAGCCAAAAGTGAATCTGTCGAACTGTTTGGCCGAGAGACTGTCTTTGCACAGTGTACGAGAAAACCAGTACTGAAGCCTCGGAAAATATTGAAAAATCCGGTACAGTGGAATCATACGGACAATGTGGTACAGGCATATCAAGGTGATCCATATATGCTGCTATCCACAGAGGTATCTCAGGATGAGACCAATACGGGCCCAAAGAGTCCCATCTGTTATAAGGTAATGCATGAACCTCCCGCCCCGCCGCCTCTGGAGGCCATTAATATTGTACCCATTGTGCGGGGCATGAGGATAAGTATTTGTGTGGAGCATACACGTTTCCATCTGGTCGCAAGGGTATCCAGAAATATGGGACTTACCCATGTACCGGAGCATCGATTGTGGAACATTCAATGGTGTGATAATACACCACATTTGGATTTATTGAAGGCCATGAAACGTTTTCAGCAGATCAATCATTTTCCCGGCATGAGCGAAATCTGTCGCAAGGATATGTTGGCACTTAACCTCAATCGTATGCTTAAAATGTATCCCGGTGACTATCGCATCTTTCCCAAAACCTGGCTAATGCCCTCAGAGTGAGTAGAATCTGCTAGAAATCTGTCTTGTACCAAATTAAACATAAAATTCCATGTAGCGCCTACGATGTGGCTATTTATGCCAACAAACACAAGCGAACCTATATTCTTAAACCCTATTCGGCGGGTCAGGGGCGTGGCATTTGGCTTACTAACAATTTGCGCACAGTGGGCAGGCAGGAGAAGCTCATCTGCCAGACCTATATTGATAGGGTACGTATAAAGCAAGCCCTGTATCTCTCACAGCTACTCCTAACTCTTAATTCCCTTCCCGCCTCCTTTCTCAGCCCCTGCTCATTGATGGCTTCAAATTTGATCTGCGAATCTACACACTTGTCACCTCCGTGGATCCCCTAAGAATATTTGTGTACAACGAAGGACTGGCACGCTTTGCCACCCACAAGTACATGCCTCCGGCTCTGGGCAATAGCAACAATGTCTTTATGCACCTCACGAATTACTGTGTGAATCGAAGGAATTCCAATTATAATGCGGGCAAAGGGCACGAGGGTGGTTCAAAGCGTAAGTTGGGGGAGTACAATAAATGGCTATTGGATCACAACTACAATGTGGAAGAGTTTTGGGCAGCAGTGGATGATGCGATTATCAAGACTGTGATCAGTGCTTGGCCAGTGCTCAAGCATAACTATCATGTGTGCTTTCCCAGACATGATAAGATTCAGGCATGTTTTCAGCTATTGGGATTTGATATATTGGTTGATTGGAAACTCAAACCGTTCATCTTGGAGGTGAATCATACGCCCAGTCTTTGCGGTGATGAGGCTGTGGATAATGAGGTGAAAAGACCTTTAATACGGGATACACTTAATCTGATCAGTACACCGTTGGTGGACAAAGAGGAGATCATACGTGAGGATCGTATGGCGTTAAGGGAACGCCTAATGCGACAACAGGGAAAACGACGTGGTCGTGCTGGGAATCAGCCTGCAGCAGAGCCTCCCAGGGCAGCGGGTGGCGGAGAGTTGAGACAACCGTGTTCAATTGGTGCTTTGGCCCAGCAAATTGCCTGGGAGGAGAGTCATCTTGGCAACTATAGACGCATAATGCCGCCAACAGATTCTGATAAGGTCAACTACTATTGCAAGTTCTATGATCAGGTTAAACAGACCAGCATGTTCAAGGAGAACGTGTCCAGTCGCACTCGCATGAAACTGAACGTGGAGCATATTAGACAACAGAAACTTCAGGAACAATTGGCTCTCGAACAGCAGCGACAGCATCGATATATGCTCGAACGTAAATTGAAATTACAAAAGTCCTTTATGCAGGACACCAGAAATAGCATAACTGAGCTGCAGCAAAGAAGAAAAGAGGCTTTAATTTCCATGGAAATGCAACGACAGCAGCTAAAACAGCAGGAAAAGGAGGAACGGGAACGGGAACGGGAACAGGAACAACAGCAAAAATTCACGATTCCCTCACCCGCCAAAGAGATTGTAAATGTGTGGCCAATGATCAGTGAGCAAGGCACTCAAACACGTCTGAAGGCCAAGTGTAGTGTTAACTTGGTCAAGACAAAACGACGCCATCAGCGACGTCAAATGCAACGCAGAACGCGACGAGCTCGACGCCTGGAATGGGAGTCGCAAAAGGATGCGGAGTTTCTGCAGAAACATGGCATTTTACGACCAGCTGGAGAGCTACCCAAAACCGAAAGTTCCAAGTGGCCGTTAACACAAAACACTCCAAGTAAAACACTCGGAAAGTCATCTAAAAACAACATAAACAAAAGGCCCAAAATCAAGTCAAAAACAGGCGTTATCAAAAGGGCTAAAGTTAACAAATCCATTGTGACTGGCAAAATGAGCAATTGGTTACCCGAACCCATCAGTCTCGAGGAGAAACAATGGCAGCTCGAGTGGCGTAAAAAACGCACAGATACTCTCAATCATTGGCAGCTCAAGGAACTGGTAAGAACAGAAAAAAACGTGTCATTTAATCAAGTTCATTTGTACTTTAACTACATTTTCTTAGCTCTTTACGGAAATGTACGAACGTGGTCATCTGACCAAGAATGATATTAAACTATTTCCATTCCTTTTGTATCGCATTTTGAGGCGAAAAACGGCAACGGAGATCACAGACGATAAATAGCATATAGAAAATATATCAAGATGACATGAGCGGAATTTAGATTTAGGCCAACTATTTAAAGTCACATAGTATTTAACGTGTAAGCTGACTAAATTTTGTGTTTTAAAACTATGAACTATGAACTATGAACTCTTAAAAATTGTCGTATATTTTTCTCTTCTTTTATCCCAACAAAGCTGCACTTCACAAACATGGGAAAGTCTCTCTATGTGCGTAATATGTTATCTTTAACAGATTCCCAGCCAATCAATTTGTCGTTTGCAGATTAACGTGAAGTAAAAGGGATTGAAATAAGAAAAGGAACGGAATAAAGTATAGAAAGCTGATCCTACTTAACAAATGCCCATCGATAGTTACACAAATTTATAGTGGAAATTTCGAACAAATATATATACAATGGTAATGTTGTCAAAAACTAAACTTTTTGGGGTTTTAATTTGGTTGAATTTGAGTGGAACTTAAGATAAATGTCAAGACTATAAAAAAAAGTGTCTGAAAATGTGTGTTTATATGTTATATCTATGCAAATGCTACAGCTGCGCTTTTCCAAATCCAAATTATATATAGTAGTATATTTCCAATCACGCTCTTTGGCTTAACGCTCTCAACATATGGCCATAAAACAAGTTTTATGCATTTGGCACAGACCATAAAAGATGAAATGAAAATATACAAAGAATTTCCATCGATTTGCCAGAGTTCTAGGCAAATACTCCAAACCCGCAAAACCATGACAATACCAGAAAAAAAACTCCAACCCTTTTGGGAAGAAAAAAGGGAATCCGTGTGTCTTTAAAACCTCCATCAGCGAAGCTACTAACAACTATCGCTTTGATGCTGTCGCATGCATAAACAAACTGCAACACAATAGGGGAAGGAGGAGATGGAGGAGGAGAAGGAGGAGAAGGAGGAGAAGGAGGAGGAGATGGAGGAGGAGAAGGAGATGGAGGAGGAGAAGGAGATGGAGGAGGAGGAGATGGAGGAGGAGGCGATGGAGAAGGAGAAGTAGGAGGTTGGATCAAGGGCTGTATATCGAGATAAATATGTTTTGGGGGCGCAGTTTAGGGGTAGTTAGGGGGCTGCGGGAAAGGGCGAGGGGTTTCGAAGAGTCTTCAAAGTTGCAATATTGAAAACTGCAGACGATTCGTTACGCTCTCAACCGCCATATGCAAAAACCATGCGACATTTGCAACCAAACAACGCACTCACAGTGAACCCTACTCCCCCCACTTCTCCCTCTGCCCCTTCCTTAGTGGTAAAATCACAACGGCTTCTAAGGACGCTTTGGTCTGTGTCTGTGTTTCTGTCTATGGCTTTGGCTTTGGCTTTTGCCGTCAACGCATGTCGTTCTTTCTCCTTCGTCCTTCGTCCTTCCTCCTTCGTCCGCTTTTTATATTTCTGCTTTTTTTTCTGTGCTTTCTGCTTTTATGCCGTTGTTGCAGCTGCCTCTTCTCCTGTGTGTATGTGTATGTGTGTGTGTGTGTGTTTGTGTCACATATTGAAAATTGTGCAGCAAGCCGCAGCCTGTGCTGCTGCTGCCGTTCAGCCATTGCATTCCAGGACGACTTTTGGCTTATAGCTGGCTGCCTTTTGGCCAACAAAGTCGAACAACAACAACAACAACAGCAACGCTCTGATAAGCCATTTGAAAAGAGGGTTTAACATATGCCAAGCTCGCTGCATTGTGTCCGGACTTGCCAGCAGCTGCTGCTTCTTCTAGCCCTTTTTCTGCTACACACACCAACACACACACACACACCACAATACACGCTTAATATTTGATTGAACATTGTTGCGCCTGCTGCTTATGCTTTTATTGCACTCTAGTCCTCATTGTGTATACAATCCTGAATTCATGAATTAATCTATAGACACTAAACCCACAACAGTGACTTGGTTTAGCATACATATGTGATGTTAGTGGTTTAATTTAGCCAACATTTTAGTTTAAAGAGCCCTTTTGGTAAAAGGATTTCTATACAGAAATATCAGTTATTGGATTACATACTTTATAATATATATAAACTGAACGTTTTTCTGTATTATATTTTTAATTTAATTTTATTTATGAAATTTCCTAAGCTTAACTATTTAAATTTAGTTTATATTTCTGCTTTGTTTTACATAAGAAATATTTGTTATAAGAACTCTAAACTTCTCTTTCTCTCTCTCTTGCCATTCTCTATTGTTAAGTTCAATTCAAACTTTAAGTTGGATTACGCGCATTCAGGCCAAAAAGTTGGCTCTCTTAGCCTTATTTTCTTCCCCCCTCCGCCCAGTTTCATTTTTGTTGGCTTCACATTGACTGCACTTTGCACATATGCAGCATAAAAATTTTCTTTTGATGCTTTTAGTGTCGTCTTATTAAAAAGTTTTTAATCCTATCTTTCTGGCTGTTTTCTCTTTTCAGCCGTTTTCCTCCCAGCAGAGTTGCTTTTTGTTCAACGATAAGCCCGCTGAAAACTCAACTATCCATGACTATCTAGAGCTCTCTCTCTGTCTCTGTCTCCCTCTCTCTCTCTGTCTCTCTTTCTCTGTCTATCATTCTACACGTCTCTGTCTGCCTGTCTAAAGCTCCGGAAATGAGTTAAGGCATTTTACAGTGGCCAAAACTTTAGCTCATGTGAGAGTCTACATTGTTGACAAAAGTTCAGTCTGCTATTAGAGGTCGTTTAGTTTGCGATTAGTTTAAGCTTAGTCTGCTCGAAGATGCTCAAACTTATTGGCTACTTTACAACTTTTAAGCGAACTAAAAATTACAAAAATTTTAAACTAAATTCCAAAACTTTTCAAACTCAAGAACTAAACAAATTTGATCATGTTTATGTCGTTATAAAGGGAATTTTTGTAAAACAATCCAACCAGTTGCTAGACTCAAGAAACTCAGCCTCAATTTAAGCGAATTTACTCAACTTTAATTTGTTTAACAGCTTTAAAAATTTACTTTAAAATTATAATAAATTGACTTTAAAATTCAATTTTCATGTTAAATAAAAATTAAAATTTTGCATAATTATGCAAGTCATTTGCTTTTTATGCGCGTATTTATTGAGGTGTGTATATTTTCCCTTTTTCTCCCTTCTTTTTTTGTATTACTCTGCATTTCCTGCTGCTTTCAGCTTATCAGTCATAAAACGTGCAACGTGCAACGTGCACTTAATCTTCATTTGCACTTGCAACATTACGTTGCACTTTCGTATATAAAATTGGGGAAATGCAAGAAGAAGAAGAAGAAGCTACAGAAAAGAAGCCTTTTAATTTGTGTCATAAAGGCAAAAAAGGAATTGCTTAATTCCACGACAAACACTCCGAGAGAGCACAACTCACTCTCCCTCCCCCGCACTCTCTCTCTCTCTTTCCCAGCCTTAAATCAAACAAAAGATTTATGCCAGACAGAGAGGGAAATGTAGAGAGAGCGAGAGGAAGAGAGGGAAAGCATTATGCGTTGGAAAAAATCTGGCAAACAGGCCAGGCGTACATAAATCCAGCAAGTCGGACTTAACGCCACACTGCATACAGTCAAACAACACTAACAACAACTACAGCAAATACAACAATCAACGTCTGAAAAAATGGAGGAGTGGTACGAAAAGGGGCTGAGGGGGGGCGTGGCTGGGCTGTAAGAGAAGTTGCCTTTGCTTTATCATTTTGTTGGTCTGTTGAATTAACATGTCTGGGAGAAAACTGGAGCTATATCCCTCGGCTTTGTCCCTTCAAACTACGAGACGAGTCGCGTCGTGTCGAGACGAGACGATGGCACAAATAATTTGCAGTTTTTACAGTTTTACAGCATTTTTCCAGCGCTTTTATGTAGATATGTTGCTGCTGCATGTTTTCCACTTCACAGGATTTTATGTGCCACTACACGATCTCTTCTCTCTCGCTCAAGTGTTGGAAAATACAATTGCCAGCACATGCTGTGCACACGCATACTCAACACTGCAACAACAACAGCAACAAACTAACATTTCCGTATTCTGTTTGCTGTTGTTTTTGTTGTTGTTGTTGCTATCTTTTCTCTCTTTTGTGTTCTTGTTGTTTATGTTGTGCCGCCAAATGTTTTGCTTTTTGCTAAAAAAGACAATAAACTGTGTCAGCGCGGCCCAACAAAAGTGGGTATACGCTATGTACTAACATACCCTGTAATTTAGCAGAGCTTAGACAACTTCTATCTTGTGTCCAATCCCTTCCAAGTCTTCATTTAGCTACGATCTGTTTACTGATTACCAGTTTTAGAAATTGATTTGATTACAGGATATTTGAAAGTCGCTTTCACTTTATAGAAACATTCTTTAACGTCTACCTAACTGTATTTGTTTTAGCCGTATCTGTGTTGCATTCGAGTATGGCAAACACTTGAGTACTTTATGCATTTTTTAAGTTTCTTTTTGTAATTGTTGTTGATTCAGTTGAAGTTGTTGTTGTTGTTGTTGTTAGTGTTGTTATTATTGCAACTGGTGCAGTAGTTGTTTATCTGATTGTTGTTGTTGCTGCTGTGCTGCAGGTTGTTGCACGCCTAACAATGCACTTAGTCTAAATACTCGAATTCAACAATCTGCTACAAAAACTGATTTATTCTATCGTTTAAATTGTTACACAAATTTTCTGCACAGTTTGTTGCTGGAAGAACTTACAAATATTGCCACAAAATCCCAAAACTGTCCACAAAAGACATACACGATGTGTGTGTGTGTGCTCCTCCGGCAGAGCCAATGAAAATCCCTTCAACAAATAACAGCAAAAAAAAAAATAATAAAAAATAAAAAACACACTGGAATCTAAAGCGTCCTGCCAGCTGCCAACTTTTGCCGTCACTCTTAACACATCAACAACATTGGCAGCAAAAACAGCAACAGCAACAACAACAACAACAACCACTTTCGAGGCAACACTGTGGCAAATAACTGTTGTCACACCATGCATGTGTGTCAGTGTGTGTGTGTGTGTTCAGGCATTCTAGCCATACATTCATGCAGCTGAGCTCTACACTCAAGTGTATGACAAGTTTTTCTAGCCACACACACGACACACACACACACACACACAGGATATATTGCAATGGATTTCGCTTTTCATCGCCTTACCAAAAGTTTGCTACAAAGTAGCTTAAAGCCATAAACTGAAGAGTGCTCAATATGGTTTATACCCTAATTGTAAACATAACTTTTAAGTTTATTAAACAATTATATAGAAATTTTAAAAAACTTTTAAAACCTTAAACTTTTCAACACTTTTTGAGAAAGTTTAAAGATTTCACAATCTACAGTTTAAAATTATATATCCTCCCTTTATTACTCCCTTACAGGGTATCTAAAATATTGTGCGATTTATGAGCCTGTCTCAAGAACAACAATAATAATAATAATAACAACAAGATGTATAAGATGATAAAAAATAGACTAACAAATAAGTAAGAGAAATAAAAGCAAATAAATATATAGTATATAGTACAGAGTCTACAAGTATACAAGTATATATATTTTCTTTGTGTGTACTTACAACTGTGATGGGATAGAAGGGATTTATGATAGTGAAGAGTAGAATGTGATTTGGCCGTGTAGTCTCAGGACGCTTTCTCCTTAGGTCGTCGTTTGACTTGTTCATAAGTGCTTGCTGCTGACTCTGATTTTGTGTGGACTGTAAATAGTAATATATATATTCATACAAATATAAGTATTAGTTGTATTTTTTTTTTGTGATAGTATATAGTATTTTATGTTAAATAAAAGACAATAGTTTAATAGTTTTTTTCTCTACATAATTCGTTCAAGTTTGCTGTCCTTTTTTTTATTATACTCATTGTCAACTAAAAATCTGAAACATTTTGAATTAAACAAACTGTGATCATCAATGTATCAATTTACAACGTGTAACGCATGAAGCTCAAACTCCTTGGTCATCCATGCACCCAAGAGAAAGACTAGCGAAGTCTTGAGTATCATGCGATAAAACATATTCCCATTAAGGAAATTAAACATATTTATACCAATTACTTTGCACTGTCCCAGAAATCCATTGATGCTGTAAATTTTGTACGTAAGTAACGGTATAATATTCTATATATATATATATAGTTGACTTAATCCCACCGTTCCAATGTCATCATTATTATATTTAAGACTTCTTTTCGGTTATATTTTTCTTTTCGGAAATTTTGTAAAATTCAGTTTTAGTTTTCATCGAGTTTAAGAAGCAAATTTATGTTTCGAATGAAGCTGTTGGGGAAAATTCATCTCTAAAGAAAATCGAACTTTTACATCGTTTTCAGCGGCTACTTTGATTGTGTTTTAAGCGTAAATTTCTATATAATTTTATAACATTTTCAAACATTTTCTTTAGCCACTTTTTGACCAAGTTTAACACATTCTTTGACCATTACTTTTGAAACACATGTCAAACACAATCTGTTGGCCAACTGCCTGCCAAACGATTATCGCTTTTTCTAGCTAAAACGAATTGATTTTTGTGGCTATAATCATGTTATTTAGTTGGGCACATTTCATTTTCTGAGTGCAACGCATTCAAGTCAAACCACAAACTTGTTTTATGCATCATTTTTTTCATGTTAATTGACGCTGTCAGCAAAATGTTTAAATAAAAAAACAAGTGAAACAAAAAAAAACATAAAATTAGAAGCAGTTTGTCAGTAAGCGCCTAGACATATGTTTGCTATAAGCTATAGCTGGCTAAAGTATTACAGTGGACCTCTATAAATAATTGCGGAATTTAGGTGAAACATGTTCATGTCACGTTCAAATGTCAATCAGCAACGCAGCTCAGGAGTAGAGAGGGAACAGAGAGAGAGAGAGGGGAAGGGAAAGATTGTCAAAAGTTTGAATTTGACGCCTTTCTCAGGTATGAAATACCATGAGCTGCAAATGCAGAACAACAACAGCGGAGAGAGAGGGAGAGAGTGAAAGAATTGAGTCAAAAAATGTGTACAAATGGACAGGTGGGCCAAAAGCTATGTGGGCCAACAATTTTGCTGCTGGCCTTGTAGACTTGACACCAAAAAGTCCAGACATGCGCCAATATTTGCGCTAATTAACTTGATATAAGCAATAGCTATAGGTAACTTTGAGCTGTACGTATACCCTGTACAAGTAAAGGGTTAAAAAGGGCTAATTTATAAAAATTTCCATACATTTCTCTACCAAATATACAGAGTATCTTTTAGTCTTACATTTCTACCTACTCTTTTTCCAACTTTTCGTTTTAGTTAGCTACAGTAATTCATTAACTAATTAGAAATTGTCATGATTAACTTTTTCTTTCTCCAGTTTCCGCTCATTTTTTCTCTTATTTTTTTCTCTTTTTATTTATCTTCTATGACTTTTGACGCCCCTTTTCACGTGTATTTTCGGTGAGTTTTAATTTTACTTTTCTCTATTTAATTTGCTAAACTTTTTTCAACATTCCGCGAACTCCAGAGTCGAGGAGTTCACTTAACCTTTTTGTATTTTATTTTATTTAATTTAACTTTTTTATATTTTTTACTAAATGTTGCTGAGCATTGTTGTCTCAGCATTCACCTGAGTTCGTAATTAGGTTAATGGATGATTTCTGTGACACATTTTGTGAGCATTAAAGCAGAGAATTACTCTTGTTTAAGGTCAAGCAGCAAGAAAAAACCTGTATACAAAAAATACAAGTAGATTATTAGCAATTTTTGAGTACTCTCGAGTGGCCTCTGACCCCTAAAAAACAAAATAAAACAGAAAAACTCAAAATTGTCTACACTTGTTGTAACTTAATCTAGCAAACCGACAAGATTTACAAGCACTTGAAATCTCTACAAGAGTTTCAATCAAATATATCAACAGCTTTGACAAACACACACACACACACACACACACACACGATTTGGTGTAAGAAATCCCAACTGAGGGCAACAAAGAACATTTGTTTTCTGTCA
Organism: Drosophila cardini; assembly: GCA_018903735.1. NCBI lineage: Eukaryota > Metazoa > Arthropoda > Insecta > Diptera > Drosophilidae > Drosophila > Drosophila cardini. The sequence goes on along the minus strand of JAEIGM010000001.1, from coordinate 7,639,958 downwards.
AATTTGCCTTTAATAATAATGTATATCATATATTTTCCCTAGTTTATGCAGCTGTCTCTTTTTTACCCTCTCGGACGCCCACACGGTCAGGAAAAGCCGACGAAGACGACACTGGAAACTGTTGATTAAATTACAAAAGGAAAAAAAAAGTACATGGAAAACAAAAAAAATGAAGAATAAAAACAAAGTGGAAGCTGTAACACAAATGATTGATGGCTGTTTGGTTGGATTGTGAAGTGGGGAGAAGGGAAGACGGAGGAGGGAGCAGGGTTAGGAAGGATGCGGGGCAGTACAGCAAAGAGGATCATCTTAAGTGCATGGCAACCACAAAAGATACAAGTTTTTTTTTTCAAATTCTACTTTGTATTTGCTTTGTTATTTTCATTTTCTGTTGTTTTTTGTTAGTCTTTTTTTAGTATTTTTTTTTTTTGCTAGGCATACGAATAGTTGTATTTGTATTTTTGGGTGTTCTTTTTTTTTCGAAAAGCATTTGAAACATTTCTGGCACATCGGCGAACGAATTGAAAATAGACCGTCGCGTCGGATGGGCGTTTTCGGCGGTGGTATGGCGGTGTAGCGGTGTCGCGACTGCATACCACAACGCATTTCAACTCGAACCGCAACGAAATGAAGATGAATTACCCACAAAACTATTCGCTAGGGATACGACAGACGGACGGATGGATAGACGGACGGAAGGACGGAGAGACGAACGATTGGACGATTGGACGGACGCGTCAGCGCCCATCGTTGGTCGCATGCAAATTGCAAATCACAAATAAGTTTTTGCTTCGAGAAATTTGCACTCAGTTGATCAAATGGTCAAAACACTATAAAATGCAGTCTCTCAAAACAGATACAGATACAAATGCTAGCCAACAACTACAGCTACAGATACATTTACAACATACACTTAAATGCACCTTCTCTTGCCAAGAAATGTTCGCAGTCAAAACAAAGACGAGGAAAACTTAAGGAAAAACAACTGAAAAACAACTGAAAAACTTGCGTCGAACGCATTGAAGAAATTTTGCTAAAATTGCAAGTTGTGAAATCTCAGATAAAGAATTGAGGTAATATAAATAGCTAGAAAGACTCTTATAGCCAGAGTCAGTCTTTCAATCCATCCGTCAGTTAGGCAATCAGTGCAAATTGATGAATTGCCATTCATCAAGCTGTCTCTCAAGAGAATGCAGATCGTTAAAAGCACCAAACGATTTAAATTTCACAATAGCAAGAAGTGAGAAAAGCACAATTGATGAAAAGCGTAAAGAAAACTGCATTGAATTTGATAATAAACGAAGCAAAAGAAGTTTTCATTGATTGATCTGAGAGAGAACAGATTTGTACAAATTATTTATGAATTTAAAATAAATTCAATTTTGGAAAATGTACAAAAATTCAATTTAAGGCAAAGGAATACGTGACGTCACAGTTATAGCATAGGCATACAGTACATTTACTGTACGTACAAGATTTTGAGTTTATAATCTGATCATTAAGATACTTACTGAGATACTTTTTATAAATGTACATTTTCAATTCAAATAATAGTTTTTTAAATGTTTTAAGTACTTAATTCTTGATTTCTATTTAAATATTTGTTATAACTTTTCCTGTCTTTAGTTTAACTCAAATTTCTCATATTCCTAGCCGAATTTCCTTTCATAAATTCCATTACCTTTATATTTATAATTTATGGCACACTTTACAGACATTTATTAAAAGACAGTTCTATACTCTGCATAATAATTTCCACAATTTAAACTAAATATTCATTAAAAGCAGCGGCTCATTAGACCAAACTCATAAGTTGCTCCCTTGTTGCCTGTCTCACTCACTGACTGACTGATTGAGTGACTGACAGACTGGCTGGCTGGCTGACTGACTGACTGACTGACTGACGTTTCTACTTGTCCCTCTGCCCTGTAGCTACAACTCACATGTTGCTGCCCTTCATTTTGATAGGCAAACGCACACGGCCCAACAGAATATTTTGTGTGCAAATTTCATTTTATTTTGGTTTTTAGTTTTGCTTCATTTTTTTGACTTTTTTTTGGCTAGGGCTGCGCGACAGCAACATGAGGCGGCATTTGTTACTCGCAATTAGTTGCACTGTATTTTCTCAGCGGCTGCAGCAGAAACTTGCCCCCGTGCACCGCTCGGAGCTCCACAGATTGCAACATGTGTGCGAGACGAGGCCGGCAAATGTCGAACGAGAATTGCACATAAAATGCAATTTACGAAATGTTTTCTTCAACGTTTGCATTGCGAAATTTAATTAAAACAGCAGCCACAACAACAACAGCAACAGCAACTACAACTAAAGCAAAAACAACAACTTAAAAAACAACAACAACAACAACAAACACAATGAAATTAAATGCTGCACAAATCAGTGAGCGACAAGAGCGCCTGTTGGGAACTGTATTTGGCTGTATCTGTTTTGGGCCAAGTAAAAACATCAAAAAGTCCAAGTCAAGTGGCAGCAGGCCAGCCTCAGATACCCCCCCCTCCATCCTCCGCCAGGCCACACCCATCTGGGCGGGAAAAACAAAAATAATTTTACAAAATAATGAAGCAATGTGTAAGTTGTGTAAGGTTAGCAAAGGCGAACGCAGAACGCAAAAACACCAAACGCCAAACGCCAAAACGCATTCGCATCCGCATCTGTGTGTAAATGTATCTTTGAGATACAATTATTTGTAGAAAAAAAACCTCACATACAGCCATACTTGTGTGCGGCAATCAATCATGTGCTCGAGAAATTTTAAACCTTTTAAACAATATCATCTTGATGCCATTTTATTGGCATTGCTCATCATCATTATCATCGTCATCATCATTATTATGGTCATCATCATGTGGCAACTGTCGAATGGCAACTGGCTAAAAGAGACGTCAGCGTATTGGTCGGAATCATCAATGATATATTTATATATCTATAGAGTTAAGTATATTATATGCTTATATGTATGTATCTACATCTGTTGTTATTTTTGTTGTTGTTGTATCTGTATCTTTTAGTTGTTATTTCTATTTGCCCGCCATTTGGCACAAATCTTTCAATTCTACTTGGTAACAAGTTGCCATCGCCCCGTCTCTACCCCGCCCCTTTCTTTTATTTTCTTATCGAAGTCGGCAGCAATACTCATTAGTCACAGCACTTTTGGGGCGTCAGCAGTGGGCGTGGCAGCCCATGGTAGCCCACAAAACGCGTGAAGCATTGAAAATTGTCATTAGTTCGGCATTTGATTTTTGTAGCTCACATGTCGCAGAATCGTACAAAACCGATTTACCCCCCTCCCTACCTTCCTCCCTCTCTCCCTCCCTCTCTCACTCTCTCTCTTCTTCATCTCCTCTTCTCTTTCTTTGCCAATCTGTGGGAACATTGTTGTTTGTGCTTTTGGCTTTTCAATGATTTTCAATTAGAGTTTCACAGATTGCCGACACTTTTCCAACAGACAAAAGGCGTTAAGAGTGAAGCGCTTAGCTTGTCTCCGCTTTTCGCCAAGATTGCAATTTATGTGCTGGTTTAAGCCATTTGATCAAGTGCCTGGGAAAAGTCGTCTTTAAGTGGCAAAAACCTTAGGGAAGTTGCCTCGTTTAATGGTTCATTAAAGACGTGCAAAAATAAAGCTTAACTAGGTTAGGTTTCTTGATTTTTACAGAGATTGGCAGCGTTGCCACCTAGTGTAATTTTCAAATAACAGTATTTAATGGCAGGAAAGTACTACAAAAAATACTGCTCAATGCATAAAACTCAAGATTTAACAACTTTAAATCAACTCAGTTTTATTTATCTAATTTTAAAACCTTTTTAAACCTTTACTGCCTGTCAAAACCCTTGTTCTAAAAACAATTCAATGCATATATATTTTGATATTATAAAACTCAAGAAAACACATGTAAACAAAGTTTTAATCAAAGTAAACTACGAGTAAAGTAAAAACAAGAGCTAAACAAATAAAAACCAGGAAAAATGATGGAAAACTTAAAGAAAAGTATAGAAAGGGATAATCAAAAGCAGAAAAAAAAGGGTTAAGAAAATGTTAATGCAATGACTTTCATTGACACGTGACCTCAGAGCCCCTTGATCTCATTAATATAAACAATGGAGAACCACACACACACACACGTATAGAGGGACCGACCCTTTTGGCAAAAGGTCACTCAATTACAGCTCGCATAACTTAACCCCTTAACCACAAACAGACAACATTTTAACCCAAAATATAAAGCAGAAAAACTGAAAATGATTGTATATATAGGAAAAATAAAACAAATTCTAGAAATGGTCTCGACGCGCACCAGACACAATCCCCCCACCCCCATAAAAAAGAAAAAACACCCAAAGGCTACAAGAAACAAAAAAAAAATCAGATAGAAAAACCTCAAACCATAAATCCATCCATCTTTTCAACAAACTCAGCGGACTTTTCCTCTCATTTTTTTTTTGCTTTTCCTACTTTGTCCATTTGTTTGCTGTTGATTTGCGTTTTCGTCATTTTGATGTCAGTTCACTTGACGTGGCCAGAAGCACAACTATAACAGAAGCAACCACAACAACAACAACAAGTCCAGTGCTTTACAGACAGGCCTAAAGGCAACCGTTGATCACTTATGACAACTATCTCCCTCTTGCTCTTTCATGCCCCTCTATCCATCTCTTTCGTGCACTATGTCGCCGGCGTCTCTCTTGTAATTTATGTGGAAAATTCTGCGTACATAAAACAATTTTAATTTTTACATATCTTCTCTTGGACTCTACCTTCTCTCCTCCCTCTCCTTCTCGCCCTCCCTCTCCTTCTCCTCTAGTTTTCCTGTGCGCGTAATTTACGCGCCGCTTTTCATGTGAAAATCTTCACTAATTCGTCTGTTGCTTTTTCGCTGCTTGCTTTTCATAAATTTTATTTATGGAAAATGCTTTTAAATGCGCATAAAAAACACAAGCGTCAGATCAATTTGCTGCCTTTTGCCTCAAAATTGGGAAAAAATTTGTTTATTTTCTGTTAAGATTGATTTCTCTGACTCACGGGGAAAGTATCCCAAAAATTGAACACAGAAATCATTTAATTAAATTCAATTAACTAAGAAAATTCATGTAAATTGCGCTCGACAACAACAGCAAAAAAAGAAGGGAAATGGTAGGAAAAACAACGACAAATTAAAGTGAAAATTCACCGCAACAAATCTCATAGATTTTCACACAATCTCTGACTGTCACGTGTGTGTGTTTATGGGGGCGGAGGGGAAAAGGGGGGCGTGTATGTCCCCCGAGACGAAAGCAGTGCGTAGTCAACGGCACAATTGAACAATTTTCTTTTTGGTTTTTCTTTTTGTGTTTTCACTTTAAGGTGTTTTAAGTTTCTAGCTGTTGCTACTAAATAGATTTTCATTTTCCATTGCTTTCTACGTCAATGCCTTAAATATTTGCTCTATTTTCCCACCCAAAAAACCGTTGACAATTGGCAATGTATTTTGGCCAACAAACAAAACTAATCAGCCACGTAATTGAACTACCTCTACAGAAAAAAAAAAAAAAAAAAAAAAAAAAAATCAAAACTTGTTTAAAAATTATTAGAAATTTTCAAATTTTTCATCTTTTCTTTCATTATATTTTTTAAGGCCTGACGGAAATTGAGCAATGAGGATTATGTATGCATGAGACTCTTACATAAATCTTGGGCACGTGTCGCTTTGAATATAGTATATTTGCCAAAAAGTAAATATATATAAAAGATATACTCTATTTATAGTAAGAGATCGATTGATACAATATTTGTTACTTAAAAATAAAATAAAAGGGGAAATGAACTGAATTTTTAAGAGCTTTAAACAACTTTTTAATAATTCTAATAAATAAACTGCTGTTTTTTTTTTAAATAATTCAATAAGTTTATTAACTATTTAATAACGTTCTTATAGAGTAATTTGTATTAGTTTAAAAAATAATTAAATTTAGCTGCCATTTAAATCTGTAGTTGTCACAACAAATAAATGTTTATATTTATAAACATTTTATTCATCAGTTAACTACAACGTCTACATAAATAAATCTACATTTTTAGCCTGTTTTGGTCTATTCTATTCTAGGCACATTGCCAATATGCAAACACATAAATATTATATATATGTATATATGTGTATGTGTGTGTGTGCATGTGTGTACAAAACTGTTTGATCAAAAAATTATGAATAAAAGAAAAACTATTTCATTCAGTTAATGATTCGTTAATGTTCGTTTGCATTTTGGAATATCAAAGTAAATACTTTAGAGGGAGGTAGGGAGGGAGGGAGGTAGGTAGGTAGGGAAAAGGAAAAACATTTACGGAATTTTGGGTACACGAATAAATTGTCAGCTTAGTGCATTAATCTGTTAAGCAGTGGAAAATGTCAACATAATCCACAAATGTCGAGTAAAATGTGCATTTATTAACTGTAGAAAATCTTTATTTAATTCGTAGCTTTCTTTATTTTTAAGATAATTCTACCAATTGCCCACTTGGCAACTTAAACAACCACTAAAACCTCACACTTGTCAGTGGGCACAACCATAAAGACAAACATCCTCCAAACACACACCCTACACACACACACACAGACACACCCCCCGTTAAGAAACACTCGACAAGACTTTACCTAAAATATGCTCTAAATGAAAATGTGTATATTTTTACGTGAGAGAAAAACCAAGTGGAAAATCTACAAAATTGCTTCATGTTGTGCAGGGAAAATTTATAACAAAAGCAATTGCAGTGCCATAAAAATTACATTCAGCCCACAATTTCGGGCATAGAACCATAATAATCAACAGCACCTGCGATAAAGGGGAGTGGCACAAAGGGGGGAGGGTTGAAGTGAAGCACCCAAGGTGGAAAAATGACGATGGACGACTATGCAAACAAAAGCTAGCCGTCTCCATTTTCCAACTTCCTACAGCTTTAAAATGGCTCCCCGTCGCCATTTAATGGCCAAAAGTGCGAAACGCGTGCTTGCCACCAAAAGATACATACACACATACAGATATGTATCTTGTGGCAAGGGCAGTAGTGTGGTGGCATGCCCCATGGCAGAGTCGACCTCGGTATACGGTATATAGCATTTCAAATGTTTACTTTGTTGGCGGCCCACTAAATTATGCCGCAACTTTGAAATGTGTTAATCATCAAACAAGAAGAAGATGGAAATGAAGAAGAGCTAAGAAAGCAGACAAAACAAGTGTGAGAAATAGAGAAAGAAAGAGAGAGAGGGAGAGGGAGAAAGAGAGCAAAGAGTGCACACATTGCATTTGTTGTTTATGTAAACACCTTCACCCTCACACACCTCCCACACCTGGCTGGCGACCTGTAGTCGCAAAAGCTACAAAAAAAAAACTCAACTCAACTGAACTCAACGACTTGTTTTAAATATTCGTTTGTCAGCAGTTAGCCAAAGTTTGTGCCCCTCCTCCTTCCTCCACCCTCTTGGCAGCTAAAAACTCGCAAATTAACACATGTATTTCTTTGTACATTTTGCATACCCTGTAATCATAGAAAAGGGAAGAAAAGGGTATCTAATCTGCTTAATTTAGAACACTAACTAAACTATTTCTAATAAACTTAAATTAAATATTACGTATACGTATTGACAATTATTTTATTTAATATTCTTTTTACCTTCATCTACTCTGTATAGGGTATATCTAAGTCCTTCATTAAAATTTATTCCCGTTTGCTATTTTTACAACATTTTTGCAGCTGTATTTCAGTCTTGCTTCTATCAATATTTAAGCAAGCTTTATTTGTTTCTATATCGATTTCAATTTACATTTATGGTTTCAATAAAAAAATTGTATCTTTTATAAAAAACAACACAGATACATTGATACTTCTGCAGATACTTTGCATGAATCAGTCTAAAATGCCCTTTTTTAGTCCATAAAATTATTGTTTTTATATATTTTGTTAGCAATTTAAGTACTTTATCAACAATTACTGTTTATTTATAGTTTATTTAAACTTTCTACGGGTGATTACTGTACTTTATATCAAACTCTACTTCTGTTAAAGCTTCGATAACTCTTTAGTTAAATTCTTAACAATTTTGTGGAATGTTTTCTTAGACTAAAGAGCATTCCAGAGTCTCATAGTTTAACCCCCAAAAAAATACTTAAATTTATTTAAAAATTCACATATTTTGAGGCATTTTTTGAGAGCATTTTATAGCCGACTTTGATCCAGTTTTGCATATTTGTCAGATACATATTTAGATTGTTGTTTTCATAGGTGTTTGTTTTGAGCACCAGTTGTTGTTGTTTTTGTAGCTGTTTTTGTGAAATGTGCTACTGATAGCACAATTTAAATATTTTACGATAAAAACAAAACAAAAAATATACTGAATTTTATATATTTTTTTCTCATTTCACTTGGTGTGAACGAACTGTCAATGGATCATCGTATTTTTTATTTTCTTTGCCAAATTGCACTCGATAGATAAATAAAGTATCTTTTTCTATGCAAAACACCTGCCACGTTCTGTTGCATGGCATATTTGGTATAAAAATAATACTAAATAACGTGTAGCTTTTCTTATCTGTGAAAAACGTGAGGCAACTGCGGCAATCACTTCCGCTAGCTGCAACATGTTCTGGCAAGACAACCACCTGTCTACCTGTTGATAACAGACAAGGTGATAGTAGCAATACACTTAAACTACCTGTAGATAGTTCTGTTGAAAGGTATTGCAAGAATAACTCTAGAATTCTACTCTAAGTGACCCAGTAGGACCCAAAAATGTTGAAAAATGATCTGTTTTTTATACCTTACCACAAAAAAATCAATATAATTCAAACGACTTCAGTGGAAAACTTACCTAAAAAGAGAACAAGAGACAAAAATGACATAAATTAATAAATAATCATTAAACAAGACTTGTATTAATTATTTAGATACAACACATTAAAAGCTCATTTAAATTGTTAGCGATTCAATTAGTAAGTCAATTCAATTATTTCCATAAAAAATGAATTTATTTTTTAGCTGACCTCAACAGTTAATCAATTCGGCACTTTACTGAAATATTTTGATTAAAACAAAATTTACGAGCCGTTTTTTATATATAATATTTTTTATGAACATATGATTTTTTTGTATTTTAATTTCATTTGTGACAGTCAAAAGCATATTTTATTATGTGAATCATATTTGATTTGCCGGCGGATGGCATTAATAATTTGATTAAGCAATAAACTGAACCCAAACCAATATAGAACCTGGAGCTTATTGTAATTAATCGTTTTCATAATCAATTCAAATTGCCACAGATACAAAAATTAACAGTAAAAGCGAAAAAAAAAGCATTCTCTGCATTTATATAAATCAATTCGAGTTTTTTTTTTAGTTTTTTCTGACCGTGAACAATTTTTTGTGCAAGTGCAGCAATTAAATTTTAAACTTGGCAGCAACAAAAATATTTTTTTAAAAGTAAAAACAAACATGGCGTAGTACACGTGTTTGTAACGGTATTAAGTGCGTTTGTATACCCTGTAGTCGAGATATGTTCGAAGAGGGTATATAAGTTTAATGCTCTGCAGAAAATACTTATATCTGATCTCTGTTAAAATACATTTTAAGGGGTATCTGCTGTGCTGCATATGAAAAATATTGAAATAACTGATAAAACAGCAGAATTAAATTCATAATTCGATTGGAATTTGACACATGAGATACAAATGTAAATTGAGCATTGATTTCTGAATGGAAAATGGCAATAAAATAAATTTAAAGAAAGTGAATTGCAAACATTTCATTTATTTAAGAAATTTGTTGGTCTCTAGCCACCTTTAAAGTTGCATGCAACTTCAATTGGCAACGCGATTCAATCTCAAACAAAATGCCAACATTTTCGATGAGGTTTCTTTCGGTGTTCAGTGCTCGAATTGGGTCAATAAAGGAAATGAAAACGTACAAAACGATACGAATGTTTGTGCATAACAAACACGAGAAGAGGCAAAAATGAGAAGAAGAACAAGAAATTATATTGTTGCCATAAAAAATAAAAAAAAAAAGATGCAACAAAAACCAGAAACGTGGTGCAGTGCATGCCACATGCAACAGCCGCATAACTTAACCCTTTGAGTGTTGGAATTGTTGGGGAATTTTTCATGAATTTCTGTTAAGTAAAGTGTTAATCAACTTGAAAAGCATTTAATAATTATACTTTTTTTTCTAAAGGGATATATTTTTTATATGAATACTAGTACGATTCCACTTTGCTTTAGGTTTCATTTCCATCATTCCCCATGACTCAATGTGCATGCGGTTTGGCGGCAGCTAACGGGTTAAAAAGCTGCGTCAGACATTATTGCATTTCATTGGCATTTCGCAAAGCGCAGCTCCGAAAACATGTTTATATGCACACGCACACACACACAGACACAGAGGCGAACGCACACTCACACATACCTATGTAGACACATACGTATCGTATATAAATAAAGACCCAGCACCGTTAGCAACACCACAAAAGGCAAAAAATAAAAAAATAAGTAATGAAAGAAAGACCCGCCGTCCCGAAAATAAAACCGTAAGCAGCGCGTTGCTTTTGGCATACGCAGCCGCAGTCGACGTAAACGCCGACAGCGGAGCATGTGCATGTGGGGACTATCCACACACATGCGAAACTCAAGCTCTCTCCCGCATGCACTCTCTCTCACTCTCTTTGATGCATGCTCATTCGCCTGCATGCAAGTGTAAGCGCAGCTTAATAAGAGAGAGCGTAATGTGTGTGGAAGTGACGTCGCTACGTAGCTGTTGCTGTCGCCGTCGCTGCTTGTCGTTTTTGTTTGTTGACTGCCTTTTTTATCTTTGTGAACTTCGCGCGATCGTGTCGCACACATTGAAAAGCACTCACATTTAATTATAATTTGCGCGGTTTTTACTGTTTACTGTTGTTACTTACATTTTTTTTAGTAGGTCAGCGAAATTGTTATTTGTGCACAATGCTGCCAGCGCCGCTGCCGAAACAGACGCTGCTGCAGCTGCGCAAAAAACTGGATTTCAAAACGCAGCGGCCGCAACAACAACAACAACAACAAAGAGAGCAATGCATTGAAGGTAAACCGGCGCATAAAAAAGAGAAGATGAAGCAGAATCGAAAGAGTAGAAAACTGCATTGATTTTGTTTATGTATTTGTGATTTGAAGTTCTTGCATTCGCAAAAAGCAAAAGGCTTTAAAACTTGTTTCGGACTGCAGCACAACACAAAGCGGACAAACAAAAAGCAAAAGAAATAACAAGAAATTTCCATAAAAAGAGCGCAAAGAAAATAAACGGAGGCAAAAGCTCTCCGAAGAAGTCGACCACAAAGTTCAAGCACCTGTCCAAAAAAATAAAAATAAAAAAAAACAGCGAAAAAAATTATATATGGAAAAACGTACCAAAATAAAGAAACAAACGAGCAACAGCAGAAATGCGGTTACCATAACAATTCCATTTATTTTATCTACGTACTTCACTGAAAGAAAAAAAATAATGCCGCTACAACTGCGACGCCGACGTTGCTGCCTCTGTCACAGTCGGCGTAGACGCTGCCGTTTGTGGCGTATGAGCAATTGAATAATTACAATCGACAGCGCAGCAACAAAGCCACCTACTCCAGACACATACATACATACTAATAAACGCCCCACAAAATGAGAAATGGGAATAACAACAACAAGTACAGGCCCTATAAATAGCAGTGCAAAAGCAACAACAAAAGAACGCAACAATTTTTGTGTTTTAAAGAGATTTGAGCAATTAAAACTTATGATAAACACGCCAAAAAAGAAAAAAAATAACCAGAGAGCGAAACAAAAAGAAGAGAGCACAACAGTGTGAAGAGCGCAAGAGTTTATCGAACGAAAGCACACACGCACGCTGCTTACGCACACATGAAATGTAAGCACGCGCACGCATGTGAGAGCGCTAAGGTGAATCAAGCGAGAGCGACACCGCTACAAGAGAGGCAAAGATCTTGAACGGGAGAGCGTAAGCGTGAGAGCATAGAAAGCCTAATGACCGTGGTGGCAAAAGAAAGCAGCAAAAGCAAAAACAGAAGCAAACACACAAATTATTTTGCCAATGACGAATTATGCATATGCTGTGGGTAAAGGGGAGAGGAGAAGTGGTGGGCATGACTTGAAGCTGCGACGTCAGCAGCGAAGCAACCGCTGTCGCTGCCAGTGATGAGTCAAAATGGCCAAAAATTGCGCGCCAAAAATAAGCGAAATAAGAAATTTGGCATTAACAAATTGCCAAAGCACTTTGTAAATAGCAATTGTAATAGTCACACAAGGAAGGAGAACGGGAAGAGGAGGGTTAGCAGAAGGGGAAGGGAAAACGACGGTAATTGATGGCAAAAATATGAAAAATGTCGAGAACAAAGAAAATTAACTGCAAATTATACGTCAAATATTTGACGGTAGTTTTCCGTCAGTTAGCCTCATAATAGCTAAATCTAGCGGATATAATGAAAACAATTAGTTGCGTTACCAATTGGATTTCAACAGAGATAAAGTCGATTCTTTGTATTTCTTAAGAATTTCCATTTATTACGTTGCCATAAATGTATCTCAACGTTATGTATCTTTCGTACATAAAGTATCTACAGCAGTTTGTGGGTTCTGTAATACAAGTGCTACCAGTAGACTCGATGTAACTGGTGTGCAACTGTGCCAACTAGAACACCACGTTCACCTGCGACAAAAGCACCATGGACAGGTAAATAATTGTCAGGTGGGAGACGCTAGGAGATAAAATAAAAACGTGTTTTCGTATTGCAGCCATCATCGTACGCTATTTATCGGAACCACCCCACCTCCCCCTCTCCCTACCCCATCCCTATCACCCGCCTTTCGCTCTTAACTGGGCAGAAACGTGCTTTTAGAATGGCATACCAAAGCCAACTGGAAATTGTATCTAATTAGTCTACCGGTCTACGACAGCAACAGCAACAACAAGAATTCAATTGCTCAGCTCTTGCCACGCCCCTCTGCCTACTGCCCTCGATTTGCTAGCAGTGGGCAGGGGTGGAGAGAGGGGGGTTAAGGGGGATAACGGGGCTGATAGACGCCCCCATTTAACGTATGCTCGCTGGCTAATAAATAAATTCGAGAATGGGAATGAGACAAGTTTTATAGTGCATAAATAATTTCACACCCACAACGACAACAACAGCAACAACAACAGCAACAAAAACATGAATATGAACATGCACAAACTTGTCAGCTTGCATTCTAAATTATGTTGATAATTATTGCAAAATTTGCGTTGAGACGCTGCTATTAATTAAGTGTTTATTTGTTTATTTATTTATTTAATTTCTTTTTTATTTTTCTCTTGTGCACGTGATTTATTTAACGGAATTTCGCGTTGTCATTGAAGACCCTGTAGTTTGGCTTTGAGGAGGGTTTTGGGGAGTTAGAAGAGTTTTTTGATTGAATGAGTTTTAAGGAAACTAAAGTACTCCACTTGTATGTCTATCTCTGTCTATATCTTTCTCTATCCGTCTCTCTCTCTTCTTCCTTTCCTTTCTCTTTCTCTCCTTTCCTGTCTCTTTCGCTGTCTATAACTTAGTAAATCATTATAAAAACTGTTGATGATTTCAAGCCCAGAGATAAGAACATAAAAGTTCTCTCTTTCTCCTACTTGCTTTCTCTACCTTTCTCCCTATCTATCTCTTTCTCTCTCTCTGCTCGTCACGCTGTCAGCTCGTTAACTTCCTGTTTAACAGAACTTGAGTAATGATTTCTGTATAGTTCAGTATTTTTTGTGTCTTATTTCATGACTTTTAAGCCACGATCGTTATCACAAGTTCTCTCTTACACAGTCTTGGCCCAAATTGTAAACGCTGCTGCAATGCACAGCTTGCTCTGCAGATACAATAAAAAAAAGATACACACACTCACACACACACACACACTTATACACATGACAATTGACTAACGCCAAACGGCAGCAAAACGAGCATTAAAATCAGTCGCAAAGACAGAAAAATAAAACCACGAAAAAAATGAGAGACAGAGAAAGAATCACGGAGTGAGCGAGAGCGACGTCACTTGACGACGTTCAAGTTCAATAACCTGGCCAACAGTTACACTCGCACACACAGACACACACTCGCACACATACAGAGGCAATTACCAAATAATGCGGCACATGCACATGAAGCAAAACGCCGGCAAAACGGGCAGAGAGAAAAAGCAAATGAAAAAAAAAATATATAAAAAATAATATAAAAAACATAAAAAACGAGTAAGAAAGCTTTGATTGATAGTGGCAGAACTTGGAGATACCCTGTAAGCAAAGGCTTAACTAAGCTAACAAGATCGGTTCAATTTTCTGGCTTTGAAATTTAGCTAGAAAGAGGCGTGGCCTAGCTAGGACCACACCAAATGTGTGCTGATACCTTCAAACATACCCTGTAATTGCTTATCTACTGTGACAGACTCTGCGCAAAACTATATATATCCCTTTACAGGGTATTCCTAAGTAAATTGAAACAAAATATGCGACGCCGACGTCGCCGTCGTCGTCTGCTGCTTACATAACAGCAAATAATGTTAAAGCAGCGGTAAAGCAAAGTCAGAGAGAGATGGAAAGAGATAGCAGCTCACGATTGGAAAGAGAGAGGGAGAGGTAGAGAGAGCAAGCACAAATAATGACAAACAATAACAAAAAAAGGAGAAAAAAACACGAAAAGGTCTCAAAAAATCCCACCAAAAAAATCAGGAAAACAACCAAAAAGAGCAATCGAAATTACATTCGAAAAGATACAAAGCCAAAGATACAAAACAATTGAAAAGAAAGAAGTAAAAAACCGATTTGATTGCGGAGCAGCTACAGCTACAGCCCCAGATACAGATACAAAGATACACAGATTTGTATCTGTGAGTTAGTTTGAAAAATTGTGAAACAATTCGAGTGAAGGCGAAATAAATGTTTAACACAACTGCAAACGACTTAATCTGAAAGCAATAAACGATTAAACAGCTGATTAACACATTAGACCGAAGTATCTGACAGATACATATGCGGGCAGCGACGCGGCGCCGGGAAAGATACAGACTTAATGTGGCGCCAAAAAAGAAATACTATGAAGTACCAAATAATGTATCAGCCAGAGAGTATCTGAAAGATACATTTTAATTTAATTTTAAGATATACAAAAAAGTATCTTGAGATTAAAAATGTATCTAACAGCTCAAAAGTAAAAGAGTTTTATAGTTTAAACCCAAAAGTATCTGATGTGCGACGTACTACACATTCTTAGCCACACGCAGTATCTAGATACTTTTCGCTAAAGTCGCTGCCTGCCAAAAATTTCATTAGTCAGCGGTTTTGGCCAGCAAAATATTATTAACAACAACCACAAAATTTCTGTCGAAGCAGAAATTACAATGAAATTCGAATGAAAAGGCGCCGCTCGAGCATTAAAACTATCTACAAGATACTTTTTTTCCCCCAATCACAAAAAGAACCAACTAAAAGCTCATAATGCGTGCAAAAAGAATCCAAAAAAAAAGTCAAAAACTTTATGCTCCATTTTCAGTTGCTGTTCTACAAATAGGGAGGTGGGTGGTGGAAGGGAAGGGGGCGTGGTAGGAAACAGGCCTTTTGTTAGGTAAATATTTCATGGTATTTCACTCACGAATTTCATTTGGAAAATATTAGAATTCTTTGAACGTATGAAAAGAAAGGAAAAGAAACGAAAACGTGGCGCAAGCAATAATCATAATAACAATAATACACAGTCAAAAGAGAGAAAGAGAGAAAGACACAGGTGTGAGAGAGAGGGAGAAAACATGTTCCAAAACTGCTGTAATGAGTCAAAGTGAAAATAAACTGTAAGCAGCAGAAAATGGGAGCTAAAAGGGAAGGGAAAGGGGAGCAGAGTGGAAAAAGGGAGGAAAAAAGCATGTCAAATGAAAAACTAATTGTAGCGTTGCGAATTGGCCAAAGCCATCGAAGTTGGTAATAGAAAGAAACACAAGAATGGCCAAGAGGAACAAAAGGGAACGAAGGAGAGAGGAGGAGAGGCAAAGAAAGACAGCGAGAACTGAATAAAGGTCTATTTCTATGCAAGTCACGGCTGGGCCTTAGGGTGTCCATAACACGGCCCCTCCCCTGAGTACCCCCGCCCACTCCATACACACCTTCCCCTACCCCAGCCCCTTCCCCACCACTAACACAGCTTGTAATTGACGCAAGTTTGTAGAGAAAAAGGAAAAAAGAGAGAAAAGTGCTGCAACCTACGGAAAAAAATGCAGGCAAAGACGACAATTGTGTGTGCGTAGCATATTGACAAAAAATGGTAGTAGAACAGGGCTAGAAGGAGGTAGAATTGGTAGTAAAAGACCCTGTACTTAGGCAAAAAAGAACTGTTTAAATACAGACCGAATTAGCTACCAAATTTGGACTCTCTATGCCTTATAGTAATCAATAAACTTAGAATAACTCAACTCAGCACACAATTTATACAGGGTCTAAAACAGCTAGTGATACAATCAAACGACAGAAACAGCTAATAGAAAACCGTTAGCAACCATTGGTAATTGGCATTTAAAAGTGTGTCGCATGTCGTCGTCCGCCAAAAAGTGAACACAAAACAAAAACTCGATGAGCTGTGCAATCGAATGACTAAATGAATGAACGAATGACTGAATGAGTGACTGAATGAATGAATGAATAAAATGAACATGAAGATGTCAAGGTGTAGGTAAAGAGCACAGAAGAACAGCAGTAAGGGAGGGTTAAAAAAGATACTTGTATCTCCAAGTTGACTAGCATGAGATACAAGTAAGTCTTTAGGCTAAATGAGTAGTGCAAACAGGTCTAAAACTACAAAGTTTTGGAAAGAATTTTATGTAGCAGCTAAATTTGTATATTTCCAAAAAGATTTCAATTAAAAAAATTCTTTTATTTAAATAAATTTGACTCAAAACTCGCAGAAATCTAATTGAATGCAACCTGAACTTGACCTCAACTCACAGAATGAACACAAATGAATGAATCTTGACATTTTCATGACATGTTGCGACTTGTTGGGACTTGTCTCGACTTGAGATTAAGCTTCAAGCACTTGAAAATGTATCTGAAAAGCTAACCTTTTAGACATAATTCAACGAGTTCCACATTTCTTGAAATTGCACTTACCACATCACAAGTGATACAGCCGTCCCGCTCTAGCACACATTCCCCCTCTCTTTCTCACTCTCTCTCTCTCTTTCTGTTCTCCTCTTGCATTCTGTAGATTTCTTTCGCAAAAATATATTGCTTCATTAATGCAAGTAGATGACCTCGTTCAACTGTTCCATTTTATCAGAGCGTTTTTTTTTTTGCACACTTTCCTTTCGCAATATGCATGCGACAGATGCAGATACACAGATACAGATACAGTTGCACTTGTATCTCAGTCTCAGTCTCATGCGATGGAGAAACAATATATGGCGACATGAGATGGCAAACGACAATGGGCCATATATCAAATTATATAAACGTGTACTTAAAAAACTACACTTCCGACCTTCGGGAGAAAGACCCAGCATGACATCCGGCAAATGTATCTAGATACATATGTATCTGCAGTTGTAAGTAAATGACAAGAAACAAAACAGAAGAAACAAAACGAAAACGAAGGCAAGAACAAAGCGTATAAAGAAAAAGCAACGAGGGGCTCACTTCGAGTAGGCTCCCAAAGGTGGACAAGGGGCGGGGTAACTGGGGGTGCATGAAGGGGGCCGTGAAGGGGATGAGAAACTGCATAACACAGCGCGACATAAATTGAACTTTTTTTTGCGCTCAAACTTGTCACAGAGAGCAAGAGAGGGAGAGGCAGATATGAGAGAGTTACTCTACCCCTGTTCCCTACCTCCCCCTCTCTCCCTTCCTCTATCCCCCCTCCTTCCACCCTCTCCATCTTGTGCGTCGCTTAGCACTTGAGGCACGATTCATAATTTCTTGTAATTGGAGTTTAAATCGTCGTCGTTTCGTCGTGGAAAACTTGGCAGCTGTGAACTTACTTATTTTTGGAACATTCTTCTATTTGTTTAGATTACAAGATTTACACATTCAAGAGAAAAATCTTCAGTTAAGCGGGAAAAGCTGCGAGAAGTGTCCAATTTGACAGCGAGAGTTTGTGAAATGTTTAATAAAATTTAAAGTAAATTTTTTAAGAAAAGACTTAAGGCAATTAAAATATTAAGTATTTATAGCTTTCTATAGATGATTTTATTCTGTAAAAATTACAGGGTATACAGAAAGCTATAGTAATCCAAGATTTTATAACAATAATTTGACAGCAATTTTTATTGGGACCCAAAAAAATGTGTTTCGACTGCACCTCTGGAATTTCTGATCGAAATATGAATGAAAATTCAATTAAAAATTTTAACAGTAAAATGAAAATTATTTTTATAAATAAATTTGTTAAGCGAACATGGCAACAAATTGAACAACATGGCAACAACAACTGCTGCTAATTTTATATGCCAGTCAGGCATGAAATTCATTTACTACTTGTACTTAAAGTGTGACCAACAAAAAACAAAAGAGAAAGAAGAGCGACGAAAGCAATGGAAAATGCAATCAAGCATCGATAAAGCGAACAGAGAGAGAGAGAGAGAGAGAGAGAGAGAGAGAGAGAGCAATCAGTTAGTCATCTACACAATTGACAAAGAGAAAGAGAGGGTGAGAAAGGGGAAGAGGGGGAGAAGGGAAACCACAAATATAACGACTGAGTTTTTGTGGTTCACACACATACACACACACACACACACACACACACACACACACACACTTACTCAGAGTATATTTCAATATACATCCATTATCACAATCAGAGACAAATTGCATGATATTTGATGCCGAATTTGATACTGAGCCTGGCCGAAATCGATAGTCGGCCATTTGGCCAAAAAATTCACTGGGGAGAGCCACAAGTGATGAGCCAACTGAGACTTGACTCAACTCAACTCAGCTCTGGCTCAACGCCATTAACTTGGCTTAAATACAAATACTTAGACACAAACACACATGAAGTTCTTGGCCAAAGTCAAGCAAAAGATACTTTTACTCACATTTATTCAGTCCATAACCAAGTTGGTAACAGAAACTGTCGAAGGAAAAACTTTGGCAAATTTCAATTAGTTCAATTAGAAATGCAAAAAGGGTTCACAATATGTGTGTGTACACACTGTACTGTCTGTCTGCCTCAGTGCAGAGAAACGTAGAAATCAACCCTCGCACGCAGACAACATGCTTACAACCCTCTCAATACTGTTGGCCCAAACTTTTGGCAATTAAAACTTTGAAATGAAAAGACAATAAAAATCAATTATTGTTAATATCAAACGCAGCGCGGCAGAAAGCAACACAAGAAGAAAGGTAGGTAGCTTTTAAGCGCGAGGGGTGCTCGAAAGAATGTAAGAAAAAGTGTTTGTTGTATTTTAAAATACCACTAAAAAGTTACTAAGCAAATGTTAAACTTTTCAGCTACTGCTTGAACTGCCCTCGCCAAAGGATGGCACAATAAATGCCACCCCTATCGAAGAATGATGGTCAAAAATGCAGATTTCCGGACGTTGCCCGGACGACGCATTTAATTAACAGCAAGAGCGAAAGAGACAGCGCGAAGGAGAGAAAGAGAGGGCGGTATGGAGGAAGGGAGGGAGGGAGGGGGGAATATGCAGAGTCAAAGGACAGAAGAGTTAGCCAACAACTGATGCATTTCTGGCCACCATTAGACCTTGCTTGCATTCATGTACTCTCAAAAGACCTTGCGGCCATGAGTGCTTTTGGGTGGTTTGGGATTGGGTGGTTTGGGTTTGGATTTGGGTGGTTCGAGTGGTTTGCTAACGGCTGTTAGCTGCTGGCTGCTGCAGGTAACAAAAAAAACTGAGGAAAATTGTGAAAATTGTACAAAAGGGGTTGGCTTGGTATGAATCCCTGGCAACGACCTCGAGACGCACCACCAAAAAACGCGCTTGCAACATGATTAACTGAGTGTGAGAAGAAGAAGAAGTGGAAGAAGCAGCAGTGGCACAAGTCAAAGTAGCAAGAGGAGAAGAAGAGGAAGAGGAAGAGGAAGAGCACGATGATGACGATGACGATGATGATAATGCTGACTAAGCCCAGGCACAGATCCAGTGCTAATGCTGCCTCGGTCAGACGAGTATGCAATCTATTTTTAACTGTCTGGCGGGGGCTGCTGCGATTAGAGCGGGGTAGGAGGCGTGGCAGGGTGTAGTTGTGTGTCTACTATGGGGAAGGGGGGCGGAGGACGGAGAAAGCGGGGAGCATGCAAAATTTATTTGCCATGGCTGTTGATGCCACCGAGCCAACTGCGTGCGTCACGCGGCCAGACGCAACGGCGTCGTCGCTGGTGTTAGTGACGATGCTGCTGCTGCTGTTATGCATTTGCGGGGGGATTGGAGGGGGGAACTACTCCTGAAGTTGCTGTATTTGAGTGGTCAGCTGGGGAGGCAGAGGGAGTGGCAGTAAGGGGGAAGTGGGGGAACAACATGAGTGCAAATTGCAGGCTGTGGTCAAAAATTTGTAGCTTTGGCTGCCGGATGAAATGTTGGCTAACAAAACGAAGCAGACACAAAGAGCTGGCTAAAATAGAGCTTTTCGAGGGTTTATTAATCGAATTGTTTTGGGGTAAAGTTCAGAATAAATATATGTTTTAAGAGAAACTCTAGTTTAAAATATGATTAAATTATACAACAAATTCCTACTAAAATAAATCTATTAAAAATTTAAATTTAGCTTTAAAGTCAGCTAAAAACAGCTGAAAAAAACCACTCGCTTTTATCTAAAACTTAAACAATTATTATCAAACTATGAGCAGCAGTTTTCAACTCAAAACTTGCAACTTATCGATAACATATGCAACACTTATTTTTTTAATCGTTTTTGTTATCGTTACAAAGCGCATTTTAAACGCGATTCAGCGAAACAAAGTTTTTCCGAGGGAAAACTTGCACATCATTAGGACAGTGCTGCTCGGAAGTATTTTCGCACTTGGCATCTTTTGAAGAGGCAGGTGAATCGTTAGACCCTGTAACTGCCCCAAAGTTGATGCGGAAGGTTTTTGTGTAAGACGTGTTAAACGTTTATCCACACTGCAAAGTGCAGTTAAGCGTGTTGAACTTTTCCATAAGTTTTCTTCAGTTTTTCCAACCTTTTTTTTTATTTTCTTTTCCATTTTTTGCTTTTGTAAGGCAAGTGCACTTAATCACATGGAAGTGCCGGCCAAACAGGGGGATAAAAGCGGGGGGAGGGGTTGGTGTGGCGGTAAGGAACGTGTGGCAGGTGTCCCCGTGTTACCACTTTTGGGCTACAGTCGCAGGCACGTACGCAGCAGAGGAGAAGGAGGAGTCGCCTGTAGGCCATGTTGGTTACCAAAGCTTAAACGATGCCAAGTGGCAAACGGCTGTGTGCGTCTTAGCCTGGCCTGAACCTTAAGAAGAAGAATGAACAGAATAAAAAAAACACACGTCTAGGCTAAAAGGGCCAAAGCGCAACATGGCCAAAACCCTTCAAATGACGAGAAGATGCTGCTTCATGTGCTAATTGCGCTGTCAAGTCAAGTGAGCGAGAGAGACAGAGCGACAGCGAGAGAGTGAGAGAGTGAGAGCACAGATGGAAGCAACAGCTCAAATGCCAAATGAGACACCCACACACACGCACAGCTACTCCCACACACACACACTCCCATCGTAAAGAGAATATTTGTTGCATACTTTGCGCGGTCGCAGCAGCAACATTTTCCGCTCTCAGCACAGAATTTCCCTTAACAACAATTTGCGACACTGCTAAACAACATTTTTCCCCTCATATTCATTTTCCTATTCGTATTCGTATTCGCATTCGCATTCAACCAAAGCAATTTCAACTCAATGTTCCGCGTCCCATTGAACACACACACACACACATCCATACACACACACACACTCAGTTCAATTCTATTGTTTCTATTATTTTTGTGTTCCATTTCATTTCTCGCCTTTTATTTCCAATACAATTTTCATGCAGCCATAAAAACAGCAACAGAAAATGTTGAAAAACAAACAACATTTTTATTGGCATACAGAGATAAAGCACCGGCAAAAACAACAACATCAACAACAGACCAAATAAAATATATACAAAAAAAATTAAAAGAAAAACAGACAGACAGAGGGCACTACCAATGACCAAAATCGATTTTTCAAACCCTCAACATGTGGCTGCATTGCGACTCTGCGAACTCAGCGACACCGACAGCAACAGCAACAGCAACAGCGACTCTCTGTCTAGGCCCTGAGCTCTGTTCTGGCCTGGTTTTGATGGTCTGAGGCTGTCTGCATGGCCCAAAAAAAAAAAGACGTTAAGAAAAACATTTGTGTTGACTGTGTCTAAAATTAACTTGGTAATGTATTTTAGCTTCAGATATTTCCAAATTAACGGCTTCAACTTTTTTTGTGATAATTACAGGAATTTATTCTTGAGTAAAGTTTTGTTTAAACAAAATTATAAATTTGTTCAATCAGAATTTGAACATAATAAGAAGTGTTCCGAGAGGATAGAAAATATTTTTTAAAAATAAGAACACATTTTATAAGATTTGCAATCCTGCAAAATAAAAACTTCTCCTTTTTTTGAACCATATTATTCATAAATTAAATAAATAATTAAGCTACCCAAAAGTTCTCGCTTCGAAATCAAAACTAGACCTGCATGAAATCCCATTCAAATGACGGCAGTTTGAGAGTACTCTCGTTACATTATAACCTTTGAGGACCTCTTGTGCAAGCTGCACTTCAACCCTCATCGTTCAACGGTCGAAAACTTTATCACCAGAATTTTATTTATTTTTTTTTTTTTTTGGGTACGCCATCCCCTTAATTTTTGTGTCCGACTTGTTATCAACACCGAGGACAACCAGAGGGTGAACCATAAGTATTGCCCCCACTGATTGAATAGAGCAACTAACGGTATAGATGCCATCGACATCAACATCAAATGTGTGTGCTTTTTTTCAATATGACGCTTTTGGGGGTTGACTCCCGCCATGTTTTTTTTTTTTTTTGGCCCAGACTATAAAAGTTTCTCAGGTAATTATAGCTTTGGGGTTGTTGCAGTGCCCAAAACCAGAAAACCAGAAAAAAAAACCAATGGAAAAATATTGGAATTTCGGTAGAAAAACTAAGAACATCAATAGTGTTTATCAGTGGTTTATCATTGATGGTATTCCAGGAATTGAATTTGATTTGTCGTGGATTTAATTGCAATCAAAATGTGTACAAATTGAGTTCAGCTTAAATTTGAGTTGTGAAAAATATTGTGTAATATTTAGCTATGAAATGATAAGCTGGAAGGGATTTGACAAAAATATCATAGCAGAGAATGCTGAGGAGTTGTAAAATGAAGTTATATCTTCTTGAAATCGATTAAAAATCAGCTATAAATTAGCTTCTAAATTGTTCTTAGATTTTGTCGAGGTAATTCAGTTTAAGAATACTTTTAAAATAGTTTTGGGAAGGCGGCAAACTATAAGTTACCGATATATTACACACAGTTATGTGTTTTTTATATAATCTGATATATATTTGTTGTTCTTATGAATCTTATTAAACCCAACAGATCTAAGTATGAGTGTTTAAGCCAATCTTTATCAAAATCAGAATACAAAACTTATACTTCAATGAAATACTTCAGATATTATGGAACTTTTTTGACTTAAGAAAAGTTCCTGAAAGTTGTGCGGACCAACTTCAGTAATTTTAACTTTAAAACCCTTAAAGATACAGATTCCAAACAAAATACAAACTTTCTACTCCCAAATTTGTTCGAAAACCGCTCAAAACACCATTGAAACCTTTATGGTTAGGTGTTTTATGTGTTAGCGATAGTTATCGATAGTCATCGATAGTTTTGAAACGCAAAGAAAGCAAGTACTTACCCTAGCATGCATATTGACGTCGTTCTCGCCGGGCTGTTGCACACCGGTGCGTATCTTTTTGTTCTGGGGTCCCTCGCTGACGACGATGGTGGCCCCACCGCCGCTAACACTGCCGCCTGCTACAGCACCACCGACTCCGCTACCGTTGCTCGCACCGTTAAAGGGCATTGTGGTCGCCGTATTGAATTTGAACGTCGTCTCCGTCGTATTGAGCAGAGATTTTGTTGTGAAAATCTTGATGCTTTTTTTGTGGGCTCTAAGCCTTGGATTTCTTTAGTATTTTATGTTATAGATTTTACTCTATCTCTCTCTCTCTCTCTCTCTCTCTCTTTCACTCTCCTCTCCTTTTAATTGCACGTGATGTGGAGACTTTTTGCAGAAGAACGCGTACGCGATAATGACAAATCACGATGTTCTATGCAATTCTTCTTGGATTTGTGTGTCTGTGAGAGTGTTTTTTTGTGTAAGTGTTGGTGTGTTAGTGTTTTTGTAGTAGTAGTTGTTGTTTTTGTATTGGTGTTTTGTGTACACAGAGTTGCACCGAAAACACACACGTTTTATGGGGAGAAAAAACAAACGATTTTCTTTAAAATATCTTGGAAAAACGCGCGCGCGAGATAAACTTTTCTTTGCCACGAAAAGTTGTAAATAAATATATATTTATTTATTTAATTTTTAAGTATTTAGTTAAATGTTTTTACTATTTTGCTGTTGTTGCTTTTTCCCGTATTTAAACACTTTCTTTCAAAACGATTTTTCATTTATCGCTTCAATTTCTTATTGCACTTTCAATTGGCGCTTTGTGAATTTTCTCGCTTTTCCGTTTTACTGTTTGTTTGTTTGTAGAATCAACTGCAAAAAGAGAAAAGATTTTATTAATAAATGATAAATAATATTTTTATACAAAATTTCAGATAAACAAATTTGATTTGAATAAATATTTGTTAATGTCAATTGTCGATCGCCTTTAGTGAGTGCTCCCTGTGGCCCTAGAGGAAAACTGAAAGTGATTCACAGTTTTGTATAGTAACTGATCAAATATGTGCTTAATTTAAGTACGCTTCGAAAAGTTTGCTTTTGTAATGACTATGATCCAAATATATAAGTATATCTTTATTACAGATTATAAATTGAGCGAAATTAGAATACAACAAAAACTACTTGTCTATGGGTTTTATCGCTCAATTAGACACTGAATTATCAACAATCATATCAATCATCTATCGATTGGACCTAAATTCGTACTTATCAGCGAACCCCAAAAACAAAATGGCGTCAATTATGAAATATGCGCGATTATTTTTATAGCAGCACTAGAAATGTGTATAGAAATGGAAAACATATGGAAGGAAAATTTAATTATATTTTATACATAAACAAATCAATTTATAATAAACAAAACAATTTGTTTTGTGGGCCAATTGGAAACTGTTGAAACAACCCTCGCGACTGAAAAGCGCCGGCAAAACAGTATGAAACGTGCAAATAACGTGCAACATGAAAGTTGGTCGAAATGTCAAAATAAAATGAAGAGACAAACGGACAGAAGATTGACAAAAGTAGCAGAAATGAAAACGAAATGGAATTGGAACATGAGCGGCCACGTTGAAAGGCACTGAAAGCGCTGCAACTGTGAAAATTCGCATTGAAAAGCGACAGCAGCAGAAGCAGCAGCAGCTGTATGAAATAAACTTGAAAAAGTTGTTTCTGATTTTGGTTTTTGGGTTTTAGGTTTTCTTCTGCTCTCGCACACAACCCTTATGGAAAATGGGAAAATGCTGGGGAGAACAACAAGAAGGAAAAGTAGAAAAGTCTTCGTTGCCGTTGCCGTTGCCGTCGCTGTTGATTTCTGCTTTGTTTGTGGGGGCGCTTGTCAAATGCCGGGGGTTGATTTTTCATTAATAAAACGCACACACACAGTCACACACACGCACACACACAGTGCTGGGAAAGCAACAAAAACGGAAAGCGAACGAACTTTGTGAACAAACTGTCCGTCCGTTCGTCCGCCTCTCCGTCCGTCCGTCAGTCCGTGCGCTTTTCACGATTTTGTTTTTGTATGCGTCGCGCGGTTGTTATTTTCCTGCCTTTTTTTTACTGTTACTGTTCTGGTTTTCTTTTCTTTCTTTCTTTCTTTTTTTTTGCGTACCGCGCTTAAAAATGGCGGCGACGGCGGCGGCGGCTTGCCCGCAACAACAACAACAACATTAATTTGGAATGCACAATAATGATAATGACGTTTCGATTACAATATTAAACTTAAACAAAGTTTTTAATTTAGTTCAAACTGTTAAATTTGTTATTGGACACTTAATGTACTGTTTTTTTATTTATTATTATTTAGTTTAATATTTTTTTTTTGTTATTATTTTAAAATTTAGTTAATTTAATTATATACACATTGTTTTTTTATTTGAAATGTTTTCAAAGTTTTTTTTTTTTTTCGTATATATGATTTAATTAAGTCGTTGGCGAAAGGAAAACTGCACTCTGTGAATTTATAACTGTCAATGGACCAATGGATTTGACAGATCCGTCAGACGGGACAGATGGACAGACGGCGCCTACTTACATTCTTGGGCTTTGACAATTAACAATTGACAGTTCAATTTGCTTTTGTACACGCCGCACACAGAGACACAAGTATAAGTATTTTAATATATCAATATACGATGTATACACTCACACACATATAGTTATATGTATAAACAAATAAACTTTATTTATTTATTTAGTTTGTTGTAAGTGAAGTTGTGTGTGTTTAATTTTCATCCGTTATATTGAAGACTTCTGCTGTTGTACACTTCGGCGCCGCGCTGGCGAATGACGGTCAAATAAGAAATGAAAACCTGTGAGAGCCGTTGAACGTCAACAGCGGGGCTTCGGACTCTTGCACGAACTGAGCGCACACACACGAAGCGTCGACGGCGACAGCGACAGAAGCAGCAGAGACAACAACAGCAGCAGCAGCAGAAGCAAAGAGAACGAGTAGTACGCACGTCGGCACAGGTAGCCCGACGACAACAGCTGCACCAACAGCACGCGTTTTGATAGGGGTTGCAATGGGAAAGAGCACAAACGAAATGAAAGAGCGCAAGAGAGCAAAGAGCGCGAGAGAATGGCCACGGAGCAGAACAGAGTAAAAGTACCTTGTGCTTTTTTCTGCTCTTCTTTTTGTTTGGCTATTTCGTGGGTGGCAAAAGAAGCACCTACCGGTTACGTTTTGTTGTTGTTGCTTGTCGCTACTGCCTACTTCTGCTGCGAGACTACGAAACAAAAGAGCAAAGCAAACGACGCGCTTAAAAAACTTTTTCACAATTTTACAACGATTTTTACAATGCCTTTGCACTCTCACACACAGTAACAATTGCATATATAATTAATGAAAACACATACAACACTGCATACACACAGCTCGCATGCAAGTTGTGTAAAATAACACTTTCACCCGTTACGCGTCGGCTTTTCTTCTCTTACCTTGTTGTTGTTTGTTTTATTTGTTTTTGCATCTGTTTTTTTCTTTCTTTCTTTCAATTTGCTTGCTGCTGGCACTTGTTTTATAATTATTATTGTTTATTATAATATACTCATTGATGTGATGTCTAAATTCGCATGCGAACGATATTAAATTGTATTATTTTTGTTTTGTTACTGCTGCTATCGCGTGTCTGCTTCTTACTTCTCGGCGGCCCTTTTTAATACAACACAAACAAAACGAATGCGGCGGCCAGACAGAGACGCATTTACAAATGATAGAGACAGTGCGAGAGACTGAAAACAGCGAGAGTAGTTTGTTGCGAGAACGAGAGCAGGAACAATCGAGTTGAGAGATTGTATGTATTTGTGTTTGTGTGTGTCTGTTTGTGTGCGTGCGTGCGTGTGTATGCTTGTATATGTATGTATGCTGCTGCTGCTACTGCTGTGTGAGTGTGTGTGACGTCCACGACGTCAATGCGGCGGGGCGAACGAGCACGCAATGGAAAAACTGGCGCGGCGACAACAATAATGACGACGACGACGCGCGGAAGTATTTAATTAAGCCAAAAAAGTATTTAATTTAAATTGATTTGGAATATGTAAAATGTATGCAAAATGCACACATACGCACGTACAATGTATGTATGTGAGTATACGTTTTTTTCTGCGTTATTGCACAATACACAACACAACAATAACAATAATACACACAATTGCCGTCTCTCGTTGCTTTTTTTTAGTTGGATTTGATTTCGTGTGCGCTTTTCTGTTTCTACTGAAGGTTTTCAACCGTGCGCCACAGTGTCTCAATTCGTACTGAGAAAATGAGCGGCGGGTTCAGCGGTAAAAACACATTCGCCACATTGTGTGCGAACAGTCCAGCATGTGTATGTGCGCGTGTAATCGCTCTCTTTTACAAGCGTGCGCGCACCAAATGTACACACATACATGCACACTCATTCGCTCAATCGTTCACGCACCACTCCGAACGCAAGTGCTGTTGCTGAGCGTGAGAGAGAGTAACCAGAGCGAGCAAGTGAAATGTGCTTTTTCTCGCTCCCACTCTCCCACTCAGCAGTGTTGTAATGAGCGCGCCAGAGCATCGTGTTCAATGTATACGTACGCACACATATAAAAACGAGCATACATATGTATGCATGCGTGTTTGCGCTTGTGCGACGCGTTGTTTTTGTTGTTTGTGACTGGCAAAAAATTGGCACAGTGTGTAAAGTTCTATGAAAATGCGGCATGTATAAAATTAATATGTAATAATTAATAAAAAAATTAAACATACAATCTTATTTAAATTAAAACTCTTACTTACATTAGTTGTTACAAAATTTAAACAAACAATTAAAAGTTACATTATCAACTGTTAAGCGATAACATTTTATCGATAAAAACTCTAATTGGCCGCTTGTAGTTTGCACAATTTAAGCAAAGAGCTCATGCCTCTTATTTTCTCTTAAGCGCACGTTTCTCTTTAACTCGTTCTCTCGCTCGCCCACGCAGCCCAGCAACTGTGCTCACTGTTGCCGCTACTCTTGTCTCGTTGCATTTGCCTGCATTCTGTTAACAGTCATTGTCTGCATTGCATGGCACTGTTAACGCAAATGCAATGCGGCTGTTAAGCTTAACAGTTTAGTGCTATGCTAATGTTAATGTAATGTAAGCTACATTTTGTCGTTATTTTGAATGTTCTGATTACAAATAACTTACAGTTCATGAATTAAAATATTAATTATTTGAGAAAGTGTTGATTAATTAATTTATTTAATTGAATGTAGTTTAAATTTTAGAAGGAAGTTCTAAATTAAGTCTTTAAGCTGATATAAAAATGTTATTTCTAACTTGAGTTCTTGACTTTTGTCGTCTGTGTTCACGGACTCCTGTTGCTGCCGTTAAGTGGAAAAGGAAAATGCTGCATGTTTCTATTATATTGGAAAGTGGAACCCCTAACCTCTGGTGGTGGGAGTAACGCTGGACAACAATGGTAACCAGGGCAGTCAAATAGCATGACATGTCCACGTTGCCAACTCCTTCCCACCTGCCCTCTCAGCACCAACGCCTCCTCACTTAAGTCGCAAATACACATGAATTTCGCTTACGTGCTCGTTTCCCTCTTTATGCTCTCCTCCCGCTCTCTCTCCAACGAGAGCTTCAACTCTCTTTACCTCTCCCTCTCTCTCTCTCTCTTTGTCTGTTTAGCTCTGCTTGGCATTGGCATCCTTTCACTCTTGGACATCCAAGGCTGGGGCGCTTTCCTTAATGCCAAAGTGCAGGACAACAACAACAACAACAGTAGCAACAACGAGAGTTGCTGCAAGTTGCCTGGTAAACAACATAAACTATTTAGTCTATGTGTGTGCGTGTCTTGTATGTGAGTGGGCGAGAGCGTGTGCGTGGGCGTGGTTTCAAGCGTGGACTTTAACCAGCTACTGGTTTGTACCCTGTAGCATAACTTGTTTTAGTTGGGTATATTTTTTGTAATTTTTCCATACATACTCCTCCTAGAAAAACTCTATTACTTCTTAACCCTTAACTCCTTTCCATTTAAACACTTTCTAGGGTATCTAGGGGTTTACTACATAGTTCATTCCATCCTTTTGGCTAGCTTAGAGTCCCCGGCAATTGGACAAAACTCTCTTTGGCAATGTTTGCATCGTAAAATATGGTTTTAGTCGTGTGTGCAACGATTTCTACACCCGAATGCACTTATCGATAAGCATTTCAGTTGTCCTTGGTAGTTATTGTTATGGTTGCCATGGTTGCCACACTTGTTGCAGATTGCATTCCCATAAATGTGTTGCATGAATGCGATTTTTTAGCTATGGCAAACATACTTTTCGGCGCTCTACATTCACTGCTGTTGTTGTATAGCAATCAGCTTTGTGTCAAGTAAGCACTAAGCTCTGGTCACACTTTTAAAGAAATGGTATATAAATTTGGTTTATAGGTAGAATTGTAGAGTATTTTCTTTAGGGAAATGTCCGAAAAGTTTAGTATTTTCTGTGGAACTCATCGAAATCTGTGTTTCTTTTATGAAATTTAAGACTTTTTAATACCAATTTGTATATTTTAATATATGAGACTGTGTTAATTATACTTATTTGAGAATTATTAGCTGTAGATAAATCTAATTATATGGTATTTTAAGCGTATCGCATGCGATTTTATTGGTAGAGTTTGGTTAGTTGTTTTGCTCAGTTTTTTCTCAGCTTTTCTTCATTATGAAAGTATTTTTTCTAGTGCTCATTATATACTATATTACTGAAGTCTTAGCACAAACATGTCCACCGAATCAGATACAGTTGTACAAAATGTGCATTCCCAGACGTTCTACAAGAAGTACAACTTCCAGAAAACCAAGAACCCGACGAACCTTTAAACTTGTAGATGCTAACAGTTAAATAAGTTTTTATTTGGTATTTAAAATAAAAACTAAATTGTGTAAATTTTACTCTATATGTATAT
Organism: Drosophila cardini; assembly: GCA_018903735.1. Taxonomy (NCBI): domain Eukaryota; kingdom Metazoa; phylum Arthropoda; class Insecta; order Diptera; family Drosophilidae; genus Drosophila; species Drosophila cardini. The sequence goes on along the minus strand of JAEIGM010000001.1, from coordinate 7,609,040 downwards.
AGCTATCTGATTATTATATCTGAAATATATTTTTAGTATTTTTTTCCTGAACTTTTTAGCTGAAGTTTACGCTACTTGAAATTTGTGCTTTTTTTAAGTCGAAATTGTTTAGTAATTTTACTTAATAATACTAAAATTTTGTAAGAGAGTACGTTTCTCTAAATACTGCAGTTCTAGAACTAACTTAAAATACTAAATTTATTATATCAGTAACAATAAATCTCTTCTCCTTTCAATGCTTCTTTCATTAGCACAATTTATCGAACTTTTAAAGCACTTAAAGCAGTAATCATTGTAGTATATTTACAGTATTTTTTGTAATTTTCTCTACCTTTTCATAGAGCTAGACAAACTGAGCAGTAAATATAAAAAAAGCTAGTTCAGAGCTAAGAAGATTTAGCTTATTATTCTAACCTTAATCGCTTACTTTCACTTGACTTTCAAGCGCAGCTCACAGGAGTATTCCTAGCCCCAAACCTGCCCTACACCAGTCCAACCCCCTATCCCACCCCTGCGTACTGCTCTCTAAGCTTCTCTGCTGCAATACTCTACATGCAAAATTCAAAGCTAATGCGCCTTTAAATGGATGAATTTGTGGACTGAGTATGGAATTTTCTAGCATTCAAGTGGGGTGGGTTAAGGGATGGAGTTGGGTGGTAGGGCTGCTGCCTGTAGCTGATAAGCTGCTGCTATCAACGCCTTGTGGTAAACCTTCTACGCCCACTCCTAGTACTGCCACTCCCCCTACTCCCGGCTGTGGCAAGCATCCGCTTCCGTTGCGCTGCAGCGTCAGCTGAGTATCCTGTTTTAGCCAGATTTACAGCAGAAACTCCTTGAAAATCCAAGTGCATGTGTGTGGGAGTGTACTCTGTGTATGTGGGAGTGTGTGTGTGCGTGTGTGTGTGCGTGTATATGTTTATCTGTGGCGTTGCCGGAAAGTGAAACGTTTATGAAAACGTCCGGCAAGGCGTGCCACCAAACCGCCCCCATCCCTCCCTCATACCCATCCCATTCCCTTTCCACCCCTCTTCACCCCCATCCCCACCTCTCCTGACCTTCTTTCTGCCATGCTAAATTTATTATTAACTTTCATTCAAGCGTCTTTCTTCTCGTTCTTCTTCTTGCTACCCTTAGCTAATTTGCAAACTGAACAATGCTTCAAGAATTTAATATCCATTCGCCTCAGTTGACCAACCAGAATAGGAAAGAACAGAATAGAACCCATGGTTACGTGTGAATCTCTGTAGTCCCTGTAGTCCCTGCTTTTCTGGTACATGTTCTAGAAACGGTTTTGAGCCTCTTCTACCAAGATAAACAATGAAGTCTTGACCTAGTTCCAAGCACACGCATTTGCCTTGCCCTTTGTCATCATCATCGTCAGCAGCAGCAGCAGCAGCTTTGACATGGGCAAAACTAGTGAAGTAAGAAGATGGAACAACGCTAAGATACCCTCTAATCATGAGAAATGCAAAAACGATTAGGTTTAACAACGTGAATAAAGATTTTACATAAATTTTATATGCTAAGATATAAAGAAAACACAACGCTCGACTAACAGATACCCTGCAAAACAAAATTCATGAATGTCAGGCCTTTGAATACTAACAAAAACTTAAGTTAATCTACATTGCTGACAAAGCACAACTAAATCAACTACTTAATGACCTTTACAGGGTATCAAAACAAAAGAATGTCAAAGAAATTGCGCTAAGTTAACATACTGAAATATTAGCTTAGCCAAAAATTGAGAAAGCTTTTGCCACTGCCACATATCGTATAACCCCATACATATACTATATCTAGTATATTTTGGACCTTTTTTTTCGGTGTGCAAAGGGCGTGTTGGGGGGCGGAGCACAGGGTATATGCGGGTGGCATGGCTAAAGTGCAGTCAGACAGTCATTGGATCATTTGTCTTGGCATTGTTGCCTTTTTCAGATTTCCTTTTTTTTGCTTTTCTCGCTTTTTTTGCTGTTTTTCCAGAACATTTTCTTTTTTCCTTTTATTGCTGCTGTTGCATGAAAGTTTTTGGCAACGAAATGTTGCAATGTGGCTTATGGATTTGGCCAGCTTATATGTCGCTAAAGACGTCGAAATAAAAGAAAATCCAAGTTTATGGACTAAAGAAGTTACAAAGTAAATAAAACAAAGAAAAAGGGCCGATAAAACAGGTGAGTTTAGTCACTAGAAATAAGTGATTGATTGGGAGTTTATAGTATACTGTATTTACCATAAAAATAAAGTAAAATATTTAATGAAAATAAATTTATAGTATTAAAATATTTAGTGAATAAAAACTATTTTTTTTTGAAATCTAATAAAGTTGATAAAATGTTTATAAACAAACCACTTTATATTTTAATTATTAAACAACTAAAACATAATGCTTTTTAGCAAAAACATGGCCAATAATTGTAGACAAATTAAAAAAAAAATTTCTTATGTTAAAAAAAATATTTTGACCTAAAGTGAAAAAGTTTAAAAAAATTAAAAAAAAATAAATATTTTATATAAAAAATCGTAAATTTTATGTAGCTTAAATTTAAAATAATTCTCTAAAGTATATTTTAAATATTTTCATGACTTCTTTCAAGCAATAAATACAACCATTTAAAAGTAGCGCAACAAAACTTGAAAAAAACTAACGTTTAGAAAAAACTTGAAGGAGAAATTTCACCAAAAATTGTGCTCTCAAACGGACACACAACACACACACACACACACCAACAGTGGCAGTATACTGTTAACAATACGTAAAAAAAAAATAAACGTTAAAAAGAGCAAAACAGAATCACGGGCTTGACTCAGACTCGTGCCTGTTTCTGACTTTGGCTTCAATGTCCGGAGCAAATGAAGGTGTCAAAATGACAAGCAGACACAGCAGAAAAAAGCCGAGCAGAGAAATAAAGGCATTGGACACACAACACACAACACACAACACACACAACACACACAACACACACAGATACATATAGCGTTGTCTGCCTGGTTGGACGTGTAGTGGATGAATGGATGGATAGATGGACGCTTGGCTGCCTGGCCTAACAGTCCTTCTATCCGTCCCTCTGTCCCCCTGTCCCCCTGTCCCTCTGCCTGGCTAACTGTATAAACGCCAAAACGACAGCAGCATTTGCTAGCTTGCAACAGCTATAAAAAATAAAGAATTAAATAAGAAACTACTCGACTAAAATTAACCCAACAAGCAAAACATTTCTTAAACAAAAAGAAACAAAAAAAAAGCGTTTAACTTTTTAATAAATTAAATTTAAAATTTAATACCCATAAATTCATTCGAAACACTCCAAAAATAATCAAACCCATAACACTCCAGTTTACCCAGCACAGCAGCGGAAACAACAGAGACTACATAATTGTATCTGTATCTATGTATCTACACGATGGCCATGCATTGTATTGCAGTTACGTGCTTGATGGTCCAGCAAAATGGCGAAAACACAAAAGAAAACAAAGCCAAACAAAAGAGAATAAAATAAAACGGAGTAGAATAGAAGAAAATCTAAACTAAAGTCTTTAGTGTGGAGACAATACGAATATCTGTTATACTTACATGGAATTTTGATATACTTTGTTTTCAAATGAATGTGAAATAACAATACTGTACGATAAGAACATATGCCTTAAAATCGGAATTGAAGTTTGAAAGTTATATTATTTCTTGTGGGAAAAGGGGGCGTGGCAGTTCAAAATTTTTAATGGCAATGCATTAATGCCGTCTCAAGGAAACTACATACCAAAATTGGTGTTCCTAAGTGCCATAATTACTGAGATATTCGCCCAAAACATCAATTTCTTACGAGGTGTGTCTAGTTTTTTGCTCATTGTGGGCGAATGGGGCGTGGCATCGAAAAAAAAAAGATTTTTGTATTGACTGACTTAATATCGAGTCGATTGTGACTAAATTCAAACTTGTAGCTGTAACCATGATGAAAGAGATAAGTGGTCCACAGATCAATATTTAAAGTTCACAATTTTCCCCAACTTTGACTGATCATAACTCAGCCAAATGAAGCGATATCTTAAAAAGTCATACCTTTTTATAATCTGGACACTTAGGAGAATTAATCGCAATCAAAATCTGAAATTCTCAAAATTTAACCCATTTTGTCAAATTTGGATGAAAGAGATAAGTGGTCCACAGATCAATATTTAAAGTTCACAATTTTCCCCAACTTTGACTGATCATAACTCAGCCAAATGAAGCGATATCTTAAAAAGTCATACCTTTTTATAATCTGGACACTTAGGAGAATTAATCGCAATCAAAATCTGAAATTCTCAAAATTTAACCCATTTTGTCAAATTTGGATGAAAGAGATAAGTGGTCCACAGATCAATATTTAAAGTTCACAATTTTCCCCAACTTTGACTGATCATAACTCAGCCAAATGAAGCGATATCTTAAAAAGTCATACCTTTTTATAATCTGGACACTTAGGAGAATTAATCGCAATCAAAATCTGAAATTCTCAAAATTTAACCCATTTTGTCAAATTTGGATGAAAGAGATAAGTTGTCCACAGATCAATATTTAAAGTTCACAATTTTCCCCAACTTTGACTGATCATAACTCAGCCAAATGAAGCGATATCTTAAAAAGTCATACCTTTTTATAATCTGGACACTTAGGAGAATTAATCGCAATCAAAATCTGAAATTCTCAAAATTTAACCCATTTTGTCAAATTTGGATGAAAGAGATAAGTGGTCCACAGATCAATATTTAAAGTTCACAATTTTCCCCAACTTTGACTGATCATAACTCAGCCAAATGAAGCGATATCTTAAAAAGTCATACCTTTTTATAATCTGGACACTTAGGAGAATTAATCGCAATCAAAATCTGAAATTCTCAAAATTTAACCCATTTTGTCAAATTTGGATGAAAGAGATAAGTGGTCCACAGATCAATATTTAAAGTTCACAATTTTCCCCAACTTTGACTGATCATAACTCAGCCAAATGAAGCGATATCTTAAAAAGTCATACCTTTTTATAATCTGGACACTTAGGAGAATTAATCGCAATCAAAATCTGAAATTCTCAAAATTTAACCCATTTTGTCAAATTTGGATGAAAGAGATAAGTGGTCCACAGATCAATATTTAAAGTTCACAATTTTCCCCAACTTTGACTGATCATAACTCAGCCAAATGAAGCGATATCTTAAAAAGTCATACCTTTTTATAATCTGGACACTTAGGAGAATTAATCGCAATCAAAATCTGAAATTCTCAAAATTTAACCCATTTTGTCAAATTTGGATGAAAGAGATAAGTGGTCCACAGATCAATATTTAAAGTTCACAATTTTCCCCAACTTTGACTGATCATAACTCAGCCAAATGAAGCGATATCTTAAAAAGTCATACCTTTTTATAATCTGGACACTTAGGAGAATTAATCGCAATCAAAATCTGAAATTCTCAAAATTTAACCCATTTTGTCAAATTTGGATGAAAGAGATAAGTTGTCCACAGATCAATATTTAAAGTTCACAATTTTCCCCAACTTTGACTGATCATAACTCAGCCAAATGAAGCGATATCTTAAAAAGTCATACCTTTTTATAATCTGGACACTTAGGAGAATTAATCGCAATCAAAATCTGAAATTCTCAAAATTTAACCCATTTTGTCAAATTTGGATGAAAGAGATAAGTTGTCCACAGATCAATATTTAAAGTTCACAATTTTCCCCAACTTTGACTGATCATAACTCAGCCAAATGAAGCGATATCTTAAAAAGTCATACCTTTTTATAATCTGGACACTTAGGAGAATTAATCGCAATCAAAATCTGAAATTCTCAAAATTTAACCCATTTTGTCAAATTTGGATGAAAGAGATAAGTGGTCCACAGATCAATATTTAAAGTTCACAATTTTCCCCAACTTTGACTGATCATAACTCAGCCAAATGAAGCGATATCTTAAAAAGTCATACCTTTTTATAATCTGGACACTTAGGAGAATTAATCGCAATCAAAATCTGAAATTCTCAAAATTTAACCCATTTTGTCAAATTTGGATGAAAGAGATAAGTGGTCCACAGATCAATATTTAAAGTTCACAATTTTCCCCAACTTTGACTGATCATAACTCAGCCAAATGAAGCGATATCTTAAAAAGTCATACCTTTTTATAATCTGGACACTTAGGAGAATTAATCGCAATCAAAATCTGAAATTCTCAAAATTTAACCCATTTTGTCAAATTTGGATGAAAGAGATAAGTGGTCCACAGATCAATATTTAAAGTTCACAATTTTCCCCAACTTTGACTGATCATAACTCAGCCAAATGAAGCGATATCTTAAAAAGTCATACCTTTTTATAATCTGGACACTTAGGAGAATTAATCGCAATCAAAATCTGAAATTCTCAAAATTTAACCCATTTTGTCAAATTTGGATGAAAGAGATAAGTGGTCCACAGATCAATATTTAAAGTTCACAATTTTCCCCAACTTTGACTGATCATAACTCAGCCAAATGAAGCGATATCTTAAAAAGTCATACCTTTTTATAATCTGGACACTTAGGAGAATTAATCGCAATCAAAATCTGAAATTCTCAAAATTTAACCCATTTTGTCAAATTTGGATGAAAGAGATAAGTGGTCCACAGATCAATATTTAAAGTTCACAATTTTCCCCAACTTTGACTGATCATAACTCAGCCAAATGAAGCGATATCTTAAAAAGTCATACCTTTTTATAATCTGGACACTTAGGAGAATTAATCGCAATCAAAATCTGAAATTCTCAAAATTTAACCCATTTTGTCAAATTTGGATGAAAGAGATAAGTGGTCCACAGATCAATATTTAAAGTTCACAATTTTCCCCAACTTTGACTGATCATAACTCAGCCAAATGAAGCGATATCTTAAAAAGTCATACCTTTTTATAATCTGGACACTTAGGAGAATTAATCGCAATCAAAATCTGAAATTCTCAAAATTTAACCCATTTTGTCAAATTTGGATGAAAGAGATAAGTGGTCCACAGATCAATATTTAAAGTTCACAATTTTCCCCAACTTTGACTGATCATAACTCAGCCAAATGAAGCGATATCTTAAAAAGTCATACCTTTTTATAATCTGGACACTTAGGAGAATTAATCGCAATCAAAATCTGAAATTCTCAAAATTTAACCCATTTTGTCAAATTTGGATGAAAGAGATAAGTGGTCCACAGATCAATATTTAAAGTTCACAATTTTCCCCAACTTTGACTGATCATAACTCAGCCAAATGAAGCGATATCTTAAAAAGTCATACCTTTTTATAATCTGGACACTTAGGAGAATTAATCGCAATCAAAATCTGAAATTCTCAAAATTTAACCCATTTTGTCAAATTTGGATGAAAGAGATAAGTGGTCCACAGATCAATATTTAAAGTTCACAATTTTCCCCAACTTTGACTGATCATAACTCAGCCAAATGAAGCGATATCTTAAAAAGTCATACCTTTTTATAATCTGGACACTTAGGAGAATTAATCGCAATCAAAATCTGAAATTCTCAAAATTTAACCCATTTTGTCAAATTTGGATGAAAGAGATAAGTGGTCCACAGATCAATATTTAAAGTTCACAATTTTCCCCAACTTTGACTGATCATAACTCAGCCAAATGAAGCGATATCTTAAAAAGTCATACCTTTTTATAATCTGGACACTTAGGAGAATTAATCGCAATCAAAATCTGAAATTCTCAAAATTTAACCCATTTTGTCAAATTTGGATGAAAGAGATAAGTGGTCCACAGATCAATATTTAAAGTTCACAATTTTCCCCAACTTTGACTGATCATAACTCAGCCAAATGAAGCGATATCTTAAAAAGTCATACCTTTTTATAATCTGGACACTTAGGAGAATTAATCGCAATCAAAATCTGAAATTCTCAAAATTTAACCCATTTTGTCAAATTTGGATGAAAGAGATAAGTGGTCCACAGATCAATATTTAAAGTTCACAATTTTCCCCAACTTTGACTGATCATAACTCAGCCAAATGAAGCGATATCTTAAAAAGTCATACCTTTTTATAATCTGGACACTTAGGAGAATTAATCGCAATCAAAATCTGAAATTCTCAAAATTTAACCCATTTTGTCAAATTTGGATGAAAGAGATAAGTGGTCCACAGATCAATATTTAAAGTTCACAATTTTCCCCAACTTTGACTGATCATAACTCAGCCAAATGAAGCGATATCTTAAAAAGTCATACCTTTTTATAATCTGGACACTTAGGAGAATTAATCGCAATCAAAATCTGAAATTCTCAAAATTTAACCCATTTTGTCAAATTTGGATGAAAGAGATAAGTGGTCCACAGATCAATATTTAAAGTTCACAATTTTCCCCAACTTTGACTGATCATAACTCAGCCAAATGAAGCGATATCTTAAAAAGTCATACCTTTTTATAATCTGGACACTTAGGAGAATTAATCGCAATCAAAATCTGAAATTCTCAAAATTTAACCCATTTTGTCAAATTTGGATGAAAGAGATAAGTGGTCCACAGATCAATATTTAAAGTTCACAATTTTCCCCAACTTTGACTGATCATAACTCAGCCAAATGAAGCGATATCTTAAAAAGTCATACCTTTTTATAATCTGGACACTTAGGAGAATTAATCGCAATCAAAATCTGAAATTCTCAAAATTTAACCCATTTTGTCAAATTTGGATGAAAGAGATAAGTGGTCCACAGATCAATATTTAAAGTTCACAATTTTCCCCAACTTTGACTGATCATAACTCAGCCAAATGAAGCGATATCTTAAAAAGTCATACCTTTTTATAATCTGGACACTTAGGAGAATTAATCGCAATCAAAATCTGAAATTCTCAAAATTTAACCCATTTTGTCAAATTTGGATGAAAGAGATAAGTGGTCCACAGATCAATATTTAAAGTTCACAATTTTCCCCAACTTTGACTGATCATAACTCAGCCAAATGAAGCGATATCTTAAAAAGTCATACCTTTTTATAATCTGGACACTTAGGAGAATTAATCGCAATCAAAATCTGAAATTCTCAAAATTTAACCCATTTTGTCAAATTTGGATGAAAGAGATAAGTGGTCCACAGATCAATATTTAAAGTTCACAATTTTCCCCAACTTTGACTGATCATAACTCAGCCAAATGAAGCGATATCTTAAAAAGTCATACCTTTTTATAATCTGGACACTTAGGAGAATTAATCGCAATCAAAATCTGAAATTCTCAAAATTTAACCCATTTTGTCAAATTTGGATGAAAGAGATAAGTGGTCCACAGATCAATATTTAAAGTTCACAATTTTCCCCAACTTTGACTGATCATAACTCAGCCAAATGAAGCGATATCTTAAAAAGTCATACCTTTTTATAATCTGGACACTTAGGAGAATTAATCGCAATCAAAATCTGAAATTCTCAAAATTTAACCCATTTTGTCAAATTTGGATGAAAGAGATAAGTGGTCCACAGATCAATATTTAAAGTTCACAATTTTCCCCAACTTTGACTGATCATAACTCAGCCAAATGAAGCGATATCTTAAAAAGTCATACCTTTTTATAATCTGGACACTTAGGAGAATTAATCGCAATCAAAATCTGAAATTCTCAAAATTTAACCCATTTTGTCAAATTTGGATGAAAGAGATAAGTGGTCCACAGATCAATATTTAAAGTTCACAATTTTCCCCAACTTTGACTGATCATAACTCAGCCAAATGAAGCGATATCTTAAAAAGTCATACCTTTTTATAATCTGGACACTTAGGAGAATTAATCGCAATCAAAATCTGAAATTCTCAAAATTTAACCCATTTTGTCAAATTTGGATGAAAGAGATAAGTGGTCCACAGATCAATATTTAAAGTTCACAATTTTCCCCAACTTTGACTGATCATAACTCAGCCAAATGAAGCGATATCTTAAAAAGTCATACCTTTTTATAATCTGGACACTTAGGAGAATTAATCGCAATCAAAATCTGAAATTCTCAAAATTTAACCCATTTTGTCAAATTTGGATGAAAGAGATAAGTGGTCCACAGATCAATATTTAAAGTTCACAATTTTCCCCAACTTTGACTGATCATAACTCAGCCAAATGAAGCGATATCTTAAAAAGTCATACCTTTTTATAATCTGGACACTTAGGAGAATTAATCGCAATCAAAATCTGAAATTCTCAAAATTTAACCCATTTTGTCAAATTTGGATGAAAGAGATAAGTGGTCCACAGATCAATATTTAAAGTTCACAATTTTCCCCAACTTTGACTGATCATAACTCAGCCAAATGAAGCGATATCTTAAAAAGTCATACCTTTTTATAATCTGGACACTTAGGAGAATTAATCGCAATCAAAATCTGAAATTCTCAAAATTTAACCCATTTTGTCAAATTTGGATGAAAGAGATAAGTGGTCCACAGATCAATATTTAAAGTTCACAATTTTCCCCAACTTTGACTGATCATAACTCAGCCAAATGAAGCGATATCTTAAAAAGTCATACCTTTTTATAATCTGGACACTTAGGAGAATTAATCGCAATCAAAATCTGAAATTCTCAAAATTTAACCCATTTTGTCAAATTTGGATGAAAGAGATAAGTGGTCCACAGATCAATATTTAAAGTTCACAATTTTCCCCAACTTTGACTGATCATAACTCAGCCAAATGAAGCGATATCTTAAAAAGTCATACCTTTTTATAATCTGGACACTTAGGAGAATTAATCGCAATCAAAATCTGAAATTCTCAAAATTTAACCCATTTTGTCAAATTTGGATGAAAGAGATAAGTGGTCCACAGATCAATATTTAAAGTTCACAATTTTCCCCAACTTTGACTGATCATAACTCAGCCAAATGAAGCGATATCTTAAAAAGTCATACCTTTTTATAATCTGGACACTTAGGAGAATTAATCGCAATCAAAATCTGAAATTCTCAAAATTTAACCCATTTTGTCAAATTTGGATGAAAGAGATAAGTGGTCCACAGATCAATATTTAAAGTTCACAATTTTCCCCAACTTTGACTGATCATAACTCAGCCAAATGAAGCGATATCTTAAAAAGTCATACCTTTTTATAATCTGGACACTTAGGAGAATTAATCGCAATCAAAATCTGAAATTCTCAAAATTTAACCCATTTTGTCAAATTTGGATGAAAGAGATAAGTGGTCCACAGATCAATATTTAAAGTTCACAATTTTCCCCAACTTTGACTGATCATAACTCAGCCAAATGAAGCGATATCTTAAAAAGTCATACCTTTTTATAATCTGGACACTTAGGAGAATTAATCGCAATCAAAATCTGAAATTCTCAAAATTTAACCCATTTTGTCAAATTTGGATGAAAGAGATAAGTGGTCCACAGATCAATATTTAAAGTTCACAATTTTCCCCAACTTTGACTGATCATAACTCAGCCAAATGAAGCGATATCTTAAAAAGTCATACCTTTTTATAATCTGGACACTTAGGAGAATTAATCGCAATCAAAATCTGAAATTCTCAAAATTTAACCCATTTTGTCAAATTTGGATGAAAGAGATAAGTGGTCCACAGATCAATATTTAAAGTTCACAATTTTCCCCAACTTTGACTGATCATAACCACAAATCATAACTCAGCCAAATGAAGCGATATCTTAAAAAGTCATACCTTTTTATAATCTGGACACTTAGGAGAATTAATCGCAATCAAAATCTGAAATTCTCAAAATTTAACCCATTTTGTCAAATTTGGATGAAAGAGATAAGTGGTCCACAGATCAATATTTAAAGTTCACAATTTTCCCCAACTTTGACTGATCATAACTCAGCCAAATGAAGCGATATCTTAAAAAGTCATACCTTTTTATAATCTGGACACTTAGGAGAATTAATCGCAATCAAAATCTGAAATTCTCAAAATTTAACCCATTTTGTCAAATTTGGATGAAAGAGATAAGTGGTCCACAGATCAATATTTAAAGTTCACAATTTTCCCCAACTTTGACTGATCATAACTCAGCCAAATGAAGCGATATCTTAAAAAGTCATACCTTTTTATAATCTGGACACTTAGGAGAATTAATCGCAATCAAAATCTGAAATTCTCAAAATTTAACCCATTTTGTCAAATTTGGATGAAAGAGATAAGTGGTCCACAGATCAATATTTAAAGTTCACAATTTTCCCCAACTTTGACTGATCATAACTCAGCCAAATGAAGCGATATCTTAAAAAGTCATACCTTTTTATAATCTGGACACTTAGGAGAATTAATCGCAATCAAAATCTGAAATTCTCAAAATTTAACCCATTTTGTCAAATTTGGATGAAAGAGATAAGTGGTCCACAGATCAATATTTAAAGTTCACAATTTTCCCCAACTTTGACTGATCATAACTCAGCCAAATGAAGCGATATCTTAAAAAGTCATACCTTTTTATAATCTGGACACTTAGGAGAATTAATCGCAATCAAAATCTGAAATTCTCAAAATTTAACCCATTTTGTCAAATTTGGATGAAAGAGATAAGTAGTCCACAGATCTCCAAAGTTTATCTGAATATATTATTAATAAACTTTATATAAAGTACTACATAAAGAAGCACAATTTACTAACTTCTACTTAAATGTTTTCCACAAAATTTTTAATTTAATTTGAGAAAATTCAAACTATTATCAAATAAATATTTTATTATCTTACATCTAAAAGGAAATTTCCTTGTTAACTAAAAATTTTAAACATTTTGCTGTCCGCTTTAAAATACGATTTTATTTTTAAGCAACTCTAGCAACCTTTTTGGCTTTAAATTTTATAAACTCTATAGTGCGTGGTCAAATAGGGCCAATCCCTGTGCTCAATAATTTATATTGCCACTCAATTTTGGTGGAGAACGGTGTCATCCATCAATCGATCGATCGATGGGACAAGCCTTAGAAAAGTGTATAAACTGATAACAGGAAAATCGCTTAAAGACTTTCATGATGGCCAACTACTGACATGATGGCCAAATGCCAAAGCGGATTTAGCTTGTTTCGAAAACTTTAAATGAGTTCAAGTTTGCAAAGATTTGGTGCTAAGCGAATACGTTTTCTACTTGGTCACGCCCCATACTGATGGCTATATTAGGGCTGAATTCTTTGGCTGAATGTACCGTAATGATGATGACTTTTCTTCCTTTATTTCTATTTTTCCTCTTTTTGTTAAACTGATTGATGGCTAAGTGAGAGAGGGAGAGAGAGAGGGAGAGGGGGAGGGGGAGAACGTAAAATTTAATAAATTTCACAATTTCGAATTGCTCATACGCAACGTTGTACGTCGAGTATTTTTAGACTAACTCATATGACGCTGCAGATGAGCAATTAAATATTTTGTATAATTCATAATTTGCACTTTTTTATGTCACTCATGCACCGGAAATGTCCCTGTATTTGTCATATTGTAAAAACCAAAACATTTCTACGTCTCAGTTGCAATGGATCAGTGGACGGGTGTACATCGGGCATTTATAATACGTGCGTATTATAGAAATAACGATTCGATAAGTAGTGCCCAAAGAATGTTCAAGAAACAGTTTAGCATTTATCAAGTGCCGCCCACAAATGTCATCAAATCCTGGCTAAGACACTTTGAGTGTACAGGGTCCTCGCAAGCCGGTGGTTGCATCGCACGCACCTCACTACCAGTAAGACGGAAAAGTGTTAAATATTAAATGGAAAAAAATTAGAAATTTTTCTTCCTCTTTTAGCAAATTTTCTGCACCATTTGCAATCAATGTTTGAGTAACGAAAAGAATTTCAACAGTTCCTTAAAGTGATCGCAAAAAAACTGAATAAAAAATAAGTTTAAGTAATACAAGTATTAAATGTTGTATTTAAATAAAATTCCTTTTTATTTTTAGTTGTATTTATAATATAATAAATATTTTATTTTGCTAATTAACACGTATCAACTCAACACTGTCGAGCTGTAAATCAAATTCTCGACATTTTTCCTCTTTGGCTTTTCTCGCCCAATTGTATCTTATGCTTGGCTAACGATCTGCGATTCGCTTGGCTACGTTAGAAAGTGAAATTCTTTTGTATATATTCCCAAATGACTGACAATGAAAAATTGGCGCAAAAATCGCGAATACTTTGTCTTCAATTTAAGCAGTCAATTAGAGAAATTTCACCACAGTTCGGACTAGTTTTTTTTAATTAAAAAAAATTAAATTAAAAAATATTTATTTTATAAAAAATAGAATGGGTTCCTAACTACCTTTTCACCTTTACCTTTGCTTAATCACTCATAGTCTTTCATGCTCAGTAAACATTTTAAATTCAAGCTGTTTAACTAAATTTCATTTGTGCTACAGAAATTGTTTCAATCAAACGTATATTGGTAAGCGTTTCTTAACCCTTTAGCTATGGTTTTAGTCCCATTTAATCGATCGTTTTAGAATTTATTGTGAGTTCCCCAAACTGCTAGAAGAATGTTGCCTTGGTATCGCATGAGTCCAAAGACTTGGTTTCATATGATACAACGGGATCGCTCATCAGGAGAATTTTTCAAATGCACCCTCATCTTTTGCCTGGGCATATTGGTGCTAAGGCGTTTGGGGCGTGGTCTGCCCTCTTTGAAAATTGTCGAAACCTATTTGACGCCCAAGAAAACTTAAGACAAATCGTGTCAAATGTTTCATTTCTCTTTCTTTTTTGGCGAATTTAGCGAATTTCAATTAAAACTGTAATCAAATAATTAGAGTTAAGACTCAAAATGGCTTAATTTAAGACACAATTGAGAATTGTATAAAATGCAAGAAATAAGAGCTAAATAAATTAGTTTTCTACTTATAAAAAACAAATTTTTAATGTTTAAAGTAAAAGGTTTTAGATTAAATGCATAAATAAATAAATTTTACAGGGTATTCAAGGTGCTTATATAGTACTTATTTCACCTTTTCACCCTTGATTCCCTTTTGAGTGAACTACCTTATCAGTTTTTATTTTTCTTTCTTTTTTTTTATAAATTTAGTTTTTTATTTTTTGAGTACTCAGTTTAAAGTTTAGCAAAGTTAGAGCTCTTTTCTGTGTGTGTAAGGGTATGAGTGTGTGTGTGTGTGTGCTTCTCTGTGTGTGTGTGTGCTTTGTGTGCATTGACTGTGACTTGGAGAAGTTGAGCCTAATCAAAGCAATCAAAGTCGAAAGTTTTCAATATGCCAGCTTAAGATCTTTAGAGTCCTGTCAATCCCCTTTGCTACAGTTATACCCCCTCCCCTAAGCCACCCTCTACTACTAGCTCCTGCCAGCTGTCAGCTTTGCGTGGAAAGTGTATAACATATTGAAGAAAATGTCTTTGCTTTTTGGCACCTACTGCAAAATGTCCACTTGAACGAAGATGTCATCAAGCTGTCATGTCATCTCATCTCAAAATGAAATAAGTACGAGTATCTATTAGGGCTTCCACGCTGATTGACAGGGCGTAGAGGGGGCAGGCAGGGAAGGTGGGGGGTAAACTACACAGCCTAACGGTTATTAAGGCATTACGCTTACAGATTACAATCGGAAGATGCGCATAAGGTTTTACGATACAACCGCTGGGTATTAGTTTGAGTTATATGTGAGCACACATTTTTACGCGGCAAGCAAATAAAATTAGGTTAGTCAAGGCCCTGTCACCCACTCCCTTACTGTCTCTCTGTCTATAACTTGCACATGAAACATAAAAAAATTCCCGGTAGAAATGGAGGACGGAGAACGGGGGATAGAGGAAGCACGGCCGGAAAGCAACGTCAACGCCAGAGCCAACGGTTCTGGTATCATAATTTCGAAATGACAGGTAATTTGGGGCAACAACAGGAACATCAGGTGAGAGAGGGGGTGAGATAGGGGGTGAGAGAGGGAGTGAGACAGGGGGTGGGACTGGAACTGGAACTAAGGTGGATGCGCTGCCAGGAAGACAAGTAAAGAAATGAAGTGCGAGCGCCAAATGGGAAAATGATGCGAGTTTATTAAGTACCGTTACTCAAAATGTACCAACAAAAAAAAAATGAGCAGGAAGAACGCTAACGAAATCCTCCCAAAGAATTTATGATGCGCAATTTCCAAAATAAAAGCACAAAAAAAATATTTAAGATGAAAAAGAACACAGAAACTGAACAAATTTATATTGTAAATATATGTAGAGAGTGCAGCCACGCCCACACACGCCACACACACACACGTACACGCCCCAATCGGCCCACTTGCCCCCAAATAGTGGGCGGTACTTGCTGTTATCTCTCTAAATGATTTAAGCACATGAACATGCAACTAATGAGCAAAGCTTTCGCTGTTCCACACTTCTAGTACTTACTGTACCTTGAAGCCTTGCCATCGAGGACATAAACATTATTTGTGTCTGGAGTTTGAGGTTTCTACGCCAATTGATATTTAGAGCGGCGCTACGTGTTTATTGCTTGGCAAAGAAAAGTTCTGGAAAATCTGTAAAATTACTGTTAGTCTTGGAAAATTCTTTGTGGCGGAGAATGGCTAAAACTGTCAAAGGTGCAGAGGGTTTTTTTTGAACGGAAAGAACATAAATTGAATTATGTTTTACTTACAACTAACTTAAGCTAAAATATGTTTTCATATTAAAGAGTTTTTAATGGAGAACTCAATAAATATGATTTTATTTAAGGTGTGTCTAGTATTATCTATTATCTATTACTAACCAACCATATGCTTTGAGCTCAACAAACTCTATAATTTTATTTTTTTTCTCATTTTGCTATCGCTTATATTTGCTTTATGAACTTTGGCCTTTGACAGTCGTTGAGTTATCCCAATTCGCTTGGTCGAGAGTTCAGCTAGCAGTTGGTTTATTGTCAGAGGTTTTGATATACGTCAATTGGGCCATATATCAATGTAACAAACGGCTTGTGACGCTACTTAACGAGTTGCCATTAAAAATGGGGATCTATTGATGCGCGAAATACATGCATATTTATTGTAACATATCTTTTCATAATGTTTGGATTATCTGCTAGCTATATGTCTTGACGTGGATTTATGTGTGTCAAGAATCAAATATACACACACACACAGACACACACACACTCGAATACTCATACACTCACAGCAGGCAATGTCAGCTTTAAGCTCTTAGGAAATTGAAATCTTAAGCTTTATTGTTTTACTGCCATCGTTCTCTCGGCCTCGTTCTGCCTTCATTTCAAAAAGCAAGAAGAAGAGAAGAAGAAAAAAAAATATATATATATATATATATTATAAGAGGACCGCATGCAAAGCAAGAACTTCAGGACGACAAACGAAGTGAATAAAACTGCAGCAAAAGCAATTTTCATAAATATTTAATGGATAATGGCGAAAATAAGCAGAGTTCCCCTCAACGTCCCTTCACCATGCCCCACAAAACTCGCCATGCCCCGCTCCATTTCGTTTCTTCCTCTCGCTGTCTCGTTTTCTCCTTCTCTTTCTTCCTCTCTCGCACTCTCTCGCTCATCGGTCTGACAGTTTCCCTGAGTTTCTGGATGTATTGTAATGTTTGTATAGATATATGAACTGCCTGGCACATATGCTGTGGCAATCCCCACGAAGAACACATGTCCGAACATGTGAGCTACAGTGGAGCTTGACCAGCGTGAACTGTTGGTCTATTGTCTTAGCTATTTCAAACAATTTTGTTAAAAATTAGATGAGTTTAGCCACTAAAAAGCGTCGAAAGATTAAACTCATTGTCTGCATTGACTGATCAGCGCTCAGTCAGAATAAAAAGATACTGAAATTTCATAAACTTTTGTCACTAGCAAAGTTAGAAGATTGCTATAGTACAACAGTAAGCTAGAGAGGACAAATAATAATTGTCTGATATTCAATTTTTTGCCAATCAGTTTTCCAGCGCACGGAATTAGCCTTCTTTCTCACTTAGCATAGCTTCACTGTACCAAATGAATCTCGGCTTTTAGTTGGTATCATTAAACGAGGATTTTGCGCTGGAAATGCGCAGGAAAAAATTCAACTGAAAGCGCGCTTATTGTTTCTGCTGTTTGAGCTGGCCAAAGTCCTTCAAGAGCGCCATTACAGGCGGCAAAAATCATAACAATAAAAACGAGACAGCCAAGAGCAGAGGAAGCACAAAATCGAGGTGCTAAAAGAGAGGGGAGAGACAGAGAGGGAGGGAGAGTGGGAGAGCTGCTCTTACTTAATCGATGATGATGAATAATTGATTCGTGTGAAGCGACCAAGCATGGAAATGAAAATGTCGGTGGGGCATGTAATGGGTGCAAGCCAGGCAGATTGCTGCTGTCTCCTGCTCTCACTCACACACACACACACACACTGTATCTCTCACTCTCTCTCTCTCTATCTCTGTGTAACGAGTGGCAAATTTCAGGAAACGGAAATGGCAATTGCAGGCAACGCAAATGTGAAGTTGTGCGCTAAATGAAATGCCAACGCAGCAACACGGCAAGAAGCACGGAAACAGCAATGTGGACAGCAAAAGGAAAACAAAGACACTACAAATGGAGAAATGGAGAAAGACAGAGCTACAGAAAGTGAGAGGGAGAAAGGGAGAAAGGTAGTACTTGACTGTGGAATAGCTACTGGGAAGACATGTGGCAACGTATACAATTTGCTGGTATTTAAATTTCATTTTTAGTTCCACTTCTTAAATGGGTTTTACCGAGCAGGAAAAAAACCAAACCAAAACACACAAAATAAAATAGTGAAAGTTGTTAGTTCGTTTACAAATGGAAGTGTATACTTGAATATGGTTTTAAATGGCGAATAACGGTAAGGGTAACGTACACGGAATACAAAAATCTGACACTGGAGATATAAATATAAATATAAAGAAATGAAAAGAATTCTGCTTAAAATGTAATTGAATTTTTTAAACAATTTAAAGCTTCCTCTTTAATGTCTTGTGTAGTAGTTAGCTTAAACAGACTTCGAATTATGTATGTAGATGAAAATGGGAGTCGTAAAAAACGCAGTGCATGAATTGCAACAAACTGCCACATAATATGTGCAGCAATATTTACTGAGAAATTGTGCACACCAGGCGCTCTGATATTGTTCAATGCACAAGAACAATGCAATTTCGGTTAGCGAATGGCAAATGGCAAATGGGAGTGGGGGAGGGAGGGGAGGTAACAGTGGGGGAAGCAATGGGAACTCGGAGTGTTTTGTCATGCAAGTGCAACTGCAACAGCAACAGCGAGAGAAATGCTTGGTGCATGAAGATAGATGGCATAGATAGCCGACTGTAGCTAATAATACGCGTTTTGCTTTAACGGGACATTTGTCCCCAATCTGGCATGCAACTTTTGCTGCTCTTGCCGCAACTGTAGCAGAAGTAGCAGAAGTAGCAGCAGTGGCAGTAGCAGCGGCAGCAGCAGCAACTGCGGCTGTTGCTGTCGTCGTTGTGGAAAGGACAACGACAACAATTGCTGTCGTTGCTGCTGCTGTCGTTGCTGCTGCTGTCGTTGCTGTTGCTGCTACTGATGCCGTTCTCTCTACCCAAAATAAATTGCAATTTTATCGCGTATAATTCAATTAAATGATTTGGTTTTTGCTCTCGTCTGTCTGACAACAATTCGTCTGCGTTTTCTTTTCACTTTCAAGCATTTGGTTTTTGCAATTCGGTTGCATTTCTTTTGGGTTTTATACTGTTTTCACTCTCGCTGTGTTCGTATACCCGTCTCATGTAGAGTAAGGGGTAATTGTGGAAGAAGGGGTACTTAATGGATGCCATTTAGTAGATATGATCCTGATCAGTATTAGCAGCAGTATGAACTCTGAATTTATTGTCCTAGACACTCAAGGGTTTAAAGCCAGCACCTAAAAGCAGGCAACACTTTTTAGAAAACTTGAAAGGCAAAACAAAGTTACAGGTATCTCCTAGTTGAGCAGCCCATAAGTGATTTTTTTTGTGATTTATTGTGCATGGCATTGTCTGTCTCAGTCTCCCATCTATCTATCTCATGCTCAGTCCGTTTGTCTGTCTGTCTGTCTGTCCGACTGTCTATTGTGTCTGCTATCTAAAAATAAGCTTCAGCGTCGGCACTCGACTGCATAAATTGTTTGACTAAAATCGAGTTGCAGTCAGAGATTGTCCAAAGCCCTACGTTGTTACCCTTTCTCTCAGTCCCTCATCGACAAGAATTAGATTTAAATATTTTGGCATTTTCCATCAATTCTCTGATAATGTTCCCCGGGTCTCTGTCAATAGTCGTTGCATGTGAACTTTCGGCGGCAAAAGTAAAGGAATGCGGCATGTTGATAGCAGCTGCCGTGCAGCTTTTTGTGGCAAACCAAGCAAAGGCATTCGATCAACCATCCTCCGTCCTCCACATTTTCAATCATTTATGCTGCAATCACTGGCAGCTTCATTTCCACACGTACGACTTTACTGACTTATCCACAAACACACACATTCACATGCCATATATCCTGCATTCAGCAACCTGCAGGGAGTATGCAATATATCTGTATATATTTTCAAACCAAAAATTAAGTCACAAATTGTATTTTGGCAAATCAAGTGCGGCTCAAAGGTAAATCATTCCGCATGGAAATTGATGAACTTTAATTTTGTATGCACTAAATTAACTTTGAGCATCAATAATGTGTCAAATGCAAGCGAATAACTTTGATTTCAAGATGTTTAAATATAGTTTTTGATGACTACTAAATCAAATTGATTCGCTTTTAAAATTTGACCAACTTTCGCCTTTATGCAATTTGCTCTAATTGAATTCTGAATACACACATGCATTCATAGAGTATTCGTATTTACTGACAGCACACGGACGTACATAAAATTCAATTCTATTTCCTGATTTCGAGGCTAAAATCAAATTAAGTCAACTGCATAAATTGACTTTTTCATGCATTGCGAATAAAATGTGGAAGAATAAATAAATAAAAAAAATAAAACAAAGTACTGAACGCAATCAATAACAACTGACACAGATAGATGGAGTATTTGCTTAGTGGTTTTTTGGAATTTCATTTAATATGGTGTCAATAGGTGAATTAGGCAATGGAAAGGCAAAGTGGAACAACAGATCCATTTACTGTGAAATACCCTAGAAAAATAAAACTTAACCAAGCTTAAATATTTTAAAACATTTTTAAGTTATATAAAAGTTTATATAAAATTTGAACTGAGTTACTAACAATTTAAAAAGAATTGAAAAAATGCTTTCCATGTAAAATTAATCCATTTCGTGATGGTAGCAAAAATTACAGCATACTTTTTGGCGAACTCAAATAAATGCTAGGAATACAATAATTAATACAACAATACAGACTGCTGATGGACTGCTGACTACAACTGATATCCTTTAAAAGTAATACTTTAACGGAGCAACCCTTGAATTCAAAAGCTTTTTTAACAAGTAAAAAATTAAAATAGTCTTTGTTTCTCCTCTCACAATATCAAGTTTAAAAGTTTTTATTCCAATAAAAACCCTCGTAAAGCCAAAAAGCTTTACATTTCAATACTTAAATTAATTTTAAACATTTTAAGTGTATTCCAAAGACCGCATAATGAGTGCATCCAACTTCGAACTGTCAGAACTAGTTTCAAACCATAGCCGCACAGCTAAATTAACGTTTCCGGATGTGAAACGCATTACAGATGTGCGTAAGTTTATGGCCGAAGCGAAGAATTTGAATGGCAGCATCGAGAAGCTAACGGAATTCGTTGCTGGTCAGGAGAAGCAGTGTCAGGAGGTGCTCAAAATGCTGCGAGAGCAAGTGCATCAGAAAATATATTCACTGCATCAGTTGAAGAAGGATATGTTAGAGCTCCAACGCCAACTCAATTTGCCAAATGCCGATAAATGCTGTAAAATTCTAATGGTACAAATCACCGATGGAACTGAGATTAATAAATGCGATGTGGCCGAGGCTCTTGTGCGCTATAGTCTCAAAATGAGTTCACTGTACTGTGATATTTTGGAACTCGACAGCGATGTGGATTATGCCAACTATTTGGCTAACGTGGCCAGTGTGAATAAGGAGTTTATTCAGAATTGGTTCAAATGTGAGAAGATTAACAAGTCCAAAATAGCAACAATCAGAACTTAAAAATCTTCAACGATTTCCAAGCAGGAAACGTTATAGATAACTTTTTTAAAAAAATTTTTTTATTTGTTTCTTGTTCTGTTTTGTTAAAAAGAAGGAATTTTCAATGTACTAAAATACACATTAGCTGGGGGGTATCCTTAAAAATCTGGCAACTCTAACTAAATTTAAGTATAACAATAAAAATTGTTATAAGGAAAATGGAAACTTTGAAGTTTACAGTCTTTGTGTTTTAAAGTCTCGTCTCTTTCGGCATAACATTTTTTAATATTTATTTTTAATTACTTTTAGTAAATTAAAATTGTTTCGAGTAATTCTTATAACCCATTTACATTGCCTTAAAGCCAGATAACTTCACGTACGACTGTTACTCTGTAGTTAGCAAAGTTTGCTCTCAACTTGTTTCTAAATTTTCCTAATACTCTGCAGTCTTAAGACTCCCCCTAGCACCTCTCATCCCTTTCACCCCTTCACCACCTCCCCTCACACACAGGTGTAGCTTCATTTGCATGCTCCACTCATGAATAATCCGTGTGACACTTGCGTTTTATGGCTTTGCATATTTACGAGTTGCTTGGCAGCACAAAAGGGGGCGTTGAGGGTAGGGCGTGGCTTGTGTTTGGGTTTTACAAACAAAACTGCAGTCACTTGGGAAGTATCCTGAAGCCCAACAGGTGGCGCTGCAAGGCACTTTTTCATGGTGAATGTCGACGCTGATAGCGAATGTAATTATTATGCTACCAAGGGGGGAAGAGGAGGCGTAGGTAGGCGTGACAGGGTGTAGCTGAATCTAAAATGCTTGTTGTTGTTTGGTCTTACTCTGTTGGCAGCGTACTGTGAGCGCATAAACGCCTCTAGTTACGCAATAAATAAAAAAAAACGATTGTTGCGCCAAACGTTGCCCACGCCCAGTACTAGAGTGGACCAAACTGTACAGGACAGTACTGTACTGTCCGCCATGTTTGCGCACAGCAGCAAGATGGCGTCCGGCATCCGCTGTGCCAATGCGAACAGCCTCATTCCAATTTTTAGCATTCACAACACTTTCGCCAGTTGCTGGTGCTGTTGCTGTTGTTGCTGCTGTTGTTGTTCCTGTTGGGGTGTCTGCTACAATTCCGTTTGACAAAGTTTTGCAGTTTTCTGCTGTTGTTTGTTCATGCCCGTTGTTGTTGTTTTTTTCCTCTTCTTTTTTTAGAGGGTTTTCAGCTTCCGTTGTCAGCAGGCTGCTCAACTGCAACTTCCTGTTGGCAGCTCCCCTCCGTCCTCGTCCTCGCCCTCTCGCCGCGTTGATTTGCCTGGCCAGTTTTGGCTTATTTAGCTTTGGTTTAATTTGACAAAACAGCGCATTTAAGCACTTTGTAATTTACGTTGCTGTTTTGCTGCAATGGCAAAAGGTCAAAGTGTTGCTGGAATAATGGGAAACAAAAGCAAAACAACAACAACTACAACAAATAATCCCAGTTCCAGGCGAGTGTACAAAAACAAGGATAACAAGTATTTTACAGTGTTGCCTTAGCTTCACAGTTTTGCTAATTGAGTGTCAACTCTGTGCAGGTTGCCTAATGTAGGTAATTAGTGTTGCCAAACTTGTACCAAAAAAGACGCTGGCCAAGACAACAAAGCCAACTGCAGTTTACAGCAAACGGCAACGGCAACGGCAACGGTAACTGCAGCTGTTGTCAATTTACATAATCAAGCACCTGGCAAACGACAACTTTGTCTCTCATCTCTCAGGCAGCTTAGCACTTCTCCATTTCTTCATTTCTCTATTTCTCCATTTCTTCAGTTTCCGGTGACTGGATTAACGCAAAGCTTTTGCAATCGCCTGCCTGGAATTTGCCAATTTGCAAAAACACCTGCAACTGAATTTTAATAAACAACAACTTGAACACAGTCAAAAGTTATTTATTCCATTCACTCCACAGTAGCTTAAGTGTCTGTTTAAGTGTTAAATAGAACAGTTGCTTACTTTGATAAATTAGTGACATTTCTAGCTGATTTAATGGAATAAACCAGACTATTCTACAGACTACAAAAATTCATGACTTTTTAAGGTATCGCTTCATTTGGCTGAGTTATGATCGGTCAAAATCGGAAAATAGTCAATTTCAAGTCTTGAAATGCGAATCACATCTCTGAGGACTCTCATCCAAATTTGACAAAATGGGTCCGATTTTGAGAATTTTAGATTTTGATTGCGATTGATTCTGCTATTTGCCCAGAGTATAAAAAGGTATGACTTTTCAAGATATCGCTTCATTTGGCTGAGTTATGATCAGTCAAAGTTGTGAAAATTGTGAATTTTAAATATGGAGCTGTGGAGTTATATATAAAAATATAAAAAAGTTAATTTTTATATATTTTTTAAAGCCTGTTTAATTTATAATACGTTTTAATAATAAAATTTTGAGTAATAAACTTTGGAAAATTTGTGCAGTAAAGTGTAAAATTTTGATGGAAATTTGTGCACTAGCCAAATAAAAGCTGTAAAGCTTAAACTTTGCAAACAGCATGCTTTAATGGCAGCACAACACACAAAGACACACACACACACACATATATATACACTTATATGCATGGTCAGTTGCTGTTGTTTTTGTTTTCGTTGCAGTGGAGAACAAACAAATTTTATGGTTATCTGAAAAGTACGTGAGGTAATTGGCTGGCAAAAGCAATGCACGTGAGCAACGGCAAACAAAATGAGCACAACTTGCCACATGTGGCAAATTAAGTTAAAATTAAGCAATTAATTTAATTAGTGCACTGTGCGTGTGGGGACACATACAAAAACACCCTCACCCACACTCCCGCACTTGCCACATGTGCAACAGTTGCAATTAAGCAGCAGCAACAGTAACAGATACAGATATAGACACAGACACAGATACACCTGCAACTGCAGTTGCAGATGCACTTACAACTGCCATGTTGCAGCTGCCATTTGCGGAAATTACAAACACAAATTAATGCATGTATGTGCATATGTTAAGTGCGTGCAACACACACATCCCCACACACACACACACACAGAAACAAGTGTATGTGTGTGCAATAAAATATCATTATATTGATTCGTTGCGGAGGTGTATAAAGAGATTTTCCATGGCAACTGTTGCATAACCGTGGGCCAAATGGCAACTCTACCTGCTGCTGGCAGCAAAGAAAAACTCTAGGGAATTTTCATTTGCATTGGAAAATGCAATCGACTTCTCAATTAAGCAAATAAATGCATGTCCAACAAAATCCATCAATTGCAATTAAAGAAACTTGGCACAAAAAAATATACAAACGCATGAAGAGTGCACGACTAACAGATACCTAGGATAAGAGTGAGAAGTTTACTAGAAACTCTATGAGTTTAGAAGCTTAAAAGAAGCAAAAAAGCTTAAAAAAGAATTATATTTCAGTAAAAATTAGTTAACTGAAACTCAATTAAAACTCCACCTAAAAATATAAATTTATTCTGAGCCAAAAGTCTTCTAGTCCCCATTATACCCCTTTTAAAACATTCTTAGTTACAGGATACTTAAAAAAAACTCCAACAAATTGAAAATGAAATTCGTACTGACAGCAAACATTGAAAGTGTTTTAAAGTCTAACGGAAACTTTTTTTTAATTAACTGCAAATAAACAAACAAAATGACTGTTAAATAAATTGCAAGAGTTTCATTAAAATGCATTAAGAGCCACTAAAAAAGACCAACTAAAATATAGTACTTAAAAAAGAACTTTTTAATTGTATAAATTTCTTTATTTTTAAACTATTTCAATTATTTGTCACTTTATAAATAATATTTTCTCACGACAATCACTCAGCACTTGAGTCTCTGCACTTTGGTTCTATTTGTTTACAGTTGGCTCGTTGCGTGTTGACCAAGTTAACTCGAATTACATGAGTACACACTGATGTGGTGCTCAGAACCCTGTAGCAACCACAAAGATGGTATCTATGTTTGCATTTAACATTTGTACATTTGTAAACATTGTGTTAGTTTGTTGATTACCAAAAGGCTCTAAATGGTTAACAGTTCTATATAAACAGCTAACAGATAGCTAAGTAAAGCACTTAGTTGGACATAACTAATTGGAGTGAAGACACCTGTGAGTAATTTAAACAGTAAAAGATTTTAAATAAATAATTTATTTTAAAAATATTAACTTTTCCAATAAATTCTACTATTTATAGTGTTTGAAAGAAATTCTTTAAAAATAGCCAGCAAGTTCTATATATATTTTTTAGCAGTAAACTCTAGGCTTTTACAAAAAAGGGCGACATTTCAGTACTTAAAGCAAATAAACCAGAACTGCCAATTAAATTTCCATATATAGCAGCAGCAGCAGCTGCTCAGCTCTGCTCTGCCCTGCAGAAAGCATAAAGATTGAGAAGAACTTGCTGACATAAAAGTCCCCATGGTATTTGGCACAACAGAACCTTTAAGTAGAGCCCTCAATGTTAGTAGTCAGTTCAGTTGGTCGCGCAGCGTCAAGAAGTCAACAAGTCAACAGTTTTTGTAGGATTCGCTTTGCTCTTCTTCTTTAACATTACTATATTTTTTTCTTGAGTAGCGCTCAAGAACTGGTTTCTGTCAACACAATTTCAAAGTCAAAGTCAGTGTGAAGATTCAGCATGTGGCTGCCTCAGTTGTTTGTGTTGTTGACGCCGATTATGTTGCAAGTGCTGCAGATTCAAATGCAGCCCTTGGACCAAGGGGAACCGGTGCCAGAGACCAACGCCGACAGCAACACCAATAACAACAACTATATGGAGACTGATCGTGTGCTGTACGATCAAAGGCAGACGGGTAAATACAACATCCATGTGAGCATTAAGGATGTGGCCATCATTGAGGTGGATCAGAATGAGTTGGCCGATGTAAGTGTCTCTTAGCTAGAACAAGTTTTAAGCTATTTATTCATTTGCTATAAATAACTTGATTAGGAATCGTATAATGGTGATGACGATGATTATTACTATGATGATACTGCGTTGACCATAAAACCCATCAAGTTTGCAACCGAAGGCAGTCCAACAACCAGTACAACAACAGCAAGTACAACCACAGCAAGTACAACAAAAACAACTGTGGAACCTACTGTTTCCTCTTCGAGTACCAACAATAGTGCCTATAGCGCACAGCTTTTGGCTGACATAGTTGCCACACAGCGTCAGAAGCCCAAAACGAATAGTTTGATTATTATGAACACTTCACCGGAAAATTCATCAACTTTGCCACCTAAATGGTTACATGCCCGCTCCAAAGATGAGCCCATAACAACGACTCCGTTAACTAACATCGAGTATACGCCACCGCAAGGTCAGGATTCACCCATATTTAAGCTGAAGATGCAGCGTGCCGCAAATCCCAGTTCAAGTCCTATTCCCAGTCCGACGGAGAGCTCAGCACGTTGTCGAGCCCATCAGTTTCGCGATGCTCAGGGCAAGTGTCGCAGCAAACGCTCCGGTTCCATCTTGTAAGCAAAATTCAATAAAAAAGAGAAACCAAAAACAAAACTCTTAATCGGCTTATCACATGCGTCTTTTCTCTGTTTCTTCTCCCCCTCTTTCCCTCTCTTTCTCTCTCTCCTTCTAATTGGTTAGAAGAAAGCTCTTTAGCATGCTGGTGTCGCTGCCGTTTGCGGGCCATCGTCGTTCTGGCATTGGTCACGGGCTACAGGTGTCTCCCTCCTAAAGACGATGCTCCATGATCAAGCAGTTTTTAACATTCAGTACTATAATACTTGGCATTACAAATATTGCCTCTAGTTATACACTGAATTATACAATTTATTGTTTATCTAAGATTAAAGCTTCAACAATTTTTATAAAGTTTTTTATTTGTCTTTACTTTTTTGGCGTATTAGTTAATTGATCGGTTTGTAGTAATGAGACGTGATGTGGTAAATACTTGGCTTAAAACCTATGCATATTAAAGGTTGTAGAACTGCTCTACATTTAAGTATAAATTAAATACTAGAGTCTTCAATATATTTTATTCATGTTTGGCATTCCATAAACCTGTAAAACTAAACCAATATTTAAGCAATTTCCCAGTGATTCAAATAAATAATTTATTATATAACAAATACCTGTATTAAAGGCAATACTCGTATAGATTTGAATAAATATTTAATAGCAATTATGTCTATTGTCTATCTTGGTTGCATGTGCCACAATTCCACATCCAATTAGACGTGCAACATGCGGGTTTTGTAATCAATTGACACAACTATTCAAATAATTGTAGTTGTAGTTGTGTAGGTTTTGGCATTAACTTAATAATGCAGGTAAATCACTTGTAGTGAAAGATATATTAATACCTATACTTAAATATTAAATAGGAAATTGTCTAACGAAAGTTTTACTTTCTAACCAGATAAATTTGAGGAGATATCTAGCTTTAAAAAGGAGAAAAATAGGACAAAGTCATGACAAGTTTCAATGGTGATAAATCCACATAAATTTGGCTGTAATAAATCGATGGATTTATGACAAAAATGTATCTTATTTAAAATTCTTTTGATGTAATCAAAATTTGCACAAAAAAAGACTTTTGGCTACAAATTGAATTGAATTTGAAGCTAATGTTTCAAAGCGTATTTCTCTTAGGTATTATAGGTGCTGAGTACTCAGTTCTCACTGGTTAATGTATGCGAGACAAGCCTATTGCAAGTCCATTATCAAATGCACCTAGACGTTGGCCACTAAATATGCCGACGGGTTTCAACAAGGGAAATGATTTGCATGACGAAAGATATTCAGATGATGGACGTGGATGGTAGTAAGGGTAGGAGAGGTAGTAGGGTTTGTTGGGGTAGTAGGAGTAGTAGGGGTAGTAGGGGTAGTAGGGGTAGGTGGGGCAACAGGGGAAGTAGGGGTAGTTAGGGTAGAGGAAACTTCCTAGTTAGTTGATGTACTTTGCTTTTTGGCTGTAGTTTGGGGTGGCTGAAGGGTAGCTAATTTGCATGCAGAACGCAATGCTGAAATTCAGAATGCGAAATCAGCATTTCTCATTAGTGAAAGAGATATATACGACTACTAAAAATTAGATTAATTTCAAATGAAATTGCAGCTGCGAGAAGATTTTCTTTAGCTTTTAAGTTCGAGGTAAATTGGGGCGGCATTTGTAATTAGTTTTTGGCCGCAAACATTTCAAGGGAAAATGCGGAAAAACTTGCAGTTTTTCGACTGTCCGACTTTGCTGGCCATAAAGCCGAGCTCAGCAGAAAGACTGGACATGCCGCAGGTAACGTTTACCGTTAGAGAAGATAGTAGGAAAAGAGATTGGAGAGTGGGGCTAAGAGTTAGTGGGTCGCATATGAAGTGTATAAATTGCACTTCATCATGAATTTATTATCAGCACAGCTGCACTTGCCACGAATGCAGCTGCCACGCGTTGCTGCCTCAGCACAAGACGTGCAAAAGCTTACATTTTCCTTTACACACACACACACACTCACTCTTAGAGGTGCTAACAACAACAATAATAACAACAACTGTGGGAAGAACTGAGCATGCTGACCAGAAAATATGCATTTTTCGTGCAGCCAACTTGAAATTGTGTTAACTCAGCGCAAAAATATTATTAATTCTAATTTTCAGAAGTCCAAGGACCAAGGACTGAGGACATAGGACTGAGTACTAAGGACCAACACCTAAGCATTTCTTTGTTGTGCGAGATTTTTGTAAATGGCTGCCATTTAGGCATTTAGCTGCACCTTTAATTGTACCACAAAAGTATGCGAGAAATGCTTTCACTCACTCTCCCTCGTCCTCTGCCTCTCCCTCTTTGTTTCCCTACTTCCACTGCTGCCTAATCCCAGCTTGCTACACGCACCATTTGCTGCTCATCAATTAGCTGAACGCTGAGGAAAAAAGTGCAGAACTGTTACTCAAATGCTGAGTAGCTTTTAGTGCTAAAAGGGCTTTAAAAAAAAGGCTTTCGCATTGCCTACTTTTAGGCGTTTCACTGCCTGCATGCAAAATAATTGCTTTGAAGGCTTTAGCCTCCGTGCTAAGCTGCGATT
This sequence comes from Drosophila cardini, assembly GCA_018903735.1. Classification (NCBI taxonomy): domain Eukaryota; kingdom Metazoa; phylum Arthropoda; class Insecta; order Diptera; family Drosophilidae; genus Drosophila; species Drosophila cardini. The sequence goes on along the minus strand of JAEIGM010000001.1, from coordinate 7,578,902 downwards.
GACAGAGTACAGATCTAAGAATGTTGCGAAAAAACAAGGCAAATTGCACACTGTGAGTGACAGGTGGAAAAAAGAAGGTTTAAATTGCCATTAATTGATGTGACGACTTAGGAAAGAGTGAAGGCTTCTTAAGCCCTTTAAATCCTGTTTAATTTGCTCAACTTTATGCAGCACAAATTAAGCTACTTTTTAAGTGGTTTGCGTGAAGATTTGTTACTTTAAAATCACCTTTTTTAATGAAATTATAAAGCAAAACTTAAATTTGTTTTATTACTAATTGAAAATATTTAAATTTTATTTGGTCTCTAGTTGCATATTTATTAAATTTTCATACTTATAATTGTCAATTATACTATGCATGAAAACTCGAGCTTTAATCCGCAAAATTCAGGTAGCAACAACGCGAAAATTCTGAACGAAAATGCTGGTAATATAAAATTAAACACGATGCCGCAGAGCATTTTAATCTCTGCGCACATTTTGCATATTAATCACTTAATTAGGTTAACATTATTAAAATAAACAAGTGTCAGAGATTAAGTATATATGTGTGTGAGTGTGTGTGCGTCTGTTTACTCGAATTTATCAGGTAGGCACACAGGAGAAGGATTCACATACAGCTCTCATATGACTTCATTTTATGTGTCGCAGGTGCTTAAAATGTTAAACGCAGTAAGGGGAGTCTTTATATTTAACCTGGTATGTGTGTGTGTGTGTATTGCATTAATTATGCGCCACACTTAAAGCCAACTATGCACCGCTTGTCAAAGGCAAATTACGCCCACACCCAAAATGTAAGAATGTGTTTTTTTTCTCGTCGAAAAAATGCCACAAATGCCAGCGATTAGATGTGTTACGTAAATAACCAAAGCTAACTAGTTAGTTGACGCACGACAAGCAGTTACCCTGTAAAAACTCCTTAAAGTTGTTGAATTTAAAATCAGTTTTATTTCTTTTCTTTCTCTGTTTTCTTTTCCTTTACGAAAGCTTTCCATTTGCTTAGTTTATTATGCAATTATGCTACCCCGTTGGCGTTCTCGAGGGTATCATAAAAGTGCTCGTACTCCAAGTTCATGCTCATATGTTTGTATTACGAAAAGTGCCGCCTTATCAAAGAGCACATAAATATTATTTATTGTTTTTTATGGCATCGCATGCCAAGCTACAAATGCTACGTCAGTTGGGAAATGTTTCACTGTTGCAAATACTTCTCAAAGACCCTCGAAAAATCCCACCGTACACGACACACACACACACACACTCGACACACACACACACACACACATTCCTTTCAAATGTCTTCATTGTGCTTTAATGAAACGTGCGTGGCAAGCTAACGGAGCACCAGAGCGTACGTGGATATGGGGGAGGCGGGAGCATGGCGAAAGGTGTTGCTGTCATCTTTAAACTGCGCACAGAAGTATGCTACGGTTTCGCGACTTGCTAAAAAAAAAAACACACACACACAATTTATGTAACATTCAGCTCCATTCTAGTCCTTTATCTTGACAAAACATTTGCGCAATTCACAACTTTTCGATGAAGCAATTTTAAAGTTACTAAAAAAAACTTTATGTAATATTTTTCAAGAAAAATTCCATTTAAAGTGTCACTTTTTATAAATATTTCGTGTGAAACTTTTTAAATGTTCTACCAGCATGTGCATTATGGCATTCTGTAGTAGTTCGTGCCATGAACCCAAACACACATCCATCAAAATGTACCTTTTTTTGGTGTGTTATTTTTTGGGTGCATCAATCATATATAAGTCTAACATAACCGAACAATTGCGGTTGAGTAAACTGGAGTAAGTTTATACTTTGATTGTGTGCACACATGATTTAATGGTGTCAATTTTAACTAAGCTAATCGATATTGGAGCTGACAATGTATCAGCTTTACAATTAGTTTACCAAAAAACGTTCATTAAAATAATGTTTAAATCATTTTTTTAAGGGCAGCTGACAAATGTCAGAACTTGTTACAATTTATGAAGGATTAAATGTGGAAATTATAGCAAATTTATTTACTAAAATATATATAATTTTAACAACTAATTTTATGCTAATGAGCATTGAACTTGTTCCCTTTACTTTGATTTGAATCTAACGCTTTTAATTAGTATGTGAAACAAGTCTTTAATAATCATGACTTTCAAAAATACTAACACAGACTATAAAAGCTGCTTAGTATCTTGAGTAAACTTTCAGTTAACTTTTATTAACGTAATGCTCGGTTTCTGTCTGCTTTTTTGGCTGGTTTTACCTGTCGGTGGATTTAACGGGAATTTTACACCAATGTTTTCCAAAAATTTGGTGCATTATGATTACGGATTTATTTTTGAGTTAGCTAGAAATTTGGTAGCTCGACATAGTTTTGAAACCATTATCACATTTTCAACAAATCAGGAATCGACAGTGCCTTCAGGACAGCAGCTTGGAATGGATTCCTTTGAACATCTTCTTGTCCAACAACTAAATTTGCCCATTGTAATCACAAATTTATCGGCAAATTCCAGTCTTCACCATATAGTCAACTACAAGACTTTGGTATTTGTGAGCATTGAACACTATTCGCCGGAAAAACTGTTTAAAGTGCTCCAGAAAATACTTGATAAGCGTCATAATGTGTATCTACTGTTTGTTGTAACTGGAGCGGGTAATACACCTCCAAATCAGGTGGAATTAAAAGAGTTCTTCTCCTGTTGCTGGCATCACAATTTTGCCAATGTGGCATTGACTTTTCAACAATTTGGAGGAGTTAAAAAAGTACACAATGAACTTTTCAGCTACACACCATTTCCAGAGATAAAAGCCCTCAATGTGACCAGCTTTGGTGTAAACTATGAGTGGCCATACTTTCAGCCGAGTGATGTTAAAGGATACGAGTTTCAACTACCTTACTTTTGGGATCCACCTTTCACTTATTTGGTAAGCAAAAAGCATTAATATTAAAATTTATTCAATTATATTATTGATTTTATCCTCAACTTCTTTATAGTTTTATGATGGTCGCTTAAGGGGCCTAACAGGATCACAAATGTCTGAATATATTTATCAAATCAATGGACGCGCGAAACTGGAGCTTTTTAGCCAAGTCAATAGAGACAATTATCACAAAGAATTATTAATGTTAGCGGCCCAGGGAAAAATCGATTTTGGCGTTAATCCATTTACAACTGTTAGCATCCATGGGAGTCTTACAGAAGGCGTTTTCAATTTCGATATAAATAGATCATGTTTAATGGTGCCCTGGATACGAAGTTCAGTTTTGCAAAAATTGTTGTTAAACTGCAAATATTTTAATCCTATATTCGCTATTTGTATTGCGGTAATGGATCTAATCTGGCAACTCAAGTCTCGTCAGGGCCTCAAAGGTATATACATGGGATTCGTTATATATTCACTACAATCCTTAGATGGCCGCAGCTTTCGACAATTGCCTCGATTATACAAATATTTTCACCTATCGATGCTTCTGATTATGATGTTAATGGCAAGCATGAGAAATGCTTATCTATCAGCCAGTTTAAGTGTACAACAAATGGATGCACAAATTAATACAATAGAGGATTTTCTAGCCTCAAATTTGCGTATAATGTTAACGGAGACAATGAAGAAAATTTACTTCGATTCGGGTATATTTCCAGCCGAACTCAAGCATCGCTTGGAATTCGTCAATATCAGTACATTTCAAGAACACGTCAATAAACTTAATACCAGTTATGGCTATATAACATCATCGGCTTATGGGAATATACTCGCGGAGAGACAACGCTTCCTGGTGCGTCCACTACATCGGATTGTGGATGGTTTCGAGCTCTGTTCAGCGCCCTATTTTACTGGAGTGCCAATACAGTTCAATTCCCCCTTCAAGGAAAGCCTTAGGAGCTTTAGTTTAAACACTTTGTCCAGCGGCATTAAAGTTCACTGGGTGAGGCGTACAAACAAGTTCATGTTTAATTCGGGTTTTTATAAGACAGTTCGAGATGACGAAATGCCATTTGCTATTATAAAGCTGAATGATGTGGAATTATTACTACAGATCTATGGAGTTGCCATAATGTTCTGTGTGCTGTGTTTGTTGCTGGAAATACTATGGATGCGTTTAGCCACGAAAAGAGGTCGTTTAAATAACTTAACTGGGCTCTAAAAGCCTTTTAAAATATCTTGAAAATAAATTTCAAACTATTTTTATTGTATAAAACTAACGGTATGAACATTGCATGCAAAATAAAAACTTTTATTGTATTTATATGTAAAAAACATATGTACATTTTAGTCTTTAGCTGCTTATATGTTTAAACAATCGTTTAAATCTGTTTCAAACTTGATTGTGGCAAGAATCAGCCGTGCATTCTGTTCGGTAGTAAAAGAAATTTCAATTGATACAGAACGGAGCAGAGCTGAGTAGAGTAGAGCAACGAGCAGAGACCTATCAAACGAGTTGCATATCAAAGTTAAGGTAAATAGAAAATTCAATTTAAAGCTACGGCAGTTGAGTTTTAGCTGCCTTCAGTGCTCTCTACCTTCTGGTCTGGCCTGGCCTGGTCTGGTCTATGGGCAATCCACATAGCATACGTTCTTATCTGGCAAACTTGGCCGCAAACAAACTTCCTGTATCGATGCCACCACACGTACAGGTGTACTGGCCCCACCTGTGCTTCAGGCCAATATCTAAGTGAAAACACAGATCAACGGCACGACAATCAGCAAAGGTAATGCACAGGTACAGGCAGAGGCAGGGGGAGTGGCAGAGGTAGAGGTAGGGGAGCAGTACCCGGTCCAGGACTCGAAGCTGAAGTTGAACCCAGCTCAGTCCTTGTCCTATCAGACAAGGCAAAGACATGGTCCGCCCAGGGGCATGTCTAACGTATCTCTTGTTGGATTCTAGGTAGTTGGCTCGCCCACAAAATGCGAAGCGTCAGACACATTCAGTATACGCCCACATTGATTGGACTTTGCTTGTGTGTATGTGAATGTGTGTGTGTGTGTGTGTGTGTGTGTATTTATTTTCCTTCATTTCTCTCTAATTTTTTCCTTTATGTGCTTTGCTTTTATTTGTGTAGTGGAGAGCAGGTAAATTCTATTTTTTGCCAGTTGCATTTCTTGGATTGCATTTAGGCAACATTTATGCATTTTTAATGTGACAACTGAAATGATGAGACGGCAACGTTTTCCATCCTTTATTTTACTTACTTACTTTCACCTTTATAATGGTTTACTCTTGATACTCTTGGTACACCGTGCTGACAGTCGGAGTGTGCGACATTGAAGTCTGCATAGATCCATGGAAATGTCATAGTCATATTCATATGAGAATTTAGAAGCTCATGCAATTTGCAGTGTTGTGAAATTTGTGAAAACTTTGTGACAGCGCTCAACGAACGCTGCAGGCTAAGACTATTGTAAATCATTGTAATGTCTGGGGATTCAAGTGAGGTACTCTTGATATATTTACTGGCATTTTTTCGCCTGAATAATTCAAGTCAATTTGAGAAAATTTTCAGCAATTTGGAAGCATTTTAAGGTAAGTTTACTAGAAATCTGATTACAAATATAAAGGGATTTAATATAGAGAAAGATTTTGAAACAATTCTTACAGAATACATAGAAATATTAGAAATTTTTGTTCTTAGAATTTTCTAGGTGCATTTTTGACGTGTTACTAACGAAGTTGCATGCTTTGCATTTCCATCTGCTATAAAAGTTGGCTATAAACATTTTATATTAGCCAAGTGTGGGTTTGCCAATGAATCGTAAGCTCAATGATCGCCACTTTCTTTTTTTTTAATGGTTGCTCTTTAATTGGCATTCAAATGGTAATGGCAATGGCCACAATTGACTGCCAAGTGCATAATCAATGCAATTTTGTATGATTTGCGTGAAATGCTTAGCCGTAGTTTGCAACGTTCAGTCATTCTGTTGGTCGAATACAACACAAAAGCAGCTAAGCACGCAAAAAGTCAATATTCGACTCGCCTGTAAGTATGCAAAGCTTTTTGTGAATGTTGCCAATTTACAGTCGCCATTGACAGTGCTGGCAATTTAGCTAGTTTATAGCTGTGCTAGCAGTAATTCAAGAACTGTGAATGCTAGTAAATTTAAGGAAATACTTTTTGAGTGTCAACAATTATAATTTTTTTGGTATTAATTCGACGTCAGTTTGCTTAAACTAATAGTTTTACTATTTATTTGTAAATAAAGCTGTGCATTTTGCTAGCTTTCCAGCTATTTTCTAACAAAACCCATTTCAGCATTTAAAATTCTCGCAGCACTGGTTGTTTAGTTTGTCGGTCTGCCAGCTATGAGCTACCAGCTGGCCAATTGCAGTCTGGTGTTTATTAGCATGATTAGCTGCCTGCAATGCCGCACAAATTGCAATGCCGACGCATCGGAATTGGGGTCAGCCAAACGGTGGATTTTGGAGGGGAAAGAGCGGAGGTTTGCAGTGCAGTGTTTGGAGTGAAGTGGATTGCAGGGCATCTTGTAATTTGATTTCAGCGTCGTTGCTATTTGTTTGTAAGTTAAACCAGGGCATGACATTACACTGATTACACTCAGCAGCAAAATATCAAGCTCATTTTGATTTCAAAGCAATCTAAAGTTTCTTAAGAAATCGTATCTTGTTGCAGAGTGTTTTAGCTGGAAAAGTACACTCGAATACTGAATGCAAAAGACGGAAAGCTTAAAGCGAATTTTTAATTAGTTTTCCATGCACTTCAATTTCTGCTACACACACTTAAGCTCATTCATCTACACACACAAACAAACACACACACAGACTTGCAGACAAACAGTTGAAATGGCGTCGCACTTGGCTTGTTTCGTTTCATTTCCGGTTAACCACATCCTGCGTAATAAGCGGCACTTCCGGCCCAAAATAGACTTAAACTGTTTTGTGAGCTGTCATTGTTTTGTTTTTATTGTGTACCAAATTCAGTTTTGGCCAGTAAACCAGCCTGCAAGCCAAAACAGTCGAATATTTCTACTGCTTTGGCACGACAGAGACGATTGTAGTACAACCAGGATGCTGTACCACTTCCGTCCATTCACATTGGAGAAGTCGGTCTCCAAAGTTTTTGTGCTTTGCATGTGAATTGCACGTTTATGGGCAGTTTTGGTTTTTGCTTTTGTTTTTGTTTTGCTTTAGCTTTTTTTTTTTTTCAAGCCATGTCCTTCGCATGGTGCTGTGCCATGTTGTCCTGGCGCAAATTGAAAAGCCACAAACTGAAGTTGCATTTTTATTTGCCAACAAAACAAGCCATTGTTGTTGTAATTGCTTGTGTAGGACATGCCACTTGGCTGCATGAAGTTTTTCGACTATGCCTAAAACTGATTTGAATGCGTTACGTTTTTTATGGCCAAAAGCGATTGTACGCAAGCCGAAATCGGTTTGTTTTGTAGGCTTCAAGTAGAAGTTGTAGAATAAATAGTCCTTTAGAAGTGGGTAAGATTAAAAGTGCTGAATTGTTTCAATTATTTGTTTATACGAGTTTGTGTAGAACTTTGGCACAGAAGAAGTTAGAATTTAACTCTACAAAAGAGTATTTAAGAATATTTAAACTATTTGAAGGGAAGTCTCTTCAAAACTTTCAAGCAATAAAATATGCCAGAATTAAAAATAATTTTCGTTTGTTGTTTTTTGTTTAAACGATATAATAAATTTGGAGCTCGAGTTGGCAAACTTTAAATGTAATTAAAAATAATTTATTTAAAACGTTTCTTTCCCAACTTACTCTCCATTTCTATCTCTCTTTCTCTATATCTTTCTTCCTCCTTTAGTTTTCCGTTTTAAAGACAATTTTTATATCGGTTGATTTGTATTTATTTAAATTTACTTGACGCTTAATGCTAAAATGATTATGAGAAATGTGCAGCAGCTTCATTAGCATGCAACTAATTGTTGACACACCAAGTGAATACTCCCCGAGGAGCCCCCAAACACCCGAACCAGAGAACACCCGAATCCCAGACCACCCAGAACACCCAAAAACCCAATAGCATATTGTGTTAACCTAAATGTTGCAGAGCAAAACACTTAAATAATGTGCAATTACAATTTAATTGCATTGCAAGTTTGCGGTGAGCAGCAGTTGGCCATGGAGAGGGTTGCATCGTGAGATACCAGGGTTGTGGCAAGGGGGGTTGGGGAGGAAAGAAAGCAGTCTGCTTGAGTACTAAGTGCGCCCATATGCAAGGACTTACTGCGGCTGTACTCGGAATAATAAACCCACAAGCGACCCAGCTACATATGTTGCACAATCATTTTATTTGCACAAATTAAGCAGCTTGCCACACGCTGTTGCACTGCACAGTGGCACCAAATACGTTCACCTAATTATAATATATATAATTTAAAAGAACAGAAATAAATGTGAATTATTTTAAGATAAATATCTTGATTTTTAAGGTGACTTTCAGGTCAATAAATTGTTCTGCTCAAATAAAAAGCTCTTAAAACTACTGAAACTATACAGAAAATCAAGTGATTTATTCTAAATATTCAAGTTTTTATCTCAAAACTTAGTTGTTATTGAAATTAAGTGCCTACAATTTAATAAAATAAAAGTATTTTTCATTAAATTCGTTTTAGAAAGAGGACATAACTTTAATTTATTACCTTTTAAGGCTTTTCACAGCTGAAAATGGCAAAATTACAGAATTCTGATTGCTGGAAATGTTAAAAAAAATGTTTGACTATTCAAAAAAAAAAATGTCACATTTTTTATGCAAGCAACTCATATCGAATTTCTTACGTTTGTGCGTAAAAATTTACTGAAAGTTAATTTCGAGCATCCTGTGAAGTCAATGCGAGGTTACTGTGCGTGTGTGGGTTGTATGTGTGTGTGCATGTGGGTTGTGTGTGCGTGTGTTTGTGTCTCTGTGTGTGTGTGTGTGTGTGTATGTGTGTGTGTGAGTGGTAACAACGTTGGGACATTGGATGGCATCTGTGGTTGCGCTGCGGTTGTGCATTTCTGCGTGCTGCCTGTCATTGCATCTGCCCCAGCAAAGACCTGGGTTTGTACCCCACCGCCCGCTTGTCCACCCACCTGTCTCCCCTCCCACTGTCACACCATTAGCATTCATGTGCGTGAATGTCAGGCAAATGCAGAGGCAGAGCGAAGTATTCTGCCAAAAAAGCCAAAGCCATTGCTGCTGCTGACGAGAACGACGAGGACAACGTTTTGGGGTTAACTGGCATTAATGTCATGCCGCCATTCTGCCATTTTGTAGGTGTGTGTGCACTTTGCGGTTCCTGCATGCCTTATACACATGCCCTTCCTTCCCCTGTCAGTCCCCTCCCCACGATAAACTCACTTGGAAAATTGCTCAAAAAGCCCATTTAAAAGTTTGCACAAGTGTATTTCTTAGACTTGCATTTCCGCTCTCGACATTTCACTTTAAAACGCAATGCAATTTTTTGTGTGACTTCTGTTTTACCCCATTCTGCTGCCTGTTGCATGCCACATGCGCAACTATTTCACAACAATTTTCTTGATATTAAAAATATTTAAAACTAGTAAGAAAGTCTACAGTCGAGTCAGCCGACTGTAAAAGACCCCGTAATCATTTCAGTGCCCAATTTTTTCATACAAATAAGACTGCAATTTTAATTAAAGTTTATAGTCACTTACCACTCAGTATTTTCCAGTTTTGACAGCGATCCTGTTGTACGTGAATGGGGACTGTAATATAGTAAAAAAAAATTGAATTAAAATTTTAAAGCTTATAAAGTAAAAAATAATTGAAAATAATAAAATATTGTCAATAAAATAATCCTATTTTAGAACAATTAAAACGATTGCAATATTAAAGTAGTTAGTTTTAAGTTAGCCATAGAAAACACTCACAGCTTAGTAATCTCATTTCACTGCATTATCACTTTCACTCCAATTTTACTTCACTTCATTATTAAACACTACACCCACATTAAAAAAAAGAAAGAAAAACACACTGAGTGATATTCTGCTACGAATACACTGATACACTGCACTATATACACTGCTCTTTACACTACACTTTTACACTACACTTTTAAGGCTTTTACACTGCACTTTTACATTTCACTTTTACACTGCACTTTTACACTACACTTTAACGGCGTAATTTCACACTGCACTTTTACATTTCACTTTTACACTGCACTTTTACACTACACTTTTACGGCGCAATTTCACACTGCATTTTTACATTTCACTTTTACACTGCACTTTTACACTTAACACTGCACTGGAATTTTCATATACTGGATTTCATATTATTACACTGCACTTCACTACACTTTTTACATTGCACGGCACTTAATATTACAACACTGCACTTCACTTCACTTTTGATTTGCCGAAGGCATAAATAGATTATAATTATAATTCACCTCACACCATTTCCATTGATTTGATGCGTCACACAAAAAAAAAAAAACAAAACTGAAGAGACACGAGCTTTTATATTCTAAGCGAAGAGCGAGCGAGCGAACGAAATTAAAAGAGAAACCGACACGACGCTGCGCATGCATTCTAATGCATATGTAAGAGAGCGAGCGTAAGAGTTTACAACAACAGCGTTGATCGACGGCGACAAAAAGAGCAAAGAAAGAAACGCACAAAAGAAAATGCGTTGGAGTTGGAGTGGGAGAGTGTGAAAAAATATGGCGAAATGCGCAGCAACCAGAGGCTCCGCTAATTGAAAAATTTTCAAACGTTTATAAAAGTATTTAATTCATTGTAACTTACAAGTTTTTTATATGCAAATTGTGCACACGACGACGCTCTTTCGTTTAATGCATAATTTAAGCCGATCCGACCGAAATTAATTATTTTTTCACGCCCGTAACACGGAGCACACACTCAAGCGTGCAGAAAAAACCGATGCGCGAAAGGAACTAAACGATTAGCGAGCATCTACTACCGATGAGCGAAGGTGAGTGAGCTTTTTCTTGCTGAAAGCTTTCGATATCGAACTGAGCGTGTCGGAGCTGAGCTTTTGCGCTAACGGATAATCCAAAAAAGCTTTTGACATGTAATAATAACTAATTAAGCAACAACAAAGGGAAAACAACAATATTAATAAAAGTATATTAAAATAAATTAAAATTAATAATTGTTAGCATTATTATTTTATGTAATATTATACAGACTAAGGGACACATTTCGTTTGTACTCTTTTTTAGAGTACGGGGTCTAAATATGTCTTATATATACATACATATAGATGTCTACGACTGACTTGTCAGTTAAAACAGTTTTGCATTTGTTGATTTTGTAGTTTGATTTATCTGCACAAAACCAAAGAAGACACGTCGTTTTATTCAATTATTGTCTGTTTTTAAAACTGGCAAAAATTTCAAGTCTATTTTATACACAGCAGAGTTACTGCGAGCATTATTTTTTGGATCGTACGCAATGGAGGGTGAGTTATTGAAAAAGCTCTTTATATTTATGTGATTAAATAATTCATTCACTTAAGAAAAATATTGATATTTAAGTAACTTCTTTCAGTAAACCATATTCAGTTAATAATTAAATTACTTTAATATTTAAAGGGTTCAAAAGTGAAAGATTTCCATGTACTGAAAGCTTGTCCCTCTAAATTACCCCTATTGAAGTTAAATCTTAATATTTTTGCTTTCTGCGTGTCAGCAATTGACGGCTGACTCAATCAAAGCATTATCAATAAATTTACAAACAATTGTTATTATAAACGCAGTCACTATGTGACCCACATATTCTACAACACAATAGGAGAGTTATTAAAACCAGAAAGTAACTCAACTAGGTCAAAGTTCAATGCGGAAAACTCTGTCTAGACTTGGCAGTCAGTCGTAATAAAATGGGGCTTAGCTAATTCCGTAAGGTGGGAAGGGAGAAGAGGGGTGTAGAGGTGGGATAGGGGCAGGGGTAGGGTGAAACGCCAAAGTCGACAGTTTGTCATATTGATTTTGATGCCGACAATGCGCGTTTGTGATGATTATTATTGATAGCAGGTGTAAATGGTAATGGGGCAGGTGCGTGCCATGCGTGCCCAGATCCACAGTCACAACCAAAAGTTTAAGTTCTGCAGTTCTCTGTTGCCAATTTGAACTTCAGTCTAGCAGCGACTGTGCTCTACGATGCGTGCTCGACAACTAAACGCCCAGGAACGGGAACAGTTGCGTCGTCAACGATCCGAGAGTCGCATGATCCTATCACGCTGTCGTGCCTTAGGTCGCCCTAAATCCAATTTATAGACAAATTTAACTGCTTTTAATGTCATATGTTCTCTCTTGCAGGCTTTGAGTATGTGGTCAATCCGCAGGTGCTGCCCAAGGTCGCATTTGGTACTACTATGCACCGTGAGGTGATGCCCATGTCGGGACCCTTTTTGGATAGCTTCATGAGGTCACATCTGCCGGAGGGACGACCACATCCCAGTCCACTGGACTACAATTGTACAAAGCCCATTGGATTTAAGGTAAGTATGGTGTTCTAGGGTGACCGTATACTGCTCTTATATTTAGTTTAAGATTACCATATTACCCCCATTCTCTACAGTATCCCTCTAATGCTGGCTTCTCCGCACTCGCCAATAAAATGCCTCGTCTGCCTGTAGTGCGGGAGCAAATGATTCCACCTATGGGCACCTATGAGCCCTCACCATGGGTACTGCGTGCTGGCTACACCTTCGACAGGCAAGTAGCACCACAGCCCAAATGGATAACACCAGGGTAAGTCCTCGAAAACTATATATTCCTCATAATTATTGTGATCTTTAATTGATTCCTAGCCCCTCTACGTACTCAATTCACAACAAATATCCAAATTGGAGAATGGAAACTGCCTTTGGCACCTGTCGCATTATCTGGCCAGCGGTTGCCATCTTCTGTGGCCCCAAAAACGTCGCCCAATGTGTGTTGTGTCATCAGCGTCCCATCGGCGATTACTTTCACAGTTTTAGCGGCGATAAGGACATGTGCCGGAAGTGCATGAATGCCGAAATAGCAGCCATCAAGCACTGTAGTCTAAGTGTTACGGAACGTTATAGAAAAAATCGTGATATTAAACAATATGTACCCGCTCGCTACTGTGGATTCTTTCACGATCACAACGGCACTAATGCCGCCGTCGAACTCAAATCCCGTAAGGAGTTACGTGATAAGATACGAGTCGAAAATTATCTGTATCGCTTTGCGGGAAAAGTTGAATAGCAACCCAGAGATATATTTTCAACAGATTGGTTAGAGATACCATAACTGTAAGTTTTATTTCAGATAAACTATAAAATAAAGTAAATTGTGGAGTCACTTTATATGGAATATTTTTATATAGACATAATCTAGCAGCTGTTGCTAATAACCGCTTTAACTTTCATGTTGAGTTTTGTAATTTTCATTTTATTCGCACTTCCGGCATTTAGTTTCCTCTTCCCATTCCGTTAGCCAGTTACAATGTGGCTGCAACATGCTGCCATGTGGCATGCATTGTGGCAACAACAATGCCAACGCTATTGGCAGTCATTTTAGTCGTTATACTTAGTTTGTGTTCCTGTTTTTCAGGTGGCTGCGCTGCCTGTCAATGAATGTCAATTCGCAAGTGGCCACGCCCCTCCCCTCCCTGTCCCACGCAACTCATACGCTCTACATTGTGGCACAGCGCCACACGTTTGCAACACACTCTGTTACCAAGTTTACCAGGCCAAACACGTTGCGCCACGTTTTTGTGGTTGTTTTCTGCTGATGTAATTCCAATTACACAGCTTCGAGTTGGCCGCTAATAGAATGTAAAATAATGTAGCATACTTATGTGGGCTTTTCAAATCAAATTCATTTATTTATTTAAATTTATTAAATATATTTATTGACAGAAATACTAGAACTACAATAAGAGCAGAAGACTTAATAGTACCTGAATTAGTGGTTTATTCTTAAATTAATAAATTACGTTGATAAATTGTTAAACAAAAAAGAACAGCCACTGTGATATAGATTGTTAAAAAATGGACTAAATCAACAGCGAGAGTTCCCTTTCTTTTAGACAATTCGCAGACTATAAATAACACTACAAGTGTAGCTAGGAAATAGTGTGGAAAATTGTCGAACAACCAAAAAGAACAGCCACTGTGATATAGTTTGGTTTATATATAGATATATCAACAGCAACAGTTCCCTGCGGTTAAACACAACATGAGAAAATACTTCTCTATAGTTCTACAATAGTTAACTATAACTTGTTGTAAAGCACTTTAGGTATAAAAAGAACAGCCACTGTGATATAGATATGAATACATACAGCACAGCGTCTATTCTCTCTACATTAAAGGCGTTAAACTTAGTCATAAGTTTAAACTTGGAATATTCTTTAAAAAATTGTTGAAATTTTGGACAGTTACACTCGCTATAAAGGAAAATCACTGTGATATGTAACGATCAGTTAAACGCATATCACAACGATCGTTCCTTTTAGCGCATGGCCCATTCGAGTTTATATCTATTAACATTTTTTAAACAACTTTCGATCACTTATTTGTAGCGCTGCTTATGCCACAACGAACTTCAATGGTTGTCTAGCTTTATGAGCAGAGAAGTCACCTAAGGCTGGACGACCAAAGAAACTAATTGCAACCTCTATAAATTTAGATATAGATATCTTTATGCACAAATCGAGTACAGTAAACTCTCACACAATGTTGAACATTTTAAAATTATAGCACGAGTGTTCGGTCTAGTCACTTTGACGATGCTGTTTATAAAAGCGACCATACCGACAATCGCCATTTAATTTTAAAATTTTTGAGTTGTGTACACTTTCAAAAACACACTGAAATTCTTGTGCCTTTTAGCTGAAATTTTGAGACACACTTTGCCCAGTGATGTGTATAGGAATCTTTAACATAACTGCACAAAATGTATCCCAAAAGCAGAGCTATTCAATTTTATCACAACTTAGTTACTAACTCGCTGCTGCCTTGGGATTATACGACAAACTTCACCCAGTGATGCACACAAGTTGGCAAAACTGAACAAAGTTTACCATATAATATAGAAAACATATAGTTTATTATTTTTGTGGATCGGAAGATCCTTACACACTGACACTAAACTGTTGACTGATGATTTGCCTGTCAGTGCGCTCAGTTTATATACCCTACGATCGGTCCTACCTGGGATTAGACTGGGGAGGGATTAGCGTAATCTACCTGCGAACTTCGGCGCTTTCCACGGAATTCGCGTGAACCTTCGTGAAAAATTTTGCAACTTAATCCGTGGCCATAAACGGATTAAACGTTGTACTTAAGGATTTCGGGTAAATGCGCGCAGCTGTGTCGCGCATTCCTAAATTCGCAGAAGTGCAATAAAGGTTGGGTTTTTGGTATATGTCGGATCGTCAAAAGGATCACTTGGTTAATTGGTCAGTTAGTCCGAAGCGCAGTAGTCCGGGAATTACCCTCAATTGTCCTTGATCAATCCGTCTGCCTGTTAAGCCGTTGTGTTGACTGTACTTTCACGCAACTATGCGGTATACGATCGCAGATCAGCTACTGTCGCATCCTTGAGATGCGATGGGATGAAAGACTGTACATTTAGCTGGTACTTTGGCCACCTGTTGGCCATTAATGTGCAGCCATATGAACAACTAAGGATCCTTTAAATGTTCAAGTATTTTCTCAACAATATCTCAAGCTGAGTTAGCTTATAAAAGCCAAACAGTTGCTCATTTTGAGCAGTTCTAGTTCGCTTTGTTCTTGTTCACTATAAAAGATGTTAAACTGTAGTCGTATGTTTAACTTTTCCTAAGAGTTTGGTGACAGCTACAGTAAATTATTGGTTCTCTACTTAATATAAGCAAATTCTTTAATTTTTCTTCTTGCCTATATTTAATTATTAAGCACTTCTAAGTAGTTTAGCTTCCATTATCTCATTGTAATTGATTTTATTTGACTTTTGGCTATGGAAATATTCGACATTTCGACTATTCAGATCAGAGCAAACTTACTTTTGGCATCATTTGAACAGACAATATAACTTTTTGCCTTCCAATATAAATCTTTATAAATTCATAGCCAAGTTTCATCTTTTCAATATGTTGACTATATGTCTATAATTCTATATATCTGTCGTATAAATTGATGTTAAACTATGTACAATTGTTGAAACAATTTTAATTCATTTAAACAATAACGTGAAGCCTAAACTGTTATATCACTTGACTTGACTACTTGACTATTAATACAGTCAAGTACATTATTGCCTAAACTGTTGTATAAAACTGATCATTCAGTCAAGTACGTTACGGCATACAAATACATTAATCTACTTCGATTATTCACATTTTAGTCTGTATACTGAAAAAAGCTATGAATACTGTTACTTTATAAAATCGTATATCTTTATAGCATTTATTAGTATAAAATACAGATAGTATTTTGCTGAGAGTTTTTCGATCAACTTCTGCTATATTTATACCAACAAAGATGCTCTGTATGAAATTTTACATATATTTTGCTATATATTTTCTTTAAGCGCAAGTTAAGCCAGAATGATTGAAAGGTATCGTAATACCCTCGCCGATATCCATTTTATTTATATTAATTCCTTTCTTAATCTAGATTTTATACTACTATTTCTGTAAAGTATAGCAAATATTCCCCATTTAACCCACAATCCCAAAACCATTCGAAATAATAAGTCAGAGGTTTTTAGTTTTTTTTTTGGGCGTTCGCCTTGTATTTTCCTTTTATTTTGTTGTTTATTTGGTAAAATTAAATCAATATTTTCATTTCAATTATATATTTTTTTGTTATTACCTTTTTTCAGTTATCTTTTCTTAGAAAAACGAACATAATTGTTTCAAATTTTCAGCGTACAACTAGAAGAAGAAGAAAACAAATGTTGAAAACAAGATGAAATTAAAAAATGATAGAAATAGGTTCTAAAATTCATAAGTAAATCTTATTTATAATGCATTTGCATTTCTTGTTACTTTGTATCTTTTTTTTCTTTAATATTCTGCCATCAGCACTCTCACCCATTACTCTCTCTCTCTCTCTCTCCCTTTCTCTCCATACTCATACTCCTCTTTCTCCATTTCTTTTATGCACTCTCCTCATACCAGCTGTGGGAAGTAAAAAAGATGTACATCAGTATTATTGGGGAGTAAACATCAAGACAAATGTTAGCGAAATGCTTTCTTCTGGCGATCGAAAAGTTATAGCTCGCTATAACACATATATCGATTGGTTATCTGGATGTTTTTCTTGTTGTTGTTGTCCGCTTTCTATGGTATGTATTGTATATATCAACGCAGTGTCGTTGAGTGATTTAAAGTAAAACAAAACTTTTGCAGGCTTTAAATGGAAACCTATAATGAAAATCGTTTATTAGATATATTTAGAAATATATATATTCGATCCTAGTACTCACCGTTTTGTATAAAATATAGGGGCTTCCATTCAGTTGGAGGCATTAATGCCAAAGAAAATCAATGGATAGAATAACTATGAAAACTTAGCCTTAATGGTATATGTTATAGCTTTTTACACTGTAAGTAGATAAAAATATATATGTTTAAGTTTATTGTTGCCAGTCTTTATTTAATGTTTAAAATCTTTATTTATTAAATGTAAGTTTTGAGTGCCCTAATGTCTGAGTCTGTAAATAATAAATAAGTGTAACGAAATTTTGAAATTATTTTTTTATTAAACGTTTTATTTGTCATTTCTTTTGGCTATAATTTTTTTTCAGTGCTTTAAACTGTGAATTTAAAAATACAATTTTTTGTATATCCTTAAAAAATTTTTAAAATAAAAATACCAATACTAATTTTTTTTTTTTTTTTTTTTTTTTTTATTTTATTTGTTGTCAAAAATGTTTGTACTTAGAAAATGGAGATTTTCGGTGTCAAAATGGTTTTGTTTTTTTATATTTTTAATATATAAATTTTAAAGTAAATAAGCGTAGAAATTGTCGATAGTTTATACATAGAACAGTCTTGTTACAAATGAAAAGAAAGAGACAGAAAAGAGAGAAAAGGAAAGCGAATAGATGATAGACATTTAATTGACTTACAAGAAATTGTCGTTGCCGCTGTTGCGGCTGCTGCTGCTGTTGTTGCATTGGCCGAAGTTGTTGACGTTGGCCCATTTGCTCTGGCAGCAGCATGCGATTGTTGTTGCTGCTGATGTTTCTGTGGTTTTTGCGAAGGTGGTTGCTGTTGCTGTTGGTTGTTGTCATCATCGTCATCAATGTAATAGCATAAATTTGTATTGTTGCCACCGCCACCGCCGTTTCTATTTATGTTGCTGTTGCTGTTACTGTTACTGGAAGCAGCAAGTGTTGCTGACGTTACTGTTGATGTCGCTGTCGCTGTGGCTGTCTGCTTGCGCTTGTGTCCGGTTATGCTTAGAGCGGCCGTAAGACTCGAAGCAGCATGCAGTATTGAACGCTGGTTAAAAATGCTATTAGAAGCAGCTGCTGCTGCTGCATTGTTGTTCTTGCGAAACTTATGATGATGATGATGTTGCTGTTGTTGAGATGATGACGGTGGCGGCGGCGGTGCTGGCTGCTGTTGTTGTTGCTGCTGTAGATGCTGCTGCTGTTGTACTTGTGGCAATGGCGGTTGTCACGAGCATGCCACCTCAGCTGTTGTTGTGCTGCTGTTATTATTATTGTTGCTACCAGCACTGTTGTTGCCATTATTGTTGCTGCCATTATTATGCGGCAATACTGGCACTGCTGGCTCTGCAGTATCCATGCCATCGGCACCATTTTTGCCCGTTGCCTTGAAACTAGGCGCATTCATTTGCGCCGCTGTCGGCGTACTAGGCGTCGTACCGCCCAAATCGCTAGAGGCATTCGAATTGTCCTCAGTTAGCTGTAGAAATGTAGAACAAAATTTTAGCAAACTTGTTGATTGTTTATATGTTTATAAAGAAAACTTACCGATTCACTTAGCCGATGCACTTTGGCATTCTTGCTCGGCTGCCCTGGCGGCAATGGTTCATTTGATTGCGCCAACTCAGTAGAGAGACGTTTGCGATTAGCTTGCAATGTGTTATTAAAATTGTTGTGACTTTCCATTGATTTGCGTTCCCGTTTTAGGAAATCTGCATCCAAATAGAGCGACAATTGTTTGCGCTTCACATGACGTGCATCGATAGCCATGCCTTCTTTCAACATCTTAATGTTTACCTGTAATTGAGGAAAGACATAAGTAATCTGTTCAAAAGACCAAGAATTTATGTTACTTACACCATGCATGATCACATGCTCTGTGAAATTTTGTATACTTTCGGTTAGGTCAATGTTAAGGTTCTCGGAACGCTCAAACTCAAGACCAATAAACCAAAGTGAACAGTACGGCGATGTTGTGACTGCGGATTGAGATGTTTGCTGCTTTAATTCATCCTCGTTGCCACTGTTATTTTGCGAATTGTTGGCACTGTTGCCCTTCTTTAGCTCAAAGCATTTGGGATTGACATGGGCAAGGGCAATGTGAGGATTACGCTCTAGATTGCCAATAAGCAATCTAACCTTGGACTCAACAAGACCGCACCATTCCAAATGATCGTCGGCTGTTTGTGAATTGACAAGCAGCACAATAAAATGACGATATCTATAAAAGAAACTGGGCGCCTCAAAGAGACGATCCCAGCTAACGCGTCCTAGCATGATCTCATCTGTGATACTCATGCCGCGATTAAACTCGGTCAATATGACCTTCTTTGTTGACTCAGACACATTGAATGTGGAGTTCTGTTGTGGATATGCGGGCGTTATAATTGGCATCAAGTGATACCGATCTGAGGCATTCACACGTGGATCCCAAACCTACAAATCGATAAGAATTAATTATGGAAACAGGTAAAATATAAGAGTAATTTGAGTACATACCTGAAAACGTAGGTTAACATTGTCCGGGTGCTTGAGCAAGACCGGATTGGGCCACTTCCAGCGTGAGAATACCAAAAAGAACTTGTGCACCAGCGTTGCGGCTGCGGCATTTGGATAAAGTTGGCAAGTTCTAGCTACCAGCATCGCCCAAGTGACACCGCCAAAGTAGCCCAAAGAATTTGAATAGATGCCATGTTCTAAAAGTAAAATTATTAATTAAAATATGTTAAGTTAACAATAAAAGTTGTTGTACTTACTTTTGGCCCACAATTTGATGGTGCGCAGTGCTAGACGGAAGTTCTCAATATTGGGAACTAGAGCGAGAATCTCGTCGGTGACACGACAACCGTTGAGGCTGCGTACCGAACGTGGATCGAGATTCTTGAGCAGATTATCGTCGCGCAGATCAAAGTCATCGGGTATCTCTTTGAGCGATAGACGTGCAAATAGTAAATCAATCTCAATGCCATCAAAATTCATTTTGATAACCGGCACAAAGGCCTCTTCCACCGCACGGCATTCGGTGACTTCTGGCTGCTTTTTGAGCACCTCGAAGAAGCTCTGAAAATAATCGGCCCGCTCAATGTTGCGTGGTGCAACACAGAGTGCATCAATATCAGCTCCCTTATGATGCACACCTAGTCGATACGACCCAAATGTATAGATCTTTCCGCCTAGCTTCTCAGCAGCTGCCTCGGGCATATTCTTGCTAACGGATATCTCTTTAACCCATTGTTTAGCCAATGTATTTAGTTTGGCCAAGATTTCCATGCGATGATTAAGCTCATCTTGGCTCTCAAATACATTGTATGGCTCCAATGATTTGCTTAGCTCGTCTGTTCGCTGTATATCCTCAGCCCGTGGCTCGGCCAGGCTAATAGCCGATGTCATGCCCAGTTGTTTGGCAGGCTGTCCGCCCGAGGTAGTATTGCCATTAAATTGTTGCTGCTGCTGCTGCTGCTGTTGCTGCTGCCGATGTGTTGGTTCGGAATTCCACATGTTGTCTCTAAGTATAATTACTATAAAAAAAAAAACAATAAAATAGTAATTTAAAATGTTAGTTAATTAATAGTAGCTAGATATTTAATGATTTGTACTTACCTAACTAGTCTTACGATTAACTGGTTATTATTATCTTAATAATAAAGTTGCCTGTTGCTGTTGCAGCTACTGTTGCTGTTGCTTCTGTTGTTGTAGTTGTAGTTGTTGTTTTTGTTGCTGTTGCTGCCACTTGTTGTAGCAATAAATGGAATTACATATGTTGCTCGATGGCGCTGCGCACAATACTAAAATGCTGAAAATTAAATAAATTTAAATATTATAAATTTGGTATTCTTCAAGTGCAAAAAGAAAAAAAATCATTGCAAATCAAAATACTTCCGACAATTTCAACTCGTTTGAATTTATCGCTTTGTTCTCGGTGTCTCAGACAAACAAAATGCAATAGATGATAAGATATTTGCCCATAAAAAAAATAATATAAACAAACAAAATGAAAGTGCAAAGCAAAGACTCCGTTAACAAATTCTAGCAGTGCTGCAACTTTTGGCTATAAAATTTGACCATGAAATTCCAGTTTTACGTTAAGTAAATATTTTATAGAAACACAGCGAAGAGTTAATTAGCTAATTTAGTTAGTTTACTAATGGAAATAAATAGTTTATTTTGCAAACGACAAAGAAACGGGTAGAGTTAGCCGTAAAACGGCGAAAATGTCAGTCCCGTTGCTGGACACTCACTCATTGCGAAGGCAATGTTTTTGTTCTTGGTCACACAAACAAATGCGTAGAAATGAATTTTTTTTTCGGTTGTGATAAAAGTGCAAGCACAATGTCGACGCGTTACAAACATAAACAAAGAGAGCAACAGTAAAAGCGTATCAAAACGGAATCTCAAATCGTATAGACACCCACACTAGTATACAAGTATACGAAAAGAGAGAAGCAATGAAAGCAAAAAAAAAACTCACAATTTCTCACACACTGACACAGGAACGCACCCACACGCACGAACCGCGGATACAAACAAATTGAATTGCGTATGGCGAAAAGAACTCTTTATATATCATTTTGCGCGAGCGATTTCTTGTTAACGGTCGCTTACCTGCGCTTAATCCTCGCGTTGTTGTTGTTGTTGTAGGTAGTTTTATGGTTCGGCCTAGCTTAAAGATTACGGTTTCAAATAAATTGTAGGTTCGTTATGCGTATGTTGATCTTCTTCTTGTTAATTGCTGTTGTTGTTGTGTCGTAGTGGTAGTTGCAATGGTGGTTGTAGTGGACTTGGTGGCGCAAGTGTATGCGTGTGTTTTGTATGCATATGTGTGCATATGAATGTAGTATGTATGTAGTTTGGCAGCGTACGAGTGTTGAGGCCCCATTCATTTGTGTCGTTCCGGCTTTTTTTCATGCACTTTTCTATTTTGTTATTTGTGTCGCGCTTTGTGTGTTTTATTCGTCGTATTCGTTGTCGCGCGTTGTATTCATCATGCTCATTCCTTTCATATCATATTCGCTTCTATACCCACATGTAACTTTTTTTTTCTCTTCTGGCCCTGCTTCTTTTTATGCTACGTGACTTGGACTTGCTTGCTGACTGACGCACGCCATGCAAAACAAAATTCGCTTTTCATTTAAACTTTTAAACATATTACGGACGCGTACGCTGCATTGATGAAATTGCGTCTGGGATTTTAGTGTGTATTCGACATTTTTGGTTTCCGTTTTGCAGCTTGTTTTGCGCGTTCCACAAATTAATATTCCAAGAACCGCAACGACCGATACGAATGTGTGTGGATAATTAAAGAAGCCAAAAAATGCAGGGTTGTTTTCCCGATAAACTAACCGTTCACACGAATGCGCATGCAGATACTTAAACTTACTAAAGTCCACACAATCCACAATGTCCAATTGGCGTCTTGTTAACGATGGTAAATATCGATATCGCAATGGAGACAGTCGATAGTCCGATAGTTCCGACAAAAATTATTGGTACCCTTCAAGAATTAATAGTTTGTACATAAATAATATGCGTTATTATCTTTTTAAAATTATGTTAATGAATATCCAACTCCAACGCTGTTTATTCGCGAAGTGCGATAAGATCCACAAAAGTATTACCGATGTGGCAACGCTACAAACAGCTGTGCATTGTATTTTTATTTATGGGAATTGGAAAACTTTGCAAAAACTGAAACACAATGTAAATCCGATTAAAAGCGACTAATGGCAGCCATATCATGATACCCTGGATGCGCGAGAAGTTTAACGAGAAGCGCGCAAAGTGGCTGGCGCGTAACAAACAACGCGGCACCGACAGCGAAACAAATTCCAATCACAGTCCCCGCAGCAGCAGCGCTGCACGCACAGCCAGTAGTGGCAGCGGCAGCGATGCCGAGAGCAGCCTTAGTTTGGGCAGCGGCGCCTCCGGTTCGCTGGTCCAAGTCCATACCACCGAGATGGAAACGCAAACGGACGGCGGCGTGGGCGGAGGTAATTGCGTGCTGCGAACGCCGTCGCCGGCGAGGAGGCGTCGCATACAGCTGGAGCTGCAGTTGCAACAGGAGTCGGCGAGGAAAGCGGAGCAGGCGAACGCGTAAGTTATCAAATATATTTTTTCTATTTGTTGTAAACAAGTTGTATGTTTCGAAATTCTCCGTTGGATTAACGCAAAAACCAAATCAAACCCAAATCCAATCGACTGGCAATATCAAAACAAACTATGCAAAAACTGCGCAGTTTGTTTCTCCGGTGAGTAAGGAGCTCTAACCACTGTTGGGTAGTGAAAGACTCATAAAACATCTGTAATTTCCCATAGAAAAAACCACACAAGGCTCGCGGCATCCTCGTCGACGGTTGTGGCCGAACCGGGTCCGGCCAAGGTGGGGGAAACCATCACCGTCCGCGTCATCTGCCCCAGTTCACGAGTGCTCATCTTCAAGACGGACATGAACAAGCGTCTAAATGATCTAAAGAGCGAGGTGATACTAGAGCTAAGCGACGATCCGGACTCGATTCAACTGTTTGCACCCGATGTACGCCACTTGAATCCACGCTATCGTCTCTATCGTGCCGAATACTTTGGCAGTGAACTCAATGAATCTCATACACTGGCCCAATTGCGGGTGCGTCACAACGAGACGTTTATACTATCACCCCGGCGCAATACTCTACCCCAGACAGTGACACGCACACGTGAGGTGCCTGGTCCAAATGATGCACTGCTCGAGAGTGCCACCCGCTTTGTCCAGAACAACACGAACACGCTGCCCATTATCGATATCAACGAGATCTTTCAGCAGTCGAATGTGAGTCCGTAAACTAATTAGACTTTCCTTCCTAATCAGAATTTCTCGATAGATCCAATATGATGTGCGAAAGGTGCTCATCTCATTGGCCCAGGCATCGGCAGCAATCATTGGCGCTGGTCCATATGCACCACGTTTGATTACTATGCTTAAGCAACGTTTGGTTAATCGACGTAATCATCAGGCGGATACGTTGCAGTGTCTGGTGGACATGGGTTTCACACGTGATGTGGCACAGCATGCGCTGAGGGCTAACAATGGCGTCTACTCGACCACATTGGAGTGGCTTATACAAAACCAGAGAGAGCTGGACCCACAGGCACCCACTGCAGTGACTATGCAGCGTAGCCTTTCATCCATATCACCTTCAACAATTGTGACCAACAATGTAACTATGCTTAGTATATGTACTAGTTAGTTACTCATGTTACCTATGTTTCTAGGAAACCATTGAGAACACGGCCGCTTTGATGCAGATCGTGCGTATTTACAGTCATCGCGATTCGCCCCCGAATGAGGAACTTATTGAATCTTTAACTGAAATGGGCTTTGAGGAGAATGCCGTCATTTCGGCCCTTAAAAGGACAGGCAACAACAAAGCCTCCGCCTGTGATTGGCTCTGCGAGAATCGTTCAGCGAGTGTCATAGAGCTGCGCGAGGGCCTTGCTCCAGATTCACCCATACTGAAAGTAATACTCGAAATGCCACAAGTACAGCTGACGCTCAGCAATCCAAAGACCTTTTTGGGTAGGTATCTAGAGAAGTAACTTCACTTTGAGCTACTATAATTAATCATAACTTTATCTCTACTTAGCCTTTTTGGCCATTTTGGAGAACGAGAATGCGATACGCGTGTGGCGTGGCGATAATGACACCACCTCGGTAATCACACATATCCTGCAGAAGTATCACGAGGAGAAGCATGTGATGGGCATCAATCAGTTCTACGTGAATCGCTGGTGATCAGGCGCATCAAAGTGGCTTTATATATACAAACATATATATAAAAAACAACTAGATATTAATGAGATTAACCAAATTCTATTTATACATGCATTAACATATACATCTATATACATACACACACATACATATATATATATATTTGTATATATAAATATATACAGATACACACACATTTTAGGTACGTAACGTGCATAGTTAAACTTAGTTAGTATTAAGCCCGCATTGGAGCCTCATATTGTGTGTATGAACAAAGTATTTTTATAGCCTAAGAAACAAAGCTAAAAAATCAGTTAAATTTAACCAAAAAAAAAACAACTAAAATTAAAATTAAATAAAATTGCACAAAGCCAAAGATGCAAAATGCTTCGCTTCGAGCACAGGCTGCAATCGTGAAACGCTTACCGATCAGTACGAAATGCATTACTTAGCCTATTTAATATATATATACATACATACATAAAATCAATTACACTAGTATATATACTAGTTCATCTAGTTCTAGTCAAGATCTTAGCTTTTACATTAGCATTATCGAATCTATTCAAAATGAACTCGCACAATTTCCCAAAATCTAACAAACAATTTGTATTTAAATTGAAAATATTTCGATTTTAAACTTGATAACTGAACTGAATCAAACTGTTTGTTTGTCTGTGTGTTTGTTGTTGGCCATTTGAGATACCAAAACGAGTGAAAAGGTAACTAACTACAAGCAAGCATCAAGTATTATTTTGTCTAAACAAATATTGTATTTTTATTGTCATTATTGTTTGAGCAATAAGCAAATAAATTAGTTTTTATATAAAATAAGAAAACTTGTGCTCAGTACTCACTTGGAATATTTAACTGTTTAATTGAATTTAGCTACTTATATTACTTATACGCACTGTGACCTTATCACTTGAGTTACTTTTAATCAATTGTGTTTTAGGCAGGCAGTGAGTCACGTTTGTAAGGGTACTTTACATCTCTTTGATTATCAGCTAAGTGTGTGAATCATGTTTAAATATTATATTACTCATAAGTAGTTGAGTTAACAAACAACGTTAATCGCGGTACTTTTAAGTGGCATCTATTTGAATTTATGACTTGTACAGGGAATTTCGTTAGTTTAAAAATATTTGTAGCTAAATTTTGGCTAACTTTAAGAAGCTTTGAGCTTCTTAGTAGCTTTTATAGTACCAGTTGAACTATTATGCTGATTTGTTTTAATTCCTGTAAACTATGTATTCTTTCTTCTATACATAATGCCGCTTCCTTCAATTCCAGGGTATTTAAACTGTGTCCATTCCCTAGCTAACTCTAACTCTTTACTGCCGTGTAAATAGCGACAAACTCATCACATCAGCAGCACTCTAAATATGTTGTCCTTCAAACAAATGTTGCCAAAAAGTGTGTATAATTTGTTAAGTGTTTTTTTGTTTTATCTATTACTTTTTTTTGTGTTTTACAATTTAGTTTTTTGTTGTTGTGTGGAAACAAATAATGAAATTTACAAGTGCACTTTTAATGCATCACAATTAATTTTCCAAGCGACCACACACATTTTTCATTTCATTATTTTACACAATGAGAACAACAACAATTACAGCTAAAAAGTGGAATTAGAAATTGTTTATTGTTTTAGGGAAAATGTGAATTTGAATTTATGTTAAACGCGTTTATTTAGTGGTCACGTATCTGTGAGATACTCTTACTCTTCTCGAGTGGTTTTTAATTAATATTTGGCGCGCAAATTGTTAAATTGTTTTTTATTTTTTTTGGCTTTTGGCAGAGAGTAAATTATTTATGGTCAGTGGAGTTTTCCCTGTATACATTTGTTGTTGTTTTTATTAAATGCTTTTGCGGTTGCTGCAAATGTTGCAGCAACAGCAGCTGCAACATTTTGCCTAATGGTCCCTGGCAATGTCCATGCAAATGTGCGACTATCTCGCAAAAATTGATGACGCATAAGAAGTGTGGTGGGGGAAGGGGGTGGAAGGGGGTGTTGGGGAACTGACTGCTCTATAATAAATCATCTGCTGCAAGCAACATCAAACTAACTACCAAATCCCCCCTTGAAGTGGCCAAGGCAAATGAGTTTTTGATATTATCAAAAGACGAAATGCATTGACAAGCAGCAGCAGCAAATTTCCCTTCCCCTTCTCCCTTTGCCCTTACTCCACCCCCACCCCCACCCCCACCTCTTTGCGCTGCGGATAACCGACACACGCCCAAGCACTCCCCTGAAGCCTATAAAAAATATACAGTGAGCAGCATCTTTAGCCGCAGGCTGAGGATTGGAGACTGCCGAGTGGGGAGTGAAGACTCCGGGGTAGATTCTACTTGAAATTGAAGTCGTGTGGCTTTGGCAATTTCCGTTGCATATTTACAGGCGGCGAACAATTTATGAACATTATTATCGGAAAAACCAAAACGAAACTTAATTCCAAATCCAATACAGTGCTGTCAGAGTTACACAAGAAAAAAGCTAGATCTATTACAACAAGTTGGCATAAATAGCTAAAAGCTCAATTATAGAAATTCATCTTTTTCCCAACTTTGAACGGCTGTAACTCAGCCAAATTATGAGATATCTTCAAAAGTTATACCTTTCCAGACTCTGTATAACTAGTAGAATTCATCGTAAACAAAATTTAAAATTTAAAAATTTTTGCCCATTTTGGCAAATTTTACGATGTGCCCCCTTTACAATTTTTTTAAAAATTGGCAAAAATTTGTTTTTGGAATATTTTAAAATATTTGATGCCAATCGAAAGTTCTAGTTCTCCCGAGATCAAAATGGTATGCCAATTGAAAATCGGTTGACTGAGTCACCAGAAATCAGAAATCAAAGTTGCTAGGTTTTAGATCTGAAAAGACTAGTCAGCTATAAAGTAGCTAAAACGGCAGCACTGTTCCAATCTAACAAGTAAAACTCTGCTCTACTTATAGCTACCCTGTAAAGGCATAGCTTAACTTTCTGTTGTGAAGGACTTCCCAACATACCCCATGTGCCAACTCAGCCTGAAATTACAGGGTATTAAAACAATACGCATGCGAATTGGAAAAAGCTGTTCAACATTTTAGCAAACACAAAAATGGCATGCGAAAATCCGCAA
Organism: Drosophila cardini; assembly: GCA_018903735.1. Lineage (NCBI taxonomy): Eukaryota > Metazoa > Arthropoda > Insecta > Diptera > Drosophilidae > Drosophila > Drosophila cardini. The sequence goes on along the minus strand of JAEIGM010000001.1, from coordinate 7,550,666 downwards.
TTTGTATGAAAATGTTTTGTCATTTGGCCATAAAATGATTTAAAATTCTTGTCGCATGCGATATTTTGGGAGAGTTTTCTATGTTTATATTTGTGGTAAAAGCGAAATAACTTCATATAATGCGTTTGCCTCTTAAAAATTGCATTAAATATGCATTAAAATTACCATCGCAATGTCACAATGTCGCATCATCACATCCCCATATAATAAAATATTAAAATTGTCAAAAAAAAAAAAGAATATTATTATGGAAAACAAGTAAGAAAGGCTACAGTCGAGCGAGCCGACTGTAAAAGACCCCGTACTCCTTCTAGTGCGCGTTTTTCCATACAAATCACCAATTTTCGACCGATTTGTCATATGGGAGCTATAGGCTATAGTTGTCCGATCCGGACCAAACTTGGTGAGGATAGTTATAATGGTACCATATACATAATGTGTTAGTTTGGTTGCAATCGCTAAACTAAAACTTCATGTCTCCATACAAATCACCAATTTTCAACCGATTTGTCCTATGGGAGCTATAGGCTATAGTTGTCCGATCCGGACCAAACTTGGTGAGGATAGTTATAATGGTACCATATACATAATGTGTTAGTTTGGTTGCAATCGCTCAACTAAAACTTCATGTCTCCATACAAATCACAAATTTTCGACCGATTTGTCCTATGGGAGCTATAGGCTATAGTTGTCCGATCCGGATCAAACTTGGTGAGGATAGTTATAATGGTACCATACACATAGTGTGTGAATTTGGTCTCTCTAGCTCTAATCGTTTTCAAGTTATGGTGATGTGAAAAAAGTTTTTTACAATTTGCGGGGGCGGTAGGGGGCGTGGCAATGATTTGAAATAAACTTGATCTGCTCGCGAAGCAGACGGACTTTCATTCCAAATTTGGTGGCTCTAGCTCTTGTAGTTTAGAAGATCCAGGTGTTCATACAGACGGACGGACAGACGGACGGACGGACAGACGGACAGACGGACATTGCTATATCGTCTCGGCTGTTGATGCTGATCAAGAATATATATACTTTATGGGGTCGGCCACGCCTCCTTCTGCCTGTTACGCACATTTCGCTTCAGACAAACTTAATAGACCCCTATACTCTTTTTTAGAGTACGGGGTCTAAAAAGAAAAATATATTTTCACAAGACGTGAGCATTGTTCGATTTCCTTTGGGTTTACGATATTACGAGGGGGTAAGAGTATTTGCAAATGAATGCATAATACCCCAAAATGAGTCTCTTAGGGTCCTCACTGTACTTCACATTGATTACGGCTTATTTTCTATACGAATTTCCAATCAATTTAATCAACAATTGAAGTAATTGTTATACTTTGTGTTCGTTTATTCTAATTATTTGCATTGCAATTCATTAAGAATGTTTGTTCGGAAGTCTCCTAGAGAGAGAAGTGAAGTAAAAGAAAATTAAAAATAATTTATCTACTCCAAAATTTCTTTAATTACTGATTTTTATTTTTAGATCTTTAATATAACTGTGCTACTAATTTATTTTGATTAACAAATTTTGTCATTTATGGTCAATTTTATTACAATTTATTGGGTTTTATTAACTGAATTTGGAATGCTAATAAAGTATCTTGAAAACTTTTGTCCACTCAAAGTTTATTGGCCCTGAAACTATTTCCGGAAGCTTTTCCCCTCGGAATCTCAGACCAATTAACCATTTAAGAACCCAATCGAACTCCTTCATTAGCAAACATTAGAAAAGGAAACAAACATGTTTTCGGGGAGGAACCAAAAGTTTAGTATTAACATTTCATTTATATGCCATAAATACTTGTACGAAACTTTCAACGCGACATGAAAATTAAACCCCTAAAAATATACAAAGAGGTAAGGCGGGGCAGTCTACTAACCCGCACTCCCACCGCCACTGCCTCTGTTAGCCTATTAATGTCTGCAATGGCAGAAAATAAAAATTCAGCTTTAACGCATGAAATCACACTGAAATGATACTAGAAATGTGAGCATGCAAACGGCAATGAAGGAGTCTGTGTGGCAAGCAAGAACATCGCATGCCACACATGCATACAAAGCAGCAACAACAACAACAACAACAGCATTAAGAACAGTAATAACAACAACAACAACAATAGTAACAAAGTCTGCTACCCTGTGGCCAACCAAACTGTACAGTTTATGACGCAGTAGGCCAACCGTTCTGGCCTCATAAATATAAAAATTAGTTGCTGGTCAGTTAGCAAGTGGCTGGTTAGGGGAGAGGAAAGCGTGTAGAGGGGGTAAGAGGGCGGTGAGGGGAATGTTACTGGGTGGGTGGCGGCAGCTCAGACGACGCGTCGGTCTCTTGGCAAGCAGGCTATGCTACGGTGGCCGCCCCACAATTAATTAATTAGTTCAGTTGACAAAAATTGAGGGGGCCGAACCAGTGGTTGGTGGACCGAACCCAGGGGTGGAGAAAGGGGGGTATAAAAGGACTGCTGTGGTTAGTCCAGGCGCATGTTTATGATTAGACTGGTCTGCCAAGTGTGTGAATGTTACTTTGTTTATCAGCGTGTGTGTGGGTGTGTGTGTGTGTGGGTGTGTGTGTGTTGGTAGCGGCAGAGCTCTTTAGTTATGCTATGTTTATGCCATGCAAGTTTTTGTGTATTCAGTAAGTCGTGATAGTTTAGGTATGCTTAAAATAAAGTTTGTAATTTCATGTGGGATTTGAGACTGAGAAGTCCTTGCTCTGGAATAAGGAACACTGAATTCTATATTGGCACATTATAGATAAGTTATTTCAACAACAGTTCAGTGTAAGTTCTATGTAGACTATGATACAAATGCTCTTAAATGATCCCAAAGAGAAGCCACCAAAATCATGCTTTACTCCCCCACGCATAAACGGCACAGCAAGTGTGTGTATGTGATTACGTATGTGTATGTGTGTGTGTGTGTTTGTGTGTTATTTTGTGTGTCATTTTAGTCAAGGGTCATGTGGCATGTGGCCAACTGTTTTCATAAGCGTAGCAAATATTTTCACAAGGCCAATTAGTGGAGAACCCCAGCTGACCGCTGACCACACAGCTGCCGAGAGTGTAACCTTGCGAGGACCCACAACTCTCGACTCTTAACTCTCGACTTTTAGCTCTCGACTCTACTCGAGTCTCAAGTCTTCAGTTTTGGTCTGAATTCTATTCAAGGAGCTCTCTCTCTCTCTCTCTCTCTCTCTCTCTCTCTCTCTCTCTCTCCCTCCGTCTTTTTTTTTGCTGCCATACTTATGCATGTATGGAGCATAAGACTTTGCCCCTCCTGTTGAGTTCTAAAATTAATAAAAGTGCAAAACTTTCTTCTTTCGACAGTTTTTGGTCTCCTTTTGCCGTTTTGTCAACTGCGCCGTCTCGTGTGCAACATACTTGCGAACAAAAGTGAAAAAGCCAAAAGCAATAAAGTTTTCAATTGTTTCTCTCGCACTCTATGCAATACGCTACGCTCTATACCCTAGCTGAAAGGGGTATATGGGTTTGAAGAAGTGGAAATAGAGCTGAAATTGATTGGAAAATATTTTGTAATTTTTAACTGCTAAATTTTGATTTACTAACTATAAAAGCTCTTTTAAATTTATCTCAAAAAAAACCTCTATACAGTTGTTATTGTCAAAGTATCGTGTATCTTTTATAGCTTTTTTTACACCATAGAGACTTTGTCTTTCTTATAAGTATTTCAATTAAAAAGCTCTTTTACCTTTAGACGACTCTATTCTATCGACCCAAAATGGTCTGTAAGTGTATACAGACTTCGTCATGCCACTGAACTCACTCCTCAATAGTTTTTTCTTTAGTTTTTACTTTATTTTTTTCGGTGTAGTCGTTGGCTTCAAAGTTTTTAACTGGCGCTGACTTTAAGTGCAATTCAGTGCCGAGGCAATGCGAAAAAATGCTAAAAACTTTTCCCTACTTGCTGACTGACTATGTTTTTTTTGGAGTGTGTTGTAGTTATAGTTTTTGTAGTCCCCATTGTTGTTGTTGTTGTTATTGTTGTAGCTATTTTGTGGCTGCCACATTTCGTTTTGTTTCTCTGCAGTTTAAAAACGCATTGCCAAATGTGTCACACAAAAGTTGCTGTTGTTTTTGCTGCTGTTGTTGTTGTTGTTGCTTCCTGTTTGTTGCCTGCCAAGTGACACAATAGCAGCTTGCAAGAGGCTGTGGGGGAGTTTAGTGGGAGTGGAAAGAGGAGTATGGGGAAGTGGGGCACCAGTTTACTATTTGGTATGCGGTTTGCTTTGTCTTATGCATTGCACATTTTGCACTTGACATAAAACAAAAGGCTGAAACATACAGTGAAGCCCCCTGAAGAGTCCCCGTCGAACGGCACTTAGCGGGTCAGCTGGGTATTTGGAGTGCTGCCTGAGCCTGGTGGCATGCCACAAAGAGAATTCTCTATGCCCCACTGCATGTGTGTGTGTGTGTGTGCGTTGTTTGTTTGTGTGTGCAAGTGGGTTGAGTATTTTAATGTGCTGACATTCAGGCTTTTCAATTTTTGTGCGTTGCTGCAACAACAATGGGAAATTGTTAAAAGCTTCAGTTAGAATGGCTAAGAAATTCCAATTGTTAACTATTGGACTGCTTTTATAAGCTGTTAGAAAGGCTTAAGATGAGTGTAAACCATTAAAATAACATTCACTTTCATTGATATAGTACTTTATATAAAACTATAGGGTATTGTAGGTATCAAAAGGTGACTTATTACATAAACGATATTTTTCCCATTTTTCAAACTTTGAATGATCATATCTCAGCCAAATGGTGTCATAATTTGAAAAGTCATACCTTTCCAGACTCTGTACAACTAGTAGAATCGATCGTAAACAAAATTTAAAATTTTTAAATTTTTGCCCATTTTGGCAAATTTTATGATGAACCCCCTTTAAGAATTTTTCAAAAATTGGCAAAAATTTTTTTTGGAATTTTTGAAATTATTTGAATGCCAACCGATAGTCCTAGTCCTACTGAATTCAAAATGGTATACCAATCGAATATCGGTTGGCAGAGTCCCAAAATATTCCACATCAAAGTTCCTGAAGAGAAGATAATTCTTCCTTGACCAAAACTTCGAATTTTAACCTTTGAAATCGATTTTCATGTTAATTTCTATATTCTAGCAATAAAACAAGTCCAAAAATCTCTTAGAAGTTCGCGTAGCATAAAATCAAATTTAATGACCGCCAATTATTTCGATGATTTCGTAACTAAGACTATTCTTAGCCGAGATTACTGGCCTGGCCAAGAAGCTGCTCAAATACGGCAAGTTAAATGGATTTTTAACGCAAAAGCCGACACTAACAAGCTGCATTTGGCCCAATGGCTTGGACATTGATAGTCTTAACATTGTCTTATTAAAATGGTTCAGAATGACGGATTAATTTTTAATGAGTGGAGCTGGACAAACACAACAAACCACCCACCCACCTACACTGGGAGTAGTGAGGGGAGGTGAAAATCTTTCACGTGCGTGAAAAATAAATCATCATTGCCAAATACCAAGTAAAGTTCATACAATTGCAATTTTCTGGGGTCGCAAACAATGCTCAAATCCTGACAAATGAGCGAAATGGGTATGAGACAATCTATAAGATATACGTATACTACTGTGTCCAAAAAATAAGGTGACATTTGATTTTAAACTGCGCGCTTTGAAGGATTAGGAGAATTCTTTTTGTTTTTAGGTTGGTAGTACTGTGAGTGACATCTATGTCAAATTTCATGTGAAAATATTCATTACTGTTTGAGATACGCGTCGTTTTGTGAGCTGCTAAAAGTGAGTTTCTCGTTTTTTGCAATGTCGAAATTTGTTGAGCAAAGAATTTGCATTAAATTTTCTTTGCGGAATCAATTTTCTGCTGCGGATACGTTGAGGATGGTGATGAGGTGATGAGGCTATGTCTAAAAAAAATGTTTACAAGTGGTATAGTGAGTTCAAAGCCGGTCGTGAACGTGTCGAAGACGAAGAGCGTCCTGGGCGACCATCAACCTCAACTGACGAAGCTCAGGTCCAACAAATCAAAGATTTGGTGTTGAAAAACCGTCGATTAACGATTAGAGACCTTGCTGATGATGTTGGCATATCGAAAGACTCAGTCAATACCATTTTGAAGGATGTTTTGGGCCTCAAGCGCGTCAAATCTCGACTGGTACCGAAAACATTGAATTTTTTGGAAAAAGGGCGTCGCGTTGAAGTGTGTGAAACGATGCTTTCCGACTACCAGGATGTCATGAAACGGATTATAACTGGCGATGAGACTTGGATCTATGCTTACGACCCCGAAACAACCGATCAATCGAGCGAATATCGTGCCAAAGGAGAGCCGAGACCAAAAAAATCGAAAAACGAAGACGGAACTAAAGGCCATCCCGGAAAGTGACTACAACCAGTGTTTCGAAAATTGGAAAAAACGTTGGCAGAAGTGCATTGTGTCGGGAGGGGATTACTTTGAAGGGGATGAAATTGATTTGGAAGAATAAATAAAGAATTTTCAAAATAAATACAATGTCACCTTATTTTTTGGGCACAGTAGTATATATATATATAATACACGTTAATATCCCATGCCAGTTTCAGACTATGGCAAATGCATTAAGTCCTTGAGTAAAACTACATAAACTTTGTGTACGATGCGATCCTTGCATTGCCATCAAATTTGCTGCTTCATTTATAAGGATTACAGGGCTGTTGGGCCACAAAATGCGAAACAGTGAAAACTCATAAGAAAATTACTTGCAGGAAATGCAACAAGCCACCATAATAACTATCATAGCCACCCCTAAGCGTCTTATTAGCAGGGGTTGATATTCTTTACCCTGAATTCAATCCTGCTGACTTCATGCCTTCCTTTCCTTTGCTCTGCTCTGCTTTTCTCATTGACTTCCTTTCAGAGCGTACACGAATTATGCATTAGTTTCAACTTGTAGCCCATGATTTGATGTTTTTCTCCCGTTTTGCAGCTGTACCAAGGGCTCTAGCTGACCCAAATGTATGCTCAAGGCTCTAAGGAAATATGGGCGAAATAATAATAGTAATCACAATAATGAAATACTTCACATGCGTAGAAAAATAATCACTGAACTCAAATGAATTACTTGAAAGAAAGAGGATATAGGTACATATATAGGTACATATAGTAAAAGATACTTTTAATAAATTAAAGCATTTTTAAATATTTATAAACAAATTATGAAAAATATAACAACAGCTTCTACTCTAATATTTGATAGATAATATTATATAAATTACAATAAATTATTAAGTAATACCCTATTATTTTAACATAAATATGCATCATAATAGCTTATAATTTACCGCATTAAAGACGCTTTTTTGTATATATAAAAACAGTTTACATTGTAGTCCATAACTTGGGCAACTGTCAAACAATTCATGTACTCGCAGTTGCTTTGCAGACAACCCAAAAAAAGAAAAGATTATATGTATACATATAAAAAAGAGAGAGGGAGAGAGGGAGTGGGAGTGAGAGTGAAAGGAAATATAAATAGAAACAAAGGGCTCTTGCTGTTAGCTGGCTTTTAATAAATATAAAGCGCTAATTTGCTGCATAATTGCGCTGTGCCACACCCAGAAGTAGACCCTTCGTGTCTGGCAGCTCGTTTGCTCCTAGTTAAGTAGCGCAGCCTCCCCGTCCCTGTCCCCTGTCCGCCCCTGCTCCATACCCCTTCCCTTACCCAACTGCACTGCCTTGACTTTTCATTACTTTCTTTTTTTTTGGCAAAACACCGAAAACTGCCTAGAGAGAGAGAGAGGGGGAGAAGTGTAGACAGACAAACCGTCAATCCTGCCTGCTTCCCTTACTTCATGTCTTCAATGACAGTTATTTCATTTTTCTTGTTGATGTTTTTCCTCCTGCACTCATTAAATCAAGTTAAGAAGGCATATAGCACCCGGTACTTGTTATTGTTGTTGTTGCCTGGCCCGTTTCCGTTGTAAGCCAAGCTGTTGAAGTTGTCCTGGTTGTGCTCCTGTTTCTTTGCCATCTTGTTCTTGTGGCAACGTCGAAGACAACGCAACACAACATTTTCAAATAACATTTTGCAGAGGCTTTCAAAAAAAAAAAAAGAAACAAGTGAGAAAGGCTACAGTCGAGCGAGCCGACTGTAAAAGACCCCGTACATACAAATCACCAATCTTTATCCGATTTGTCCTATGGGAGCTATTGGCTATAATTGTCCGATCCGAACCAAACTAGTTTAGAAGATCCAGGTGTTCATACGGGCGGACGGACAGACAGACGGACAGCCGGACAGCCGGACATTGCTATATCGTCTCGGCTGTTGATGCTGATCAAGAATATATATACTTTATGGGGTCGGAAAGCCTCCTTCTACCTGTTTTGCACAATTCGCTTCAGACAAACTTAATAGACCCTTCTACTATTTTTTAGATTACGGGGTCTAAAAATAAAATGTGAACATAACGTAGCACTCTTTCAACGACTTGGCTTTAATTATAATAACTTGGCTCACTGCATGGGCCAAATTTGTTATAGTACAAGCGGTTTTAATGTGCTAGCCACAAAATGTTATGGTTTCCAGCCAAACTGACAAGAATCCCTGACAAATGCTCAATTGCTCATCCGCCTAATTGGACGACTTTTGACTGTCGTCTGAACATGAGCGCACAATGAGCTACAAGAATTTGCTTTTCTCCAGTTATATTTTAAATAATATGCATAAAGTCCTTTGGGAGTTCTTCTCAAAAGTAATGAATCTATTTGGATTCTAGCTTTTTAGTTGGAGAAAAGCATAAATTTTTTAAAAATGGGAATTTCTTCATACATTGACAACTTTGCACTCATAACGAACTCAATTTTCAGTTGCTATATTAACTATATCTTATGTATGGAGTAATCTAACAAGGCACATTTAATCCGTAAGTATTAACACAGTGAATCACAAAAGTGTTGTCAGTTGGAAACATTTGAGTTTTGTATGTAATCACTTAAAAATCACACACTCATAACTTGTAGTCCTCTTTATCGGTTTTTTTAATAATTTATTTACATAAGAATTCGCTTAAAAACACTTGTTTCACATAATTATTTTATTTTAATTTTATTTAATTTTTTATTTTAGTTTTAAAGTTTATAAAATAACGCAACCGGCTTCCTCCATGACACAACAGGCTCCTAACATTAGGCAGCATTCCATTTGCTCTCTCGTAGGACCCGATGAATCCTCCACATAGACCGTCTGTGGTTGGGTGACCACCACCGCAGGCTGTCCATAAGCCGGTTGTACCATTGGCGGTGGCATAACTTCAATTACTTCCACTGGCGGTGGGTAGTAGGGATCAATGACATCCACTTGATATCCAGGATTGTACATGATACTTAAGTTGCACTAAATGTGATCGACTAACTAAAAATGTATAACTAAAATTTATGTGCTCGCTATGCAACGCAATAACTGATTTTAAACTAAAATTCCAGGAACGCTTCGATATATTTTGCTGAGTAAATTTTGGTCTACCGAAAATTTATCTAAAGCCCAGGCATTTTGATCAATGAGCTGTGATAATGAACAGTTTTGTGTAAGTGTCAGATATGTATAACCAGTGTGCAGTCTACAGTGGGTTTAAGGAAGAATTATGAATTTTTTGACTGCTTTATTAATGAAGTTTAAAGTTTTAACATTTTGGTTTTAAATCGTTGAATTTTTGACTGCTTTTCCAGCATATTTTTACCCAAATTTATTTAAGCATTTAATCAAAATTTCCTATATTTATTTAAAAGAAAGTCACAGACCGCCAAACAAATGAATAAAAATTGGACTTGCCTTAGTCATTATTATTCTTCCGTGTAATAAAATAAGTACAAACCCTTTACACCGCTTTTGCCCCACTGTAGAGCGTCTTTACTACCACAAAATGTATGAGTAATACGTTTTGGGCTTTAGATAAACAGCGAGCCAAAGAAAAGTACACACAAATTACGTTGAATGGGTTAACAGAGTCTCCTATCTCCGCCCCTCCCTGCCTACCAAACACAGCTCCTACCACATTCATAACCCATGTCAAAAATCGTTTGGGCCACAAAAAAGTTTTTGCCGCTGCGGTTGCAATGCGAGAAGAGTACAGATGGAAAGACAGAGAGGCAGTAGGAGAGGCAGTAGGAGAGGGAGTGGGAGAGTGGAAAACCTTAAAGCCCATAAAATGTTTTATCAAATGAGAGCAGGCCCGAGAGTTGGCCACACTTTTGACACATTTTCGGTTTTATTGGCAAATTTTGAGAAACATATAAATAATAACTTGGAATGTGAACTAACTTGGCAAATAATGTGCCAAAGGCCCTCGCACATGAAACTACAAATTTAGCTTTTTACGAGACGATTGAGAGAAAGGACGAGAAATCAGAGAGAGAAGGAGAGAGAGAGAGACGAGATTTATGCAAGACAATATGTTGCCACAACCACAGCCGAGTACAAAACATTATTTATAACAAATCGTAAAATTTTATTGTACGAAAAAATTGTATGTATTATGATGTGTGTGTGTGTGTGTGTGTGGTTGTGTGTGTGATTCACAAACTACAAACACAAGCTTCACAAAGCTATAGAAACTTAATTTAACGTAAAGTATTAAAGGATTTGTGCGCCTTTGTTTGAAGTCGTTATTATTGTTGTTGTTGTTATTGTTGAAGGGTCGTCTACATTATGGTACAGCAGCAACAACAATCACCGCAACTGAAGCAGCATGGACAACAGGGTATACAACAGCAGCCCTTATCCTTGGGCGGTGGTGCCTGCTGTACAATGACCGTTGTTGGTGCCGCTGGTGGTGGCACCTGCACCACCTCAACTCGTGTACGATGATCCATTTCGATGATTTTCAAATACTCCTCGAACGACTTGTTGCACGCAGCACGTTCCAGCTGATACTAGACTTAATGCCAGATCGGTCTATTATAGCATTTGATATTACCTTAGTCTCTCTCGCTCTCTCTCATGAGTTCTCGTTGCATTGGAAGTCTTATCTGTAGATAAAGCACTATCGCGCTCTTATCTGTGTGTGGTGTTATCTGTACCCAAACTATATATATTTATATTACATTGCAACGTATTTTCATACATTATATAAATATAAATAGAAGAATTAGGGGTTGCATGCTGTTACTAGTTTTAGATTTAGTTAACAATTCTGGAAAATTTAAATATTTTCTCTGTCTGAAATGAGTCACCAGCGATTGTACAAACTTGAAGCTTATCTATACATTTTGATAGGTTTATTGCAATTCTGATTACAACATAATACTTTTTATCAATTGACAAATGTTTAAAAACAATTTGATAAAGAAACAATCTTGGCAAACATTATCACTAAAAACCACTTAAATAATAGCATAAACAATATGAACAATTGTTTAATAAAACTAGAATACAATTAATAAATAAAAAAATTTAAAAAGTAACAGAAAAGTAAATTGTTATAAAGCTAAGAGAATTAATAAATAATATTCAGATAAGAAAATTTATAATGTATAGAATTTATACAATAATTTATTAGTTATAATTAATGCATAGTATAATTTACATGTCTAATTGCTCAGCTTAAACTACCTATAAATATTTCAAATAAAATAATTAAATGACTCACATTAGACGCAATAAGCGTCAAGTGCAACTACAGCAAAGTTCCCCCAAATAAAATCTTATATAGCTAATTATAGTTGAGCTTATCTAATCTGTGCTATCAATCGAAATAACTAAATGCAGCAATTTAAATTCAGAACAGAGTGGAGAGTGTGCTGTTCACTATTTGTAGTGAGGTTTTTATCGCATTGCAGGATCTCAATTAAAAATGTTCAGCAAACAAATGTGGTTGGCAAAGGTTTTTGGAAGCTGTGACGCCCTCGATAAAATTAATAAAAATATATATATATATGAACGTTGGCGCACAGTGGTGATGATAATTAGTGTACGTGATTCTATTTACTTCATCACAGTACAACCAAAAAAAAAAAAAAACAATCTCTGGAATCCCGATACCCCTCGGAAAAAAGGGGTGCTTTGCCCATGTGTGTGTAATATGATATGCGCGTAAAAAATATAGTACGTGTGTGCGTGACAATGGCAACAACGTGCGATGACAAGACTGAGAACAGGAGGGCTAGAGAAATGTTGGACAGGGGGAGAGGGGAGCTGGAGACCTGGAGTGTATTGAAAGGGACCTGAGAGCTGGGAGCTGTTTTGGTCTTTCGGGTGTCAAAAATGAAACAACGCCTGCTCGGAATTTTAAAATAAGCAAATGAGTTTTGTGCTCCAAATGTGGAGTGGAAAGTGAGCAACAAAAACACACAGCCCATAAATATTTATAAACTTTTGGCCCTGTCATATAAATACAGGGTCATTAGTTTGTTTGCACACCTTTCGCTCAACTCGCCCACGGGACAATAAAATCCAACTATGCGGCTATTTAAATGTTTATGACTTGATACACGGTGTGACAACGGCTCGATAGGGCTTATTTGTTGTAAACAAAAGGGCAAAGGACTCTCGGAGTCACTGTATAAAATGTCACTGCATTGGCAAGGTATTAAGTCATAACTAGCAGATTGTTTTTATTGAAGAGCAACAGCTTTTCTTAAAGTTTTACTCCGTTTAAAATTTTGTGAGCAAAAGAGGAAATTGTTGCATACTTTTAGGATGGCTAAGGTATTTTTTAGGGCCGTAAATAAAAGAAATGGACTTCAGAAATAGCACTAATAACTAGTGTTTCAAAAAATTTAATCATTCGGAGACCTTTCTACTTGTAAAAATGTTAAACCTTAGAGGGCATTCGATTTGTGACACCAAGCTGACTTTTAGCATTCTTATTTAGAATTTAGTGCCCGATGTGGGTAGTGGGGCACACCCATATAGCTAGAAAACTGCCAAATAAAAATGATAAAGCAAAATGGCGAAAAGTGGCAGTAAAAAATAAAATGCGCTGCCGCAAAAGTGCCATTTGTGGCATAAACACATGCGCGCTAAAGTTTTGATAAGACAAAAGGCAGCTAGCGGGGGCTAACAGGTGTGCGAGTGTGTGTGCTTGTGTGTGTGTGGCAGGTAGGCCAAAAAACTTTGCCAAGTGTGGCGCCACACAGTGAGAGTGTTGCTGGAAGAAAACAAAAAATAAAATAAAAAAAAATAACAACAACGAGAAGCAGCAACGTGGCAATGTCCCAAGGATGAACTTCAGCGTCGTCGTTGGAACCGCAATGTGCCACTAAATGCTGCCACTAAATGTGTGCCAAGTATTATTGCAGCCCAAACGCAGGTGTAGATATGTATGCGTTTGTGTGTGTGTGTGTGTATCTAAGTGTTTATATATACAGAGAGAATTTTCTTACCCAAGGATCTGCGTCCTGTCGCGCTTCCTTGCCTCCTCGCATTAAATTAGCACAATAAAAACCCATAAATGCGACACAAAAACATGAAAATCCACTTGTTATAATTTAATCGAGTTGATAGAATTTTTACGACTCCATTTCCCAGGTAAATTTTCTTTCTATTCGTATACATGTGTGTGTCTGTGTAGCTGTTTTTGGCTTAAGGCAGCGCTTAAAATGTAGGCCAAAATAAAAGTTTTAATCACACGACACCAGTTTATAGGCAACCACAAAGATTATACAAAGGTATAACTTAAGTCTGGCTATCAGATCAGAGCCTTAAAAGCACAAATCCTAACAAAAGCTGTTATAAAGATTGGTTCATATAGTGCTAGTTTAATAAAAGTAACTATAAACTAGTACATGACAAAGTGAATTCTGTACTGTATAAAGTTTGTAATAAATTTAAACATAGATTTTCAGATAATATATTTATTTATACTCTTCTTACAATTACAATTGATTCTGATTCATTCATCATTTTGTTTGTCTTCAAACTCCTCTCGCATCATCTCAGTGGTTACCGATGCTTTGCTCGATCTCTGACTGGCTATCGAGCTCTGCTTTCTATTGTAGTCATCCTCATTATTAAAGACACATTGCTCCATGAATTTAACAAGTCTCGGCGATTTAAGCTTCTTGGCAATTGGCAGAGCTTCATCCAAAGCTTCCTTAGTGCGTTCCACCTTATGCTGCATAACATTCGCTTTAATAATCTGCACAACGCTCAGAAAACGCCAAATAATGCTATTGCATTTGAAGCTTTCTAAAGAAAAACGAAAATAAATTTATATTTTTAGTTGATTTTTCCTACTTTACCCTTTATAGATCTGCGAGCATTGAAACAGCACTCATCGTAATGCAGTTGACTTAGATGAATTGTGGCCATTTGATGATAAAGATAGCACATCTCTATGGGATATTTGGCAAAACGAATGCGTCGCTCAGTACGTGTTATCAGTTTTCTAGTAATGTAGAAAATTTTCTAAATTATAATCAATAAATTATTGATTCAAACCCACCTCGATCTCTTGCCTTCAATATCTTGATCATCGCCCTCTTGGTAAGTGGAACGATCACCAAAAACAAATGGCACAATATCTTTTACCTTGTCTCTGGGCAAACGCAAGAGTCTCATTAGTGCAGTAGCATTATTTTTAAAATTTCTGGGCACTACATATTGCTCGGTTAGTGCCAGAGCTAGAATATTGTAAACTTCATTTATGAATTCAAATTTCCAGCACATGACGCGATTTCTCTTGGTCACATAGTAATCACCCATGACTTTCTCCACATAATCACAAAGGGGCTAGAATTTAAATTTAAATTTTTTTATTTACATATAGTTATTAACACAATTTACTCACTTTTATGTTCTTTTCTTTGCGTAATTTACGCATATATTTGAGATCAGCCACCATATTTCTATAGGTTTGATACTGCACACGGAATAGATTCGCTTCTTTGTTTTTATCCAGCATTTTCTTGTTTGGATACTTTAGAACACTGACATAGTAAAGTGGATTGCGACATTGCAGCATTTTCTACAAGAAATTATTAATGATTTAGAGGCTTAAGGAAAGTGTTTAAATATTTACCATAAATTGTCGCACAATCTCGTATTGTTTACTTGAAAGTGTTTCTAAAAAGCTTTTCGAACGTTTGCATTGATTTAGCAGCAAACTTGGATTCTTTCTTAAATTCTTCAGAAAGAGTATATCATACCAGGAGTCATTCATGTAGGTCTGATGAACTACATTGAAAGCGCGCTTTCTACGTGCAATTTCTATGGGGGACAATACTTCCTCGACGGTTTCTAGAACACTAATTACATCACATTTTCCCTGATCCCGCAATTTTTTCCATAAAATACGATTATCCACAATTGCTTTAGCCTTGGTAATTTCGTTAACGTGTTGTATTAGCTTCGGATTTTTTAGATAGAACAAGGACATGGCTTTGCCAGTGACATCCTTAATGACATCGTCAACCTACAAAGAAAATCTTAAATATTTAACTACTTTAGTTCTATGATTTAATTTTTTCTTACCACAATGAGCCGTTTTTCAAAGCTTTTGGCTTTAACACCAATGAATACTCTCATATTATTATGCAATTGCATATTGCAATTCTCAAACTGATTAAGCTCAAAAGTTGCATCGCAAATCTGCAGATTAATGGGACAATTCGGTCCATGTCTGTCCAAAGCCATTTCTAAATCAGAGAGTTCAAATAAAACTGTTCAGTTATTTTATTCTAAGACTTACTTGCAGCTTTTGTGGCATCGTTAAGTGCTCCTTCGATTCTGGCAGCTCTACGTTGGGCCTGACTACGGCGATATAGTGTATAATAATCGAAATCATCCAAAGCCAAAGCCTTGGTATAATAGTGCATGGCAAAGTTCTCTCGGCGGCGATTAAAGTAGTATGTACCCCAATCTCGATAGATGTCATGCTCGATTTCTTCACACCAATCGAGTTTTGCCCAATAGGGCAAAGCCTCGCCAGCCTCCAGATGCAGGGTATGTCCCACAATCGAAGTCATTTCGACTTTGGTTTTTTACTTATTTATAAATTCTTTACAAAAATGTAAAAATGTTTGTGTAAAATGTTGCACTTATACTTGTAATTGTTTTCGGATCTGTATACTCCTGTGTGTGTAATAATACTGAACTATAATGCTCTTTTTTCACTACATGTGATTATACATTGATCACAAAGAGTTCTAGATAGCAAATGTGTAACCTTTTTTATATCATTTAAGCATTTCTTTAACAGCAAAACACTTTAAAAAACGCCGTCAGTTTTTTGAAATAATAAGGTTACTTTTTTTTAGATTAAGGATAAATAAAATATTACAATATTTAATTGTTAATGGTAATGAAATTATTAAGCTGCCTAAAAGCATGCTACACTTTTGTAACAATAAGCTCGCGTTCATGTATTTTACTGTAGTTACTATATTACTTTGCATTATTTTGTACAAAATATATGATTAAAAGATTAAGTATTCAGTATAAGTGCACTTTTGATTTACTTTGAAACATTTTAAACACACACAATATATTTGTACACATTTTAAGTATTTTTACTCAATTATAGCGGAAACAGTTGTGGCCCGATGACTTGAATTCGCACTGATCGACTTTTTGACCAGTTCTTCCTCATTGCAGGCCATGCAAACCTCCATAAAATTGATGAGCCTGGGACAACCGAGCTCCTCAGCTAGAGGTAGACCTACGTCAAGGGCCTCTCCAACACGTTCCACTTTATGCAAAATTATATTTGCTTTCAGAATTTGTAGAACACTTAAAAAATTCCAAATATTGCTATTGCAAGCTTTGCTTTCTAAAGAATGAATGGTTAATAAATTATATATTATTTAATAAATTTTGAAAACAAACCTTTGCTGGCTTTGCGAGCAATAAAACAACACTCATCAGAGTGTCCTTGTGCTAAATGACTTTCAGCTATTAAATAATATAAATAGCACTTCTCAATTGAGAAATTGGTGAATCGTATACGATTCTCCAAATGTGAAACACGTTGTCTAAAATTGATTTAATATTAATAAAGAAATTTATAGTTAATTTTTAATTACCTAAATTTTTTGCCTTCAGTTTCCAAATGACCGGATTGAACATGAGTTGAGCGATCCCCAAATACAAATGGCACAATATCCTGTATTTTATCTGATGGCAAATGCAATAATTGCAGAATTGCCGAATTACTGGGTCTAAAATTTTTGGGAATCGAATACTGTTCGGTCAGGGCCAGAGCCACGGTATTATAAACTTCATTGATAAATTCAAATTTCCAGCACATAACGCGATTTGTTTTAGTAACATAATAATCACCCATTATTTTCTCCACATACTCGAGTAGGTTCTAAAGTTAATAGTAGCTTAAAAAGGTATTTAATTAAGTTTTCAGATCGTATTTACCTTGACTCTTCCTTCTTTGCGTAGTTTGCGAATCTGTCTTAGATTCTCGAGCATATTTCGATTTATTTGATACTGTGTTCTGAATAGATATGCCTCCTTATGAGCCAGAAACAACTCCAAATTTCCATATTTCATAAAATTAACGAAATAAAGTGGACTACGAATTTCAAGCATTTTCTGTAATGTAAATTGAGACAGTTTAGAATTTGTGACATTCTTTTTAAGCTGTTTAATAGTTACCACAAAGTGTCTGATAATTTTGTACTGCTCATAAACAAATACTTTCAAATAGCCTTTAGAACGCATACAGTAATCGGTAAATAACTCAGGATTATTTCTTAACTCCTTCATAAAAATGAAATCAATCCAATTGTTAGCCATATAAGTCTGATGAAGTATATTGAATGCTCGCCGTCTGCGAGCTATCTCCAGAGGAGACAGAATTTCTTCCTAAAAAAAATCAATGTATTTGCAATTTAATGGATTATTTTATAAGCGACGCACCTCATCCTCTAATACACTGAGTATATCACAATTTTCCAGTTCCCTCATTATTTTCCACAAGGGACGATCATCT
Organism: Drosophila cardini; assembly: GCA_018903735.1. Taxonomy (NCBI): domain Eukaryota; kingdom Metazoa; phylum Arthropoda; class Insecta; order Diptera; family Drosophilidae; genus Drosophila; species Drosophila cardini. The sequence goes on along the minus strand of JAEIGM010000001.1, from coordinate 7,532,744 downwards.
GTCATTGCTTTAGCTTTGTTAATTTCATTAACATGTTCGACCAACTTTTGATTTTTCAAAAGAAACAATGACATGGCCTTGCCAGTAGCATCCTTAATCGCTGTATCAACCTTTAGTAGAATAATTATAGTAACTTTATAGTTTAACTACTTGATAACATACCAACAAGAGCCGTCTCTCAAAAACTGATGCCTTGGTACCCTTGAAGAGTTTCATACTCTTGGTCATTTCAAGCTTGGTGGTTTCCAACTGATTTAGCTCGAAAAGAGCCGAACAATATTCAAAATTGTAATCAGCATTGGGGACGCCCATATTCATTGCCATTTCTAGTTAATATATAGCTTAATTAATACTTTTATTGTAGAATAATTTAGGGGAACTCACGTGCTGCACGTTTGGCATCTGACAATGCTCCTTCGTGCTGCGCTGCCAATCTCTGCACCTGACTGCGATGATAAACCGATCTAGAATCATTGCCATCCAAATCCATAGCTTGGGTAAAACAGTCCAGGGCGTTCAAATATCGGTGGACTCGTGAATAATATATTCCCCAGTCTCTGTATATCCCGTGCTGTATCTTTGGACTCCAATCGAACTTCTTCCAAGCGGGCATATCTTCTTCAATTGCCGCCTTGGGCATTGAAATAACAGACGATTTCAACATACTCTTGAGAGGATTAGCCTTGGCCATTTTGCCGAAACAATTTAAAAATATAAGTTAGATTTTATACACTTTATATTTTTTTTTTACTTTATGGCTTTTATTTATTTTTTTGTGCTTTTTAAATAATTTTTATATTTAATTTTAAACTTTTTTAAACATTATTTTGGTTTTTTACTATTTTTTTTGTTGGTGATCTGCTTACTATTGTGCTGGCTGTGTTACTGTTAAAATTTATTTGTATGAAACTATCTTTTAAAAACTTTTCTCAAAGGTATGTAGATTAAATATTTTAGTTTTATGGAAAACTTTTTTATTGCAATTAATATTTTGTGGAAAAATTGGAAAAAAAAATCAACTCAAACTTGTGCCAGATGCTTTGCTGGCTCGCTGTAGAGCTATAGAGTCCGTTTTCTTGCGAAAATCATCATCAACAAAATAGAGACAGACAGTCATGAATTTGTTAAGAGCCGGAGACTTTAGTTCCTTAGCAATCGGTTGAGCTTCCTCAGCAGATTCCTTGCTGGCCTCCACTTTGTGCTGCAAAACATTTGCCATAAAAATTTGTAGAACACTCAGAAAGTGCCAAATATTGCTGTTACAGTCACGAGAAACTAAATTAAAGTTAGTTAGTATTATAGTTAATATAAATACTATATATAAAGTTACCTTTGATTGCTCTGCGTGCGTTTAAAGTGCATTCATCGTAGTGCAATTGACTCAAATGAACACTGGCAATCTGATGATAAAGATAACACTTCTCTATAGCAAACTTTGCGAATCTTATGCGTTTCTCCAAACGTGAGATAGTTTTTCTATAAAAAATAGAGTAAAATGATTAATTTAGTAAAGAAATTTACTTCAAATCATTACCTTGCTTTCACTGCAACGGGATCTTTGGCATCACCATCTTGATAGGTCGAACGATCGCCAAAAACAAAGGGCGTTACGTCCATTACCTTGTCCGTAGGCAGTCGCAATAGTTTCAATAACGCCGTATGGGATGGGAAGGACTTAAAATATTTGGGATCAATATTTTTGGGCACATAATATTGTTCGACCAGGGCTATGGCTAGAGTATTGTAAACTTCATTTATGAATTCAAATTTCCAGCACATGACACGATTCGTTTTTGTCACATAATAATCGCCCATTATTTTCTCCACATAATCAGCAAGATCCTGTCAAAAAGTGTTCTATAAATTAGCAACGTTTGAGATAAACAATAATTATTTACCGTGAGTCTTTTTTCTTTGCGAAGCTTTTTGATTTGCCTCAGATCTGCAATCATATTGCGATGAGTTTGATACTGAATGCCAAATAGATAAGCCTCCTTGTTCTTGTGCAGCAGTTTTTTATTTGAGTACTTCATGAAACTGACGTAGTACAAAGGACTACGAGAATGAATCATTTTCTGTCAAAGAAGTGTAGAATTAAATAATTATTATTATATATATTATATAGAATACTTACTATAAATCGCCGCACAATATCGTATTGGGAATTGGATAGATCTTCCAGAAATTTCCTTGAATTCTTACATTGATCAAGTAGCAAATTGGGATTCTTGCGTATTAGTTTCATAAATAATACATCATGCCAGGAATTGTTCAAATAATTTTGATGTATAACATTAAAGCCACGCTTTCTGCGTGCCCTTTCAAGTGGAGAAAGTCTTTCTTCCTAAGAAATAATCAGGATTGATAGCTATACAGATTATTTAGAGGCGTTTTTACCTCTTCTTCTGGTATGCTGAGCACGTCACATTTTTCCATTTCTTTCAATATCTTCCACATGGGACGATCGTCCATCATTTCTTCAGCTTTCATTATAGCACTAACTTCTTCGACGACTTTCAGATAGTTCAGATAGAACTTTGAGAGCCCTTTGTTAGTCACATCTTTGATGACGTCATCCAGCTGGAGGGTTAGTAAAATAATTAGAAAACAAAGTTTATCCAGAGTTTATGGTATTACTTACCACTGTGCGACGTATTTCAAAATTTCTGGCCTTTACTCCTAAGAATTTTCTCATATTGTTACGCACTTCACAATTGCAATTCTCGAACTGATTTAGCTCAAAGAGACAATCGCAAATTTGCAAATTAATTGGGCAATTGGGTCCACTCTTTTTCTCAGCCATTGCTGTTTAAAGGATGTGATAAATAGTAAATAAACTATAATTATACAAATATTTATTACTTTGTGCATGTCTTGCATCTTCGAGAGCTCCCGAAATCTGTGCTGCCTTTCTCTTGGTCATACTTCTTTGATAGAGTGTTAAATAATCACGTTCCTCCAGTTCCAAGGCTTTTGTAAAATAATACTGTGCAAAGTTGAGACGACGTCGTCGATCATAGTATGTACCCCAATCCCTATAAATATCATGCTGAATCTTTGATCTCCAGTAAAACTTGGCCCAATCTGGTATGGTTTCACCAGCTGGAAACACAGGTACATGGCCCACAATGGATGCCATTTTCTCGATTCACTTTAAAAACGTATATAAAACTGCGTATGTTTTATAAAAGTTATTATTAAATATTAAGTAAATTCAATGTGCATTTCATTACATTACCTTGAAATCGAAATTTCTTTAGCACTTTAAATTTATAAAATTATTAGTGGTATAAAGGAAATGAAATGAAAATTATATAAAAAAATTATTTGTTAAGAACACAACAAACAAAACATTCAAACGAACTGACTGAATGTCTAAAACAAAATAAAAAAAATGAATTCAAGTAATGCATAACTAGATCTAAAAACTTTAAAAATATTTCAATATAAGGGAAAGTTATGACAACAAATCTATAAGTTATAATTATATCGATTAATTGAGTCTTTGAATTGAAAGTAAAGTGTAAATATTTATATTTGTTTTTAAAAAGCCCTTTTGGTAACTGGCAACTGGTAAGAGGTAACAGGTAGCTGCTAACTGATATATATATATTATTATGTTATCAACATGCCGCAAATGCAGAGCTTCGTGTTATGGGACAGGCGTGCAGGTTTCCGTTTCCGTTTCAGCTTTGAATTCTGTCACACTTCAAATAAGCACCTGCAACTGAGCACTTCAAATGCCACGCAAGGCTTTCAAAACATATAATTAAAATTGAAATGGAAAGAAATGGAAAAAAGCTAGAAAAAACAAAATTAAATACTGAAATATTCAACCGCAAGTCATGTGACAGAAGTGGCACAAACATGGCTCTACCGATCCATCGACTCCGATAATAATTGTGCATGTCCAGTGGCAGCGAAGTGAGAAAGAAATCACTTAAAACACACACACACACACACACACACACACACATACACACACACACACACACACACACACACACACACACACACACACACACACACACACACACACTACTTGAGAAATGTTTATGGATTTACGTTCTTCTGACGTTTCACACCCCATTCAAAGGGGAGGCCAATGAAATTAAAGCCAACAACAAACCAGTCCATAACAGAACCTACCCGACCACAAAGGGCCAATGATAAGTGTTAAGAGTCGTAGGCGTCGTATAGGGGCCAAACTCAACGCGCTCATAAATCTAATGTATAATAAATTTAAATAGCGAAATCATGCAAAAAGCCAACTCAAGTGGCAAAGTAGAGACGAGAAACTCTGCCTCCTTTTTAGCCTGGCCAAGCCGAGTCAAGCCAGGCCAGGCCAGGCCCTTTTGGCCAGGCTGTCTCACGCACAGCTCGAGACCGACAATGACTACACTTTAGCGGCAAATTTGTGCGCATTGTCGCCGTATTATTTGCTATTATTTATGCCTTTTCCACTATTTACTTCCCTTTTTCATCAGTTTTTTTGTTGCTGTTGTTGCTACTGTTGCTCACACGCCATTATGCGGTATGCAAAAGTGGACGTGGCCACTCCCTGTACCGCCTTTACAGCGTTCAACTGACAGTGGTTAAAATTAAATTTGGTAGTAAAGATTTCTTTAATGTAAAGATATATATTTCTTATAATTTTAGTTCAGTAAACCTCTAAATTTTAATAATTTTTCATTTCTATAAGCTTAAATTAATCTAATTAATTTTTTTTAATTTGCTACTGCTTCAAGTTGGCTTTAATAAATTTAAAAATCAATTTTAAATTGTAATTTAATTTAATGTTTGTTTTTCAAACATAACAGCTTACATATGATTGAATTATTTATTTGATTTGCCCCACTGTGCACTGGCGTGTTAAGCATTTGCGCTTGAAAAGCTTGCGTGGATTTTAAACATTTTCACACAACATTCTCATATTTAGACGGCACACATCCGCGACAGTTGAAACCCACAATTTCAGTTAACAGTACCCAGAGCCAGCTTAAGACCCCGAACCAGTCTCATACCCAAGACCCAAGGCTCGGCGGTAATGTAAGCTCCATAAGCCAAATAAAGGACACACACAAATAGCATGCAACACACGCGACCAAAGCGCCCAAACGTAAATCTGTGAAATGTAATTGTTGCCATGAAGAAAGGACCTAAAACCCTCAACACTCAACCCTCAACACTCAACCCTCAGTTGTGCCACTCCCCCCACCCCACACTCCTCCCCCTTTTGCTAAGGGCATTTTAAGTAAGTTTTGCTGGCGCTCTGTGTGCCATATTCGCATTTTGATAATCGCTGGGCCTCCATCGCCATCCATGGTACGTCGCTGATATACAAATTGGCTTTTCCAATGACTTTATACATTTTACGAGGCAGTGGGCCCTTTTGAGTGGTTTTTGGGTTTTCGACTTTATTTTTTTTGGATTCGCCTTGGCTTCTTTCGCTTTTCACTTTCCCTCTCCCATTTCGTTCCCCCCCCTTTGAACCAGATACTGATTCTAGTTCTTGTTCTGCTTCGAGTTTGGCGCACTCTGATGCGATTATAAAGGCTAAATTGATGCAGATAAAATTAATTGAATTCAAAAAGCCAAATCCGCTGCCCTTTTCCTATTTTTCTACTTATTTTTCTCTACTGCCTTTTTTTTTTGTGGGGCATCTGGCAATTTTGCCAAACATGTGGCACAAGTGGGTCGCATTTTCTGCTTTACTGTGACTGGTTTTCCAATAGTTTTCCGTAGTCACTTAGTCGGTTAGGTCATGCGAGCAAATGTCATGAGCCAGTCAAATGTTTACTTAATAATTCTGTATACTGTATTTCCATTTTAAATAAAAACAGATAAAGTAATTAAAAGTAAACTGAGAAATTATAGTAAAAATATATAAATTGTAATAATAACAAGCACATATTAATTAATATAAATATAACTCATTTATTTATGTTCAAAGTTTATAAAAAAAATAATTTAAATTAATCATTATCGCACAAACAATTGTGTTACATTCTAATCTTGTTGATATTTTGTGTGCACAGACGTGTTTACCTTTTATTTTATCTATATAAGTACTTTAGCCAATAGAAACCAAACTTTTCGGGGCTTTTCCAACTTTTGTCTACACAAAAAGCTTTCATATAATATAAATATTTGTGAGTTTTGTTGTCATTGAGCAGGGTTTAGTCAACCATCGTATAACATTTGTTTTGCTTTTTGAATTTGTGCATACACATTATTAGAAATGCCATCACCACCAGGACATGGACCACATGGACACCAAGGGCCCCATGGACCTCAAGAACCCCATAGGCCAGCACCTGGACACGATCATGGACACAATCCACATCAGCCTCAATACCAAACTCCCATGCCATTCCATCAGGCAGGACCACCACATCATCCTCCGCATCATTGAATGTTTTTAATAAATAAAACACATATTTTATATTTATTTAATTTATGATTTGATTAAAAAAATTCTGAAGAACAATTATCTTTATTGAAATAAAATATATTTAAACAAAAACATACAAATTTTACTTTTATATTAGCTTTTTTTAAACTTTTCTTTTACTCTTCCCACCGGAAACATTTACTTTTATTTAATTAGTAACTGCTAAAAATAAACAAATAGCCTAAGTTTACTCTTATTGATCATTTCCAAAATATGCCCCTTTGCGGGACTTTCCAGACACCTAACAGTCGCCTACAATAATCGAATATTTATTAAGTGTTGACACATTAATTTTAGCAAGTCGCATAAACAACAATTGATTAGCACGACCAAACCCTCTTAGATTAGATAGCACATATCTGAAGACCATAAAACCCTGATATTATAAAACTTCCACTGCTAAATAGAATAGGTTCAGTTGAACGGAGTGCTTTCAGTTATACGCAGTTTGGATAGAACCGATCGAAGAAGAACTATGCCACCACCACACCATCACAATCCGCCGTGTCATCATGGACCACCTCATCATGGACCACCACATCATGAACCTCCACACCACGGATATCCTATTCATGGTCCTCCGAACTATATGCCTCCAATCCATGGACCAAATCATCACTGCCCGCCACCACATCACCACGGGCCGCCACCGCATCACCACAGTCCACCACACCACCACCACACACCTGGCTACGTACCTCCTCCCAATTATTCACCAGGTCATATTCAACCACGTTAATGTGAAACTTTTCAACACTGTAAACGGCTTAATGTGCTAAAAACTCTATTTATTGACAAATTTTTATAATTCAAACTGTGAACTGATCAGAAATAAATAAATAAAGATAACTAAATAAATTTTTAAATTAAAAGAAAGTCTTAATTAATAATTTATAATAATTGGGTGGGTTAAAAATATATTTTACATATTTTTAAATTTTAAATTTTTATGTCAAAATAATTAAAATTTATTTTTTTTTATCAAACTTTGAACTCAAATGGAAATTCCCCCTTTGAATAATTTTATATCTGGGGTTTTCTATGGATGTTTTTCAAGGTTTTCCCCAGCTCATTTTAATTGCGTATGACTAACATGTATGACCTAACATTACTAATGGCTCTTAGTCATAGCTGTTACTTATCCAAATATGCCGTATTGATTAGCAGACACTTATCAGACCAGATAAGGCTTATCTATTGAATATGTTTGTATTGCACATAGTATTAAAATGTAACCAATTATCTAAATGGGTTTAGTTGTTGCCAAATCTTTGCACGAAACGCACGTGAAAATCTCTTTTATACATTAAAGAAATGCCACCACCACACGGAGGACATGGAGGACCCGGAGGACATGGACATGGCCATGGTGGACACGGACACGGTCATGGTGGACATCACGGACATGGACCTCCACACCATCATCATCATCATCATGGACATGGTCATGGGCCACGTCCCTGCATTTGCTGCACAATTTTATAGAAAATTTGAAACATATTGTGTGCTACAGGGCGTATGGAATTTAAGAAAATTGTAATTTTAACTTGATAAAAAAATAGTTGTAATGTGTGAGAAATAAAATAGAGCGAGACTGTGTGTCTGTAATGCTAATCAGTTGCTAAATTAGTCAAATGAAGTGACTTGTGTAGCTCAGCAATTAATGAGCGGCTAATCATTATGCCTAAATACTTTAAAACCTCAAAAGCCGCTTACACAGCGGTTACTTGAGCAGACATATATATATAATCTAGATACATCTGTATGTGTGTGTGTAAGAGTGTGTGTGTGTGTGAGTGTGTATGAGTTTGGCCTTGCGTGTCGATTTTGTTCAACTCATATGTGAATGTGGATGTGAATGTGGATGGGAGCGGTCCACACGGCCTGGCCCCGCTCTAATTTATAGCAGTCAAGTTGGAGCAGAGTGGAAGACATACAAGTGCCATAAATTCTGGCAAAGGAACACATTATTTATACTGTCAACTGGCTATACTATTTGAAACGGAATTCTCTGCTCTTCTACCTATAAATAAGTGCATTACCCTCACAAAAAAAAAAGCAAACAAACTGAGTCGCACAGAGCGAAGAGGAAAACCCGAAAAACCAAGTAGCGCTCATTTCGATATAAGTCTTCATTAGCGGTTAAAAGGCTGACCTACAATGGGGCAGCTAACTGGCGATGCCAATGGGTTTTTCATACGCATTGAACTGTCGCCGCAGCGTTAAAGCCGGAAATGCCCAAACAACAGCAACAACTCGGAGAATACGTTGAATGATGACGAGAAAGAGAACGAAAACGGCAACGTGGAGAAAAGCGGGAAACGAGAAACGTTAACGGAGGCAAAAAGGAAAATGCTTAAAGTTCAAATTAAGCACAACAGCTGGCGAAAAATTGAATTGAAGGCAGCAACAACAACAACAACAACAGCCACAATGTCGCTTCCGTCTGCTCTTTCCCTCTTTTCCTTAGCTAAGGGAAAACCAAAAAAAAACACATATAAAAAATAACCGAAGCATACTTCAAGGCGCCGAGGAAACAAGCAAACGAATTCAACTCGTGACAACAGCTGGCAAGCTTACACAGAGAGCCAGAGAGTGTGAATTTGAGAGTGGCATGAATAGAGAGCACGAAAGTGCCACTCTCTCGCTAAAGTGGCGCCACTTGCAAGTATAGCGTACAGTTTGTGTACTAAACAACGCATGCGCCTTTAAATTGAGTGAAAATTTACTTATAAACAGAGAGCATATCGATGAAATCGTCGGTCTTTAGTGCTCCGTTGTATGCTTTGGAGTTTGGGTTATCAAATTTTCATTGCCAGCTTTTAGCCATGAACGAACGCCACTGATAAGAACTTGTTATTATTATTGTTTTAATCTAATCATCGACAAATTTGCAACAATTTTAAAGTGTAATAGAGGAAGAATCTGATAAAGTTAGCTTCATAAATAGTTCAAGCACTTAAATTTAAGCCAAGAGATTAATTAATCAAACATGCGAATGAGCTGAATGTCAAAGTATTGATTGGTTTAAATAAAAGGCTAGGGAAACAAGGTTAGAGATAGATTTATGTGCTGATTAAGTGCCTAATAAATTCCAGAAAAATCTTATAAGCTTACAATCTTAAAATTTAGAAACTAAAACTATATCTTAGGCAACAGATGTTAATACCTATGATTTGGAGTACTTCCTTTAAATTTCTTATGCTTTTAATGTTCTTTTTTTTAGATTCTACCAAATTTTTAGTTTAAAGACATTAATTTAACTTTACTTCTAATTAAATTTTAGCTTTTCAGTATCATTTTCAAGTCTAGTTCGTGCTGCTTTTCCCAGCGTAGTTGCATTTAATTATATGGCAACATAAGGTTGAAAAGTGGCTCACATTAATGCTGCCCATATCCTAAGCATGTAATTAAATATGCTAGTGTTAGTTAGTGCTAGCTGCCACGCCCATCACTTAAATAACAGTACGCCCTAAGCAGTAGTGGTGCAGTGCATAAATTATGTTAGGCCGAAGTGCAAGCAAAGTTATTTGCAACATAAACCTTGCCACACACCCAAACACACACATTCGCACACACACACACACTCATACTTAGCCTTGGTTTGTTAGAAAGATTAACGCGTGCATTTTGTTTTTTATGCCACCAACTCATAAAAACACACACACATACTAGAACAGACACACCGAAACATACACTGGTATACATAAGTATACTTATACTAAGCCGTCTGCGAGTGCAGAGTGAAAAACAAACTGCAACGGAAGCAGCGCCTTCATGCCTCCATTTTGATATGCTCTGTCGTCGTCACTGTGGCTCTGACTGTGTTTTGTGGCTCTTGTCAGTTTTGGGTGACGGGATGTGCTGCTGCAAGGACCAGAGACACCAAGCACCAACGACTGACTGACTGCTCATGGCGGCCACTTCAGCGGCAATAATAAGCGCCACAACACAGAACTAGCGGCAACGGCAACAGCAGCAACTGCAACAAGCGGATGTTCCATGAGAAGGTGCGAACCGTGGCGTCTGTTAATGATAATGATGACAGTCTGTCGCCAGCTTTGCTGCACTTGCTCTGCAAAGTCCCCCCTCCTCTCCTTTTGCCCCTCCCTTCCTTTAACTGCTCCTTATGCCTGCTGCTGTAGGACACTCGGTGCGCTAGTTAAAGTTTTAATTTGGCATATTATAGTGGCTGTAGTGTGGCACAGCATGCGCTCGTTAGATACGGATATATATATGTTAGATATAAGCACATGCTATGGCATTATACAACAGCCACAACAACAACTACAACAAAACCAAAAACAAAATAATAATGAAGAAATGGAAAATGGAAATGGAAATACTTAAAAAGAAATAATACTTGAGTTGTGGCATTGAACTTAGCTGGAGAGATAAGGACAGGTTAAGAGATCTTTGCCTGAATAGTTAACCGATGTCGAGTGCACAACTTGAGTGCAGCTAAGATAAGCAGATAATGAGACTTGAGAAAACTAGTTAGAAGCGTAAAGAAAAGAAGGTAAGTCAAAGGAGCAGTAAAGAAGACAAGAAGAAATCACTTTAAAATAAATTTGATCATTTGAAAAAAGAAAAATAATTGAATATATAATTTATATATATGTTAGACTACTCAAGTAATTTATTTAAATATAGCCAAAAATCAAGTCAAATTTTCCAGCAATTAACTTTCTGTCTATTATTAATAGGAAAATGAAGACAACAAGAAAAGGGCAGACAATTTTCAAGAAACCCTTCACTTATTCAAAGCATACAGTTCCAAGAAAAAGGGTATACATTCTCAAAACACCTGCAATTAAAGGAACATCAAAATGTAACTCATTTCCAAGAACTTGCAGGAATTTTTCTTAATCTCTTGCTTAATCACATGTTTATAAACCCATTAAAGGGCAAAGTTAAAAAGCAAAAGATAAAACAAATCTGGCAATTACTTAATGTTTAACATATGACAAAAATGAGAAAAGTTCTTATAGACTATGGACTACAGACTACAGACTAATTCATGGAAAATCCTTTTGCTTAACTCTTTGGCTGATTGTCTGAGTAACACAGAGCTCACACTTTAAGCCATTTAGCAAATTATGTGCGAGTTTCTTTAACCCTTAAGTAAGGAACAGTTTACAAAAGGCAAAGCATAGCAAGGACTACAGTCGGGACGCAAAAGGATGTCTCAAAAGAATGGTAAAGCAAAGGGGGGAAATGGGAAATTTTTTGGTACAGCATTTTCAATTCAATCAAACGCCCACTAACAAAAATGCAAATACCCAAATACACACACACACACACATACGCACACACATGTTGGCATTTAAATAAAAATAAACATGGCAAATGGTTAGAAATTCTTTGAAACACTTTTAAGCATCATTACATTAGCAAATTTCTCTCTCTTTCTCTCTCTCTCCCACTCACTCTCTCTCTCAAAGCGAATTGTGAGCGAAAAAGATTTGCCAAAAGAGTCAACGCCCCTCTGCTGCTGCTCCACTCTTCTGTAATTTTATTATATGTGTGTAAAAGGGGGCGTGGCTAGCAGTCACATTATGGCCACTTCTTCTTCTGTTTGGTTTTCGCCATTTTTTCTACCACTTCTACATACTTTTTTTTTGTGCTGACTTTTGTGGCATTTTCTAATTTACATTTAACACAAATGTAATTATTGACAAAGGCAAAACGGTCTGACAGCATGTGAACCGCATTTGCAGACATACATACACCCACAGCACCACCAAAAGTGGTTCCCTATGTAATTGTCGTTATAATAAATAACTTCAACTGTCCAACACTTGACACTTGACATCAACTGCAGCGGAAGCAACATGAAACAAGAACAAGAAGGAAGGGTAACAATTGCAGTTGCTATTGTAGTAAATACCCTGTAATTTCTGACTATTGTAAAATTGTAGGAAATTTGTGAGTACTGACAGCATAGCTTAATATACCCTTCAGAAACGATTTTCAAAGGGTATCAAGCCACCAAAGTCGCATCGACTCGACTCGACCGCATGGAAAAGCGCCAGAAAAACAGCGCCGCATATTTCAAATGGGACACATGTAAAAATGCTGAAGCGCTGATAAGGACATTAACATTTGCACACAAAAAAGCACGGGAAAGGGAACTGAATAGGTATAACGGAGGGATATACAGGTTTCCCTCAACTTGTCGACCATTTGAAACTTTGCTTTTCGTATGCGAAACATCAAAAAATACAAAAAATAAAAAATAAAAGAGAAGAACTTTTCGCCGCGTCGCTTTTGACACGCAAATTTATAACGGCAGCAACAGAAACTTGTTGTGGTGCTTTCCACCGCATTTCCACCAAAAAACTCAGCAGTCAAGCACTCAACCGATGGCAAAATATAGGTAAAAAATAAAAGGCAGCAAATTTTATAACGCATACAAATGCAATTTAAATTTACTTATTTAGAACCCACTGGGAATTTCAAATTATTTGCCTTTTCACGCAAATTTAGCGACCATTTTTCTCTCGGCTCTCAAAAAAAAAGAGAAGTAAGAAAAGCCCATGGAACCCCCTCAGACAGGTGAATGCCAAATTGGAGTTTACATAGTTGTTGTTTTTTTACCAGGGGGGTGTAAGTTAAGGCGTAAGGGGGTGGTAAGGGGGCGTAGCTTGCCCTCTGACATGTGCTGGAGAAGTTTTTCGGCTGAGTTTGTTGGACGATTAGAAAATGCTTCACCAAAAAGTAACCCAAAAGGCTCTGACAAATGCTCTGGCTAGCCATGTTGTTGTTGTTCCTCTTCTTCTTATTATTTGTTGTTGTTGTTAATGTTTTGTTGTTGCCTCTGTGGTGATTAATGACGTCGAATGTTGCTAGAGTAGCAGCGGGAGGCAGGACTGGCAAGCAGTAGGAAGCTGCTCTGGCAGCTTAATTTAAAATGAAAATTGTACTTAATTTCTAGTCAGTGTTTGGAGGGGTAGAAAGCAGAGTGAGAGAAGACATCTGTATGGCACTGTTGCTTAAGCACTTTTTGGGTTAAGCGTGAGAGAGAGAGAGAGAGAGAGAGAGAGAGCTTATGGCAAAGCCGAAGCCATCGGAGCAACTCCTCCAAGAACATCGGCAAAGCCCCAAGCTCATTGTCTGGCTACGCCGCATTTTTCGGCGACTCTATTTATACAGCGTTTTCCAAATAATTCCCGAATAATGTGAGGGCTAAGCTTCACGCCGAAAATCCAGCATGGAAAATATTGAATCAATGATTAAATGATTTAACCAAAGCTGTTTTAAATCTTGATTATGAACACGTTGTAGATCTAACTAAATAAGTCAATTTAACACTTAATGTTTTATAAACTTATGTTTTTCAGGTAATGCTTTTCCCTTGTAGAAATTAATTATTATTCTCATAGCTTTCCCTGAGAAATATATTTTTTTTAATCAGCTTAATTTCAAAATCTTTCAAAAGTCTCGTTTTACCTTTGTTATTAGAATAAAGATTGAATATATTTAAATTTAATTTCTTTTTAATTTATTTATACACGCATGTGCGAAGTTTTCGCACTCTCGAACATATGCAAACTCCTTAAAAAAATAAAAGATTGTCAAGCAAATAAAAAAATAAAAATAAAGAAATGAAAACTTGAAGCATGACTTTGACTTTTGAGTTTTTCGCTGTTGGAAAACCGCAAGGAAATTGAATTAAGATTACCTCGTGAGGATTTCAAAGAATTTACACAAAGTCAAACAAGCTTTAGTTTATTATTATTATTATTATTTGGTAGGGGGGAAGAGTGGAAAGCGGGAAGTGGAAAGTGAAAAGCTGAGGATGGGGGACAATTCAGCCGCAAAATTGTAGGAAAAGCGTTGGCAATTTTCAATCGCAATCTTTTATTTTCGTTTGGCGCAAAAGCTACTTTATTTTGACAGCAGACAAACAAATGTCAGAATTGAAATTAAAAGGGAAGCAGCGACAGGCAGCGAGTGGAAAAGTTGGTGAAAAACATGCCAAGAAATAGCGAAGGAGAGCGAGAACAACTGGCAGCCGCAATGTTTGACTCTTCTCTCTCTCCTTACCTCTCCTCACCTCACCTCTCTCTCCTTACCTCTGCTCTTCTCACCTCCTCTTTACACACCCGCACTCACACGCATTGCTCTGCTGACTTTCTTGCATTCCCGTATTCGCTTTGGTTTTGCTTCTCCGATTTTGTGTGTGTGTGTGTGCGTGTGTATTTCTTTGTTGTTTTTGTACATTTCACACTGCGTGAAATTTTCTAAATGTCATTTTGCTGTCATCTCGTGGATAATAAGATTACAACTACGTTGAAATAATAGGATTCAAATGAAAAAACTTTGCCGTCGTCTGTCTTCCTCTCTGTTATTCTTGTTCTTTCTTCTGTTCATCTTTTTACTTCATCTTCTCATTCCACTTCATCTCTTAGCTTTCAATACGACTACACCTCGCCCTAATATAAGTATCACCAAAAACATGTCTCGAGTGGGAGATTTCTTTCTTTCTCTCTGTGTTATTCTTTTTTTTCTTTTTTTTTTCTTTTTTTGCTCTTGTCAAAAGTGCAAAGTTTTCATTTGGACTGCTGATTGAGTACCGTGATAATGAGTAAACATCTGGACAGTAAGAAAGAAGTAAATCGCGATTTATTTTGAAGCCACAAATTTTGTCTGACTTTTGGTGGAAAGCAGACAGCTCTTATGATCAATAGACCACTTTTAAAGTCTGCCAGTCTACCAGTCTGCACGCATAATGGATTCGATCGAATGTCTGGCTTAAATGAGCCAAACAGAAATAGATACAAGAAAAAAAATACATAATTTGCTTTCATAGTGCGGTCTAGTCTGCCCTGCGGCCTATAAGTTGACGAAAGTACTTACCATGCTGGAAGACTAAACAAAAACAAAAAGAGAACGAAAATAAAGCAAAAACAAAAAAAAGAAACAGCAATAAAAAAAATGTAAGCTGGTCAAAGATCAACACTGCCGGCAGCCATACGAAACCGGCTTTCATCCCACAATTTACGACTATAAAAGATCTCGACGTTGCTCCAAAATTTATCAGAACTTCTCCAACGTTCTAGCAAGTCATAAGTAAAAATCATGAACTCCTTCGTTGTGATCGCTTTGAGTGCTCTCTTTGTGGCTCTGGCTGTGGCTTCGGTAAGTGTCCAGAACTATTATAGTTTGATAACAAGTTTTAAAGTTTTAAAGAAATAAAATAAATTAAATATGTAGAAAAATATACTAAAACCTAGGGAAGTTGTTGTACAATTAAAACGAGAAATCATTAAAAACTTTACTAAGAAACCACTATAAAATTGTGGCAAATCTGACAATATATTACATTAACTTTACCCTTTGTAATCCCCCCTTTCCTTCTACAACCACAGCCCATTGAGCTGACCGAAGAGCAAAAAATGCTGGCCAAGCAACATGGAGAGACATGCGCCAAGGAAATCAATCTCACCGAGGAGGAGTCTGCCAAGGTTAAGGCCAAGGACTTCAAAAACCCCACTGAGAACATCAAGTGCTTTGCCAACTGCTTCTTTGAGAAGATTGGCACTCTCAAGGACGGTGTCATCCAGCCCGATGTAGTGCTTACCAAACTGAGTCCTCATATCGGTGAGGAGAAGACACGCGCTGCCTTGGCCAAGTGCAGCTCGATCAAGGGAGAGAACAAATGTGATACAGCCGTCAAGCTACACGAATGCTTCGAGGAATTCAAAACTGTCAAGGCTTAAATTCCATTACTTTCATATACTTTCCACTTATGCTTATTAATTTATATTTGCTTTTTGAAGAACAATAATAATAAATGTCTTGAATAATAGATTTCAAAATTGTATTTTAATTTGAGTCTATTTTTTTAAATTTATATGAAAGCTTTTTGGCTGCTGTAAGTGCTGTAGGTTGTGAAATGCATGATTAATTTATGCTTTCATTGAAAAGCAATAATAATAACTGTATTTCATAATATACACACACACACACACACACATACAAACAAAAGGTGTGCGGAAGCGTATCGAGTGGGCGGGTGGTTTGGTTATGTTACATACCCTGTCCGTGTCACAGTTTGTCACAGCTTAATTGCAGCTTTAACTGCCCTCCTGACTGGCCCAAGCCGTCAGCTTAAATGGATTATGTACATATTTGTTTCATATTTATCACAGGTGTGTTCTCAGTTACGGTAACGCTTTAATTCATACTTTTGTTTGGCGAAATTTAATAGATTTTAATAATTATAGTACTGAAAAAATTATTCTACTGATAAAATCACTAATTGAACTATATGTTATCCTTCCAAGTTTTTATCAACCCCTCTTAAACCGTCTACATTTCCAGTTCTATCAAAATTGAGAACACTTTTTGATTTCAAGCAGGTGTATATGTGAGCTTATATATTTTGTATGTGTGTGTGTGTGTGTGCTGAGTCATTTGCCATTTTCAATTTGCATAATTAAATGCACAATGCAGCTCACTCCACGCATTATGCAGCAAATGCGTTAATATTGCAAAATAACTTTATTATTTTACGGATTTAACTACGTGATTGCCAGATCGTCTCTAATTTATGCAACGTGCTGTGTTAGCCTAATACCAATCCAATTGACCACTTTTTTAGGCCTTTAATGCCTTCGTCACACAATTCTCATAATTGTAGATGGAGTCACAGGTGCTGGGACCTTTCGGCATAGCTGCCGTACAAGTCTTTAGCTCCGTCTTTAGTTTGTCCAACGGGACTTTACTAAAACGAGCCTGTGCAAACTTGAGTATAGCATCGCTATTGGAAGTATCGCCTGTAATCAGACCCATTTTCTTATACAAACAGCTGTGATAGCATTTGTAGGCCTCAGAAGGATTGGTCACATCCTTGTTAGTGGAGATTAGAGCTGCCTCTGCATCGGGAATCTTCAGCTCCTTGAAGCATTCCTGCTGCTTTGCCATATAGGCAGCTATATCGGCTGCACTTTGTGCCTGTTGTTAATATTTGAAATTAATAAATTTAATTTATTTAGTTACCTTAACTTACCTTCACTAACTCGTTGAGTGAGCACACTACAAATACGAACAGCACAACTTTCATCTTGTCACCCAAAATATCCAAACGAATTTGGATGATTTCTACTCCCATAAATAGTCCAATTCCATAATTGGAGCTTATCAAAATTTAACAATTACTTTACAATTAAGTGATTATTTAAATTGCAAAGCATTATTTTAAATTTTAATTTAACGATAGTAAAAACCTAGCGTTAAATTTGTTATTTTTAACAATTTTTTTCTTCGGTTTTAATACACAGTACTGCCATTTTAGCTTATTTACAGCCATTTCAGCTACAATTTCAAAGGAAAATGCTTAAATACTTTATATAATTTGCTTAGTTTAAAATCTAGCTATATTTTAAAATTATATTTTATAATTTTGGCACTTTTAATAACAATTTAGTTGGAATTTAAGCCAAATTAAGCTAGTTTTCAGACCTTATAAAATATATCTTTGACTTGGAATATCTTCGGACTTTGTTGACCGATTCTGGATTGTTATGCCTTTTTGAACTTGGGAGGATCAGGACTATCGATTCTCATCAAAATATTTTAAAATAATTCAAAAAAAAATTTTGTCAATTTTTGAAAAAATGTAAAGGGGGTACATCATAAAAATTTGCAAAATTTGGTCAAATTTTAAAACTTGAAATTAACTAAAATTTTGATTGCAATCAATTATTTTATTTGTCTAGAGTCCAAAAAGGTATAAATTTTTAAGATACGACATCATTTAGCTGAGTTATGAGCATTCAAAGTTTGAAAAAATATGAATTTTCTTCAGAAATTCTGGCACAACTGTTTGGTGAGATTTTTCACTGCCGCCCAAAAGAATGCAATGAATTTGAAAAATTATTTGAATGCAATGTGCAGCCTAAAAGCAGACTACACTAGTTTATTATATTATCGGAACGTTTATCTAACTTTACCAAATAAACATATAGATATACATATATATAAATACAATAAACAATTACATGGATTATGTAGATTGGTTTTGATACCTCTCTGTATTACATATCTTTCACGATCTCATTCGCTTTATCCGCTCCGCTCAAATTATTCTCAATTTCCTCATTCTCGGGTAGAAGAGAATTATTGCTAGATTCACTGCGCTCCAGAACCTCTCGCAGCCGCTGCTCGGCCTCAAGATTATTTAGATGATTGTAGCAGAGACGCAGCTTGTAGGCAGCTTCGCAGCGATTCTTACTGTTGATTTTGCTGCACTCCTTGAGCTCAGGCTTGTGCCGCTGCAGCAGATTCTGCACTTCCATTTTGAATGCCTCCTCCAGCATCATGTCATAGTGGATCAGACCCAAGCCATCATATAGGCAGCGTACAAAGCACTGCAGTGGCTCATTCCGTTTGAGATCCAAACTGGGCAGTTGGGACATGCTATCATAGTCGATATCACCCAGATTGTTGCCATTTTTCATATCATCTTCGCCATTTCCTGTTCCCATTGGCATTTCAGCATCCGTGTTGCTGTTCTCATTGAACACTAGACTGAGACGAAAGAGTTTTAGCTGTGACATCGATATCTCCGTCTCTCTCATGCACGACTGAAGCAAGTCCTGACTGATCTTCGGGGATACCGTTGGTGTTGTCGTGTTTTGATCTTCGATTTCATTGCGTGTCATGGACATGTTCAGCGAAACGGAGAGAGAGCGGGTCTAGAGAAGAGAGAGAGAGCGAGAGAGATTGAATTAGAGTGGCTGATAGAAATCTTTCGTAAATCACTGTACTTTACCCATGCTAGTCGAGGTAGATGGGAGACACTCAGACTCAGCAAGGACAGCAAAAGGATTTTCGTTGACATTTCAACGAAATTTGTTACACAATTTTCAATATTATTGAAGCTATACTTAAAATCGATCAATTCAAAGATACATAGAGCTGCGACTGATCATCCAATGGCTTTTATAGTATTTGCATTTGGATAATTTACATTTAATGACTACCAAATTATAGTTAACTGTAATTAGTCCCTTTATGCCTGAATAGTCACTGATCTTAAATGCATCTCGCAGATTAAAATCGTCATAGAATTGCAGTAATTAAACACAATGGTCTTTAGCATCTGAAACATTTCAAATGTCATTAAATAAATTGAGATACATCGCACTCGGTTCAAAGAGCACAGTTTAGTAATCCACATTTTAGGATAAATATGGGAATAATGATGACAGTTGAACACGCTACAGTGCGTTGATAAAATCTTTTGACAATAATAATGTTATATATATATTTGGTCTATAAGATCTGCACTTAAATTCACAACTCTAGCGTGAAAATAAGAGTATTTATTTTGAGTTAATTTAAAGAAACTTTTAGAAGTAATTATATATTTTATATATATGTACATTCTTCTAATTACTTACGTCAGCGCATTGAACTTAATCGATAACAGATAATGTTATCGAGCTTGGTTATCCCATTAGTTCGAACAGCTCTCAGCTATGTTATCTTCAAGTTCACTAGCCTTAAAAGCAATTCCTAATTGATGAACTCAGCCACAGACGTGTGCTGATTATCAGTAAACATGAACAGGAACAGAAACAGCAGCAGATACAGAAAACAGGATTTGGTTCTGTACATCGAATACAAGAACTGGACACGTATATGTCTTTAAGATCAAAGCAAAGACAGCTAAACACTGTGCGTTTTACTGTCAATGCCACAATGGCGAATACACTGTAACAACCCCCCTGAGCACAGTTTTTATAAAATTAAATTACATTAATGTGAGAACCGCAGGCGGCGGCAAGAGCACACCCATTCCTCCTGGCCCTGCCCACTAAAGCAGCCCACTTAGTTCTCCCACTACTGTCAGTTGCTCAGTTACACTGTTAAGAAAAGGGGGTATCTTAGAAATTTCCTTATATTTGAAGACAAAACTGACAACAATTCTTTTAAAGGAAGACAGTCTTAAAATAAACTGCGTTCTTTATTGTTAAGTATATCTTATCGGATATTTTTTATAAAAGTTTTGAAAAGTGTAGCTGATTCAGACTCATTGGCCCAGCCACTGAGCCAACTAACAAGACAGACAAGACAAGCGAAATAAGAAAAGTTGAACGTCTGCTTGGTGGTTCCGTTCTGACTAAAATGGTTAAGGTAACAGGGGGAGATGTCGCTCAGTCTGTCTCTCAGTCTATCTGTCCGTCTGTCAAGACAAAGGCTAGTGAAGCATCAATGTGTTTGTCCCTTTGGCAGCGTCCACAGCCACAACCACGACGCGTGTTGGTTTCTTTGACAAGCCGCCAGCGCAGAAACCACGAGCTGTCTACTTAAATGCATTAGCCTGGCCAAGAACTCGTTGGGCTGGGGATGGTAAGATTCTTGATTGAGGGAGTGGGCGTGGGCGTGGGGTAGTTGGATGTATTGTTGCTGGTTTTGCCTTTTAATAGACATTAGTAAACGCATCAGTGATTATGCCAAGGCTTTTGTGCAGACAACTGCAACTGAAACGGATGCTAAATGGAAGTGACATGACAGTCGGTTCAGTCAGGAAGTGACAAAATGAATTATAAACGCCAAGCAGCCAGTCAGTCCAGTCCCACCCACTATCCTGGCCTCTACTCAACCATCCATCTAGTCAGAACCAGAGTCAGTCAGCTGATTTACCCCCGCAGCTAATGGCTGGAGCTTAACTCTCCAAATTCCCCAAGCGATTGTCCTTTACGTGCGAGCAACCCTATAAAGGTGACTACAAAAAGCAACCCATTTTCCATTTTCCCGCTTACCCACATATCCCATACCCTGTACTTTGAACACCTGACGGCTGACCCACTGGCAATTGCAATTGCGCCACGTGCTCAATGAATGTTTAATGATTTGTTAATTGGATTTTGGCTTTTCACTTCCGAAATACAGAGGAAAAATAAGGAGAACGAATGTAATACAAGTCCCGCCTTTCCCCTGACTTGTGCCTATTCAATTGTATGAACATTACACATACGTCCTGTTGTTCGCCTTTTGTTTGCCGCTGCTGCCTTTGCTCCTGCTGCTGCTGCTGCTGCAGAAAAAGCGACGCTCATCAATATTTATGCATTGCATAAACGTGCAAATACCTTAGGGAGCACTGATCCAAGGACTTAACGTCCTGACGACGGTCTGACAGTCTATAGCCAACATCTAATGATGGCCAACTGTTATGCAAATGACCCACAAACAACCAACAACAACAACAACAACATCAAAAAAAGGGCCAACAATTTTAGATTTTACATCGAGTTGAACAATGTACAAAACCAATATTGTCTACAATCAAATCAATGTTTGAAAATTACACAATAATTGTCATTATTGTAGGCGTTTTGATTAACAATCAGTTATTTACAAACTATTGGGGAATTGTTAAGTTTATCAATCCAAATTAAAACAATTTATTATCCTATTGTTCCAACATTTGAACAGATTAAAACACCAGACATTGAACTGCTTTGTACCAATTGTTTAATAAACTTGAACACAAGTTGTTGGAGTAATTATCACTAACATTATTGAACAAATCATAATTTTCTATAACTATTAAGCCTGACATTTCAGCACTTCCTAAGATACACAGTTGTTGAGCAACAAACACACTTAGATCATCACAGCAATTAGGGATTTAATGATTAGATACAATGATTTTTATAGTACTTTTAAGTACTTCAGCTATTATTCACTTCACTCCGTCACAACTCTAGTATAGTTCTAATTGATTTCATTTTATTACAGCTTATATACAAATTGTATTCATTATAAACAAATGAAATGTATATAGAAAAGCTTAACAAGCTTTTAAAGCCATTTTGTGGAGTATTTTTAAAGCTTACAACATTTTTAATCGTTAAAAAATAGCATTTAAACTATTTTTTAATTGATAACTTCCAACAACTATTATTAAATAGACTACAGTATTTTGTTTAACAGCCATTTATATTTATTAATTTTAAAGATTCACCAATTTGCTAACAATTACAGATGCTTTTTGTATACAATTATGTGTAAAAAGTTTAGTTACTCTTAATTTAGAGCTGAGCATGGCTCTTGTGATAGCACTGGTACAGCTGATAGGCAGTATCGCACTTATCGGCGCCCTTCAGGGAATCACATTTAGCTTGAATTTCCTTGACCTTATCGGCACCAACAAGGGGACTCAATTTGGCTTGCACCTCAGCGGCCTTGATCTGTCCGTCGGCAATCAGGCCAGTCTTCTCCAGGAAACAGTTGGCAAAGCACTTGACCTTGGGATCAGTATCATCGAATTTTCCCTCACGTAGAGCTTGAGCCTGTTCCTTGGTGACGCCCTCCTGCTGAATGCAGGCACTGGCATTTTCACGTACCTTGGCCTTCTGCTCATCCGACAGCTTCAGTTGCTATATAAAATTATATAAAATATAGTCTAAGAAGATCTATAAATATGATCTTGATGGATAAACTTACATCGGCAGCAACTAGAGCTACACAGGCAACGAGGACAATTAAGAATTTCATGATGATGCGTTGAATTTACTTTTCAAACTGTTGATTTAATTCATCGAACGATTCGCTTTTATATCATTCGAGAGTCTGAACTTTGCCCACGTTTTTATATTTGATTCATTTTGCACTCTCCAGATGTGTTTTTTTGTTTTTTGATAGCTGACTAAACGTATATACCATATATATGTATATGTACAGCTTTTATAAGAGTAGTTTATTTGTCTGGCGTTCTTAATGATGCTCAGAACTTCTAGAGAAACCTATAAAGTTTATTAATGCTATACCCTGTTAGTTTTGTAGCAACTCTGTTTGTTTTGTTTTGAACCAACTTTAAGAATCTTCTACGATCGTTCTGTAGATTTGTATCTTTATAGGATATCTTGTTGTCGCACTTTGTCAGCGTTATTATTTTCTGACGACCTTAGCATTTATTGAGTACGCCGTTGAGATGAATCCAGTGATTTACCCAAATTTAATGTGCCATTGTTTACTGGCGTTACGAGTACAACTCTCAAGTGTTAATTGCTTCGAGTAATTTGTAAAATAAATATTAACTTTAATTTTCAATGAGTATTTATGGTGGTTTTGTAGTGCCTCCAAGTGCAGCGATGCAGAAAGTGTTCACTAGTTTTTTTTTTCAATAATATTATTTTCGTTTAAATAAATGAGCATTTTAGTCAGGGCTAATTCATTCACTGAGCTGAACTAATGAGACATAATTTTGTTTACCATTAAAATAAATAATAAATTAAAATACGCATTGAATTGGGAGTAATGCGTAAATAAATGCTAAAAATAAACTACAGAAGTTTTAAATTTAAGAAGGTTAGTATTCATACTGTATTTATACCATAAATATTTATATTTTTAGTAAAGATTTCAATATTTTATTGTGTTTTTAAATCAATTACTGTTTGAATTACTGTGTTCTCCTTGCCCCCTCCTAGGTTACGCCCCTGTTCTCTGCATCTCCTCGTAGTACATTTCCATAATTAAGCTGCAGTAAATGAAATACAACAATTTCATGCCGGCAATCTTCAGTTTTGATACACATAAATATACCGGTTTGCTAATAAATGAATAAGCTTTGGGGCAGACGACAACAGTGATTGAGCTCAATTCGCAATAAAACTTGGTAACAAAGTTGTGTGCCATAGTCCGCAGAACTACCACAAGCTCAACTTGAATGGTATCAAAAAGTTACCCTGTAAAAACAGTATTCACACCGAAAAAGTGCTGAGTTAATTAATTTATTATAATTTTTAGATTCAAAATTTTTAAAATTAAATTCACAAATTCCTAAAACCTCATAACTGCCAAACCCCCTACAGCCCTTTGCTTTACAGGGTATCAAAACTCCACTCAAACTGGTTTTAAAGTGAATAGAGCCCAAGATATAAAAAACAATCGCCAGACAGTATCAAATTGATAGTTATAGATACATTTTAATCGGTTTACGACACTTTACGACGATTATTCTTGCATCTTTTTAAATGTAAATGAAGACATTTTATTTCTTAACAGAACTTTCCAAGCCAAAGTTCGTTTGTTCGTGCAACAAATATAATAATGTGATATCGTATATATCACAAATATTTACTGCTGACAGCATCGATAATTCATGACCTACTCAAACCCAAGCAAAACTATCTGAAAACTGAAAAGTACCTGAACCCAGTTAAGCACTGCAAGAAACTTACCCAGACAAACTCATAAATAGTTACGCACGCCAAAACGCCAAGCAACAGCCAAAAAAAAAACAATAACAATAACAATAAGTATAACAATATGAAGAAGAAGAAGAAGAAGAAAACAAATGTCAGAGTTCTTATTGGGTGCCATCGTCGCCTGCCAGGGCCATAACAAATATAAAATATTTAAATAGTAATAAATTCATAATGTCAACGTGTTGTTGCTGTAACTGCCATAGATTTATAGACAATAATAACGGCAAACACGAAACGCGCCCAGGACAAAAACAAAAAAAAAACAACAACAACAAAAAACCTGTGACTTAAGTAGCCAAAAAAGTTGACAAAAAGCAACAAGAGAAGAAAAATCTAAAATGTTTGTAATAGTAGAGATTATGCTACCCTGTAAGTGGATTAAAAATGTATAAGAAAGTTAATAAATTTAATAAATTTAAGTTAATGTAGTTATTTAATAAAAATACTAAACTATATAGTTTAAACTATATATTTAAATGATTTTGAAACTCTATTTCTTTACAGCTTTAAACCAAAACCGATTGCCTATATACCCCTTTTAGTCGCAGGATATATAAAGAAACTGCCATTCGTTTTATAACTTCATATAAGAAAATAATAAAATTTTTTTATTGTAGACATGATAGACTGTTAACCAAAGGTAGGGGGATTAATAGTGCCATGTACACAATATATATATATATGCATATATAATATATAAATATTAAATACTATATGGCATGCCATAAAAAAATAAACAGCACATAAAACGACAATGAAAACAATGCCACACGTTATACCAAAGCAGACCTCAGAGAGTGAGTGGAGAGAGAGAGAGAGAGAGTGGAGAGCGAGAGAGAGAGAAAGCACAAAGCTAATGAAATGTCATTGGACCCGAAGGGAGCTTGTGGCAGCGATGTCAAGCTGAAACTGAAATGCAAATGTCACGCGAAAAACTATTTGACGACAACATTATGGCTGACATTATAATACGATATGGCCAAAGAATACTCACTCGCATTATACAATATAGTGGCAGTCACAGTCTGGAGGAGCCACAAGAGACCCACAAAAAAAAGCTAAAACAAAACCCATGGCCAGCACAACGAATCCAAGTCGTAAGCCATATAATATGTATATTCCCAGTTATATGCAAATTTCATGTGCCAAGTCATGCAAGTAAATTTATTAACTATGAAAATTAAAAACTGTTGAATATAATTACGAAACAAAACGAATCATAAATTTGATTACAGTCGTCAAAATTAAACATTATACTATAAACTATTTGACACCATGAAAACTATTATGATTTTGATACTTTGTAAGCTTTAAAATTGTTCAGAAAATGTTTCATTAACTTGGCCCCAAATGATGTACCAGTTAAAGCTTTTGATGGTCGATATATCATTTATTATTTTGTTGGTTGAAATCTTGTGCGATCTCACAAAAGCCTACAGAAATTCAATTAGGCTTATCCCATGCAGCAGGTACAACAGCTGCAACACCTGCGCAATTAATTAGTGTTTGCCGCATTAATTTCACAGCAACAAAAAATTACTAAAACAAAAAAACCTTCTGAAACTGGGATAAAAGGCCAAAAAAAACAGTGGGAGTTGTGGGCGTAATGTAGACCCTCTGCTGTAGGGTCAAATGCGTAGCTCGACCCATCAGGCTAATAAATTCAAAATGGTTCCGACATCGGATAGCTTCTACTACCTCAAACTCTTTGACCACAATCCCTTGGACCACTGCAAAAGGCTTATCTTGGCCAACTCAGTTTGGGCCACGCAATTAGAGCGAAAATACGTACCAAATACCATTCAGCAATGGGCCAGAAAGCTACCAAATGAAACACTAAAGCCGCCAAATCAAATAAAGTAAATCCAGTTAATTTAAATTATAATGAAATCACGCAGCTTATTCTATATTTCCCTTTGCTGATGAAAGGATAGAAATGTGCTTTGAAGTGTCTAATCGCACAGTGGCCAAAAATAGACTTAGTTGGCTTTATAATAGAATCTAGAGCAAAAAACTCAGAGGAAAAACTCCAATTGATTTCCTTTAGGTATTTTAATTAGTTACAATATAAAATTAAATTTGGTACTTTTCTCATTTATTAATTCGCTTTTGTTTGTTAATTTTTTGGAAAAGCATTCGTAACTTATTTTTATGAGGCTGATAAAAATCTCATCGGAGGACATAAAATGTGTGGATAAAAAGTCCACAGAGAGAGATATCATAATTTCCACTTCTATAATTTGTTTATGATTATAACCGCATGGAAAATAAAACGCATTTAAGTAATTAAGTCATAAAAATAAAAAAAAGAGTGAGCAAAAAAACAACAAAAAGCAGAAGAAAATGTCGTGCGGTCATAAAAAAAGTAGCCGCATTGCAATAAAATGCCAAAGAACAAAACAATTAGGCAATTAAATGTTCTCATATTACCAAAAATTGTTCGTTTTGGTAACAAAACGCGTCATAAAATTGGGCCAAAAGCGCTCGCAAGGACACTAAAAAAGGGTCACAAAATATGCTTATAAAAATAGCACCAAACACAC
The DNA here is from genome assembly GCA_018903735.1 of Drosophila cardini. Classification (NCBI taxonomy): domain Eukaryota; kingdom Metazoa; phylum Arthropoda; class Insecta; order Diptera; family Drosophilidae; genus Drosophila; species Drosophila cardini. The sequence goes on along the minus strand of JAEIGM010000001.1, from coordinate 7,505,517 downwards.
AAATGGATTGACAAAATTATGTGAAAATTCAGTTATAGTCGATTGCGAGTGTTTTTAATAATATTTATTGAATTCCAGTTTGTTGAACAAAAAAAAAAAGTTAAAACGGTTGAAAAAAAAATCGGAAATAATAATAAAGAGCGTTGAGCGGAGAATGAGGCAAGAAGCGCACATTTTTTTTGCCAACTGCCGGAAAATTCCGAACGCGACAAAATGAATTCTTTTGTGACAAGTTCAGTTCAGTTCAGTTCAGTTAAGCAGGAGTTTGGAGTTGGAGTAACACTCAATGGGGGGCTAGGGAGGAAAGCCCAGGAAATGCCGGAAAACGTCGGAAAAGCCCGGCACGTTAGTGGCACTTCATATGGATCTGCGCAAGGGTTCAAAAGACAGTCAGGTGAAGGAATGCAGTATTCATTTTGTAAGAAATTGAAAAATCTAAGAGAAGCTCCAACAAAAATCAGCAGTAAATGCTCTGCTTTAGTTCACATTATTGTCATGGCTCTTGTGCATGGAATTTTTTAATAAACGTTAAAGTTTATAACATTCTCTTAGCACTTACATGCGAGTATATCGACAAGGATCCCACACGGCAACACGAACAAGCAAGGAAAGTGAGAAATTAGGGAATGAGTATTGCGACTAAAAGGTAAGCCAAAGGCATAAAGAGCCCTCACATAAAACCAACTAATTAGGCAAAGCATCTAATTAGACACAACACACAACAAGCAGTCGGAGCAGTCGGAGCAGCAGTCAGGACCAAAACAAGGATATGCGTCTTTTGCGCCGCATCGTAAAAGCCAAAGCCCCCAAATGACAACGCCGCTAAAAATTCTTATCACCACGCCAAAAATTAAGATATCTCCACAACACCCCAAAAAAATAAAAAAAAAATCCCCAGAAATTTATTGTAGCAAAGGTTAAAGATGCGCCATGTTAAATGTGGAAATTGTTTAATCCAGAGCTTAGCAATTACAAGGCACAACGCTCGTGGTCAGCTGCATGAAATTGGACCTGACAGTTCTACGAAAGCATAGAAAGGAGAAAAAAAGAAGAAAGGGGACCAAAACTAAGCAAAGTCGAAGTTGTGATACTCTTGCTGACAAACCCATTAGATTATGTCTTACTACGCTAAAGTTGTACTATTCTATATACTTATAGATACACCTAGCTCTCATATTTAGTTCTTCAGACTAATAATAATCTTTTACTATACACCACTTCATGTTTCTCTACCAACAGTGCTACCCTCTGAAGAGTATACCTATTTACACATATAGATAAATAAAAAAAAAAGTAAAAATAAACCCGGAAAAGTGGAAAGAAAAGCTATTTGCATTTTATTTGCTTTGTAATTTGATGCTCGATTGCCTTTTTAGTGTGTAATGAGCTACGGAGTAAATGCCTTTTATTTTGTCGCAAATACAAGAAAGTCAAAGGCGTCAACAGGAAGAACTAGAAGTTTCTGTTGAGCAGGTGCTCGTTCAAGGAAATTTCTAAATACTATTAAAAGACTTTATGGAGAAAAATGCAGTTCTAGTTAGTTAAGGTTAGTGATTTGCAAGGATTGTTAAGTTTTATGGCACGTATTATTGAGAATTCTAAGCTTATCGAACATAAAATATATATAAATTTTAATATTTCAATCATATTTTAGCTAAATCTATAAATAGAAAGTCAGTTGGCCACACTGTCGTATGCTCAATATGATTATACATTAACAGGATAAAACTCACAGCATACTTTTAAGCGCAAAATAAATGAGAGGCCATTTTGTTGCAACGCATTAGAGGGCGCCCCTAAAAGTATGCTTTGGAATTATTTAAATAGCTTTAGCTCTAGGTTGAGCTCCTATACTCTGTTTAGTTTACTCTATAACAAATCTTCACTGTGATAAATAAAATTGTTTGGTACATTATTTTCTAAGCAGCCTTCTCATCACATTTTCGCATTGCAGGAGACGCACGAGTGCATCGATAACACCCGAGAAATATTTAGGCGCTTCAACTTAATCAAAACAAATTGCATAAAATATTCTATTTACGTTTTGCCCAACAACAACAACAATAACCGAGAGATGAGTGATGATTGCTTAAAGAAACCCCAAAAGAAAAAATTATTATTATATTTAATGCAATCAAGAAGTGTTGTGTTGTAACTGCAGTGCCCGAGGCTTCAAAAAGAATGATAGCAAGAATGGTTTCCGTTCTGTTATTAATTTTCTTTTTCAGCACTGGAGTATGCTTGGAATTTATGATAAAATGCGGTTTATATGCTCTCAAACCTTTTCTAAAAGTCACCAAGAGAAAAAAATTAAATTACGATTTCAAAATGGAATTTCAAATTCTAATAATATCAATCTAAGATTTTTCTTAGGGTATGTTTTAGACTAGTCAAACTATAATCTATTTGGTTGGCATTTAAAGCTGCCTCGAATTCGTTTATTATTTATTCAATGCAAATCTAGAGAGTCATTCACCACTTGTACGTACGTGTTCTGAAAGTTTGTGTCACGTGTATTTTAATTAAATGAAATCTGGCAAACATATGCAAATATCAGTAGCTAAATTAATTAAAATGAGCTTCTACGCAATGAGTAGACACGAAATTTCCAAATTTAATTCTAGAATTTTCAACAAATCTTTGGATTGTTCAATTTATTAAAATCTCTCATTAGTTGAGAGACTAAGCAATTAGAATTAAGTGCAGTTTGAGCTTAGATATGCCAAAAACAAACAATTTGAATTATAACCTCAAATGAAATTCTGCTAAAATTTGTTTTAAAAGAAGCAAATACTCTACTCTTAAAACAAAATATAAAAAAATGTATTGCATCCCCAAGAATTGTATTAAGAAACAACCCCAAAAGAAGTGACTCTACGTCATTTCGCGGTCGAACTATCCACACAATTGCCAACTGACCCCAATAATGTTGTATAGAGTTCAACAACCTTGCTCCAACCTCTAACTAAACTCCCAAAGGAATTTCCCCACATTTTCTATTTCTGATGAAGCAGTTTTTGAGGGAGCTTATCAAAACAGCACATAAACACACATAAACACACATATAGCAAAGCAATAATCATAGGCATAAGATTTACTAATAACAATGATATAAGACATTTGCGCAAATGAGTATATAATAAAGCTAATGGAAAATTATGGAGCCGACAGGCAGTAGAGGGGATAGATGGGTGTATTGGTTAGTTGGCGCCAGTTTTGCTAGGGTTGGAGTAGGAAAACAACGATGAGTAAACTATATACGATAATAGATGCGTCGAATAATTTATGTATATAGCTTAAGAAATGTCTAAAATTTAAGGGGGTGGCTTGGCAAATTTATTTTTAGGCTTTTCGATTTGTCTGTCATCAATAATTCAATATAATAAATGTGTGTAATTGATTAAATTTACGTTTATAAATTTAATGGGCTACAATTGAGACTATCATTTGAAATTAAATGACGACTTTTAATGTTTATTACCTGCACATATTGCAATGAAACCTTTTACTTCTTAGTGCTCCTTGGGAAAGGTTTGGTTGTGCACACCTTAATGGTCTATTAAGGTGTTTTGGGCCTGCGATTTAAATGCAATTAAATTGAAATGTCTTTTTTTTTGGACAGAGTTTATGGCTTTGGCAACCCTAAAGGGCTATACTTTGCCTTCAATTAAAATAAATGAAATTGCTACTCTGTCCCCGTCCCTGTTCCTGTTCCTGTCCCTGAACCGCTGGCCGGAAAATGGAAAACTCGTAAAAGCATTTAACACGTTAAATGACCGTCTGCTCATCGATGAATGCGAGTCGAAATTTATTTATGAACAATAACAACTTTTTAAAGCAATTCATTTAGCTTCAAACTCACAAATTACAAACTCACGCTCACTCTATAAAGCGGTTATTGTCGCCCAAAACACAGACACACTCGTACACCCACACACACACGTAGAGAAAGTCACTGAGTGAAAATGTCAACTTTTTGGCAACCAAAAATTGTCAAATGCACAGAATTTTATGCGCCATACATTTATGTTGATGCGGTTTGAAAGTTTTTTAATTACATTTGCATCACCTTGCCACGCCCCAACCCCCCTTTTTCTACACCCGCAAGCACACACACACATTCACACGCGAGTGTGTGGCTTAGAATAAAAATACATATATGTATATTTTCCACTTTATGACTGTGTGAAAAACTCATTTAATTTAAAACAAATTAAATATGATGAAATAATTTCTTATCAGCATGCAAATATATTTTGTATGAACTAGAAAAAGTGAATTAAAAGGTAGTACAGACTATAAACTACCCTGTATTCAGAAACATATATAACTAAACTTTGTTTAGCTTTAAAAAATTGTTATTTTTAATTATCTTTACAGCTGATTACTTTAAATTTACGCTTTTCATTAAGGCTTATATGACTTGGCAAAGCCTAATCGATTAGCCTTACTCCCAAGTCTATTTGTATGCAAAAATGCTTCTCAGGAAATCAATCTTAGTTTCCTTTTATGCTAAAGTAGTGTATATCTATATATTTTGCCCACATTTGCATTATGTTAAAGGTCATTAAATTTGTGTATCCTTAGGCATCAGAACTCAGCCCACTTGTTAGTCGGTTGTCAATCATCCATCAGTTTGTGGGACCACATTAGAAAACAGTTTTGAAACTTGGCTACTTATCTGCACATTGAATGCACACAAAAACTAATTGCTGAGAGGCCACTCCTTAAGCACTGTAGATTATATAAAGCCCAGTAGAATGACAGGCTATGTTATCTCTAACCCTGAATCGTAAAAATGTTTAGACAACACACACACTAACAAACACACACACACAGAGTGAAAGAGGCAGCTCATCATTCATTTGAAGCAAGTAAACAAAACTGAGCAAAATGGAGAAAGTGCCTGCTTAATGTTATCAGCAGCTTGTGATCTAATGTGACCCAAATCTATGCACACATTCACACACACACATACATATTTACTATAAGTATATGGTGGACTAAGCTAAGTTGTGTTTTAGGCACATCAGTAGCTGCTGACCAAGCCAAGACAAACAAATTTAAAGCAAACTCATTCTAGTTTGTCAAGTAGGCCGCACAAACATCCTGGAAGCTGGCCAAGAAAATGGTTACACAAAACAAGACAGACTACATGATATCCTCTAAAGCAGAGTTTTCTCAAACCTTATTCGTTCTGTATTTCAACTGAAACATATCAAATATTTTTTACCACTTAGTTAAAGCCCAGTTAGCATGACTAAACTATACTCATTACTGCACTTAATACATTCTTAATAGCTTTTATTAATTCTACCCTTGAGTTATTATAGAAAAATCAGCAATTCACGTTACTTAAAAACTAAACAAATGTTATAATAACCACATTAAGTAATTTAAGTATTACAGGGTATTTGTCTGGCGCAAAAAAGTTAATTGCTGCACATTGTTTAGTTTAGTAACTCGGGCAAACAATTAGATTAACACAATGAAATTATCATTATTCTTTAATTATTAATAATTATTAATAAATGAAATCAAATTATTATAATATAAAAAAAAATACTAAACAAATTGTATAAAAGCGAACAGCGAAAATACTAAAATAATCAGTGTGACAATAAGTTAGCTTGGAAAATATACCAGAAAAATACAGTCAAAAAGTATGAAACTATTTATTGTGCTGATCGCCTGTGTGGCAATGGTTTTAGCCGGAAAAGTAAGTAGATCACTCAAAAGTTTTCCAATTTTAATGAATTTTTCCTTAGCCAACTGAGGAGCAAATGGAAATGATTCAAAAGAATACAGCACTATGCGTTGAGCAGGAGGGAATCTCAGCTGATCAGGCAACTGCTCTGCGTAGTGGAAAGTTTGATGATCCCGATCCAAAGGTTAAATGCTTTGCCAATTGTATGCTGGAGAAGATTGGCGTTATGGTCAATGGACAGTTTAAGCCCGATGCTGCGATCGAGAAATTTGGAAATTCTGATGCTGCTGCTGACATGAAGGCCGCTTTGGATAAGTGTGGTCCCATCAAGGGTAGCGACAAGTGCGATGTTTCCTATCAGTATATGCAGTGTTTGCACAAGAATCATCCCAACTAAAACTATATATTAATCAGACAAACTAACAGTTTGCCATTGTTAAACATCAATTGTTAATAAAGAGTTATGAACATTTAAAAAAGGTTAGAATTCCTATACTAATAAGTTATCCCTATTCCAAAGTACTAAGTTTTCTAAGAACTCCATAGCTTTCCTTACAAATTTTCTATCGATAAGTTATCAACGACTTTCCTGTCACCCGCAAATTTTTAAGCTAATCCCGTTTTAGGCCCCACATTTCAGTATATTTTAGAGAACCTTTCGATCACAATCATATAAAAATCAGACTTAAATTTTTGTAAAAAAATGTCGTCCAGAACGAGGTTTACCAAACTGAGTACAATTAACAATTTGTCGAGATTATCGCATATGGCAAATGCAAATGCTAAGGCACCGGTAAATCGGGCGATATTTGATGTTCAAAGTGTTCGAGAATTTGAGAATAAAGTGAAGCGTTGCCAGAAGCCAGTCGTTGTCGACTTTTATGCCAGGTAAGCTATTAGGCTAGCTATCGATAACAATCGATAACACAATTTTCAATGATTTTCAGCTGGTGCACACCCTGTAAGGCACTTGGTCCCCGTCTCGAGGGCATAGTCAATGAGCAGAGAGGACGAGTTCATCTAGCCCGCGTCGATATCGATGAACTCACAGAACTTGCGCTGGACTATGATGTGGGATCGGTACCATCTTTGCTGGTCATGCACAACGGCAAGGTTCTCAATCGTATGGTTGGTCTGCAGAGCTCAGACTGCTTACGTTTATGGCTCAAAAAGATAATGCGACTCAGTAATGAGGACTAAATATGAACGGTTTTTATTTTGAAGGACTTTTGTATATATAAAAAAAATAATAAATAAAATAATATAAATTAAATTGTTTACAATCGAGTGAAAACACGTTTTTAATTAATTTTCCATTTAACAAGTTCACCCGTCTGGCGATTTACCAGTACAAATATTCAGCACCAACAATTCAAAATGTAAACAAAGTCTCAACTCAGCTCATCTCTGCTCGGCTCGACTCGACTGAGCTTGTCTCATCCTGTCTCGTCCTGTCTGGTTGCCAAACAATTTGTGAATCAGCATCAGAGCTGGAGACGAACAACAAATACAATACCGAGTATCTCATGTGTATCTCAATTGTTTGTTTATTTGCTAGCCAAAAACAACAAAAGCTACTGAAACTTCTCTCCACATACATATCTCTCTCTCTCTCTCACTCTCTAGTAGTGGGGAATAAATATATATATGTTTCTATCTATCCATTTCTATTTGCTTTTTGCTGGTTATGTCGCATGTTGTGTGCTTGGGGAATACTCACTAATTGATTTTGCTAATGTTGCTTTTTAATGAAGTGTCAAATATGTTCCTCGGTAGTAACTTCTGCAGTGTTATCTCTCTGTCTCTACTTTGAGTCTGAGTTTTATCTACGAGATGCATGTCGTGCAAGGAACAACAACTTGTGCTCCCAGGGGAACATTTCAGTTTGAACAGTACATACAAATTTTAATGAACACAATGTTATTAATGTACCGTAAATAACAGTTTTAAATCAGATGAATTTATATTAATTTTATTACCACACCAAATTATCTTCTACAGTTCTATATTTATCAGCAACAATTTTAGCACTGAGTGTGTGTCTGCACTGCTGTTGTCAACCCACAAATATATTTTGATATAAATAAATAGCTAAATTTATATCTTATCTCATTTGTTATAGTTTAAATTTATATATTCTGCGTATGTTGTCTCAGGAATCCTCAATAAATGCAGCAACTGCTTAGAATCATTTCGAGTAGATGTGTGAGCTGCCTCAATACACAACGGCCCATTAGCTCAGTTGGTTAGAGCGTCGTGCTAATAACGCGAAGGTCGCGGGTTCGATCCCCTCATGGGCCACAAACAATTTTTTTAATTTTATTGGTATGAAATAAAATTATTTTACTTTTTTAAATTCTGAGCTGAGTCTAAGTGACTTTATATATGATGTAACTCAATTAATACCGAGTTACCTCAAGCCCTACATCGTTTTGTGGCTTGGTGAATAAGCGTCTGGCCAAAACGTTGCTGACACTTATGGGCCACATAAACAAAATTGCAATTATTAAGTAAAAGTGTCCAACAATGAACAACTGAAGAAGTTTGTCGTATTTCCCCATTTGTTTGGCAGCGATAATGTTTGAGCTGGACCCACAAAATAGATTTGCCGCAATGTAATTGAGTATTTGTATTCAATTAAGACTTATTTCAATATTTGCATACAGACATTGGTAGACACTCGACAAAAGCTGAAGAGACACGTCACTGTTGCCCACTGTTGTCCACTGTGCATGTTGCACAGTGTAAATCCCCTTCATATGCTACAACATAATTTGCTGAAACGAAACTTGAACAAACAGAAGGCCGGACAAAGCTGAGTCCACCGTACTGGCCAAATCCCTGGACGGTCCAGGGTCTGGGGCTAGCAGAAAAGGGGCGTTGATGGATGGGGTGGGGTGGAACGGGGTGGAGACACGTGGTACATCATGTGTGCAAACTGTCTGATTTTGACAGCCCGCATAAAGCGTTGCCAGACAACTGTACTATAGTCTAGGTAAACACCAGAGGATGCTGCTAAAAGGGGTAGGGGCGGGTAGGGCAGTGTAGGGAACTGGACTTGGCAATAAATGATTGCATTTAGTACGGTTTGTGTTGTTGTCTGTTCGCTGACACAAAATGCAACAAATATTAATTTTTAATATGCAAACATTGCTTTAATTACATTATTTTTGCGTATGGCCAACAAACCAAACTAACGGTTATGTGTGTGTGTGCATGTCTGTGCGTGTTTGAACGTGTCTGTATGATCAATCACTGGAAAATTGGATTTTCCTATATGGGCTGCACTGTGCACACTGTTTTGGGCGTTTATGCAATTTCCCTTAACCATGGTTATAGCCTTGTGGCTGTAAAAATCAATCACTTGCTACCGTTGAGTAAACCAAGCTTCTCTTTTTCTCCCTCTCTCTCTCTCGTTCTCTCTCTCCCACGGCGTTTGACAAGCACAAACACAAACTTAATCAGACCATGAATTGGTCAATAATTTTTAAATACAAATCAAGTGTTAACTTTTCGTATCGTTGGGTAAATGGCTGGAATGAAGGAGGAGGAATGTGGGAGAGGGAAAAGTGGAGTATGAGGTGAATAAGCGGATAACTGTGTGGGAAAACCATTAAATAATATGCTGGTCTTTAAAATGTTTAAGGGAATTTAAAGAATTGAGCTGAGGGTAGCACCTAAATCTGCTAGGACCTGTACAGGAAAAGAAACCTCTGATAAAATGAATTTTCAAAAACAAACTAAAACTCATAACTTAATTTATAGTAAATTTGAGAATTTGTGTTCTCTTTTTAATATTTTCAATTTCCATTTTCACTTTAACAATCAATTTCTTTATTTCTTCGGAAACTCCTTAAATAATATACTTTTATTACAAGGAAAATGTTTCAAGTTAATCGAAAGTCATTTAGTTTGCTTCAAACAAAACTCGAATAAAACCACAAATGTCTCTAAACTTTACACTCTCATACACACACACCCAACACACACACATACACATGGCCATGGAAAGATTTCGACACTCAAGCAGATACTCAATTCAGCCGTAACCCTTTTGGTTGGCCCAAACCATTTTGGCAATCAATGGAAACACACACACACACACACACACATGCATATGGAAATGTCCAGCTTTTTTGCAGTTGTTGTTGTAGTTGCTGCTGTGGTTGTTGTTGCTTTTGTAGTGTATTTTTTTGTTGGCAAACTGAAAGATCCATTGGAGCGTCTGGTTGTCTGGCGGAAATTCGATTTATTTTCATCAATATTCAATGTCAATGCAACATCTTCGTGGCCAAAACCAAAAGCGTACATCAGCCATGTTGGCCAACAGCAGTAACTGCAACAACAACAACAACAACAACAATAAGAGGAGTGTAAAGTTGTTGGTATTGCACCATGGAAATGGACTTTGTGGCTTGAACTTTTTGGGGTTTTCCTATTAAAATTTGATGCCGCACGTTGTCGTTGTCGTTGTCGTTGTCTCATGTCTCTCTCTCTCTCTCGCTGCGGCAACCGTTTCCCTTTTGACCCCACACCAAAGTCACACCCTTTGCAGGTGATGCCGCAGCTCACGAGTTACTTTATTTTCTCCCCTCGCACACACACACACACACATACCCATCGAGTTGACGGTTTGGCATTGCATATTTAAACAAATTTATTTGCAATTTAGTGTTTGCGGTCTGTGAACATTTTCCATTTTCACAGTGGGCGATCGGTTGACAATTGGGGCGTGGCTCTGCACTGATGCAGCTGCCTTTTAAGTGGCGCGAAAATTAATTAAAATTTTGCAATCTATTGACAAATATGTCAATTTTATACGTTCATACCGTTTACAGAATCCTTTTGTATTGCCAAAACCAAAATTTTAGTCATTTTGTTATTTCAAAACAAATAAACAGACCCTTTTTCAAATGCTAAACATTTTCGAATTTTCCAATTATTGCAATTACTTAAAAACATTGAAATAACAAAAGTTTTTTAGTTGAAATTTGTCATTTTATGAGAGTTTTTGTCTGTTTTAAAGGCTTCTCACATTTCGCTTAAAGGTCAGTTTATAGAGACTGTTACAACTGGCTGCGAAAGACAAACAGAAAAACCAAAAATCAACAGAAAAATTGCACTCAACGCGCGGTTATTAAAGCCATATTTGTACCAATGGCTAAAAGCGTTGCTGCAAAGAAGTTGTACAGGAGAAGAGCCTGAAGTCACCTGGTGAAACGCAAGCTGAGGCTGCATGCAACCTGGCGATAAGAGCCGTCAACGGTGTGTGTGTGTGTGCGTGCGTGTGGCCACAGTTAAGTAAATACGTAATCCACGTGAATTTGCTTGGCTCACCATAAACGGGTGTGTGTGCGTGTGTGACCGACGCGTATCTCGTATACTGAGCATGAGATTTTGTTCAACACAACTGGTATCGCATAACTGCCTCGAGCTTTACATTAGCGTTAGAGGGTAGTGTCGCAACAAGCAGAGTGGCGCAGTGGAAGCGTGCTGGGCCCATAACCCAGAGGTCCGAGGATCGAAACCTTGCTCTGCTATGAGTACAAGTCAGAAATTGTGACTTCTGATTTTTTTTTTTATTTATTTTCATATTAACTCTACGAATTAACAAAAAATTAGTTTCTTCTTCATAATTCAAAAAGACAAAATATTACTTCCCATACCGGGAATCGAACCCGGGCCTTCTGGGTGAAAGCCAGATATCCTAGCCACTAGACCATATGGGATATACCACAGAAGGTGACAAACTTTGGTTTTATTATAAATGCGTATGCTGTAGTGTTCGCATTACAACATTTATAATATATGTACAATATTTGTGTATAAAAATTAAACTTTATCACTAATTTTGTCCAAATATAAATTTATAATTTGATTTCTTCTTAAATAGAAAAAAAAAAATGAAAAAAAATTAAATTAACACTTTACAGTTTCCCATACCGGGAATTGAACCCGGGCCTTCCGGGTGAGAGCCGGATATCCTAACCACTAGACAATATGGGAGATGGTTACGGCGCGGCTCAATTGAGTACATTAAAAGAACGGACAAACTGTTGCAAAGCAAATTGAATCACTTGCATTGCATGTTAAAAACGTGCAGTAATAACATTTAAGTATTCTAGAATAATAATAATATTTGTGAAGTTTATGATAGTAACGTTTGATTTTATAGGAAAATTTAATGCCACATTAATAATAACACTAAGGCAAGGAAACATTAATGTACGACAGCTTGTATTAAGTGTCGGCAGTTAATAATAAGCAAGAGCGTTTAGATGTAAGAAAACTGGCAGTTTTAATACACACGACAAAGCTACGATTTGGTGGCGGTTCGAGCACCTCCCATATTGTCTAGTGGTTAGGATATCCGGCTCTCACCCGGAAGGCCCGGGTTCAATTCCCGGTATGGGAAACAGTACGAATGGGTATACTAAAATACTTTTTTTTAATTAGTTGTTTTTTATACAACTCATAAAACAATTATGTATTGAAAAATATTAAAGAAAAAAACTTCTTTAAATTTGTGTAGAACGTGTTTATATTTATTTTCAACTGCAAACTATGCATGTGATAACAAAACTGTTTATGGCCGCTAGTATCTACATATCCCATATGGTCTAGTGGCTAGGATATCTGGCTTTCACCCAGAAGGCCCGGGTTCGATTCCCGGTATGGGAAGTAATTTTTTTTTTATTTCTACTGAAACGAACATGCAAATATTTTGTTTAAATAATGTAAAAGTAATGAAATATAGGTATTTCAAGTGAGGTATTTGTCGAATGAAAATTATGTTGATTTAAACAAAAAATGCTTATCAGTCGCTAGCATGTTTGGCAGAATACTGCGATCAAAATGTGTTCGTTTTTTTTTGTTTTTGTGCCCTCTAATTCTCAACTGGTTCTAGCAGCCGGCGGTTTGTTAGCTTCTTTCTTGACACAGAACGATTGTCATTAGTAGAGGTAGACTGACGTTCTACCCAAATACTAAAAGGCCAGTTGATGATACAAAATTATGACACTTTGTGATTATAATTGTATACCACGATTCTGACGGGGTTGCTCCTGCCTAGAATTGTCGGTTGTACTGATGGTCTTTCAACTAATGACAAACCCTTTTCAAAATAATCAATTCCAATGCTTTGTAGTGTGTTGTGTGTGTAGTTGTGTCATGTGTGTACATTGTACATGTGTATGTGTGTGTGGGAACAGATTTCCGTCATAGCACCAAATGTTTGGACTCACTAAGTGCTTCGTTTGCTCTGCGGACAGAAGAGAGCCTGAGCTCAGCCCTCTCCATATGGAATATTGCCACTTGTCTGTGCGCTGCGATGTCTGACTGAATGATGAAAGGGAAAAGAGAGAGAAAGAGAGTAGTGAGTGGACGGCGGACTGTTTGTCTGGCCGTGACCGTGGCAACGAAATCATCAGAACTGTTGCCTCTCCTCATCTACCATCATCGTTATTCTCTTTGCTCATGTGTGAGTGTGTGTGAGTGTGTTTGTATGGCATGTATTCAGTTCTTTTTTGGGCAAAAATTTACATAAAAATCGCATTACACTTAACATCCACTTTGCTAAACGAAGCGCATGAAAGCGGGCGCCCACGTGGTTTGGGTCTTGGGTTTTCCCCTGGATTGGGTGCTCTACTCAACTCGACTCGACTCGACTGCGCTTTTGTAAGCTGAGGACGTCAATACATACATATGTGATGTCTATATGTGTGTGTGCGCGTATGTGTGTGTTGTGTGCAATCGGTTTGAAGTGCATGGCGCGGCGGCCTACGAAAATTAAATTAAAAAGCGCATTCAAAAACGAGCAAATGAAAACAGTTTGCGTTTTTCCTTTTCAAAAATTGTAAATGAGAAAAACAAGAAAATACACAAATTGCAATTTGTCGGCCCTGATCTATTTTTGGCCAGTACACTCTGACATAAAGCATGCGTTGAAATAGCAGTTAAAAGCTCCACTAAACACTACTAATTTCATAGACTCAATAGGCTTAACGAAACTAGATTTTGTTTTATAAACAAACTGTTTTAAATGTTCAACTACGTTTAAATTCATTTGGCTTACAAATTAAATGCGTAGTATAAAATTGGCAAGACTGTATAAAATTTGAGATACAAAACTGATTTTAAAGCACTCGACTATCGCCAACGACCATACCACGCTGAATACATCGGTTCTCGTCCGATCACCGAAATTAAGCAGCGTCGGGCGCGGTTAGTACTTAGATGGGGGACCGCTTGGGAACACCGCGTGTTGTTGGCATCGGTTCATAACAACTTTTTTAATGTTTTGCTTTTTAAAATTATTTAAACTTTTATTAAATGCTTTTTGAAATTTTTCTTTAAAAATTCAATGATTTCTGCTACAGTTGAAATAGTTCTCAAACTGCATTTCCTTTAATTTGATAATAAAATGTAATTGAATAGTTTATAATTAGTTGCTGCCTTCTGTTGTTTCATAGTTCAGCTTAAGTGTTTAGGCCATTAAACATTTATGGAGCACACGCTAAAAAAAAAGGAACTTGGCCAACAGCTGTTACGCGTTAGCTGGTTATTAAATATAATTAACGCATGGCGATTTGTTGTTCGTTGCTGTTAAAATGAAGTTGTAACTTAAATGTTGAATATTAATTATTGACGTTGGCCCATCTGCTGTTGGCCAGAAATGTGCAGTGAAGCTTGGCTGGAAACAAAAGTCAACACACAAATTTGTCAAATGGTATCAAATGAGGACTTAAATAATCAACTGCAGGGTATATTCTCGTAATACATATTTAAATGCAACTGATTAATCATGAATAAAGTTGTTGTTAGTGTGTTCACAGTTGTTGTTGCTGTTGTTGCCGGTCACGTGACTAAAAACAATTTGACTTCAAACACATTAACAGTTACGGTCGAAACAAAAACTAGAAGAAGAAGAGGGGAAAAAAAATGAACACAATACTGCACGCAGAGGGGACAAACAGACGGGTTTGTCACCAACATTGAGGAACAGCAACTAACTTGGCTAACTAAAAGTTTTCATGCATTGCCGTTGACAGTGCAATAAACATGCCAAAACAACAAATGCACCAACAACTTATGAAAACAACAGCGTCAACTGAACACGCCCCTACTTCTCCGCCCCCCACCCTTTGACCCCAGTCAGACTTTGCTTAACTTTATCTGGGTTCGGTTAGTTTGCTTCTCTTTGAATTAGACACGTATCCAGTAAAATATTTAGTCGAATCGAATAAAAAAAAAAAAGGACACACTACAAAACCCGATAAACTTAGCAAATAGTTGCACGGCTCTTTTCCAAGAATCCCCTTAATTTTTTTATTCTTCTGTTTCCTATTTTTTAAGCATTTTTCCAAGCCTTTGCCTTTGGGGACAATTTGGCTGATTTACGAACTTAGCATTCAGTTAGCGGAAATTCCTTTAAAATTGAGTTTTATTTTTTTGTATTTTGTATAATTTATTTTTAAATTCAAAACTTTAGAAATTTATCATATTTTTAAATTCATTTATTTTAGTATTTCTTGTTTTGTTCGCTAGAAATGATAAATATTCATTACATGTGTGCAAAATTTGCTTGATGGCAAATTTTAATATTTTTTATTTGCAAAATCTAAAAAATAGGGTGACTAATGGGACTTCTCAAGGGCTCACACACTCAGCGAGGGTTGCACTTTTCGAGTGTGTATGTGTGAGTGTGTGTGTGTAGGGGAGTTAAATGCATGACATTCATTGTGTTTAATGAACATCCATTACTCGTGTGTTGTGTAATATCATAAATAATCGAAAAACGTGCTGCCATAGCGAGAAAACCATAAAAAATTTGCCAATATTGCTAAAAATAGCCCGCAACAGATGGCATCAATTGGTCATGCCATACGATTTCATTTGTCTATTTATAGACTTTTTATTTCCATGTACCTAACACCGTTAGTCATCAGTTGGTATGCTTCAGAAAATAGTGTTTTGGCTGCTGGTTGTCAACAATCCTCGATAGTATAGTGGTTAGTATCCCCGCCTGTCACGCGGGAGACCGGGGTTCAATTCCCCGTCGGGGAGATTGTGAATACTTTTTTTTTTAAATTTTGCGTTTTTAAATATATTTCTTTTTGGCTTTTCAAATTTCAAATAAATAAATTATAATATATACATAGGTATGAAAGGAATGGAAGAAATTCTTTTAGTTTATAACATTTCTCTGGCCCAGCCGAGCGTACAAAGTATCTCATAACTATTTAAACTATTTGTAGTTTATCCCTTTGTTTTCATCTCTTCCACGCGAACAACTCACTTTTTTACAGATGCGTATCTGGAATTGTTAAGCAACCCTTTTGACGCTGTTTGGGTCTAGTTGGCACCCCACTAACACACCCCTTGTTGTCTCAATACCTGCGTTCTGGCCTGAACCCATTAATACTCATTAGTATTTTGAATTTTTTGAGAGACATATACTCATATAGCAGTCGGAAGATATAGACAATGCGGCGTGTGCCTTTATCAGCCATTTAGCCACTTTGGTCATAATCCCCAGGACGTTGAACAACCGCAGCAATATGCGTGTTTATTATTGTTGTTGGTCGGTTGTTTGCTGTTGTTTTGAGTGTGGTGCGGTTTATGCCCTTTGTCTATACTCTTAATATTATTAAAAAATACACCCAAGGGTATAACAATTCGGTCGATTCGGTTAGTTTTTTTTCTTCTCTTTCGTTTTTGTTTTGGTGGTTGCTTGACTTATTTTGACCATTTTCAATACAAGTGAACATTTAGTAGACGCATAAATTCTGACTTGAAACCCCCTAGACAATTAGAACTAAAGCAGAAAGACGATTTCTGTGAGGTGTGGGCGTAAAAAACGAGGGCGGGGTGGGGGGAGGAGGAATCTCTGGTAGTGGCATGTGCATACTTACTGTAAATGTTAAGTAAAAAATTGTGAAAATCGTTTTAGATCCATTGAGAAAGGAATACAAAGTTAACAATAAAAGCATACAATGCTCCTGACATCCTGTTGCCAGGACTTTACTTTACTTAACTCAAAAGTGATAAATGATGTCGCTTGTAACTGCCATTGGCTTTTGAGTAGCAGGCATCACGTTTATTTGCGCTGTAAAATGGTTTAGCATTTTGCCAACTCGTCTGTCTTTCATGCTTTACTCTTCTCCTTACTCCTTCCCCCTCCTTCTCCCATTCCTGCTCGTTTCATGCGTTTTTTCTTGGCAACAAATGAATTGCAAGCCATGTTAACTGTCATGTTAGCCCAACAACGAGTTGACAAGCGTTGCGGCATTTGATTAGCCAAGCGATACTACAAAAAAATAGAAATACACACATATATACATATATTTCTCGATTCCTCCTTCTAATACGAATGGGTGCCAGTGCCACGCAGCAGATTGAAGTAACTGTAAGCTCCACGCACTATCTGAGAACAAAAGAAATTGAATTTCAACAATTAAAATTGATTTAGGCCACAGGTCATAACTTGGCTTACATCTAAGAACGTCTTCAGATTCATGTCGACCAATAAAGCCCTCATTTTCATTGGCCTCTGGCTGTGCTTCAACATGAGCAGCAATCGCTGCTGCACTGGCAGTCCAAAGTCATACCAATCACAGGCATAGAAGGCAAACGCCACTTCATCCTTCTGCGAATCACATAAAATTCTCGGTAATTAATTGCCAAATGAAAAGTCTATTGATAAGCCAAGGGCAGGAGCAGTAAAGCAGAAACGAAAACATGGCCAGAAACATGAATTCATTAAAGGTAAAATGACAAATTGGCAGCAAACAAATGAACAATTGTTTTTCTTTGCTTAATTGATTCTGTTTAATGGCAAATTTTCAACTTTGAATTAGTTTTTGCCTCTTAAATGACTTATAACTTAACATAAGCAAGGTGTTGTCAGAATTTCTCACGTCAAAATGGCTAATAGTCGATCTCTCTCTAAAAATGCATAATTTTTCAAACTTTGAATGCTCATAACTCAGTCAAATTTTGTCGTATTCTAAAAAGTCATACCTTTTTGGACTCTAGACAACTAGTTTTATCGATCGTAATAAAAATTTGAAGCAAAATATGAAATTAAAAATTTGTCAAATTTTGGAAATTTTTATGATGTACCCCCTTTACATTTTTTCAAAAATCGGCAAAAATTTTTTTTGAAATATTTTACAATATTTTAATGTCAATCGATAGTTTTAGTCCTCCCGAGCTCAAAAAGGTATACCAATCGCAGATCGGTCAACAGGGTCCATAGATATTCCAAATCAAAGGTGGCTTTTAGTTGGTCTAAGGAGCAGGCAATTTTCAATGCATTTTTGCCTAAAATTGAATAAAATATTAAAATTAGTCTTTAAAGTGGAAAGAAATGTAGAGTTTTAAAATGTTGCTAAGCATTTGCTTTAAAAAATGGTAAATTTGTTTTAAATTGGCTAAAATTAGTTATAATTAGCTTCACTGGTGATAATTTCAAACTCATCCTAAAAGTATACAATGATTTTTTTCCTATGTTTTGTTACTGAAAAAGCCACTTACGCCTTCAACAATTAGAGTCGCATGCCAGTGATAAATCCACAAAATGGCGGCCATGACAAATAGATATATAATCATAAAGGAGTAATCCATGTTACCCGGATCCTGTAATGAATATGGACACCATTATAAAGATATATTGACTAAATCCTAAAACTCATTCTTACACCAACAGTCAGCGCAAAGAACAGAAAACAAATGAGCACCGAGAATATAATGAAATCGGCCATAACCGGAACTCGAATCAGCTGTTGCAGCTCATGGACAAAAGAGCGAATCTTTAGTTGTTCCTGCTGGAAATGCTGACAGAGCTGCAGTCGCCAGTGGTTCATTTCAGACTGGCTTAATTCCTGTACCACCAGATCGGGCTTAATGCGTTTTATCTGCCAACCATTAAGTCAGTTACAATTTAAAAAAAATGTTTTTTTTTTACTCACATTCATTTCCAGCACACGCTTGTTGAGTACTTGCAACTTGAGGGTTATGTACTTCATGAGGCACGTGATGAAGGTGTGCCACAGGGGAATTGTGGTAATACCCAATCCCAGTGCATACCAAGGACCCAAATAACCGATAGCAAAATTATCACACAGATCGGCAAATGGAAAGAGTTTGAAGAGCAAAATGGGTTGAGCCTCGCCACGATGCACAGCGTTTGCGTTGAAAACAGTTTGTGGCAAGAAGATGGTGCGATAAATGCAATCCGACCAGGCCATAAAACCCGCCACCACCGACGGTACCCACAGCAACATGGTGATGGTTCTCACATATCTCTGTGTGGCTGCCAGCAAATCCAATTCTTGATCATCGGCTTCCAGCATAAAGGCACCGAGATCTGCGTGTGCGATGCGCAGCATTTTAATAACGCCTGTGAAGAGAAATAAGTGAGCTGAAAATCAAAATGATAAACCTAAAAAAAAAGTTGGTCTAGAAATTATATATGTATGTATGAGAACTGGAATGGATTTAATATAACTTAAAAGATGTCTTGAGGCCGATGAATCTTAAAGTAAGATTAATAATTTAATATAGACAAATTTTGGTATAGAATATTATAGGAAACAACCAGAAATAATATATTTTAAAGTTCTCAAAATCCTGTGTTTAAATAATTCAGACAAAAATTTCAGAATTTTTAAAATTTATTAAATTTTTTTTTTATATTTTTAGTTTTTTTTTAATTTTTTTTTTTTTTTTAGTGTACTCACGTTTCCTTTGTACAAACGCATTGAGTGTCGCAATGGACACCGCAAAATACTGCACAGCAGTGGCCCAACTGGTGGCACCATCACTCAGATTCTCATAGCTGCCGGAGAGGAAAACACGTGTCAACATCAGTGCACAGCTGATCCAAATGGAGGCAGTGAAGACAATGCAACGCAGCAGTGAGAACCAGGGCTGGGACTGCTCTGTAGATGCCACATAACCATACCAGCTGAAGTAGTGCAGGTGTCTGCTAAAAATGGGATTCTCAAAGACGTCAGGTGAAAGCAGCAACGACTTCACCTTAAACATTTTGACTGCTTTGAGGAAATCCAAAGGTTTTGGTATTTATACACAACTCAAATTTATGCTGGCTATAATTGTATATTTTAAGGGTTTAAGTGGACGGTAATTTAAATATTAAAGGTGCTGAAAATTGCATAGTATGTAATTGTCATTTAAAGACTATTATTTACTTACATTTATGGACAATATTTTGTTTAACAGATGTTAAATTCTCCAAACAAAACGAGTAGTTATTAAATTTGAAATTGTATAAACAGGGTTACCACTAAATAATAAATAAAAGATATAATAAATACTAAACTAAATGTAATTGGGAATTGTTTAAATACTAAACAAAGGCTTAAAATATTTTATTGAATTTTTTAATAATTAAAAATAAAAGTTACTATAGTAAAATTTTATATATTTAAGATTTATAGCTAAATTTCTTTACTTAAAATTCTTTTAAAAAACTGCAGACTAATTTTTTAAATTTCCTTAAATTTATTTGTTAACAAAATTATTAAAATTCTTTAATTCAAAAACTTTTGGTATAAGTAATATTTTAAGCACACTCACGCTCGATTTAAGCAGCTCTTTTCTGCCATTAGCTTCTACTATTGCCTGCCATTATCAACAAATAAGTTAGCTGACTGCCAATTAACCTTGGGCCAATTACATATCCAGCAAAATGCTGTCAAAAACATGTCAAACAGAGCAAAACTAAAACCAGCCCAGCATAGAGGCATTGAGAGAACCTTTTGCAAAAGTTCATAAAGTTGAAATTCACTAACGAAATTCAACTCGTATGCAGATTTCTCTTCCTCTTCCCACTGCTCTTCCTTCTGCTCTTCCCCTTCCTGTTCCTGTACACTAAAACCATTTGACATTACACTTTTGTTTAGATACTTTATTTAGTTTAGTTTTGAGCATGTGGACAAAGTTTGTTGGCAAAAAGGTGCCAGTGAGCCAAAAAACATGCAAATCTAATTTCAAGTCAAGAACAACATTTTAAAACTGAACTCTGTTAGGAAAAGGGGGGGGTCTGAAAAGGGGTTAAGGAAATCTTGTCTTTTACTACATAAATATAATTATAGCTAAAGAAATTTCTAAGCTAAAATAGTTGTTAAATTTATTTATTTCTTTAAGTAAATTTTGGCTTTAAAAATATAAAATTTATTGTAAATTCTTTGTGCGTTTTTGCTGCTACTCAAATTGGTAGTCGAAGTCAAACGAAAGTTGCCTTTGTCTGGTAGTAGTTACCTGCAGTTACCTGTAGTTACCTGTAGTTACCTTTTGGGCGACTGCAATTGCCAATTTGTTGAGTGACTTATCAAAAGATTTTGTTGGCTTTTTAGCTATTTTTTGCTTACTTTTTCTTTAGTAACGCATTTCACATGAGCTATTGAACTCGTTAATGGTATTAACTGAAATGAGATTCGTTTCATATTTGCATTTGCCCAAGTCAAAGTGGACAAAAAAAAAATATTTCAAGTTGTGTGAAATTCATATGAGTATTGGCTAGATATTGGGTATCTAACGGATGTGTTGTATCTGTGTGTGTGTAGGAGTGTGTGTGTTTGTGGCTGCTGAGTGCCTTCTATATCACAATTTGCATTTAATATCCTTGTGTGAATAATTTACAAATGCAATAAACGTAAATGCGTTCGAGGCAACGCACTCAGACATGACTTCCAGATACTATTTCGCAATAGAATGTAGCTAGACCGAAACCGAATCCGTATCCGAATCCGAATCCAGTAGCATTGAAATGCTTTAGACGTTCTCTGTCACGCTCCAACTGCCACTGGATACAGCCAATGGGTGGGGGGTGGAAGACGGGTAGGAAAGGGGTTGATACTAGGTTGGGGGGAGGGACTGCAACTGCTGCACGCATATTTGTATGTTGCATGTTTGCAACTGTCTGTTGGTTTAGTGTTTGTGTTTATGTTGGCAAATGTGTAAATGCATTCCCATTTTCTTGGCATCCCCTTAGTTCTCCTCTACCCCACGCCTCTGCTGCCACATGACTCTTCTTGGCGTGAAATTTGCTGTAAGCAATAAGCCTGTAAGGATATTGAAAGTCACTCGTTTCTGGTATTTACTTATGCATTTGTTTCATGTTTGGCAAAACGATGCTACACACACCCAATCACACACACACACACAAATACCCACCCACTTGACAGTTGGGAACTGTCTGAATTGGCTTGCAGCTTTTCACGCTACATTTCCACTTTGGCCTTAGCCAGTAATCGGATATTAGATGGTTTTAGTTATTGTTATGGCATATATTTATTGCAATTCAAACTTGCAACCGATAGTGCGTGCAGTTTTGGCGTATTGGCCACTGCTTAAAGTGCCATATAACTTTAAACCGAGCTAAGTGTTAACTATAGCATTAAGGATTTTCTCCATTTCGATAAGACGTGTGCCATTTTCTGTGGTTTTGACTATTCTCTGGCACTGTGTGAGTGTGTGTGTATGTGTGTGTGTGTTTGTGTGTGTGGATTTGCGGTCAAGACTTTACAACTTTGCAATTGTTTAATGGCAAACTGTTGGTGCTGGTAAGCAATGGAATTCCAATATCACATTTTAGTTCATTTCCTAAAGCGCATCAAATGCCAAAGAATGTGCACAAAGGAAGTCGTAAAAACAAGCAATAAGATTGCGGAATGCAGTTGCTTTGGAATGTATTGAAACACACAAAAAAACAACTTATTTGTTGTAAGCAAACAGACATTTAAAAAATATATTTAAAAATTGCTGAAGTGCTAGAAATTAAAACAATTAAAACTAAGGGGGCCCATTACAATTTAAGAGCGGAGTATACGGTCACACTGTCAGAAATCAGAGCTTAGAAAATGCTTAATTTTCTCCGAGCTAAAGTCTTACCCAATTTAACACACAAACTAAAGAGAAAGCTGAAAATTTGGCCAAACAAAATTATGAACTGACATTTATGATAAAGGTATTTAAACGACCAACAGGAAACACACACATTTTCACGGCTCATGTGGGAGCTGTAGACAGAAAACTTGAAGAAGTTTTTGGCTATGAAATATGGCTATATTTAACCTTAAATCAACTGTTTTAAAAGTTCATAAACTTAAAGCGCAAAGAGGATGGGGGTGGGGTAGTTGTAGGGTGTACTGTATTAAGGGGGAGAAGTGTGGGAAGGGGGGCGCCAACCAGCCACTAAATTGTTTACACGCAATTTCATCAAAACAATAAATCATGCAGTTGAAACGGCACAACAAAGGCGGCGACAATGCTAGCGTCGACGGCGACGGCGACTGCGACGACGGCGACGACGAAGGCGACGTCCGTTTGCTGGCGACGTGACGTCAAGTTGACATTTGGTGAAAATCAAATCAAAAGCATTTTTCCGCACAGCGGAAGTGGTGCTAGCTTAGCTCCCAGTTCAAGTCAAACTTGGCAAACACACATTTATAACAAGGGGTGTACGAGTGTGTGTGTGTGTGCGGGTGTGTGTGCGTGTGTGTATGTACGTGTCGCTGGCAATAAACTTGACGGCCATAGTCATCAATCCTGCAAGAATTCTGCACAAGAGCCAAAGTTTCCTTCTACTGCTTCTTATTTTCTTTTTGCTCTCCGTTTTTCTCGTTTTTTTTTTGTGTTTTTGCTTCACATTTTTATTTAATTTATAAGTATAACATTTAATATTAATTATACGCCATGTAAGCGCTGAAAAGCCATGCGCTTAAATAAGTAAGAGTATTTGTGCATTGGTCGGTTTTCCAGCCGCTTTTCATTTCATTCATAAACTATGCATGTTTATTTGTACTGCAGCTGGGCCACAATGACCGGGACATAAAGGATAGCGCCATCTACTGCAAAGCGGCGGCAACAGCGCAGAGGCACCAACGTGGTGAGGGGGATGAGGGTGGTAACTGTAGGTTGCTGGACAAAAGAATTGGTATGTAGAGGGAACTCTGAGCTTTCATTTTTATTTTTAACCCTATTCTGTTGCCCTTTGGCATCACAAAGGTGAATAGGAGTACTGTACAGCCTAGTAAATACCCTGTAAAAATATTGAGAAAGCACTTAAATTCATAGAATTATTAACAGTAATAATTTGAAAATTATCCCTAGCCAATTTTATGTACATAATAATTTTTGCATAGCTTCATTATACCCTTTATCACATTTAATGGGTATAAATTCATTTAATTAAAAATTGCCAACTTAAAACGAAGATTTTATACACTTATAGTAGACATATATTGTTAAGAAAGTAAGTCGGAAGATTATTATGAGAAGGAAGTTGCAAAATACATATACAAAGTACTAAACTTATTGTTAAATATATATAAATTTTCTTACATTTCATAAATTAATGCAGTTCCAAACATTTATTAGACATGAATAACTAAATACTTTATCGTTTTAATTGATATCTGTTTAAATTTAAAGACATATAGCCAGTTTAATAGTCTTGGCCAACTATGCGTATGCGTTTTGGTAAGAGCATAGAGACAAATAAAAACTCCATAATATATAAATTGTGGCTGCTTTATGGCCACCACACATACACTAAGATACGGCTACACACACACACACACACACATAGAGCAAGTGGAGAATCAGCAGCGGGTTTTTATTTGCATTAAGAAATTATAATTATGGCAGCTGGTTTGCAAGCTGGTTGCTTGCTTGGTTTTATCAGCTTTTGGGGTTACTTTCGCCTCCACACACACACTGCCACGCCTCTGACTGCAGGCGCTGAGCAAAGGAAAGAAAAAAGAAAAGAAGAAATAAGAGTGGAGAGGGGAGAAAGAAGAGTAGCGAACGGCGCACACTTTTTAATTGAAAAGTGCAAAATAATGTTAAAGAAAAGTAAAAAGTAGTCGCGAACGTAAGTACAACTCATACCGGACTCAGTCCCAGAACCATTTCCATTTCCACATCCATTTCCACTTCCCTTTCCCCTACCAGTTCCATTCCCTTTGGCAGTCAGACCATCTCCTTCCCCCCCAGCCTCCAATCCCGAGGGGCGTGCCACTGTTTGTACTATGTGCGAGTATTGTGTGCTCGGCCAGATGAATGCAGTACATTTTTTTGTTGTATTTTGCGCAAAGGGGTCAACTAGATAGAAGGGGACTTTTGTAGAGGAATGGGGCGTGCCTTAGCCCTGGTTCACTGGCCTGTCATTCCCTTAGCTGTTGGCATTAATTCTGACTTCTTTGGCTAAGAATTATACCGAGACATGGGAGAGCACAAGCTTAGTTCCATAATGCGCTGTGTAACTGAGACGATGCTAAACAAATATTGTTATTTTAGTTCATTAAAAATATAATTATAAAAGATAAATTATATTTGTTGCTGTAAGTTATACAAAGCTACAGAAATTCGCTGAAGTTTTGTGTATAAAAAAGTTTGATGTGGTAAAAAAATGTATTTAAAATTAAGAACTAAAAAATGTTTAAGAAAAAATAAAAATCGAATCTTTTCAGACACATTTAGACCCTTCAATGATCAGTCAGTAAGTATTAATATTAAATATTATTGAAGAATTCTTTGTTAAGCAACTCTTTTCTGTGTTGAAAACTCCACATAATTTCATACCCACATCGCTTGCCATTTTGACTGCACAACAATCAGTCACTGCAAAATTTCACACTTGAAATATGTAGCTTACCAGCTGAAAGAACTTTCCATAATTACCATAGCTGCTAGCTAAAATACTCAAATGTGAATATCACGACTCAACACTCTGTTGCGTGTTTGATTCGATAATTGGCGTTGATAATACATTAAACTATTTATCGATAATTACGTCACTGGCAACACTTGCAGTTACGGTTAGTTTAAAAAAAAATTAGCAATTGAATGGTCTCTAAAATGCATAACATTTACGCTACTTATGGCAAAAGTGATCTGCATTCCAGGTAAAAACCAGGCTAACAAAACAGCCCCACCCGGCCAGCTAGATAGCTGTGTAGCTGGCCAAGTTAGTTGGTGTTTTAGCCAGCTGCAGTATGCTGCTGGTATGCGAAATGAAGCATGTAATCTGTGTAGAGTGTAGAGCGGATTGCAAAATGCTCTACAAGTAATTCCAAATTGATGGCGCGAAAATTACGACAAACGCTGCGGGGCCAAAGTCAAGAAGCCACGTTAAGAGCAGCAGCGGAACCGTTAGAAAGCGCAACTTGAATCAAGTCAACTGTGAAATAAGCTACGAGTTGATGTTGTTACTGCTGCTGCTGTTGTTGTTGTTGTTGCTTTGGCTGTTCCTGATGATGGCTAAAATGTTACACAACACAGCATTTCATTTTTGACCCGAGGAACTAATTGTGCGCACAATTGATGATCTCAGTCAAGGCGCAGTGGGCGTGCCACTCACTTTAGCCAACAGCCAAATGACTGAGCGCTGATTGAGCATACAGAAAAATAAAAAAGCAGAACACTGTAGAGGTAACTCGACTATAAAGATACCTGTTACTGATTGTGGGTCCAGAATTTGGTCCAAAAATAATGGTAACAATAAAATGTTACGATGAACTACAAGAAGTGAAGTCCGAGCTGTCTTCATTTGCCTATATACCCTATCTCTCCTTAATTAACGGGTATCACTTGGAACAGACTTACGAACTTGCACCAGCTTGTAGTGCACTGTGTGCCAGGCGGCTGTTAGTTTGGTTTAGTTAGCAAATTGGCCTACAAACTTGTCACCATTTATCACACTCAGTGTCAGCATATCAAACAGCAGGCAAAACATTTTTGCCAGCGCGTGTCTTGAACATCAAAAACTTTTTGAGCAACGCTCGACAAAAATGCGTGTCGAGAACACAAAATGACACTTAAAGGTAAGAGGTATAAAATAGAAAAGGAGGCAAGTATCCGGGGAACGAACATATGCACACCCAGGAGAACAGAAATGTATGTGAGTGAGTGAGTGAGTGTTGGTCTCACACACTCAATCAGGTATCATTTGGACTGGCAACCATCAATCTTCGATGGCGTCGTGAGCTACTTTATCTTCAATGACATGCAGACATACTCAATACTACATACTAGATACTCGCACTTATAGATACTCGTATCAGTCTGGTAGGCAAATGTATTTGGATTTGCCAATGGCTTTTGTTTGCCCAACAATAACAATTGATGTCACCAGCAGCAGCAGCAGCAGTAGCATCCCAACTAAAAGCAACCAAAAGCCTTAGAAAAACGCATTTTATGTCACATACTTTCAGGCGGCTGCGGAAATTGCTACGAATTTATGCATGGAATGAGACTGAATGATATATGTTTCTATCATTTTGGCATAGGAAGACAGGGTGTCTGCTATAGACACACACAATGTCTCTAAGATAAACACTTCTAGGAACTTATCATAGTTATAATGTTTAAGCTGCGCTTCAAAGGCATCAAAAAAGAGTCTGATTTATTGATTTATCTACTATGTTTTTAGACAGAAAAACGTAGGAATAAAATTTCTAATGGTTTTTTACTGGACAGTTGTAATTCAAAGTCTTCCATTTTAATTTAAAATTGTTCTTTGAAGCACAGATTAAGTTTATTTTCTTGTTCTTCTTTTAACTCCTTTATAAAACTCACCTTCATTTTAATTAAATTTTAAAAATATTTAATTTTCTTTAAGCCTTTCACTTAACATTTTTGTATGACAAGTATGAGCTGTGTAGCTATGTCTTCAGCTGATACTGACAGCCACTTTATGATTCCTTAACGTCTTGAAGACTCTTTAACTTTGATGACTTTTGCCCCGTTGCCTCTTTATTCTAACAACCCTTCCGAAAGGGAGCAAGTTGGCTTATTCAACTGCAACACGTAGTTGGAGTGCAACGCTTTGGTCTTTGGACATTTGGCATGGATCACGCCTATGAAAAACGTGCAAGACTCCAATGGAAATATTTGTGAACGATCCCAGACCAGACCAGACCATACCAGACCACATGAATCTGAACACGAACCCTTTTTTTTGTGTGTGGGCAAAAACCACGGTTAAAGCCATTGACACTGGAGCGGCACGCGCTTTTGTGCGAAAATATACAATTGAAATGTTAAATAAATAAAGGCGTAAATACTTGAAGGGCAAAGCAACGACAAGCACAACATTCAAATGCTGTTCTCTTGCGGGGGAAAATACTCATATATAAATAATAAAAAATACAACAAAAAAATCAAGTTGGAAAGGATTTCAGTAGTTAGGCAAAGACTGTATACTCTAACAGGTGGAAAAATGTGATATTAGAAGAGAGATATAAAGCAAGAAAATTCATTCAAAAATGTTTACAGAATTTTAGATATTAAGTTTGATTTACTCAAAGTATTCCATTAGATATTATTTATGAACTATAGTTTAAACTTAACAAAATTTGCACAACTAGTTACCTAATCATATGCTTCGCTATATGAAACTATAATCATTCCATACAGTATCATCTACATAGACTATAATCATAATCATATCATCGGGGCTGAGTTCATTGTCCTTCTTAAACTTATACTTAGTTTATAGTGTTTGTTGCTGATGGCGTCAATGGGTTACAGATTGGGTGATAATATTATAATGCTCAACTTCAGAAAAATGCGGAAAACAGAATGATAGAGGGAGTTTGGAAGATTGGAAGCTACAAGCCGTTATGCATTCCATAACTTTGGAGTCGTCGTCAGACGTTGACGTTGAAATGAATGAATGAAAATATGCAGGCAACGTGATTCTCTGCGACGCGACTGCTACTGCGACTGTGACTGTGACTGCGACTGGGACAGCAACACAAACAGCGACGCCATATTGTTTTGGGGGTGTGGGGTGTGGCAAGTGGCAAAATGGAGATGGGAGTTGAAGAGTTTTTGGGGCGCCATTGGGAAACGTAACCGTTAGCAATGGCAATGGCAGTCAGGTTATCGCTACCTGTTACCTGTTTATGGCTACCTTGTTGTGCTGCCAAGAAGAGAGAACAAAAAGAAGGCCAAGAGGGGGAGGGGGGTGGAGAGAGAGAGGGTTTTGTTGGAATATTCGTATTTGCTCGTTGGTATTTTCTGTCGAGTTCAGCGTAAATTCATTCATTTCCACTTGAATTTACAATTATGCGAAACTGTTGTTGAATGGATTTTGACTTGGCCAAAAGGGAGAAGGGGATATTTGCAAGATTGGGTTTTGGAAATGGGATTGGGTTTCGCTGTCTCTCTTTGGCCTCTCTTTGGCCTGTTTGCTGCTGCTGTTTATGCATATTTCCTGTATTTGCCATTGGCAGCATCAGGCAACAACTTCACTATTTAGCTTTGTGTAAACTTGGTTCCATCTAAAGATGACTGACTGCAACTGGAACTTCAACCCAACAATTCTCGGTTACCAGCTCTCCTAGTTCACAGTTCATACAGTTCCTGGTTCCATTACTGCCAATTGTCAACAGCAGCTGCAGAAAGTTTGTTGCCAAGGTGAGTATGGAATCTCAATGATGGGATTTATTTACTGCTTTGCTACTGGAATGTAATTAACTTTATGAGGTGTGCAGGCAAATTCTCTCAAGTGCGATTTAATATACATTCATGTGGTACTAATGGTTGGAGTTTTAGATACAGGTATTTACAAGGGTGTTAGAATTTCTTTTTTTTAGAAACTTTCATTGCTTTGTAGCAGAAAGGATTGAAAGTTATTTAATATTACTAAAATTGTAAAAGCTATCTTATCTTATTACATGATCTTTAATGAAGAAAAAACACTCCTTACTATCTATAAGGTCTACACTGTATAAAGTCTATACTTTGTTTTTACAGAAACTTTCCAAAATATTTTACTTTGTGCAACTTTCGACTGCGTAGTAAATCTTTCAGTTCTCTCCTTTGTCAAGGAATTTACATGAAGTAGAGACTGTATTTCCGGCTTGCAAAGATTTCCACTTGAGTTCGCGAATCAATTTGTCTAGTTTTTACTCTGCTCTACACAGATTTTTGAGTTTATTTTGCTATAGGAACCAACCGCCTACTACTAATCAAACATATGGACTTTTGCTGTTTTTTTTCGCAATGAAAAACTTTCTTGGCTTAAAAACTTGCCTCAACTCGAATGTCGCAAAGTTTTGGCATTTTTTGGTCTTCTTCTTTTTGTTGCCTAACTGCAGGACACTTCAGTTTGTTGCCATGATGCAATTCAATGTCATATCCTTGAAAGCTACACAAAAAACAGCCTGCACAATTGGGAATATAAGTATATATGTATCTGCTCACAAAAAGAGGTATATATAGAAAAAAGGTAGTCAAAAGGAAAAGTTTTGTTATTGAAAGTTCATCGATGAATGTGAAAATGGGAAAACAGTCGATGGGACACTCAGCTGACTGCAGTTTGTAGATTCAGTTTGTTTCCTTGCGGCTGCTTACAGCCCATTTCCTTTTAGATATTTTCAAACATTTTCAACATTTTCAATTTCTTTTTGTATATGCAATGCCACATTGTAAGCAGTTGTCCTGCTGCTGCGGTCCTACTCTACTAATTTCCTCGACCAAGTCCAGACGTCGTCAGCGGCATATCCTGTCGGCCTGCCAGGATGTCTAGCTTCGCTGAGGATATCGGGGAATATCGGAGGCTATCGGGGTTGTCTGGTTCTCTGCTTAGGCCAGCATTTGTATGTAGGCAATGCGTTTGGAGGGGCCCCGTTGTTTGCATTTTTATTTGTATTTCATTTTCAATTGACTGGCAGCAGCAGCAGCACCGCTCCTACCTTGGGGGCTACTACCTGAACTGAACTCTGCAGTTGGAGCTTTGTGTACTTCAGCTATTCATCAGAGTTATTTACTTTTTAACGAGTTGATTTCATTCAATTTGTTTGCCCAGGTTTCAGTGGCTATTACTCGTTCTGACTGCCAGCACAAAAAAAAAAGGGAAAAGGAAAAAGGGTTGGTCCTTCGTGATTTCTCTGACATTGCACGCTCTTTACAGACTCATGGACTAATTCATACTTTGCCATACTTACTAGGAAACTTCAATCTTAAAACACTGTGCAACAAAATATTTTAAGTGTATCTACAGGGACTTTTTCTTCGTGTTCTCCTTTGAGAAAAGTTTTGTAGCTCAAACATTTATTAAATTGGATTTAATTAATTCAAAAAAATGTATAAATTAAGAATTAATAAAAGTGTAAAGCTGAAACCAGTGTTGTTAAATGTACTGCTATTTGACATTAAAGCTTTTCAATTAAAGTGCATGTTGCGAAGGAAACCTTTCTCGTTTTTCATTTTTTTCAGTCATTTTTCCTTGAAGCTTTGTGAAGACAGCTTCGTTGTCGTCTCCTACGCTCATTCGAGCCAAGTTTTCATTGCCTTTTGGCGTTTTTCGGTTTCAATAAATATTTTTACAATGCACAAATTAAAAATTCTTCGTTATAATAATAGAACATGGTCATGGTAAACTGGTGAATGGGAAACGAAGAACGGAAAACGGAAAATGGTAGATGGAAAATGGCAAAAGCCAAACTGACTGACTGTCCACAAGAAGAGGCTGCTGGCAAAATGGGCGTTTGTCTATTTATCAAAAACTTTGTATGCCTTTTTTGCCTTCTGATAACAACAAGAATAACAGTAAATAGCAACAATAACAATATCGAAGTGTCCTGGCCCTGCCAATTCGATTGAAATTGTTGCCTGTGGCTATGATTTTATGAGCATTCTGTTTGACTTCAAGAAGCGTTCGGAAATAATTAAATTGTTCACATTTTACAAGAGCAACAGAATGTTTTCCAACTGGAACCCACAAAATGTTTCAAAGTACTACGCTGGCGCCATCTGCTGGACGTTTAGCGAATGCCAATAAGAGACTTAAATTAAAACATATATAGCTAGAAGGGGAACGTCTTAAATACAGTGTTTAAGAAAGTTCTGTAACTAAACAACTAAAGTAAGAATCCAATTTGGTGGCCCCATCTGCTTAAAAATGTTAACAAAAGATTGGATTTATATATTTCTATAATTTTATTGAATCAATAAATTGTTTATAAAATTAACGAAACAAAAATTTATGCTTCTCTGAGCACAATTGAGGCTATAGTATCCCGTAGACACACAAATGTAAGAAATCCCATATCACACGATGTTTCCCCACCCACTCTTGCACATGTATTCAGTGGTTCAATCAGAAAACTTTGTATGGCTTCATCATTAAAGATTTTAATTACTTTTTGTCCCAGTAGATATCCATAGTCGTCCACAATTCCCATGTGATTTAAAATGCACTTAAAAGCACACTTTGTATGCATTTCAATTTCATCCTCTGCTTGTTTGCTTAATGAATATATCAATTCCATTAAAGGCGTGTTATGATCAGCTAGGCATTCAGAGACTCCCGGATTTATTAGTTTATGCATGGCGTATCGGGCCTTTAAAAAATAATACCGATTGTCAAGCAACTTTTGATCATTTGTGAATAACTCACCTTGATCGGCTCCAGAAGACAGGCTAACAGCAATGCCAACGCCAAGAATGACTTCATTTTGAAAACTAAAATATATTCATAGCCGACTTTGGATTTTTATAGAAGACTAAAGTATTTCATTTAAATAAAAGCTATACATTTAGATGAGATCTTTATTTTTATTAGTCTTTTTTAGAAACTAATTATTAAAGATTTCCTCACTGAACCATAAAGAAAAGGTCATCATACATTTCAAGCCTTTGAATTTGATTTACATATTTTGAGCAAATTTTAAGCTTTTAAAACTAGTTTGTTCATATTAGCTCCCTGAGGCACATTAATGTTAGAAAAGCCGTTTCACACTCGGATGGACCTTCCTTATTTTGACATGCACCCAAAGGAGTAAACAAATAATTCCATATGATGGGAAAGTTGAAAATACCCAAAAATTCACCAGTTTGCAATTGACCAAGATCATTCACTATTCCAATATTCGAGAGTATACAGTGCACAGCACACTTGACATTAATTTCCACATCATCAATCGATTTGTTAGCAGCTGCATTTAAATCATCTGCAGTAACTGTATTATTAGCTAAACATTCTGTGAGACCCTTTGGCAAAACACTCTCCTCTGTCTATAAAATAAAACTCTAGTTGGAATATGTACGATTTTGAAATGGATTACTCACCATTATGGGCACAAATATTAGGGCTAGCATTAAGACTAATGCCAAGAGAGAACTCATATTTTCAACTGAATAATTCTTACAGAAGACTCTGCATTTTTATAGATATTAGCAAAGTCTTGAATATAAATGAGAATCCCTTAGAAATGTTAAAATTTCCACCCTAAAACCCATTAAGTTACACACAATTCTAAACTTTATGTTAAAATTTTAAAATGCATTATGAATTAGTAATAGAAAAAAACAAAAATTATATACAATAAAATTTAATGTTCAAAGAAAATCGAAGAAAATATTTCTTGCATACAGACATAGGTTTCATAAGCATTTGTACATGGTGGTCCATGGTCACGTTTACAGAAATCGACAAGTTCCCCAACGAAATTCGCTACCCTTCTATCGGGGAAGTACTTCTTGGCGTTGAAATCTTCAATAGTACCCAAATCATTCATAGGTGTCACCTTTTGGTATACACATTTTACAGCGCACATTATTTCCTCACTGGGTGGTGTCACTCTATATTTTACTGGTGCCACCAAAACATCCATCAGAGAAACAGAATATTCCTTTAGACATTCAGTCAGACCCGGATTGGCAATCCAGTCAGCATTAAAAAGGGCCTATATATATAAAATATATATTTATATATTAGTTAGAAGAAATTATTTATTAAATTGTTTAAGGATAACTCACCACTGTTGTCCCAAGTAGACAGCACAGCAGCAATGCCAATGCAAAGAAAGACTTCATTTTGTACACTAAAATGTTCTTAAAGTGAACTCTGATTTTATACAGAGTTAAGTACAGATTCACAATGAATATAGATGAGATACTGTTCTAAATCTGTCGAGTTGTCATATACTTTAGAACTTTGAAACGGTAATTTTTCTAGTTATTGGATATATGCAAATTTAACTGAGAGCAAGCAGTTCAAATGGGGGTAAAAAAACTTATTTAAAAACTTACTTGAATACTCCCTTCTATATAGTTTTAGAGAGTAAAAATTACGTGTCTTTGCTGTATAAAATTGATTTATTTAACTGTGTGAAATTGATATTAAGTAAGAATTGTGCTCTATGTTCTCTACAGACTCATAGATCTGGTACCGTGCTCTTCAAAGCAGGTCATCATCTGGAAGGCAGTATCACAGGGATTGGCACCAGCGATGCTACCACATGCATCAATGGCTTTTTCCACATTCGCCTTCATCGATGGATCTGGGAAAAGCTTTAAGATCTGATCGTTGAGTAGTTTGGCTTTATCGTCCATAATACCGAACTTCACAAATACACATTGTGTGGCACACTTCACATTATCTTTGGCATCTTCTGGCTTCATTTTGCCTGATCTCAAATCTTCCAAATCCTGTTGGGAGACTCCGTTCTCTGACATGCATCCTTGCAAAATTTTGACCGCATCCTCGGCTTCACCGGCCTGGAGATCACTCAAATAAGTTGGATTTTTATAACCTTTGTATGACTCACCATCAGGAGACCAGTCAGGCAGCTGAGCAGCAGTGTCAATGCGAATGTCACCTTCATTTTACACTAGTTTCAGAGATACTAATTGATTTAGTTGTACTAAAACTGCACTTTTATAGTAAATCTACAGTTAGTAACTGCATTTGTCAGTCTATTTGTTTTTTCGATGATAATCAACAATTTACGCTCGATGAGCAGAGCGTACAGTGGTGCTCGTAATATCATTATTTAAGTCATTGTCATTGCCAATGAATTTGCTAATGAGCTGATTTTGTAGACCAGATTTTGTTTTATATCTTATTGAGTTAAATTTATCAGATTATTCTTATATAAAGCTGTTCACTGTTCACGTCTTTAACATTTATCTGTCAAAAACTACTTAAGAAATAGTAAATTAATTTTTTTTAAAAATATTTTCCACAATTTCTCATTAAAAGAAACTATTTTCTTTAATTGTAGAGCCAACAAAGTCGTATATACTAATTAATTAAATACTTTACATACAAACTACTACTAAATCCAACTCCAAAGTTTAGCAAAAACTCAATTTATTTAACTAAAAATTAAGTACAAACTCTTCTATCAAAACTACAGTTCATTCTAACGTAATTATACTATAATTTAATTTTAATTACTTTAGCGATTAGCCTAATAAAGCTTAATTTTATTTTA
This sequence comes from Drosophila cardini, assembly GCA_018903735.1. Lineage (NCBI taxonomy): Eukaryota > Metazoa > Arthropoda > Insecta > Diptera > Drosophilidae > Drosophila > Drosophila cardini. Next base: position 7,470,552 of record JAEIGM010000001.1, on the reverse strand, counting down.
TAGTTCATTTTCTCCCGACTGACAAAATTATCAGTTGAAATAATTTTAGTAAAAGGCCCGCGGAAATGCAACAAAATAATTTGTTTTGCATTTTGTCACTAAATATCTTGATTATAATGTTCACTATACTCTATTTTTTTTAGAAACATTTTCGTAATGCATATACATTAATTAATAACGTTTTATTGTAACTGTTTTTGTTGTTACAATTTTGTATTCCATTTGTTATCTCTACACGCGCTTCATTATTTTCTGCATTATTATATAATGTTAATTTTTTTGTGATTTTTTTTTAAAATTTGTAATTGCTTTTTCATGACATTATGTTAATTGGCTTTGTTTTTATGATAATTATGATAGCTATTATTATTATTAATACATTGTCTAGTACATTTTCATTGAGTTGAACATGATTTTAGTTGCTAATTGAAATCCTTTTAGAGTAATTAGGAAAATTTTAATGCACTGCGCCGCAAGAGGCAAAAACTTGTACTAGCAGCTGCTCTTTTACTCCAACTCTAACTCTAACTCTATTGTGGTCTAGTTGGGAAAACAAACTAATTTTCTAAATTACTATTTAGTGGCCCTTTTATGTACTTGTGTATATATAAGAAGTTGTATATGCCACCTGGCCGCAGTTTTGGCCACACACAAAGGTCATTTCTGGGCTTTGAAGTTGCGCTTTGAAATGTGCCAAAGGACATTTAACAAATGGCATGCTTTGTGCTGATTCCTTTTCTCTTACTCACTGTAAGTATGTGTGTTTGTGTGTGTGTGCTTGGTGGGTGTAGGGTGGGTATGCGCATTGCAATTGCTCTTGGAACATCAAAGCAATGCGAGTTTTCCAGTTGACTTCATTAGTAGATTGTGTGAAGTATGCCAAAAATGTATTGAAAACTGTCCAACTTTTTTGTATACCCTATAGATACACAGAGGGTTTGCTTAACTTGTATAGAATTTTCGATATATTTACATGTTTAAATGATTCCATGAAAGATATCCATTTGTGACCCACTTTTGCTGCTGGGCATCCGACAGTCTAGCATCTCTATCTAGCAAATCAATACATTATGTTCTGTTCAATCTTAGGGCATTGAAAACTTAAAGTAACGTCGCCTAATCGAATGCTTAACAAGCTCTTAAGTTTTCTGGCACGTGCTGAGTACGAAAACCGTGTTGAGTCCAGTCGTTAACGCAATTTTTTTTTGTTTTCTTGTGCCAAATCGAATGTAGTGAAGAGTAAAACAATATTGGCCAAGCTTTTAAAATACATTTTACATGCACTTCAGTTTAATTGACGCGTGTCCTTTATTCGAATGAAGCTCGCGAAATTTGAGATAACAAGTTTCTGGCAATATTCAGAGCCTTTCAATTAGTTTAACACCCCCGAGGTATTAAAAGTGAGATCAAATATAAGATAAAGGCGTGGGGAAAGAGGGTGTGCACTGAGGAGTGCCACTACAATTGGGTTTCAACTTACAGACACTTTACAAAAAAGGGGGCTTCAGATACTTGAAAAAGATACAGTAGTCAGTAAACTGAAACTGGAGCTGCATATATAAAGGAAAATTGGGGTTTTTATGCTGTAAGAGTAGCATAATGGATATGCACAAATATTATAATTAGTAAACTTAACTGGGAAATGTGAAACGAGTTCTAAAATTGGGGAATATGTATAATTTTCATGATGTGTGCAGAATTAATTAAAAGATTTTCTTTACAAATAATTGAGTCATTTAAAATAACTACAGACATTTACCATTTTTCCTAACATTCTAGACTTTTTATCTTAAATACAATTTATTTCAAAATTTGTTTATTGAAAAAGTTTCCAAGAAAATATATATCTTTATATATTGTAAGAAAACAATGCTTAAGAACGTTTAACGTTGGCAGCAACTGCTTGTTGCTGCTTTTACGTACAAGAAATTTGCACAATTTACAATGCTTACCTAGCAAAGTATCTACAAATCCCCAGCTACTCTCCCTCATCCCCCTCTCTCTCTCTCTCTCTCTGTCCAAAGGACTCTGTAAAGCCTGACACATATTACGAGCGGCAAAAAAGAACATAAATACAGAATGCAGCCAGGCATAAGAAGCTACCATAGACCATTGACAACTACGTGAATTCCTCAGCTTCCCCTCTATCCCCAACTCCCGCTCTCCCACTCTGTGTTCCCCTTGACTCATGTGACTGCCCTTAAGGCCCTTTAAAATAACAAACTAGACCGGGCAATGCCTTCACACTGTCTACATAATATGTCCTAGGGCTTAACTTGCATGTGCCCTGTGCCTTGCTCCTGTTTTTGTTGTTGCTGCTGTTGTTGTTTTTCTCGGTGAGGCTTTTGTCTGACTGAGGCTTTACAACTCATAAACAGCAGCCCCGCAGCCGCCTAGTAATAACAGTTTAAGCTCGAGGCACTGCCCGAAAATTGTCCACATCTTCTTGTTTAATTTTTTTTTTTTGCTTTAGTCCTATTATTTTTTGTTGATACACTGCCAGAGAATAGTGAGTTCTTTGTTTAATATAACCGGTTGGTTGTTTGTGCTAAAATTTATAAACTATTCTTTAACTTATTTCATATATAAGAGTGTATTTAAATTAATTTGTCTGTCTCTATATTAAATGTTTTAAATCTAATCAATGTGGATTAAGATATGTATCTAGGTAAAGGTTAAGATATAATTAAAGCTATAAATATATAGAAATCCATTTAATTTATTTTTTTACGATTTTTTCCTTATCTTAATGATACTCTACATGATTTTTATAGCTTTATTTATAACAGATTTTTTAAATTTATGTTAATAACTATCTATATCTTTATCTGTTTATCCATTTTTATCTACATCTCCACTTTTATTTTTATATAATCCTGTATCTTTCTGTTTTCCAGCTAAAGAGTATTCAGAGTTCTTCCTGTAGTTTGTGTCTTTGTCTTTTATATTTTGATAACAAGAATTTTTACATGTGCTAAAAAACAAGTAAACCCCAAGACCAACCCGCGGTCTCCCCAATTTTTTATTCTCTGCTTTCTTTTTTTGTTGTTGTTGTTGTTGTGGTGCTGCTGCCTGCATGTGCGTTTATGACTTCATAATGAAAGCTAGACAGGAGCAGGAAGCCGGCACGATGACTTTGGGGAGGCATAAGTCGCATTACCAGACATCCCAAACCCCCTTAGGCCGCCCGGCAGCTGCATTGCAATAAGAGGTAGTGGCAGTGGGAGGAGGGTTGGGGCAAGGGAGATGACTGCAAAGTAGAATTGGCAGTTGATGTTGTTGTTATGGATTTGCGTAGGCGTTGCGTTAACATGCGACTAAGTCCTTTTATATCCTGCAGCATTCGCTTTGGCTACATACATATCTTTGGCCTTAGACTATCATCAATTGCTGTCCCCATGGTGTAGTTAGGCTTCCCCGACCCTCTGAACCCCCTGGACCCCTGAACATCCGTTCCCTTGAACTCCCTGCTCCATTCCATTCATTCTTATATAGGCCAGCAACAGAATTTAATGCTGACCTCGGGGAGCTATTGTGGCCGTGGTAGCCGCATCTCTGTCGCGGTCCAAAGTCCATGCAAGTTTTATGCTCATATGTGTATGTGTGTGAGTGTGGAGAGGGGAGTGTAGGGTATGTGTGGGGCGGTCTAAGGGCAGGGGTCTGTTTGCTATTTTATAAACAATTTTAAATTGCTGTCCAAAATGGTTTCGGCCCTTTTTTTTATAGGCAAATTGTTTTATATGCGCTGGGTTTTCTTTTCCTGCACTTTATTGACTCTGCTGGCGGTGAGGGGGGAAGTAGGGGATACAGTGAGAACCATACCCGGGAGGCATTACTTAGCATAATCCGAGCGTAACTGAAACTATGTGGCTCCATAATGCGCTACATTAACTTTGCAGCGCAATAATATATTGCATAAATCTCGGTAAAAATAAATATAGAAAAAAAACTTATACACAAGATAATGCGCAAAAAATTAGAAATAAGCGCAAAATAATAAACCAAACTCAAGAAAGTCACAAAAAAGAAAAGGAAACCAAAAGAAAAATGAATGGAAAACAAAAACGAAGCAGCAAACAAACAGTCAAAGTTGTAAGTCTGTAGATGCGCCATGTGGCAATATATATATAGTTGTGTATATATTTTCTATATGGCACACATGTTGCAACCGCAATTCGAGTGGAGCCACCCATCCAGACCCAGTCTGTTTTACCCACCTCGATCCACCTGTTCAGTCATTCTGTATGCTTGATTCCCTTTGCTCCCTTTTTGCCGCACATTTACCTGGTCATAACACCTAAATAGATAGAGAGAGAGAGAGAGAGGGAGAGGTGGAAAAGCGTCTCTGCAGCGACCGCATGATTTCATCTTTCGCTTTCGTGCAGACAACTTAAGCGAGAAACTCTCAGGGTTGCCAAATACCGCATTACTATACCCTATAAAACAGTCAAGAGTTTGGGAGTTCAAGAACTTTCTGTTAATATATTTTATAAAGAGCGGAAAAATTTAGCTAAAAAGTGAGACTTTTAAGTAAATTTATGCTGAAGTTTTTTTAATTTAATTCTTAAATATTCGGTTATCAGTTCAGAATGTTAAGATTTGTCAACTGATTTTTAGTATTAAAAAATTTTTTAATTAGCATTATAATTTATATAAAATAGATTTTAATTATATTACTAATAAAACTATTAATTTTTAAGTGTCTAACATTATATTTTCATATTTTTAGCTAATTTTATGTAAAATTAATTTATTTTTTCAAAAGTTTTCACATAATTCTAAACTTTTCACATATTTGATTCCAATTTCCCATAATCACCTTTACTAAGATTTCAGTTAGAGTATTCATGTATCGTATTTTTCGATATTTTCCTTCTGAATTCGCATTATTTCTTTTTTTATTAAATTCGCCTAAGCAGAATGTTAGCACTGCCGTGTGTGTGTAAGATGATTTATGGAACAGACTTCATAAAGTTCATAAATGTCGCGGCAAGCAGGCGGCGGCTAAGGCGTAAAAGAGGTGTGTATCTATGTGACTAGAAGACTGTCTGTGTATGTGTGTGTGAGTGTGTTAGCACTGCGACAGACAGCACAACAACGAAAACAGTCAACACACTCATGCAGTTGACACTTTCACCTAGACCAAGCGAAGAGAAAAGGGAAAAAGACACTGGAAATGGGCAAATTTTTGCGTATTTAATTAACTAAAATGCTATAAATATGATTTTAAATTAATTTACTTGCGTGCATTATTAATTTGCCAAAGTGTATACTTTGTATAGAGTGAGAGTGAGAGTGAGTGTGTTTCATAAATAGACGAGCATAGACGGCCCCCCAAGAGAGGGAAATTGTTTTGCCCGTCAGAGATTAATGAATTTACAGTTGAACTTTCTTAACTGGAAGTAGCATCTGGCTAAAACGAAATTATTTGCACTAAAGAAGCAAGGAAATGGTATGAAAAGTCAAAGAAATAAGTTAGCTTTGGAAAAGAATACATTGGCTATCGAAAACTAAATGTTTAAATTAAAATTTAATATCTTAAATATTAATTTTCTAAGAAAAGAATTCATTCTATTCGATTTCGTATACTTTTCTTTCCACTGAATATTATTACTTTAGCGAAAACCATTGGAAACTAATTTCTTGTTGTCCTGACACTTGCCACTTTACACTTGCTACCAAAAAGCAGCACACACACACACACACCCAAACACACACAGGTGAGTTGGCAACCGCATTTGAGTTTTGCCTTTGGGGCAATTTTCGTTGGAGCTGAAGAGGATATGGTAGAGGGTAAGGTAGTGGGTATTAAATTGTCTGGTCGCATATCACGACGTAGTCAAATTTCCGCTGCCAACTGCAAATACAGCTCAGGCGCAATCTCCAATTTCAATCAAAAAACCGCATGCGTTGCGCGCATCCTAGTTTTCAGTCGGGTCTTTGGTCCCTGATCCTTGGTCCCTGGTCCCTGGTTCTTGGTCCCTGGCCCCTGCTTGCTGCTAGTTCGTTTCTCTGTCTCTCTATACAGAGATTTTGACAAGCCCAGGTGCAGAGATGCGACCTCAAAGCTGCAGCGAAATGAAAGTCAATTTTAAGGTTGATACATTGTGGACCCGTTGCCATGAAGCTGGCAGCTTTGCTGACACATGGAACAGGTGATAAGCCACTCAGCCGTAGGTACAGTCAAGCCGATGAAGAGTGTCTGCATGACAGAGTATTTTCAATTGTTCTGATACCCTGTAAATGACATGTAGATAAGAAATTCTCTTGAATCAATTTTAAAATTAATATACTCTTAAACTTAATTTATTATTTCTCATAATTTTATTGATTTCGTGGTGCTTCTTAAATTGTTCATGCGAAACTTCAATTCGATATACGTTTGTGAAACTTTATTCTTGGAAAAACTTGGAGTTTCCTTCATAACTTTTCCTTTTGCAAATGTCAAAATACTCTCATTACTTTCCCTTGGCTTTCAGCAGCTTGTCTATGTCACAATTTTATCCTCATTTGTCAGCATTGATCACTCCAGACTAAGCTTAACATTAAATTACTGATTGGCAGTCCAATAAAAATGTGCGCTCATAAAAATGTTGACAGAATTCTCGTTTCTTCTTTTTTTGATGATGATTAAAACCTAATTATGCTGCAAAAAGAAAGAATTTTAAATGTGTTTTGAATATTTATGATTTCGTTAAGCACAAGATAACAACAATAAAAAAAATAACCAAACTGCACAAAAAAAAAGAAATGAAAATTTTGAGAGACGCACCCACAAGTGTGAAAAGTTTTTCACGAGCAGAAAATATTGTCAACAAAATTTTGTTGTTTGGCGCAAAAAAACGAAGATGAAAATAAGGAAAAACAAGAAAGAAAATTACAGTCGAGCGCGCCCGACCGTAGAACACTCTCTGCCTTTTCTTCCCGATCATTTTAATAAAATCAGTATCCGAGAATATTAACTGATAGTACTTGCAGTAAAAAACGTTGAAAGACGTTCAGCTAGGAAGTTAAGCCTCTTTTATAGAGATATGTATGGTTTTAGGCCGAAGATTTCCAAGTGACGCGGTGGCGCGGATGGTTGCTATTCGGTCGATGAACGGGAAGTCGTGGGTTCGAATCCTGGTCCGTCATCGAAAAGATTATATTTTATTGTGTTGTTTAAATGTGTAGCATTATCGAAAAAAAATTGTTTATTAGCAAATTATTAACAAACAATTAAAAAAAATTTTTTTAAACTGGGTTTTGATAAAAAAAAATTTTTTTTACTAAATGCAATGCAAACATGCAATAATTGGACCTATTGAATTATATTCTTTTAAAGGACTGACCGTGACTCGAACCCACGACTTTGCGTTCGCCGATCAAGCACTTAACCGGCAACGCCATCACGACACTTGAAAGTTTCCCGCCCAAAACCATACATATAAAAAAGGCTTAACTTCCTAGCTGGATAACTATTTTGTCAAAAATAGAATTTTGGTCGGCACGGCCAGCGTCTGCGAGCTGCGCTGCCGCTAGCAAGCAGCGAAAACGTTCGCTCACATGTTTGTATGCTTCTGTCTCGCTTGCACACATGCATTGACATTGCGTTCAATTATTAACTTTCTTACATGTCTAGCTCTTTTGTTTATAGTCCGATTTGTATGCAACTTTCAGGATAGTTTGATATATTTTGTCTTCAAACGAATGTGAAATAACAATACTGTACGATAAGAACATATGCCTTAAAATCGACATTGAAGTTTGCAAATTATTTTATTTCTTGTGAGAAAATGGGGCGTGGCAGACCAGAATATTTGATGACAATACAATTATGCCGTCTCTAGGAACCTGCGTACCAATATGGGTGTTCCTAAGTGCCATAGTTACTGAGATATTCGCCTAAAACATCAATTTTTTACGAGGTGTTTCTAGTTTTTTGCTCATTGTCGGCGAACGGGGCGTGGCATCGAAAAAAAAAAAGATTCTTGTATTGACTGACTAAATATCGAGTCGATAGAGACCAAATTCAAACTTGTAGCTCTTACCATCTCTGAAATCTGTTTGTTCATACGGACAGACAGACAGACAGACGGACAGACGGACAGACGGACAGACGGACATGGCTATATCGACTCGGCTAGTGATGCTGATCAAGAATATATATACTTTATGGGGTCTGCCACGCCTCCTTCTGCCTGTTACATACTTTTCACAAACCCAATATACTCTCTCTTGCAGAGAGTATAATGAAAGGAAAATGGGTAGAACCGGAAGTGGGTGAGAAAAGGAGGCGCTGAAAATATCACGTAATATAAAAACCACTTTGATGAATACGCCATGTGCATATAAAGCAGCATTTCCAATGTTGAGGCTGCTGTCAAGCTCTAAAGGATAAAAAGGCGGGCAGCACCAAGTGTTGCTAAGAGGCGAAAGTGTGGGCATGGCACACCCACAACCATAGACTGCTAAGACAGGGCAACACCTCAATGCCGCACTTTGTTGCACAGACAAGGACGTCAGTGTAATGAATGGTAGCAAAGGTGCTGTAGTTGAATTCAACTGAGTTTGAGTTTGTTTCTTTGATTTTGGAGTGCACACTGTACTTGTTGCCATGCCACTTGGCGGGTAACGCAACACACACCGCACACGCAGCTCACGGGGCTTACGCGTCGTATGCGTAACTCCATTGATTGGCTCAGATTGAGTTGGCTGGTGAAGAAAAAGGTAGTGAAACTTGGGCATGCGTCAAATATGCTCATAATTGCAAAAAGCTGCCAAAAGGGATAAGACACTTTTGCCATATTGCACGTCCCCCCCTTCTCAAGCAGCTGCCAGTTGTCATTTTTCGGTCGATGGGCGTGGTTGCAATTGATAAGCTCGTGGGCTGCAGGAATATGCTCAGAAAGTTGTCGATACAATTTTCTTTTTAGCGCTGGCATTTTCATGAAGCTTGACTTGTGGCAGGCAGAGCCTCAACTTTATTTGCAAATATCTTTATTTCGAGAGGTGGAAAAAGCACTTGGAGTAAGTTGAGTTATTGGAAACTATAGTTAATTAGTTAGTAACTGAATATGAAAGCTTCGATGTTGAACAATTTAAATTTTATGATATTTATATGAGTTAATTTATAAAAGTTTTAAACATAAATTTGTATTTATTAACAACAACTGTTTTTTAAGTAATCATAGAGAAATTTTTTTGCTTAAATAAATTGTGGCTTGATTAATTTTAAGAAGTAAGCAGTATAATTTCTAGAAATTTTACAAGTTATTTATTTATTTATTGAATTTAATTGTTCTTTAATTATTTTTTAACCTACTGTTGCTCTGAACTACTTAAATTAAACTTATTTATGGCTTACATTATTTCTAGCTAGCTCATTAATAAATTATATTGTTTAACAAAACATTTCCAGAGCTCAAGATCTGCTTCCTAGAAGCTTTTAAAACACATATATGCGTTATAAAAAAATATGAAAAATAAACGCAGACTCATCAAAAATGCCAAAGCAATCAGTTTGAAAATCAGCGCAACTAAGAGAACAACACAAGAACGCAAACGAGTACGAGAATAATGTACAAACACTACTTAAAAATTCCACCTGCCCCATAAATTGGCCAGGGTTTGCACCCCTCAAAAAAAAAAAAAAAGCAGAGGAAGAAGTATGCAATGGGGAGCAGTTTGCCCCTGCTACAGTTTAGAAATATGGCAAACAATTATGCGCTCGAGTTTTATTACAAATGCCCGGCAGTTATATAAGCACATATATGATAGGACTTGGGATCAGAAGGGGTAGCGTATAGAGTATAATATTGCAGGCGATAATAACCAGGTCTCATAAGCATTGAATATGGGGAAGTGTAGCAGACCCCCCTACCCCTCTCAGACCCCACCTCCCCTAGGTTGACACTCTGGGCTGTCGGGCGTTGTGACAGCCAAGCGAAAGCACAGGAAATTTGTACCCTTTTTTTCTCTGCAGTCCTTAGTCCTTTGTTACTTGCCGGCATTATCTTAAAATAAGTAAGCTATGTTCATACCCCTCTACACAGAAAGGGATATATATATTTATACATATCTAAGTAAGTCTTGCATGCCATGGAGTTGAGAGTTTGCCGCCTCGGTTCATATTACGTCTTGAGCGTTTGGACATATGACTACAACCCCAAAACAATATTGCACATGTGGGGAAGGTCCTCTGAGGGTGGGAGAGCAGTGTGTTCTGAAGACTAGCGGGGGCGTGGGGGTGTGGCGGGCGTATATTTCAGCATGATACGACAGCTTGACAACATTAAATTTGCATTGCTCTTGCCGGAGTTTGTTTATGAAAAGCGCAGAAGTGGCAAGCAGGGGGAAGGGGAGTGGAAGCGAAAGAGGTCTCACAACATATGCCCAGTCCCCAAAACAATACTCCAACTTATACCAATGCTATTTGACCCCATACCCAGTACTAGTACGTCCCCTCCTGTCCCCTCCTCTCGTCCGTCCTCTTACAATTAAAGTGATTGAAAAATATTTTCCAAGCCATTTTCTGCGCAAAAGACGAGGCAAATGTATTTTCGTTTTTCCTTTGCGCTCTCAATATAATTAAGGCCAATGGGGTATATTAGTTTATAGATTTTAAGAATTTAATTTATATATATTTAAAGATAACTTTTTGAGCTTTAGGTAATTATATTTAATATATCTCGACGTATACATTGATCATAGGAAATACCCACATAAGTTTTCTATACAAATTTCCTTTTCTTAAATAAATACTTCAAGCCTTAGCTTACTATATCTCATATTTACAGGGTATGCCATAGTTTAGCTGCCTTCAGTTTCATTGCATTTCAAATTTCGCTCTGTTATTGCGAAATTAACTTGGAAAAGTGCAGCCACGCAAAGTGGTCTGACTTTGGTATTTTTTTCTAGGGGGGTGTAGTAAAGTTGGGGGGGGGGCGGGTTCTGTCTGACGACAGGAGCGAAGCAGTTCGCGTGGAATTGGGTTTGTTGCATGCATTCAAGCGCAAAGTTGCAGATACAAAATTGGCTAGCGGGTAGTAAAAAAAGTAAAAACTGATTGCCAATGAGAGTGCTAGGGAAAAATGGCAATGCGGCCTTTATGTCATAAAGGCCAATTATGTTAAAATGTTGCAAAGAAAAAGCGTTGAGTCCTGTCGCGACAATTCCGTTTACTGACAGCTAATAATGCTGCAATGCCTATAAGTAACTGCCACCACTATAGTCCCATCATCGCCTCCTCACCCCTCTTACAGTCGATAACTTTACTGCGTATGTCCTGTCCTATCCTGTGCTGTCCTGTCCTGTCCTATTTTGGGGTCTTGTTCCGTTCACCCACAAATGCATTGTCAACGCGTTCGCCTGATGTACGGCGCTTCCTGTGTCAGTTCCGGACGTGCACGCGACAACGTTTCATTCCATTTCGTTCCATACCATACCATACCATTCCTCATCCTGTTTCTCTTACAAAAAGAAGCAAAAAAGTTCGCGTTACACTCGAATGCATCGAATGCCCATCCAAAGCTGACAATAACTCAAACACTAGACCAAAAAAAAATTGAAGGGGAGTTGGCATGTGGGCGGTGCAGGGTGCTCTAACCGTTTCTGCTTCTGGGCCATCTATCGTTTAGCAAATGGCTGTGATTTCCCACTTTTTTTTCCCAGTCGCACTGCGAGACGAGTTGAGTTCTTGTGATTAATGTTACGGACGTTTTGTGGTAGGAGCAATTAGAGCATTGACAGGCCTTAAAATGGGGCGGAGTGTAAGTTAAGTAGAGAGAGGGAGGAAGAAGGAATAGAGAAGGGAGGGCAGGACATAAAAATCATAACAGCTGCGACGAGCACGACAAAAGCAAATGGCATGTAAAATATGATCACATGGTTAAACATCAATGTTTATTAATAATAAGAATCCAGGTCCTGAGGGTCCTTAACAAAGTGAAAATCATTGTTGTCAAGCTCGAAAATATTTCTCAAATCAGAGATAAAGGAACATAAGGGGAACTAAGAGTATAACAGGAATTTACAGCTAGACCTAAGGACACTTTTCAGTAAGGATATTACCCAACCTCACTGTAGTCAAGTACGCAAATTGCTCACCAAACTCGAACCGTTACTTTACAGCACTTTTCCTTTATCCGCTAGGAACTTTTATGCGATAGTTTTGTTGCATCAAATTGCTGGTTATGAATGATTATTAAAAAAGTTACTTACATTTTTTTATTGCGAATGTTTTGGTCATACGGCAAATTAAACTACGAGACAATATTCATGCCGCATGTAGCAGGAACAATGGCCAAAGGAAAAGCCATTTGCTGTGAAAATGAAGTGGTTATTAGGGGCGGGGAGGAGATCAGAGAGGAGGAGTTACGGGGATAGATGTAACAACAAAACAGTCGCATTATTCCCTCGACGTGTTTTTGGTGTATGTATTTTTTTAATCAAAAGCCACAAATTGCCGCAACGCAAAAAATGACAATCAACCACCCCACAAAAGAGAAGGTTACCGAAAAACCCGAGTGAGAATTCCACAGGCAAGAGACCCAGAGACCACGAACCGGGAACCAGGAACAGGAACAGGAACCGAAGTACAGAGACCACAGCTCAGGCAGAGGAATCGCGTTGCTGTCCAATACATTTAACGCCTGACTGAAAAAAAAAATACAAAACGAATAAAAAGATATATGTATATAAAAAAAAAATGAACAAAAACAGAGAATCGTTGGAAATGGCTGTGACATGTTGCCTTTGACATGCATTTGACATTTGACAGATCGCGCATAGTGTCGAGCCAGGAAAAACCCAGAACAAACCGAGCATTTCAAATGAAATGACTAAATTATGTGCCAAGTGGTGGAAAGCTAAAAGCGGACAACAAAACGTAGTCAAATTAAAACTGCGTTTTTCCAGGTTACATTTTTTGGTTCGCAGTCAGTCGAGCGTCAACATTTAACTGTCATATTTGACAATTGAGAAATCCTTTAAGATCAGGGTGTGTGTGTGTGTGTGTGCCGGCAATTCAAGCAGATTGACATATAGTCTTTCATATATATAATGCCTGCAACATCTTCTTATCAGCATGCCAAGAGAGTCGAGTGGCAATTGAGGCGTTTTGGCTTTTGGGCAACCCTTCTTTTCCCCATTTGGTTCAGTTTGATTGACACACCACGAAAACCCAGAAGGATTCTGTTACATTATCGTCATTGACGTTGGTAGATTGAAGCTGCATATTTGCTCATTAATAGCGATAAGCGATGAGTGATAAGCGTGTTTAAGTTACAGTTAATGCGATGACTTAAGGCTAAGAATGGGCATAAAGCTACGATTAGGAAGAATAGTGGTAGGAATTAAATTAACAAATACTCGACAGAAATACTAACAAATAAAGTTTTCAAATACCTTACTTTAAGTTTAATAGATTGTCACCTGAATCCCTCTATATTTATTACTGGATTTCTTCTGAGAGTTTTCTTCAGAGTTAATCCAGAAATTTATTCCTGAATTCATCACTGAATTAATATTTGACTTAATCACTAAGTTCATTGCATAATTCATTACTTTAACACTAAACTGGATGCTGATTTATCTAATTAATAGCTGCATTTATCCTTGAAGCAGTCCCGGAAGCTTTTCTAGAATTGCTCTAACCTCAAATAAAATAATTCCTACTTAAATTCTGTAGTATATTAATTACAGCGCTGTTAATGGGTATATTGCGGTCTAGTTGTCTCGACTGTACTTTTCTTATATATAATAATTTTTCAGAAATTTCCCCATAGCTCTCTTAACACTGTGCGTGGGTCGCTCAACCCTTTTCAGCACGCACTGTGCCCGCAATTCATTAAACTGAAATATTTTGCAGATCGATCAATGTACCGAGAGGACAAAACCTTTTGCATGGCGAGTCCTTTGTGCAAGCTGAGCTACCCCATTGCTGGCGAAATATGCAAGCCTTTTAGGCACCAATTATTGTATGTGACTGGGCAACAGGCACTGTTCATCCCCCACATCCTTTAACACTACCTTCCATACTTCCTTCCCCCATCTGCCAGATCTATTAATCTCTTTTATTGTTGTTCAAAGCGCAGAGGATGAAACACTTGTGCAAATAGCAGCAGCAACAGCAGCAGCAGCAGAAGGAAAGACGATGCCAGTTTTCGGGCATGTGCAAAGTCAATGCACAAATTTAATGAGGGAATGAGATGAACAAAGAGTACACACTGCACACTACGAGTACCCGGTGTACTCGGTGCTCAACACTACACTGAACAAAAAATCGAATCATAAAACCAAGAGATAAGATACGATTTCCTTGTTGTTCTTCAATTTAGAGTCCTGTTTTTAAGTAAATAATTAAAATTTTAAGCATAAATTTTCTGCATTTTAAAATCTGTTGATTTTTCTCAGTGTACCCACTACCCAAAAGGCGAGGCCGTCAAAGATGCCGCGCGTGTGTTTTGGACACGCGTTTGTCGGCTTACAATACCCCGTCTTTTTGGGGAGGTTGGGTATGACTGCGTGCGTGTATATGTGTCTGTGTCTCAACAAGGGTTGTGAGTGGGTGTTTCAGCTATGTGTGTATGGGTTGTGGTATGGTGTGGTGTAGCTGGATTGCATTCACAACTCTGCTGATTGCATTCCCCGGCTTACCTACTCACCTTGTTTGCTGCACAGCGGGGCAAAGTCCTGTTTGGTTCTACCACGTGTGGCGACTACGTGACGTTGTATTGATGTGGGTTATTGTTATAGGCCTTTTACTGTTATTAACATTGCGCACAAATTGGTATAAATTCTGCGAAAACGCACGACATACAACCATTTCCCATATACCATTTACCATAACCTCCCGAATAACTGGACCCACCTCCCGAAACAGGTTGTTGTAGGCGCAGTCAAGGATAATGGGAAATGGGTACAGGACTCGTGCACATGCTGTGCTATCCCCGTTGGGGGTTGTGGTTCCTGATGAATATGCAGACACAATTGTTGTTCAAGTTTGCGTCTCAACTTCAAGTATATACATCAAGAAGCAGAACAATCCAAGAAGAAACAAGTTCTTGCCCAAAAGAGAGACATGCAGCTACCCTTGAGCAGTGCAAGTACAGGGTTCTCGACAAATGGGCATGCACTTGTAAGCATTCTCTTGACTTTGGCTTATTGATTTATGTCAAAGACGAAGCTTTTTGATTGGAAAGTGGTGAAAAACACACATAAACTTACTTAAACTTAGTAATAAAAGTTTTAATTTAAAATTTAAAGATTTAATTTAAATTTTTATAGCTAATTAGAAGCATAATGTTAGCTGACATTAAATAAATTTATACAAATAATTCAAAGAGATTATTTTGATATTAGTTTGACTAAGAATTTGTAATCTGACAAAATGAATAAATTTAATTTATATAATTTATCCTGTTGTATTAAAGAATATGAATTCAAAACTATATAATTTAGATTTATTAAACCAATATATAAATTTTTTTATGTACCTTTACTGACTTTTCAAAAATCTTTCATTTATTGTACCCTGTTGTACCCAAACACTCGATCGAAACTTCAAATTTCAAGAACTTCTTCAACTAAAAACTGAATTTTCTACTTTCCCATCGCCGCCAAAAACTCTCCAACTTTGTCAATTTATCAAAGAGCAGATTCTTCAGTACCATACTGATGCCATAAACACCTCAAAAGTATTTTGTAGGCGTTTTATTCAGTCTTAGACTTGTAACATTAATTATTTTACTTGAAAAAAAGTAAAATGGAATCAGTTTCATTTCTTTGGGTATTATCCCAGCTAAGATTTTGTAATTTATTTTAATGTACTCGTACCTCATGCTAGGATTACCCATCTTCCATCACTTCCTTTAAGCAACAACAATTTCTATACTTTTTTTTTTGTTCTCACAGCCTGCGTTGACACTCAGTTGAATTCAGTTTGGTTCAGTTTTGTTCCTTAGCTCTAATTCTAGCTATTTTTTAACAGCCTGCTCGCTCCTTTCTATTATTATTTTTTCCCTACTTTTTCTACTTTCGAATTTTTCAAGTGATTTAGTGCAATTAGTATAATTAACACAGCTCGTAAGATGAGACTAAGGCGACATTTGACAATGAAATGTGCGCCACATGTCTTTAACCAACTTGTTCTGAACCCGAAACTGAGCACGGAAACTGATTCCGTAGAATGGTTGCTTAAGCCGACATGTGTTGCCGTCTTAAGTACCAAAATGATTCCCCGTCAAGAGATGCCCTCAAAATGAGTGCAGTGTTAATTGTAAAGAATAATTTCTGAAAATTACAAGAGTTCCCACCGTGAGGAGTCCTTAAAATGAGTGCGAAACGTTCATTATTAAAAAAGTTTTCCAGGAACTTAAGAGCAAATAAAGTGTGAAGCTCTGAAAAAACTAATCTGCTAAATAATCACATTTTCAAATGCTTTAAAAACTATATATTCTTCAAAAGAGTCTGTTATTTCCTAACTCTTAAATCGTCTTTTTAAGTAATGCCTTCCAAACTACCAGATAACCGTTATCATAATGCTAAATTTCTACTAGAATTCCCAACAAATTTTAAAAATATTTCCCCAGTTTGCTAGGACCACCCTCAATGCTCTGAAGCTTGCGTGTTAAGAGACAACTTTAAGCATGACAGAGCTTCAATAAATGCAACTGGAAAATGAAAATCATTTGAAATGCAGACTTGATGCCTCAAGTTGCAAGAGTGCTAAAGGAAAAAAACATTTTTAGAAGGCCACTTGCAGAGAAACAATTGGATAATTGGCAATGCTGTGAGATGTATCTTGCTAGCTTGTCATTAAATAGTTGTGCAAATTGCAGGAGAGCAGGAGAAAAAGAGAGAGAAAATGGGGTGAGAGAAGGGTAGAGAAGTGGGAGAGTTGTGAATCGACTCTTGTTGTGGCATGTGGAACGCAAGTTTCCTGTGCGTCACAAAAGTCAACACTTTAGTGCAATTCTGAGCAATTAACATTGACAGTAAATATGGAATTTGTGCAATGCCAATGTTCCAAAAATGCCTACGAGGCAAAAGAGAGAGAGAGAGAGAGAGAGACCTGACTCAGGTAACCAACGTACGTCCGTTCACCTGTCCATTTCGGCTGCTCCACATCCTGCAACAAAAGTCAACTTCATTTGCAAGTCAACACTGTGAAAAGGAGGCACTGGCAAAAGGAATGAAGAAATGCGACACATCAGCAGCATTCATCAACAGCATTCACAGTGAGTGCTAGAGTATGTTACCAGAGAGTGCAGCACAGTGGCGTGCGTTAAAGGGGGGTTTATTTAATATAGATTGAAATTTTAGAAATTTTAAGGAGTTAACGTAAAAATTTTACAATGAACCCCCCTTCAAATTACACCAACTACGCCACTGCCTGGTGCAATTTCAAAGTTAACCATAGTTGAAATATCTTTTAGTTCGTTGTTTCTTATAGACCTACTTTCCATTACCAAGTTTGATTTGCTTTCCGGTTGTTGGTAGGCAATAAGGGCCTGGATTCCTAGGCAGGACGTGTGCGTGCTTGTCAGTGACAACTGGAAATTAGTTTAATAGTCCAACTGTCCAACTGGCAGCAGTTTCATGGCAAAACACACTCACATTTTGTTGATATTCTTAGTTATGACATTTATTTTTTAGGCACACACAAATTGCTTTCGTTACGTCACCGAATCCCTCTCTCTCCCGCTCTCTCTGTCTCTCATGCCCCTCTCTACTGCTATGACAAATAAATGTGATACGTGCAACTGTTAAATTAAGCTAATCATATGGCACATGATGACCATAATCATCGAGTCATTTCCACTTTTCCATACAAAGAAAACGCCCAATGCATTTCAGAGTACAAAATTACACTTCGATTTCGATTTTGTATATAATGATATATACTAATATCTCTAGGGTTTTTAAGGGTGTTGGTTATTTAATGTTATTGCTTTTCATACCCATAAATAAATGAACGGTCAGGCATAAATTATTAATCACTTGATTTATCAGACATTAAAAAATAAAGCCGAGGAATTACCAATTTAATGAATGTTATTTGATTTCCATAGTTCTTCTGTTTCTATGTTAAAATACTTTAAAATTTCTTTATTATTCAGAATTTTTAATCAGGACTACCACTACTTTTTCATCAGAAGTAGAGCAAAATAATTACTACAGTTCTACTTTCTTATTGACATCTATCAAAACTCTAAGTAGTTCTACAGTTCTGCCAACTTCTAGTGAATTAATAATCAGGACTACCCCTATTACTGACTATTTCAAGCCATTCTGTTTGCTGTAAACAGTCAATATTTAATTGTAATATAATAGCTTAGCAACCATAAACAAAATGTCTAATCAAATCAGAGTTAGTAACTGAGGAAATTTAATCGGCTTGATAGGCTTACCCCTCACCGCACCCTCCACGCCCTCGCCACACCCCCCGAGGGGGCAATCAGTAGACCAATGAAATGAAAACTCAAATGCGCAATGGAAATTATTGTGAGACATCAAAAGAATTTCCCAGTTAATAAATCCCATTGACAATTGTACCAGATACGTAGTGTTCTAGAGCCCGACATTATGCCAATAAGATGAATGCTAATTTAGTATACGCAACTGGACTGAAGATATGACATTATAAAATGCGTTACGTTTTTAATCCAATTTGCATATAAAATGACACAAAGCCCGCTAAATGCAACCCTTAATAAGTCACCAGGGGACTCCAACGGCGGTCGAGCACTTGAGCAAAATCCCGAGAGCAATGCACAGGGCAACACAGAGCAGTGCACCGCAGAGCACCACCGCATTGTGAGTTATTTCCACCACTTTACAACAATTGTCAAGGTTTGGGTTTTTAATTCTACGGGAGAGGCCCTCACTCTCTCCCCCTCCCTCTCTCCCCCTCCCTCTCCCTTCTTCAATCTCCAACTCCGACTCAACTATAAATATGTCAAAGTTTCTGGTTACCATGGCCCATTGGCTCAACCCTCTTAGCAAAAAATACTGTAAGTATTGTCAATATTAGTAAATATTAAAAAAAAATTCGAGGGTGGACTGAAAAATTTGCCATTGGGGTGGCTCTGCCTAATGAAATGCTAAATTTCTGTAAGCCGCAAAGTATTACAGTATTTCCTAGTTCATATTACCCTTCTAACTGTCTCTCTCTGTCCCTCTCTCTCTCTGTTCCACTCACTCTTGTCTTGGTCTCTTTCAGTTTGGCAATTTTTCACTTTCGTTGCTTTTTGTGTTATTGCGACGTGTGTAATTTTTTATTAAAGACATTAGTCAAATAAGTGCATATTCTTCTATATAGGCTGTAGTCGTATTCCCATATTCCTATATACGACGAATCTGCTTCTCATATAGCGCCCGCTGGGCATTCATCTAAAATTGCAAACGCCCGTTCCGAGGGTCGCAACACCGAACCACCGTACCGACGTACCACTGTGTGCATCATTTGTTACGTTTATTACAGCACTTTTTTTTTTCTTTATTTGGTATACCCTGTGATTTATACTTAGCTTAAGTGGGTGTGCTGTGTCTTGATATAAAATTTTGAAAATCGAACTTTATGAAGTTATAACTTAATTTAATTTAAGTTTAGAGCTCTGAATATTTCATAAATACTAAATTCACACTACTGACTACAGGGTGTTTCCGCGTGCTGTACATTTCTTCGCACACTTCTCTATGTTTTCGAAACTAAACGGATTTGGTTACCTCGCACTGGCACTGACACTCGCCTGAAGAAAAATTTCAGCTTTTGTAGAAAACACAAAAACATTTTATGCACTTATGACACTCGGCACGCCCCCCAACCCTTCCCCCAACCCACTTTTCCAACCACCCGCTATAGAACCACCCTCTGGCAGCCCTTTTTTCTCATTATTGTCTGACTCTTTTAGCGCAATTTTTGGACCAAGCCCAGTTTTTATTGTTGCTCTATATTGGCTTCAGTTATAGTTACTCAGCTGTTTCCCATTTCTCCCCCTTTACTGTTTTTGAACCCAGTTTTTAAGGGCAGTTGCAACAAATGTTGCTGGGGTTAATGTATCGACGGGGAAACTCTATATATATATCACAGTGTCTGTTACAGCTTTTCGTGTATTATTGTTGTCACGATTTGCACATATTTCATAAATTCAGGCATATTGCTAATTTGTGCTCTAAATTTTTGTGCAAATGCGTATTTATTTGGTTAGGTTACCACTTTTTTTTTTCTCTTTTATTGCATTTATTATTGTTTTCTATTCTATCAAATTGGATTTATAAATCGAATGGAATTCACGTTTCAGCTTATTTTGGTTTTAAAAGATTTGTGGTTGCGTTTTGTGGCATTAACTGAGATTCTCTTTGTTGCCAAACATCGCTAATCCAATGGCCAATGAGACAGAGATACAAAGAGACAAAGAGACAGAGAGACAGAGGTCCAGAGAGACAAAGAGACTTTGAGCTTAGCTGTTGAAACAGTTGATTGGAATTTCTTTAATTAAAAATTTAAGACTGAGCTCTGAGAATATTTTTTAATGTTATTGTGGAAGCTGGAAATTGTTGCTTTGATATTTAAAAAATCAAGTTAGAAAGCTACAGTCGAGCGAGCTGACTGTAAATGACCCCGTACTCATTCTAGTACGCGTTTTTCCATACAAATCACTAATCTTCGAATGATTAGTCCTATGGGAGCTATAGGCTATAGTTGTCCGATCTGGACCAAACTTGGTAAGGATAGTTATAATGGTACCATACAGATTATGTGTCAGTTAGGTTGCAATCGCTCAACTAAAACTTCATGTCTTTATACAAATCACCGGTTTTCGGCCGATTTGTCCTATAGAAGCTATAGGCTATAGTTGTTCGATCCAAACCAAATTTCGTGAGGATAGTTATAATGGTAACATACACATAATGTGTTAGTTTGGTTGCGATTGCTCGACTAAAACTTCATGTCTCCATACAAATCACTAATTTTGGACCGATTTATCCTATGGGAGCTATAGGCTATACTTGTCCGATTAGGATTAAACTTGGTGAGGATAGTTATAATGGTAACATACACATAATGTGTTAGTTTAACCGTTAGCTTCAAATTGTTAACCCTCTAAAATCCCAGCTTTATTCTTTCTAAAGCCCATAACACTTTTATTTATTAGTTTCTAACAGTTTTGTCAACGGAAATAACCAAAGCCATTAGGACTCTACAGCCTACTGGCCATAAACCCCTGCAAGTGACTGCTGATTTATGCTGCGGGCAATATTTGACGTCAACGGATTCTAGGAATACATCGATCTATGTGCCATGCCATGTAAATGACGGACCAGCGACAACGACAACGTGGAGAAGTCAGAAGTCTGTTGTCAGTTGGTGCTGCGTGTCCTTTGACAGGACAACGGGACTGCAGCTTGCACTTCCTGCATTGCCTGCACCTTTTGTCTGCTTTTTCCCACACCACACCAGCTGGGTCTCTAATGTTCGATACACTCGCCCGCGTGGTTGTGGCTCATTTGACTGCCTGTCACAACAGAATGTTAATGTCCATGGCATATTAATGGCTTTTCGAAATTATCCTTTTGCCACATTGAATATTTATGCATTTTTACGGGTAGTTTTTATATTATTATTATTATTATTGAGGTTTTGCCTTTGTTCAAATGCAACAGCTGATGACCCTGTATACAGCCCTACCTGGATCAGAGATCTAAAACCGAATTTGTATGGAAACCTTAGAACAATGTTAATCTGTACATCTCTAGAGCTCTTCAACCATTTGCCAAGGGGCGCATCAATGTGTAATTCTATTCCTCGTTCTGAACCCTGTCCCTGTAACTCCCTCCCTATCCCCCTCTCCGACCCTGTGCACTGAAAAAGTGCGTGTTTCCAACACTTTGTTGCAGATTTTGTGCATTTATCAGGCATGTGTTGGGTCGCTCTCCCTCTCTCTCTCTCTTTCTCTCTCTCTCTCTCTCTCTCATTCCTATTTGGAAATTGGAGTTACAATTGGAATTGGAATTGCAGAGAACGGGAAAAAAGGGGGAAAACCGTAACGCGTGCCGTGGCATGTGACTTGGGTTTTAGTATTAAATTGTTTTGCGGTTGCTCTGATAATCAGACAATCGTACAATATATTTTATTTGAGTGCTTCTCTCTGGGTCTCTCACTCTCAATTTCTCACTTTCCACAACCACCCAGCAAGAAAAATCTCTTCTACTTTTGCCTATTAACTGAAATTCTGCTTATGTATAATTTAAATGAAATATTTACTACAATTTGCAGTATTTATTAGACTAACTAGAGTCATTTAAGCAGCTGAAGCTGTAATTTATGGTTTGCTTAAAAATACACTGACAAAAAAAATGTGTTAACTTGTACACAAAATATGTATTACATTATATTATGAAACCACATGTGTTTTTTTAGACCCCGTACTCTAAAAAAGGATACAAAACCATTTTCACATTATCATAACTTGAAAACGACTAGAGCTATCTGGACCAAATTCCCACGTTATGTGTATGGTACCATTATAACTATCCTCACCAAGTTTGGTTCGGATCGGACAACTATAGCCTATAGCTCCCATATGACAAATCGGTCAAAAATTACATAACTTTTAAAATTTAACTATTTTTTCCCACGAGAATGTTGTCTATGAAAAGTACTCTTACCTTTTTCCTATATTTCTTGCTCCATTTTCCATTTTCCTTAGATTTCCCAAACATTTACACACTTTATTTGCTTACTCATTCGATGGCACTTTGTAAATCTGAAGTTATCCAACACTTAAAACTGCAAATGACCCAACATTTATTTTTCTTGCTCTTCCTTGCTACTTTTTTATTTGGGCCAAATGCCACTTACCTCAAATTTGTTAGCTCGAAGATATAGTATATTGCCCACTCATAAAATGCAAACAGAGTCCGGTCAATGCCTATGATAAATTTGGCATTTCCGCTTTGGTAACTAAGACATCGAAAGGCAAATCGATGGAGGGAGAAGTATGGAGTATGGCGTAAGGGTATATGAATTCTTGTAGCTCCCTAAAAAAATGGGGAAATGGGAAAGAGAAGAGAAATAGCTGCAATGCATACGTCATTTAACCCCTTTGCGCCATATTTTTCATAAGCGGACATTTTGGTTGGATGTGGGCAAGGAGAAGGATTGGGTGCGTCTACAAAAAGTACCCTACACAGGGTAGTTTGATTAGGGGAGGAGTTATGTAACACAATGGTTAGAGAAAGACTTTTCTTAGACTCTAAAAAAATTGAAGTACTTTTTTAATGCCCATTATATATATTCTACCACAATTGTAGGGTATTTCGGCATCACTCAAGCCTAGTAAACTGTTCCATCTTGATTCGTTTTCTCCATTTTTTCGGTTTGACAAGTGTGCTAAATTTGAGCAGGCCAAAAGGATGCGTCGTCTGCCTTTCTCTGGGTTGGTAATATATATGCGTATGTGGGGAAGTCCCCCCCTCATCTGTGTATATAGAGACATTTATTGATAGATAGCAAACGCATCGCTTGAACCCTTTTACATTTGATGAACGTATCGAATTCCCCATATTGCCAAAAGCACCGAAAATTTATGGCTCTTTGATTTATTTTAACTTTTAACACGCCCAAATAAATGCTGCCAATGAGCCACCATAACGAGTCGTATAGTGGTGAATGGGTAAAGGGGGGACGGGGAGCGGGGGGCGTGTCGAATTTCAGTGGGCAGTAATACTTTTGCAGGCGTCTTTATAGGGTTGCCACTCTGAACTTTTGTCTCACAAATCTTTGTAAAAGCTGAATCGAATATTTTTTGACTTATTGAATGTTTAATTGAATGCAACAAAAAGAGGAGAGAAGTGGAGAGGAGAGAAGATGAGAGGAGGGGGGAGGAAAGGAATTGAAAGGAAAGGAGAGGAGAGGAGAGGAGAGGAGAGGAGAGGAGAGGAGAGGAGAGAAGAGAAGAGGAGAGGAAAGGTGAGGAAAGGAGAGGACAGGAGAGGACAGAAGAGGACAGGAGAGGACAGGAGAGGAGAGGAGAGGAGAGAAGAGGAGAGGAGTGGAAAGGAGAGGAGAGGAGAAAGAAAAGGAAATCACTTAATTGGCTATAACTTTATATATACTGTATATAGAAATCTGTAAAGAATTTCTCAAGACACTTTTATCTCTTGTTATTGCTTATAAAGCTCTTTCCACCTGTAGATCAGTTTGTTAGGTCTTTAAAGTCACATCATTTGATTTGCTCCTACGGCGTTTTCAGGACAATAATGCTGTCTACCTTAAATCATTCAATTGTGAGTCTGCCATACATTAAACGCACTTTATTTTCTCCCTTTTTACCCCTCTCGACGTAGTACGTAGTACATACACCCCAATCAGAAGTCTATACCATTTGCGTATTACGCTTCATTATGCAGATTTCTTGCCGCTTTCGTTGTTATTGTTGTTGTTGTTGTTATTTTTCAGGCCGCCTTATTTGTTATTGTTGCATGGCTTGCGGCTTGAAAAAATATTTTTATTTAATTTATTTATGAATGAAGCGGCGGTTGGAAGTTGGCAGTTGGCAGTTGGGTTTGCCTGCTTCCATCAGGCAATACTGTATGGGTTGGCAATAATGGCAATTGCCAGTCGCTCGCAACACCCAGTAGCACCCAACAACACTACCCAGCACCCAGTAGCACCACAACAACCCATCGTGGAATCGCTGGCATTTCAGTTTGCTGTTGCTGGTGCCTACCGCATTGTCACATAGATAAGCCGCGTCTGGCTTAACTCATAAAAAAAAGTGCCAGCGAAAAGGATAATAAAACAACAACAGCAAGGAGCTGTCAGGAGGCGTGGCAGGCGTGGCGGAAAAAGGCAAAATCTGAACGCGTGCGGATTTAAAAATTTCCACAAAAATAAACAGCAAATAGTCATAAAAGGCTGTGAAATGTAGGAGTTTTGGAGTTGGTGGGAAATATTTCCGAGAAGAAACAATGCCACGCCTCACACATGACTCCACACAAAAACGAGCGGAGAAGCATGCACGACTGCAAAGTGCCCTGCACAAGCAAACTCGTCAATCAGTTCCCAAAAGAACACACAACTAATTTTTGTTATATTTCTCTTACTGCTAAAAAAAAAAAACTCCCTTTTTTTTCAAATCCCTACAGGGTGTTCTAGGTATGTATTTTCAAATGGTTTTGGTTTTGAGCATTGCTCTCAGTTCAGTTCAATATATATAATGACAATAATCAGAAATTCTCAGGCTTCCCTACCATTTTGGCTTTTGTAATTTGCCGCATATCGACACCGAGACGAAGAGAAATGAATTTAAAAACAATTTGCGGTCGGTACAGACAAAAGCAAACCATAAGATATAAGGTAAACCGCAAAGACAACAATTAAGCGTAACATAATGATTATGAATAAACATTTTTCCACTATGCTACAGAGACACAGATTACCACTACTCCCATGTAGTTCATCATCATACGTGTGAGAAGCGGAACAGCAATGGGCACAAAAGTTGTTCGTAATGGAATTTTGGCCGTTGGGCTTAGTATTTTAACTGATATACTTCCCGTTCTGGCCCGATCTATGCTGTGTGATCTTCAACGAGTTGAGACAGTCATTTGTTACAGCATTTTATGAATGAATGCCATTGGTATTTCACATTAACAACACATTCATAAACTTGTTGGCTAGCGAGATCCATTAACAGCAATAGCAAACAGCAACAAATCTAAAAATAGACACAATGAAATAGAATACACGATAATAACGAATTCAAAATATATTTACAACGCACAATATATGTAATTTGTTGCGTCAAATCTTTTATGAAGCATTGGCGATCGCAACGTTAACTGCCCGGCTAGCTCAGTCGGTAGAGCATGAGACTCTTAATCTCAGGGTCGTGGGTTCGAGCCCCACGTTGGGCGAAAGAAAATTTTTTGTATTTTTAATTATTAAAAATTTAATAATTAATTAATTTTAAATATTACCTATTAAAATAGGTTTTTAAAATTTTTAAATTTTATAAAATAAATTTAAAAAAGCAAAAAGTTTCTTCGATCCTGCCAGGAGTCGAACCTGGAATCTTCTGATCCGTAGTCAGACGCGTTATCCATTGCGCCACAGGACCGTTGTGTAGCGAACAAGCACGAAATAAATAACAATTGAAATCGATTTGTAGAGAACGCTTGAAGCAATTCTCAGTTAACTTCTAATTTTACAGCAATGGCCAACAAAATATAACTCTAATCAAATATGCTGCGCTGCATTTTCAAGCGAAAGTTGCTTTGTTATAAGCGACCTTCAGCTATTTATTGTGTTGCAATGCACGCAGTCACATACAATTGAGCGGTTTTTTAATGGCTGTGGTCCAGCATACAGTTTTGGCCCCGTGCCCAGCCGCAGGACAATTTATATTACAAAAACTTCACACAAAAGCTCGCTGGATAAACAAATAGAGCAGACGAATTTCAGTCAGGCCCCTGCGACTTCGTCGCCTCTGAAATAGTACCGTAAAAATTAGAAGAGGGGATAAACAAATACATTTATTACATGCAAATACAACAACAATGACGTTGTCGCTTTTGTTGTGCGTCAGACTCCACTTCCCCACCCCCGACCACCACACACGCCCCCTTACCCACACTCTGTGCGACAGCCCTCGTCAGGCAGGCAGCGCCAGGGGCGTAACGCACACACGTGACTTTAAAGCTCATGGGATTACATTCAACGCAGTTTTATGCGGGATTTTTTGGTATGCAAAAAAGCTTAGGAAATTAATGCGCCGAAGGAAATGCATTTAAATTATGTGGTGCCGGGAGGAGGGGGTGGGGGCAATGCCTGTTACGACCGTAGGGAGAGGAATTCCGGAGGTGTCCGTTGTGACAGCCACAGTCGACCTTTCATTCAATCCAGCACAGCTCCCACCACCCACCCCCTTACTCCCCACACAAACCATTCACCCGCATTAATTTATAATTTCTGGCAGCGACGGAGCGGCGTTCAACAAATTTAATGGCGGCTTCACAAATGAATACAAATTGCAATTTGAACTTTGAGTTTTACGAATTTTGTAATTAACAGCAAAACATTTTGCATCATAATTCTTGAGCTGTGGCAAAATTTAATTAAGTTGCATTGGCCACGCCAGATTTGTCCCAAGTCGCCGTCGCCGTCGCAGCAGGGAGGGCATAACCAGTGGGCCAGTGTTGTCCAACCCTTTTTTCTTTACCCCCCACAAAATTAAGTCTTGGGTAAAAGTTTGTTTTTATTTTTTTTTTAATGCCTTTTCCAGACGGTGGAAACACATAAATTTCCATTGCCCAGGCAAATAAACATTATGCTGCAGTTTTACTTTTTTTTAATGCTCAACAAACTACAACACTAGTTAACAAAACACAAGTTTTGACACTACCCGAGTTATGGCCATAAAATAAATACTAAAGAAAGTACTACAAAATGGACAGTTTTGTAATTAATATGAAAATTGTTTTAGTCTATTTTGTAGAACAGTGTAATAATTACTTGATCCTTGCGAGTCCTGTTCACCTTCTGCTGACGTATGACATTGCAGCATCAATTGTTGAGAATACACGTAATAAAATCGTCATAACGAGTCACAGAGTTCCATGCCGAGATTGAGAATGACGCCGTTGCTGCAAAAAAAATAAGTAAAAAAAAAAAAAAAAAGAGGAGGAGAGTTTGGTTTTGAGGGCGGGGTCGTTGCTGTTCTTGGTCATTAACGGCGTTAAGCCCCTCCACCGGAAGGATGTCGTGGCTGAGTGACGTGTGTGTTTGCACAACCCACACACACACACACACACCGCACTCACACTCACACTCACACTCACATACCCAATAACAATCCATTCATTCATTCATTCGTACACTCTTTCAGTTCATCCTTGCAGGCATTGTCATTAGCGTTGCTCGTGTACCGTTATCCCTTTTTAATAAGGTTTACTCAGCATTTTTTTCTTCTTCTTCTTTTTTTGTGTTAATACTACTACACAGATATGTTGTACTTTTATTATGCGAGATTTGCTTTTTGTTATGTGCAAGCAAAAACAACAAAAAGTGAACTTTATTTACATTTATATGGGCTTAAAGTGCATTTTAAAATTTTATCAGCCTCGTTGGCATGGAAAAACTTTAAGACCCCATCAAAGTCGACTTTAAACCTGTCAAATTGGCTATTAATTACATATTCCCATTCAATATTCGATTACAATAGGCAATGATCGATTGCCCAAAAAAATAATCTGACTTTTGTCATTATTCCTTTACGCACTTCGGTCACATTGCGCAAGTTTGGTCAGTCAATTTTTCTAGCTTTTTCGGTGAGTGTAGTGAAAGTGAAAAAAATTTTTTTTCTTTTTTTTTTCCGTGTATGCAAAAAAGTGTTAATCATTATAAGTGTATAACCATAAGCAGGATATGCTGGTTAGTTAGTTATTGTTAACCAACATCATAGCTTTATAAATAACAAATTAATTTGCGCACAACTTGCGAAATTTTCTACGCCTCCGCTGAAAAATGTGCCAAAGGAAGAAAAAGTGCACACACACACGCACATTACGCACACCAATTCTCCTTTGTTCTTATTGTGCCTACTGCACATGCATGTGACGAAATTCGCACATTGCATTGGTGTGTGTGTGAGTGGCGACACTTGCATTTGATGTCACATGTTCACATCCTCTCTCACGCTTACACGGTCTCCCTCTCTTCTTGGGTTCTTTTTCTATGCCGTTCGCCTTGATGCAATTTAAGTGTAGATTCTCTTCATTACGAGCCACTCCATATACGTCTATGCTGCTCACTCCTTTGCTTTGCAATAGCGATCTCGCTCATTATCTAATCTGCCTACGTGCCTGGCACGCCACAATGCATTATATTTGTGTAGATTTTTTCGTTGGCTGCTAAAACAATATAAAGGAAACAGAAAAAAAAATTGTGTGTGCACTTGAAATTAAATTGCTATCAAAGAGGTCAAAGCCGGCTCATCCCACTCGATATTCGATTCCAATTGGCAATGATCGATTACTCTCAAAAATAATCTGACTTGTCATTATTCCTTTACGCACTCCGGTCACATTGCGCAAGTTTGGTCAGTCAATTTTTCTAGCTTTTTCGGTGAGTGCAGTGAAAGTGAAAAAATTTTTTTTTTCTTTTTTTTCCGTGTATGTAAAAAAGTGTTAATCATTAGAAGTGTATAAGCAGGATATGCTGGTTAGTTAGTTATTATTAACCAACCTCATAGCTTATAAATAAATTAATTTGCACCAAATTTGCAAATTTTCTACGCCTCCGTGCAGTGAAAGTGAAATATTTTTTTTTCCCTTTTTTTTCTGTGTGTAAAAAAGTGCTAATCATTAGAAGTGTATTACTATATTTCTGGTAAGTTTATTATTAACCAACCTCATAACTTTTCAAATAACAAATTAATTTGCACACAAATTGGCAAATTTTCTACGCCTCCCCTGAAAAATCAGCCAAAGGAAGAAAAAATTCACACACATGTACATTACGCACACCAATTCTCCTTTGTTCTTATTCAGCCTACTGCACAATCATGTGACGAAATTCGTACATTGCATTGGTGTGTGTGAGTGGCGACACTTGCATTTGATGTCACATGTTTACATCCTCTCTCACGCTTACACGGTCTCCCTCTCTCCTTGTGTTCTTTTTTATGCCGTTCGCCTTGCTGCTGTTTTAAGTGTAGATTCTCTTTATTACTAGCCACTCCATATACGTCTATGCCGCTCACTCCTTTGCTTTGAGTTAGCGTTCTCGCTCATCATCTAATCTGCCTACGTGCCTGGCACACCACACTGCATTATCTTTGTGTAAATCTCTCTCGTTGGTTGCTAAAACAAAAAGAAGGAAAGAGGGAAGGCTTGTGCGTGCACTTGAAATTAAATTGTTATCAAATCGATCAAAGCCGCAGCATCATTATCTGCGCATTAGTTGTGGCTACATAGTAATAAAAATAAGAATAGGAGGCAAAAAGAAAAAAAAAACTGTAATTGTAGGGATACAAAAACAAGAGTTAGTAAAGCTAGTTTGATATGCGCGTGTTTTTGTTCTCTGCTGCTTTTTATAGTCGTGCAAGTGCAGAGCTCAAAGAGAGCGTGTAAGAGAGGCAGACGAAGAGAGAGGCAGGAAAAAGAGCGTGTCCAGTGCGCTGTCAAGGTGTTGAGTGCTCTTTCGTGGCATGGCGCCTGGACAAGGCTGCAATAACTTCTAATTAATACACGAAAAGCATAACGAAAGCTAATTATGAAACTAATGAGCTTGTTGGCAATGCAAGCAGCAGCAACAAGAGAACAAGTCAAGTAACAACAACAATAACAGCAACAACAACCTTAAGTGTTAACGACGCTGTGCTTAACAAGTCGAGCGCCGCCGTCGCAGCCGCCGCTTCAGGTGCGAAATACCATGAAAGAGTAAACGCGAACATTCACACACACATAGACACATATACGAAAGTTTGTATGTGTGTGTACTATGTGTATGTATATACTTTTGTATGTACATATTTCATTTCAATTTCCTTTTTGGTTGCGCGTCTTTTTAGCATACTTGATTATGGTCTTTGGCCAGCAGCAGCAGTTGAGCAGCAGCATAAAGAAAGGGGCTGGGCGCTGGACGTCGCCGGCCATCAGTCACTTATGCGCACGGCACGTCACTCAAAGCCAACACACACATACACTAACACACACATACAAACAAGACACACACCCAGCTAAATAACAGAGCGGGACGACGCTTCGTCTTTGCTGTGGAGCCGCAGAGAGGAGTAACTCATTCCACACACTCCACACAGTCCACACAATCCACAGTCCAGTTGAGCTCTGCTCTGCTCAGTTTAGTTCAGTCCGTGGGGTTTGTCTCACTGAACGGCTCGTCCGGTGCGACGCCGCTACTGTCATTATCTTGTTAACTCGTTGTTACGTCAGCCGTTCACTGAGTCTGCTCTTGAGCTTCTACCTATACACTCACACACATACACATACATACATACTTATACTTACATTATTGCTAGTCTTAGCCAACACTGATGATCATTTGATTGCCAACAGCAAGAGCTCGTCGAAGATGTTTTTTCTTTCTTCTTCTTCTCTTCTCTTTTATTTTTTTTCTGTTTAGGGCTTGAACCAAATTACAGTTTGTAATGCACTAAATTAATGATTAAAGATTGTTAAAAGTATCTCACTCCACGGCGTTAGTATGAGGGGTTAAGTGTCAAGGCATTGGCGGAATAAAGTGTTAAAGTTGCTTCAACTAATTCCTGATCACTAAGCTATTTAGTGAGTATAACTTAGAAAAAACTGTAATTTGAGTTGAATTTAGCTGGCGAAATTAGTCATAAAATAATAAAGTTTTAAAATATGAAGTGGACAAAATAAATTATTAAAGTATCTAAAAAAAAGAGAATATTAAACCTCGAATTAATACTTCTCTTTTTTTTTAAAACCACAATATAATAGAGTTTTCCTCAGCATTCAATTTTAAGTCTTAACGGACTTGAAGTTATTTTTTTTTTACTTTTCTGAAAAGTTCTTGTTTCTGAATATTTGACCTGCATTGTTTTATATATTTTGCTGTTTATACTTTGGGCTCAAATTGGGGGCCACTTACAGTGAGTCCCGCTTCCAATGCCAGTTCCAGTCCCAATTCCAGGCTCGACCCTATAACGATGCTCATGTTTGTGATGTGTAATAATAATATACACACAGGTGTCCCAGACTTTTTGCCTCAGGGCAGCGTCCGCGTCAGCTTCAACTTCGTTTCGTACTTCATCAATAAGCGAAGCGTCGGGCGTGGCATGGTAAGGTGGCAAGCACTGGCCAGGTGTATAGAGAGAGTGAGGGGAGAATTGAGGTAGGGTGAGATGGCATGCAGCACATGTAGCGGCGATTACGCGTAATAATCATCATAATCAAAAGTCGCAACACGAAATGAGTTTCGACTTGTTGTTGTATTCGTTAGTATTCCTGCTGTTGTTGTTGTTGTTGCACAAGGATAACCAGTTAGAGATTGTTATGGTGAGCGCTCCATGTAGAATTGATTAATATTGGACACTGGTCAGAGGAAACGGACGTTGGCGTTGGTGGTTGGTGGTTTGCGTTGGGGTTTTGTATCTGGTTTTGGTTTTTGGTTTTAGTTTCATCATCATCTCATTACAATGTTGCGCCCCAATGAATTTTGTGGCATTAATCTGTGGGCTCAATAGGCGCTGCATTGACGCAGGTACAGCAGCAGCCAGAACAACAACAACAACAAGAACGTGGTCCAAATTAAACTTGCTTTGGGCCATAAAAAGAAAACTTTGTTAATCATAAGTATGAAGGAAGTATTTTTACTTCAAGACTAAGTATGAATGCTGTTTTTCTGATGGTAGGTTAAGGTTAAAGAAACCAGGAAG
The DNA here is from genome assembly GCA_018903735.1 of Drosophila cardini. Classification (NCBI taxonomy): domain Eukaryota; kingdom Metazoa; phylum Arthropoda; class Insecta; order Diptera; family Drosophilidae; genus Drosophila; species Drosophila cardini. The sequence continues at coordinate 7,438,141 of JAEIGM010000001.1, read as the reverse complement.
TTATTGTGATAAGCTAAACTTTTTATCTTAACCGATTTTTAAAAGGAATCCTATTTTTGTTAAGGGGTATGTATGCAAAAAATTGCAAGATAAATTAAATATTTAAAAGACTTTATAAAATTTTTTTAATCTGAATTTTTGATTAAAAGTTAACTATCTTATAAATTAAACAGCTTTTATATTAAAATAATCATTTAAAATCTGCACTACTGTTTAAAGGATCTGGCCACACTGTTTTCCATTAAAGATTTTCATTTAATTATGGTTCTGCCATTATCCGCGTGTGCATCATTTAATCTTGTTCAACATTTTCTCATTCACACGTATAATATTATGTTTACTCTATTCGTAGTTTTTACACTTTCAGGTATTTTCAGGTGTATCATGGTGAGCAGATCTCAGCATTTTTCGTTAGTCACTTGCAGTCATTTTTATGAGACACTTCATAACCCAAGCTGCTTGGGCTGGTCGTAATCAAACCTTGAGTCAGCAACCCCTTTCTATGATTTGCGATGTATATCGCATGCATATTATGAACAACACACACACACACACACACCGGCAGGTAGGGAGAGAGAAAGAGATAGAGAAACCAGAACTCTATAAACACAAAAAATAATAATTAACTGACCATCAAATCAACAGCACGTACTCCCTACGTGACCATCATTTTACGAGTGAATTCTCTCTCCGTCCTTCTCTCCTACTCTCTGCCCATTTGCGATATGTGTTATGGATAAGTTCTGGTCTAAAGCTACGTGTGAAAATGAAAACTACAAGTTGGTTAGGCCAAAAACTATAGCCAAAAGGTTGTGCAATGTTTAAGTGGCAGCTCCCGCACTTACCGCATAATTAATATGGCGAAATGCATGCCACAGACAAACGGACACTGAACAGAACAAACAGGACAATGAGACAACAGGACAATGGCCAAAGAGGCTGTCTAGCAGGCAGGCAGGACAATGCTGTCAGTGCATTACAAGCACTCGACATTTGCATGTGATTTACGCACTGGCAATCCCTCAGAAGTCAGAGCTCTGAACTAGCGATGACAGCGTGACGCGAGGGAAGGCGAGAAAATTATTTTGAAATAGGACTATTAACTCCGTAGCTCTACTGAAGCTATAGAAGTTTTTTTTGATACAGTTTTAGTCCTGAAAGACTCATTTTAAAGCCCATGAACAACCTTAGACCTCTCACGTTAGTAAATGCTTCACTCGTGACACGCTTTGTTGTCCATCTCTAGCTGAATCACGAAGTACAGCCTCCAAATCGTAAACACACAACGCCCTTAAGGCAAAGTCAAGCCATAAAACTTTTGGCTTAAGTGCAAATGCGTTCAAATCTGCACTTAGACAAGTAACTGTGACTGCTCAAGTGTGTGTATGACTGTGCGTGTGTATGTGTGTGTGTATTACTATAATTAAATTGAAAATTACTGCCGAGCAATTGCAATTGTCCACACGAGTGGACAGTACCCCAATACTGCATCAGAGTCGAACACTACAATGTTAATAATAGGTTTATGTGTGTGTGTGTATCCCTAATCATTGTCTGTATCTGTCTATGGCAAAATGTTTCGGGGTTGGGGGAGGTTGGAACATGCATAAGTTATAAATTATGCATAGATGCATAATTTACAGCTCGTAAGGTCAGACAGTTGCATTTGCCAGCTCTCAGCACCAATTGAACCACCCCAAACCCAAATTCAAAGTAAACCCCTTATAACTACACCCCAGTCTATAACTGCATTTGCTGAGACAACTTCCATTAGTTGTACTTGCTGGCAATTGCGGTAATAAACCTCATGTCCTGCCAAAATCTTCCCCTTGTACAACAGAAATAATTTGATTAATTTATATAATTTTCTGAGGCTTCAAGTTTCTTTCATTATGAATAGTTCATTAGTTTTTTCATTACATTAGTTATTAATTTAATTGAAATAATTAAATTTCAAATTTTTACATTAATTTTTCAGTATTTTATTTAGTATTTTTAATAGTCCCTTTTTCTTCTGTTTCTCGTCTCTTTTTCCTATAAAATTTCAAGTTTATCTAAATTTTGAACACGTTTCAAGTACTTAAAATAGTTTTAAAATATATAACAAATCACGTAAAGAGTAAATTACATATATAAACTCCAATGGAGTGTGCACTTCTGATTTATAAAGTCACTTTTCTGACTTTTTGCCACAAACAACAGCTAAAACAACAACGACAACAACACTTCAAATAGGTGTAGTCGATGCACATAGATTGTAGTTCATTGTACCATGAATAGACTGTGTGTGTCTGTGTGTGTGAGTGTGTACAGTGTTGTCTCCCTAGGTACAACCAGCAGACACCTCTTAACCGCTTTTCAGAACTTGTTTTTGCATTGGTTTTAACCACATCATTTTGATGTATTTTGTGGCTTCGATTGTTTAGCATTGTTGTTGTTGTTGTTGCTGTTATTGTAGTTGCTGTTGTTGTTGTTGTTCTGGTTGTTGTTGTTATTACTTTTATTTTTATTTTTAGTGTATCATCATCACGAGTTACACGCACGAGCTGCGTCTACCAGTTTTGCATACAGGAAGGTAACTATCAGCGTATAGGGTTGCCCCGGGGGGTACGAAAGGTACGAGGGGCTTCTAGGGGGAAACTGAGGGATGCCCAAAGTGCCGACAAGTACAGCGATGGGTACAAATTATCATGCATGTGTTTGTCTTCATTTCTTTGTCTTATTGCATTTTATTCAAATTTCCTACCGTGCGGTTTTTACGTTTATATCATCGTCGATCGGCATCGATTTGCAATTCGCAATCGTAATCAGCTCGAAGGCAAACTATACAGATGGGATATACACATACACATACATATATATATATAGATATGTATATATATATACACATATTTGCATAGTTTGTGTTTCTGTTTCTTTTCTCTCGCTGACAGTCAAAGAGTTGAATTTTGCAGCAGTTTTGTAGTGTAGTGTACACACTGCACTGCAGCAACTAAAATGCTGAATATTTATGTTATTTTGCCTTTCGGAGCTCATAAATTAACACAAACTATTTTATGTTGCTTAAAATGTATTTTATAAACTTAAATTAAGGTAAAATGTTAACTATTTTTTATTAATATTTATAAATTTTTGCTACTTGGCTTTTTCAATTTACAATTAAACATTAAATCTTGTTAAAATTTGACCCAAATTGTAAGGATTTGGGTCAAATATTATTTGATGCTTCTCTGAAGGACCCTTCAAATTCAACTCAAACTCGGTAGTTTGCATAGTTACAGTTTCGGTTTCGTTGTTATTGTGGTCAGAATGGAAAAAGACTAAATATTTATAGGAGTTGCGAACGTTATTTGCATTAGCATCCACTTGAACTGAACCCTTTTGTTTTGACCACCCATGAAATACTCAAATACCCAAAACAGTTTACAACAAACCGAACAAGTCACGTGTTTTTTCTAATGTAATGGGGGAGGGGAGGAAAAAAGGAGGGTAAGAAGCAACAAAAAATACCTTTGTCTTTTACTTTATGGCCCGTAAGGGTCGACAGCTGTGTTTGTAACCAATTTGCTACTGAATAACCAAAAAAAAAAAAGAGGGAAGAGGGAAGGAGGAGGAGGAGGAGGAGGAGGAATAAAACAGAAGATCAAAAGTCTGAAACATATTTTAGAATCGTGTAACTGCAGTTTAGCTCTTGGTCTTGGCATATTTTAAAAGTTTTTCATTTGCATTTCTAGAACAGCTGTGTGTGTGTGTGTGTGTGTCTCATCACAATTTTCACCTGTCCGTAAAAACTGCTTGGCAATTAGGCTTGGCCAAACAATGAGACAGTTTTTCGTAGCAGGCAACAGTTTTGGCCCTTGAGGCAAGTCTATGCATTGATTTGCCTTAGACTTAATTTGATGACTATCTAAGTGACTACAGAGTGCGGGTGGGCAGACAAGGGAGAAGAGTGGAAAGAGGGTATATGGCAGAGTGTACTGGAGTCGGGGGTCAAAGCAGCTGGAGGCATGTGGCATGCTGCGTGCTGGTGACACACGCACAATTCTTAAACGAAGGACGTTCAAAATTGCTTATCAAAGTTGCACAATCACAAAAAAAAAGAGAGAAAGAAAAAGCAGCAGCATATAAGGGGGCAACTGTGTAATGGGTACTCGCATCTATAAACGTATTCTTATTCGAATTCGTTATCCAACTTTGGGATATTGAGTACTCCTCTCGACTTGACTCCACTCTTGACTGCAATGTCATACGCACTCGAGCGAGGACGTGGCATAGACAATCAGTTGGTAATGTGTGCAAAACAAATCAAGCAACAGCGTCAAGCATCAAGATATAATCAAAAAGCTGCCAACCCTGCCACGGTTTTTTGCATGGCATCACCAGGGCTGCACATCATTTCACAGCACATCAAATATTTTATAACCAATTTAATGGGCTTTTGTTGTAGAAATCGTAGAATAATTATTACTTTTACTATAGTTTTTGGTCTACCAAATCTCACATAATTTTTCTCAAAATTTGGCAATGTTTGCAGCCCTGGCACTGATATGGTTTATGGCCATATCACAAATCTGTCGCTCGTTGTCTTTCCGTAGTGGCTGCCACAGGCTTACAGCTGCAGGCTTTGCTGTTGTTCTTGTTGCTGTTGTCGTGGGCCGTCTTCGCACTATTTTTCATTTCATTGGGCTCTGCTGCACATGGCTGTCAAGCGAGTTGCGACCTGAGACAGAAAACAGTCTTAGGACTACAGACTGAGTACACTCAGCACTCACAGTACTCGGCAGGGCTGTGCAGCTGCAGTGTCCTTAGACCTCGACGCGCCCGCATATCGATTTCAGCGCATTGTGCCTGTTTGCATACAAATATCCTAAGGACATGTTACGGATCCCTTGCCCAAACTCTTGTACTCCAGGCACCCCTTATACCCCCTCGATTGTCTGACTGTTGTCCTGTCACACGTACGCATGTAAATTGTATTTGTGCGCAGCCCTTGTCTCGTATTTAGTGTGTCCCCATCCCTGGAATACTCTGTGATCCTTGCTTGATTTCATTTGCCGAGACAATTGTCTTCAACGGCGCTTGCATCGACTTTATTTTGTCCCAAAAACTTCCAGTTTTTCCCTAAGTGTACTACACACACACACTCACACACATACTCTTACAAAAGCTGCGCTCTTTTGCAACTTGTCAGCCAAGTGGCAGCCATTTTTTCGCCCTCGTCTCCATTTGCTCCTCGCTTTCTGCTCCTTGCCACATCCGTCTGTTGCATGTGGCAGGACTTTTGCGCTTTTGTGCGTGCCTTGGCCTCCGTTCTGCCGTTGACATTTGATGTTTAATTTCAATAACTCTGTGCGTTCGGTTTTTTAATTTTTTTTTCTTTCAGTCTTTTCTTTTTTCCATTTTTTTTTTTTTTTGTTAGCATTTTTTCGTCGCAAGCATTTGACTGTCTTTGACTGCCAAATAGCTTCAAGTGCTGTGTGCTGAATGCTGTGTGAATGCTCAGCCCGCTTTTCAATTACATCTGCCAATGGCTAAAAGTGTTGCCTGTGAATTACATAAATTAAATTTTTTTTTTTGAAGAGCAGCAACTGAAAGTCGCTTGTCAGCAGCGCTTTGAGCCTGGGGTAAATGTGTCCTTGTGAGTAAGTGAGTGAGTGAGTGAGAGTCTGTGGAATGAAGCCAATTGAATGTTCATCACGTTTTTATTGAAAATATCTATCTAGTTACATGTAATGCCATCAATATCAAAGTTACTACTACAGAAATTGGGCATGATGTACTTCAAATTGATGTACTATAAAAGGAAGTTTTCTAAGGTTAAGTCAGGAATTTTACATTTATGAAAAATATATATGCATTAACTTTATGATTTATTTCGGTTATTTTGAATAGAGCCTCTTTCTGGTTTGTTTTGATAACTTTTTCATTATATTCCAAATATTTATATATAATTTTCTTCTTTGTTCTTTTTGTGTGTATCGAATTCGGATTCAGATTCTTATAGCTTCTTCGATCTATTTTTTAATACTTCCCTTCAGTATCCTTCACAGTATAACACGCTCTCTCCCTCCCTCGCTCCCTCTCTGTAATGAAATTTGAGGAAAAACCAATTACAGTGTCACAATGCCCAAAAATAATTTTGATTTCATTTCCTGCAGTCCAGCACTTTTGTGGTCAACGTTGCAACCACTGCAACATTTACAGCAATAAGAACAATAAAAACAATAACAAAAAGAAAAGAAAATACAGGGAGAGAGAGGGGAAGTTAACCTTTAACAGACTAAGAACTCACGCGGCTTGGGCCATTGTTAAAGGTCAGTCAACATTTAGGGGTTTTCACTTTCTGCGGTGAGTCGAAAAAACTCTCAGCGGGAGTTCCAAAAATTTTTGGGAAATATACGCAGTAGGTGTGAAAATAATGGCAAGAGAAAGGGAGACAAAGAGTGAGAGAGAGGGAAAAACAGAAGGAGAAGTGAAGGAAGAGTCAGAAATGAATGATAATGAGTGCTATAAGTTAGAATTTGGTCAAATGCAGAACCCCGTTGCCAATTCCAATTGCGTTCTGATCAAAAGTTCCGACCGGGCTTAAAGCCATGGCTAACACAGTTGTCAGTTGTATTCAATTGTTGTTACTATTGTTGTTGTTGTTGTTGTCTCGCCAGCTGTTAATGAACATTCAACTGGCTAATTAATTTTATACATTTATTAAACTTTTGGCCCCTGCGGAAGCCTGGCATGAGGTAAGTGGCATGAGGCAGCCGCATGCCGCATGCCACAACTGCCTGCTACGAAACTATTTACCATACAAATCTAATTTTATCAACTTTGTCTTTCGCCTGCTTAACTAGCTACATGGACTGACGGTTGTCCTGGTGTCCTGTAGTCCTTCTTTCTCCCTGTGTCTCTTTCCCTCTATCTCACTCTCTCTGCCATTGTCTGTGCCTTGCTCTGTGTCAAAACATTGTGACACAGTTCTGCTTTCTTACAATTTGCCCGGTCTATTTTCTCAGCGTTTGTTACGGCTCGCGCCATTCTCTTGGCTCATTAACGTTGGCCTTTGTTTTGGCCCTGTCATCATCTGGCCAGCCTGGTCTTAACAGGAAGCAGGCGACAGTCAGCCAGCCAGCCATCCAGCCAGCCAGAGTTCTATTGTAATTTATAAATGTCCACAGTACGAACTCTTGGCCATTTCTAATATCGGTTTTAGCCCTGTGGCCCCCTTTCCTTGTCTTGCCTTGCTTTTTGGATCGGCATGTAAATCAGGTCAAAACAATGCAACTGACAGTGAATTGTGCTCGGTTCTTGGTTCTCCCTCCGTTTGCTCACTTCGTTTAGTTCGTAGTTCGTTGTTCGTCGGTCTGTCGTTCGTCCTGCCACAATGACACATTCAGCCAGGACTTCTCTAGCACAGTTTACTTCATTATTGGTTACTCAGCAATTCATTCACAGGACACACCTTGTATAGTTGCTGGCTTTTTCTGTCTTTTGGCTTTGCCCTTTTTATGGCCATGTCCTTTTGCTTATCCTGGCTGACTAATGACAAGCAGTAGTAGCAGCAGCAGCAGCCAGAAGCACGTTGCCAATTCGTCCCCGTTGTCCCGGTCTTTTGTCAACGACTCTTACTCTTAGTCATTGGGCCGCCTCAACAGGCTCCTCCCCGGTATTCTCTGCTCCTCCCTGCCTCTCCCTGTTTCTCCCCTTTCTTTCCCTATCTCTCTACTCCACTCCGACTTCATTCAGTTCCAGTTCTTTGGCTTTAATGGCGTTTGTCTTCTTGGCTGCCTGGTAAAAAGCCAACTAGGGGCTGTACCCAGTCCAATGGGCAATGCTCAATGGGCGTGTGGCAAGTGGCAGTGGCAAGTTGAAAGTGGCAAGTAGCAAGGGCCAAAAGCAGGTGCGCATTTTATAACAAAAGCATAAATTATTTCTACTGTCAGCATTGCTTTCATGCGGCTTTCGCCAGCACAGCACAGCACAGGACAAAACACTCCGACAGTCGGACACACCCGACAGACGTCCGGGTATGTCCTGTAAATGGCACTTGCCTCCATTTATTGTTTGGCTATTGATTTGAATTTGCCCAAAGAATTATACAAGTTATAGTGGAGTAAATAACTGGTTTTTGTATTACTTGTACTCGTTTTAATTGTTTTATTTAGTTTTGGTTTCCATAGAAAGTTCACTTGATTTGCTTATGCAGAATAAATTTATAAAATAAATAATAAACAATGAAAGACATTTCTAGAGTGACAGGATTTATTACCGCTCTGCTTCATAAAGTTATTGACTTTTAGGTTAGACTACTTTTAAAACTTTTAAAATAAATAACTCAGTCTATTTAGGCTCCGCGTTGATCAGGGAGCCAATGAGCACAAAGTGTACTTGGTTAAATTGACAATCATGTGACTCGATTTGAGTTGAAATAAAAATTGACAAAAATTAATTTCGATTTGGTTTATGATTTAGCTAAATTTGTATGATAACCATTCACGCCAAATCATCACTAATAACACTCTAGCTCTTATAATTTGATATGAGACAGCAAGTGTTAGGAGTGTGCTGGAGAGAGCTAGATAAGCTAATTTCGTTGATTATTCAATAATGACCTTGTCGAAATCGGCAATTGGCAGTCTGGCCTTAAATTTGTATATGCATGTATGTGTAGTTTTAGAATACATATTAAATGCCGAAAAAGTTAAAATTTATATTTAAATTATGTGCAAATTTGTTGGTCAATTGTGTGAAAATTGGAAAATGAGAAAATTGCATATGGCCGAGGACGGCTGCCCATCGAATTGAATAATTTAGACAATGGTTTAAACAAAAGCTTAAATTTACCAGCCACACACAAATACAAATACATGAAAATACAATAAATAAATAATTGATTTGTTGTTTAAGCAGACAACTAATTGTGCTTAACTATTGTGTGTTGTGCACACATAGAATTTAAGTGTGTGTGTGTTGGTGGTTATACAAAACAAGTGTTGGATGTATAAAGTTATTGCTGTTTATTTCAAATATAATATAATTACAATAACCAAAAAAAGAGAGCAAATTTGTGTGATAGTCGCACAGCAGATGCCCTGTAAAAGTAACTACTCCTGCTTATACATGTAAATAAAACAGCTGTAACTCAAAAGCGTGTGTAGGGTGAGTTGACAGCATTGCTTGCCCACTGCATTGCTTCTTGTTCTCAAGTTGCGTGATAGTCGCGTGCAGATGCCCTGTAAAAGAAACTACTACTGCTTATACATGTAAATATAGTAGCTGTAACTCCAAGGCGTGTGTAGGGTAAGTTTACAGCATTGCTTGTCCACAGCATTGCTTCTTGCTCTCAATTTGTTCTCGCAAATGCTCTCACTGTAGAAGACGCAAAGCATGTGTGTGTGCAAGGGAGACAGATAGCGTGTGCCAATGTATACTACTCAGGACTTATTTCACATTTCCTTTAATTCTCTCAATTCTTTGCTCGCGATCATCAGAAATAGCTGTAAACTTTTTTCTCGCTTAGTTTGTTTTGTCGTGTCTGCCAATTCACACCTGTAAAAATTACATTTGAACCTATCGCTCTCTTTAAACTCTGTAGCTTACAGTTTCAATCAAAATATTTAAATTCAAATTGACTGCATTTAAGAACATACCTACTCTGCGTTTACTTGTTACTACAGGGTGTTGTTAAAAGGGAAATTCTATTGCGCAATAATTGACGCATTGTGCGTAATCAAATAATGTATTATTGCAAAAAGTTCAATTGATTTAATTGCCCTCTCACTTGTGTGTTCTTTTTGGTGTCAATATAAAAGCATCGGTAGTTTTGGTAAATTCATCACAGTCACAGTTGAAACCTCAATTGCAAAATGAAGGCAACACTATTTTTAACCACTGTGCTTGTGCTCTTGGCAGCAGTAGTTGTTCAGGTAATATATCGACTAAAAAATCTCTTAGCTGAACCGTCTTGCAAGGATATTTTTGGGTTTTGAATTGACAGTGTGATCCAAATTTCCATCAATTGATGAAACAATGCATGGAAGAGACCAAAATGTCAGAGGCGGAGCTAAAGGAATTCATGACTGGCGGCATGAAGAACACGGCAAATGAGAATCTCAAATGTTATAGCAAGTGTTTGATGGAGAAACAAGGTCACATGGCCAATGGACAGTTCAATGCAGATGCTCTGATCAATACCCTCAAGAATGTGCCACAAATGAAAGATAAAATGGATGAAATTGCCTCTGGTGTTGCTGCCTGCAAGGACATTAAAGGCACCAATGATTGCGATACCGCTTTCAAGATAACCATGTGCCTCAAGGAGCACAAGTCTCATCCAACAGTAGCCCAGCAGGGTTAACCCAAACCAAATGAAGGACTTCTTCAATCGCCAGTTTTTATGTGTGTGTAGATAAATTTGAAATAAAAGTGTAAAGCAAATTGTGGGTGAAGGTTGCTCCAATCAATGGAAAATTTAAAAATGTAATAATCATAAATTTATAGAAACAAGAAAATATTGAATTAAATTTTAAAGCAAGTCGTCCAATGTGATATTTAAAGTGAATAATAATTTAAATTTATTTTTGATCCGTTTATTTTTTCGTTTAAAGCTACAATTCAGAATGAGGAAGGAAGAGTATTTTTCTTTAGGCCTGAAAGTATTGAAAGGACCTTTTTCGTTAAAAATTTTTATAAACATTTGTATGTTTAGACATTTAAATTTTGTATTTCGAATAGATTTGCTTATCTGAATTGAAATCGATGTGATTGTGTTGTTTTTGTGTGTGTGTGTTTGAGTGCCAAGCCCAGAATCCTAGGTGACAAGCAGACTGACCAGTCAGACAGACATCGAACAAATTCCCCAAATGCTGGTTGTTTCTTTTTTTTTGAGAGAGAGAGAGTTGAACAGGCCTCAGTGCATTGAATGTGTGTGATTTATCAAGAGTCGCCACAGAATGAGGCACACGCACGGACAGTTCTAGGAAGCAAGTCATTGACAAGCGACAACCAACCTGTTTCCTCACAAGACAAACGCGATGTTGTCTACGAATATCATTTGTCAATTTTAATAAGTTTCAAATCAAGATAATTAAAACAACGCGCAAAGCAACTCGTTCGTGTACGGTTGAAATGCGGGAACTCCCGGGAACTTCTACCGGTTACTTTGCCCCGGTAACCAATCTTCTCCCTTTAACTTCTCCCGGTAACCGAAGCTGAATGCTACGACTACTCTGGCAATCCTTTCCTTTTTTTTTGGAACATTGTGACACCAATTACCGCTAATAAATCATTTTCACGTGTGCGTTTGTGCGTGTTCACCTCCCTTTCATCCATTCTCCCCTCCCGTAGTGGCTGTGCATGAGGGGGGCACTGTAACCGTAGAAGATATAACATAAATCAACGCCATCAGCCTTGCAACGTCAGTTCATTGCACTTGCAATAGGGTTGAGTTACTGCTGGACCAGGGCTGCATCTGCACCGACGGCTTGCAGGTTGACAAGCCCTGGCGACACATGATGAGACAACGAAATTTTCCTACGTATGTGTAAAGAAAGCCAAAGAAATTCTTTGAAGGACAGTGAACGCTCCCACTGTTGAACAATACAAGAAGTAAAAAAAAAATAATAAAACTCCCTCCTTCGACCAGTCAATGACAATTTGAAAAAAGTGATTCTTTTGCCTGTCTGCGAATTGGAGATGGTAGCGTGACTAAGTTATGCTCGAAAGAGCTAACGTTGAACTAAAATTTGGCAAGGCAATCTATGTTTTGACCAAAAAATAGGGAATATGCTTAGATAGCTTACCACTAAATCAATTTGAAACATTGCTAGAAGTCGAGTAATTCCCGAAAACTGGATTTAGCTGCTTTAAATCGTGTCACGATTGAAAAATCTTTGCACGCTGCCATCTCCAACTTGGTATTTTGTTTCAGCCAAGGCCCGAGCTACTTTGAATTGAAAGGTCGGGTCGTAGTTGGAGCTAAAGCTGGATCGGGTGTAGCCATAGCAGCCGTATGCATACAAATTTGTTATCCCCTCCATTCCCTGTACCGACCTGGACACACCGCACTTGAAATTGTGCAGCTTGGCCATGCATATAATGGCCTGGCCTTTTATCAACTAACAAATACAGGCAACAAAAAACTTTGACGATGGATGACTACAGTCTTTGGCTCTGCACTGGAAAACTCAATTTGAATATTGTTGAAACTGAAAGCAACAAAAACTTAAAAGAAGAAGAAGAAGAACAAGAAGAAAAGAAGCTAAAGAAAAGCCAAGCAGCAAGAGCACAGACCGAGTCCGTGTCGAGACCAACTCAAAGTCACAGATGAAGACGATGCCAAAGATGAACACGATGATGATAATGACACTGATGATTATGAAGAAGAAGAAGTACAAACGTTTCATGTGCCACATGCCACATGATGAAATGCAGTCAAGTTAAAAAGTGTCACTTGAGTTATGAGTTCATTGTTTGTACATAGTTACGATGCCGTGTCAGAGGGGAGGAAAGGGTGAAGCGGAGGCGGATCAAGGGGAGGGGCTAAGGAGGAGTTCAAGTCTCCTTTTCAATGGATATACTGTTGTTTATTGTAAAAGTTGCTGTTGATTTGGGTTTAGGCCTTTGTTGTTGTTGTTGATGCTGTTGTTTGGTTCCAAAAGGGTTGTTCCTCCTCTCGCAGTCGCTTCTTGGTGGTTGCCTCTGGAGACCAAAGTGAAGCTGAATGACTTGCCAGTCTCGTTAATAGTTATGTCTCAAAATACAACTATAAAACCCAGACTATCTACATATTTAATAATATATCTTTTCTGCAAACCAAATTGCAGTTTATAGCAAACCAATGATGCTATTTTTTGAAGTGAAAAGTTGGAAAATTCGTTTGCATTTGAAAGTGTAAAAAACTAAGCTGAATTAACTATTCATTTTTCTTGAAGTTTATCACTGATAGATACACTATAAACTTTTTAAAAAAATTTTATGATAGTATTCGGAGCATTAAATTGATAAATTTATTATATTTATTTTTAATTATTTTTTAATTTGCTTATATATATTTTAATTTGTTTCTTTTTTTCCTTACAGTGTTTTCTATCAACAAGCAGCAGCAGCAATATGTGAGTACTTCAATTCAACGATGAAAGAATGATTATTTTAATATATCGGTGAGTGCTCAATTTTTCTACTTAACTAACAATGTATTAGCTAAAATAGGTTGTTCTTAGAAACGTATTATTAGTAATATCCTGGCTTATTTTAGACTAGCAAAGTTTGTTGCTAATTTGGCTTAAATGATTTCTCATTTATAAAACTTAAAACTGTTGTAGTTTTATGTATTTAATACGCTTTTCCAACGCATTTTTCAAACTTAACAAGTTACACAAAGTATCAATTAGGTAAAGCTTACTTTTCTTTTTTTTTAATCCAATTTGAGCCGTAGTTTTGTGTCTATTCCCACGACTTAACCACTTTGATACAACAATTTCGCATGGAGTTGGCTTAGATAGCTCTTAGAGCTCTTTGATCAAACTTAACCTTACATTATAATCATAAATCAACGTGGCTGCTGCTGCCCCGTTCAAAGAGCATGCACAGCAAATTGCTAACATCCGGGTAATTTGAATAAAATAGTGTTTATCACTCGGGACACCGACAAACAAAGATGGAAACTGAATTGGGTTTGGAAATAGGTAGAGAGACACGTCTAGGGAGCAATTAAAACTTGAATAGTGTGTTTTTTTTTTTGGTATATATATTTAGGCGCGCTTAATTATGGCAAGTCGGGTAATGAAGGTATTGAAAAGGCGTCGACACACAACCAATAATTAAATTCTAAACAGAGACTCCAGGCGAGCTCTGAGACACAGTTTCCCACATCATAAGGATTTAGCAATAAATATAAAATTGTTGGTTTACATTTTCCCGAAAGTATATGTAAATTGCAAGAGGGTAGAGCTCGAGAGGGTCGTGGAGAGGGGAGAGTTTGAGGGCTTCGTTGCACTCTGTACTGACTGATCCAATGTGGTCGTTACGTGTCTCTGCATCTTGAGCGGGCACCTCGAGCTACTTTTCCGTTAGTTTTTCCCGAGAGGGGGGAAAAAAACGTGTACCCGCACATAATTGTGGAAATTGTCGAAAACTAAAGTGTCAACTTTTTGGTTGTAAACGTCGCTCCCTCGCCCTCTCACTACCCGACCCTACTCCCTCTCCTCTGCTTTCTAATTTGGGCACACGCTCAGCGCCTTTGGAGGAAAACTACAACAAAAGGGCAACTGTCGTGGGAGGAGGAGGAGAAGGGAAAAATAGCATTTCCGTTTTTCACACAAACATTTGAAGGCAATTTTTCAAAATTGAAATTCATTTCGTATTGAAAGAGGCAGACAACCACGACCGAAGCCTGTCTACGCGTCCATTATTCCTCATATCATACAATCGTATCTATGGCAATGCATCGCCAAATAAGAGATCGTTCAGTGTTGATAATGCCCCGGGCACACACCAGCAAGTGTTGATAATTTCCGAGGGGTGACAAACCGGGTAGACCATTTCCCCTCGACTGATAACAACTGCACAACGTCCACTCTATATTAAATATATATACGAAAACATATAGAAGACTGTATTGTTTTATAAACCTATCTTTCAAATTAGTTCCAGTGCTGTCTGGGAAATTGCTTGTTTTGTCACGATTGATCAGATCAAAGTTGAGATTCATATTAAAATATGTGCTGATTTTGAGCTATCTTAGTCGAAATCAAGTATTTTATTGTCTTGGAAAATAACAGTCAGAATAAGTGTCTTTTAAGGGAGTTTATTTTGCCGATTGGATTCTGAACTATTGGGTGAAGTATTTTATATTCTTTAAACTAAAACACTTTTAACTTTTATTTGGATAAAGACCGATTCCATTTTATATAAATAATATATTTTAAAACATATATAAATGAATCAAATATATATAAATAAAATTTGTTTTTTGCTTGAAACGTTCTTTATATTTCAAATTTGATTTCAACTCGTTTGGGAAACGGTTTGACTCACACTTTCGAAAGTCACCAAATAATCGAATCGTTAGCAAACGAGTTTTTGAGTTGAACCTCAGACTGTGACATTTGTATCAAAATTAAACCAATTTCCCCTCAGTTGATAGGCGAAAAGGTATCAATAGCTAGATACTCGCTCTATGTCTCTCTCTCTCTCTCTCTCTCTCTCTCTCTCTCTCTTATTTCCTTTTTGTCTCTTTTTTGAGCTGTGGAAACACTCGAAATGTAAACAGGACCCCAACAATTGACTGAATGACTGAGTGATAGCATGACATCAGACCAAACGAACTGATGGACAGACAGACTGACGTACGGACGGATGAACGGACGTAGGTTGTCAATCAAATTGTCGCGAGGGACGCACGCAAATTTATTAAATCGATATGCCGTCAAAATTGAAAGTGGTTCGCTTGGTTTTTGCATGTCTGGGACCTTGACAGGGTCGAAGCCCAAAGAGAAAAGGGGAGAGAGTGTGAGAGTGGAAGGGGAAATTCACCACTATACGTAGAGCAGACTGTGGAAAGCCCAATCTAAACATTTGCATTGATTGCATTTCATTGAAAAGTAAAGATACTGTTTGAGTTCTCTTCTTCTTCTTCTTTTTTGTGTAAATATTTGAATGTCGTGTAAAATTAAACAGTTGTTGCCATAAAGAAATTAGTCAGACAGGCAGACAGACAGAGAGAGGAGGGAAAGAGAGGGGAGTTGTAAATCTCAAAGTTAGTGGTAGAAATTTATTGTTATTACAAGCGATTTTCTAAAATAATTAATAGCAAGTGTGCGACGACGGGAGACGATGTGTCACAAGCAGAAATTACAGAATTACATAGAGAACAAAAGGAGGAAACGTAACAGGAAAGGAGGGAGTAGGTCAAAGGACACTGCGAACAGGACACATAGAGAGCGAGAGCAAGAGCAAGAGCGAGATAGAGATGGAGTTCCCAAAGCAATTGTGCATTTTGTCAATGGGAATTAAATTGGCAGTCGACTCAGCTCAACTCAACTCGACTCGACTCGAATCGAACTCTGATTCAGTGGATAGTTGGGTGGGAAGGGGAGGGGAGAGAAAAAAGCGACAGGATATCCTCAAAAAGGTAGGGAGGGGACGAATCCTCTACACAAGGCTCAATTGTGGGCATGTTGAGCTGTTGTCCAAAATGGATTCGATCGCTCAGTTGGCTGGTCATTCCCATCATTAGCGCCTGTACGTGTCAAATTGATGCTGTTATTGTTGTGCGAGTGTGCGTGTGTGTGCGAGTGTGCGTGTATAGTATTTGACATTTAGCTTAGCCGCGGGTGACAAATTTAATGGACGTACCCGAAACATCTTTTGTCAATCGACCCGAGGGTGGTTGTGCCCTGTAGAAACCTAAAATTTCTATTGATTTCTGTACCAGAACTCAAGCTATTTGACTATCTAATTACTGCTCTCTATATGCTCTATATATGAAATTAGACATTTGGCATAAATATTTAGTAAATAAGTTGGAAATCTCACACACAATCAACTCGTTCATTTCATTCAGCTGCCAACATTTGCACTGTGGCCACAAGATAAAGGAATTAACAGACTAAAAACAGTTGAATATCTGAACCGTAAGGCACTAAGACCCAAACAATTTCACCCTTTTTTCTGGTCCCCATCTCTTTCAGTCAGGGGATGACATGTGTTAAGGCGCTGAAAATTCTTATCTTTAGTTCGTGCCACACGAATCACACGTACCACATAAATAATACTATACAAGATACTTTCTTTGCTCTTAGTATTGTTATTATGACAGCAAGATGTGTTTTCAAACAGAATTTGAATTTTACTTGCTTGTCAAATTTTGTGTCCTTTTTCGGGGAAGAAAAGCTTTTAGCTTTCGGTTTGACAACTAAAGCTGTGGGAATTTTAAAGTAGATTGTTTAAATAAGTTTTAAAATATGCAACTTTTATGGGAAATAGCCAATTAAATTGGACTGTACTTTATGGTATATCTACTTTAAAGCAACGAATTCTTAATAATTTAGTTGTAATTTCAGATGCATTTTGGTTTCTTATGGTATCTTTTGTATACTAAATAAGTAAAAGAGTTAAAGTTCAATTAATTTTAGCTTTAATAATTTGTTTACTGTATTCCTGCATATCACATTTAAATAATATTATTTTCCTATGTCGTCAACACGTTCAACACCCTTTGCTATAAATCAATTAATTCTGGACAGTTTTGTAAGCAAATCGAGCTCGTAAATTATAAACAGCAATTGCCTTGCATACAAAAATCAAGAGAAGGAAACTTATGTTAACACTTTGAATAAGGTTGGCATTAAATGCATTCTGTAGGTATTTTTTAGGTATTATCAACATGTCTCTGGGCTCTGGCTCTGGCTGTGGCTGTGGCTCTGTTCATTGTAGCCAGGCATGACTTTAACCCATAAGCCATAATCATAACGCTATCTCAGATGTGCGAGCACGAGCTTTCAGTTCTTTTTGGTTTTCTGTATTCAGTTTTGGAGTTTTGTTGGCCCTGCTCTCATATAAATTATTTTTGATTGATGTGGCTCGGAGTGCAGCACGTGCAACGAACTCGTTGAAATTCGTCAGAGAAGTGAAGAAAAAAGGCAAAGAAAAAGAAATCTTTGAAGAAATGCCTGTCTGAGAGTTACCCTGCAGGTATTTCTAATGAAAAGAGCTAAAGAATTCATATCTGATATACCAGTTTATAAGCACCGAACTAATGCCCAATTTATACAGGGTATATGATGATTAAAATGCAGCCAAGGTTACGTTTGCCTTTGTTTTCTTACCAAGAAAAAATATTATGCTTTAATTGTCTCGGTTTTTTCTATTTTTTTGGTTATTGCTCAAAACTTATTGTATGATTTTTGAGTTCTGTTCTGTTCTAGGAATTAACGAGCAAAGCTACGTGCACGGCATTTCTTTTTATTTACTCAGTTATATGCGCTGCATGACAAAATACCGTCTAGAGTTATTTATGAATAGAACTTTAGTCTGATTCGTACGGATTGTTTGTAACCATTTTAGCCATTTACTGTAAACTAGTTTAAACGCCTCGTAGGCATTTCCAGGAAAACGACAAGCTCTACTAAATGAAAAATTGTAAAATTGTATCTCAAGAGTTGCACGTGTCGAAATGGAAGGCACACTCCAGTTTTTCGACGTTAACTTTGTTTAATGTACTTGCAGGGCTCTTAAAGTGCTATAAAACGCGCGTCTGATTTTCCTTTTACCTTCCCTCCCTTTCCCTTCTTTTCCCTATCCCCTTCTCGCTCTTCAATTGGCCAAGAGAGGCACTTGTTTCACCTGACTGCTGTTTTTTATTAACTTGGCCCCAGTCATATATGTAATTGCTATTATTTTTCTTTTAAAGCCTCTAGCCATCAGTGTTTTTCTTGTTTCGGTAGAAGTTTTCCAAGAAGCTGTAGCTAATATTTTCCTCAACTTCTGTTCACTTTCTAGGGAAGGCGTCACAGTTTTTTTCTGTGAATGACTTAAGTGCTAGTTACGTCTTTTAATCAATGGCAACAAGCTGAGAAGTTGACGACTCTGTGTTAAAGGAAGTCCTGAGAAAGATGCTAAAGATAAATCTGAACAGTTAATAGTAGATTATAAAACCAAAGCTGATAAATTATTATGATATGCGGCGATTTGTTAACATTTCTAGAAATCTTACTGTTTCCGTGGGGTAAGAAAAAAAAAAATGAGAAATTTTAGAAAGTTTTCTTTAAATAACTCTGACAAAATTTTCTTAGGAAAATTTAAAACAGTTCTGCTCGCTTTACTCACAGAAATGTACAATTCGTTCAGATATTTTCAAGTTTTCTTCTATTCACTTGGAATGTATTCTAGAGATTTTCGCATCGTTTTCTTTTCAATCAATTTCGATTTGATAGTTTCTTTTGCAGTATTTTGATTCAGGATTCTTCACTTTTTCCGACTTTTTCCTTGTGTTTACAGTGGACACAGAATGCCAACACCAAAAGCTTCTAGTGTTTTGTAACACCTTCAGAGTCTGCTCACTTGTTCTGCTTTAATTGGAAAATGCAAAATGCAATATAGGCGCAAACGAAGAAGGAGAAATGTACAAATGGAATGGGGAAATAGAGAAATGGAAGGAAAATTGAAGCTCAAATGGAAAAGAGCAACAAATAGAGGAAAAGTGGGAAAGAACAAAGCATCAATAGATCAAAAACCAGGCATAGTGCATTCAATCAATAGGAGTTAGAGTGGGGTGGGGCAGAGAGGGGAAAGTCGCGAGAAATGGAAGAAAAATCGCGAGAAAAAAGTGCGATTTTTCCACCTTTTCCTTTTCTCTAGCAAATAGGCCTTAAAAATCAGGCAAGGACTTGGCAAAAATCAACAGGAAAACGCGCAGAGTCCGCTTCACGGCTAAACAAAGTTAGACAAGATTGTGCAACAAACAGTGGCAAGCAGCAAACTGAAGGGGAGGAGGGTGCTGTGTGCTGTGTTGTTCTCTGGGGTGCTGCTCTCCCGACGGAGTTATTCTTAACTTGCCACACTCATTCACTCAGCCCACTCACCTGTTAGTGCCAGCTTGTTGGCCATGTCTTCTTCGCCTGCTCCTGTTGCATGCCCCCTATTGTTGTTGCAAAGCCCCTCCCCTGCCACCCGTTGCATTTCCAGCTGAGTTGTTGCTTGGCGAGTTTCGCAAACTTCTGGCGTTGTGATTGTGTGCGGCATAATTGCATGCGATTATGCTGCCTGCTCAGCTGTGCAATTTATATCATGGGACCAGCCTCAACAACAACAACAACAACAGCAGTAGCAGCAACAATAACATCAACAACGATAACAACAAGCTAAAGAGGAAGAAGAAGAAGACTAGAAGCAGAAGGAAGAGGAACAACAACAACAACAATAATAATAACAAGAGCACAAGTTTAGCTTCAGCAATCTTCACACTTGCTGGCAAAGCTTGCAGCTTCAAGGTGTACAAAGTGCACAGTGGTTACAAAACGAGGCTAAGTAAATAATTATTAAAGGCTGCGTCAAGTAACTTAAAGAACTTGTACAGAAAGAAGGTAGAATTAGAACTTGTAGGTTAATTTATATAAAGTTTTATAAGGGAAAAATAAAAGTGGGCGATGAAACTAGTTATGTTTTAACTTGTATGTAGCTTAGTAGTATTTAGTTAGTTATAAAAATATATTTTTCTATAAATAAACTTTATAATTCGGTAGGAAATTTCAGTCTCAATTGAATTTTAATGACAATTACTGTAATTATTGTATAAATTTAGGGCTTTTTTAAATGTTTTGGTGCCTAGTATTCTATTTATTGTCTCTTGTAAAGGAATGTACTATATTTTACACCGATTTTGTACTGAATTATAGCCAAGTGTATAGATTTTAGCCATGTTTTTCATAAGTTTAAAGCTAACTTTTAATATAAAGTGAACCTTCTCTCATTGCTCTTGTTCCACTGTGCGCTGGTTGCTCAATTTGTTCGCATCCTGTTGTACGCTCCCCCCTCTCTCCTCACTTCCCGGCCGCACTGCTCCTCCTTTTGCCAGCGCCTGTCAATTTCAGCTGCCGCTTTTGCTGCCCAGCATCGAAATTTGTTTTTAGTTCAATTTTTGGTCAAAATTTCTATGTCCGGTCATGAAACTGGCCTGGGCATATTTTATATCAACTCGGTGGTGCTGTGGTTATCGCCCCGATAGGGATAAAAGGGGGTGGAGATGAGAAATTTGGATGCAATAGCGACAGCATTTGCCATTTGCGCAATTTGTTTTGAGCTCTTGCCTCATGACAAATTCCAATTCCAATTCGTTTTTTTTGGGGGACTGCAACAGACTTGATAATGGAAACGACGAATCGAACGGAGACTAAACCTAAACTAAAATTTGAACCAACAATTGTCTGTTCTGGTAGGGCATTCAGTGTGGTCCATTGAATCGGAATCGCTTTAGGGATGTCGGCCTGTAATCGAAAATATTGTTGTGCATCACATTTTGTCGCACTTTTAGTAATTAAACATTGCCAATGCATTTTATTGTCCGCTCTCTAATTATTTATGCATACATCATCATCAGGTCACACACGACCATTGAGATCCATTGAGAAATTTATCGGACAATTTAATGCACATTTGTGTAAAACATAAATAAAGATATAAAATTCATTTCTTTGTTCAATAGATTGAAATATAATATCATGAGTAGAGAGCTCTCAGAGAGCTATCAGAGACAACGCTGATAACCCTTGATCTGAGAGTTCTTGCTTTGTATTACCCACAAATAGAGCAGATAATACATGGTGGGCTACGAGTCTTTCCCCAGAGATAATGTCTGGACTTTTGTGTGGACTATCTGTAGGTCGTTGGCACTATAATAAATATACTAAGTTGCAGTTGTTGTTACTACTACGTATATGAAAATGTCTTGGGTCGAGAACAGCTGCATTTTCTATGGCTAGAAATTAATATAAATTTTATTTTGTCGAAATTGTTTTGTAATCTAATGAAGAAATATAAAATTAAAATAATCTATTGTTGATTTTGTATTGCTTTCAATATCTATGCTGTTTCAAATCTATTTTCTAATAGTCACAAATTTTTACTGCTGCATTTTCCACTCTTTTTGCTGCATCTTTTTCTGCTGCTACTCCCGACTCTGCTCTGCTCTCAGTGTCATTGTCAGCTGCTTGTTGCAACTAACTGAATATGAGGTAGCATTTTGCGTAGTTGCTATTTTTGCAGTGCCTCACACACACAGCAGCACACACACACACACACATGTGAGAAAAGCATAGTAAAATGGAAAACAAGTTGAACAAGTTTCCAACACCTTTTGCAGCAGCCAAAAAAGAAGAAGAAAAGATAAAAAAGGAGACGAGAAAAAAGAAAAACAAAGGAAATGTGAGTTGGGAGACGACTTCGTGGAGAGGCGAGAGTGGAGGGAGTACAAAAGCCAAGAGAATGGGGGTGGGGGTGGTACTAACTTAGTTAGAAGGCGGAGCAGGAGGGGCAGCTCTTCTGCACCTTTGGCAATTTACTTGGCTTTGTAGATTTGTTGCCGCTTGTTGACGACTGCCAAGGACTAGGAAACCGTCTATGTGCGAGTGTGTGTGTGTGTGTCTGTGTGTGAGAAGTCTAGCATACCGTCAACCTGCCCTTCCACCACTGCCTCCCAGTAGACCGCAAACATCTTCCGGTCATGTGTGGGCGATGGTTTTTCCGTCTCTTGGCAGTTAATGAAAAAGTTGCCATGAATAATAAATGCATTAGAGAAACTTGCAACAAACAAAAGTTACGTTCTCTGTGGGTGGATCACAGACACAGCTATAGACACAGACATAGACCAAGATACAGATACAAATATATCTTTTGCTTATAACTAAATGATAAATAATAAATAATACATTTTTCAAATGTCGAAAAGTGGCAAATGATGCTCTAAGCATGTTTACTTCAACTTATTATGGCCAACTTGGCCTTGGCCTTTAAGAAAGAAGCAGCGCACAAAAGGAGAGCAGAGAAATATGGTAAATAGATGAGGAAAATTCAACAGTTTTTCGTTGGCTATCTATAGATGCAGATACAAAGACAGAGACAGATACTTCAGATAAACTTCAAGCGGCTGCTGCTTGTTCTAAACACTCTAAATATAAACTCGGTTCTTTGCACTTGAGACTCGCGCATAGCCCTAATGTATCTTAGAGTGTGTGTATCTTAGAGTGTTCGCACGAGTGTGTGTGTGTGTGTGTGTATCTGTATATCCTTGTCTGGCAATGTGTTAAACATCTTTTAGCGTTGACAAAATTGCATGCCACCCTGCTGCCCCCATCCCCTCTGCCTTGCAGCTGCAACAATTAGAAGTTGCCTCGCAATAGGAAACGTATCTGACGGATGCGCCTTCAAAATTGTTCCTGCAGATACAGTTGTTGCTGCTGCTGCTGATGGCGGCGCGTGTAGCAACAACAACAATAATAAAACTACAGTTTGCCTGAGTGTTGAGTGATAAGTTGAGCTAAAGAGCAAACTGAGTGCTAGAGAGTGGCGAAAGAGAGAGTATTTTGAGAGAGGGAGCAGGAGAGAGCGCAGCTTAGGCATATGATGAACATAAATTTAGAAATGCAACAAGAACATTCAATGGGAAAACTCCCGCAGAGTTAGCTTGATTTGGCTAAAATATTGTTAGCTATAGTTTTGTGTTTTTTTGTTAAAATAATTTAAATTGTAGTGCTAAAATAATTGTAAGTAGTGCTTGCTTATGCTTTGCTTAGTTTTATCGACAAATTCAGCTTGTTTTTATTTGTACCATATTTTATTTAAAACAATTGTCGCTTTTATCAATGCTATTTAAATAAGTTGCACCGCTTTGCATAATTTACCCACAATTTATCAATTGAATATTCACTCAACGAATACCACTCAAAAAGTGCTCTTATTTTGCACAGCACATAAGCGCCATTTGGCATTGCAGCGGCTGTAAATGGTACTAACTACAATGAGAGAATGAGAGAGAGCGTGAGAGCGGCATAAGCGTGAGAGCAAACAACTTTTCGTTTGCCTTCAACTAAATACAAGCCGAGCACATGCGCCTCCTTCGTGACGAATGTCGCTCTCGTTGACGTTATCGTTCTTGTTCACCCTCTCTCTTTCTCTCTCCTATGCTTGCTCTCAGCCTGTGTATTGCTGTGCTTCTCTCACGCATGTGTTGAGCGCACTCGTGTTGCGGCAATTGTAATTTTCGTTAGTCAACGCACAGTTGGTTTGACAAACCAGCAAACAGTTCGAGTGCGAGCGCCGTACGGTACGGACGTGTGAAGCACGCACAAATTACAGTTGGAAATAAACGCAAAACGTTAAAGAAAATTCCCCAATATTTAAATCAAAATTCAAAGTGATGGAAAATTGAATGAAAATTATACAGATTGAAAATTTTTATTGAATTGCAAGCAATGCAGTGATGTGCTATAACAAAAAATAATTTATAAAAATTATAAATAATTAAAGAAAATTTCAATTAAACCAATTAAGTAAAGCTCTCTCTGTGTGTGTGCGTGTTAAAGTAACAACAACAACAGTGAAACAAAGCAACAACAAAAAAAAAACAGCGACTAAAAATGTCAGAAAACTGAAGGCAGTGTTCAACGCCATAGATACCCTAGAAAATCAAAATATAATTCCCCGCAACGACGTGTGCACAACAATCCAAACAACAAGAGAATGGAGCCAAGGCTTGCCCTGCTCCCGCTGCTCCTACTGCTACTGCAGCTCCTTGGCGGCTCTCAGGCAGCTTTGGCGCCCAAAGAGCAACCAGGAGGCGGAGGCAGCAGCAGCAGCAGCAGTTCCGGCAGCAGCAGCAGCGCAGCTAGCGCTATGTTAGGCGGAGGCGTGAGTCTGTCTAGTGATTATACCTCCTTGTTGGCAGCCTCACTTCCGGTTGCTTCGTCTCCCGCTCCAGCGCACAGTGGGCCCGTGAACCAATGCACCTGGACGTACAACGGCAGCAGTGGCGTTCACTGCGCCTTGCGGCTTATTGAGCGCCAGCCGGGACTGGATTTACAGGGCGCCGATGGTAGCAGTCAGCTAACCATTAAATGCAGTGACCTTTATCTCTTCGAGTCCACACTGCCCATTGCCGTCTTTGCTCGTCTCCAGACGTTGGACACGCTGCGTTTGGAGTCGTGCAAGTTGCTGCAATTGCCTAACAATGCCTTTGAGGGACTGACCACTCTAAAATCTCTCAAGCTGAGCACACGGAACGCTGAGTGGGGACCAGCCAAGTCCCTGGAGCTGTATCCGGATTCACTAAATGGACTGAAGCAGCTGACGGAACTCGATCTGAGTGACAATAATCTGCGTGCTCTGCCTGGCGGATTCCTCTGTCCGGTGGGCAATCTGCAGTCCCTGAATCTGACACGGAATCGCATTAGAACCGCTGAGCAGCTAGGATTTGCCGATATGAATTGCAGTGGTTCTGCAGCCGGAAGCGGAAGTGGCAGCGAATTGCAATTCCTGGACGCGAGTCACAACGAATTGCGCTCCATCACGGAGAGTTGGGGCATCTCCCGGCTGCGACGCCTACAGCACCTGAATCTGCAGCACAACAACATCTCGGAGCTGTCGGGCGAGGCGTTGGCAGGTTTGGCCTCTCTAAGGATTGTCAATCTGAGCAACAATCATCTGGAAACGTTGCCCGAGGGTCTGTTTGCCGGTAGCAAGGAGCTGCGTGAGATTCACCTGCAGAACAACGAGCTGTACGAGCTGCCCAAGGGTCTGTTCCATCGGCTGGAGCAGCTGTTGGTTGTGGACCTCTCCGGGAATCAATTGACATCGAATCACGTGGACAACACTACATTTGCCGGGCTCATTCGACTGATTGTGCTGAATTTGGCTCATAATGCTCTGACCCGCATCGATTATCGCACCTTTAAGGAGCTTTATTTCCTGCAGATTCTCAATTTGAGAAATAATTCCATTGGTCACATCGAAGATAATGCTTTCTTGCCGCTCTACAATCTGCATACTCTTAATCTCGCCGAGAATCGTCTGCACACTTTGGATGACAAACTTTTCAATGGACTCTACGTGCTGTCCAAGCTCACGCTCAACAATAATCTGATTAGTGTCGTGGAACCAGCTGTCTTCAAGAATTGTTCGGACCTCAAAGAACTGGATCTCAGTTCGAATCAGTTGAACGAAGTTCCGCGTGCTCTGCAGGATTTGGCCATGTTGCGTACGTTGGATCTCGGCGAGAATCAGATACGCACCTTTGATAATCAGAGTTTCAAGAATCTGCATCAGTTAACGGGCTTGCGACTTATCGATAATCAAATTGGCAACATAACTGTGGGAATGTTTGCGGATTTGCCCCGTCTGAGTGTCCTCAATCTCGCCAAGAATCGCATCCAGAGCATTGAACGTGGCGCCTTCGACAAGAACTACGAATTGGAGGCAATTCGATTGGATCGAAACTTTTTGTCCGACATTAATGGAGTGTTTGCTACTTTGGTGTCATTGCTGTGGCTAAATCTGTCGGAGAATCATTTGGTGTGGTTCGATTACGCCTTTATTCCCTCCAATCTCAAGTGGTTGGACATTCATGGAAACTACATCGAGGCTTTGGGTAATTATTACAAGCTCCAGGAGGAGATTCGCGTCAAGACACTTGATGCGAGCCATAATCGCATCACGGAAATCGGTCCCATGTCCATTCCCAACACCATTGAGCTGCTTTTCATCAACAACAATCTGATCGGGAACGTCCAACCGAATGCCTTTGTGGATAAGTCCAATCTGGCTCGTGTCGACCTCTATGCCAATCAGCTGAGCAAACTACAACTGCAACAGCTGCGTATTGCTCCGGTCGTCGCTCCTAAACCGTTGCCGGAGTTCTACCTCGGAGGGAATCCGTTTGAGTGTGACTGCACCATGGATTGGCTGCAGCGGATTAATAATCTGACGACTCGACAGCATCCGCGGGTCATGGACATGCCCAACATTGAGTGCGTAATGCCACATGCACGTGGCGCTGCAGTGCGTCCACTGAGTGCACTGCGTCCTCAGGATTTCCTCTGTCGTTACGAGTCGCATTGCTTTGCCCTGTGTCATTGCTGTGATTTTGATGCTTGTGATTGTGAGATGACATGCCCACACAATTGCACCTGTTACCATGATCAGATCTGGTCAACGAACGTTGTTGATTGTGGCAATCAATTGACCATGGAGCTGCCGCGTCGTGTGCCCATGGACTCTAGCATTGTCTATCTGGATGGAAACAATTTCCCTGTGCTAAAGAACCATGCATTTATTGGCAGAAAGAACTTGAAGGCGCTCTATGTAAATGGCAGTCAGGTGGCCTCCATACAGAATCGCACGTTCGCTAGTCTGGCAACTCTGCAGCTCTTACAGTTATCCGATAATCGTCTCCAAACGTTGCACGGCTACGAATTTGAGCAACTTTCGGCACTGAGGGAACTTTACCTGCAGAATAATCAATTGGAGAACATTGAGAATGGAACTCTGGCACCGCTCGTCTCATTGGAAGTGCTGCGACTCGATGGCAATCGTCTGGTCACACTGCCCATATGGCAGCTCCATGCTGCACACTTTGGCCAACGTCTGCGAGCCATTTCTCTGGGTCGGAATCAGTGGAGTTGTCGTTGCCAGTTCCTTCAGGCCCTAACCTCTTACGTCGCGGACAATGCGGTGATTGTGCAGGACGCCCAGGACATCTACTGCATGTCCTCCTCCCTCGGTGGCAACTACGATGGTGCCTCAAGTGGTTCTTCGTCTCCACAGAAACGGGAACTGGACTTTAATTCGACGGGTGCAGCTTGCACGGATTACTACTCCGGCGGATCGATGCTGCAGCACGGCATACCGGAGTCCTACATACCCTTACTGGCAGCTGCTCTTGCACTCGTCTTTCTACTCGTAGTCGTCATCATCGTGTTCGTCTTCCGAGAGTCCCTGAGGATCTGGCTCTTTGCTCACTACGGCGTACGGGTCTTTGGTCCGCGCTGCGAGGAATCCGAGAAACTCTACGACGCTCTGCTGCTGCACTCGGCCAAGGATTCGGAGTTTGTGTGCCAACATTTGGCCAGTGAACTGGAGACGGGACGTCCCTCTTTGCGGGTGTGCCTGCAGCACCGGGATCTTGCTCACGATGCCACCCACTATCAGCTGCTGGAGGCTAGTCGCGTCTCGCGGCGTGTCGTCATTTTGCTCACTCGCAACTTTCTGCAAACAGAGTGGTCCCGCTGTGAGCTGAGGAGATCCGTTCACGATGCTCTTCGGGGCAGACCACAGAAGCTGGTGATCATCGAGGAGCCGGAGGTGGCCTTCGAGGCGGAGAGCGACATCGAGTTGCTGCCGTATCTGAAGACATCGGCGGTGCATCGCATACGTCGCACCGACCGTCATTTCTGGGAGAAACTGAGGTACGCTCTACCTGTGGATTATCCTACTTATCGGGGCAATAACTACACCCTCGATTTGGATCACAATCACGAGCGCATCAAGCAGCCGGCGAGTCCAGGGCTACTCTATCGCCAGGCCCCGCCTCCCGCCTACTGTGGTCCAGCGGAGGCGGCGGGTGCTGCAGCTGCCACGGCTGCCGAGCAGAACTACTCGACGGCTACCACGGCTACTCCCAGTCCGCGACCGCAGCGACGTGAGGCTGGTGCAGGAGGAGCAGGGGGCGTGTCCGTTGGGGGCACACATCATTTGCATGCACAGTATTATCAACATCATGGCGGTATGCGTCCGCCATCAGAGCACATCTACTCGAGCATAGACTCGGACTACTCCACGCTCGATAATGAGCAGCATATGCTGATGATGCCGCCACCAGGTGGCGCCACAGCGCACGATGTGCAAAGGGCACAGACCTGGCGACCACAGCCAAAGCAGCAGCAGCAACAACAACAACATGCAACAGGCACACTTGGTCCTGCTTCGCTCATCAAGGCGAGTCCTCAACAACAGCAGCAACAACAACAGCAACTACAGCAGCAGCAGGCTAGTGTTTCGGGTCAGCAACAAGGTCCACATGTCCAGGCGTATCTCGTATAGAATAAAGGGAGACACCGACAGCTACAGCTGGGGTAAGAGGGAGAAAAGCAAAGTACGGAGCTCGGAGTTCGTGTTGACAGTGATTTCTTTAGGGACTGGTTCCTGTGCATCATTTTAATTACTAAAATATGTGCGAGTTAAATTAAGAGAAAGAGCAAGAAAGAGTGAAAAGCGAGAGCATAGAAGAGGGAAAGAGAGAGAGGAGAGCAAAAACAGCAGTGACAAGTGTGCAGCACAGAACCCCAAACGGAAAGGTCTGCTCCCAAAAATCCCCCCGTTCAGCAGGAAGTGCGCAGAGCGTAACAAATATTTTGTTTAGCCAGTGTAAAGTCATTTTAGTTGCACTAAACAAACATAAATCCAAGTACATTAAACACACACACACGCACACACACACTTGAGATACAGAAAGCTAGAAGATACAAGATACAAGCTACAATTGCAGTTGCATTTTGTGTGCCATGTGTGTTTGTTTATGTAACAAGTTGCATGACTTGTGTGTAGCAACGAGATAGAGAGACAGAGAACACAGAAGGACAGACAAAATAGCTAGAAAGGGA